>CP142133.1:34600000-36040000 GCA_036013995.1 Theobroma grandiflorum
AATTAGCTATTTACATATTATTGATATTTTCATTTAACAATTTTTATTTATTTCATTCAAATCAAAACCTTCCCCTAATTGAAAGAACGAGAAACATAAATACAAAGATAAGGAAAGCCTCTAGAAACTCCATTTCTAGAGCTACAAGTCTATCTATCTATATATATATATAGCCTGCTTAGCCTTTTTCTTCAAGCTAGCTAAGCCACTTATTGTCAGAATAATTTTGTACCCAATATCAATTATTTTCTCATTATGTCATTTTCCACCTACCTATGATAAAAAGTCTTTCTATATAGAAAATAAATCTATATTTTGATTTGATATAATATAATTATTGATTGAACAAATTGTTACCAGATAGCATATTAACAATTAATTGTATTAACTATCTTTCTTCTGTGTTTAGCTTAATACCGTCAATCCGAAATTAAAAAAAAAAAACACATTGGAGGTCGATCAAAACTGTGATGGCCAAAGAATTAATTTCTTGAGATTGGATTGACTTTGGAAATGTAACATCATAACAAATTTGACTTAAAACTGCATAATTTATAAATGTATTTTTTCATGAGATAGGGTTGACTTCGGAAATATAAACACTATAACAAATTTAACTTAAAATTGCATGGTTCACAAATATATTATTAAATATAATTTTAGTAACATTTTTATATACTTTTTACGACACTTTTATAAATTTGATTACCTACGTTATTTAAATTTTTAACAATATATAAAGATTGTATATACTAGCAACAATCACATTTTTTATATTGCTATTAAATATGAAAAGTTGTAACTAAAATTTTAAATAATTATACTTTTTAGTATTTCTTTATATAAAAAAACATGTATTATTTTTAAAAAATATAATTAAATTCTAAATTTGTCGTAGCCAAAGGAACAAAACCTAGATAAGTTGGGGAATCTGCAAATCTTTCATCAGGCTGATTGACTAAATTCCTGCCGACATTTTGGTAGAGGGAAGGGAAAGGCTTGTGCTCAAAATTGTAACCACAAATAATTCTATAAGAAAATAAAAAATCAATACATGTATATATGTATGTACATTTTAATGCTCTAAAGAACTATAAATAAAAATATGATAACGAAGAAACAAAATAATCATGTTTATAACGAGAATCAGAATATTTACGAAGAAATTTATTTTCTTCGGAAAAATACATAGTGAGATATTGATCTTTTATTCAGTCTAATTTTCCCTACGTAATGCTTGCATGATTCTTTGAAAAAAAAATTCTCATAAATTCTTACAAAATCTTAATTCGATTTTAAGTTCTCTTTTTTAATGATGAGGATAAAAAAACTTGAACTTAGAAAAGCAATTAATGCGTAAAACAAATAAAAAGGAATCTAATAGGAAAAAAAAGAATAGTAATAATTAGGGTTAGGGTAATGGCACGAAAGAAACATGATTGAATAAATGAAAACATCCTCACCAACCCCACAAGCAAAACAAAAAAATCCACCTGAGGCACGCAATGCCATGAATGAACTGGCCTAATAAAGGCTCAACCAATCAAATTGCAAACGATTGCCACATCATACTGCCATATACTGCCACATTAGCAAAGAACCTGAAGCAATTAAACCTTTTCAACCTGGCATCACACAGCTTTCTACGTGCCTATCAGATGCTCTTTCCCAACACTGACGCCAACTTTCTCAATCTGCCATTTCCATCTAAAACCCCAAAAAGCAATATAAATTATGATTATGTTGTAGTCATGAGACAACTTGAGTGTGATACTCTATAGCAAAAAGACAGAGATCTGTTCATCTGTTTGTCTTAGTGTATGGTTTTCATTTTTTTTTTCAATTTTTCAATTTGATTTTCGAAGTCATGTTGGGGTAGATGCATGAAACAAATAGATTTAATTTTTGTTTTCTTATCTATATCCATGTTCATTTTTCTTTCGTATGCATTTTTTTACTTGTTTTTCATGATTTTTTGTGTTCATTTTGATTGATATAGGTTAAGGAGAGAAGAAAGGAATTGGAGAAAAATTTGTAGTCCTTTGATATGGGTTTTAGTTCTTAGATAAATGTTTAAAAAGAGTTTAAAAATAATGTTGCAGATGGATAGTGTGGGCGTGAAATAGAGCAAATGGGAGTGATAGTATCCAAGAGGATCAACCTTGAGGAACAACTCTACTTTGATTATATTGAGGGTAGAGTAGGACTTAGGGATGAGTGTGGACTTCTATGAGTTTCTCTTTTTGTTTTCTTTTATATAGATATATATATATATATTTGTATATATGAAATGTGTTATTTTTAGTTCTTATTTTCTAATGAATTATGATGCTAGAGTTTGATCCTATGTGTTTTCTGGTTTTGATAATTAAGTTCTATAGGAGACATGCCACCAGTTCGTAGGGATGGAGAACGGGCTGGTAAACAGCCGCTAGGGTTAGATCCTCCTAGAAGGAACCCACAGGTAAATTCTCATATTGTTTACTATTCCATACTCTTTCTTTGATCTTGTCTTTGAAATATATATTTAGATTTGATTAAATTTGATGAGCAAATGAATCTACCATATCTTCATGTACTAATCATTTTGTAAAGAACTTGATCCATGTTTTACAAATGAAATAGAACCAAAGAAACCCTAGATTTTGAAGTCCATTTCATGATGGTGAACAAGATAAATATGTGAGGAAAGAGGCTACTTCTCTCTAATTATCTTGATCTTCTTTTCGTGTTTCCATGGTTCTAATCATTTCTAAACAATATCCATGAAACTGAGGCTTATGTTTATAAGAATTAAGACTATTTTTCTTTTCTAATTATCTTTGATCTGTGTTTGTATTAAATTTTTTTTTTGTCCCAAATTCAGAGGGGTCATAAACGACCAAGAGATCATGAAGGTGTTGGTTTCCTCTCGGTGACTAATCCTCAACCTCCACAAAACAACTTACTAGGTCCCCAATCACCAGGTTCAAGACCGTCAGGTTCAGAATCGTCTAGTTCAGGATCATCCACAAATGTTCCAATGTATAAATTACATCGAGCAAGCGATATTCTTATGGCATTCTCAATCTGTTCTGATACTAAAAAGAATGAGATCATTGAACAAGCTAAGGAAGCCTTGGAAGAGCTAAAGAAAATGGCATCGATGGGTGAACCACTATGGCAGCGCATAGATAATATGGAGATTTTGAATGGGATTCAATACCTAAAACAACTTAGAAGGTATGATCTCACAGCGGATATGATAGTAAACATGGTTGAAAGGGGTGAACCTCAACGTTCGCCAAACCCTGGTGGCCATCAAGACATGCCAACATTTCCCCTTGCAACCTTTCAATTCAATCCATTGTATATTGAAGGTTCCCGAGAGACTGGATTGGTTGATATGAAACCTGTCAGCATTGTTGAATTACTCATGGATTCGGTAGGTTTTTCCTTTTTTTTTATTCACTAAATTTTCTAAGTTTAATTTATGAATTAGTTCTTACTGAAATATCTTCACTTGTATGTTTTTCTTGTTCTATGATCAGAGGCAATGGTTGGCAGCATTTCCCAGTATTGTCTCCAGAGCAACACTGCTAGGAGTTATATTACGTAGTGGTAATGGGAGCTATGACGGGAGGGTTCAAGTGGTAAACCTAAAAATCATCTATATTTTATCTCTTTTATTTGAAATGCAATAATGAACTCGTCACTTGATTTATTAACATATTAATATCAGTAATATTGTATGCATGAAACTCTTCGTAATAGACGAAAATACATTTAAGACGTTCTGAGTTCTATAAATAGTATATATATATAAATATTTAATTGTTTTACAAATTTTTCTTTAATAGATCAATTCTATTACTTCGTCTATGAAAAAAAAAAAAAAGATATGCATTGTTTGCGTAATAGAATTGATCTACGAAAAAAAAGATATGCAATAATAAAGATATCTTACCCTCCTCACACCTCAAATAACATTGTTTACGTAAAGTCCGATATTTCTTTGTTAATTGCGAGGTGTGAGGAGGGTAAGATATCACAATCTTACCTTTAATAGAGAGATTAATTGCTTCTCCAACTAAAACGTGTGACCTCCAAATCATGATTTCTCATTTTGGTTTGTTATTGATTTTGAAACTAATTCTTAACTCCTCTATGCATATATCATTGAATTCGATTAGTTTTAGTTATTGTAAGTTCCCTGAGTTGCCATTTTTCATTAAAATTCTACAAAAAGTCATAGTTTCTGAAGAATGGTATCCATACTGATGATGCTCTTCCAATTTGCTTTTCCTAGATGGCCGCAGAGTTTCACCACTGCTCACCACTAATTCCTAGTCGACAGAGTTATTTCGCAAGGTATTGTAAGCAGATAGCTAGCGGAACATGGGGAGTTGTTGATGTCTCCTTCGAAAACCTATTCCCTAGTGCACATATACAGTTCCGAAGAAGTCCATCAGGATGTATAATCGAAGAAATGCCAAATGGAAGCTCTAAGGTAACCCAGATTTGTCAAAATTTTAACATATTTTGGCAACTTCACTTGCTTCTTATCTCAACATTATGTTTTGTTGTTCGCATTTCTTCATCAGGTTACATGGGTGGAACATGTGCAAGTTGATAATGGATCAGTCCACCCCATTTTTCGTCCCTTTGTTGAGTCTGGTTTTGCCTTTAGTGCCAAGCGATGGATTGCAATGATGAATAGACATTGTCAATGGCTAGCAACTTCAATGGCTAGAACTAGCCCAACAAATGCTAGCGGTAAACTTTTTTCTCATTTCGGATTGCATACCGAAGCTAATACATCTACGTGTGGTTATATAATTAATTTGGATGGCTAATTGATGTAACTTATTTGCACAGTGTTCGTACCACAAGCTGGGAGGGAGAGCCTGTTGAAGCTGAGTGAGAGGATGACTAGAACTTTCTTCAAGAATGTTAGTTCTTGTTCAGAGAATTTCTGGTTGCGCGCACCTGGAGCTATGACTCATGACCAAGATATTAGGTACAGATTAGGAAATATTGTCAATGCTCCAGGAAAGCCTCCTATTGGCGCAATCATCTTCACAACTACACTTCGTCTCCCAGTACCACCAAAGATACTCTTTGATTTTCTTCGTGATGAGCGCTCAAGAGACCAGGTATGCAAAAGTTTTATATACTCTTTGCTTCTCCCCATTCCAAACAATAGGAGAACTTTTCATTTAGTAACTTCGAAGGTAGAAATCTTCGATTCTTATGGTTTAAATAATGCAGTGGGATCATATTTCATTTGGTCGATCCGTCCGAGAACTTATTTATGTCCAAAATGGTGAAAACCGTGGAAATCGTGTTTCTGTTGTGCAAGTAAATGTGAGTTTTCCTGATCCATTCCCATTCTCTTGCATGCCTTTAATTATTGATCTAATTTCGCTGTTTTGCTCTATGCACTAACTAGACTTACGACTTCATTTTGCAGTCTTCTCCAAGCAAAATTCACATGCTGTTCCTACAAGAAAGTTTCTCAGACGAAACTGGCTCATATGTGGTATATTCACCCATGGATACCTTTGCCATGTCCATGATCTTGAATGGTGGAAACCCCAATTTTGTAGCGATTATGACATCAGGGTTTACCATTCTGCCCGATGTGCCACCACCATGGCAAGCACAGGAAACTGAAGGAAGTATCCTAAATTTAGGTTTTCACCGTGCTGACAGGTCATTCATCGACGACAAGATACCTGTGAATACATTTGGAATCATGGATGACATCGTAGCAAAAACTATTAATGCCATCAAGAAAGCTCTCATACCTGATAGGTCTGGAAACCAATCTGCCTGAAAGTGATCGACACCAAGTTTAAAACCTGACATACAGCTTTTACTATGGTATGTTTCCAGCAGATGTAGAAGTTCAAGCAGTGTCGATCTCAAGATGCAATGTTGCAGCTTTTGTTAGCTCACATAGGAATTGCTTCCTTCACAGAAAGGAATGAACAAATCCGAATGCGTTGCACCTTTGGGATTTCGTTGTTCTGTATCAAAGCATCTTTCTATGTTGTTCACATTGTCAAATATACATGTAACTATGGTGTTTGGAACTTTAAGGTTGTGTTACTAGGTTTGCCTCCTGTAAGAAGGGAACTTCATACATTTAAACAAAAAACATTTATTGTATAAAAACCATGGCAGTAAGCAATACTGTATTTGTGGCTATATTTTCTTCTTCTTCGTCTTTTATCTACCGTGGCTTTATTTTTTCATCATGTGGCATCGTGTTTGGAAAGTTCTGAGATGAAAATTTGAGCGAATATCAGTTCTTCGAACCAATACTTTTAACTTGGAAAAAGAATCTTTGGGAGAAGAAAAGCACAGTAGCGTTAAAAAGGCTAAATTAGAAATTCATGTCCAATTGTTACTTCAAGCGTTTTAAAAAAAATTAAATGTTTCAATCTTGTAACAAGTAAGAGATGTTGAAAAGTTTATAAGCGTGAACGTTACATAATCATCAAGTAAGCTTTTTTGAGACATCATCAAGTAAGCTTTTTTGAGACAGAAAGTAATAGTCTCACATGATTGTTGCATATTCATTAATTTTTTTTTTGAGATTGAGAGTAATAGTCTCGTAACAAAGTAATATTAAAACAAACTCAACCTAAACAGGACTCACGCCATACTCCTTTTGAGAGTAGGCAAGCAAGGTAGTCGATGGTGCCTAGGCCTTGTTGGATTAGGTGAGAAAGTGCTTCAATTTTGCAATGAACAAAAAAGACTTAAAACATGAACATCGCAAACTGTATCAAATTAGTTTTTCGGAGAGTTAATGACCCGTGACACGTAAGACTCTCCAATGATTTATTGGGCTATTAAGCAACTTAAAATTCTTTTATTTATTTGTTTAAAATGTTTGTACATTTCCCATAAAAAAAAAAATTTTCTTTGTATAGACATTCACTCATTCAGAAGCTCAAGATATACAAAGCAATCAACTAGAAAGAAGAATAGATCATTTATGTTCTATGATACCCGTATTTCATTTGGGCCTAATGCACTCTAATGTGATAACAAAAAAATCCATAATCACAAGAAAAAAGAATGATAAATCTCTAAACTGGAAACTCCAATAAAATTAGGAACTCCAGGGATGCCCTTTCTATAGGATAAAGTTGGTTGCTATCATCTTCTGGGAAGAATATCTGAAAACGAAAAATCATGGAAGGGCGGACCTGCATCCGAAACAATGAAGTTAATCGAATATTTATGGTTACGAAATCCACACTTGTAAATGCAAGAGGTAATCGGCTTTCTAGAATTTACCGTGCATGGTTTGAGTATCATTGAATGTAGTAACTCTAGCAAAGGATACGTTTCCAAAGGGGGCAGACAGTAGAACCTTTTTTCTAGTTTCAGAATACGAGTTCAAAAACAGGAGTTCATCTCTACCTATGCTATCAAAAACAGAGAATCAGGGATTGGTGGGGTTATGGGATAGGAATAGTTTATTGATTTTGGGTTGAGATCTCCATCATTATTCTTTTGTGCATTACTTTTCAATACACTTGTTATCGT
The DNA here is from genome assembly GCA_036013995.1 of Theobroma grandiflorum. Taxonomy (NCBI): domain Eukaryota; kingdom Viridiplantae; phylum Streptophyta; class Magnoliopsida; order Malvales; family Malvaceae; genus Theobroma; species Theobroma grandiflorum. The sequence goes on from CP142133.1 coordinate 34,607,546, forward strand.
TGCTCACGATTGTGGGTTCCAATTATAAATTATGAACCCCCCAGATGTGAATGGCGATGATAAAAATAATTTGAAAATAAATGGACAAAAGAGTAATGGATGAGAGCTGAACCCTATGGATTTCATCTCTTCAAAAACAGAAAATACAGTAGGCTATATTTTTTTTGGCAGAAGTGGAAAATAACTATGGGATGGGGGGGAGGGGAAGTGGCAGGTCTCTTACCTTCCTGTTCACCAAGAATGTAAAATGGAATATGTGCAATCATTTTTGTGCCTCCTTCATTCCAGTTGACAGTGCCTGGATAGTGCATTTGTCCATGTGAAGGTCGGGAAGGCCCCAAGACAGACAAACAAATAGCAGGCTCATTCATTAATCCCAAATAATCACGAGCTCGCCTCCAAACCCTTGAATCTGATATTCGAGATCCAGCGACCTGGACATCGACAATAGATTGAAGATTGTAAAAACAACATACCTAAGTTGTAGAATTCATTACTTTCTTTACAAACATTTTGACCAAAATAAATGTTAAAAAGTTGAAGTCAGACAACCTTGCCCAAGGCTACATGTGCCCTTGGCAATAGTTCACGGTGATATGTAGCAAGCTTCGAAATAGCTGTGATAACGAAACACAGAAGCCTTGATTGTGACGACTTTCTGAAGTTCCTATTGTCAGAACTAACAGCAGACTCCTGCCTCAGGCCTAGCCGACTTCCAAAACCAAGATAAAAGTCAGCATTTCATAACCAACATTACCAATTTTAAAAAAAGACAGAAAAAGGGAGCTATCAAAATGTTACCTAGATGAAAGATTTTCATACAAAAGTAGCTCTAGACTTTCAAAAAGTTCCCTAGCTGCATCTTTGTGAGATCCACCACCCCCACCATGCTCTCCAACAGCCCAACACAATTGTAATGCCAGTTCTGTCTATATAAGGAAAAACATATAAAATTAGATCCTCAACTTAAAATATGGCACCTGTTTGCCTAAATAAAGAAGATGTAATAATCGGACCTTTTCTGGGCTGTCGTATGCTTCCCCGAGTCTGTCAATTATAGGCTTCTGTAGAAGTTAAATTGGACCAAAACTTCATAAAATAAGAAATTTGCCCAAAATAAAATTCCATCATAATTATCAAAAAGGACACAGGTCTGGCAATCCTTCAAGACATCAATTTCACTAACAATTAATGAAGATCATCAATACATATTGGGAAATATCCGATGCAAGATAAAATACATAAACAAAATTTGTATGACAAATACCTTCAAGAGTGCAATAAAATCTGGAGAAAGCTGAAACGCAGCAAGCATGAATTCTAGGAGCCTTCTGCGAAGCTGCAAAAGTATACCTTGTCAAAAATACAAGCCATTCCAACCTGAGCATCTAAATAGTTGTAGCCTATCATGGAAATTTACAAGCTAAAAATTTGAATTCATACAAAAAATAGAATGACACTAACTTTTTTTCTTTATCTAACATATGCATATTGGAATTGACCCAAATAATTATTATCATTCATTGACATCGTTAGGCAGGATTTAGAGGGATATTACAACCTGTTTAGATAATATCAAAACCATTACAGATTGGTCAAACAAGAAAATCAATAAAACAACTTTGATTGTTTAAAAATGTATACACACCTCATACATATAGTTCTTGTCAGGAAATAATGTAGAATTTCTGGTCATCAGAATCGGAATTAATGCACAGATTAATGCTGCAAAAGAGCGGCAAGACACATAATAACAATAAGCTAAGCGACACATCATTCACTCTTTAAAACATTCTCTAGATAACAAGTTATATATACAATAAAAAAAAAGATAATCAAACAAATTCAAAATGAGAAACATACAATTATTTGCATCCCGCAAAGCTATAGTAAAATACAGATCAAGTAGCCGAGGTGCCATATTGAGTATCTGCCTCAATCTATCGGACTGAGGGCTATTGATTGCAGCCTGCAGCACTGCAGCAACCCCAGGAGAAGTCCAGTGGCGTTCCTGAGACAATCAATAATGACCCTATCCACTTATTTCAAATATCCAGAAAAAGGAAATCAAGTAATCTAATTATACACTAGGTTTAAATTAGGCATAGACGCAATATGTAGCTAGAAAATAGATAACAGTGCAACCTCGAATATTTTAATAATACCCAAAAAATGATGGTCTTATTAGAAGAGTGAGGAAACATTACAATCACTAAGCTAGCCATAATTTAGAAGAGACGTAATGTGCTGCTTTTACTTGCAGATAAAAGTTACATATAGTTGATATGGAGCAAGAGCACAATTTAAAAGTAAAAATAAAACTAGAAGTCTACAGAAGCATATAGATACAAATTCTTAAGACAGAAAATATCCTGTAATTGAAACACAATTACATTTTCCTCCAGTCATACAAGGTTTATATGTGCATTTATCGAATTATAAAATGCAGTTTGAGAAATAAAAAAAAAAATAAAACCGTACAGCAAGGCCATCATTTTCATCCTTAAGAAGTTCAAGAAATAGAGGATCAGCCACATCTATCGTACTGCTATCCTCAGACTCAGAGTCTCCCCCTCCATCCCCAATGGTAGAACCAGTATAAGCCTCATCCATGAGTGCAAGTAGCATCTGTGTCATATAGAGAGTGTTGTTATTTGCAATACATAATGAGTTTGACTTAGAAAATACATAATTTATAAAGTCACAAATATAACCTCTGGAGCCGTACTCTTCTGGATTGAAGCTATACTGCTTCCTATTAGTGACCCTGAGCTTCGTTCCACCCTTTCCAATGCCACAACCAAGACTAATGTAGATAAACAAAAGAATGTTAGGTGTGCAATTATTTTTTGAAGTAAGAAAAATCATTCAACACACTACTCAATGCACATAGAACAAGAAAAAAGAAGGCAAAAGATGATCAGATCAACCACCCATCAATTTTGCTTTTGCAAATAAAGTTTTAAAATGCAAAATGAGGCTTTTCAACAAAAAAAATGCAAAATGAGGTAAAATGGTGTATAACAAAAAGAGTGCAGGCAACAGGACAATGTAGTCAGCAGAGAAGCCAGAATACAAACTCACTTGGCAAGTCCACTAAAGATGGAAATAGTGGGAGAAATGACCCAGATGAGACCAATCCTGGAAAAACCTTGAGAAACGGCTTTTCTAACCTACAAAGCAGACACATAATGATTAGTGGATCATATCTACTTCAATAGCTCTTGAAAACAAATAATTGGTGATGCACTCTACGTTTAACTGTTTATTTTGTTAACCAAATATCATGGATATAATAACTCCCCCTAAATTTTTATCTCATTTATTATTATTTATATTGATTAAAAGAATCAATTTAGCCTCTTTATTACACCAAATAATTCTTCAAAAAGTGGAGACAAGACCATAAAAAAAAAAAAGGGAAGGTTATTTCCAGTCAAGCAACAGACCACATCACCAAACACTCAAAAAATAAGGCCTTTGAAATAGAAATAAACTTTAGATTGGTGAACTTACTTTTCTCCGTGCCATGCAATAAGCTTCAGAAGCAAAGGGAAAAACTGCACAGACATCAGGAATATTAACAAGAGCTGCACATGAATAAACACTTGATCTAATCTTCGGTCTACCTTTCAATTTGAAAGCTTTAATTTCAAAAGTAAGAAAGATATATAATTGAGCAAAAGGAAGATGAGACATAACAAATAAAATCATAAAAGGAAATTAATAGCTGATAACCATGGAACCTTCGAATTTCAGAACTTACTTTCTAAAGCAAATCCAGCACGATAACTGAAAAAAAAAGAAGAAAGTTTCCATACAACATGCACGTTTAAATATTGAACTTGATTTTTTATGATCAACATGAATGTCTTAACTGTTTGAAATAAACAATGTATACAGGGGATATTCATTAAGTGCCACAGACCTCAGATTGGCTTACAGGTCAAAATTACATATCTATGTGTATTTTTATTCTTTAGATTCTGCAACTTTTATCGTAGAACACAGAAGACCAACAAATAGGTTATAATAGGATACATATGTAGAGCCAGAGCATGATAATAAAACTATTTTATAAACTCAAACAACATACTATGAAATGCAATGCATATTGTTCAGATATTCAGCATCTTCAACACCATAAAAGCATCATGTTACATAACCTGTTCTGGATCATAAATCATAGAAACATACCTGTGGCAATAAGTTGGGGAAAGTACTAAGAAGTTTGTTCTTGTTTACATTTAGAAAATCAAGAGTTGCCTCTGCAACAACAGGATCTGCAAACTCACTGTAATCAACATTAGAATAAGATAGGTAGAGTGAAGCATACTGATTTATTTCCAAGTTCAGGTCATTTCAGATTCATGTCTTTGATTTTTTTAGTCAATTCAGATACGGTTGGGTTTGAGTTCAGGTTCATTTTGCCACCTCCAAAGATAAGGGTGCACTAAGCACAAAATTTAAAAGAAAAACAGAAAGCTGATGTGATAATGCATACTAATAAAAGTAAATACACAAGACAAAGCGAATGCTAGAAGAAAGGATCCAAGTAAATTAGCACTTAACAAAACAAGTTAACTATTGTTCTGTCAACAGGCTTATGCTTAAATTTGTAAAAATGATACTGGAAATAAATCAGTATGCTTCACTCTAATCCCTCAAGTTCATTTTTTATGGTTTTTGAAAAAAGAAGTCCTTTCAGAATAACAAAACAACTCAAAGAGATATAGTAGCTGGAAAAACTATTTTATGTTTTATGTGAAAAGCAAGAAAAAAAATATGCAAAGTACTCATGATCTAAAGTTTTATCCACATAACCGTCACAAAAAGTACTAATAAGACAATCTATATCATTACCGGCTCAAACATGAACGGAAAAATGTCCTCAGACTGGGATCAGCATCATGCAAAACCACCTCTCCAAAATCAAGGAAAAATTGAAGAATGACCTGATTGGTAAAATAAAAAAGATATAAAAAATACTGCTAAACAACAATTCTATGGCACCAAAGCACTTTAACCACAGCCATCTAATCAAAGAAGTACTATCTGAATTTTGAGCCACACCATCTCAAACCAGCCTTTACAAAAAGCAAAACTTTTGGGGTCTGCTTGGTTGTCTCTTTAGCTACTTGTTTCTTTTGCTTACAGAGAAAGTGCTTTTAAAGAATAAAGCATTAAAATTGTAACTTTCTTCAAACAAAATTTATGACATTACTTTCCTATGGAGAATTATCTTCAAAAAAAAAGTGTTGCATTTTAAATTTTGCTCATTTGCAATCAATTACACATTTTTCTTTGTACTATTTACCTCTACTTCTAGAGGGGGAAAACAACAATCAAAAGAGAAATTTTTACATACACACAAGCTATACACTAAGGCACTAACAAATCAAAACTCAACACGCAATAACATTTCGTCAAAAAAGAAAGAAAATTAAAGAATTAATGACACATTCAATAAGGTTTGATCAAAATTCCACACCAAACATTCAAGTAATTCAAAAAATTTTCAACAATTCAATTAAACAAATAGGAACAAAATTCGAACCAGGAAGAGAATGCCGCTTGAAGAGCGAGATTGTGAGAGGGAAGCAATGGATCGTTGGAAGAGCTTGTTGATATGAGGGTAAACCCTAGCGACCAAATCCTCGGAGGATTTCTCTTCTTGTCTACAGAAATCGCAGAGTTTCTTCACGGCATGAAGGAGAGAAGGATCAGACGCTGGATCATTGGCGAAGTTCGAGTCTCTGGCGCTGTTCGATACGGTCCGGAGATAGAAATCCCAATCTCGTGCTCGATCGCTCATGTTCCTTTACTTTGTTTTCTTGCTTCGAAGGAAAGTTCCCGCTATGGCTTCTCTCTGGAAGTCGATGACGAGGAGCACTACAAAACGGTCCGTACTATGTTCTTTGAATTACTGAATGACCCCCTTTATTTTCAGTTTTTCTGTTTTGTTTCCAAGAGATAGCTGTTAATTTTGGGAAGATGTAGTATGCAAAATTAAAATAAATATATTTTTAATTAAGTGTTTATTTATTTTGAAGAAGAATTAAGGTGGCGTTTGGTATTTTACAGTGTAATGTGATTGCAGGTAATGTGATTGCAGGGAAGATAACATTGCAGTGTTTGGTATATGAGTAATGTAATGATTAAAATGCAGGGAAGATAACATTGCAGTGTTTGTTTTACAAGTACTTTACAGGAAATGTAATGTTAATTTACAAAATTACCCTTATTTATTAAAATGTAAATTTAATATACTTGCATTCTTTATTATTAATTTTTATATAATACTATCTCTTAAATATATTTTTAATGTCATATATTTTAAAATCATTTTTTATTATAATTTTGTATATTTTATTTCATTTATTTAATATAATTTTTATATTATATATTTTATTTTAATTTCTTTTGTCTATATTATATAAATTTTAATTTTTTATATTTTATTTTTTAATTTTTATTTCTTATATTATATATTTTATTTTAATATTTTTTACCTATATTATATAAATTTTAATTTTTTATATTTTATTTTTTAATTTTTATTTCTTATATTATATATTATATTTTAATTTCTTTTACCTATATTATATAAATTTTAATTTTTTATATTTTATTTTTTAATTTTTATTTCTTATATTATATATTTTATTTTAATATTTTTTACCTATATTATATAAATTTTAATTTTTTATATTTTATTTTTTTTAATTTTTATTTCTTGTATTATATATTATATTTTAATTTCTTTTACCTATATTATATAAATTTTAATTTTTTATATTTTATTTTTTAATTTTTAATTTTTATATTATATATTTTAGTTTAATATTTTTTATTTTAATTATAATATTATAAAATATTTTTAATAAAATAATAAAGTTGAAGGGTAAAAATGTCTTTAATAACATTGCAAACATTGCAGCTTGCAATGTAATGTACATTGCATTGGTTTTGGGCTGCAATCACATTGCAGCCAAGGGCTGCAATGTGATTACATTGCAATCTGACATTGCAGTGGTCTATTACAAAATAAACGCTGCAATGTAATTTAATTAGGCACATTACAGGTAATGTCACTTTACAATCCCGCAAACAAACGCCACCTAAATGTTTCTTTCAAATGGTAAAGTAATGTTAATGTCTGATAATTTATTGTTAATAATTTTACAAATATATTTTTAACAGCTTTAATCATATTTTCGTTAAGTACAAAAATCGAAATAGTAAATATAATAAGTTTATTGCAATTTGGTGTACTTATTTGAATCAAATAAAATTTTATATACTTATTTAGCCTTTTAGTAATCTCGATTTACTTTAGTAATTTCATGTTAAAGAAATATTAGATATTAAGTTTCCAAATTTTCAAATATTTATGAAGATTTTTAGTACCCTTTGTCTCCTAAAAATCGTAACTTCAAAAAATGTATAATTATTTCATAAAACTCATTTACTTTCTCAATAATCCTCTATATGTACTTTCATATACTTGTTTAGCTTTTATATTGATCATGATTAAGGATATTAATTGCTACGGACTTGTTATTTTTTAGTTACCCGAACCCAAACTTATTATTTTATAAAATATTCAAACCTTATAATTACTTGAATAAAATTTAAAAATATTATCTAAACTCATACCCTAATATATTAAAACTAATTGTTAAATACCTAAGCCCATTAAATACCCATTTAGGATTAGAGACAAAAACAAAACAATATATATATCTTTAATTAAGTGGAGAAGAGATATATATATATATAATTCATTTTCATATATTATCAAAAAATGGATTTTGAAGGGGTGGTAATGGTTACCGTATAATTGGGTACTTGCAGATCTAACCCGATTGTATAGGATTTAAGTACTCGACATTTAATGATTATATAAAGTTCAAGTACTCGACATTTAAATAAAGATGGATTCAGATCATAATATTTTACCATTTGTCTTAAATTCGGATAAAGTAAAGATATCTTACAAAATTTTGATACTTGAAGAAGAAGAATTCAATCACAAAACATTATTTTTTTTAATGATTAAATCATTGAAGAACATCATTGATACATTGTTCATCAGCAAATTGAAGTCCACCAATCCCTTTATCATAGATGATGCGCTTATTCTGTTGATGCCATGCTCCTATCACAGTTCCAAGCATTCCCCTTACAATTGCTACGCAGAAAAACCCATTCACAGGGTCGAAGAAATGGCCAAGTTGCCCATCTACTGTGTAGTCAGCTCCATTAAGATGAAATGTTATTGCTGCGAAATCATGGTAATTTGTTGGAGTTTCGTAGCACAGGTCGAGTCCGCTCGGACCATTTGTTCTTTGAAGTTTTTGTGACCCGTAATAAGCCTCATAGACTGCTAGCACTGCTTCATAAGCATTGACCCCTAAAGTGTTGGAATCTATTCTAGAGATTAGAGCTCCCGAGTCTATAAAGCAACCGCCTGAGCCATCCTGCCTGATCCTGAACGTGTCAGGATGAAATCCTAGACGATGGTTTGCAACGCTTATATCCAACAATTCCAGGTAGAACAGATAATAGGATTCTGGTGGTGCGTACCCAAACAATGCTGTATTAACCTGTCCTGGAGGCAGCTGCGGAATGTCCTCTCCAAACCTTAGGATGATCGGATGAGGCACCGCATCAAGAAAAGGGACCAAACAATATGAGAACCGATTGTGAATCAAAGGAGCAAACTGGCTGAACATTGAATCCGGAGACAGGTTCAATCCGAAGATTCCTGAAATATCACTATTCTTAAACGAGAAATCAGTATTATCACCCGAGCAACCAAAGATGACATTGCTGAAAGTTTTTGTGTTATGGTTATCGATGAAGAAATGGAATGATTCCAAGGATGCAATACCCTTGGTAGAGGATCCACCACCGTATTTGACATCATAGACACATTCTCCATTAACACAATCGTAGAGTCTATAATCACCATTGCAGAGGGGATGGTCGCAAGGAAGTGTGCCATAACTCGCGGAGACTCTAGGATCATAAATTTGAAGATTTTGGGGGAAACAGTTTTTGCAAGGTTGACACTGTGTCCAGATTAGGCCTCCTCCAGTGTCCATCAACAACTTCACAGGGTGTTTTTGGCTCCCTATTGTAAACCATACTGAATAGAAGTGACTATCTCGGAATATTGGTATGTTGATATTACTAGGAACCAACCTTGCATTTGGACGCGAAACCAAATCCAAATAATTGACTCTTGCCTTGGTAATTGTAATCAATTTTTCGATTCTTTCAGCCCTACTGAGGTTTCCAATAAGGTATAGAGGAGACTCTGGGGAATCATCTATGACAGCCCTCAGACTTAGGCCAGCAGGATTTGAAGTTGCAAAAGCAAAATGGTGTTGGAATAGTGTTACTAAGAGGCAAAGGAACAATTTGGCATTGAGAAAATGAAGGGTTGCAGACATTTTTTGTGCTGAAAAGTAAGCCTATAATTCAATGGTGCTAGTAGTTCTTTATATATAGATAACATTGTTAAGCAAATTTTTGGCCCAAATTTGTAACACGTTCTAGAAATTGAATGTTCTTCTACCTTTGGTAAGCTTGTATATCTGTTTTCCTCATTACTGCCTCTTGTTTCATTATTTGTCTCTTTGTCAAAAAGGAAGGATGATTCATCATGTATTGATGAACAATGAATTAATGTCCTCCAAATAGGCACCAAATGTTGCAAGCTTTCTAAAGGAGCAAGCTGTTGCCATATGGAATAATCAAACCTCCAAATTCACAAAGATACAACAGAAGAATTTGGCAACTGAATTTAATTCCTTTCAATTATTTTAGCTAAAAGAGAAAATCCCTATGTACAACTAGTTAGTTTGGTCATAATAAAATTCCTTCTTCAATTTTTTTAAAATATTTATTTTAATTATATATTTTTGCCAGTACGAGATATGACTGAAACTGTAGAAGTCCTCGTCGTTTAAGCCAATACAATGAGTAATACTTCGCAGTTTCAAAGACACTCAAAGCCAAAAACCAAAGTAAACTCAACAATTTATTCTCTTTTTTGGTCTTTCAATTTCTTCTTGTTAATTGTTAAAGAACTATCTATACATATCCAAGGTACCCCTATATATATCCAAGGTACCCCACTTCGTTAATAATTTTCTCTCTCCTTTCCTTTCTTTTATTGCTTAATATTACAGGGGTGCGGGTGGGGGGCTTTAGGGAGGTGAAGTTAGGTGGAAAGAGGTTCAACTCCTTGAGGGTGGGGGAGGCCAGTATAGTCTGGGAGAAAGAGAAAGCAGTAAGGGTTGAGAAGGGTGAAGCCTAATTGAGAATTGTTCTGCAGGCTTGCCAGAATGTTTTGCTGGATGGAGCTTTGGCAATGTCCATCATTCTTGTGACATCCCTTCCGGGGGCAACACATCCAAGGTATTGTTTTTGCTGGATGGAGCTTTGGCAATGTACATCATTCTTGTGACATCCCCTCCGGGGGCAACACATTCAAGATATTGTTCTATCCGGATCGGGTCATAGCTCCAGTACGTTGCAGCGGTCCCTCAGCATCTTGACCTTGCGTTCGATCCCCGTGGGACTCGAACTCCAAACTTTTTACTTCCCCCGAAGGGAACGCCTTCCACCATTTGAGAAGCAAAAGGTCTGGGGTTCGAGTCCTGCGGGGATCGAACGCAAGGTCAAGGTGCTGTGGGGCCGTTGCAACGGACTGGAGCTATGACCCGACCCGGATAGAACAATACCTTGGATGTGTTGCCCCGGAGGGGATGTCACAATTCTGGTGGCAGCATGTTAGGGACTGGGCTGCTTTGGTGATTCTCTACGCGATGAAGTGCCTTGACTATTGACTGAGTTTGGAGGATGCTGCTACCGTGTGGAGTTTCATGGCTGATGTTTGCGTGGATTGGCAATGCTTTGTAGGGTCACAAGGTTGCTTTGCGTCGCCATTTGTCCATGTCCGTGCCATAGCAACTGGCTCATTTCTGCCAGTGTGATGCAGCCAAGTCTTGTTGCGTTTGGTTGCTTTTGGTGGTGCCGTTCACTGTCTGTTTTTCACCCTGCTTATCTTGTGCTTTAGATTGTATTGCAGAGTTCAGCCTGGAAGTCTATAAGGGTTTGCTCTTTGTCCTTGAGTGCAAGGGAACTTTGCCGTCGTAGGTTTTTGTTTCATGGCGGGGTGTTTCTTATGTAGGATTCTTATTTCCATAGGTGCTCATGCTTGGTTAAGCCCATTATCATTTGTTTAGGGGCTTTCTTCTCTTTTGGTAGGTGCTGCCAATTGCTTTTTGAGCAGCCGCTTGCCTTGTAAATGTATGGAGCTTTTCCTCCAAAGCTAGATTTGTTACGCCAGTATGAGTCTTCCACCATGATGGTTCAGGACTTACCATGGCATACTAGCTGATGGACTAATAATACTAATTACTTTTTTTATAGAAAAATATTATGCTATAGCTCTTCTTATTTTGAACTAATTAATTTTAGTATTTTGGCTTGAAATTTGGATAATATTGCTTCTTTAGAGACCTATTAACTGTAAGTGATGGTGAACATAACTTTGGTTCTTAACCAAGCAAAGTTTTAACTTTTTTCCATTATTTTACTGTTATATTGCACTGAGCCTAGTCTTACAGGTATATTGCAAGTAGATGAATTGCCTTAATTAATGCATTGTTTTTTTGAAAGAAATCAGAAAGCCAGTCCATTTTTTATTTCTCTACAACTGGGATTTCACAATGGGGTCAAGCATTGTCCTAACTTCATGAATATTTCAAGTTGTTAGAACCACCCAAAGGCAAGTCCCAAATTTACAAGTCTTTGGCTAATACTAACGCGCATCGATCATCCTAAGGATATGAGTAAGGAAAGCAAATGGCAACTTCAGAACATCATTTGCGTTGGGACTTATGCAATCCTTAGTTGTTGTTGTTGCACAATCAACACAGAATAATTGCCACCAAAATCTGCAGATGAAAGCAGGTCTCCAATGATCCCAATCTCCTGAAATTCACTCCATTCTTCAAGACCAAAAGTCCGGGGATCTTCTGTGTTGTATCGCCTCCCAACAATGATAAGCTGGTGGTCATCTACAATAGATCGAAGAAACGATGAGGTTTCCGGCCCATCATTTACCTGCTTATCGACGTATCTTATGTATCCACTTTCCCTAACACCCCTCAACATCTCATCATCAAGCATTCTATCCAAATCAGCTAGGATGGCGCCTAAATTGTTGGTACCTTTGAGATGAATTACCGTGAGGCTAACCCTTTGATCTTGGGAAATGCGTTTGGCTAACGCTAGCGCCTCCCTATCATCTTTACCCCCCAAGAAAATCACAGCGATGCTGTATGATGATGACTCTGATGATAATTTGTCTCTAGAATTGGAGCGCTTTAGAGGGCGACGGCCTTCGACAAGGATCCCTACCGAGCAAGGTGCCCTTTCCAGTATGCTACAATTCAAGCTTCTGATGGCTTGGTCTTCTGATTCAATGCTCCCATCAATGTACCATCTGCGATGAAATGGAAGTAGAATAAAGGATGTGAGCCTGTCTAGGGCGAGATTGCATATATCCTCATACATCAAATTTGGTGGAGAGACTGCAGTGAAAACATTCACTGATACAGCTTCCCAGTTGTCTCGTTCAAACTGATTAAAAGCTAGGACAACGTTCTCAGAGTAAGATTTGTTAGACAGGGTTTTCCTGTGCTTTTGATGCGCAATGAAAAGTGGTGTGGCACGCCCACTGAGCTTAACAAGGTGAAGGATATCAAGAGCAATAGGGTTTTCTCTGTTTGGACAGGAGGCATTCAAAATGTTAATGATAGAATTGACATTACCCGGTACGTGAATGCAACCAATCATTCGCAACTCCTCTTTGAGCTTGGAATGCATGATGCTCCTTTTTTGGTAGCCTATATACTTCCTTGAAGGATCATAGAGTCTTTTCACAAGTAGTGGCACAATGCTTGCTAACAAAATGATGATAATAGACATGAAAGCGAAAAGATCTTGAGATACAACCATGTTGTCAAATAAGAAGCTATACGAACCCATCTCAACGATACCTTTGGTTATCATTATAAAAGCAAGTGCCAAAGAATCCCTCACGGGCATCTTGCATAATAAGGGCAGCGCCAGAGAGACCCCAAATTTGAAAATAACTGCTACAACAGCTGCAATTGCTTGGTTTTGAGCATATTCCGTACTCTTTTTAAGGTAAGACAGATCAATCCTCATGCCACATGTTGATGCAAACAAAGGCAAAAACAATCCTGAAACAACAGGGTCCAACTTTTCGACCAGAGCAGATCCCAATGGGGGTCCATCGGGGACAGCCAATCCCAAAATAAATGGGCCAAAGAGAAGAAATATATTGAAGAATTCGTTTATCCTAGGAGACGACATGAACCCCAAAATGACGGTATAAAGGAATACATCTTTTATCTGGCCACCCTCAGGCGTGCGTTTCACCATCCATTTCATCCCTGGTCGCAACACAAACATCACTACTGAAACAAAGGCTATAGCCAGTCCAAAATCCTTGAGAACCAGTGTTGCTGATTTTTCTTGCGCTACCTTCACCCATTGGCTGAGATTCATAAGAACTAGTGACGCAATGTCACTGACAAGTGCTGCTGATAGTCCTAGCCTGCCAAGTTCTGAATTCAGGATTTTCAGCTCATCGAGAAGGCAATGTATGACCGGAAATGAAGTTGCGGAATTTGTTACTGCAAGAAAGAAACTGTTGTTTTTAAACAATTCACCGTCTGTGCTAAGGGCCTTAACCGTTATCAAACAAAATGTCAGAGGCACCACCACTGTTAGTAAACCAATGCATACGGCCATCCTTCCAGCCTTGTATGTCATGCTCAGGTCCATCTTCACCCCACTTAAAAACAAAAAGAATATATAGCCGAAGGATGCCACCGTTCCAAGAACCTGAACACTATCCTCTGACATTGTAACCAATGAATCGTGACCCTTGAAAACCATAGGACCGAGTATCATTCCAACAAGAACCTGGGAGATGAAAACTGGCAATCCCAGGTGTTTGAGAATATTATGAATAACTTGAGTGAAAACAAAAGTGAGAATCATCTGGAAATGAAGTCTTGGCCCAGCAAAGTCCATGAATGTTTCTTTTTGTTCGTTGCTCATGATCAATGCAGCCACGCCAGGGGAGCTGACTTTGGGAGGAAATTTAAGACAGACTTCCTCCAGTACTCTGACTTGACCTTCCATTCCGGTGGTGGGCGAGCTTAAATTATTAAACGCCATCGTGTCCTGGCTACAAAAGTTATCGTAGGGAATGGAAAGGAAAGAACTAGAGTGGGGATTGAATTCAAGAAGAAGGGATGGGAATCATTGCTTATAAAACAAGGTTTTTGGGAGATATGTCAAATTTCTTGTTTGTTCAGTTTTATTGTTCTTGGTTTCAAATTATCAGGTCGACAACCGTCTCGTCTAACAAGTTCTTGCTGTTTCAAACTTCTTATGACTAAGATTAGTTCTATTACTTGGATCATAAAATCTTCACTATTCTAGTTAATTCCAGATAGAAAATTCTATTTTCCAAATGATTTGCTCCTTCCTCTAACACAACAAAATTTAATCAAAGCGGAATAACAATTAACGGGTAAATATAAAACAACTTTATACGAGTTAGTATTATTGCTATAAATATTAGATTTAGGTGAATCTCATATATATGACTTGTGATGATAGTTCTCAGTTTATTAATTGAAATAACTTAAATTGAACTTAAAAATTACAATTTTAATATTTATAAGAATGTATTACAAAATGGTTTGTTAGAACAAATCAACAAATTCTTTAGGCAAGGAAAACCTTTTTTAAATCTTTTTTAACCCAAAAATAAAGCGAATCAGTTTTGATTATGCTGTTGAGAATTAAGGCTTTTTTTCTTTTTGTAACTTATATCCGGACGTATCAAAAGACAAATTTAAGAGTTTATTGTTAGCTTGTATTTGAGTATTACTATTTGTTAGGATATGTCTCTAAAGGGAGATATTAGACCATAATAGATAGTTTTCGATTTAATTATTGATGAATCTCTATTAACGTTTTGTTACAATTTGAGACTAAGCTATGATCTCCTCGATTGATTTACAGTGAAATAGCAAAATTCCATTGGTGATCCTAATTCTTGGATGGCATGTTTTTTTGAATTACTAATTGACCCTTTTCATTTGCACTTTTTCTGTTTTTGTTTTAAGAAATTAAGTTTTAGTTTCAATTAAAAATAAAAATATTTTTAATTAAGGGATTTATTTATTTTTTAGAAGAATTAAATGCTTCTTTCAAATGGTAAAGTAATGCTAATGTCTGATAATTTATGGTTAATAACTTTACCAATATGCTTCTAGTAACGTTCAATTATTTTCATTAAGTTCAGAAATTGAAATAGTGGATAAAAAGTTTATTGAAATTTCATATACTTATTCCTATCAAAGAAAAATTCATATACTTATTTAGCTCTTTAGTAATCTCTATCTACTTTAGTAATTTCATATTACTGAAATATTAGATATTAAGTTTTTAAATTTTTAAATATTTATTTAGATTTTTAGTACCCTTCATCTGTTAAACACTAACCTCAAAAATGATGTGTATATATATATATATATATATATATATCTCTCTCTCTTTATTTTAGCGTTTTATATGGATCATAATTTCCTAATTAAATTATGACTTCAGAATGCATAATTATATCTTGAAACTCCAAATTTTAGCATGTATAATTATTTTCTAAAACTTGAAAAAAAGTTAAAACTTTGATAATAGAAGAAGAAGAATTCAATCACAAAACATCATTTTTTTTATGATTTATTCATTAAAGAACATCATTGATACATTGCTCATTAGCAAATTGGAGACCACCCATCCACCGATCATAAATGATTCGCTTATTCTGTTGATGCCATGCTCCTAGCACAGTTCCCGTCTGTCCGCTTGTAATTGCTATGCAGAAAAACTCATTCACAGGGTCGATGAAATGCCCTAGTAGCCCATCTACGGTGTAGTCAGCTCCATTAAAATGAAACGTTATTGCTGCGAAATCATGGTAATTTGCTGGAGTTTGGTAGCACAGCCCCAATCCTACCTGACCATTTGTTCTTTGAAGTTCTCGCGACTCTCACAAAGATCATCCCATACAAATTTAACTCCCTTACGAGTCAAATGGGTCAAAGGAACTGCTATCAATGAAAATCCCTGAACATACCTCCGATAGTAACCGGCTAATCCGAGAAAACTACGAATCTCCGTCACTATCCACGGTTGCTCCCATTGCACAATAGCCTCAATCTTCTTGGGATCAACATAAATTCCAGCACCCGATACAACATGTCCCAAGAATACCACTTCCTGTAACCAAAACTCACACTTGGAAAACTTTGCATACAACTGTCTTTTTCGCAAAATCTGCCATACTGTACGTAAGTGGGCAGCATGATCATTATTATCTCTCGAATAAACCAGGATGTCATCAATGAACACAATAACAAACTTGTCCAAATAAGGATGGAACACCCTGTTCATGAGATCCATAAAAGCTGCCGGGGCATTAGTCAAACCAAATGGCATCACCAGAAACTCATAATGCCCATACCTCGTCCTAAATGCAGTCTTGGGTATATCCTGCTCCTTGATTTTCAACTGATAATACCCAGACCTCAAATCAATCTTGGAGAACATCATAGCACCTCGCAACTGATCAAACAAATCATCAATCCTAGGCAGAGGATACTTATTCTCGATGGTCACTCGGTTAAGCTGACGATAGTCGATACACAATCGAAAAGTGCCATCCTTTTTCTTAACAAATAAAACCGGTGCTCCCCAAGGTGAAATACTAGGACGAATGAAACCTTTATCTACTAGGTCTTGCAATTGAACTTTCAGTTCCTTTAGTTCTACCGGAGCCATTATGTACAGGAGAATAGAAATAGGTGTGGTACCCGGAAGTAAGTCAATAGGGAACTCAAGCTCTCTATCTGGAGGTAGTCTCGGTAACTCATCAGGAAACACGTCTGGGAACTCACTCACTATTGGGACATCTTCTAGCTTAGGTTTCCTTCTTGTAGCATCAACCACATAAGTCAAGTAAGCTAGATACCCTTTATACACCATTTTCAATGCTTTAATTGCTGAGATTACGCAAAACGGTAAAACTCGACGTTCCCCTACAAATATCACCTCTGCTCCCTCAGAAGTCCAAAGCACTACTTCTTTCCGGAAACAATCTACTTTCGCCCGGTGTGTACTCAACCAATCCATGCCCAAAATCACATCAAAGTCCCGGATCTCTAAAGGAATTAAATCACCCCTAAACTCTTCTTCACCTATCCTAACTCCACAATCACTATAACACGTATTTCTGACCAACTGCTCTCCCAAAGGGGTGTGAACTACAATCTCCTCCTTTAGTGGTGACAAGTTTCTATCGGCATATGATGCAAATGTAGTGCTGACATATGACCTATCAAAGCCTGAATCTATCAAGACATGGGCATCTCTATCAAACACAATCATAGTACCTATCACCATGCTAGGTCGAACCTGGGCTTCATCTTCAGTCACTGCGAAAACCTTGGTCGAAATCTGAGGCTGCAGTCTGGAAGATGGCTGCTCTGGGGTATTACTCCCCATGCCTGACCGTATCACTGGGCCCTGTCTGGACTGTGATCCTGAAATATCTCTCCGCGGTATACTAAGACGAGTCAAAGGAGTAGAAGTAGCTACTGTACCCCGTCTCAACTGAGGACAATCTCTCTTGATATGCCCCTGTTGGCTACATTGAAAACACTTTACAGGCTCTCTACATGACCCAACATGGAATCCCCCCGCAATTACGGCATCTGTCAGATCCTCCTGAAGTCCTCCCCGAAACACTCATCACTGGCCGACCAAATCTGGAAGATCTTAGCTGCGACTGCTGAGATGGAGGCCTAGTGGATGCTACAGACACTGAAGTAGTACTCCTCGCAGTAGATGTCGAATCCCTGCCTCTCTTTGAAGACTGATCGGGGAACGTAGGCGGATTCCTTCTCTTTGCAAACTCAGCTCGGATCCGTCTATTCGCAGTGGCAAACTTCTCAGCCCGTAAAGCCATCTATACGACTTCTTTGTACGGCTCCTTGCCGGTCACAATCATACGCTCCCGAATCTCATTACGGAGTCCCTCCTCAAAGTAATTTACCTGGTCCTGCACCGCTCTCACCAACTCAGGTACATAGGACGTCAGCTCATTAAAACGAGCCTCGTACTCCTCGATGGTCATGTTCCCTTGTTTCAAACTCAAAAACTCTCTCTTTTTCTCTTTCTGGTGGAAATAAGTGTAGTACTGGCCATCGAACTCTTGGAGGAAATCGGTCCAAGTTAGTGGTGTAGGGGAACGGGACTTGACTGAACTCCACCATGTACGGGCTCTCCTCTCAAGTAATCGCGTGGCCACCTTCAGTTTCATCTCATCATCCAACCCCATGTCTGTCAGTGTCTTCGATACCTGAACAACCCAATCCTTGGCTGCGGTCGCATCCAAATCACCAGCAAACGAAACGCAACCCAACTGTCGAGCTTCCTTCAACTTCTTAGAAATGGAGATGTCCGGTGTCTGGAGAGGGATAGGAGGTGGTGGTGGTGGCACTGGGGCTGCTGCTAGAGGAACAACGGTGGGACTAAACCAGCCTTAGCCTGGCCCGTAAGAGCAGCAAGAAAGACAGCTAATGCTTGGACTGCCTCGGGTGACAAGGTAGGTGCGCCAGGAGCAGCAACAAGTGGTGAAGGAGGTGCAGAAATATTGGTAGGCTCAACAGCAGGTGTTGCTCGGAAAGAGGACGCAGCTGACTCCCTTTCTGCGGAATCAGGCTGACTCTGCCTAAAACGGCCTCTCCCCCTCCCTTCTAACCTAAAGAGAGGTAGACGCCTACGTCGAGGAGGCATGACTATCTACAAGAAAGAAAGGAATTGGTTTAGACAACTTAAAGTTCTATATGCAACTACATGCAATTAATTAATCTCAATTGAGGCCACACTGACATTGTAAATTACTTTAAAATAACTTTAAATCCAAGAACTTAAAAATCAAAAACTTCTTTCAAAACTATAAGCTTTTAAACCAAAAAGTTCTGATACCAAATGAATTGTCATGACCCGGAACTCCCATCGAGCCCGTGACAACTGTCGCGAGGTCTCGATAGGCATTCATCCTATGAGCACAAACTGAGACTCCGCAAGGCATCTTGTACCAGTTTTTCACTTCCCCTGTGAGTATTGATTATCAAATATCATATTCAAACGAATATAAATTGATTTTGAGTCGAAAACCGTCATAAAGTGAAATTTGCTACATAAGGGCATTTTGGTCATTTTCGACTAAAATCTCGAAATTTGGTAAAAACATAGCACACGTGTAGAGAATACATGATTTGCAGTCAAAAATGAAATCGAAAGCCTGAAACATGCATTTTAAAGGATTTAAAGATTTATTTTACTATTCAAAAATATTCAATAAAAATATTCTATTTTTCTTTTGTACAATATTTTTAGACAACTCGGGAAATAATTTTTATAGCGTAAAAGCAAAATATATTATTACATACTATAATACAACTGACTGGAGTATGAAATTTAATTTACAATGCTAAGTGTGCCTACAACAGAGAAAAACATGAAAATAGGAGTAAACCTTTGGTAACCAAGGTCGTCACTCCGACTATCTCCTCGACAAAATGCTGATATCTACAGATGTCTGTAGGCCTGAAAGGGGGAAATTGAGGTGGTGAGTTTGACAACTCAGTAAGTAAATAAATACCATCCCCGACATCTAAAGTTGAGTAGATGGAGACAATATAAAAATATGATACTATAAGGTAGTTCATAACATCATTTTAGTACATTCATACAAAACAAATATTGATACATCAAAATAATAAGGTTTATGATTGTTTTCTTAAAAACTAGGCTTAGCCAAATCTCATACTCGTGGACACTTGATCAGAGCGTCCAATCGAGCCCGTCAAGGCTGTTAAAAACCATGTACAAATAAAACACGTTTTTCGTTTAGAAAATCGTCGTTCCTTGGCGTTGGCTAAGTTCAACTTCACGTGGTGGTTCGGCGTGAAGTGAACTCGATACCCCCCTCGCCTCTCATACTGAGGTAAAATGAAACTGGGTTACCGTGCCCCTCTAGTAGGCTGGTCTACGAAAACCCGCTACTGCAACGACTAAATGACCCACCAATTAATAAATAAAAATTTTGGCAGCATGACATGGCAATTAAAACATTACCCAGCCTGTTAGACAAAGAAAGCAATTTACACATTTCATACAAAATAATTCCAGCCATCATGCATCTCAAGATTCATAAGCCATAAACGTTAATTTAAACACATAACATAGGTTAAAAACCCGTCTCCATACACTCAGTGTTAAAAAAATCAGTTTTTCAATTTATAAACCATTTACAAAAATTCAATTCTTTAAAGATACAAAAATAGATAAAATCACTCTAGATCTTGAGGAAGATAGTTTATCCACTCACCATTTTTAGAAGTCAGATATACTCCTAGTCCTGCTGGTCCGACACGATTTGTTTACCTTTGTCGGACGATTCACCACCTACACGACACACATGGCACGAATTTCAATGATTGATGTCAATTTATCAAAATTGATTTCAGGTTCTAAATTCTATATGAATGCATAAAATGTGATGCAAAAAGTGTCCGAATAACTTTTGAAATGCGGTATTCGGCCTAATACACACGGGACGTGATTTAATTCGCTAAAACCTCCGATTTAAGTCCGAATCGAGTTCTTTCAATTTCTATGCCTTAATTATACCCAAATTGATTTAATGCCACTGAATGTGGTGCAAATTTTCGGTCCAAACGATAATTTACGAAAATACCCCTATTAGGCAAAAAGTTGTATTTTTGCACTGAAAATTCCTATAATTTTCCTAGCACCATAATTAATAATAATTCATCTAAATGCCTCTAGATAACACTAAAATCAGCAGTATTTCACACCCAAAAATATTCAGTTAGGGTGGGTTCAATGTGGGAAAAATGAGTTTTCATGCTAACTTGTTATCTAACAACATAACCTAGCTAAACTATATTAAATCAACCTAAATTCATCATTTAAATTGCTCAAATTCCTCCCATGGTGGTTCAGCCAGCATGTGAGTGTCATACCCACTTCTCATTTTTGCAAGAAAATGGAAAAAGAATGGTGGGAAAGTGAAAATCACCAAGAAAAACTAAGAATTTTACTTTTTTTCAAGACTTTTCCTTATTTCCTCTTGATTTTCCCTTCAATTTCCAGCAAGGTCTTAGGGTTTTTCTTTCTCTTCTTTCCCTTTTGAGTGGCTGGCCATGTGAGGAAGAAGGGCTGAAAATTTAAGGCTTTTTATAGCCAAATAAAATATTATATTTTAATGACACTTGTCCACTTTTCATTGGTTCATTTTTAAATCATTTTCTTTTTGACTTTTAATCTCCACCATTCAATTTTTCTCACTTATCCATGGTCCATGTGAAGTTTCTAGACTCATCCAAATTTTTGGTGGAACAAATTTTTAAAAATTACGTTTTTGCCCCCGAACTTTTCAAAAATTACATTTTTGTCCCAAAATCTAAAAATTTGCCAAAATGCATAATTTTCACTCCTTATACTCATATCACAATCCAAATATTTAAATTTGATCAAAATTCTCTCAAAAATTTAAATTTTATCCCCATGTGGCAAAATGACCATTTTACCCCTAGGACCCGAAATTGTCCAATTGACTCCAAATTCACCCTCGAACTCCTAATCACCATTATAAGGCATTCTAGGGTTCTCAAATCTTCAATTTCATCCTCAAATCTCTATTTAAACTAGTTCGAGGTTCGATCTGCTTAATTGTATAGCTCGGTATACTATCGACTTTTACTACGTTTCCAGGGCATTTCAATATACCAACATGTTATCCAATGCATGTAAATGTCATGTCAAGCATAAATTAGGGTCGGACTTTACAGCAAGGTTGACACTGGGTCCAGATTAGGCCTCCTCCAGTGTCCATCAACAACTTCACAGGGTGTTGTTGGCTCCTGTTGGCTCCCTAATGTAAACACTACAACATAGAACAAAACATCTCGGAGTATTGGTATATGGAGATAATCAGGAACCACCCTTGCATTTGGACTCGAAACCAAATCCAAATAATTGACTCTTGCGTAGGTAATTTTGATCAATTTTGCGATTCTTTCAGCCCTACTAAGGCTTTCAATAAGGTATAGAGGAGACTATGGGGAATCATCTATGACAGCCCTTAGACTTAGGCCAGCAGGATTTGAAGTTGCAAATGCAAAATGGTGTTGGAATAGTGTTAATAAGAGGCAAAGGAACAATTTGGCATTGAGAAAATGGAGGGTTGCAGACATTTTCTGAACTGAAAAGTAAGCCTATAATTCCACGGTGCTAGCAGTTCTTTATATATAGATAATATTGTTAAGCAAATTTTTTGCCCAAATTTGTAGCAATGTTCTACAAATTGAATATTCTTCTACGTTTGGTAGGCTTGTATATCTGTTTTCGTCATTCCTGCCTTTTATTACATTATTTGTCTCTTTGTCAAAAAGGAAGGATGATTCATCATGCATTGGTGAACAATGAATTAATGTCCTTCAAATTGGTGTCTTCCAATGGAGCAAGGTGTTGCCATATGGAATGATGAAACCTCCAAATTCACAAAATACAACAGAATAATTTGGCAACTTAATTTAATTCCTTTAAATAATTTTAGCTAAAGGAGAAAATCCCAATGTACAAGGCTAGTTTGCTCTTAATAAAACTCCTTCAATTTTTTGAAAATATTTAATTTTAATTATATTTTTTTCCCTGTAGAAGAGATGGGAAAACTATAGAAACCCTCAAACAAGGTGGTTTAAGTCAAGACAACGAGTTATACTTTAGAGTTTCGAAGACACTCAAAGACCAAAACTAAAGTGAACTCAACAATAAATTCTCTTCTTTGGTCTCATAATTTCTTCTTGCTACACATATCGAAGGTACCCTACTTTGTTATTTTTTTTCTCCTTTGCTTTCTTTTACTGTTTAATATTATGCTATAGCTCTTATTATTTTGAACTAATTTTAGTATTTTGGCTTTAAATTTGGAAGAAATTGCTTGTTTAGAGACCTATAAACTGTAGGTGATGCTGAATATAACTTTGGTTCTTAACCAAGCAAAATTTTTACTTTTTTCCCATTATTTATACTTATATTGCACTACCAGTTATATTGCAAGTAGATGAATTGCCTTATTTATACATTGATGACCCTTAATTTGACTGTTAATCACGAATGATGAATTTTAGTATTAGTTAATTGTGATGTACATGCGTTTTCCTCGTTGTTTCATGGATCTAAGCTATGATCTCCTTGATTGATTTAGAGTGAAAAGCAAAATTCCATCGATGGCTGGTTTCCGGGGGGCAATCTCAAGTCTTACATGTATATATATCAAGAATCGATTTCTTTATTTTCATCCGTTAAAAGTTAAATTATTTTAGCTTTGTGAGTTTTTTTTTTCTTTTTTTTCAGGTTTGGGAAGTAAAAAAGACAAGATGAAATCTGAAATCCAGAAAATATGTGAAGTGCATGATGATGATTCTGGTAAAGAAAACATGGAATCCGAAACCCGGAATCGATGTGAAGTCCAGCAAGATGATGATTTGGGTAAAGATATGATTAGTGAATTGCCTGATGAACTTCTCCATCACATTCTTTCTTGTCTTCCAACAAAGGATATTGTAAGAACTTCTGCATTATCAACAAGATGGCGATGGTTGTGGACTTTCTTTACCATTGTTAGTGTCGATTTTGGTGCGGAGGATGAAGACGAGAATGACTCTGCAAGTTTCTTCGATTTGGTTCAAAACAAGCTCCTCATTCCTGACACTGCACGCATAAGAAAATTTCGCATTCACTTGCATAAATATAGCCACTTCTATACTTACCTTAACATTCTTTGTTCAATTTCATTGGTATCCAAAGCACTGAAGCATCAAGTTGAAGAGTTGGAACTTTCTTTTCCACATCTATGGAGAAGCAATATGTTGTCCTTACCTCATACCCTTTTTACTTCCGAGTCACTAACTTCTTTGAAATTACATATGTCTCATGCTGCTTCCGTAAATCCTTATCCTATTTCCATATGCTTTCCCAGGCTCAAAACCTTACATCTTATATGTATTAAATTTCTGGATGAGAGATTTGCTGAGTTACTTTTTTCTGGTTGTCTGGTCCTTGAAGAGTTGCTTTTAGACAATTGTTATTGGAATACAACCCATGGCATAACGATTGCCATTGCCACTCTGCAAAGATTAGCCATCTACCATTATTACTCATCTTCAAACAATGCACTAAAGATTCGTTGTCCAAAGCTTCAATTTTTGAAGTTCTGGAGTTGTTCCTTTTTTAACCTTGTGCTTCACCTACCTTCATTGATTAAAGGTCATATTGAGATTACACGTCGGGGAAATTTGTACCAACGGATTCGGCTTGCTCGCGCCACACTTAATTTATTGGAAAGAATTCGTGGTGTCAAATCTCTTCGACTATCAAGTGAGACTCTTAAGGTATTCCAAGTTGTCAATTTACATCTTCTACATGACTATTTTTTCCTTTTATTGACACAAAAATTTTTCATTTTGTTCCAAGACCATCTCTTGTGCAGAAAACGTTCTTGCTGATGATCTTCCTACATTTCACAATTTAACCAGTTTGAAACTGATAGGTGGAGATTGTGATTTAAGCGCAGCTGCATTGCTGCACATTCTTCACAAGTCACCTAAGCTGCAGTCTATAGTCTTTCCTCATGTAGGTTCCTCTGGATTGGAAATCTTGAATATTTCTATAACTTATTGCTTTGATTTTCATCAGATAATGACTGACTTGTTTCCTTGCAAATGATTATCTGATTTTCCTAGGGACTTAAACTAGACAATCTCAAAGAGAAAACTCATTCCTTGAAGAATGCTGTACCGGACTCTTTGATAAATTCTCTGGAGAGCTTTAGAGTCTTACATTTTAGGGGAAATGAGGAAGAGGTTTTTTTCCTGAAACATATACTCAAGCATGCTACAGCCTTGAAGCGGTTTTCAGTCTGTTGCTCAGAAGATCTATCAGAAGACCTGGAAAGGAAAGAGGAGATAAGATGGGAGTTGAAGAAGCTTTGTAGTGAACATTGTGCATATCTGTTCTGGTAGAAAGTACCATTGTAAGCAGTCCGCTAGGAAACTCCCCAATTTCAGAAAAAAACAAATTCAAAGTTAAACAGAGTTTATTTCTGTTTTCTTGATTCCAAAATCAACTTTTATGTTATTATTAAGATTTTGACACATTTGGATTAATTTCCTTTCTCCTTCCAATGAATGTGAGCATTATATCCTCTTGAAAACCCGACCACATATAATTACTACCCACCCTCCTCCATTCATATTGCAAGAATTGTTCTATTCTAAATCAATACAAATCAGAAACTGCCTGTATTTGCTGCAAATGTGTCTCTTTGCATGGTGCCTAGCTGGCTTCTCTGCCATGGAGGCTTTCTGCTAATTAAAATTTGTTTCTGGCACAATGATGAGGCTCTCTGAGCTGTCAACTTGTTCTGTGGTTGCGATCCTGAGGTGTTATAAAAACCTGCAAGGGGAATGTCCCTTCTTTTGGCAAGTGTTTTGTGTGATGAAAGTGATCAAGGAACGAGATGTTGAAGGAGTTAAAGGACTGCTGCACCGGACCTTGAGAGGTGTGAGATTGATACTAACTAAGAGGCCAGCCTATTGTTAGGAATCAAGCATGCATCAGCTTAATACGCGGACAGGTGTATGTCCATTTTGCTCTGCTGTTCTGGTCATTAAGTGACTAATGTATATGCTGATGATGTGTTGTGTTGCATGTAACTAGTTTTAACACCTGTCTTTATGTGTAACAGGTGTTTAACTTTCACTACTTGTATTTATACAATATCCTTATGCAGTAATGAAAGATGAGAGCCTTGAACTTATTGTTTTCTGCTTCTTTAATGCTCTGTTCGCCTTCAACATATTTGGTTTTTTTCTATTCCTCCCTAGAATCAAGTTTATAACACCTATGATTTTACCGAATGATGCTGCTGATGGCCTGTAAGCTATTCTGAATCTGTGCGGATCATCCTTTCTGCTTGAAACGCTGTGTGGTTGTTTCCATACATTCTGTTTGTCTGAGCCTTGATTTCCATTACTGCTATTTTGGGATGTTGCTCTGTGCAAGTCTCAGTTGATGAGTATCTGTTACCACTTGAACCACCGGTTTTGACAAGAGGAGTACATGGTGATAGACTAAGGGGAAGGAGTCAGTCTGTGATAATTTTTGTATAACTCACTGCTATGCTCCTGGGAGAGCGAGGACCTAAGCTAATAACTGGGTCCTGCCTTTTTCATCTCCTTTGAGCTATCTGAGAGTTTGTTCTTTCCTGTAATAATATTGTAAGAGATGGTTTTCGTAGGCTAAAGTTCTAGAAATTGAGTATTCCACTACTTTTGCTATGTTTGGTCGCAATAAAATTCCTTCTTAAATAATTTAGAAATATTTATTTAATAATATATTTTTGGTAGTAGGAGATTGGGAAACTGTGGAATTCCTAAAAATAGTTGGTTTAGGTGAGGACAGTAAACTATATAAAGGGTGAACACGACCTGATTTCTTCACCAAGCCAAAGCCACTTTCTCTCTTTTTCTTTTTCTTTGATTTCTTTTACCGCATAAGATTACTTGCAGTGAAAACAAATTCATTTCATTGATGATCGTTGGCTTGTTTTGGGAGACAGTTCAAGTCGTAATGTTAATTTAGCTTTCTAAATTTGATTTTTTTTCTGTAAGGGAGGAGAACAAAGAACAGAGAATAAGTATTCTATCAAAGTCCAGTACGATGATTCTAGAGAAGACCTTAATCATAAAGTACCACCTCATAAACATACAAAATCAAAAATTCAAAAGTTTTTAAAATAAATATTTATTTATTAAAATTCCCCTTTTTTAAATTTATTTATTAAGGAGAGGGCACAATTTAATTCACTAAAAATTTATAAAATCCATACCTAATAACGGTATATCAAGTATAAATCCTAAGTTAATTTCTTAAAACAATTTTAGCTTAAAAAAATTCCAATGTACAACTAACTATTTGGTCTTAGTAAAATTCCTTTTTCAATTATTTAGAAATTAATATTTAATTAATTAATTAATTATGTATTTTTGCCAAGAGGAGATTGGGAAACTATAAAACTCCTCAAACGAGGTCGTTTAAGTCAAGACAGTAAACTATATAAAGGGTCAACACGACCTGATTTTTTCACCAAGCCAAAGACCAAAAACAACTCAAACAATTCAGAATTATCTGCACATAGCCAAGGTACCCAACTCTCTCATTTTTTCTTTCTTTTTTAATTGGTTTCTTTTACCGCATAAGATTATGCTGTAGCTGTTCTTGTTGTGAATCAGTTTCTAGTGTTTTCGGCTTTAGAGATATTCCTGCTTTAATTTGGATTAAGTTGGTATCTTTTGTTCTTAATCTAGCACAAGTTTTCCAAACTTAAATTTTAGGATGATATATATGCATTCACCATGCCCTATGAATGGGATTATGTGTTATTGATCAAATAGGACTATTTGTTTTTTTCTTTTTAATTGAATTTTTCAATTACTGAGAAGCATTATGTAGTGAAAATTTCAGATTCAAAGCGAAAATTTCAGATAGATGAAGGTGAAAATTTCGATGGATGAATTGCTTTTGATTAATTCACTGTTTCTTGAATTTGATTGTTAATTATATACATGTGTTTTTTCTTGTTGTCATTGATGTCTTATAAAATCGACCTGATTGAAATTATTTAATTGATTATTCCAATTCTTGGTTGGCTTGTTTCTGGCAGACAATTCAAGTTTTTCTTTTTAAGTAAAATTATTTTTTTTTCTTGTCAGAAGAGAATAGAGAGCATGGATTCTATCATTTTGGCAATTAAATCCCTCACATTGTCAACGAAATCCGAAACCCAGAATCGATTTCAAGTCCAGCATGATGATTTTGGTGAAGATATAATCAGTCAATTACCTGATGAACTTCTCCTTCATATTCTATCTTTTCTACCGACAAAGGATATTGTAAGCACTTCTGCATTATCAACAAGATGGCGATACTTGTGGACTTTCTTTACCATTGTTAGTTTTGATTTCGATGCATATAAAGAGAAGAAAGAGAGTGCTAGTTTCTTGGATAGTGTTAAGCGAGAGCTACTCATGATTCCTGACACTGCACGCATACAAAAATTTCGTCTGCATTCAACTTTCACCGTCTCTTCTTCCCAAATCTTGGCGTTAATGTCAATAGTATCGAAAATAGTGAAGCATAAAGTTGAAGAGTTAGACCTTTCTATTCCATATATGGAATCCAATCTGTTTTCCTTGCCTCACAGCTTTTGTACTTCCGAGTCATTGACTTCTTTGACGTTACATATGACTCAAGCTGCCTTGAATAGTTTTCCAACTTCCATATGCTTCCCAAGACTTAAGTCCTTAAATCTTGATTGCATTGAATTCCAGGATGAGCACTCTGCTCAGCTCCTTCTTTCTAGCTGTCCAGTCCTTGAAGAGTTGTATCTAGATAACTGTGATTGGATCAAAAGAACAGAAATTAAAATTTCGATTCCCACTTTGCTGACATTATCTATTTCCTTGGAATACAATGGTCCCCCTGATATTTCAATAAGGATTTGTGCTCCAAATCTTTTAAACTTTTTCTACACAAGTTTTTCCCAAGTTGAACTTGTGACTTGTGATCTATCTTCAGTAATTCGTGCAGAGGTTGATGTTTTTGGTTGGTTGACATATGACCAACGAGTTCAGGTTGCTCATCGCACCCTTAAATTATTAGAAGGAATTCGTGGTGTCAAATATCTTGAACTATCAAACAGAACACTTCAGGTATGTGTGATATATCTGTGCATGCAAATGTCTATCTTTAATTTAGCATGACAAACTAGAAGAATGTTCTTTCATTCATTCATTTCTGGTAACAAAGCATTTCTATTTTCTGTCAAGGTCATCTCATTTGCAGAAAACTTTCAAGCTGTTCATCTTCCTACATTTTACAACTTGACCCATTTGAATGTAAGCTTTGTCCTTTCTACTCGTGGTGGAGTTGCATTGAAGTATGTTCTTCAAAAGTCACCAAATCTATATTCTCTACACTTTTTCCAAGTAGGTTTCTATTGACTCCAATATTTTAGTTACATCTTGAAAAGCGATTCTCTTAATTTTATGAGATAACTGTGCTGGTTTTTTCTTTTTTCTTTTTTTTACAAATGATTTTTATTTTTAGGGATTTGATCTTGATATTTTGAGTGAGGAAAATCATTTGCTGGACAATCTCATACCAATCTCTTTCAGAAATCTTAAAAATGCGAAAGAGGTTCCATTCTTAAATATATACTCAAGGATGCTAAAGCTTTGGAGTGGTTTTCAGTCCATTGCTCAGATGATTTATCAGAAGACTTGCAAAAGAAGGAGTAAAATGTGAGTTGAGGAAGGCTCCTTAGCTCATATTGTGGTATGTGTACACGTAGAAGTAGTGCTGTAAGCAATGCTCAAGGGGGCTCCCCAATTTCAGAAAAATTCAAAGTTTTATATGAACATGTAATTTTGACTTGAAAGGCAAGATTAAACAGAGTTTATTTCTGTTTTCCTGCTTCTAAAGTTAACTTCTATGTTGTTGTTGAGATTTAGACTGAAACTCATACACAGATCATCGAAGCATTTGGATTAATTTCCCTTCTTCCAATGAATGTGACTGTTCTGTTGTCATTGAAAAGTATTTATTAGTTGGTGAAACTTAACCAATTGTTTTATCAATAACTTGATTCCAACTGATGTTTCCCACAAAAACTCCTTTGTAAAAGATGTTAAAGCACATGTAAACTTTAATTTGTATGAGAGGTTTCCCAAAGCAATTTTATTGAGAAAATTGAGTTAAACAAGGCAGAGAGGAGAGGGTGAAGAAGATGATGGAATTCAATCATGGAATATCATCAGCACAAGTCTCGGTAACCCATTGGAGTCCAGCAACATCCATATTATAAATGATACGCATGTTTTGTTGCTGCCATGATCCTAGTATAGTTCTTGATGCTGGTCTCAATGCCACGCAAAAATACCCGTCCTCCTCGCTAAAGTAGTGCATATATTTCCCATCTATGTCATAGTCAGCTCCATTAAAATGCAAGGTCATCGTCATGTAATCATTAAAACCAGGCTTGCTACGGTAACAGAGGGGCAATGATTCGACCACTTTGCCAATTCTTTGGAAGTTGTTGGAGTCGTAATAAGCTTGAAAGGCTCGCATCACTGCCTTGTATGCATTGCGTCCAATGGTGTTTTGATCAATAGTACTAATTAGAGATCCTGAGTCTATAAGGCAACCGCCTGAGCCATCTTCCCTAACTCTGAAAATACCAGGTTGTTCCTGAAATCCTAAACGATGCCATCCAACACTTATATCTAACAATTCCAAGTGATAATGATAGAATCCGTTCGGCAGAATTTGTGTTGTTTGAAGATTTCCTACCGGTGGGGGAATGTCATCTCCAAACCTTAGGACACTAGATCCCACCAATTCATCAGTAAAAGGGACCAAGCAATATGAGAACCGATAACCAGTAATGCCTTTACTAGCTAACTGGGTTGCTAGTGAATCTGGTGCCAAGCTTAATCCTAGAATTCCTGAAATCTCCCCATTGGAAAAATCAAAGTTTTGGTTATCTTTGGAGCATCCGAAAACCATATCATCAATGACTCTAGTGTGGACATTATCAACAAGAAATTGGAATGATTTGAAAGATGCAACACCTTTTGTCGTAGGTGGATTAGGACGAGAATCAACACCATACCGAATGCTGTAGACACATTCGTTATTATAACATTTGTAGCGTTTGTAATCACCTTGACAAAGCGGGTGAGTGCAAGGAAGCTTGTGATAGCTGGTGGAGGCCCGAGAGTCATACATGGGAAGCTGCTGTCTGAAGCATTTTTTACAAGGCCTACACTGAGTCCAAATTAGACCACTTCCGGTATCCATCAGCAACTTCACAGGATGGAGTTGGCTTCCAATTTTAAGCTCTACCACATATAAATGATTATCAGGAACGCGACCTATTGGTACACGGACGGTATCAAGATCTGCTGTTGCATTGAGACTCAAAGCAGAATCCAAATTTTGAGCTCTAAATTCTGACAATTGTAACATTCTTTTGATTCTTTCAACTTTAGTGAGGTTTCCAGGGTACAGAGAATCCCTTCGGATGTGCTTCATGGATAGACCAGTAGGTTTGGAAGTTGCAAAAGAGACTTGGAAAAAGGCTATGAGGTAGAGAAAAAGCATAGCCTTGGAAAAAAGATGGGATTGAAGCCATTCTAGAGGTTAAGAATGAGACAATAAATGTATTATGCCTTGCTGTAGTTATACTAGTTCCAAGTGCTATTTTTAGGCCATATAGGTGTAAAGCTATAGCACACCCTGGATATTGAATTTCTTCCGTTTTTTGCTAGGCTGGTAATTAATTGACAATATGCTTTATCTACTTGTATATTTTGTCCTGATTTTCTATCCATATTTTTGTACCTGCATTTATTACAAAGAATAATTCCAAATCAAAATATGCCATGGACCACATTGTCTTGTAGAATTTGATCAGTAACTCTTTCAAGTCAAGTTTTCAGGTCTTGGTTTATTGGTTATGAAATAGATGATCAAGAATGAAATGTTTTTGGCCAGCACACAGACTCTCTGGAGCAAATCTGGTGCAGAAAATGGAAAGCTGGAGCCTTCTGATAAACTCAAACATCGAAAGTTCAACTACTATGTTGCTTGTTGCAAAGATATAAGATAATGAAGCAGCCAATAATCTTGATTAAACAAATTTACTTATTTTCCATTTAATTAGTGGCAATTTTCAAATGGTAATCACTTTAGTTAAAATTCTTCAATAAATTAAAATTTCTTTATTAAATTTTTTATGCGAAAATAGCGTTTTTATTCTTTTTTAAGCTCTATAACATAGAAGGTTTTTGGTTAGAAACAAGAGAGTGCAAAATAATTGTCTTTTTTTTTTAAAGTAACATACAATCTACCAATTTTAACAGAAAATAAAAATATTGATATTATGCATGTATTCAACATATTGTGTAGCGTAAAAAAATTTTAAAAAGAAAGTAAATTAATACTAAATTATGAAGGTATTGAATGAAATAAATGTTTGATAGGAAGAAGGAAACAGTTCAAGGGAGGAAGGATTTCTTGTGCCAAAGAATTTCAAATCCAATCAATCATTAATGCAGATTAAAAGAGTTTCTTTAGGATTATATCTCTGCTTCAGCCTTTACTGTTTCCTCCTCCTTCAGGTACTAGTTTATATATATATATATATATATATATATATATATATTCTTGTTTTGAATTTTTCCCTTGACTTTTTACATGATTATGATGTTACTGAATGGGGATTCCTGGGTTTTTTTCTGTTTTTCTTGTTTATTTTATTGCTGACTCGGAATACTTTGTCTGCGTGTGATAATAGCGCACATGGCTACTGATTCTTTACCTCTTAGTCCCATTAGGCAAATGTCTTTGGAGAGACAGGACGCCAATAAGGGAGAAGACAGAATCAGCAACTTACCTGATGATGTTCTTGTTTACAGCCTTTCCTTCCTTCCAACCAAAGAAGCTATAAGGACTTCGGTTTTGTCTAAAAGATGGCAAACCTTGTGGATGTCTCTCCCGAACCTTACTTTTACAGATTTCTTCTATTTACACAGCAACCAGGATCGTGTTCCAGAATTAAGGGCTAGTTTCATGAAGCTGGTAGATAGATCAATCCACCATCGTAATGCCTGTATAAGGAAACTCTCTCTTTCCTTGCAAAAGGAAGTTGATGTATTCCGTTTAAACTCGTGGCTATGTGCTGCAACAAGGCATAAAACTCAAAACCTTGATCTTTTCCTAATTGAACAAGAATATGTTATCTTGCCCCATTGTCTTTTTACTTCACAATCATTGGTTAGCTTGGTGTTGAGGATGGAATGTACTCTGAGAGCCCCTACTCCTGTCTGTTTTTCAAGCCTTAAATTCTTGGAACTTTCACATGTCAAATTTAAGGATGTGCAGACCTGCCAAGAGCTGTTTTCAGGTTGTCTAGTCCTAGAAGAGCTGGTTTTAAAAGAGTGTAATTGGAAGAATATACCCAAAATCAACATTGATATTCCTCCTCTGAAGAAATTCTCTCTTTCCAATTATACATCTCGGCAGGTAAAACGTGTGAACTGTAAAATCAAAATTAACACAGCAAATCTGAGCCATCTATCATGCCAAAATTTTGTCCGGGTTCAACTTGTTCCATACAACCCATTGCCAGCACTGGAGAGTGCTCAGGTAGATATTTTTGGGGTTATTAATCGAGAAGAGGATGGTCGACGTGCAGTGCAACTACTTGCTGGACTCAAGAATGCTAATTCCCTTTATGTGACAAATGATTCACTGCTGGTAGATCAGCAACATTCTTGTTTCCCTTGATGCATTTGGTTACACTGAAAGAGAATACTAATTTCATCTTTCTTTTGTGTGTAAGGTTCTTGATGGTGCAGAAAATCCTGAAGTAGATCTTCCTACATTTCACTATTTGACTCAATTGTATGTTAGACCGACTTGTTGCCTTCCTGATGTTGGTACTGTAGGAGCAGTGATGTATCTGCTTCAAAAAGCACCAAACCTTGAATTTCTTAGCATTGCTTCGGTGAGTTTCCCTTGTGCCAAAACTATCATTAAGCATGCCTTTAAGCTAGCAATTCATGCTTCCTGGATTGAATTATATGTGTTCTATTTCAATACAGGAATTTCAAGGACAAGATCTAGATTGGTTTTTGCAAACTCTGCCATGTTTCAGCCCTCGCCTAAAATCCTTTTGCATCATGTATTTTGAGGGCACTGCCACAAGTATACAATTGTTGAAGTATTTGTGTCAGCATGCACCTGTTTTGAAGAAGATATCTTTGTTTTCCTCATATGAATTGACAGAAGAGATCAAGGATCAAGTGCGACAAGTCCTTGGAGACTCGAAAAGAGTTAAACTTGGGTTCTATATCTGAAGTTGGATTAATCTGGCATTTCATATGAGGAAATAATGCAGAAAGGTTTTCATTAACAGGATTCCCCTGGAGGAGAACTGATCAAAAATTATTCAAATTACATTTATTTTGTCAATTGGGTGTGATAATTTTTAGCTTCTGGATGCTAGTATGAACCTTTCTGAGGTTTTTAGATTGTTACAAAGGGTTTTTAGCCACTTTCCTGGTGTGTATTTTCTTGCAAAACTAAGTAATTTCTATTCTATGTTTGCTAAATGCTCAGTGACTGGCCTTCATTTCCACTGATTCTTTCAGTTTTCTTGCTGTTTTTCATTAATTCACCTTTTGAATGATTAGATTATATCCAATATATTATGGTGTTTTAGCTTCCAAAAATTCCAAAAAAAAAAAAATTGATGAATGTACAAGTTTGGTCTATACATGACAAATTCGGATGTTCTTTTCTTCTTCAAAGATTTAAGTAAATTGCATATCCTTATATAGTGCAATTGATAGGCTTTTTTAGAAAAAAATAAATTGCAGGGAATTGATAAGTAAGAAATTTTGTGAATTTGCTAGTGGATTGGTCAATTCTCAAACAAATTTACTTATTTTTTATTAAATTAGTGACAATTTTTAAAGTGGTAATCACCTTAGTTAAAACATCTACCAATTTGAATAGCAAAACAAATATGGATATGATGAATGTACTCAACATATTTTTAGGGTAAAAAATTGAAAAAAAAAAAGAAAAGAAAAATAATGTTAAATTATGAAATAAATAATTGATATTATAATATGCTTGTTGAATTGTTCCATTGCATTAATGGTATAAAAATAATTAAAAAAAAAAGGAAGCAAAGGATAGTTGGAAGAAGGAAAAAGTTCAATGAAAGAAGAATTTCAACTCCAATCAACAGCCAATAGATGGACTGAAGAGTTTCTCCAGAATGATCTCTCCTTTGCTCATTTGATTTTTCAGCCACCAAAAACCTCTGCTTCTTCCTACTCCTTCAGGTACTAATTTTTGTTTTTTTTTTTCTTTCTTTTCAATTTTTCCCTTTACTTTTTACATGGTTTTGGTAGTTATCTGCAGTAAATCAGATTGAAAACTCTAGTTTTCACCATAGATTCTAAAAGAAAATTCAATTCTGATATTGGGATTGGGAGGAATATGGAAATATGGAATTGGCAAAGCTTCACTATGTACTTCGATATAAATGAAACCATATATACATTTGAATGGGGTTCTTGGGGTTTTTTTTTTCTGTTTTTCCTTTTTTTTTTTTTACTGACTCGGAATACTTTGTCTGAGTATGATACAGTGAGCATGGCTACTGATGCTTCGCCTCTTAGCCCCATGAGGTAAATGTCTTTGGAGAGACAGGATGCCAGGGAGAAGACAGAATCAGCAGCTTACCTGATGATGTTCTTGTTCACATTCTTTCCTTCCTTCCAACCAAAGAAGCTGTAAGGACTTCGGTTTTGTCTATGCAATACCCCTCACAAAGCATTTATTATAAAAACATTTAAATTCATTAAAATATAATTTTATATAAATAATAAGTAGATATTGTTTTAGTATTTTATTTATTTGTAGTTATGATCTTGAATGTCTTAATAATAAAAGAATAGAATAAGGGGTTTTTAAGTAAATGAAGAAGTTTAATTAAAATCAGTTTTATTATCACATTTAAGTTAGTGGGGGTGAAGGTCAATTTACTTGTCACATTTAAGATAGTAGGGTTAAGTAGTTTACAAAGTTTTTAAAGAACATATAGAAACTCACGTCAGTCTATTCCTCAGACTCAAACAATAGACAGTCAGAAAAGCTTAACACTAAAGAAAAAGAAAGCCAGAGGAAAGGAAAAAGTATTCAAGAGATTGTTGATTAAGGTATGTTTAAGATTATAATTTCATAATTTGAATACAACAACCCTCAATTATTTGTATTTCTTTGATTTTTACTTAAATCTGGCACTTTTTCAGTAACTTTCCGGTAGCATGATGGGTACCAATGGAAAGGTCTTGAAAAGATCTTTCTAATAGTTTTGTAGCATCTCGTTTGGCCTCGTGATTAAGAAGATACAAAATTTTGAATTTAATTATAAACATGGTTTTCAATAGTTTTGACAACTCAACTTTGGGTCACTAGAACTTTATATTCCTGTAACATTTTTGGTTGTCTCTTTGAGGACTTTTGTAGTATGAAACGAGATGTTTAATTTGCCACCAATGGCTCAATTAGGGGATTCCTGTGTCAAGAAATTTAAAGCCTCAAAGTAGACTCGTTGATACTAAAAACTTAGAAATCTGGGTATTTCTGTGATGATTTCAAGAGTTTTGGCTTTCGAAACTTGAAAATTTTGTATTCTTTTTAATGGAAGCAAATACTGATGTTGTAGTATGATATGAATACTTTAAATTGGTGTTAATTTTGTCACTGTAAATAATTCAGGCTAATAGTTATAAGAGCTCAAAGTAGGCCAAACGGCCATCCCGATTTTAGAAATTCCAGAAAAAAAAATTTTTTATTTTTTTTATTATTAAAATTCGATTTTAATTTAACATGCGATAAATCTTACTGTAAACTTCATAAATACTAAATTTTGATTTCTAATATATTTTTATTTCTAAAAGTATATATATCAATATCAACGTGCTTACTTTGAGACTTTAAATCTCTTAACACAGGAAGCCCCTAACCAAGCCATTGGGGTATCAAATTAAACATCTCATTTCATACGACAAAAGCCCTCAATGAAACAACCAAAAATGTTACCGGAATATGAAGTTCCGATGACCCAAAGTTGAGTTGTCAATTGTCAAAACTGTTGAAAACCAAGTTTATAATTAACTTCAAAAATTCGTATCTTCCTAATCATGAGGCAAAACGAGATGCTACAAAAACCATTGGAAAGATCTTTTCAAGACCTTTCCATTGGTACTCATCATGCTACCAGAAAGTCATCAGAAAAGTATCAGATTTAAATAAAAGATAAAAAAATATAAATAATTATGATTGTTGTGTTCAAATTATGAAATTATAATCTCAAACATACCTTAATTAGCAATCTCTTGAATACTTTTCCCTTTCCTCTATCTTTCTTCTTCCTTGGTGTTAAGCTTTTCTAACTACCTATTGTTTGAGTCTGAGAAATAGATTGACGTGACGTGAGTTTCTATCTGTTCTTTTAAAACTTTGGAAATTACTTAATCCCACTATCTTAAATGTGACAAGTAAATTGATTTTAACCCCACTAACTTAAACATGATAATAAAATTGACTTTAATTAAACTTTTTCATTTACTTAAAAACTTCTTCTTCAATTCTCTTATTATTAAGGCACTCAAAGTCATAACTATAAATAAATAAAATACTAAAACAATATCTACTTATTATCTATATAAAACTATATCTTAATGAATTTAAATGTTTTTATAATAAATGCTTTGTGAGGGGTAATGTGGGCTTGTAACCAAGAGAGGCATTAAAGTGGTCAAATGTTGCAAACAGTTGCCTCAAAGTGTTGGAGTTAACCTTGGGCTCTATGAAGATCACGGGCTCCGCCCTTACCGTTGGGAAAAGGGACCCCCACCTTCCATGGATGGGTAGCCAATCAAACTCTTTGATTAATATACGATTCCCCCTAGGCACTGCACGGTCAACTTTTAATTGTGATACCCAACATTCCACATCTAATGCGAATGTGATTGTTAAGATCTATATAACAATCCAAGTTAACCTCTACTAGCAACTTGAGCTTAAACTTTTAAGAGTCACGTGGTTTAGACCTAAAAAGTTGCTGGACCAGTGGTTGGACTTAGATCGTTACAAATGGTCTCAAAGCTTGTGCTAGTCCAATGTGGACTTTCACATTATTCTGATGAGATCTTGGTTATGTGTGGATGTGATGTGTGGCCTTGATGAGGACATCAAAAATTTGAGTGGATGGATGGCCTTGATGAGGACATCAAGGATTTGAGTGGATGAGATTGTAATATCCAACATCTCATATCTAATGTGAATGTGATTGTTAAGACTTATATAACAATCCAAGTCCACCAATACTAAAAACTTGAGCTTAAGTTTTTGAGGGCCACGTGGTTTAGGTTCAAAAAGTTG
Source organism: Theobroma grandiflorum (assembly GCA_036013995.1). NCBI lineage: Eukaryota > Viridiplantae > Streptophyta > Magnoliopsida > Malvales > Malvaceae > Theobroma > Theobroma grandiflorum. Next base: position 34,645,916 of record CP142133.1, read on the forward strand.
CTAGGCTAGTGGTTGAACTTGGATCATTACAGTCTACAAGATGGAAAATTTTGTGGATCTTTCTCCCGAACCTTACTTTTGAAGATCTGGATCCTATTTAAGATATAAGGGCTAGTTCCTTCAAGGTTAGATAGATTACTCCACGATCGTAATGCATGTAAAAGAAAACTCTCTCCTATCTTGCAGAAGCAAGTTGATGAATTCGGTTTCAGCCCATGGCTATCTGCTGTAATGAGGCTCTTGATTAAACCAACATATGTTACCTTGCCCGATTGTCTTTTTACTTTGGAATCATTGATTAGCTTGGTGTTGAGGACGCATTGTACTCTGAAAGTTCCTACTCTTGTCAGTTTCCCAAGCCTTAAGGTCTTGAAACTTTCAGGTGTCACATTTAAGGATGAGCAATCCTGCCAAGAGCTGTTTTCAGGTTGTCAAGTCCTAGAATAGCTGGTTTTAGAACAGTGTGATTGGAATAATGTAGACAAAATCTTTTTTTTTTTTTGAAGATTAAAGTTCTTTCATAAATAAAAGATGCCCATGTACAAACATACGAGGTTCAAATCTGGACCTCTGCTCACATACTGGTGTACAAAAAATACCAACACCCAACCTTGCCCTTAAAACCATCCACCTAAGCATTTAAAAAAGTCCCTTTAGCGAAATGCATCCCCACTGGCCCAAAAGATTAAAGCCAAAGAAAAGGCTAGTAAGACAAGGAAACATAACCAGCGTGCCTGTTTCCTTCTCTTGCTGCACCAGCAAAAGTCAAGAACAACAAAATACAAAACTCTCATATTATAAAGACGAACAGCCCCTTGTTCTCCACCCATCAAAGATAGACCATCAACGACAAGGCCAAAACCAGGACTACATTAAAACTCTGTATACACAGTCCAGATCTTGAAGCATAGAAACCATCAACCCCGTGAGAAGACAAGCAAAGCAGATAGAAGCAATACATGACAATTAAGGAAGAACTTGCAACAAGTCTATGGCTCTTTCAACCCCCAGTTTGGCAAGGCTGTCCGCTAATTCATTCCCAGATCTCGGGGTGTGAATAATCTGCCATCTAGGAATCTTACTGAGCAGAGCTTTGATTTTCAACACCAGATTTCTAAGGCGCCAAGTAATAGCATTTATAGAATCAGTTTCAATGATTAACCTAAACTGATGACACCAATCTGCTGCCATAAAAAGAATTAAAGCCTCTCGAATAGCTAACATTTTCGCTAGATTAGCATCACCCCAACCCCTTGTTTTCGAGAAAAGCATTTTCATCATACCTTTATCATTCCTCAACACACCCCAAATGCCAAGAGAACCGAGGCATCCTTTAGCAGCCCCATCGGTGTTAAATTTTAGCCACCCACATGGGGGGATCTTCCATTGAACCTGGACTTTAACCTTTTCTCTTTTTGTTGGGATAGCAACAAGGTGCGGAAATCTCACAATATCAAGAGTGTCCAAATTATCTTGAGGCCATTTAGACTTAACCCACCACGCCATTCTGATTTTGATAATTTTTAGCACTTTGCAAGCATCCCAAGTTAATCCGTCAAAACCATCTCATTCCTATAAACCCAAATGGACCAAACAATGGTGAAAAAAGACATCCTCCATACCTTTCTTCTAGCAATGTGGACAGGACATTTATTCCAAGCTAAAAAGAAAGTAGGACCATCCTTCGGAAAACATGTAATAATACGTCAATCTACTAACCACATGCACCACACGTCCCAAACAACTCTATATTTGAAAAAAAGGTGATTAACAGATTCAACATCGTTATTACACATGTTGCACACAGTCGCCTCCCTATGAAGCATATTTCTCTTGATGAGTTCCTCTTTACACGTAATTCTTCCCTTCATTAACTGCCAAACAAAAACCTCTACTTTTGGTGGTGCAAGCCTTGCCCACACTTCTCTCCACAACACCTTTTCGGACCCATTGCTGCCAAAAGCTAATTCACAAAAAGAGTTAGGAGTGTAATGCCCACTTGGCGTGTTTTTCCAAATCAGCTTATCCTCCACTTCCTCATCAAGTTGTATATGATTAAGGCATTCCATAAAACGCTCCCACGCCTCAATCTCTTAATCAAATGGATTTCGTCTAAGCTGGACATGCCAACACCACACTTGATTATCCCATGTACCGTACTCGATGATCTTTCCTGATTTATTTGTCGTTAAAGCAAAAATACGAGGAAAAGCATCATGAAGGATGACCCCATCAATCCACTCATCCTCCCAAAAGTGAATTTTGGCACCATTGCCCACCATAAAGCCAATACTTGCATACAACAAAGAAGAAAAACTCCCCAATGGAGTAAGAGGGTTAGTAATGGTTTTCCACATAGAGGATGACCATTTGCCATTCAAGTCAAATGGGATAAGGCTCGAGGGATCTCCCCCAATTTTGGCATTAAGAATGGTTCTCCAAATACTCTCATTTCCCTCACTGTATTTTCAAATCCATTTATTCAGCAGAGCTCTATTTTTCAACCGGAGATCCGTAAGACCAAGACCACCTCTTTCCTTTGAAATGCAAACCGAGTACCAATCCACCCAATGAATTCTCCTTTTATCACTAGAGCCACTCCACAATAATCGCTTTTGAATTCTATCAAGCTCCTCTTTGACCTCTTGCAACATTTCAAACAATGACATAAAACAAACTGGCAAACTCTCCAACACTGATTTGATCATAGTAACTTGCCCTCCGCTAGAAAGGGTTTTGGATTTCCATCCCGCAAGCTTTGCCTCAAATCTTTCAATCACAGGCTGCCAAATAGCAATGGAATGGTGCCTAACTCCAAATGGCAATCCTAGATAAGTTGTTGGCAAAGAACCAACAGCACAAGGTATCATGTTAGCCCATAACTGTAACACATCACCCACCTTAACTCCATACAGGTTACTTTTACGAAAGTTGATTTTTAAGCTTGAAATCACTTGGAAGCACCGTAGCACTCTCTTGATATTAAGGACACTTTCAATATCTGAGGTACTGAAGATCATCGTGTCGTCTGCATATTGAAGATGTGGGACCATGATTCCACTGTTCGTAATCTCAATGCCCTTACACAGACCACATGCCACTGCTTTATTCATTTAAGGCACTAAAAACTTCAACAACAAGATTAAAAAGAAACGGTGACAAGGGACACCCTTGTCTTAATCCACACCTCATTTTCACTTGCCTAGTCGGGGATCCATTGACCAAAATCGAGATTGCAATAGTAGACACACATGACCCAATCCAAGTCCTCCATTTGTCTCCAAAGCCCATTTTCCTCAGCACAAATTGTAAAAATTTCCAATCAACACTGTCATAAGCTTTCTCAAAATCAACTTTGAAGAAAACACCCTCTTTTTCACTTTTACGCAAGTAATCCACAAGCTCATTAGCTATGAGTGCACAATCGGTAATTTGTCTACCTTTGATGAATGCAAATTGATTCGGCCCCACAATTTCCTCCATAACCTTTTTGAGTCTATTAACCAGCACTTTGGCAACCACTTTGTAGACGCAACCTACAAGGCTGATTGGTCTCTACTCATTCAAAGCAGTTGGATTATTGTTTTTAGGGATAAGTGTAATAAAGGAGCCGTTAATCTTCTCATCAAAGCACCTAGAGACAAAAAAGTTATGCATGAAACTCATTACCTCATCCTTTATTTTCAACCATTGGGCTTTCAGAAAATTAAAGTTGAAACCATCTGGACCAGGCGCTTCATTCTCGTCGTAGTTAAAGATAGCTTGTTTGACCTCCTCTTCTGAGAATGGCTCTTCCAAGCTTTGAGCAGATCCATCAGACAACATCTTGATCTCCAGCTCCCAATCCTTAAGTTCAGCCACATTTTGATCCCCATACAACTTTTCAAAGTACCTCGTCACCTCTTCTCTAATGCCTTGCGGGTCCTCGACCACCCTTTCATTGATCTTTAAACAGTCGATCGTATTTCTTCTCCTTCATGCAGAAGCTGAAACGTGGAAGAACTTAGTATTTCTATCCCCTTCGAGAAACCACCTTACCCTTGATTTATGATGCTAAGAACGTTCCTCTTCTCTGTAGAGAGCCCATAGTTCATGCCTCATATTCTTAATCTTTTCTCTAAAAGAGACATCTGTCGATCTATTTTGCCATTCAACTATCTTTTTTTGAATTTCACCCTCAAGGGTAGTAGTCTTTTTTTGAGAGCCATTCCACTTGGTTGCCTACCATTCCTTAATTGTTGGTTTGATAGATCTTAGCCTCTGCCATAAATTCCCCTGACCACCAATCCTACGACCGCTTTCTTCCCATACCTCAGCAAAGACTTCTTGGAACCCATTGTCTTCCAACCAGTGATTAAAGAATCTAAATGGTTTAGGACCCCACTGAACACATTTCTCTGCCAAAACAACCGGGTTATGGTCTGAAAGCGAAGACGGTAAGCACCATTGTCTCATGAACTGAAATCTCCCTAGCACCGAGTCATCAACAAGGAAGCGATCAAGCCTGCTGAAGACCACATCATCCCTATTATTTGCCCATGTGAATTTGCTGCCACACATTGGAAGGTCGACCAACTAAGTAGTATTAACAAAATTCTTAAACGCTTCCATTTCCTTGTGATCCGAAACTGCCCCCCAACCTCTCATCTGGCCTTAAAACGGCATTAAAGTCCCCTCCTAAGCACCATGGGACCTCAAACTCCCTCATTTTCTCAATGAGTGTATCCCACAATTCAATCTTCAACATCTCCTATGATGGTGCATAAATGTTACCAATATCGATTCTCCAATTCCCTTTTTGGACATTTCCAACTAGAAGAATGAAGTTCCTGTTTAAGATTCTAGCTTCAACCTTTATAAAGTCCTTCTGCCATAGAGAAACAAGACCTCCAGATGCCCTATCGGAGTCCACCCATACCCCTTTGTACATCCCTTTACCCCTCACTGCATCAACTAGTCTGTTATTACTTACTTGTAGCTTGGATTCTTGAAGCATGACCATATTAGGATTGACATTACTGATTAGTTTACCCACAACTCTTTGTTTCTCACACTTTCCTAAGCCTCTTACATTCCACGTCAATAGTATCATGGAAGGATATAGCCCCACACTTGGTTATTTTCTCCTTGTACTCACGTCGTCAACTCTGCCACCATCTCTCTTTCAAGCCTTGTGAATTCATTAGTGACAGCCTCTTTGCTATCGACGAAAAACAAACCCAGCTTGCAAGCCGTATTCCAAGTGGTTTCACCTTCTCTTTTTAAATTATTGTTCATAAGTCGACCATCACTCTCTGTAGTTATTATCTTTGGTAGGCTTTTTTTGCTTTCCCTGTTCACTACCTCCCTTGAATTTTTCCTTGTTTTCCCCCTCTCTTCTGGTTTCCTAGCTTTTATTCTCCCCTGTACACCTTTCTCAGCACCTTCAAACCTACCCTTGTCACCGATCTCAACCAAATCCATTTTGTTGACCATATTTGGTTTTCCGCATTGGCTTTATTAAGCTTCACATTTTTTCCACTTCTCATCAACAATCCCCTCCCAATTAAGCCTTCATTAATTCTAGAACTTGATTTACTTTTCAATATCTTCATCTTCTTAACCATGTCTGCCAATGTTAGGCCCTCGTCCAAACTATGGGAAGTTTCTCGAGAGTTAGATCCACCACCCCCATTTTGTTTTGTCGATTCCTTTATTAAATTCACAATTTCATTATTCTAACCATAGGACTTTTCCCCCTCAAGGCCCCAACCTGCTTCTCCACAATCCACCACAAGACTCTTGTTAAACATGGGCTTAAATACTCCACTAAGCTTCTCACCATTTAGATTATCTTCATAAATAAATTCCACATGGTTGGCCTTTTCCATTTTACTAGTAGAGCCAAACTCCTAATGTTTAGAGAATGGGCTTGTATTCCTTGGTGAGATAACCAGACCACCCCCACAATCCACCGTATCCACCCTATAAGACCCCTCCAACTCACCACACCCTATTGGAGGGCCAACGGGATAGGCCCATCCATCCACCACTTTTATCTTCTGGAGATAAGATCTTAAACCTATCATTTCAATTTCACCAGATTCACAATCCTCTCCTTCATCCTCCTCGAGCACTAGTTGCCAGATTTCTTTTCCTTTTCGATAGATAGATTGCTACACCTCAATCTCATTACCATCTCCACACTCAACCTTTTTACATACAAATCTAGTGGTGCTTCTTTTTTGACCTTCAGTATTTGACTCTTTAATTTGAATTTGGTTATCAATCACCTTTTTTGACCCAATTCCCGAGGCCAAACTACTGTAGCTATTGTTATCCTTTTGACTCATCTTTTTCAACATCAAGGCTACAGATCGTCGGTGTTCATCTTCACTTGGGTTACCGTTCGCCTGAGGGGACACTTTCCCGATTTGGATGTTATTACCATTCAGCTCAATCGAAGCTTGGATCTCATAGGTCATACCTCTTACGCTCAATTTTACAGGTTGTGGAAAGTTTTCCTGGTTTTGCACCTCCACTTGGACCATGGCTACGTCAAACCTGCATTTGCTCTTGGTCTTATTATCAATTGAAATGAATTTCCTCCAAGTGTTACCTAGAGCTTTAAAAATATCTACATGCCATAAATGCCATGGAATGTTTTTTACTTTTAGCCAAACCACAGGACTATTGCATTTATTCCCCTTAAATGGCTGAAGAAACTGAAACCATGGTTCGAAGATTTCCCAATACAGTTCAGTGAGTAATTCCATTTCCTCTTTATTGTCAAAAGTAACCAGCACCTGCTCCCTGTCAATCTCTATTAAAACAACCATTACTCCGTCCTTTGCTAGACCCATTTTTATCTCCTCAATCGTGTGACCGTTTCTCATTTTCCCCACGGCGCTGCAAAAAACCCACTGCATATCATCCTTTTCATAAATATCATCACATGTCAACTCCAGATGAGTCGCTCCTCCATCTTGGTAGGTTTGACAGTTGGCTCCCTCCCATTTAGAGGCGGGAAGGAGTTTCCACTAACCACATCTTTGAAGGATCAACCTTCACGGGTGGTCCCTACAGCACCAAACCTGTTCAATATGGTTATCTCCTCTGTTCTGCGAGTTGCAAATTTCCTTCGCGAAGCTGCCTGCTTCACTAAAAGATGTCTGCCGTCCATAATAGAATTATCACCCCTTTCAATGGCTCTGAGCATCTCGTCCTTTCCCTTGAAGCGTACAAAGGCATAATTCCCCCTGCCATGGTTATTCCCTTTTTTTAGAAAGACATCCAGGACAGTGCCAAAAGGACAGAACCAATTCTTGATGTCAATCCATGAAGCGTTTGGGCTAATATTTCCAACAAAGATGGAGAAAAGGTTGTTCCTCCACTTCTGGATACTTTGCGAGACTCTAGCATTCCATGCCCTCCGCCCATCTTGCTTAGGATTTAGTTTGTCAAGGTTCCTCATATCTCCAGAATTTAAAAGAACTCTACCGTACACCCTCTCTCTCATGACCCTCTCTCTTCTCTAATGTAGACAAAATCTACATCGATATTCCTACTCTGACGAAATTCTCTCTTTCGAATTATAAAGCTGGACTGATAGAAAATGGGAATTGTTAAATCAAAGTTAACGCAGCCAATCTGAGCCATCTATCATTGAGAATTTCGTTGCTGGTTCAACTTGTTCCATACAATCCAATATTGCCAGTACTGGACAGGGCTCAGGTAGATTTTTTTGGCTCCAGAAATTGAGGAGAGAATTATCACTGTACAATGAAACTACTTGCTGGACTTCAGAATGCAATTTCCCTTTCAGTGAATGTTAATTCGCTTCGGGTAGAGCAACATTTTTGTTTTCCTTTATGCACTTGGTTACACCGAAAGAGAATATATACTAATTTCATTCTTCTTTTGTGTGTAAGCTTCTTGATGGTGCAGAAAATCTTGAAGCAGGTCTTCCTACATTTCACAATTTGACTCATTTGCATGTCAGACCGGATCATGACTATTCTGGTGCTTATACTGTTGGAGCATTGATGTATCTGCTTCAAAAAGCACCAAAACTTGAAACTCTTAGCATTGTTTCGGTGAGTTTCCCTTGTGCCAAACTATCACTAAGCATGCCTTTAAGCTAGCAATTCATATTTCCTGGATTGAATTATATTGTGTTTTATTTCAATACAGGGTTTTAAACCACAAGATCAAGATTGGTTTTTCCAAACCCTACCTTGTTTCAGCTCTTGCCTAAAATCCTTTGCCATCTTGTGTTTTGAGGCCAGTGCCGCTAGTATACAATTGTTGAAGAATTTATGTCAGCATGTACCCGTTTTGAAGAAGATATCCTTGTTTTGCATATGTGATTTGAAAGACGAGACCAAGTATCAAGTGCTACAAGTTCTTGGGGACTCGAAAAGAGTTGAAATTGGGTTCTATCCTGTGAAGTCGGATTCTAGCATTTCAATCATTTGAGAAAAAGCTGCAGTCAGGTTTTTATTAACAGGATTCCCCTGGAGGAGAAATCAAAAATGATGCAGGCATATAAGCTTTCAAATTACATTTCTTTTGTCTTTTGGGTGTCATAATTTTTAGCTCCTGAATGCTAGCATGAAACTTTCTGAGGTTTTTAGATTGTTAAAAAGGGCTTCTAGCCACTGTCCTGGTGTGTATTTTCTTTCAAAACTAAGTAAATTCTATTCTATATTTGCTAAATGCTAAGTGACTAGCCTTCAATTCCACTGATTCTGTGTCAGTTTTCTTGCTTTGTTTCATTAATTCTCCTTTTGAATGATTGGTTAAGCCTGCTACCATCTGAGGTTCAAACTTTTGCTTCTTCATAGACATACAAGTCTATTCTTCTATTAATAGTTTGGCTCTCGGTCTCTAATTTCGAATTAAACCTTGAAGCTTGGTCATTCATGCATATTTTCAAAGATTGGTTATAGCATCGGAGATTCTCCTTGCAATGGGTTGATTGCTGAATTTTTAGAGTCAGAGTGTTTTAGCTGAAACATGTTTTCCATCTCTTTTATATATATATATATATATATATATATATATATATTATTCTCTTCTCTTTTGAAAAAAATTTCTTGGCCCTTGCAGCCAATGGAATTCTAGCAGCTAATGGAATTCCAACTCTCCTAATACAAGAGTACTACTTACGCAATAAGTTAGGAAAAGTTATTTTTATAATTATTTTTCCTTAACTTTTTCTAATTAATGGAATTCTAACTCTCTTGATACAAGAGTACTACTTACTCAATGAGTTAGGAAAAGTTATTTTTATAATTATTTTTTCTTAGTTCTTTTTTACTTTATTTGTACTTCTAGAAAGTTTAAAATAAAATCTACAAATAAATTTAAAATAAAACCCTATTAGCGAATTAATAAAGAATATAAAGAGAAAGAGATTCTTGGATAAAACCCTATTGGTAAATTAATAAAGAATATCAAGAGAAAGAGGTTCTAATATTTTGGTTATTGACGAATTAATAAAGAATATAAAGAGAAAGAAGTTCTAGTATTTCGGTTTGGCCAACTAAAGAGAAAAAGGTTTCAATATCTTTGACTTAGCCAATCAAAGCAAGAGATTGGCTATTTTCACCTAATCTCGTCAACTCGTCAAGATTGGCGTCTTCACAGCTTCCAGACGTCTAGCCAAGATTGGTGTCTTCACAAGGCCTCGGCATATCTCCCCTGTCTCTATTATTGGTAATTTGTAGCACTTGACAATTTATTTCGTTACAGCTTGAATTCTGACTTGGAATGCTCAAATTGCAACTGTTCGTTTTCCTTTCTTTCTCTACTGTCTCTGCCTTCCTTGCTTGCATGTTCAAGGATTTGTAGAAGTATATATCACAATGTTCTTTTTCCCAATTCTAAGATTTTGAGCTAGATATGGTCTCAAATATTGTCACAATTGGAACTAAAAGCATTCAAAATCTCTTCTTTGATATGATGATAGGAAGTAATTACTGATAACAAAGCTTAATCAACCTGATCTTTTTATCTGAGCTGTGGATGGATTTATTTTTATCTTTAAAAGAAATTTTAATAGACGGCGCTGGTCCAAAATTAATAAAGAAACTTTATTAAAGTATGTAAAATTCCACATTGGATTTGCATTAACTTAAGTTTTATAATTAATAAAGAATAATAGATTGAGCAAAAAGGTTAGGATAATGCAGAGATTAGGATAATATGGCGAAAACAGAAAAGAAAACATGAGAAATCCTGTTCCATAAAGCTTTAGCAAGCGTTAAATAGAAGGTAAAACCCTACAAGGTTTCAGAAAACTCTGCTGCCATGCCTTATAGTAGAGTTTTGCTAAAACTATATCTGAACATATCAAGGTTGGGGAGTTTTCTGCTAAAAGTCAGCAATAAATGGCTGATGCAGGTGCAGGTAACGATGCAGAAAGAAAGCAATAGAAGGCTGATGCAGGTGAAGGTAACGGAAAGAAAAACGGATAGGATCAGTGATTTACCTGACGAAATCCTTTGCAAGATTCTTTCTTTTCTTCCATCCCATTCTGCAATACGAACCAGCATTTTGTCATCAAGATTTAGGTACCTTTGGAGGTCAGTCCGCATTCTTGATTTCAGGGACAATCTAAGTCCAGCAAAGACCTTCGAGAAATTCTTGGACAAAGCCTTGAGTAACCATGAAGAATTGCATAGGCTTCAGAAGTTTCGTCTCAGGTGTTATGACCCCAGCTATAGCGTAACCAAGATGTCTAACTGGATTCTCTCTGCAACGGCAAGTGTGTCTACTCTTGAGGAGCTTGATATCTACATAAATAACGTTCGTAAAAATCGTTATGTTAATTTACCTTGTATAGTTTTTTCGTGTCGAAGACTGAAATCTCTAAAATTGGCTGGTTGTAACATAGTTGATAGTATCCCTGCTGACGCGGTGTTTCCACGTCTAAAGACCCTCAAGCTTGTATCAATCTCCATCTTGGATGATAAGCTCTTCAACAAGCTCCTCTCTGCTGTCCCTGTGCTTGAAATGTTCCATATAGAAGATTGCTTCAAGGGATCAGGACTACATGTACAATACCTTAGAGGTTCTATGATACAAGGTGATTGTCAGAATAACCTATTGTCCCTCGATGCAGCAAGCATCAATGTCACTGAGCCTAATAGGGCTCCCACCGCCAAGCTTTTGACGACCATCTATAACAAGGTAAAGCAGCTGGAGATATACGAAGACAGTGTAAGTCCCTTCTCTGCCTTTCTCACATGCTCTCTCGTTTTTCCCTTTTCCCCATATATGTTTCCTTCAATGACTGAATCTTTTATATATGATAGATGTTGCTGAGCCTTGGACTTATGAGGGAACATGAGAATCCACCTCTTTTCCAGAATTTGACACATCTTGTGATTGAAGTTGATTATATGTATGACTCTCAAGCTTTGCCTCTCTTGCTAGACCATTCACCCAATTTGACTTCCTTGGTGTTGGAAAAGGTAAGTTCAGGAAATGCATATTGAATCAGTACATCAATTTCTCTTATTCCCTGCATGATCCGAGGATTGATTGGATTCATCCTATTGCTGTCAGAAATTTCCATATAAACTAGCTCGCAACGACAGGTGGAATGCACCGCCCGCTGCTTGTTTGTCATGCAACCTTGAGACAGTTCAGATTAATAGATTTCGAGAGATAGATGTAGAAGTTGTGAAATACTTCTTGAGGAATGGATTGGCATTGAAGAAGCTGGTTGTATGCAGTGCAAGAGCTGTAAGCAGTAAAGTAATAGAAAGCATTCTCGATGCACCAAGAAGTTCAAGTCAATGTCAAATAGAATATCACTTACCTATATCCTCATTGAATAATGAAAAGCACTAGATCTAATATAATTGTTTGTTGGCAATACAGTCATTCCATGTAAGTGACTATAGTTATTATTTGTTATCAATTGAATGCCCAAGAAGTTACTAACTATATATGTCTTGTAGTCTAGCTAGCTATATATATCTTAAGTAGTATACCTATATATGTCTTGTATGTGCTTGAAAGATTTTAAGGGTACATCTTATCAATAATTTTTATAGTTTCATTTTTTTTAATTTTTCAATTAATATCTTCTTGGTAACTTCTTTTCTCGCAAAAGGTTAACTTTGAATTGAGAATATTTTGATAATTTAAAAAAAAATTAATCTTCTAACTCGTGTTGGAACATAAACTATCTATTTACATGTGCATTCAATTTTATCGAGAAAAAATTTGAAATTTTGTTTTAATTAATGGTCCCTTTGATAACTGAAAAAAAATTTAATATTTTCTGTTGTTTGTATAAGCAATCGAAAATATTTTTAATTAATGGTCCCTTTGATAACTGAAAAAAAATTTAATATTTTCTGTTGTTTGTATAAGCAATCGAAAATATTTTTCAGAAATATATTTTCATTGGTGGAAAATATTTCTGAAAAATATTGTTCACTATCACAAGTGGAAAACATTTTCCATCGTTTATATCATCCCATGAAAAATATTTTCTAGTTCAGATCATCTCATGGAAAAATGGAGTTGTGGATGTTAAAATGATAAATAAGAGTGTGGATTATGTGGGTGTTAAAATAATAAATAAGAGTGTGGATCTTAAAATGATAAGAGTTATGTGGACGTTAAAATGATAAATAAGAGTGTGAATGTTAAAATGATAAATAAGTGTTCATTATAAAGTATTAATTTGGGATCAAAATAAAGAATAAATATGAAAATTGGTAAAATCAATATATTTATAACTACATATAAAAGGAAGATTTTAGTGCATTATTCTAGAACCCCATGGAGTGATAGTTTTGTGTCGTTTAGAGCTTGAGTTGAATGACATGTGGGTTCGTTGAAGATGTAGGTTTGATCTTTTTGGTCTTCAACTCTAAACATGTGGGTTTAAGGTCTCCCATGCTTGTATTTTTCATTTTTGAATTCTATCAATTTCCCATCTCTATTTCCTTTATCAATTCTATCCCACTTAAGTTTATATATTTCTCTATCAATTTGGCTACTTTATCCTCAATCATGAGGTTTTAAACAATAAATTAGATCCTTGCCTTTTGTCTCAGATTGACTTTTTTTAATTTGTAAAACCATATTTGCTAGGTTATAGGCTTTGCATCCATGTGGGTACTCTGCTATTACCTATAGTACTTTCATTATCTAAGCATGTTCACATCTAAGTATTTTATTTAATGATTAATGCAATACAATCAAATCTTTTACTCTATAATAGTTTATAATTAAAGCAATCTCTAATTTTCAAAAAAATTTCTATCTCATCACTTTTTTACCATAATTTACCATAACTCTAAAAATATCAATATTTATCAATTTTGTAAGACATGCAAAAACTATATTTATGTGTATTCACTATAAAAATGTCAATATTTATCAATTGTGTAAGACATCTAAACTTATATTTATGTATATTCACTATAAAAATATCAATATTTATGAATTGTGTAAGACATTCAAAATCTATATACACTTATATGAATTAATCATATCATTGAAATATTTTTTATTATAATTATTAGTAAAATTTATTCAATTTATAAATAAAAATTTAATTGATTAAATGGTTTCATTAAAAAATATTTTTTAATTTTAATAGGATTGAATAATTTAAATATTAATATTTTAAGTTAAAAAAAATTTTTAGTTAAATATTAATATATTTTAATTTTTTTAATATTTTAAGTTGAATATTTATATTCATTAAATCTATATACCTAGACTTAGTATAAAAGTTTTTTTTATGCTATCTAGAAAGTGTCTTGCACCCTTCATAGACGTAAGACATTTTTCGTAGTCAATGACGATTTTTTCCAATGACTTGTAAAATGTTTATATTTGAAATAAATTTTCTGTATTTCAAATAAGAATAAGTGCTGAAAATATTTTTTGAAAATATTTTACATCAAAACAAATAGATCCTAAATTAATTGATTAATCCAATTAGATCATTTAAATCAATCAATAGCTAAATTAATTGAATTTTTAAATTAAATTAGTCACTTAATCGAATTATCTGAAAAAATTTTGATGATTATTTATAATAAATTATGTCCTGTTTTTAATAAAAAAATTCATTAAATCCAATCTTATCTTTACATTTTATTATTTTTTAGATGAATAGAAATTTGAACCCATTTCTTGAGCAGAGTGTGCCTTCCAATTTAAAAATTCAATAGTCAGTACTTTGTATTATGGGTGAATAAAAAGGGCATTATTTTAATACAAGGTATACTTCACCCCCTGTCTGTACTCTTGATTCAAGCAACAAAGGCCAATTTTCTTGATAAGATAGATATTTGATGTTAGAGATGTTCAAATTGCTTCACCATGCCTTTAACATTTAACAGTTTCCCTTTACCATTTGCCTTGTTTGGTGTTTCCTAATAGAATCTTACATGCAAGTACATATCAGGCTTTCAGATTTGCCATTCTCTGGGAGGTGGCACTGGGTCAGGAATGGGGACACTGCTGATATCAAAGATCAGGGAAGAATACCCTGATCGGATGATGCTTACTTTCTCAGTCTTTCCCTCACCTAAAGTCTCTGATACTGTGGTTGAGCCCTACAATGCGACCCTCTCCGTTCACCAGCTAGTGGAAAATGCTGATGAATGCATGGTCCTTGACAATGAAGCTCTCTATGACATCTGCTTCAGAACTCTCAAGCTCACGAATCCCAGCTGTAAGTTGAAAAATCTATACTACTATTTCATTCACGTGCTTATAATTTCGAATAATTAATGTATTATTCGTAATTTACATTATATTTATAGAATTAAATACCACGTAAATCAAATTAAAAAGTGAGTATACTTTATTTTTATTATATTATAATTTTATTTTTATACATAACTTTAAAATAATTTCATAATTAAAAGTTATTCATAATGTATTTATATATACTAGGATGATACCCGTAGCTACGCTACGAAAAATGTTAAAAGAAATATAAATTATATTGTATTAGATTTTAATTTGATATTTTTAAAAGATAAATTGTTGTAGAGAAAAAAGATAAATTAATTTTAATTACAAAATTAAATATATAGGGAGGGATTCTAATTGAATGACAGACACTTAATTGGAATTTAATTAGGCACTCAATTGAAAGAAATTGAGAAATCAAATTATATTACTTTTATATATAGTAGAGAAAAAGATAAATTGATTTTAATTACAAAATTAAATATATAGGGAGGGATTCTAATTGAATGACACTTGACATTCAATTGGAATTTAATTAGACATTTAATTGAAAGAAATTGAGAAATTAAATTATACTACTTTTATATATAGTAGATATTTATTCCCTAATAGTTTAGATTTTGCATAAAAATAAATAAGAAAAAGAATTTGCTTGGAGACCAATGAGGCAATGACCATGTTCTCCAAGAGTTGCACCGCCATTATTCTTCCATTAATAATTATAACAACAAGATAAAAAGGAAAAAGAGTTTGCCGTGATCATGAAGGAAAAGCAAACTAGGGTGTCATCAGTCTCTCCGGGAAATCCTTGTCCTAAAGAACCTAGGATTCTTGACCCTCAGTCAAAGAAAACAGGGTTCTCTGAATTGAAAGAAACAGGGTTTTAAGAGAACTATATACATATAGCAGACGAAATCTGATATTGAAGTTAAAAGGCAAACAAGGTCTCGCATGCCAGGCGTCATCCTGTTGAAAAATTTCTGGGTTTTTTTTCGGCTGAAGTTGATTGTAATTCTTTTACTGATGGCTAAGCAAGTTAAAGTTAGCGAAGTAGCAGACAGGATCAGCAGTCTGCCTGACGAACTTCTTAGTCACATAATCTCGTTCCTTCCATTGAAACAAGCAGTTTGCACATCTATTCTATCAAAAAGATGGAGTAAGATTTCTACTTTGATGTCTAATCTTAACTTGGAGGATTGTTTTACAAGGAGAAAGTCAGATAGTCATAATTTCATGAATTTTGTGGATCGAGTTCTGTTCTACCATATAGGGGTTGTGGATAAATTTCGCATCAGATGTGGAGGGTTTGTTGACTCTTATCGACTTGAAGGATGGATACGATATGCATTGCAGAACGATGTTAGAGAGCTTGATTTATCCGTAGCTTGTAAAGTGTTCAATATGCTGCCTATCGGGGTATTTACTTGCCAGACATTGGCGGCATTAAGATTGCACAGTCACAAGAGGTGCATGTTTGACCTGAAAGTGCCTGTTAAGGTTTGTTTGCCTAGCCTCAAGATTCTTCATCTTTCTGGTATTGGACTTCTGGATGATGATTCAATAAATAGACTCTTTTCTAGCTGTTCGCTGCTTGAGGAATTGGTTGTAGACCGCTGCATCTTGAAAACAAGGTGCAGATTCAATCTTTCTATCCCTACACTGAAGAGACTGACCATAGCCTTTCATGAGAGAGCTTACAAAGATTATGAGATTGTGATTGATGCCCCTAGTCTTGTCTACTTCAAGTGCCGTCAAATACCAAAAGGATTCTTCCACAAAAATCTAAACTCTCTTGTCGAAGCAGATATCGAGTTCGGGAAAGTTCTTGAATCTGCTAACACTTTTACCTCTTATAATACAGCTGCAACTGATCTATTTAAAGGCATTTGTAATGTTAAATCACTTCGTATCTGTGGTCTTTTTGGAAAGGTTAGTTTTCTTCAACCCTAATATTCTATTACAAAAAGAATGAACTTCTTGTTGATGGATTTTTCTAGTAGAAAACTGCACTGACAAGTAACAACTATTGTCTTTCCCTTAAGGTTTTCCCACAAGGTGGAATTGTAATCCCTGAGTTGCCTAAATTGACTTATTTGAGTATTGGTGGCTGCTTCTTTGTTGGGTGGGCAAGCATGCTACCAGTTTTACTCGCATCTTTTCCTCGTCTAGAAGCTCTTGTCCTTAAGGTTCGTATAATGAATCGAAATATAATTCAATATAATTTGTTCTGATTCCATATAATTTGATTTGTTCTAAATCCATATAATTTGTTCAGGTCAATATAGAAATCGTCAAAGAGCTACCGTCATCCAACAGATTTCCTTCCTGTCTATGGTCTCAACTCAAGACAATTAAAATTTTGTCATTCCAAGGTAGAAAGGAGATGCAAATGGTTGGGTTTTTTCTGAAGAATGCAGAAGTTCTGGAGAATCTCTCAGTAGTGCCTAGAGAAAGAAAAAGGCCGAAACCAGAAAAATGGAGGTCAAAGATCACTAAAAAACTGCTGAAGTTACCAAAAGCCTCCAAGAATTGTAAAGTCTTAGTTGTTTGATCAGTTTCTCAAGAACTTTTCTTATGAACTGAAGTAGGTTGATAGTGATGGTTGTCAGATTTTCACAACCATATAATCTTACTAATGTCGAGTTAATTTTCCAATTCAGCATTGATTTATAAGGCAAGTGATTGTTCTGTTCCTTATTTGAATTCTAATCATCCATGGGTTGCCTTATGAACATGCTGTTTCCAGGCTCAAATTTGCATATATATCTGGCTCCTGTCAGTCAAGCCAAATTTGATACTGATGATGTTTAACTATACTATTGATATAGAAATATATTATTAGATTATTATTATTTAAGTCTTACATAAAAATTATGTTATAAAAGAATCCTTTTAGTTTATTTGGATGTCAAACCAAAGTGAGAGTTTGACCATTATTCACTGGTTGCCACCTTCGCGAGGTTAGACACTACAGTCATTTCTGTTTCTGCATTTATCCTCAGGGGACTACTTTAGCATAATATAGAAAACTCTTCCTTGGAATCTTGCAAGCCATGCGTTTAACCTTAAGTCTGATTTTAAATTGAAAATGACAACTAGTTTTATTTCAGAGAGAGGATTCGTGAAAAATTTTCCATCCTAGATTAGTGGTACACGTTTCCTATTTGTTACTAATAATAATTATAGAACTTAAACAAGTCTAGTAATTTATCCTTATAATTTTATATACTCCAATGCTTGAGTACGAATAAATAGGTTAATTTTTTAATTGATGGCATTTTGATAATTTTTTCAGATGAAATTAACGGGTATAATCTTTATGCAAACATAACTTATTCACAAAGTGAATAGAGAAGAAATTACGTGAGGTCATCTGAAAAAAATTGATATAACAATGAATATAAACAAAGATTTCTTATGACTTTACATTATTCAATACTTTTTTCTGCTTAATTCAATACCCTTTTCTGCTTAATTCAATACCCTTTTCTATCGAATTTCATACACATCACCTTTCGTATGCAGTGTTTCACCACGTCACTTAGTGTATAAAAATTATCAAAATTATAGTTATTATGCAATAGTGTTACATAGTTCTATTACAATATTAAGTTAGGGTTAGATAGGATTAGCCCTATATGTTTATACTACAATGTTTTGTTAGGGTTAGATAGGTTAGCCCCATATGTATATGTATACAACTCCTTCACCTACGTAACAATATACAATCGAGAAAATTTAGATACTTCTTATGTTTTTCTGTTGAATTTCTTATGGTGAGAAGTTGTCCATTAGAGAACTGCGGCAAGGGAGACACAGAGACAGACAGGATAAGTGATTTAAGTGATGACCTTCCTTGTCGTATCATCTCATCTCTTCCACTAAACAGTTCGAACGTCCATCCTGTCACGACCCGGAACTACCATCAAGTTTGTGACAATTGCCGCGATGTTCTGATAAACACTCAATCCCCGAGTACTCTATCGAGACCTCGCAAGGCATCTCGTACCAGTTTTTTCATCTCTCCCTTAGGTATTAATTTCCAAGAACATTTATCAAGGAATAAAATCTCGATTTTTCAGATTCAAAATAATTAAAACGCGCGATTTATCATTCAATGGCATTTTCGTCCTTTTTGTCAAAAATTTGAAATTTTGATAAAATGTTATATACGTGCGAAAAATACATAATTCAAAATCGAAAATGAAATCGAGTATCTAAAACATACAATTTAAGTGAAATTATATTTAATAGAATAAAATAAGAATATTAAATAAAATAATCTATTTTATTATAAAACAATCATTTTAGAAACATCAATACTCAATTTTCCGCACGTAAAAGCAAAATAATTTAATACATACTGTTAAACAGATAAACATAGTATGTATATGAATTACAATGACACGTGCGCCTTACTATGTATAACTTGTACCTTTGTATGCAAAGGACGTGGCTTCGATCAAGCCCCTAAATGCACTCCGAGTGCATACTTGTAATCTCAAGCCACTCGAGCCTAAAAGGGGAGGAGAGGGTGGTGAGTTTTACAACCCAGTGAGTAGATAATTATCATCTACGACATCTAAAGTCGAGTAGATGGAGACAATATATAAAAAAAATGCAATATCACAGTATATTTCATACATCAAGTTTAGTAAATCATACCAAATAATTTCATTAACTCAAACACCAGGCTGACAATTTATTTATAAAAATCAGGCTTAAGCCAAATCTCATACTCGTGAACACTTGATCAGAGTGTCCTATCGAGTCCGTCAAGGCTGTTACAAGTCATATCATAATTGGAAAATACAGTCGTTCCTTGGCGTTGGCCTAATTCACTCTCACGTGGGGTTAGACATGGACTGAATTCTCTAGGTACCTCGGGAGTTACCCTACGCGCCTCTCCAACCGAGGTGATATAAATCTTGAGTTTACCGTGCCCTTCCTAAAGGCAGTCCACGGAAACCAGCCACTGCAGCGACTAGTTAACCCACAATTTCACTAAAAATTTTGTAGCATAACAAGGCAATTTTTTATACTAGCCAGCCTACACGGCAAACAACAATTCATGCAAATTTTAACACAATAAACCAACCAAGCAGACTCATCAAGATCATAAGCCATAATTTTAATTTTAATACATAAACACAAATTAGAACCGATCTCCACATACTCAGTGTTAAAAAAAATCCATTTTTCTCTATTAAATAATCATTTATAAAATTCAATTTATTTTTAAAGCACAGAAGCAGATAAAACTACTCTAGATATTGAAAACGGTAAATTATCCACTCACCTCGTCAAGAGTGCCTAATACTCTTATTTTTGGTTTCCACTATACCGAACTTTTTCCGTGTTCGAGGGACCCACCACCTATACATAATTTTTGACACAATCCCAATTATTTGTGTCAGACCACTGTAAATTATTTCAGGCTTTTCATGATGCATGAAATGCTATGCAACTATCCGAATAACTGTCTAAACACGATATTCGACTTAGTTCGCCTACACGCGTCTAAATTGTTAAAATCCTCAATTTAATTTCGATTTGACTCATTTCAGTTTCTAATTGTTTGATTATATTCCAATTACCCAATGGCAGCAACTACGGGTCAATTTACCAGTCTGAGAATGAAAAATTATGATTTTACCCCTAGTGGGTAAAAATTTCAAATTTTATTCTAAAAATTCCTAATTAATTCCTACCTTTACTATTCATCAAATTTACCTAAAATGCCATTCAGCCATATCAATTTGCTGCATTTTCAGCAGCCAAAAACTCTCGAAAAATTCGGCTAAATTGGGTTTCTAACATGTAAAAATGTGATTTCTTGAAATCTATCACTATAATTCACTATTACCTAACTAATAACATCCATTTAACCTAAAAATCACCATATTCAAGCATCAAATCCACCCAAAAATATTCAGACAATAAGGTGCAGCAATACCCATATTTTATTTGTGCATGAAAATGGAAAAAGAAAGCTAAGGAAATGAAAATCACTAGGAAAAATCAAGAAATTCACCTTTTTTTTCCTTAATTTCTCTTAATTTCTCCTTCAAAATCAGCAAGGTTTCATGGCTTTTCTCCTTTTCCCTTTTGCTTTGCTTGGCCGGCCATATTAGGGTTCATTGGCTGAAAAATCAGCCTATTTAAAGGCTTAATAAAATAAATTATTTTAATGCCACATGTCACAATTTCATTGATTCATTTTTAAATTCTTATCTTTTTTACTTTCTTTCTCCACCATTCAATTTCTCTCACTTATCCATGGTCCACATGAAGTTTCTAGACTCATCCAAAATTTTGGTAGAGTAAATTTTTTAAAATTACACTTTTACCCTCGAACTTTTCAAAAATTACATTTTTACCCCAAAATATGAAAATTTGCCATAATGCATAATTTTCACTCCTCATACTCATACCATTCTCCAATTTGTCAAATTTGATCAAAATTCTTTCAAAAATTCAATTTTCAATTTCGAGTGGTAAAATTACGATTTTACCCCTACACTTCAGAAATCACCGAAATTAAACTTTTTCACTGCCAAACCCTCAAATTATACTCCAATAAGTCTAATATAATCAATCTTAATCAAATAGAATTAAAAAATCTTTTTCAAAAATTTCAAATTCATCCTTAGATGGCAAATTACCATTTTACCCCTAGAACACTTAAAATCCAGATTGACTCCAAATCGAATCTCAAACTCTGAATCCTCATTTTAAATCAATCCATGGGTTTTAGTTTTCTCAAATTCATCCTCAATTCTCTGTTTAGATCAGTTTAAAACTTATTTAATCTTAACAATACCATTATGGGCAATATAGTCGTTTAATTAATTTTACAGAGCAATTCAATATATAAACATGCTATCCAAAGTATGTGAATGATATACCACAGATAATTTAGGGTCAGGTGTTACACATCCTGTCAACAAGGTGGAAGAATCTTTCCACTTTGATTTCGAGACTTAACATTGATGATAACATCGAACCTACAAAGCGTTACTGTTATGGATTCGAGGAAGTTGTGGATAGAGTTCTATTTGCTTGTAAGGGGGATGTGGAAACGTTTCGTTTCAACCTAGAGTACGTGTGAAATATTTGCGGCTCAATGGATGGGTACATTATGCACTGCGGCATAACGTTAGAGAGCTTGACCTTGAGCTTGCGCCAGGCTTCTCAAAGCGCCATTTTGAGGTGCTGCCTGAAGGGATATTTACTTGCAAGACATTGGTGACATTGAAATTGCAGATGGAAGGCATTGTCTTTCCAGAAATCCGTGGTAACGTTTGTCTTCCAGGACACAAGATCCTCTACCTAGAGTTGATTAAATTCAAAGATGATACTTCTGTTCAAAGGCTCTTTTCTAGCTGCTCCAGGCTTGAGGAATTGGTTGTAAAAACTTGCAATTTCAAGTGGATAAGACAATTCATAGTTTGTAACTCTACGCTCAAGAGACTGACCATAAGCAATTATCAATGGCTTCTTGAATATGATCATAAACTCGTGATTAAAGCACCAAGTCTGGAGTACTTCAACTACATTCACTTTATAGCAAAGTACCATTCATTAATAGATATCCCCTCTCTGGTTGAAGTCTATATTGATTTTGGACTAGCTTTCTATACTCATCTCCTTAAGTATGATGCAACTGAACTGCTCAGAGGGATTAGTCATGTTCGATCCCTTCATTTATCTAGTCCACTTTCAGGGGTTTTTTTTCTGATACTAGTTTCTTGTTGATTTTTTTTCCTATACACCAAACTAATTGCA
This sequence comes from Theobroma grandiflorum, assembly GCA_036013995.1. Classification (NCBI taxonomy): domain Eukaryota; kingdom Viridiplantae; phylum Streptophyta; class Magnoliopsida; order Malvales; family Malvaceae; genus Theobroma; species Theobroma grandiflorum. Next base: position 34,668,422 of record CP142133.1, read on the forward strand.
TAAACTTCTTATTGATGAATTTTTTTCTAGCAGAAAATTATAACTAATTAAGCACTACAAAGTTTGTTGTCTTTTGAAGGCTGTTCTTTTTGATCGGGGTCCAATCCCTATGTTGGAAAACATTACTTACTTGAAGATTAATGGGTGCTACCATGAAAGTTGGGAAAGATTGCTTGATCATACTCCTTGCTTAGAGACCATTGTGTTTGTCTTAGACGTATGAATGAAAGTAAAACTTTATGTCAATCCATCTTAGACTATGCAGCAGAAGCAAGTTTCAGGGAAGTTATTTCTCTTCTCTGCAGGAACTTTTAGACTCTCCAGAGAAATTCATGAATCCACCAAAGGAAGTGCCCCCTTGTTTGGTATCTCATATCAAGGCAATTAAATTTCTGTCATTCCGATGGACAGAATCTGAAGTGCAAATGGTTAAGTATTTTCTGAAGCATGCACAAGTTCTGGAAAATCTGATAATACGTACGTATGCAAGACAGAAGCGGCAAAGGAAGATCACTAAAGAACTGCTCAAGTCACCGAGAGCTTCAAAGAAATGCAAAGTTGTAATTGTCTAATTAATTTCTCAATGTTTCTTGTAGGTTGAGTTATCTCTTTGATATATTGCTGTGTGGTAGTCATGGTTATCAATTTGTGTGGTTAACATTGCAGCTAACTTCAAATTTCTAAGGCTAGCATCCATGAAGTAGATCCTTTATTTCGATTGATAACTAAATTAACTTAGCTTTTTAATTGAAATAAGTAATAAATCGAATTAATCGAAAAAATTAGGTTAATTGGATTTTATCTTAATTATGCTCGTTTATAAATTTCATAAAAAAATCATGATATGTCATGTAGGGGAAAAGTTGAAATCACAAGAGATGTAAGTGAAATTAACTCAAAGTTTTAATTATGACTTGTTTTTTTGTAAAAATGTTCATTAGACTCTTTTGCAGGCTGTTCGGTTCTTGGGGAATTGGATGTAGGCTGCACCGTGTTCGAAATAAGGCGTAGGTTCAATGTTTCTATCCCTACACTGAAGAGACTGACCTAATCGGGATTCGACCGTAATGAGATTGTGATTGATGCCCCTAACCTTGTTTCCTTCAAATGCTTTTACCTACCAAAAAGATTCTTGCTGAAAAATCTGAACTCTCTTGTCGAAGCAGATATCGGTTTCGAGATAGATTTTCATTCTTATAATACAGTTGTAACTGATCCATTTAAAGGCATTTGTAATATTAAATCACTTCGTATATATGCTATTTTTAGAGAGGGTAGTTTTCTTCAACCCAGAATTTCTTTTACAAACGAACGATTTGATAATTCTTCTAGTAGAAAATTATACTGACAAGTAACAGTTGTTGTCTTTTTCCTGAAGGTCTTCCCACAAGGCAGTATCGTAATCCCTGAGTTGCCTAAAGTGACTTATTTGAATCTTGATGGCCACTTCTTTGTTGGGTGGGAAAGACTGCTTTCTGATTTACTGGCGTGTTTTCCTTGTCTAGAAGCTCTTGATTTTAACGTATGAAATGAAATAAAATTCAATATAATTTGTCCTTGGTGTAAGGACACTGTGAAAGAAAGTTGAAGTTATAACAGAGCAGATGAAAACATATGTTGCTCTGGTATGTAGAAGAGAAAAGATAAAAACAGAGAGGAATTTGTTAAAAGGTTCATGCGTCTCATTTAACTATGACCAACATATTTATACAAGTTATACAAGATTAACACCTGTTAACACAAGAGACAAGTGTTATAAAGCTAACCATGCACAAAGACTGAAAGACACCTCATAAACACCGGTGTACAACACTTAATAACCAGTACAATGAAGCAAAATACATAATAAACAAAATGATAAAGTCAATGCATGCTTTAACTCTAACACTGAGTCCATAGAGTGGCAAGTATGAATCCATCTATTAATTTCTTGTTCAGGTTTCTCTGCACCCTCCGCATAACGTCAACAGAGATCTGCTGCTTCCCAGTAGATTTCCTTCTCAACTCAAGACACTTAAAATTTTGGCATTCCCAGGTAAGAAAAATGAGATGCAAATGGTTGAGTTTTCTTCTGAAGAATGCAGAAGTTCTGGAGAATTTCTCAGTTCATACCACACGAAGCAAATGGGACAATCCAAAACTATGGAGGTCGAACATCACTGACAAATTGTTGCTCCTGAACTACAAGGATGAGTCCGAAACTCTCATTAGCCAGGAAAGTATGCAGAATCGCTTTCAAGCTACTCTAAAATTAAATGAATAATGACTTCACAAATCATACTGTGGAGATTTTGTCCAAGTTAAAAAGTGACAAGGTTTAACCACTCCTTGGAATATGTTCCATCAAACATGGAACTCCAGAGCACATGCCTCAGACTTATTAAGCACAATGGTTCAGGAACTCCTTTTAACAGAATTCAAGCCTGGCAGGATTTTAGTAAGAAAGGTCAAACTGAGATTTATCATTGACTTTTTTCCTCCACACGACATATAACCTGACCGAAAAACGACCCTTAGCACAAGACTTTAATTATCATCTGTTCATCAATCGAAGAAGTAGTTAGTTTTCTTCCTGATTACGTGTATCAGTCTTTGTAGTGAAGGGAATTAGAATCTCAGTTTCTCTGTTGTTGCTATATATGTCATGTGCTTCTTGCCTGACTGTCTCATGTGATCCTCTTTTGCTTCTAATTTGGAAGCTTTTAATGGAAGATTTTAAACATTTTTGTGTTTTTTTTTTTTCAATTTTTCAATTAATAACCTGTTGATAATTTCTATTCTCACAAAAAACTAATTTTAAATCAAAAGTATTTTGATAATTTTACTAATGAAAATTAACATCCTAACTCCTGTGGGAATAGAAATTATCTATATTTAAGAGTTTGCGTGCATGAAGGAAAACAAACTAGGGTTTTATCAGTCTATCCGGGATATCCTGTGTCCTATAAAGGAATTAAGCTTCTCGACCCTCTGTTAAAGAAAACAAGGTTTTTCTCTATAAATAATAGAAAACTATATATAGAGCGGATGAAATCTGATATATAAATTAGAACGCAAACAAGGTTTTGCCAAGCCTCATCCTGGTAAAAAGTTTCGGGGTTTTTTTGTTTTTGCTGAAGTTGAATATAGTTGTTCTACTGATGGCTAAGCAAGCTAAAGTTGGCAAAGAAGTAGACAGGATCAGCAGTTTACCCGACGAACTTCTTTGTCACATAATCTCATTCCTTCCATTGAAACAAGCAGTTTGCACATCTATTCTTTCAACAAGGTGGCGTAAGGTTTATACTTCGATGTCTAATCTTAACTTCGATGATTGTTTTAAATGGAGAAAGTCAGATAGTTATGGTTTCATGAATTTTGTGGATCGAGTTCTGCTTTACCATATTGGGGATGTGGATAAATTTCGTATCAAATGTGGAGGATTTGTTGATTCATATAGAGTTGATGGATGGATACGATTTGCATTGATGAAGAATGTTAGAGAGCTTGATTTATACGCTGATTGTTATAAGTTCAAAGTGCAGTCTGCTGGGGTTTTTACTTGCAAGACATTGGTGGCATTAAGATTGCACAGTCTCGGCACGCTCTTCTTTGAACTGAAAGTGCCTGTTAAGATATGTTTGCCTAGACTCAAGATTCTTCATCTTTCTGGTTTTAGACTTCTGGATGTTGATTCAATTTTTAGACTCTTTTCTAGCTGTTCGGTGCTTGAGGAATTGGAACTAGACTTCTGCATCTTGAAAGGAAGGAGCAGTTTCAATGTTTCTATCCCTACACTGAAGAGGCTGACCATAGGGGAATTTCACGATCATGAAAAAATTATGATTGATGCCCCTAACCTTGTCTACTTCAAATGTTGTCACCTACCAAAAGGATTCTTGCTGAAAAATCTGAACTCTCTTGTCCAAGCAGATATCCATTTCGGGACAGTTTTTGATTCTGATAGCTCTTGTATCTCTGATCATACAGCTGCAGCAACTAATCTATTTAAAGGCATTTCTAATGTTATAGCACTTCGTATATCTGGGATTTTTACAGAGGTTAGTTTTCTTCAACCCCAAATTCTTTTACAAAAGAATGAAGCTCTTGTTGATGGTTGATGGATTCTTCTAGTAGAAAAGTGCACTAACAAGTAACAACTATTGTCTTTCCCCCAAGGTTTTCCTACCAGGTCGTATCGCAATCCCTGAGTTCCCTAAACTGACTTATTTGAATCTTGATGGCTACTTCTCTGTTGGGTGGGAAAGACTGCTACCACATTTACTCTCATGTTTTCCTTGTCTGGAAACTCTTGTCTTTACGGTATGAAAGGAAATATAATTCAATATAGTTTGTACTAATTCCATATAGTCAATGTAGAGTGGCAAGTATGAATCCATCTATTAAATTCTTGTTCAGGTCAATTTGCAGCATTCGCGCAACGTCAGCAAAGATCTGCTGCCATCCAAGAGATTTCCTTCCTGTCTATGTTCTCGACTCAAGACACTTGAAATTTTGTCATTCCAAGGTAGAAAAAATGAGATGCAAATGGTTGAGTTTTTTCTGAAGAATGCAGAAGTTCTGGAGAATTTCTCAGTACAGATTATAGCAAGGAAAAGGCAGAACTCAGCAGAATGGAGATCAAATATCACTGACAAATTGTTGAATTTACCAAAAGCCTCAAAGAATTGTAAAGTCTTGGTTGTCTGATCAGTTTCTTAAACTTTTCTTATGAATTGAATTAAGTTGCAAAATATGTTTATCTTGTTGTTGTGTGATAGTGATGGTTGTCAGATTTTCACAACCACATTCTTACCCATGTCGAGTTAATTTTCCAGTTCAGCATTGATCTATAAGGCAGGTAATAATTCTGTTCCTTACTTGAATTCTAATCATCGATGGTTGGTTTATGAACATGCTGTTTCCGGGCTCATATTTGCATATAGATTACTTCTGGCTTCTTTCAGCCAAGCCAAATTTGATACTGGTGTTTAACTATGCTATGCTTGCTGAGAATTCAAATATGAATTTAGTTCTTTCATTTCTGCATCTATCTTCAGGGGACTACTTTGGCATGACATAGAAAACTCTTTCTTCTTGCAGATATATCAAGTTGCAGGGATACTGAAACACAAAAAAATCAGGAAGGAAACTGTTGTGCAATGCTTGAACATGTTTGATGATGAAACATGCTGTTCTAACATGTGGTTTACATAACTGTCTTCGATCTTAGGTGACACCAGAAACCATGCGTTTAGCCTTAAGGCAGTTTTTAAATTGAAAATGCCAACCTGTTTTATTTCAGAGAAGGGTTCATGAGAATTTTTCCAGCCAAGATTACTAATACACGTTTTCCATTCTTTTCCTAACAAGCCAAAGTCAAACGCCTTCCACAGTCCCAGTATGTTGTATAATTCTGATTTGTTGCTTCTATGGTGATTAAAATTCTATAATTTTAACCTTACAGTCAAAATTTACTGTTCGGGATGGTGAAGGTGACATTAGGATTTAGGAAGGAGAGAGGAAACAACAGCAGAATGTAGATGAAGCAAAGAAATAGCTTCCAGGATGTCCTGTATCTACCTCAATGTCTTGTGGATCCAAATTCGGCTGGCTTGAGAGAATCAGACAGGAGTTTGTCTTCTCGACTTCATGGTCCACCAGATATCCGTCTGCCAACAACTGGTTGGTTTGACACTGTCCAGGATCCTGATCCAGCTGAGATGGTAGATCCATTCCTAGCTTCCACTGCTGGTAAAAGATGCAGAATGCAGATCGAGACTCATAAAGCTGGAAATCAAATTAGTCCTTAATGTGGAGGTGCTTGGAAATTTTGGTTGCTTGAAAGACTTTCCTGAAACTCTCAATCGGATTCTAAATGGCCCTTAACTTCGGATTGATGAATGTAAGGAGAGAAATAGAGTTAGGAAGAAGAAACAGCATAAGCCGATGGAGAAGAGAAAGAACTCTGCACAGAAAGGACGGATTATTGCTAAGGGTATCACAGTGATGGAAATGGAGAAGGCCAAGGATGATGGTAGACGTTTGAGTAAAGGAGAAAAGAATCCTGATGGCAGAGAAGGCAATTGTGGGGTATAATACCAATCCTGTAACAATGAGACTTTACAAGAGGCTACTAGGAAGTGGACTAACATTATTCTCTGTAACAATGGGATTAGGGAGTTCCCGAAAACAATCTCATGGTGTTTTTCTTTTTTTTTTTTTAAATTAAATATTTTTTTAATCATAGGCACAAAAATTCTTATTAAATTTATCAGTAACTAAGCGCATCGAAAAAAATGTAACACTAATGATTTTAGAACTTAACAAGTCTAGTGATTTACACTGATAATTTTATATACTAGACTGCTTAAGTGTGAAAATAAGTTAAATTTTTGAATTGATGGTATTTTGATATTTTATCAGATGAAATTAACAGTTTAATTTTTATACAAACATAATTTATTCACAAAAAACTAATTGAGAAGAATCTATATGATATCATGGGACAAAAAAAATTGAAATTACAATGAGTATAAACGGAGTTTACTTATGATTTTATATAATTCAATACCCCTTTGCGCCATGTTTCGTTACATCACCTTCTGTATGCGGTGTTTCATCACGTCACTATGTCATGCAACCAATAGTTGATTTCAAATTTTAGTTTGTTTTAATTTCTAAACTAAAGTTGGCATAGTGTATAAAAATTATCAAATTAGAGTTATTATAAAATACTATTACCTTGTTATACTACAATATGTAATTAGTATTTAAATAGTCCTCTATATATATATATATATATATATATATATATATACACACAATTCCTTCACCTATCTAACCATATTTAATTTAGATTTCTCTTAGGTTTTTCAATTCAATTTCTTATGGCGACAAGCTGTCCATTAGAGTACTCAGAGAGAGACAGGTTAAGTAATTTACCTGATGACCTTCTTTGTCGTATCATCTCATATCTTCCACTAAGAGAAACAGTTAGAGCATCCATCCTGTCAAGAAGGTGGAAGAATCTTTTCGCTTCGATGTCGAGACTTAACATTGATGATAAGCTCGAACCTGCAAAGCGTTGCCGTTATGGATTGAGGCAAGTTGTGGATAGAGTTCTCTTTGCTCGTAAGGGGGATGTAGAAAAGTTTCATCTCAAATTTGCAATTAGTATGAGACCTTCGCCGGTCGATGGATGGATACAATATGCACTGTGGCATAACGTTAGAGAGCTTGAGCTTGAGCTACAGCTACCCTTCCCAGTGGAAATTCTTTATGTGCTGCCTGATGGGGTACTTACTTGCAAGACACTGGTGACATTGAAATTGAAGGCGAGAAACCTTGTATTCCCGAAAATTCCTGGTAAGATTTGTCTTCCAGGACTCAAGATTCTCTACCTAGAGTTGATTGAATTCACAGATGATGATTCTGTTCAAAGGCTCTTTTCTAGCTGCCCCAGGCTTGAGGAATTGGTTGTGCAAAATTGCAAGTTGAAGAACATTAGCAAATTCGAAGTTAGTAACCCTACTCTCAAGAGACTGACCATAAGTTATCCTGAGGTTTATGAATATAGGCATGAGGTCGTGATTAATGCACCAAGTCTTGTGTACTTCAAATGCTATCACTTCATAGCAAGATATTATTCATACATAGATCTCCAATCCCTGGTTGAAGCCTACATTAATTGTGGACCAGTTCTCAATTCTGAGTTTTATGATTCTGGTACTGCTGATCTGATCAGAGGGATTAGTCGTGTTCAATCACTTCATTTATCTGGTCCCCTTTCAGTGGTTTGTTTTCTGATCCTAATTTCTTGTTGATTTTTTTTCTTAAAACACCAAACTAATTGCATAAACTTCTTATCGATGGATTTTTCTAGCAGAAATTTATACCTAATCAAGTCCTGCAACTTTTGTTGTCTTTTGAAGGTTCTTCTTCTTGGTCGGGGTCCAATCCCTCTGTTGAAAAACTTGACTTACTTGAAGATTAATCGGTGCTACCATGAAGGTTGGGAAAGATTGCTTGATTATGCTCCATATTTAGAGACCCTTGTGTTTGCCTTAGAGGTATGAATGTGTCAATCTATCTTAAACTATGCAGAGAGGAAAGTACTGTTAGTAAAGTTATTTCTCTTTTCTACAGGTACTTCCAGACTTTACAGAAAGTATCATGAATCCACCAAAGGAAGTGCCCCCTTGTTTGTTATCTCACATCAAGGCAATTGAATTTCTCTCATTCCGAGGGATGGAATCTGAAGTGGAAATGGCTAAGTATTTTCTGAAGCATGCACAAGTTCTGGAAAATCTGATAATACATATGATTGCAAAGCAGACGTGGCAATTAAAGATCACAGAAGAACTGCTGGAGTCACCGAGAGCTTCAAAGAAATGCCAAGTTGTATTTGTCTAATATGTTTCCTCTAGGTTGAGTCAGCTGTTGCTGTTGTCTCTCTGATATTGCTGTGTGGTAGTCATGGTTTTCAATTTGTCATGAACTAGATTAAAGTTATTAGCATTATTAATTTTCATGGTTATCAATAAAATTGCAGCTAACTTCAAATTTCTAATGCTAGTAATCATTTTTTTTGTGGTTTCTTTGAACAATTCTGCTCAAATATAATTCGAATTAGCCTGATGGTGAGAGCACTATTAGCCAAGAAAATGATTATAAACTTGGGTCTTTTTATCAAGTTCTGTAATTGTAGAGACAGTGATACAGAATCTATTAGCCAAAAGTGCAAAATTCAAACTCACAGTGAAACCCGGACTCTTTTCTTTTCCTGTGAGGATCCACTTTTATCCTGACTGAACAATCAGCAAAGAACCAACAGAGAAGATTTGGAGCCCTGGCAGTGTTGTATGATGGTTCCTTCCAACAGTAAATGAATATCAGAATTCAGAACAACATCACTACATTGTTGTTCCTGAAGTGGAAGGATGAATCTGACTCATTAGCCAATAAAGTATGCAAAATATCTTTCAAGGCTACCCTAAAATTAAGTGAATAATGAATTCACAAGTCATACTGTGGAGATTTTCCCGAGTTAAAAGTGACAAGGTTTAACCACTCATCCGATTATGTTCCATCAAACTTTTAACTTCACAGCACATGCCTCACACTTATTAAGCACAATGGTTCAGGAACTTTGGTTCAGGAACTCCTTTTAACAGAATTTAAGCCTGGCAGGATTTTAGTAAGGAAAGTCAGACTGAGATTTAACATCGAGGAACTGCACGTGGCAATAAGTTAATAGAGAGTCCATACTAAACGAGCTTAATCAATGCAAGAATTTTAGTCCCAACCAAACCATAGCAATGCAGGAATTCTATTTCTTTTTTCTTTTTTCGAAAGGAAAAAACCTGGGTTTTAAGGTCGTCAATATTAGATAGTTTGAATGGCGGCAGTCTTATTCAATTGTGGTAGTTTAGATTAAACATAACCCTTAAAATAAAAGGAAGTGTTTTCATCAAACACAACTGTTGAAATACATTGGTTAATTATTCAGTATTTTCAATAGACATATCTATTGAAACTCAACAAACATGTGTTTTAAGTTTCAGCATTCTTGGTTATCGCCTCCTTATCTTACAAAAAAAACTTGGGTCTTAATGGCTCAGAAGGCGAGATTTGAAGATGGCAAAGACATCCACAGGCTCAATAGTTTACCAGATGAAATTATTTGTCACATCATCTCATTTCTTCCTCTACAAGAAATGATCCGGACATCTATCTTATCAAGAAGGTGGAGGTATCTTTTTGCTCAGACTTCTAGTCTTACCATTGATGATAATGACGAAAGTCCATCAGATTATGTTTATTTTAGATTCTTACTCTTCAATCTCGTGAACAGAGTGTTGTTTTCCTGTAGTAGGGCTACTATAGATAAATTCTGTCTTAAATTCAAACAATATGCTGATATTTACCACCAGATTGATGGGTGGTTATATTACGCATTGCAGCATGGTGTTCAAGAGCTAGAGCTTAAACTACGGACAACATATGAATTAGGGTTGCCTGGCCTGCCTAGTGCTGTTTGTTTATTTTCTTGGAAGACATTGGTGAGATTGGAATTAAAGTTGGGGAGGAATTTTATCCTGGAAGTCCCTGCTACAGTTCGTCTGCCAAAGCTCAAGGTTCTCCATCTTGAGAAGATTGAATTTTCAAACAGTGAATCGGTTCAAAGTCTCTTTTCTCAGTGCTGCATGCTTGAGGAATTGATTGTAAAAAATTGTGCATGGGAAGATGTAAACAAATTCACTGTTTCTAATCCTACACTCAAGAGACTGACTTTGAGAAGGCTAAGATAAATTTCTCACCAAGAACTAGAGATTAACGCAGTCTTGTCTACTTCGAGCACTTTGATTTTGCAGCAAAAAACTACTCATTACTGAACCTGCAGTCTCTTGTTGAAGCCCTTATTGATGTTGAACCAGAAATCTTTCGCTTCTTTTGTTCTACTCCTTCAACAGATCTCCTGAAAGGGATTAAAGCAGGTCTCCTGAGAGGGATTAGTAACGTCCAGTCACTTCATTTAGGTTGTAATTTTTCAAATGTACGTATCCCCTTCCCTTTTCCTTTCGAGAATATTGCATAATATTCTTACTACTAACTAGAATTCTCATTTTCATTTGAAGGCTTATGGAGGTCGTCGGATTCCCGAGTTGGACTTCATCGGGTTCCCTTTACCTAACTTGACCTTTCTGAAGATAGATACTTCCTTCTCTTGTGACTGGGAAAGCATAATTGGAAGTTCTCCCTGTCTTGAAACCCTTGTCATTGAGCTGGTATGTATGGAATCTAACTATATTTCAATGGCATCTAAGCCAACTGTGACTACTTGTCAGGAATTTCCATGGTCAGATGGCACACTATTCCTACCAGAGAGAGTGCCCTCATGTTTGTTGTCTCACCTTAAGACAATCAAATTGTTGTCATTCCATGGAGAAAATGGTGAGCTGAGACTGGTCGAGTATTTTCTAATGAATGCACAGATTCTACGGAATTTGACAGTGCGTATTAGTGAAGAGAAGAGAGTACTGCAGTCAGAGATCACTACAGCTTTAGAAAAATTACCAAGACTCTCAAAGAAATGCCATCTCATGATTGTTTAAATTTCTCAAATCTTTGTTTCTTCTTAGAGAAATCACCCCCTTGTTTGTTATCTCACACCATGGCAATTACAATTAAATTTCTGTTACTCCGAGGGAAGAAATCTGAACTGCAAATAACTAAGTATCTTCTGATGCATGCTCAAGTTCTAGGGAATTCGGTATTACGTTTATTGCACCAACGAGCCAGCAGCTCAAGATCACTAAAGAACTGTTGCTGTTACCAAGAACTTAATTTGAAGAAGCGCCAAGCTTTAGTCTTTCTTATAGATTCAGTGACCTGTTACTGTTCTTTCTCTAATGTTGAGTTGTTGGTAGCCATAGTGAACTATATTGTTACTAATGACTCTAGCGAATATTCCAGCTTAATTTCTGATATTTTTTTTCAGCCTTTTATCCTTGTGTTAACTTAATTTATGTGTTGTAACTATCTCCTTAGTTTATTGTAAATAAGGAAAGAAAGAGAAGTCGTGGATTACTAGGTAATTTAGTAATTGCCGGTAGCCTTGTTTCAAAGTTTAGACTTATATTTGTCTTTTCATGATCCTTGCTAACTTGTTCAAGGTTTTAAGAAATACCCAGTTTGAGTTTTCATTAGAATTCCCCAAAGTTTTGAAATTTTCCTTCAGAAAAAGCTGATCTTTTCTTGATCCTTGATCAGCTGTTCAAGTGTTCAAGAAATACCCACTCTGAGTTCTTTTTATTAGAAAGTTTAAAGAAATAAAAATGAGTTTTAGGGTTAAGCAATCAGCTTCAACCACATGCTTGCATATCTCATCTATTGAGATTGGTATTTATGTTGCAACTTGGTGGGCTTTGCATGTGGTTTTCAATATATATAAGGAGAAGGTTTTGAATGATTATCCTTACCCTTTGTTGCCTTCAACTTTGACTCTTGCTTGTGGTTCTTTCATGATGTTGATTTCATGGGCTATAAGAATTGCTTAAACCCCAAAGACAGATTTTGAGTTCTGGAAGACTTTGTTTCAGGTGAGTTTTTCTTTTCCTTTTTTTGCTATGCTTTTAATGTTGTTTTGATTCACAGTCTTACTAAATTTCTGTTTTTTTTTTCCTTTTTCTTTTCTCCTAGATTGCTGTGGCATATACAATTGGACATGTAGCAGCAACTGTGACTGTGTCTAAGGTTGCAGTTTCATTCACCCACAAGTGAACCTGCTTTTGATGCATGCTGAAGTTCTAGGGAATTTGGTATTAGGTTTATTGCATCAAAGAGCCAGCAGCCCAAGATCACTAAAGAACTGTTGCTGTAGATTCAGTTATCTGTTACAATTATTTCTTGAATGTTGAGTTGTGTGGTAGCCATTTTGGTCATCAAATCTTCTCAAATGTATTTACAGCCAACTCTTACATGATTGAGTAAACAGAATTGTTAGCCTAAGGTGCAAAATACAAATAAATTCCCTTCAAACACATGGTATAAATTTTCTGTTCAAATCAATCTTGTCAATCCTGGGGTGTTCCTCTTGGTTTTCTGTTTCTTTTATCCTCAACTTTGCAGAATTGGAGTCACCAATATCCTAATCTGTTATGAGTTAATAATTCAGCATGATCCAATTGCTATGCTTGCTTTTCATCCTGGGATTAAAAAGAATTGCAGGTAATCAGACTCTGCATACTACTGCTCACCAATCTCTGTATGCATATCACCAGCAAACCTCACTGGTTCCTGATCCTCATGTTACACCATGATATTCTGATACTTCCTGAATATTCTAGTACTTCGAATATAACTAGACCAAGTGCTTGTTTTGAAGTCGGAATAACCATCTGCAACATTCTGTCGATTTCATGGTGGTAATAGGTTCTTTGCTTGTTAAAGTGTAAACTCTTCAAAATAAATGTCAAGTTCAACATGGTTAATTCATCTGCCGGAGAAATGCCACCTTGTTTGTTGTCTCACCTCAAGGTAATCAAAATTTGGTCATTCCATGGATTTGAATCTCAGCTGCAATCAGTTTTGAGTACCTTTTGAAGAATGCACAGTTTCCAGAGAATGACAGTGCATTTGTGCAGTAGAGAGTTGACCGTCGAAGATCATTACCAAGCCGTCTCAAAGAAATGCCAGGTCATTTTTTCTAGATTGAATCACCATGGAAATATCTCTCTCTGTTGCTGCTGTGCTGCCTTGATGATTATCAGTTTGTCACTGCAACCATAGTACAATCGATGACTCTAAGCTAGCTTCCAAGTTCAAATCCTGATTTACAATGCTTGCAATTAATTTGTTTCTGGTTTAAATTCTTAACCAGATAACATTGGCTTAATAGCATTTCTCTTTCAAAGCTTTCGGCAATCCTTCATTCTCAGTGTTTTCTTTTTGTTCAATTCCTAGACAGCTAGACTCAAACGGGACTACAGAGTTTGGTTTGTTCTTCCCATAAACCTCCCATCCCTGGTGAACAAGGACACCAACCCCAAATCTTTGGTGCAAACACCAAAAGGAATATAGCATCAGAGTTAGCTGACAAATTTGACAGTTTGATGTTCAAACTTCTAATCTTCTTTTCTGACTAGACCAAGGTTTGATAAAACCAATTTGGAAGTCAGAACTGGTGACAATTTTGATAACCCAGTCTCCAAGTTTTGTCAAAACTATGCTGATCAGCAACTTTTCTTCTTTCCCTGCCTTTGGACCTGATCAGGCCCAGGATTCTTGAGCTTGTCCAAAACCCACCTAAGTGCCAAAAATGCCATTCCATTTAAAAAAAAAGGGGAACATAATTAAATTTGAAGTTATTAAACTTAACTCTAAAATTATTATCAATAACTCGATCAATGAACAACTATGTTAATAAAAATTTAAAAATAATTTGTTTTTATCTTCCATTGTTTTAGTAAGAGATTAATCTTTAAGATGCATTATTATTATCTTAATTAAAAGGTTATTATCTCTTTATTAATATAAATCTTTAAATAATTTAAGAAAAAAAAATCATTTCATTGAACCAACAAACTTTGACAAACACTCTTGCTCCGGTTGGGTGGGTAGTTGGCACCTTTGAAGTAATTAGATCTAACACCACCAGCCCCCATTCCTCCAACCCTCGAACCACTTGACAGGTCATTCTATAATTGGCCAAAACTAGCCACAAACAGCATACTAAATATACACTTGACCACACTCAATGCAAACCTCCCCAAAGAAACCAACTTTTTCTTCTTAGGAACACTTTTCCAACAGGGAAAGTGAATCCAATTACTTCAATACAAAAAAGGGCTGTGGTGTGTGGGCAGTTCACATGAAACCAAAGAGTTTGGTTTGATCACAAAAACACAAAAAACCAAAAAAGCATTAGGCTTTGGACTGAGACTCCAGAGCCTATTTAACTTTCTCCCTATTATATTTTTTAAAGTTTTCACCGCCTTGTTGCCCCAACAAAACCCCAAAAAAAGAAAAACCTCCAAGAAAATCTCTTTTTTAAGTTTTCATTGATCACCTTGCTTTATATTGCCTTGATCATTAATAAAATCAGCTTTTTTGGGTTTGAAGGAAATAAGGAAAGAAAGAAAGAAAGAAAAGTCGTGGATTACTAGGTATTTTAGTAATTGCCGGTAGCCTTGTTTCAAAGTTTTGATTTTTATTTGTCTTTTCTTGATCCTTGATAACTTGTTCAAGGTTTTAAGAAATACCCAGTTTGAGTTTTCATTAGAATTCCCCAAAGCTTTAAATTTTCCGTCAAAGAAAGCTGATATCTTCTTGATCCTTGATCAGCTGTTCAAGTGTTCAAGAAATACCAATTTGAGTTTTGATTTGAAAGTTTTGAAGGAAAAAAAAATGAGTTTTAGCATTAAGCAGTCAGCTTTAGCTACATGCATGGATGTGTCCAATTCAGTTGTTCACAAAAGATTACCTTCAGCAATTTGTAGATCTTTCTTTTCACCGTCTTTGGACCTTCAGAAAAACCCCAAATTAACCAGTCTTTCAGTATCAAAGCCTTTGCATATCTCATCGATTGAAGGTTTTGTTAAGGAGAAAAAGCCAGTGATCCAATGTAAGGCTTATGAAGCTGACAGATCACAGCCTATCGAGGCAGCTGGGGAAGTGAAATCAGAAGCTGCAAAAAGGGTGAAAATTGGGATTTATTTTGCAACTTGGTGGGCTTTGAACGTGGTCTTCAATATATATAACAAGAAAGTTCTGAATGCTTATCCTTACCCTTGGTTGACTTCAACTTTGTCACTTGCTTGCGGTTCTTTGATGATGTTGATTTCATGGGCTACAAGAATTGCTGAGACCCCAAAAACTGATTTTGAGTTCTGGAAGACTTTGTTTCCGGTGAGATTTTCCTTTCCTTTTTTGTTTGGTTGCTGAGAAAGTGAGGGAAAGTGAGAGAAAATGATAGAAAGTTATGTTTTTGGGTTTTGGGTTTTTAAAGGTTTTGATGTTACTGGATATTGTCATAGGATTATATGTTTTTAATGTTGTTTGGACTGTAGGGAGGAAAAAGTTAAAAAGTGCAGCATGGTCTGCGTTTCAGTTTTAAGAAAGTAACAGTTTGTCTGATTGCAGAGGATTTGAAGGAAATGAAAGGGAAATTAAAATTTAGTATTATGTGTCATATCTTAAATTTAAAGAAGAATATTTTGATGGAAGAAAATAAAATGAGACTTTGATGAATGTTTTTGTTTTTGCAAAATTAGGATTAAGAGCTCAATATATAACTTTTGCCTGTCTTGGTATCTCAAGATAAAGACTGAATTACAATCTTACTGAATTTCTGGTTTTTTTTCTTTCTTTTCTCCAAGGTTGCTGTGGCACATACAATTGGACATGTTGCAGCAACTGTGAGTATGTCTAAAGTTGCAGTTTCATTCACCCACATCATCAAGAGTGGTGAACCTGCTTTCAGTGTCCTGGTTTCAAGGTTCTTGCTTGGAGAGGCCTTCCCTTTATCAGTTTACCTGTCCCTTGTTCCAATCATTGGTGGTTGTGCTCTTGCCGCGGTAACTGAACTCAACTTCAATATGACGGGTAAAAAGAATAATCTCTCTGTTACGGATGTTGAATTGTTACTTCTATGTTTCAATCCTTATTATAGCTTCTGTTTGTGCAGTGCATTATAATTGGGTTTTTTATTTGTGTTCGTTGGTGTGAGATTGTAGGTTTAGGATTTAGATGGAGATTACTTAAGTTAATATTTTGTTTATTTTCAGGGGTTCTGGAAAACAAAACTCCTCTCTAAATGTGTGCTTATATGAGGTGAATGTCTGATTATATGAAACTGGGCTCAATGAGCATGCTCTTTTTCTATAAAATTTTTTTGTTTGTTTTATCTCAGTTTTCTTAACAACCAAACCAAAGAAAGTTCAACAAGTAGTCCTCAATTCACTTCTTATGATTTTTCAAAGTGTGTTTTTGTTTCTATGGCCTCGTTCTCAGTTGGTAATTTGGGTTTGGTTTTTGGAAATTTATGTTGGCTGAGGATCCTAACTGGGGTTGAGGCTGTAATCAATTTGTTTCTGAGGGTTATTGTTGGAATGCTGAACTTGGTTGTTCATTGTGTATTTCAGGTTTTATGGGAGCTATGATATCAAACTTGGCATTTGTCTTCCGTAACATATTCTCAAAGAAGGGCATGAAGGGGAAATCTGTTAGCGGGATGAACTACTATGCTTGTCTATCTTTGATGTCTCTCTTAATTCTCACACCTTTTGCAATTGCTGTAGAGGGACCACAGATGTGGGCGGCAGGATGGGAAAAGGCCATATCTCAAATTGGACCACAGTTCATCTGGTAATAACATAACACTACCAACTTATTCTGCTTCCTTAGACTTGATGCTGTCTGGATTAATTTCTTTGAGTCTGGTAAATGCTTTAAAGGCATTAGGTAAACATTTTGGAATTTGTTGCACTGATTAAGATTATAATAAAAAGAATAACTAGATGCCCTATCACCTCTTCGACTGGGAAAGAAAATTTTGGATGTGTTCTAGTCTCTGAATTTCACTTCATGATGTCAAGTATGACTTTTTAATCTGAACCAGAACTATATGATGAATGCCTTCTGAAAAGCCTTTTATACTCTATTGCCACCTGTTTATGTCTTGAACTTAATGTTCTTTTTCAAGAGCTGATTTATTCGATGATTTATTCGATGATTTATTCATTAATTTGATTAATGTTTAGTGAATATTATATAATATGCCTCAAGACCGACATATAACTTGAAACTGAACTGTTAGTAATTACTAGTAGTAACATTGAAGATTCAGCTAGGCTCTTATAACATGAACGCTAGATGGTACCAATGTCATCTTATTACACTGAAGGTTTTGGGTGCTCCTTATATTTAGCTTTCCCTCTACTTTAGTATTTTTCTTAATATCACAATGTTTTAGAAGTTCATCTTGAAAATTGAGAACTCTATTGTTGCTTTTCTTTCTTGAATTTTGAATCATTAGATACTCTTTATGGACATAAATCTAATTTTAATGATATTGATATTTTTACTTCTTCCCCATTCACTGACAAAATTTTTGTGGATTTTATTGGATTTGATAGGTGGGTGGCAGCCCAAAGTATTTTCTATCATCTCTACAATCAGGTGTCATACATGTCACTTGATGAGATATCTCCCTTGACATTTAGCATTGGCAACACAATGAAACGTATATCTGTTATAGTCTCCTCCATCATCATCTTCCACACACCTGTCCAGCCCATCAATGCTCTTGGAGCTGCCATCGCAATTCTTGGAACCTTCTTGTATTCCCAGGTGAGTGATCATGTGATTGCATGCTTATTATTAATTTTACAACATATTTATGTTCTGAATGTTAGCCTGTAGGACTGTTACTGATACAAATTAGCTGACTAGGTATGTGGACAGAAATTGTTTGTCTGGATTGTTCACATGTGACTTTTTTGTTTGCTTTCAGAGTATTCTTTCCGTAGTGATAAGGTCTGTGGCATATCATAATTAGCAATACTGCATGTAAGAGTTAAAATTCTGCTGGAGTTCTAGCAAATGACAATTTTTAAGGGGGAAAAACCGAAACATGCACACACAAAAGGAGTGTTGATTTAGCTACTAATTATGTAGTCTTCTAGGTTGGTTGCCGTGGTCTAGGATTCCATTAATGGCAGGTCTGTGCTATTTATCTAACTCTTGAATAGATGGTGTTTGGTGTCTTTGATCTGTTTGTTGGACCATCTACTAACACCTACTCAGTGCCTCCTACAAGATTTTGGTGGTAGATGAATCTTTTCAATCTGTGATAGTTGAATTCCTCCTTACATAGAGAGTTGAATGACTTGCCAATCTTGTGAGGGTTCCTAGGGGTTGCTGTAGTTAGTGCAGAATTATAATCCATAAATGTTGACACGGGGGCTAACGTTAGCTACCAATATGACCGTTGATAGTTTTGGTGGTAGGTGGTTTCAATGTACTGGTGAAGCTATCTGGACCACACTCTACCTAACTATTGGCATCTAACAAGACTTTGCATGATTATTCCCTGTGTGTCTTAGTCAAAGATGCTTTCAGCAGATTCCCTATTTCACTCTAAATAATTTGAGAATATGCTTGGTTTCTCCTTCTAAGCACAGTTCTTAAATTCTTAATGATTGATTTCTTTTTTCCCTAATCACGTGCATGCTTTCTGCAGTCAAAAGCATGAGAAAACCATGGGGTTCAAGAATTTTGATTCATCATGTAAACCTAGATGATGAAAGAGAAAACGGTATCCGGAAGAATTTAGCTCAGAGAAGTTTATTGTTCACTGTCTTTTGGGATCGATGATGATCGGTGGATTTTGGTCAGATAGACCGGCAGCTTGTCATATTGTAGATATTAATAATAATGATGATGATGCTTAAAAACAATGTCATACAGTGATTAGGCAGGTTTTTATATTTTGATGCAGCGGCTGAGAAGGAAACTGTCTTGAATAAACAAGGATTAATGTTGTGAGTCCTTGTCTATTATGTTAGCAGACATGAATAAGAAGAGTGAGGACAATGTTTATTTGTTTAACTTTCTTGTTTAAGATCTACGGTGCTATTTTAAAGAAGGGTGGAGGGTAGGGTCAGGTATAGATGCTTGGGCCATGCTGGTACTGTACATTGAAAATCTGCGGTCTGAAATGCCTGTGGAAAAACTATTTGCAGGGTTAATTTAAACCCTCCATTAAGCATGTGAGCATGTCCCTTCATGCCCTGGAAAAGATTATTTGGAAAAGCTACTTTCAGGGTTAATTTAAACCCTCCATTAGCATGTGAGCATGTCTCTTCATGCCCTGGAAAAGATTGTGAAAGCATTGGAAAATGCCAAGTAGCTAGTTGTTGCATTTAAGCCTCCATCACCCTTTAACCTTGTCTCTTCATGGAGTTGAAGGGATAGATTTTCTTCCTTTATGCATCCTGGGAAACCATCCTTGCCCTCTAAGATTGTTAAATCATCTCTCTCTCTCTCTCTCTCTCTCATGCAAGCAAATTAAAATTGTGAATCCATGGCATACCAAGCCCAATAATTAACTGAATACATAGCTTAAACGATAGATATACATATGTTCTCGAACTTATCGATAAGTGTCTGTATATATATATATTAATGATGAGTGTACATGTCTTTAATTCAAAAAGTTGTATATATTCTCGGTCTTAATTATAAGAACACGTATTTATCGATTTAAGAGTTGGGTTTAAACTTTTTTCTCCGATAAATGAAAGTAAGTATCCTCAATTATGGATGCATATATTTTTTAATTTAAAAAACACTCAAATCTTTTTATCTCAAATTAAAAAAAAAATCTTTATCATGACACGTGATAAGTTATTTACTAATTACGATATTTTTTTTTATGGCCCGAATCTTAAAATGTAAAATAGCTCTTAACGATTGAACACATGGTTATGGTAAGTGTATATATTTTCGAATTAAATGATAAGTGCATATATCTCCAACTTAAGAATCAGGTTTAAATCTCTATCCTCCAAATAAAGATAAATATTTATTCTTGATTAACTGAATACATGGCTTAAATAGTAAATTATATATTAAAGAATTTAATGATAAATGTATATATTTTTTTAAAGAGTTCAAACCACCTTTTTCTAAATAAAAAATACTTATCCTCAATTAACTAAACACATGACTTAATAGTAAATATATATATTCTTAAACTTAACGATAAATAAATGTATCTTGTAATTCTATTCCATCAAATTAAAAAGAAAAACACACGCATGTATCTTTTAATTTAAGAGTCCAATAATCAAGTTCAAATTCTATTCCATCAAATTAAAAAGAAAAACACACGCATGTATCTTTTAATTTAAGAGTCGGGTTCAAATTTCCTTCTTCCAAATATGAAAAAAATACTAATATTTATTTTCAATTAACTAAACACATGACTTAATAATAAGCATAAATATCTTTCGAATCAATAGAGTCCAAAACGTCTTGATCCAAATTAAAGAAAAGTACTTAACTTCGATTTACTGAACACATAACCTAATGGCAAGGGTATGTATTCTTAAACTTTATCATAAAGTTATATATACATATATATATATATATATCTCTTTCAATTTAAAAATCGAGTCCGTCCAAACCTCCTTTGTCCGATGTTTTTTTAATAGAAGATTTTACTTTCAACAAAAAATAAACTTATTTGTCTTATTAGTTCCAATAATTCTAACATTATTCTTTCCTTCTATCATAATTGAATTGAAAATGTTCATATCCATGAAGACATTATTATTCCAATTTTCATGCAAGTAGTGTAGGGTCCCATAAGAGTGCAGCTTCAACCGTTCAGTTTAAGACCTTGGTAGTCGCTTTATAATAGATTTTTCATCATTCATTTGTCTCTCTTTCTGGGGTTCCTTTCTTGGGGTAATATGATGTAAACAATGCATGAGACCAATGAACAAAGACATTCATAAATCTCAGCTTCTCTCTCTGAAACTAGGAAAATAAGATCTTCAAAGCATCAAATTCAGAAAACAAAAATTTATTTTCCTTCGTCTTTATTTATTAATAAGGTACCGCGTGTAACCCGGATTCCCGGATTCCCGTCATCTACAATTTCTGATATATAACAACAGAAAGAAGAAAAGGAGGAAAAAGAAAACCTTGAAAGGGAGAGGATAGCTAAACAGTGATCGTCTAACTTTGTCCTCGTACAGATGTAAAACCCTGAGAAAGACTGCAGATGCATTCCGTTAAATGATGGGGCAACCATTTTATTTTCATGTAAATGGGTGAAATGAAATGGCAGCATGAAAACCATGGGGGAATTACACCTGCAAATGCTTAATCGCTGTATAAACATCCTCATCACCTCTGCCACTGCAGCTAACCACAACTTTGGTACCATCTGGTATAGTTGGACACAGCTTCTCCAAATAAGCCAGAGCATGACATGTCTCCAAAGATGGCGTAATGTCCTCCAGTCGAGATAGTCTCTTGAAAGCTGTGTTATGTCAAATGATTTTGTAAGAAATGGCAATAAAGAAAATTAAAAGTACGAGTCAATGATAAAGCTGACTAAAATGTGGAGATAACATAGAGTGCAAGGAAACCAATTGAATACATTCTTGGATTTTTCTTAAGATCTTTAAGCAGGCATAAATCAAAGGAACCAAAAAGGTGGAACAATCCAGCATCTACAGGAAAATCGGGTGAGATGGAAATGTCTGCATGTGCAAAGTATGACTCATCACCTAAAAACAGATTATATAGGCAATATCTAAGCGTACATATCTGTATAAATCGAGAGAGAGATGCAAGAATATTTCCACCTTCAAGAACATTGTACACGTACTAATATCAGTCAAAACTTTTCGAACGAGAAAGTGGTAAACCAGCAGATAACGACATTGCAATGAAAAAAAACTGCTGGGAAAAAGAGGTGGAGATTCTGGATGCATTGAATGATTAAAGAAACGTGGTAAAAATTAGGCCAACTACAACTAAAAGCCAAGGAATCTGTTTCTACTCAGTATTAAACATTACTTGGATCCATAGATTAAGCTTCAAATTTTCAAGTACATGGACAAAGCAACAAGCAATTCTCTAATATGGAGCGGCAGACAAGTTTTAAGGTGCCTTTTAAAAAGAAAAAGGTTTTAAGGTTGAAGATGCAGTAAAGAATATAGTGCATAAGAAAACAATTATTTTCTTTTGCAAGAATAAGCAACAGACCGTAAAAACAACCAGATATGATAGGACTGAAGCCTTGAAAAGAAATTGGAATGCTACCTTCCAATGCTTCTTCATCTGTGACACTATAGTACTCAGCACGCCCTACATCTTTGAGAAAACTGTGCTCAGGTCCAACCCCAGGATAATTCAAGCTGTATGCCCACATAAAAAAGTTGCCAAGTTATTCAAACCAAAATAAAGCAAGCCACATAAAAGTAAAACAAAAAATGAACAAATTCATTAATGAAATCTCTACCCTGTGCTAATGGAATGAGGTTCAACTATTTGTCCATCTTCATCCTGTAATAAGTAGCTCATAGCTCCATGCAACACTCCCACTTCTCCCTTGGACAAAGTAGCAGCATGCTTGCCACTATTCAAACCAAAACCTGCAGCCTCTACACCAATCAACCTAACATCCTTGTCATCAACAAACTCATGGAAAAGCCCCATAGCATTTGAACCTCCACCAACACATGCAACCAGCACATCTGGTTTCCCTCCCCATTTTTCTAGCGCTTGTTTTCTCGTTTCTTTACCAATCACTGCTTGGAACTCTCTGACCATCAAAGGATATGGATGTGGTCCAGCAACAGATCCCAAAATATAATGAGTCGTCTCCACGTTAGTCACCCAATCCCTGATAGCTTCTGATATAGCATCCTTCAGAGTAGCAGTACCAGAATGAACTGCTCTAACCTATATGGTAATGCAATCAGTCAATCCACAGAGAGATAATATACATCATAAGGTGAAGAGTTGCACAAGAATCTTCATGAATAACAACATATAACAAGTTGCATCTCATTGGATAAACATTTACCTCTGCACCAAGAAGCCGCATCCTGAAAACATTAAGTGCCTGTCTTTCCATATCTTGAGCACCCATATAAACAATACACTGCAAACCAAACCGTGCACACGCAGTAGCAGTCGCAACTCCATGCTGACCAGCCCCAGTTTCAGCAATAATCCGCTTCTTGCCCAAATGCTTAGCAAGCAATGCCTGAGCAACAGTGTTGTTAATCTTGTGAGTGCCAGTGTGGATAAGATCCTCCCTCTTAAGGTATATATGTGGCCCTTCACCATTAGGCCCCTTGTAATTCTCCGACAGCCTCTCCGCAAAATAAAGTGGACTTTCCCTACCAACATAGTCTTTCAAAATCCCAGCAAGTTCTTCCTGCAAACCACAGGTATATTTCCTCAAAATTACTACTTCCAATACCAAGAAAGAAAATTTCTTGCAAAAGAGCTCCTTTTTATTAATATCATTTCAGTGCTCAAATTTCTTAGAAGCTCTCTTTGATAAATTCTTTAAACAAAATTGGAATTTTATAACAAAAAAATGACATTTTTTGTCTCTTTACTCATGAATGTAAAAGTAATTAGCAGAAGTTACTATCAAAATCAACAAAAAGTCATTTCCACATTCTACCTTCATAATCAACAAAAAGTCAACAAAGTCGCTTCTTTGAATCAATAACCAAATTCCTTGTAAAAATAAACATAATCATTTTCGAAAATGCCAAATTAAATTCGCATTTCCTTTCAAAATTAACAAATATACACACATATGCTAACTCAAAACATATCCAAATACGTATTCATTTGGGAAGTACATATGAATCCGGAGATACGTATAAATACACGGCGGAAAGATAACGAAACAAACCTGAAACTTCTGATCTCTAGAGACCGAACGAAAAGCCGTTTCCAACGCCGAGAGAGCAGACATTATTGTCTCGGGAACATATTTCCCTCCAAAATTCCCGAACCGACCGAAAGAGTCGGGTCTTTGCCATCCCGCCGGGTCTGAGCCCATGGGAACCGGAGCAGCAGGGACTGGATCCCTAGTTAACGTACAGGAAATGGAAAATGCTTTCTTAGTGGTCGGCAGAGCTGTAATATTGTTAAACTTGACTAGCATTCCCGAGGAGGAGGAGGACGAAGAGGAAAGTGGATTGGAGAGCCAGCAAGTGGCTGTGCTTGTGGCGGAGGCGGCCATTTAAGCGAATTTTGAACTTCTTAGGGATTTTCTTTCTGAGGGTACCATATATATTTATATATTATTTATATTAAATAATATTTTATTTATGGAAAAAAATCGTAAATGACGTCGATTGGGCTGCGATGCCGACAAGACACGACGGTTAGGGGGGAACTGTTTGGTCAGAGGTGACGTGGCAAATTATTGTCTGAACAAAGATTTTCTAAAAAGCGAAAAAAATGGATAGCTTTGAAGCTGGGTGTTTGGTTTTGAATTGGGCCTTTTATTTCTTAGTGGGCTTTTCCTTTTTCTCTCTCTTTCCCTCTACCCTGAACCCTTATCAAATCAGAATCTGCACTTTCGACCCTTTGGTTTCTTGTTTGTCTCTGGAATCTTACTACGGGATTAACTTGAAGCAATTTTCCTGGTAATCAAGTTTTCCCCTTTGCATTGTTTTCCCTTTGAGAGCTTAATCTTTCTTTCCTTTTTTGTTTAATTAAGCTTTGGGTTGAAGCAGGTTTTTGTTTTTTCTTCTCTTTTTTGTTCTGGTTCTGGAAATCACTTCTCATTTCATTCTTTTCAAATAATCTCTCGTTTTTCATACATATTTTGGGGTTTCCCGTTCTTGGTATTTTTTATTTTTGCTTATTTTAGTAAGTTGAATTGTCTTGATTGGTGCTTCATTGTTGCTGACTTAGAAAGTTCTTTGTGTCAGCTGCCAAACCGAGTGCTTCTTGTTGGTGTTGTTATGTTATTAGTATTATTACTTGAACCAAGTAAAATCCGTGCTTTGAGTGTTTTACTACGATGTTTGTGCCTAATTCTCAAGGTTAGCTGAAACTTCATTGTTGTCGTAGGCTTATGATCGAATGTTGTTGAAGTTCTTTGATTATGCTACCCCGTTTATGGGAGCTATGATATCAAACTTGGCATTTGTCTTCCGTAACATATTCTCAAAGAAGGGCATAAAGGGGAAATCTGTTAGCGGGATGAACTACTATGCTTGTCTATCTTTGATGTCTCTCTTAATTTTCACACCTTTTGCAATTGCTGTAGAGGGGCCGCAGATGTGGGCGGCAGGATGGGAAAAGGCCTTATCTCAAATTGGACCACAGTTCATCTGGTAATAACATAACACTACCAACTTATTCTGTTTCCTTAGACTTGATGTTGTCTGGATTAATTTCTTTGAGTCTGGTAAATGCTTTAAAGGCATTAGGTAAACATATTGGAATTTGTTGCACTGATTAAGATTATAATAAAAAGAATAACTAGATGCCCTATCACCTATTCGACTGGGAAAGAAAATGTTGGATGTGTTCGAGTCTCTGAAATTCACTTCATAATGTCAAGTATGACTGTTTAATCTGAACCAGAACTATATGATGGAATGCCTTCTGAAAAGCCTTTTATACTCTATTGCCACCTGTTTATGTCTTGAGCTTAATGTTCTTTTTCAAGAGCTGATTTATTCAATGATTTATTCATTAATTTGATTAATGTTTAGTGAATAATATGCCTCAAGACCAACATATAACTTGAAACTGAACTGTTAGTAATTACTAGTAGTAGCATTGAAGATTCAGCTAGACTCTTATAACATGAACGCTAGATGGTACCCGTGTCATCTTATTACCCTGAAGGTTTTGGGTGCTCCTTATATTTAGCTTTCCCTCTACTTTTAGTATTTTTCTTAATATCACCATGGTTTAGAAGTTCATCTTGAAAATTGAAAACTCTATTGTTGCTTTTCTTCTTTGAATTTTGAATCATTAGATACTCTTTATGGACATAAATCTAATTGTAATGATATTGATATTTTTACTTCTTCCCCATTCACTGACAAAATTTTTGTGGATTTTATTGGATTTGATAGGTGGGTGGCAGCCCAAAGTATTTTCTATCATCTCTACAATCAGGTGTCATACATGTCACTTGATGAGATATCCCCCTTGACATTTAGCATTGGCAACACAATGAAACGTATATCTGTTATAGTCTCCTCCGTCATCATCTTCCACACGCCTGTCCAGCCCATCAATGCTCTTGGAGCTGCCATTGCTATTCTTGGAACCTTCTTGTATTCCCAGGTGAGTGATCATGTGATTGCATGCTTGTTATTAATCTTACAACATATTTATGTTCTGAATGTTAGCCTGTGTAGATGCCCAATTTTGGTTAACTATTGTTTTACTGTTTATAGGAAAAATACATCAAGGGTGTTCCAAGAGAAGCACCCAGGGTGTTCCAAGTAGAGAAGCGTCTAGAGTGTTTCATGCAGGGAAGCGCCCAGGGGTGTTCCAAGCAGAGAAGCGCCCAAGGGTGTTCCAAGTTGGGAAGCGCTCCAGGGTGTTCCAAGCATGGAAGCGCTCCAGGGTATTCCAAGCAGGGAAGCGCCCAGGGGTGTTCCATGCACGGAAGCACCCAGGGTGTTTCAAGTTGGGAAGCGCCCAAAGGTGTTCCAAGTTGGGAAGCGCCTAGGGTGTTCCAAGCATGGAAGCGCTCCAGGGTGTTCCAAGCAGGGAAGCGCCCAGGGGTGTTCCATGCACGGAAGCGCCCAGGTGATCCAAGTAGGGAAACGCCCAAGGGTGTTCCAAGCTGGGAGGCGTCCAGTGTGTTCCAAGCATGGAAGCGTTCAGAGGTGTTCCAAGCAGATAAGCGCCCAAGGGTGTTCCAAGCAGGGAAGCACCCGGGATGTTCCAAGCGTGGAAACACCCAGGGGTATTCCAAGCGTGGAAGCGCAGCATGGAAGGCATTAGTGACAGGGAAGCACCCAATAGCATTACAAGCGCAGAAACGCCCAAGAACAAGCATGGAATAACTATTTATACGGAGAAGTGAAAGTAACTCAGAATAAGTGGCAGGGTTCATGAGTTACCTTCATGTTTGGGATGTTCTAGAGAGTTTGGCTTGGTAGCTCAGATATGGAGATAGTTAAGAGAAGTTTCTCTTAACCTTTCCTTGAAGTACATGTGCTTTACCCCTTTATCCTTCTTTACTTCTTAAAAATAAGCACTATTAAATGCCACTACTCCATTTATCCACAATTTACGCCCACTATCAATTACATGGTCATTCTTTTATGATCTCATAAACCGTTACTTAACTGTCTTTCTATAACAAGCACGTTTTCCCATGATTGAACGTGCTCTCCTAACAACTCCTAAGAAACCGTTCTTGCTCAGTATAAATATGAGAGTCTGAGAAGCAAGACGGGGAGGAGAGACATCGAGAGCAGAAAGACTACTTTAAAAAGCTCTTTCAAAATTCCTCCAAAAGATTCTTTCTCTTCAACCTTTCCCATTCACCGTTATCCGCCGCTTCTTCCACCTTTTCTCATCTTTCACCACCTGCCACTAAAAGCACTTACGCTTCAAGGACTGCTCCAATCTTCCTCTCTGCCGCCTCTAGTGCATCTTAATTCACTCATTGCAACACGTCCTCGTTCCCTAATCAAAAGAACCCTCTACAGCCTGTAGGACTGTTACTGATACAAATTAGCTGACTAGGTATGTGGACAGAAATTGTTTGTCTGGATTGTTCACATGTGACTTTTTTGTTTGCTTTCAGAGTATTCTTTCCGTAGTGATAAGGTCTATAGCATATCATAATTAGCAATACTGCATGTAAGAGTTAAAATTCTGCTGGAGTTCTAGCAAATAACAATTTTTAAGGGGGAAAAACCGAAACATGCACACACAAAAGGAGTGTTGATTTAGCTACTAATTATGTAGTCTTCTAGGTTGGTTGCCGTGGTCTAGGATTCCATTAACGGCAGGTCTGTGCTATTTATCGAACTCTTGAATATATGGTGTTTGGTGTCTTTGATCTGTTTGTTGGACAATCTTCTAACACCTACTCAGTGCCTGCTACAAGATTTTGGTGGTAGATGAATCTTTTCAATCTGTGATAGTTGAATACCTCCTTACATAGAGAGTTGAATGACTTGCCAATGTTGTGAGGGTTCCAAGGGGTTGCTGTAGTTAGTGGAGAATTATAATCCATAAATGTTGACACTGGGGCCAATGTTAGCTGCCAATATGACTGTTGATAGTTTTGGTGGTAGGTGGTTTCAATGCACCGGTGAAACTATCTGGACCACTCTCTACCTAACCATTGGCATCTAACAAGACCTTGCATGATTATTCCCTGTGTGTCTTAGTCAAAGATGCTTTCAGCAGATTCCATATTTCACTCTAAATAGTTTGAGAATATGCTTGATTTCTCCTCGTAAGCACAGTTCTTAAATTCTTAATGATTGATTCCTTTTATCCCTAATCACGTGCACACTTTCTGCTGGCAAAAGCATGAGAAAACCATGGGGTTCAAGAATTTTGATTCATCATGTAAACCTAGATGATGAAAGAGAAAATGGTATCTGGAAGAATTTATCTCAGAGAAGTTTATTGTTCACCGTCTTTTGGGATCGATGACGATCACTGGATTTTGGTCAGATAGACCGGCAGCTTGTCATATTGTAGATATTAATAATAATGATGATGATGCTTATAAACATTGTCATACGGTGATTAGGCAGGTTTTTATATTTTGATGCAGCGGCTGAGAAGGAAACTGTCTTGAATAAACAAGGATTAATGTTGTGAGCCCCTTGTCTATTATGTTAGTTGTCATGAATAAGAAGAGTGAGGACAATGTTTATTTGTTTAACTTTCTTGTTTAAGATCTACGGTGCTATTTTAAAGAAGAGTGGAGAGTAGGGTCAGGAATTGATGCTTGGGCTATGGTGGTACTGTACATTGAAAATCTGCGGTTTGAAATGCATGTGGAAAAGCTACTTGCAGGGTTAATTTAAACCCTCCATTAGCATGTGAGCATGCCCCTTCATGCCCTTGGAAAAGATTATTTGGAAAAGCTACTTTCAAGGTTAATTTAAACCCTCCATTAAGCATGTGAGCATGTCTCTTCATGCCCTGGAAAAGATTTTGAAAGCATTGGAAAATGCCAAGTAGCTAGTTGTTGCATTAAACCCTCCATCACCCTGTAACCATGTCTCTTCATGGAGTTGAAGGGATAGATTTTCTTCCTTTATGCATGCTGGGAAACCATCCCTACCCTCTAAGATTGTTAAATCCTCTCTCTCTCTCTCTCTCTCTCTCTCTCTCACATGCAAGCAAATTAAAATTGTGAATCCATGGCATACCAAGCCCAAAAATTAACTGAATACATGACTTAAATGATAGCTTTATATATGTTCTCGAACTTAATGATAAGTGTATGTATATATATCAATGATAAATGTACATATCTTTAATTCAAAAGTCTAGATCTTTTTTTTTTAACATAAAAAAGAAACATTTGGTTTGATAGTAGTTGCATATATCCCTGATCTTAATTATAAGTACATGTGTTTATCGATTTAAGAGTTGGGTTTAAACTCTTTTCCTCCAATAAATGGAAGTAAGTGTCTTCAATTATGAATGCATGTATCTCTTAATTTAAAAACGTTAGCATCTTTTTATTTCAAATTTTTTTTAAAAAAATCTTTATCTTCTTATACCAATTTAAACATTACTTGACACGTGGTAAGTTGTTTAATAATTATGAGATTTTTTTTTTATAGCCCAAATCTTAAAATGTAAGATAACTCTTAGCAACTAAACACATGGCTATGGTAGGTGTATGCATTCTCGAATTAAATGGTAAATGTACGTATCTCACAATTAAGAATTGGGTTTGAATCTCCATCTTCCAAATAAAGATAAATATCAATTCTTGATTAACTGAAAACATGACTTAGACAGTAGATTATATATTCAAGAATTTAATAATAAATGTATATAAATTTTTAAAGAGTTCAAACCACCTTTTTCTAAATAAAAAATACTTATCCTCAATTAACTAAACACATGACTTAATGGTAAATATATGTATTCTTAAACTAAATTATAAATACGTGTATCTTATGATTCAAGAATCAAGTTCAAATTCTCTTCTTTCAAATTAAAAGGAAAAACGTGCGTTTGAATCTTCCAATTTAAAAATCGGGTTCAAACATCTTTCTTCCAAATAAGAAAAAATACTAATATTTATTTTCAATTAACTAAACACGTGACTTAAATGATAAGTTATATATTCACAAACTTAATAATAAGCGTAAACATCTTTCGATTCAATAGAGTTCAAACCGTCTTCATCCAAATTAAAGAGAAGTACCTAATTTCAATTCACTGAACACATAACATAATGGTAAGGGTACGTATTCTCGAACTTAATCATAAGGATATATATATATATATATATACACATATATCTTTCGATTTAAAAATCGAATCTGTCCAGAACTCCTTTGTCCAATGTTTTTTTAATAGAAGATTTTACTTTCAACTAAAAATAAACTTATTTGTCTTATTAGTTCCAATAATTCTAACATTATTCTTTCCTTCTATCATAATTGAATTGAAAATGTTCATATCCATGAAGACATTATTACTCCAATTTTCATGCTAGTAGTGTAGGGTCCCATAAGAGTGCAGCTTCAACCGTTCAGTTTAAGACCTTGGTAGTCACTTTGTAATAAACTTTTCATCATTCATTTTTCTCTCTTTCTGGGGTACCTTTCATGGGGCAATATGATGTAAACAATGCATGAGACCAATGAACAAAGACATTCATAAATCTCAGCTTCTCTCTCTGAAACTAGGAAAACAAGATCTTCAAAGCTTCAAAGCATCAAATTCAAAATACAAAAATTTATTTTCCTTCGTCTTTATTTATTAATAAGGTACCGCATGTAACCCGGATTCCCCTCATCTACAATTTCTGATATATAACAACAGAAAGAAGAAAAGGAGAATAACGAAAACCTTGAAAGGGAGAGGATAACTAAACAGTGAACGTCTAACTTTCTCCTCGTACAGATGTAAAACCCTGAGAAAGACTACAGATGCATTCCAATAAATGATAGGGCAACCATTTTATTTTCATGTAAATGGGTGAAATAAAATGGCAGCACGAAAACCATGGGGGAATTACACCTGCAAATGCTTCATCGCTGTATGAACATCCTTATCACCTCTGCCACTGCAGCTAACCACAACTTTGGTACCATCTGGTAGAGTTGGACACAGCTTCTCCAAATAAGCAAGCGCATGAGATGTCTCCAAAGCTGGGATTATGCCCTCCAGTCGACATAATCTCTTGAAAGCTGTGTTACGTCAAATGATTTTGCAAGAAATGGCAATAAAAAAAATGAAAAGTACAAGTCAATGATAAAGCTGACTAAAATGTGGAGATAACATAGAGTGCAAGGAAACCAATTGACTACATTCTTGGATTTTTCTTAAGATCTTTGAGCAGGCATAAATCAAAGGAACCATAACGGTGGAACAATCCAGCATCTACAGGAAAATCAGGTGAGATGGAAATGTCTGCGTGTGCAAAGTATGACTCATCACTTAAAAACAGATTATGTAGGCAATATCTAAGCATACATATCTGTAAAAGTCGAGAGAGGGATGCAAGAATATTTCCACCTTCAAGAACATTGTACACATACTAATATCAGTCAAAACTTTTCGAACGAGAAACTGGTAAACCAACAGATAATGACATTGCGCTGAAAATAAACTCCTGGGAAAAAGAGATGGAGATTCTGGATGCATTGAATGATTAAAGAAACGTGGTAAAAATCAGGCCAACTACAACTAAAATCTAAGGAATCTGTTTCTACTCAGTATGAAACATTACTTGGATCCATAGATTAAGCTTCAAATTTTCAAGTACATGGACAAAGCAACAAGCAATTCTCTAATATGGAGTGGCAGTCAAGTTTTAAGATGCCTTTAAAAAAAAAGGTTTTAAGGTTGAAGATGCAGTAAAGAATATAGTGCATAAGAAAACAGGTGAATGGTGATAGATATGCCTATATGAACAATTATTTTCTTTTGCAAGAATAAGCAACAGACGGTAAAAACAATCAGATATGATAGAACTGAAGCCTTGAAAAGAAATTGGAATGCTACCTTCCAATGCTTCTTCATCTGTGACACTATAGTACTCAGCACGCCCTACATCTTTGAGAAAACTGTGCTCAGGTCCAACCCCAGGATAATCCAAGCTGTATGCCCACATAAAAGAGTTGCCAAGTTATTTAAAGCAAACTAAAGCAAGCCACATAAAAGTAAACAAAAAATGAACAAATTCATTAATGAAATCTCTACCCCGCGCTAATGGAATGAGGTTCAACTATTTGTCCATCTTCATCCTGTAATAAGTAGCTCATAGCTCCATGCAACACTCCCACTTCTCCCTTGGACAAAGTAGCAGCATGCTTGCCACTATTCAAACCAAAACCTGCAGCCTCTACACCAATCAACCTAACATCCTTGTCATCAACAAACTCATGGAAAAGCCCCATAGCATTTGAACCTCCACCAACACATGCAACCAGCACATCTGGTTTCCCTCCCCATTTTTCTAGCGCTTGTTTTCTCGTTTCTTTACCAATCACTGCTTGGAACTCTCTGACCATCAAAGGATATGGATGTGGTCCAGCAACAGATCCCAAAATATAATGAGTCGTCTCCACGTTAGTCACCCAATCCCTGATAGCTTCTGATGTAGCATCCTTCAGAGTTGCAGTACCAGAATGAACTGCTCTAACCTATATGTAATGCAATCAGTCAATCCAAAGAGAGATAATATACATCATAAGGTGAAGAGTTGCACAAGAATCTTCATGAATAACAACATATAACAAGTTGCATCTCATTGGATAAACATTTACCTCTGCACCAAGAAGCCGCATCCTGAAAACATTAAGTTCCTGTCTTTCCATATCTCGAGCACCCATATAAACAATACACTGCAAACCAAACCGCGCACACACAGTAGCAGTCGCAACTCCATGCTGACCAGCCCCAGTTTCAGCAATAATCCGCTTCTTGCCCAAATGCTTAGCAAGCAATGCCTGAGCAACAGCGTTGTTAATCTTGTGAGAGCCAGTGTGGTTAAGATCCTCCCTCTTAAGGTATATATCTGGCCCTTCACCATTAGGCCCCTTGTAATGCTCCGACAGCCTCTCCGCAAAATAAAGTGGACTTTCCCTACCAACATAGTCTTTCAAAATCCCAGCAAGTTCTTCCTGCAAACCACAGGTATATTTCCTTGAAGTTACTACTTCCAATACCAAGAAAGAAAATTTCGTGCAAAAGAGCTCCTCGTTATTAATATCATTTCAGTGCTCAAATTCCTTAGAAGCTCTCTTTAATAAATTCTTCAAACAAAATTGGAATTTTATAACAAAAATGACATTTTTTGTCTTTTTACTCATGAATGTAAAAGTAATTAGCAGAAGCAACTATCAAAATCAACAAAAGTCATTTCCACATTCTACCTTCATAATCAACAAAAAGTCAACAAAGTCGCTTCTTTGAATCAATAACCAAATTCCTTGTAAAAATAAACATAATCATTTTCGAAAATGCCAAATTAAATTCGCATTTCCTTTCAAAATTAACAAATATACACACACATGCTAACTCAAACATATCCAAATACGTATTCATTTGAGAAGTACATGTGAATCCGGAGATACGTATACATACACGGCGGAAAGATAACGAAACAAACCTGAAACTTCTGATCTCTAGAGAGTAAACGAAAAGCCGTTTCCGAATCCGAGAGAGCAGACATTAGTGTCTCGGGAACATATTTCCCTCCAAAATTCCCGAACCGACCGAAAGAGTCGGGTCTTTGCCATCCCGCCGGGTCTGAGTCTATGGGAACCGGAGCAGCAGGGACTGGATCCCTAGTTAACGTACAGGAAATGGAAAATGCTTTCTCAGTGGTCGGCAGATCTGTAAAATTGTTAGACTTGACTGGCAATCCCGAGTAGGAGGACGAAGAGGAAAGTAGATTGAAGAGGCAGCAAGTGGCTGTGATTGTGGCGGAGGCGGCCATTTAAGCGAATTTTGAACTTCTTAGGGATTTTCTTTCAGAGGGTACCATATATATTTATATATTATTTATATTAAATAATATTTTATTTATGGAAAAAAATCGTAAATGACGTCGATTGGGCTGCGATGCCGACAAGACACAACGGTTAGGGGGGAACTGTTGGTCAGAGGTGACGTGGCAAATTATTGTCTGAACAAAGATTTTCTAAAAAGCGAAAAAAATTAATGTGGGCAGAAGTTTTTTTGATATTTACTTTCTATATTTTGCATTTTTACCCAAAAATGGATAAAAAGGAAATATTGGATTTTTGTTTTGAATTTTCTTTTTTTATCATTTAAGAGATAAGGATTGAAACTTTTAGTTAGGAAGGTTTGGTGGAAATTTTGAGGGCATACTAATTTTTTTTTCTTTTATTTCTCACTATAACAAAAATTCTTTTAAAAAAATTAATTTTTTTTATCATAAAAGATATTAATACGATTTAAATCTAACACGAAAAGAATTGAATATATATTTAAATATTAATTTAATAGTTTAATTTTTTCAATCACTTCATATCCGATGTATTTATTTTTGTTTGTATATCTCATCTTTTTGGTTGATTTAATATATGTACATTTTTATCTACAAAATTTATCATATTACTTTTTGAATACTTTCTTTTCGTAATTATTATTTATCGTTATATTTTATAATATTCTTGTTTTATATTAATGAACCAAAAATTTAATAAATATTAATTAATAATAAATATGATTTCTTTAAGTAGACTACTACTAGTAATTTAAAATTTTAAATTTTATGACCATTATTTTATTTGTTATGGAGATTAGGATAAATATTTTCTCTTTCATTAAAAAAAATAAAAATAGAGAATTATAATCTGGGCAGTTAATGGGCCCTAATCTTTCTAATGGGCTTAGCAGGCCTGTAATTGGATAGCTTTGAAACTGAGTTTTGGGCCATTTATTTCTTAATGGGCTTTTCCTTTTGCTTTCTCTTTCCCTCAACCCTGAACCCTTATCAAATTAGAATCTGCAGTTTCGACCCCTTTGGTTTTTGGTTTTTGGTTTGTCTCTGGAATCTTACTACGGGATTAACTTGAAGCAATTTTCCTGGTAATCCAGTTTTCCCCTTTGCATTGTTTTTCCTTTGAAAGCTTAATCTTTCTTTCCTTTTTTGTTTAATTAAGCTTGGGGTTGTAGCAGGTTTTTGTTTTTTCTTTTTTCCTTTTTGTTCAGGTTCTGGAAAGCACTTCTCATTTCATTCTTTTCAAATAATCTCTCGTTTTTCATACATATTATGGGGTTTCCCGTTTTGGGTATTTTTTATTTTGCTTATTTTAGTTAGTTGAATTGTCTTGATTGGTGCTTCATTGTTGCTGACTTAGAAAGTTCTTTGTGTCAGCTGCCAAACCGAGTGCTTCTTGTTGGTGTTGTTATGTTATTAGTATTATTACTTGAACCAAGTAAAATCCGTGCTTTGAGTGTTTTAGTACGATGTTTGTGCCTAATTCTCAAGGTTAGCTGAAACTTCATTGTTGTCGTAGGCTTATGATCTAATGTTGTTGAAGTTCTTTGATTATGCTACCCCGTTTATGTGATTGAAACTTTGTTCAAATTGTGTTCTAGTTCTTAGGTAATGATACTCTATGATCTTAACTCAAGACTCAAGTATGGTTCCTTATGCTTTTTTTTTTCCTTAGGTTCCCCAATGAAAATAATTCAAGTGTTTAAAATTGCTGACTTGGTAGTGGAAAAGGACATGAAAGACCTTATATACGTTTTCGGCCTAATCTTACATAGAAGCAATGGTTATAATTTTGCTCTTTTGCGGGATTTATCTTACATGTTTCAGCCAAAACGTGTAGGCAAATTTGCACAGGGAACAGAATGGGACGCAATTCATCCAACCATTCAGAGTCTCCTGTTAGGAGGCGAAGGTCTCCTCATAGGGAGAGTCCATCTAATAGAGAGAGATCACCTGTGAGACATAAGACTTCACGCAGAGGAAGCTCCCCTGTAAGAGAAAGGTCTCCTCGGCGCAGGAGTTCTCACAGGGATAATTCTTTGGAAAGAGAGAAACATTCTGGCCATACTAAGTCTCCAAAGCATGCTAGTTCACGCTCTCCCATTTCTTGCTCTCCATCTCCCCGTACAAAGAGGTTAAGGAGAGCACAGGCTGAAAAGGAGGTTGAGAAAGTGAAGGAGAGAGAGTATGAGAGAAATCATAGCAGGGGTAGTGAGAAGAGTACACATAGGGACAGAGCTTCAGGAAAGGAAAGGAATTCAGAGAGGGAAATGGGGGTTGACAGAAAGGAGAGAAAGTCAGGGAGAGATGATACTAATAGCAAATCTGCTAGAGGGAGACATGACCGGTCTGTTTCTCCATCTGATCGCCACCATCGGAGCAGGCATAGATCTCGCTCACCTGCATCCAATTCAAGAGCTCGTGATGAGGTGTCTGGTGATATCTACTCTATTTCTTGCTTGATTAACTTTATTCTGTTTTAGTTTGTATCATTCATATGAGTATGAAGAGCTGCTTTTTGAAAATTCTTGTGCATGCAAACATAGTAAGCAGAGATGAGGATATGCATTTTCAGTTAAAACCTTTGACTAATATTTTCTGTTTATATTCATCTTGAATGATGTCTATATGAGTGTCTGACAAAAATTTTTATCATTTCAGGTGAATAACTCAAGAGGTGCTGAACAAAGGTGAGCTGCTTCTTAAGCTTAATCCTCTTCTTTTAACCTTATATGCATATACTAGTTCTTTTATTAGCAAAGAGTGATTTCTGTCATGTGTTTGACTTAATCATGTTGGCATGTTTCCTCTCTTATTCTTATTATTATTTTTGTTGGAGGGTGGGTTGACGTCAAAAAACCACCCAACCTAAAAGTTAAACTGTTGTATGAGTGCCTAATCATGTATTTGTTTTTAATCTCCATCCATTGGATGGGAGGGGTGTGAAGGGAAACTTTAGAATAAGCCTGTGCAACTGCTCACTTAAGCTATTTGGATTTATTAATTTAACCAAGTGAATCCTCAACCACTTGAAAGTGAGATAATGCACTTTCTACCGTAGGCTTTCTTTATAAGGTTATATTCAATCAATTGCTTCTCAACACATAGAATATAGAGGGCATCATCTTCATTTAATAACTTCTTTCTCAGTTCCTGTGTTTTTTGTGTGATCAAAGGTGCCACATGATTACTTTAATGCTCCAGATATGCATTTTTGAGAAAAATATGTTGTTGAATTTACTTGCTTTTGTATGTTATTTTATTATTCCGGATATACTTATTTCCTTTAAGCTTTAACTTAGTGTCTAACAAGAGAGGTTGTTTTGTTTTTTGAAGTAGGGATGATGAATATGATTCTGTCTCTAAGATGAAGGCAGCTGAGGAGGCCTTGGAAACAAAACAAAAGGTAGCAGTAACTCGGTTGCTAGCTTTATTTTCATTTATCATGTTTCAAAATTTTTGTGCCAAATTATTCTTGGTATCCTCAGAGCAGATTTATTAGAAAATACTCTGGTTCTGTTGTTCTATAATCTGAGAATTACTGCATGGCTTCACCATCAATTTTTCTTATTTGCTTAGATTAATTTTCTGCCTTGTATTTAATTGATCTTTTCTTCACTGTCATTGTAACTTGCAGCAAAAACCAACATTTGAGTTATCCGGAAAGCTTGCAGCAGAAACCAATAGAGTTAGAGGAGTGACTTTGCTGTTCAATGAACCCCCCGATGCTCGAAAACCTGATATAAGATGGCGACTTTATGTTTTCAAAGCTGGTGAAGTATTAAATGGTTAGTCCAAGATAGCTTCCCTTCCATGTCATGTGTTCTCTTCCTATGAATTTATGATTCCACAGTTTGCCCTTTCTTTATCAACTAAATGTTTTTCATGCTTTCACCATTGAAAAATGTGCATGCTTGGTTGCAGTTTGTCCTTAGCTCATATGTCTAATAATCATCAGAGCTATATGGCATTGATATAAAATTAGTACAAGTATCATTGTTAATTCAACTCCACCTATATGATGGAAATGAGGTGCACTTCAAGGCTGCACCTTTTAGTTTTAGATTCTGTCATATTTGAGATCACATATACTCGTAGAAGATGAGAAAAACTTTTAAATTCTAAGGAAGCTACAATTTATACTTAACCATTGCTATTCCATTGAGATCTATGGATTAGAGCTTGTTGTTCTTATTATGTTGGCATGGCAATACATGTTGATTAAAGAAGTGAATGACTATTGAACAAAGCTTGTAACTTATTCACCTGATTTATGGTTCTGTTTCTATGGTCATCTTGTTGGCAGAGCCCCTTTATATACATCGCCAAAGCTGTTACCTTTTTGGGAGAGAAAGACGAGTAGCAGACATTCCTACCGACCATCCATCCTGCAGCAAGCAACATGCTGTCATTCAATTCCGGTAGATATATACTTAGCAATTACATTCTCTGCTTTATGTTGTGGACATTGATTAACTAGATGTTTCTGCTTTATCAGGCAAGTAGAGAAAGAGCAACCTGATGGTACATTATCCAAGCAAGTAAGGTATGGCTAAGTTGATTTGTAATTACATCTGTTGACTAATAGCAATCCTGTGAATCTTTGTCTTATTCTATGTTGCTTTTGCCTTGGTAGGCCTTATATAATGGACCTTGGAAGCACTAATAAAACTTTTATTAACGTAAGCAATTCATTTCACAATCTTTTTTAAATTGAGCTGAAAGTTGATTGGGATTCCAATAACTTCATCTAACATTTTCTTTTGCATTTGCAGGACAATCCTATTGAACCTCAACGTTATTATGAACTTTTTGAGAAAGACACCATTAAATTTGGGAATAGTAGGTAGGGCACTAATCAATATTCTGCATGTGCTTTTTAGTTGCATAATAGGAATTGAAATTAATTTAGGCAAAATGTAATAGATATAATGTGTGTATGATTATGCATGCATACATGCTTTGGAGAGTGTAGTGACAGTTCTAGCAAGCTACTATGGGATCGGTTGATAAAGGCTTTCCTGTTTTGGTCTGTCTCTGGGTGTCACACAGCCCTTTGCTGCTGCTATTATTGTTCTCATCATCATGATGTTGTTTTTGGTGCATTGTGAGGAAGTAAATGATTCATTATTGTTGCTTTAGCCACTGCTCTGTTGATAATAAAGCCTGTGCCAGATGATCCCCTCCAATTTACAGGAGAAATTAGTTCAAATCTGTTGGGTTCTGTGGTGAAATAATTTGGTTGTCATCTTGATTTGGTACTGTGAATACTAGCCAAGCACTTCATTCCCTGGCCTAGTAGGGAAATTATTATATTTAAAATGGACCATTCTTGTGCATTGCTATTCATAACTTTTAAATCGTTTGTTCTGGTTTCTGCAGCCGAGAGTATGTTCTACTTCATGAGAATTCTTCCCAGTGAGACGTACTGACAGGCCACCACTGCCATATGAATCCGTGTGTCCAGCAAGCTCTGGAAATGGGAATATTTTTGTTATCAACTTGTTTATTACAAAGTACAAGGAATGTTATTGTAGTATTCATTTTTCCTCAGTTGAGATTGAAGAGGTTTCTTGTAGAACTAGATGGTTGGGTTTAATCCAGTTTACACTGGTGCATACTATGTTTTGCACTCACCATTTTTTCCTCTTGAAAGTAGCCAGCACCTACACACTTCCTTTATAATACAGTCACCATCTTGTTTTTATGGTACATGATGTGTTATTGGTAAAATGATTTGGTAACAAAGTAGAAAATTGTTCAGTCACTTTGCCAAATTTGGTTGCTCCCTGTTATATCCCTGCTGTATTCTCTTATGAATGATGATTAAAAGAAATGATGGGTTATTAAATGATTGGTTGCTTCTCTCTGTGGTTTTGGTAGTCTTCAAAGCTATGTTAACTAAAGGGCACTGCATATTTCCAAGCAATATTGTACTGTTAAAAGCAGGATCCTACAAATATTCTAGGCAAAGGCAGGGTATCTAACAAGGCAGCCAGTCCTCTCTTCTGTCTATTTCTCACCCATCTTCAAAACTTATCAAACAATTTTCAAGGTTAAAACTGGTATTTATGTTCCTAAAAATGACCTTATTGGTATTCAGAAATTATAGAACTAAAATAAATAAAGAATTTATTTACAAACTACAGCAATAGAAAAATCAGCTTTCTATATTTTCTTTTCTTTCCTTTTTTTTTGTCTCACTCTCCATGTCTTCTAAAGATTTTTTCTATTCATATATGGGGGGAGATTCATGTGTATGGGTGGGTGATAATGTGAAATACGTAGATATATATTTGGTAGTGGCCGTCGATACCAGCTATTTGTTCATGTAGTTGCCAGAATGTCTTCTCCTTATCATCATCTCATTCTTACCTTTCAGAGAAGCAGTAAGAACCTCCATATATGGACATGCAACAAGGAATGTAGGATTGGATGAGAGTTTCTTCGTTAACCCTGAACAGCCTGATGTAACGAGATGAAAACAATGAAATAAGAGTTTTCATTGATTTTTTCTGGAAATCGCTACGAACCCTCCATAGACAAGTTTGCATTCACTTTCTACAAGTCTATTTCGTATAATTAATTTGGAATATAAACTCAGAAATTTTCAAAAGATGAAGAACTTTAAAGAGGAGCACGTTTGATCTTTCGAGTCAGATAAACGTACAACAAATGGTGTTTGTCTCCCAGCACGTGACACATCACGTGTTATTTTATTCAACAGATTTAACTAAAATGGAGTAGTGTTTTTACTCTTTTATTTTGGTTAGTTAGATTTAATTGCATTTCATGCCATTGCAGTAACTGACTTCATTTTCTAGAACTTTAAGCTCTATATAAATTAGTCTGTTGATTATTTTCAATACAAGTTGATTTTTCTTCAAAATCTGCTATTTCTCTAGAAATTACATGGTATCAAAACTTAGGGATTAGGGTTTCTTTGTAAATCTTCATGTTTCTGCATTATTTTTTTCACTTTTTGACTAATTATTGTTCTTCTTGAAAGTAATGGCTGATTCATCAAAAATTTCAAGTCTAGAGAGCACAAAGGCTCCAAATCTGGAAGAATCTCTATATTATCTTCATCACACCAACCATCGCGGATTGGTGGTGATTTCACCGAAGCTTTCATCAACAAACTATATTTTTTGGGACAAGTCTTTCTTGTCAGCTCTCACTATTAGAAACAAAACTGGCTTCATCGATAGTTCGATTCCAGAACCTAAACCTACTAATAAGATCTATCCAACTTGGAATCGTTGCAACAATCTAATCATGGCCTGGTTGTTGGAATCCATGACTCCACCGATTGCTTCAAATGTTTTCTTCATGAACTTTGCAACAGAAATTTATGAGATATTGAAAAAAAGATTTTCACAACCAAACAACATAAGGATCTGTAATCTGCAATACCATTTGAGTAATTTGACTCAAGGCACAAAGTCAATTGATTCTTACTTCACTAAAGTCAATATTATATGGGAGAAGCTCATACGTTATCGTCCATTACCTTATTGTGAGTGCGTGAGTGCACTTAGATCACAAGTCATTACTATGGAACCTTTTCTTATACTAGACAAAGCTTATAGTCTAGTTTTAAGAGCTAAGTCAAATAGGAACTTGTATGTAACAATGGTAGTCAATGACACTAAAGGAAAAAACAAGAATGATTTGATCTGTTCACATTGTGGCAAGAAAAGTCATGTTAAAGAGAAATGCTATTGGATTATATTCTTTCTTGAAAATTCTAAGTTCACAAGGGGAAGATCTAACAATGCTAAGAACAGATCTATTGCTAACAATGCTGTGAGTTCTCAATAGCTTGAAGAGGAAGAGGAAATTGTTGATTCCATGTCTTAAATGACATCAAGTCCAGAAATTAATGGCTCTCTTTGTTGATGATGTTGACAACAGTGATGACTCAATCAAGTCAAATTCAGATCAGTAGGCCAAACCTACTCTTGTCAATTCTACTGTAATAGGTATAATTATAAACTCTCTTACAGCAAATAAGTCCTTTAAATTCAACTCTGTCTCATTAGATTGCAAAACCTGGATTGTTGATACAGGTGCATTTTATCATATTTGCATTGTTAATAATATATTTATTTATCTTTCTAATAATGTTAAGGCATCTATAACTCATATAAGTACTATTAAGATATTTGAGCCTTCAACTCTCACTAGTGTTCTTTATGTGCTTTCATTCAGTTTTAATCTCATCTCAGTAAATAAACTCACAAAATCCAAACAATATTGGCTTACATTTACTAGTAACTATTGTGTCATTCAGGCTCTTCCTTTATAGACCATGATTAGGCTTGCTAAAGTTGTTGAAGCCTTATACCTCATCCAAGGCTGTCAAGACACACAGTATCTTAGAAAATATAGTTTAAATGATTTTGTAAACTTTTCAAAACGTTCAAGAGTTTGTAATACTGTATCTGATGTTTATGATGGATTTGATATATGACATTATAGGTTAGATCATGTTTCTGATTAAAGAATAAAGGAAATTCAAAAGACATGTGATGATGTTTCTTGTAATAAAGGCTTGCATTGTGAAATCTGTCCATTAGCCACATAAAAAAAAGTTGCCATTTTTAAGCCACATAGTACTAGTTCTATATTTGAATTGGTATATGCTAATATGTGGGGTCACTATTCAATTTCTACTTCAAAAAGGCACCATTATTTAATTTCTTACAATAGTAGGTGATTTTAGCAGATTTACTTGGATTTTCCTTGTAAGGCATAAATCTGATGTTGCAACCATTTTATCTTATTTTTTCAATCTGATCTTTAAATCAATTTTGTGTTTCTATCAAGCAAATTATAACTGATCATGGTACAGAGTTTAAGCTAGATGATTTTTATTTTTTTAAAGGTATAGTGCATCAGATGTCTTGTGTTAAGGTTTCTCAACAAAATGACGTCGTTGAAAGAAAACATTGACATTTATTAATAATTGTAAGAGCTTTGTTATTGATAATCTAATTTAAATTGCATGAATAATGCACATATAATATACATATCTCTTTTACGTAAAAAATGGAACTCGATGCAAAGAGTGTATAAAGATCTAACTCGACATTTAATGTTAATTAATAGTTTGAAAATTTTAAAGAAAGATAATGATTATCTAATTTAAATTTCACATAAATGTACATCTCTTTTACGTTGACAACGAGTGTGTGAAAGTAAACTCTAACATATTGTTTCTAATTATAAAGATAATGACACATCTCTTAATTAAAAGAGATATAAATTTATTCATAACATGTCACGTAAACGAATAATTGAATGAAAATGATCTTTTAAGCTATTGTAGCTGCCCGCCCTCTCCCCTCCATATTGATTTGAATTTTCAAGAGTGCATAGTTGAAAATTAAAAAAAAAAAAGATAGTGATTATTTAATATAAATTGCACATATAATATACATTTCTTTTACATTGAGAAAAAGTATGTAAAGATAAATTTTAATATATTGTTTTCAATTATAAAAAATAATAATACTTCTCTTAATTTAAAGAGACGTAAATTTATCCATATCCACGTAAATGAATAATTGTATGAAAATTATGTTGCAAGTTATTATAGCAGCCCTTTCCTCTCCTCGTTATTGATTGATTTGAATTTTCAAGGGTGCTTTTTGAGATTTTTTTCTATTAAACTTTTTGTTTGTTTTTTTTTTAATTTTTGGATAATATCTTTCAAAATTTGATATTGAAATACTAATAAAACAACATAATTAACAAAATAACAACTTGAAATATTCAAAGACATAAAAATCTGAAAAAAAGAAAATTAAACAAAATTAACAAACAATAGGTCTTTATTCTTTAAGAGTTATTAAACTGTTGTTAATAATATAATAAAATGAAAAGTATTTTAGGGTATCCAACATTTTCTTGGGTAGGTTTGGTGCTTGTGTTTGACCAAATATTTTATGGGCATAACAGAATAAAATTTGTACCCAATCCTTTATAAAGTCTATTATTTAATCCCATTTTCATATT
This sequence comes from Theobroma grandiflorum, assembly GCA_036013995.1. NCBI lineage: Eukaryota > Viridiplantae > Streptophyta > Magnoliopsida > Malvales > Malvaceae > Theobroma > Theobroma grandiflorum. The sequence continues at coordinate 34,712,649 of CP142133.1, forward strand.
CTTTTAAGTTGCGTAGAGAGCAAGTGGAATCATTCCCAACTCCACTGTTCAGCAACAAGAATCATTCCCAACTCCACTGTTAAGCAACATAAAGAACTCTTAAAGTATCTGTACTAATCTACAAAGATAAAAAGCAGATTCTCCTATATTTTATGTGGGGAAGCCATGAGAGAATCAGAAAGAAGGGGAAAGAGAGAGGAAGGAGAGTCATCTTAGTATATAGTCACTCATTTTTCTTTTCTTCTGCATCAAAAGACTCAGTGTGTTACAAGCATTTTACACAAAGATATGTTACCTGAAATATCAGATTCATCAGCTATCTTTGAATTCAGTGTAAAATGTTACAAGGAAAACTAGGAAAAAGTAAAGCAGATGAAAAGAAAAGAACCAAACAATCAATGACCAAAGTTTGGCGTTCGGTGGTTGTGGGGTCAAGTTGGTACTATAGAATTGAAGAAACTGATCCTCTCTTTCTTTCTTTTTCCTTGTCTTTCTCTTTGGGCTATGTACATGAAAATCAGTAGAAGAAAAAAGGAAAGGGTTTTAGAAGTCGATGATTGGCTCTCCAATGGTCAAGTTTCTCTCTACCGTCCAAGGCAAGTTAAACAGCTTAGCCATGATGAACTTGAAGATCTTGTTCACATTGATGTTGTGTGTAGCACTTGAGAAGAAAAGGGTTGCCTTCATTGCCCTTGCATATGCTCTTGCCTGTATCAGCAAGAAAAACAGAATTCAATGTTTGGTACTGCTAAAAAAAAAACCAAGGAAGAAGTTTTCTTTGTCTAAAGCAATTAAATTCAAATTGCTGCTTTAATCAGCATGTGGCCCCTTCTGTTTTTCAATCTTTTAATACGCGGAGAGAGAGAGAAAGGGTTTGTCACAAATTGTCAAATGGCTGAGAATTGACAAAGGAAGACTCCCAAGTCTCCCCCCCCTCCTTACTCCTCAGCCATCCCTCTGGACAAACCCTTTTATTCAAATGTGTCATTGTTAGGAGAAAAATTCAATGCATGATGTTAAAAGGTATAGGACACATTAATGACTTAGGTATTTCAGGGAATATGTTTTTACAACTTGAGTATAAGTATCGGATACGGGTACGTGTTTAATACGAATATATTTATGCGATTTAGGGTATAGAATATGTGTCGAACGCGAATACTTTAACATGACATTAACATGGTTCCATTTTTGGGTCATTATTGGTGAGTCCTTCTTACCTGTGAGAGCAACATATGACAATGGAAACTTGGAAAGGGCACTGACAGAAGCAAAGAAAGACTCAAGTAATTTGATTAGCAAAAAGAAACAGATATAATTAAGTTCTATACCTGAGTGACAATGGTCCATTGCAAATCTGGGGGGAGTCTAACAAAATCATCAAATTTGGTCCCTATTAGTATTGGAATTGCTGTCTGCAAAAACATTGAAAGAAACAAGAAGAAAAAGCAGATTAAGCAAAAACATTTGAAAAAAAAAAAGCAGGGAAACTGATATGAAGAACAGACAAAAGCATCATCAATTTATAGGGCTCCACTCCATAGAATCCTTTACTGATACAGACCATCCATTAATTGGAGCACTAATATTTCATGGGCCTAGGTAGTAGTACTGAACTTTGACATCAATCCTCTTTATTGTTTGCCAGAAAAGCCTGAATTTGACATCAACCTAATGATTTTCTCATTAAAATTTTAATTCAGCCATTCCCCACATATTCATTCAGATCAGCACAAAGGTCTTTCCCTAAATGTCAATTATTGATGTGTTAGCAGTCAATTATTGGCTATAAAAATTGCAATTAATTATAAATCAATCAATTGTGCAGTTTCAAGGCCTCCCCCCACTCCCTACCTCTTTTCTTAGATTGGCCAGACCAGTTAATGTTGACTACCCATTTGACAGAAAAGCATCAAGAATTTCTATCAGGAAAACAAGGGAAAGAAAGTTTAGTACCTGATTCCACTTTCTTGCTTGAGTATACCATCCAACAACACTGCCAAAACCCCAGAAAAGGAAACTTGAAAATATCAGAAAACTATCAATATTCAGTGCTTGTTCCAATTGGGAAAAACAGGTTTGGAACTAACCTGTTGAGGGTGCAACGGCTGGTGAGATCAAACATAAACAAAATTGCTACCGCATCTTTACAAGCAATTGGAAGATGATCAAGTGAGCTACTGTCACCTGCAATCAGATAGCCAGTAGGAGAAAAAAGAATGAGAACAGCAAAGCTGGAAAGTTCAGAACAGGGTAAATCATAACCAAAACCAGTTCCTTGATTCACATACCTCCTACATCCCATATGCTGAAAGCAATCCTGGCACCTTGAACAAACAATGTTTTGTTCACTAAATTCAATCCTGCCATTTCTAAGCATCTTTCCTGCTCATCCCCAGCATATTTGATCTTCGAAAAGAGAGAGGAAGAGAGAGGAAAAGAGGAGATTCAATACCCTTAAAAAGCTACTTATTTCTAAGAAAAATATCATTAAGTTAAGAAGGGAAAAGAAAAGAAAGAAAAAAAAGAACCAAAACCATATGCTTACCAGAAAGCTTGTTTTTCCAATTTGGCAGTCACCTAACAAACTGATCTTCAAACTAACCAAATCCGAATCCATCTCATACCCATTACACATCGTCTGGGGGTCTTCCGGCAAGGCCTCGTTGTCTATCACAACCCCTTCCACCGGAGGAGAATCCCGGCGACTCAGCCGCCGGTAGTGAACAGGCCTTCCTATGGAACAAACAAGGATTCTATCCCAAATGAACCTGAAAAATCTTCGAAAAATCGATACCCTTTCAAATATACTGCACTTGATGTTAACATGAACAATCTTCCTACAGAGTTGTGTCATCTTTCCGGTGGCTTCATGATTAATTTCGGACATGGGAATGGGAGATTGGTTGTTGCTTTGGCATAGTAGTTTGTGTTCTATGTTGTTGTTTCTCTCCCCCCTTCAGCTTAATGTTTTGGTCTTTTAACAAACCAAAAAACAAGGGAAAGCTAATGTAATGTAATGCAATAGGGGATGACAGTTGACCGGTATTTTTATAAATATACCCAAATAGTCCAAAATGCCGGCTTCATTGGGGTCGATGTACTATGGGCATTTGAGTCAATATTGGTATGCAAAGACTAACGACAGTAAAGGGTATTTTTGTCATTTTATTAAAAAATTATTTTTTATTTTATTTTTTGAAGGGATAAATCTTTGTCTACATACACAAAGCACAAGCATCTTGTGAGGAGTTTTTTTATCATTTATTATTTTTAAGATAATAAAAAAAAGAATATTTTGTTTTTTTTATAATATAAAGAAGAATTAAAGTATGTTTTTGTTTGGGACTGTGAAAGTCAAATATTCTCAAAATTGATGAATTTAATTTTTTTATATAATTATTTTCTTATGCTTTGGAAATTAGTAAAAGCCAACAAATAAAATAAAAATAAAATGTAGTGGACAAGTTAAGTGTATGTGGACAGTTAAATCATTTATACTTTCTAAAAAGGTTATTTTTTTTATTAATTAAGAAAATGACAAAAAATAAAAAGTGGGTTTCAAATTTTACTTTTAATCAATCATAATTATGTAAATTGAACATGAATTTAATTAAAAAAATTGGGTAATGATGGTTTTTTATTTTCTTTAGAAGTGACAAATATTAAGGACAAAATAGAGGATAAATCAAGACAAAACAACCAATTAAAACAACCCATTTGTATATTTATCAATGGCTTGTAAGATCAAAGGAGAATATAATAGATGAAGTTGTTGGCAGGTTAAACAGATAAAAATAAATAAAATTAATTGATCATGGCATGAATTATGATAAAATAAACCATAAAAACTTTTGCCCTTTGATTGGTAGATCTAGATCAACTGATCTAATAAACCCTTTATGGAAAGCAAAAGGCTGCAAACACCAACACAATGACCTATAAAACCCAACCTTTTTCCCCTATTTTTAATTATTTTTTAGATGAATTATGTACCTTATATTATGCCACACTATATATGTAAAGCATAAGCAAAAATAATTTGTAAAAAGAAAAACAAAAAATAGCTTTTGATAACTTAGGGTTGTTGGCATTGATTGATCTACCTATATACATAATTTTCTCATTCATTAAGGTAGATGTTATATGTGCCCACCATTGGTAGTATCTTTTGATGAATTTATTTCCATTTATGCCCTTAATTGTATATTTTTTTAATTTGTTTTTCATTTTTTGCTGCTTTTTTTTTCTCTCTCTCTAGGTAGTTGATGACAAGAGCTAAAGGTTTATTGAGAAATTAATTATGCTTCTTATTTGTACCGTTATGCATTTGAATCTTTCTATGTGTATCAAAAGTAGTGTTCGGGTCTTAGGAGTTCAAAAAACTTTGGTAAGCACATAGAAAGAGAGAGTTACCTAGTAAAATAATACATATTATTATATATAATAAAGTGTAATGTTCTATGATTCATAAGATATATATATATATATATGTGTCAATTGTCGTATTGATATTGAAATTGGTAGGAATTTATTGTGTTTTTCAACATAATTAATTTACACTTTGTGTCATTTTAAGAATCTTGATGAATTTGTCTATATCTGTTTTAAATATCTTAATTATACAAAATTAAACTTAAAGACAATTACGTATAGACCACTTCTTTTAAACGCAACTAATTGCAATCGAAAGAATTCTAATTCTACGTATTTCAAGTTTTCAGATCGAAGTTTGAATCTATATAACTACTAATTATACTAATAATACCTTGTAAAGAAATATTTTTTTAACACATAAAATGTGCCAATAAATACAATTAAATACTCCAAATTATTTAATTTGTTCCATAAAAGAAAAAAATGGGTATTTTGAGCTGCCTCTAACCTCATAATTAAACCCCATAATAAGATATATATATATATATATATATATTTATATATATAACCCCATTGTCAACTTGGTAAAATATTGTGTGAAGCTAGCACTCACAACATCAACATTAATCTAAGATATAATGTTCCAAATATATTAAAAATTGTTAAGGAAAACAATGGAAGGTCCTTGTCCAAAGACAAACATTGGAAAAAAAATTAATTAAATAGTATGCATTTGGTGAGGATTTTGGTGAAGCAAAATGCCCCTTGAGAGGGAGGGACCAAAGTGGACACCTAGACCAGAGCCACCTAAAAAACTTACATAAACTAACTACAAAAAAGGTTTATTAATGGAGTTGGGTAGGACATGAAAAGTTAATACCAAACTTGCAATTATTAAAGAAATAAAATGAAAAAAAAAATAGAGAATCTAATCTAAGCTTAAATCTTATCATTCTATATGTATGTTAATGATGTTGCTAACATTTTCTTAATCTAAGATTCGATTAAGAAAATCAGATAATTATAATATCTCGAATTAAGTAAGATTAAGGTTTTTTTTCCCGATGTTGGTGTGGAAGAAACACGTGTTGACACATGAAAAGATAGTTAAAAGCTCACGACTCCAATGATAGTTACACAAGGCATCTAGGAAAAGCTTTGAAGAGTGGATATGGTTCCTCTCCAAGGGAAGGTACCTTTGCTCTTAACATGTCAAAATCAATTTGTATAAGTAACCTTAGCAAAGTTGCATAAGAACACCATTTGACCTAATTGATATTCTTTGTATTACAATAATCATGTTTGTTATCTTGTAATCTTACGTGTATACAAATATATTACAATTAAATAAGATTCAATATTGATATTTTGTTTTTTAAAAAAAATTAAGTTGTATCTATTAATTAGATTGTATTTCCCGACTCATTAACTACGTCGGAAAATATCATCACGTAAATGATTCATTTTAAGACTTTAATCATATAAATGCATCTTAAGCAACAATGAACAAAAAGGGTTAGAACCAAAAGACATCTAAACCTATTGGTATTTTCCAATGTTTATAATCCAAATCAGAGTTAAGTAGCATATATAAATCCAAAGCCAATGAACAGAAGATAAGGCAAATGAAGAGAGAAACAAGCAAACAAAAAAGATTGTGTTGTTTTCAAAGGGGTGGTTAGTGCTTTGACAGTGACAAACTAGAGAGACCACACCCCATCCATTTATAGCCAAAGAAACAGTGCATGTTAATCCAATACTTGTGTCTTGGGAAAAGGTTTGGTAAAATGAATAAATAAATAAATAAAGTTGTAATATAACTAAAGCAAGCAATACTTAATTTTGTATTAATTAATGATAAAAGGATAATTAATTCATGACAAGTACTTAAAATGAATATTTATGAAGATTTATTAAGATTATACTTTAAGATTGATAAATAATTTTAAAAATCTCATTAACCCATCGATAATATTGATTTGACACTAAATTTTAATTTTTTAAAACATATATTATGAGTCGTAATATTTTCTAAATAAATAAATTAGCTCATATTTAATTTTTTTAATTAATAATAAATAAGCAAAGAAGCTGTCACCGACACTCCCATTGAAAAGCTATTTTACTCTATGGGGGAACTATAGAAATGACTAGCAAAGATTTTGTTTGCACCCCACTTTATGCAATTGCATGCAATTGATGATAATTTATGTGTAGAATTTTTTGGGGGTTTCTTTACTTAGTTTTGCTTTGGTATCATTAAAAAGATATTTTTTCCCCTTTTTCTTTTTTTTTTTTCTAATTCTCTTTCAATCAACTCATAATGAACTCATGAAAATTTCCAACTTCCCATCAAATCCTCAATAGGCAAAATCATATTCTTTTAATAAATAAATTTTTAACCATTAATCTATAAAAAAAAACTCAAATTTCAATGTCTTATCTCTCAAATTATTGAAAAAAAAGGGTTTCAATGTTTTCGAAATCGGCTATTTTTCATTATTATTAACAACCGCTCTTCTAATTCTATAAATCTCATAAAATCGTAAAAACTTTGATATCTTATAAATAATAACTGATTACGATATTGTTTTTCTGTCTTTTATAGATGAATTTTCTCATGACAATTTATATGTCGACGTTCAAATCAAAATTTAACTTTGTGGATTTTCAATTTAGATAAATTCAAGCAATAAGTAAATTTTATGAGATTATATAAATATTTAAAATTTATTTTAAAAATAAAATTTTAACCAATTAATTTAGGGTGAAATTTTTGAACAGTAATTACATCCCCTAAAACAATATTTTTCTTGCAAAATTATGATTTTTGTAGGTGCCCAAGTTCATTGTGTCAGATGGCCCAAAGAAAAAGATTCATTGAAAAGTAAAGAAAGGGTCGAGATCCAAGTAGGAATCTTTCACACTTTTTGGCCCAAACCCAATCCTTTATATTTCTCAAAGTTTGATTTTCTCAAAACCCTCCAAAAAAAACCATAAACCCTGCAGAAAGTTTGCGTCTTTATCAAATTTTAGTTAATTAATCGACAAAAAAGAAAGGGAAAAGAAAAAAACAACAATGGATTCCGAAATTGATTCAATGAAGGAAGAAAAATTGAAGACTCTTTTGGGTCAGCTTGAAGCAGAGCGTGGCATTTTGGAAAGAATTGTTTACAAGAACAAAAACCAGCATAGGAGATCCTCTTATTTCCAGCGACTTCTTAAGGTTAATTTGATTTCTTCTTTTTTTATGCGTTTTTTTTTAAATTTTTTGGGCTTTTATTTCTCTGGGTTTTGTTTGGAGTATGAAAAAACCGATAGTGAAAGAGGAGAAAAATAAATTTATAGGAGTTTTGGGTGGTAATGATGTTGTTTATTAGAAAGAGATAATGCCCAGTTTGAGAAACTAGCTGTTTGGTTGCTGGGAAAGCTGAGAGAAGATAAAAGGAATTTAGAACAAAAAGTTTTGAGATTTTCTGTGTGTTGTTTTAGTTTAAGAAGTAGAATTAAGATATTCCATGTTTACTAGGAGATGATTATAGCACCAGTTTAACAGTCGATGTTTTTGTTTTCTTGTTGCTGCATTATGTTTGTAACCAATATTTTTTTTACTTATGTAAATTAATTTTTCATGAAATTAGGTGAGGAGGGACTTGAGACTGTTGCAATCTGCTAATTTGGAGGAATTACTTAGTTCCTGCTTTCAAGTTATCACTGGAAAGAGACCTAAACAAAAGGTGCATCTCTTGGAAAGGTACTCACTCTAACATTTAGTGAGACGTTTGCATTTGCTCTTTCTAAACTAGATCAACAACAGATAATGATTTAATAAAAGAGTTTTCTGCATGTACTTGAGTACTACCTTTTGCTTCAGAGGGAGAATAGGGTAAATTAAGTAATGTGTTCATTTTCTTTGTTTGATATGAATTTTCAGTAGCTTGGGGAGCTTAACATCAAATTGATTGATTAAGAGTGTAGCCATGGATTTGTAGGATAGAATGTTTGTCCAATGCATTTGTTGCCAGTGGAGAAGGAGGTTATGCAAGAATTAGTAGTAATATATTAGCTCACCAGATAATCAATCTCGTACTCAAAACATTGATCATGTCTTTTGCTAAAATAACATATTGACACATATTCACTAGATACTATATCTAGGAGTTCATTCATTTTGTTTGCTATGCATAGTTTGAAGAGGAGAAAATATGATGTTGGAAAACCTAATTTTATGGAGCGACTTTTGGGAGCAGCACGCTTACTATCGCAAGTACGTATTTAGTTCTCTTTTTCTTCGTCTTCCTTTCTTGTGACTACTACCAATTTCCTGCAAATTATTATCTTCTAATCTATGTTAGCTTCATTTAGGAAGGTTGTATGTCTCTCCAAGCTCCGGTAATAAATCTGAATTTTCATGCCAGACTTTGCCTTTAATCTGAAAAGTTTTATGTTGATGCCTTCACTCTTACTTTTTTATTATCTTTAGAATCTTGTTATATTATTTCCCTTGTTTAATGTTTGTACTGTAAAGGTAAGAAGTAGTTGACAGAATATTGTATCTTATAAAAACTCAAATTTTCTATTATCAGTCCCCTTTGCTGATGTGATCTTCTTCAGGTTGTGCATTTCATCTGGTCCAGTGTTATAGTGCTTTACTTCTGTGATCACTTTTATTAGCATGCTTTTGTGTATCTTTGCATGTGAGCAATGCCTTATCCTAGAGGCAATTGAGCCTGGTGCAACTATTTTAGAAATATACTCTCCAATTAATTATGTATTTATGTGGATGAGTGCTCTGTTTCTATTGCAGATTGTTGAGACAATGTTGAGGGCAGCAGCGTATCCTCTTTCATGCTCTATTGTTAAATTGGGTATTACATAAGCATTTGGAAAATTTACAATTGAGATTGAAACTTTATTTTTACATTTTCTTTTGGTTAATGAATTAGGCTTAGTGACATGTATGGGCAAATCCTTAAAATGCTTAACACATTCTAAACCTATCAAAGAGTCTTTTGCAACCTTGACTGGCTATAGTGAGGTATCTACTTTGCTAGCTCGCTCATTTTTCATGGGATTTTCTCTGACTGTTTTAGCTCTGCTTGCACGCCTTCGAGTTTTGGTTCAACAAGTAAGTTTGAAACTTCCGATTAATAGTTAAATTTTGTAGAAGCAGTTACAGCCCAGCTGGCTTATCACGTGGTTGCATTAATCCAGTTTACATTGTTAATAGACCTTTCCTAAGCAGCATGAAATTTAGCCTTTGTTTTCCTTTTGCAGATATTACTTGATATTGTCCCAGTGTTCAACACTGTCTCTTCTCTCTCCCAAAAGAAGCACTCTGTAAAAATAACTCATGAAGGAATTGAGGTTGATCCATTACTAGACAGATTCTCATAGTTCAGAACCCCTTCTTCTTCTAAAATCTTGTTGCCTAGAGCAGCTTCAAAAGCCTTTTTACTTCACAATGATGCAGGTGTATAGAGAGTTTTATCCAAAAAAGGAGGACTATGTCACCTTAGAGTGTGTCTGGAACACAGATAAATTTGTATTGGTTGAGAGGATGAATAAATGTGAGATTGAAATGCCAGAAGGGGACAATGGTGGAGAAGTTTCAGTAGGAAATAATGCCGTGCGGTACCAGAGTATCGAGTCTTTTCTTGGAGGTAAAAACATTCATCGTAGTTTCTAGTTTTTCATTATTTTTCTTCTTGTATCCAACATCATCCGTCTTTCAAGTTTCACCTCCTTTTTCCCCAATTGCCTTTTTACTGTGTAGTTCCTTATCTGCTATGCATCTAGGCTACAAAAATTGCCAATTTCCATTTAGGATTGAGTGCAGCTAGAAACCCAAGCATTTGAAACAATTTTGGCATATGTAGTCCCTGTACAGTTAGTACCTACTTTGAACTTTTAGGAATGTTTGACTATTGTAGTCTCTATCATGGATTCTCTGAGTAGAAAGACTCCTTGCTAGGACTTATTAATTGGATTAACACAGTCATCTGATCCCTTGGAATATAGCTGTCTTAACCCCCAGTTTGAAGCTGATGAGATTTTGGTGCTATGAATCTAATTTTGACAGTAAGTTGACATGTTCCATGAAATGTCTATTGTAGATGATAAACCAACTACTGAGAAGGCTGATACAGAAAGATTAACTCACATGAACGACTCTATGACCAACCTGTTGACAGACACCTTGATTGAGGGTGAGGACAGGAGGCTGGTTGAAAAAATTGCTGAAAAAGTAGATACCACTGTTACTACAGAATGCCCTAGCAAAAATCCATCTCAAGATCGCTTGCTTGCATACACTGGCACTTCTGCTAGCTTTGGTAGTTTAAAAGTTATGCCTGGTGCTAGGAAAGTGGCATTTGTCTCTGTAAAAAGACCAGTATCTTCAACTGCAAACCCCATTGATCATCCTTCAAAGGCTGCAGCATCAACAATGAATCCAACTGGTCTTCCTTCAGAAGAAACTGGAAAGAGTGAAGGTGACAAGACTGATGCATTTTATAATTTGCTCACTCGTGGAAACTACAAAGATAGTCTCCTTGGATGATTCGTTCAACTCAACAAGCCATTCTTTCGATTTGTTTCATGTCTAGTATCAGAGGTGGCCAAAGGAATAGAAGAGTCAAGGACATGATATCCCAAACCCCACCTCACTAGGAATAGTTGAAGTTTTGCTTGGTATCACAATTTTGGTCTTCGAAGAGGATATTTCAATTATACATATAACATTGAAGTTTTGCTAATGAGAAAATCTACTTATTTTCAGTTGAATTTGCAACACCTGTTGAATTGAGGTTTGCTTTCATTTTTCCTTTTTCTTTTGTGTATCATTCTGGGTTAACTACTGCTCTGTGTAAAACTTCAAAACTTCTTGAGTCCTTCAATGGTACATGCCTTCAAATTCAAACATTTTTGGCTCTCCAGCCTCAACCAGGATCTTCAAACTATCTTGACATTTTGCTGCTCATAACTGCATACAAGTACCACTCTGTATGACAAATAGTTAAAGCTATTTTTCTTCACCGAATGAATATAGTATTTCACTTCCCGCATAACTGATTTTTTCACACTCTATTAAGTTTTAACTCTAGTTGCTGTTTGATCAGAAGCTTTGCGCTTTTCATCTAACATTATCTTAGGATATGCACATGCAGATACACAATATGCCATACAGAGAGTTTTGAAACATAAAGCATGACCAAAATAGGAATGGAGCATGAAAATAACTACCTAAATGACATAGAAATGCATTGAAAAATTACTACACATTAGGTTTCTCGAATATATATTTCTGTTCTTTGCCATGTTTTATCAGGTATTTAATCCAACATGCTGTCCATAGCAACTCTACAACTTTCCATATTTCAATCAATGGATAACAGGCTTCAGAGGATGTGCTCTCAGGTTTGACAAGTCAAGAGCAGAATCAAGCTCTTCATCTAGTTCACCAACAACACTTCTGCAAAAATTAAAGGATAAAAGTTATCGAACAGCTTATAGCAAAGCATATAGAGGAAGTCACCTAAGTAAACAACTGCAAATGGAAAACAATGAATAGAAAACAAAGACAGAAAAGTGACATACATGTTGTCACCTCTTATTATGTACAAACCCAACACAAGTTGTTGAACACCTTCCTGCGAATTTCAACATAGAATTAATAAAAAAAGGAAAAAACAATAGCAAGGGCTTAAATTATATAATATTTAGGGATGAAGAATAAGAAGAAAATAGTGAAAAGGATCAAATAAAGATAACAAAATTGTTTCCTAGTTAATATATTAATGGTCATCAAAGCATTAGGATAAAGATAAACCTTTTGCTTCTAGAATTGACTAGGTGTGTATGGATTAAAAGATATATATAATAAATTGGAAAGTTGTTAAATAAGGACATGAACCTTAGTGGAGTACACACGCTCATGAGATTCATCAAGAATGATATTTGTGGCCTGGTCAAAGCCTTTTAAAATTCCCTGTATATTTGGGAGAAGAAAACAAATAGTAATTATGAAGATTAGGCTCTCAATAAACTAAAATAGTTAAGAATTAGGCAACTAAAATTACTACAAAAGATAAAGAAACATATAGCAGGAATTATTTAGCATACCACTATGTTGCGTCCATCATTTGTAATAACTGAGATTGTCTCTGCACGTAAAGGAAATGGTTCAGAGAGAGAGGACAAAAAATGCCTATGCCACATTAACTTTGACAAAAGCTGCTGATCAAGAAAATAAGAAAAGCAAGAAAAAGGCTTAGAAGTTAAGGCCTATCCAGCCCCACTTTTCATTTGCCTCTAAAGGCTATGCCTAAACATTACAAGAAAGAAAGGGGTTATCAAGTATGCATACGATCCACAAGAGACTCAAGCCCAGGGCCAGTTGACATTTTGAAACTTCAAAAGCAGAAAATTTGATCAGCAAAACAGGATGACAATTTTCTGCACAAGGGAAGATGGAAGACATAAGTTCCTGAAAACAGATTTATGCATGGGAAAAAAGTCAATAAGATATATAACAAAAATACAGGAATAAAACCCCCTGCATGGTATCTTCATCAATTCTGTATTCCAACAAATAAGAACAAAAGCTCCACCTACATAAATTCATTGATAAGTAACACAGGGGCAAATACATCACGACTCCTCAAAACCTCACAAGATTTCAGTCCACTACTAAGACTTAGTTATCCATAAGTTCCAACGCCATACTCTCTGTTACATTAAACACAAATTGGTGCATAGAACCAAATCAGATATGAATTAGGAAATGGGGCCTAGAGCCCTAGACAATAGAAAGCAGAAAGGTTTTGGTATATTTTCTGCAACAACATAATTTTGTTTTTAACACAAGTAACATGCTTAACTCAACTATCCTACTACATTAACTGTATGATTCTTTCTATGATCTGAATGTAACTCAAGGGATATCTTTAAAATACACTTTTAACCAATTTTCGGGTCTCAAACTAAGTACAGTCAACAGAGGTTCCTCACTTGATTAAAGTCTTGAAGTTTTAAATAGACTATTTACAGCTTGGAACAATGTTTTGATCACTAAAATGAAAAGTAAACAACAAGGAAGAAACCTTATCATAGATAAAACTTAGTACTATATCTTAAAATCGGTATTTTAAAATTTCAAACAAAAAGAAACAGAACCTGGTCATTTCAACATCAACCCAGATATTAAAATCACTCATTTCAAAAAACCCAAATCTAAAAATGATAACTTTTATCAGATTAACAACTAAAAATCATAAATTTACATATTAATTTTACCTTTAACAAGCAAAAAAAAAATCATTGCAAAATGTACAAAAAGCCAGAAACTTCAACAGAGGGAAGCTCAAACCTGAATATGAAGCAACTTTTAGGAGCCGAATATTTAACGGGTCGGGTTGTCGGGGTCTTGACTTAAAAGTATGTCGGCTGAGTTAGGGTAGAGAGAGGGAAAAGGAAGACGGGAGGGTAAAGGACTGATATTTTATAGGAGCGTGGGCTTCTTCTTTGGAAGATGATGACGTGGCTTAATCTTTGCTGTTGGTAAATTTATTTAAGAATGACGTGGCATTTTCACCTTGCAGTCAGTAAGCTTGTAAGTATGACTTCTAAATATAATGTCATTAAAAAACCAAAATTTTATGGTTTAGTATCTGTCATGGGACCTCATCATCCAAAGTGTTAAAATTGGAAGATTGGATCAACTATCAGTAGGCTTTGCAGGATAGCTAGAAGCTACATTTTCTTTCCCCAGAATTGGCTCTTCTCGTTAAAAACAAGTACCCAAAGCGTGTGGCAACACCAATTTCCAGCATTGGCACCAACTTTACTGATCAATATTGGAAAAGGAATTGCCAATCCTAACAAAAGTTCTTGCATGATTTAGTGTTTATCATGGGACCTTCATCTGTACTAACTGATAAAGATGGACTGACCCCAAATGAAAAATACCCTTTCTTTTAACTTTGTTTGATTTCGTCAGGTTAAGTGGTTAACTGTTATTTAACTGTAAGCTGCTAAAACACCATGCCTTGTCCGAACCTAAACGTCCTCGTTTCATTTATATTTTCAGAAAAGTTTCCAACAGTGAATTGAGAACTCAAAGATTAGTTGACAGCTAAAAAACTCCGGTAGCACATTAAAGATCGTTCAAGAAAGAACTTTACAGAGAGCGGAAGGTAGAGGAAAATGGTGAATAATGCAATTCTTCATCATCAAACTTCACCACTGCTTCTCTTTCAATGTTGTTCATCTTCTTATTCTTCTCCTCCTCCTCAAATCCCCAGGTATTACTAGCTTCTCCAAGTCTCCTAATTGATGGGGTTTTTTTTGTATGGAATTGTTCTTTTTGCTGCTGCCCATGAGCAAGATTCACCTTTTTTATATAATCTATTTATTTTTCTTTTCTGGGATTTATTCATTTTAATTATGGGTTTTTGGTTGAACTTTTCTGGAAATTGAGGAATCCAGAAAAGAGAAATGGTAGCTTGGAATAGGGTGTAGAATTGGTGAGAATCCTGCTTGTTATACTTGATATGTTGTAACTAATTATGAGGAAATTACGGTTGCCAATTATTGTTTAGTAGGAAATGAATTTTGGTATTGGTTTTTATGCTGGAAAAGGAATTACTGGTTTCAGCCTTTATAATTCAGTTTCAGCAGAGGTACTTCTTCATTTGGATTCATTAAAATGTTATAAGCTGTAAAAAACTTAGATTTTGAAGGTGCCTCTGCCTTACATGTAACACCTGTTTTAACATTTCACCATTTTGCTATCACAAGGGGACTGCCTGGAAAGCTGATATTAAAATGCTCTCTCAAGAGCCCTCCCTCAAGTAAAGTTGTCTCAAGTCATATTGTTTCCGGCCTTGCAGCCTCATTGATATTTCTCTCTCAAACAAACCAGGTAGGCTGGTTGTCTTTCTTCTAATTCTAGTGCAGTGAATGTTAAGTCTGAAACATACTTAACAACTTGAGAGAAAAGCTAAGGTCCCTTCACTATTCGATGAATGAATGACAGGCATTAAATTGTACAAATAGGTTTCTCTTATCATTCATTACCTGTCAGGGATCTGGTTATAAGCTTCTCTAGTAAAAGTCATCCCAAGTCCCAACATGGCAACACTATCCAGACTATTGGAAATTTCAATATTTACTGAAATCATTTCCCAATTCCAAGCTCCAAAGTTGTTAAATAGGTGTTCAAATCTTGTATTTTCCAATTTTTAGATCATGATCATTCTGGAACAGTTAGCTGGTTCATTCTCTCTAGCTACCCTTTTGTGGAAATGTATTGCAGTTCTCTCTTTTTGCTGGATCTTAAAGTTTGTGAGTTTGAGTTGTGTTGAATTTGCAGAAAAAGCTCATAAGAATCTCATCCAAACTTCATTTTACCTGATAGAGTTAGTGTGTATTGCCAAAGGATGCAAGAGCTTAGGAATGCAGTGGAGACTTCTTTAGTTTGTAATCACCTTTCATTGGCAGGTTCTTGCGGCTGATTTACCTCATCACCACAACATCTGCCAGCTTGCAAGTGCCATGGATAACAACCCAACTCTTCCACTTGAAGAAGATTCTGGCGAAAGAAATGGGAAGCTAATGATGATGAGAGGTATGACAGCAAAGGATTTTGATCCTGTTAGATATTCTGGAAGATGGTTTGAAGTAGCATCACTCAAACGTGGATTTGCTGGACAGGGTCAAGAAGACTGCCATTGCACTCAGGTAAATATCTAAAGGTAGATACAGTACTAATTTCGAGTGAAGATACTCTTCTTTTAGGGGCACACTTTACCATCAGAAAGAACTTCATTTCTCTTGCTGTTATATGACACCTATAGAATTTGGCCCAAAGCATTCAAAAAATTGTAATTTACCACCTATTTTTTTGATTGACACAAGCTTGAACTATTTCTATCATCATTCATCCATGTAATATGTTACCATGTGCACTTGGAGTATGCAAAAACCTAGTATTTGTCAAAATTGGAACCCTTTTCTAGTTGCTTATCTAATCTTTCATTACCATAGATTCCTCTTCTCAAAACTTTTTTGACTCCCAAACATCTGATTGCTAAAACTATTTTGTAATCAATCGATTTGCAGGGTGTTTATACTTTCGACATGAAAGCACCTGCTATCCAAGTTGATACATTTTGTGTTCATGGAAGGCCTGATGGATATATTACTGGTATAAGAGGGAAGGTTCAATGCCTTCCAGACGAAGATTTAGTGAACAATGAAACAGATTTAGAAAAGCAAGAGATGATTAAGGAGAAGTGTTACCTTCGTTTTCCTACGTTGCCTTTTATTCCCAAAGAACCTTATGATGTGATTGCTACTGACTATGACAATTTTTCCCTTGTTTCTGGAGCAAAAGACAGAAGTTTCATTCAGGTAACTGGATGATGTATATATAGTAGTTTACATTGAATTTTCAATATAAATCATTAAGATATTACTGTAGATTGTTGCTTCAGCAGTACAAATGTTTATCTTCTTGGTAGGTACACATGCTTCAGAGTGTGGATAAGAATTATATTACTTTCATTCCATGTAGTTACTCAAGTTGTTCGATAATACAAATGGGGGAAGGGACTGCAAATAGATATGATTTTATTATTAAAACCGTATTTCACGCCTTTTCTGCATTTAGGGATTTCTTATATGCATTTAACAAACAGCTTGTTCTTATTAGTACTGATTTTCAACTGATTTCTTGTGCTGTTTGCTGCAACCACAGCTCAAATTCTTACTAGTAATATACCAGTTGATGTTGGTTTCTCAGCTTAATGTTTCAGATACATAAATTATAAGTACTGACATCATTTATTTCAGATCTACTCTAGGACACCTGATCCGGGACCTGAGTTCATAGAGAAGTATAAAGCATACTTGGCGAATTTCGGATATGACCCAAGCAAAATCAAGGACACCCCACAAGACTGCCAAGTGATGTCCAACAGTCAGCTAGCTGCTATGATGTCCATGTCTGGGATGCAACAGGCTCTAACAAACCAGTTCCCTGATCTAGAACTAAAGGCTCCTGTTGCATTGAACCCTTTTACAAGTGTGTTTGACACTTTGAAGAAGCTAGTTGAGCTTTACTTCAAATAGATGTATAGACTTTTTTTTTTTCTTTTTATAATTGGGGGAAAGGGTATTCGAACCCTACTCTTTAGTAGGGGGATCATGCACCAACTAATGAGTCAAATGCTCAGGTATAAGCTTGTATAACTGGCATTATTCTTCTGTACTTCAACATAAAGTTATAGAACACATTAGACTATCTTTCATTCATTGGTGTTCTTTCCCCCGCAATCAGTCATCCATGGCATTGTACAACCAGCTCCTCAAGCATGCAGCACCGAGAAAAGAGCCTTTGAACCAATCTGTTGTCTGAAACTTCAATCTGACGAAGATGGAGAACTTTGAGATTTGGCAGACAAACTGCAGAAGGGTCTTCCAGGATAAAATCATTTCTGAATTTCAGTTCCAATATCACCAATGTCTTGCAAGTAAATAAACAGCTAGTACTAAGCAGCTCATTGGAATGTAACTTCTCTGATATGCATAAATTTTTAGCTGTTGAACACCAAGCCACAGTGCATAATGTATCCATCTTACCAGCCTGGGAAGCGGGAACACATCCTTCTTGTTCAGGAGCAGAAAATGCTGTGATGTTGTTCTGAATTCTGATCTTCCTACAACTGATGTTCATTTTATATTGGAACAACAACACTGCCAGTCCTGATTGTTCAATCAGGAAAAACATTGATCCTGACACTGAGAGGCTGTTAGCTGTGGAGCCGGATTATCTTTCTTCGCGCTTTTCCTTCCTATCAAACATGCCTTAAGTTTTTTTTCGCATAATATATTGATTATTTGGATGATTAAGGATTGATTCTTCAAACTTGAAGGTGCTGTTATGTGATTTGATTATTAATTAACTATCTTTCTTCACACTTTTCCTTCTTGCCAAACATGGCTTTAATTAAAAAAAAAACTTATTAAAATACAAAGAGTAAATTAATTACTAAAGTCCGTTATTATGGTCCGCCTGCAAGGCACGTGACGTTGCCTTCCCCTTATAAGACCCCAAAACTGGCGGGAATTTCACTCTCCTCAACGCCTCCAACCCCACAAAATCCCTCCATTTTCCCTCTCTCTGTCTCTCTCTCTCTGTGTATTCAGCACGACACCGAATCATGAACAACGAAGGAAACTCAAGGAAGCGACCACCGACGCCGTCGCAACACCAACCATTTCCTGCAACGAAGCACCAAGCGACATCGCCAGCGCCTCCCCCACCGCCGACGGAAGAAGATTTCGTCGATGAAGATGTCTTCCTTGACGAAACCCTCATGGGGGAAGAAGACGTTGAATCCTTAATCCTCCGGGACGTTGAGGAACGTCAAGCTCTTGCTTCTCGTCTTTTCAAGTGGGCCCGCCCTCCTCTCTCTGATGCCTACACTTCCCAGTCTTGTAGCATCGGTAAGTTTAAAAATCAAACCTTTTGAGGTAAATACTTGATTTTTATGGTTGTTGTGAACAAATTTTGAGCTTTTCTTTTTTATATTTGTTTTGTGGCGTTTTAGTTTTCCAGCAATTGGAGATTGATTATGTGATTGGAGAGAGTAACAAAGATTTGCTGCCTGATTCTTCTGGTCCCGCTGCCATTATCCGAATTTTTGGGGTTACAAGAGAAGGTACTTTTTTCCTGAAATCTGTCATAGTTAAGTGATGTTTGGCTACTAAGAATGCTTAAGAAAATTGATAAATTATGTCAACTTTTTTTTATTTGATTTTAATTTTTTTTAGTGGTTAAGCATTGCCACATTTGGTTGCTGATAAAAAAAAATCATTTTTTATAATATCATCTTTGAAGATAAAAAATCGCAAAATTTACATATTATTGCAATCTGATGAATTGCTTATATTGACAATTTGTAGGGCACAGTGTTTGTTGTCTTGTTCATGGATTTGAGCCTTATTTCTACATTAGCTGCCCTCCAGGAATGGGTCCTGATGATATATCCCGTTTTCAACAAACCCTTGAGGTATTTGTTTTTACCACTTCCTTAGGTTATAAAATTGCTCTTATTGAGTTGCTTCTTAATGGTTTTAATTACATTGTTTCAGGGGAGGATGAAGGAGTTGAACAGAAATAGTAAGGTACCAAAGTTTGTTCGACGAGTTGAATTGGTTCAGAAAAGGAGCATTATGTATTACCAGCAACAAAAGTCCCAACTTTTTCTCAAGATTGTTGTGGCATTGCCAACGATGGTTACTAGTTGCCGCGGTAAAATTCCTGATGCTTTTGTATGGTCTGTAATTCATTTGAGTTGCATTCACTGCATGAAATTCATTTAGTGTACTTGAAAGGTTTTTCTGTTTTTAGTTTAATTTTTTTGACATGAACTCTTGATCATGCACATAATTGAACATCTAGAAACCTGCATGCTTCTTTTTATATCTGGAGGCTTGTTAATCATCGATGATTTGCAGGCATTCTTGATAGAGGTATACAAATTGATGGCCTTGGTATGAAGAGCTTCATGACATATGAGAGCAATGTTCTTTTTGCACTTCGTTTCATGATTGATTGCAACATCGTTGGTGGGAATTGGATTGAAATACCAGCTGGCAAATATAAGAAGACCGCAAAGAACTTGTCCTACTGCCAGTTGGAGTTTGATTGCTTGTAACCTCTTCTTTTGTCTATTTAACAGGATTTCAACGATCTGCTTTGTTATTGGTTCCATATCCTCTGGGTTTCATTCCCTTCCCTGTTAATGTTCTTAGGTATTCAGCGTTGATTAGTCATGCCCCAGAGGGGGAGTTCTCAAAGATGGCTCCATTTCGCATATTGAGTTTTGACATCGAGTGTGCTGGTCGCAAAGGTCATTTTCCCGAGCCTACTCATGATCCTGTTATCCAGGTCTTGTGCCTCTATTCAAGTCACCAATCTTTTTTGGGCAAAACTATTTTGTTTGTTCTTGGGAGTCCTGATTTCATGTTGGAAGAGGGATTGATTAAAAACTAATTGGTCATTTTCTTTCACTACTTCTGAAGAAATTTTTGTTTCCTTCTAGGTGGCAAATCTAGTTACTTTGCAAGGAGAAGATCAACCATTCATCCGAAACGTCATGACCCTTAAGTCATGCTCTCCAATAGTTGGTGTTGATGTCATGTCTTTTGATTCAGAAAAAGAAGTCTTGCTTGCTTGGAGGGTACTAATTTTGTCTTTAAAACATTTCTGTTTAGTTTCCTATTTATTACTAAGGCATGCATAAACACAAGTTGTCAGTTTGTGCATATTACTAAATTCCTCAAATAATTGATTCTTTTTTCTTATAGAAGTTGTTCAGGACACTCTATACCTGTTAAGAGATTCATAAAGCAACTTCCTTATTTGCATTGAACTGAGAAACTACAGGGAATGGAAGAATTAGAAAAACGTGCTTTCTCAAGCCAAATATAAAGCTGTCTTTTCTGCCATTATCCTAAGTGCACTATGGACATCATCAAGTCATTATGAATAACCTAAGTTTATGTCCAACTACCTACTTTCTTAAGTCTCAATGGCTCTTAAGCAAATGATATGATCAATTTCCTTTTACTGAAGCTGTTCGTTGAAGAATGTAGTCAATCTCACATGGAAAGAGATCTTCATTTTGTTTACACAGCTCATTGTTAAATAAACAGGTTTTGCTTGCAGGAATTTATTCGTGAAGTAGACCCTGATATTATAATTGGATACAACATTTGCAAGTTTGATTTACCATATCTTATTGAGGTAATAGAAACACTGAACTTCTGCTTTATTCTCCCTGAATGTTACTGTAGCAAAGCTTTCTATTTGGTTCATTATTTTGGGTTTCCCTTTACTTGTATAGCAGTTGGATATGCAAACTTTATGTGCTAAAGACTGTTGCATGATTGAACCATCTAAGATTTGATTTTCTGGTTAATAGAGAGCACAAACGTTGGGAATAGCAGAATTTCCTATACTTGGCCGCATCAGGAATAGTAGGGTTCGTGTAAAAGATACAACGTTTTCTTCAAGGTAAAGGATCTGTCATGTTTGTTATTGTCATAATTTTTTCTGTTCTTGAACTTAATTTCTTGTTAAAACTTTGGCCCTAGCTTGTTATCTCACACTGCAGTTGCTAAGAATACTCAGAATCTTCTTAAAACTAGAAAACATGAAAACCATTTTTACAAATCCACTTTTTCTCCCTTCTCTTTTGTTTTCATTTGAAAATATTCAGTTTTTTCCTTTACAAATTGGCATTTTTGTTACCCCATACTTCCAATGGCCAAGCTAGCTACTTGTGTTGTCTCAGCAGTGTTTAAAAGTCTTGTCCTCTTGGGCTGTCTTTCCTATAAGGCTATAACCTGAAAGGTCATATGAGGAGCTTAATGTGAACCAATCTTGTATTCATTTTCTTTTAGCTTCTTCAATCTATATCCTTATTGAAATTCACTGTCACGATTTCAGAGTGAGATTATGAAAAATAAACTATGGTATCTGTAATTTACTTAGCTGCTACTAAGGCTTTTTAATTGAGTTCATTATTATTATGATTCAATACTTTTTCCACTCATAGCGTAACATAACTATTGTGGTTTTCTTCCAGTTTCTGGTGTGATTGAAGAGTTACTTTCCAAGTCTGTTTCCGGTTATTGATGCTGGTTTGTTTTACAGACAGTATGGAACGAGGGAGAGCAAAGAAGTTACTGTGGAAGGGAGAGTTCAGTTTGATTTGCTTCAGGTTTTCTGCTTGCAGTTCTTCTGCTTCATGAGTTTGTAGTTTTTATCTGAGAGTTTAGATGATTTACATTGAGAGATTAATTTGCTGTGTTTCTTTCATTGTAGGTTATGCAGCGTGACTACAAACTAAGTTCTTATTCATTAAATTCAGTTTCAGCACACTTTCTTTCTGAACAGGTAAGAATTTCTCTTCTAAGATTATGTACCTGCTTTGATAATTATGTCTTGATAGTCAAGATATGCAGTTAGATTCTGCTAGTTGTTTCTAGGGATTAAGGTTCATTTCGATGGATTCTTCTGCTCATGTATTTACCTTTCAACATTTGTTGTTTCCTTTTGTTTGTCACTCTTATCTGAAATTGAAACTCAAGTTTTACATTGGCATGGCTTTTGTACAGAAGGAGGATGTCCACCATTCAATAATATCAGATCTTCAGAATGGGAATGCTGAGACTAGGAGGCGTCTTGCTGTGTATTGTTTGAAGGTGCATATTTTGGTTTCAGTCTAACTTGCAAAACTTCAGTGCATAAATGGTTATGGTTGCAGATTCTTTTGAATTTTTTCAGGTCTGTTCAGGAATTGAGAGGCTGAAATAATCTTGATTACATGTTCTTATTATTGAACAGAAATGTTTACTTGACTTTTATTTTAATTGATAATTGCTAGTGATTGGTATGGAGATTTGCTCTGTCTTCATGCGCATGTGCCTTTTGAGATATTTGTGATTGTAGCTTGTGTCTACTTGGTTTAGTAAAAATTGCTATCATTTAATATTTCCATCTGAAAGAGCTTTTTAGGTTTCTTTTGCATTGTATTTATGAGCATAATATGGTGCATATGTATCACCACAAGTATTTTGAGTTGTTCAAGGCATGAGATGTTTGCTGATAGTTATCCCAATTTAATAACAGCTATTTTGTATATAAGATGCTGCAAGCATCAACTATCACTTCCACTGTAAAATCCAGTCTCTTGATCTTTATTTTGTAATCATATGTCGGTCTATGACATCAGCAGGCACTATATGCTACTTTTTAGAGTGCTGTAGTTGAAATGGATGTAACTTCCAAATCATATGGGACTGAATCAGTATTCTTTTTCTTCTGTGGTTGCAGGATGCTTACCTTCCCCAGAGGCTTTTGGATAAACTCATGCTTATTTACAATTATGTGGAGATGGCTCGTGTCACAGGTGTCCCTCTCTCTTTTCTTCTTTCTAGAGGGCAAAGCATCAAGGTTAGTACAATTGTTAAGTGTTTGTAGTATCAAGTGATTAATAGGTTAAACTTAAGATCTTTGATCTATATTTTCAGGTACTTTCTCAACTTCTTAGGAAGTCTAAGCAGAAAAACCTTGTTATTCCAAATGTCAAACAGGCAGGATCTGAACAGGGAACATATGAAGGTGCAACTGTAAGTTTGTTTCAAATTTCCTTACTTTATAATTGTTATCTAAAACCGCAGCTGCCTCATTAAAGATTCAACTGACATTTATCATTTGGATTAACTCTGATGCAGGTGTTGGAAGCAAAGGCAGGGTTCTATGAAAAGCCAATTGCAACACTGGATTTTGCATCTTTGTATCCATCAATTATGATGGCGTATAATTTATGTTATTGCACACTGGTGATTCTCCCATACCATTTTTTTTTTACTGTCTCATTTAGCTGTTATTTTATTATATTTTAAGTTATGTTCCTTTTGCTTGGATCAATGATTTGATTTTAGAGGCTTTTGGGCAAATTTCTGATCTGGATGGTCTTTGTGAAGGTAACACCTGAAGATGTTCGCAAATTCAACCTTCCACCAGAATGTGTTAACAAAACTCCATCTGGTGAAACATTTGTTAAACCAAATCTGCAGAAGGTTAGGTTATTTCAAACAATGTGAATTTTGTTATAGATAATTATTTCTCTATAAATAAGTTAACTTTAGAGGTTTTATTTTATTTCCTCTTGGTGTATACTTCATATGTTTAACTGATTAGAAGAATGAAAAATTTCAGGGTATACTTCCAGAAATCTTGGAAGAGCTATTAGCTGCTCGTAAACGAGCAAAAGCAGATTTAAAGGTGATTACAATAGTTTTCTTTAATTGCAAGTTTCTGCCTCATGTTGCTATTGGTTCTATATTAGACCATCAAAATATTAGTTGCTCATCTTCCCTTTTGATCACTTTTTTGCCTCCATTTTCTTTTGACTCATATTTTTTATACAAATCTAGGAAGCAAAGGATCCACTTGAGAAAGCTGTTTTAGATGGTCGACAGCTGGCCTTGAAGGTACGATCATTACTGTTTTGTTATCATTCCTTTTTTAAATGGTAAATTATTGCATTCAGGGGTGTAATTAACATGTTTCCTTATCTGCTTTTAATAACCGTGATCTCTTTGATTTATTATTCTGTTTCAGATAAGTGCAAATTCTGTATATGGATTTACAGGAGCTACTGTCGGTCAGTTACCATGTTTAGAGATTTCTTCAAGTGTTACAAGCTATGGTACAATAAAATGTCGCTTTTTGACAGTATTGCAAGATAAAAGTTCCTTCTTTATAAAGTTTTGTTTGATCTAACAAATTGGTTACCTTGTAAAGGTCGACAAATGATTGAGCACACTAAAAAACTTGTTGAAGATAAATTCACAGTGCTAGGAGGCTATGAACACAATGCTGAGGTACATCATCTCAAATCCTCTTGTTGTAATGTTTTATTGTTGAAGACTTATATTTGTAATGTCGTAAACCCATCTGCTGGATATGATATATGAATCAAAACAGGTTAAGATTTGGTTGATTGTTTAGATCTGGAATCTCAAGGGTTTTTTATTTGAAAACTTCTGTAGTTTCAGATGTGCTCATCACATGGATTATTTTCTCTCCTCTATAATCTACTTCAAAGTTTTCCCTAGTCGAGGCTGGTTTGTCTTAAATGTGCTTGGCAATTTCACTTTCTCTCCTGACCTAGGGGGTTAGAGTGAAATAGTATTTTACTTGCATTGACATTTCGGCCTGCATGTGTGTAATTGCTGTTGCTTGATGGTCTTGCTTCACATTATTGTTCTGAACAATTGTGTGAGAAGGAGAACTAATAATGTTTTATGATCAGGTTATATATGGGGACACAGATTCAGTGATGGTACAATTTGGTGTGCCTGATGTAGAAGCAGCAATGAAGTTGGGGAGAGAAGCTGCAGAATACATCAGTGGAACCTTCACAAAAGTAAGCAAGTCTTTGCTTATTTTAATTTGTGCTTCATCTTCTTTTATTTAAACTTGAAGAAAGCCCACACAGGCTACAGTGCAAAAGGAAGGGGGGAAGTGTTCCTGTGCAACTGGTTGAACCTTAATTTATTACACTTGGGTAAAATATTCTGTTCAGCTAGAATCTTGAATTGGTGTAACATGGAGGCTTCTGTTTGGGATCATTGATGCCACAATTTATTTAAAGAATTAGCAAATTATCAATTGAAACTTATTTTTGTACTTTTTTCCAACCTCTATTTTACTTATTAGTTTATATCTGTTGTTAACATTTTTTTTCCTTTTTCCTGGATGGCCTTAACTTGATGTTTTTAGCCCATCAAACTAGAGTTCGAGAAGGTTTATTATCCCTATCTTTTGATCAGCAAGAAAAGATATGCTGGTTTATTTTGGACAAATCCACAAAAGTTTGACAAAATGGACACTAAAGGTAAAGATGTTTCTCAACCATTTGAGCTTCTGAAAATTTTGTTGACTTGACTACTAATTCATGTTTTATTGTGAACAGGCATAGAAACTGTTCGAAGAGACAATTGTTTATTGGTCAAAAACCTTGTAAATGAATGCCTTCACAAATTATTGATCGATAGAGACATTCCTGGTGCAGTTCAATATGTCAAGAATACTATTTCAGATCTTCTCATGAATCGAATGGATTTATCACTTTTGGTTATTACTAAGGTGAGACAAATATCCTGGATTCCTGTGGCGTCACCATGGTGCGTAGATAGTTTAACATTCTCCTTGGGCTGTCTTTAAAAGTTTTTATAATGCTTGTATAATTATATGCCAGTCACTTTATTTAGTTTTGTTCCTGCTCACATATAACAGGGTCTTACAAAAACTGGAGATGATTATGAGGTAAAAGCTGCTCATGTTGAACTTGCTGAACGCATGCGCAAGGTTGGTATTTTGCTTTTTCTTGTTACATTTTCAGCATGCTTCATATAATATATGTTTGAGGTACCCCATTATAGTACATAGATATCATATTAGCATTATCTTCTGGCTGATTGTGACATATTTGTTAAACAGTCAATATTGCATGCCAAGCATGCATCTTATCATTTATTGCTGGAACACTTAAAGATGCCATAGTAATTGATGATTTTTTTTTATTTTCCAAGTGATTTAATGCGTTGTTGCCTTTAGCAAAGGCTGGGAATATACGTCTTCTTCTTAGGCAGCCCATTTGATATCCTCTATAAAATGCTTATGATTTTAGAGCATTAGTATGATTGTTTAATCTATAATTGACAGCGAGATGCTGCTACTGCTCCAAATGTTGGGGATCGGGTGCCATATGTCATTATAAAAGCTGCAAAAGGTGCTAAGGTAATCTTGCTGGCAATTTTTTCTTAAAAGAAATACTATTCCCTTCTCTTGGAATTGATTATATTATATGGTATTCTGGTGTCAAATACTGTCCATGAAATTCAGGCTTATGAGAGGTCAGAGGACCCAATCTATGTGCTAGAAAATAACATCCCCATCGATCCTCAATACTATCTTGAAAATCAAATTAGCAAGGTTTGTTCAGTGTTTATACTCTCAATTGTAGTCATAGAAGTTTGTTCCTTTTCATGTTTTAACAATATTGTTAATGCAACAGCCTCTTTTAAGAATTTTTGAGCCCATTTTGAAGAATGCCAGCAAGGAACTTCTCCATGGAAGTCACACAAGATCCATTTCCATCTCAACTCCTTCAAACAGTGGAATAATGAGATTTGCAAAGAAACAACTTAGTTGCATTGGCTGCAAAGCACTAATTAGGTATCATTGATTGCTCATATGTTTTAGTTTTTATTTAATGGATTAATAAGTTCTTGCATTTTTCTTTCTTTTAAAGAATTTGAAGATTCTTCATTTGGTAATCTTTGATCTTTTGACTAGTATTCTTAATTTAAACATGATCTCAAATTTGTATGACTCTTTGCTTCATAAGCTAGGTTTGCTCTGCTATTTTCTTTGAATTCTTTGTAGAAGCGTGGATAATCTGAATGCATAGTAATGGCATAACCTGAATGCTTAGTAATGAATAATCTGAATTTCATTGGTAAATATGTGGGATTAAAAATGTTTAAAATTACCTGCAAGAACTTTAGAGAGGCTGCCTTCTTATTTGATTACTGCACAAGCATGCAAATGTATGACATATCTTGCACGTATAAATACCAATGTCATATTTCTGCAAGGTATCTAACATTACACCATATTGAGTTTTCCCTCAGCAATACAGATCGAACACTCTGTTCTCACTGCAAGGGAAGAGAGGCAGAACTTTACTATAAAACAGTTTCTCAAGGTGGGCATTTTTTCCCTTATTGTTTTTCTGATGTGAAATAATAGTATTGATTACCGGAGGAACCAAGGTTTTTTGACGTTATGATTGTATGGAGTGACTGCAGTGTCAGAGCTAGAGGAGCTTTTTGGGAGGCTATGGACACAGTGCCAAGAGTGCCAAGGCTCTCTTCACCAGGATGTGCTCTGCACTAGGTTTTACCATCTCCTTTCTCTTTGTTGTTTGTGATGAACAATGTTGTTGTTTTAGGTAGAGGTTTTCTCTGGAAATTCTTGGTAAAATTGGGTTTTTTATAAGGGCTTGCAATACCTTAATATAGTGCACATATAAATATGCCAATATAGGACCATGCTTTTTCCGTGATTTATTTGGAAAAGAGAGGGATCTACGGGATGTATAGGCTAAGTATGACAGCACTTGATTGCCTTGTCCTTTCTCTTTTATTTTAGTTTTGATCAATACTTCATCATGTTTGCAGTCGGGATTGTCCAATATTCTACCGGAGAAAGAAAGCACAGAAAGATATGGTAGAAGCCAAGCGGCAGTTGGACAGATGGAACTTTTAAGACCCTTCAAGGTTGTTTTCAATTGTCTAGTAAATGGGTTTTCCTCAATCAATGATCATTCCATGACCTGCGAATAGATAAGCAGGATATCCCAAACAATCTAGTCATGAAAAAAGGTGAAGCCAGAGTGATCTATCCTGAACTTTGATGCAAAAGATAGGGAGCAGGAGGAGCTTTCTTGTTTAGAAGTTGATGGAGATGGAACTCTAGATAGATCATCCTTTGTAATGGTCTTAAATTTGTCCTTGTACCGGTTCATCAAAGTGTGAAATCTGCACTAGCTTTACCACTCGTGCAGTCACACATTAGCTTTTACAATTTTGCAAGTAGACAGTGGCTGAGGGCTGTATATGTTGAAAAGTTCCTTTGAAGCTTCTGTTCCTCTAGGTTTCGACTTTGACTTGTAAAATGTTGGGCAATGTAAGAAATTTCGAAGTTTCATTTCATTCCACTCCAATACAGTCTGCATACTGGTACTTATTCATGGAGGCTTACCTTTACTAGATAGTACAAAAAATGGGCAGTTTCCATTTTCCAATGCTTCATATTTATTCAAGATAACTTAACTGAAGAAAGTATTTAAAACACTCAAAGCCTAAAGATTAAATATTATAAGGAGCAGAACAATGTACACAAATGGAGGAAGAAACCAAGTCTTGTGATCAAAATAGATTTGTTTTCAGTTAGATCAAGCCTTCTGCACAGAAAAACTAAGAATGAGTTCTTTTACTTCTTCATTGACAGCCCTATCAATGGCAGTTCGCCCATCTGCATCCTTGACATCGTAGCTCGCTCCAGCTCTCAACAGCTCTTCAATTTTTGGCTTGTCGCCTTCCGAGGCAGCCAGCATCAACAAGATGTCTACCGGGTGGATGTTCTGGTTCAAAAGAGCTTCCATCTTATCATAGGAGCCTTCAACAGCAAGCATCCCCATGTAGTTAAAGTACTGCAAAACAGAATAGCTTCTTCAATAGACCCAAGGAAAGCTTCTCCATTTAATAATATAAGAAAAGAGTAAACTTTGGTTTATCATGATGAATTCAAACCGCACTAGAAGAAAAGGAAACACAAGTGCTTTCTCCCCTTTCAGATTTATTATCAAGACAAATAAGAAGACAACAGGAGATTCACACCAACTGCTTCATTAACATAGCTAAAACTATCTTCTACAATGGCAGAAAATACACCAAAGAACACAAATAGTAAAGTGCTGCAGCATTGATGGTCCTTCTTGGAACAATTGCCAGAAAGAAGCAAAGTGCCAGGACAACTAATGACTTCTGTAATAAAGATTGACATCTTAATACATGACAACGATATTGTAATGTGCTTTGAAATAAGCATGATTTATAGTATTTCCAATCAATCTTTACAATATGTTTTCTGTTGTCTTTGACAATTAAAACTTGTTCTGTTCATTAAATAGACTATCAACAGGCTTTTTCATGTTCCAATTCATAATGGGTTATGATATCCATGCTCATATCTTGACAAGGTTTATTGGATGTCCATTACTGTTTACGCATTTCTTCTAACCATAGCTAAGAAAGGGGAAACAATGTAAATTTGATTAAAAGAAATGTCATTTTAGTTCTGCTCACAACAATCTCTAATAGCTTTCTCAACCAAGAATATCCCATTATGCTATTAACTCTATATTAAACAAAACTAGTACCATAAAAAAGCCAATGAAACACTGCTAAAAACAATTTAAAAGTTTATTTAACATTTAATCCTCTATATATATGGTTGATGACCAGTGATCATAAAATCATCTCAAAGTATAAAAAGAGACCATGTTTTCTTCTACCCCTTCATCTACCATATCCTCCAATTCCAAGAAGTAGAACTGATAAGAAAGAAAGCATTAGAACTGAAAGGCATATGAAACAAGCTGCTGTAAAACTTGTAAATGTTAAATTCATTGACATTTAAACTATAGCTTTGGTGAACAATTAGATCCTTGTCAGGTAGGCAAACTAAAACCTTTCAAAGTGAAATTCGTTTCTAATATGTACTGTCTAGGCCCTTCCTGGCATTGGTTGAATTCCCTAGCCTTTTTCTTCATTACTAACAACTAATAATCAACAAGAAAATTAGCAATAAAATGTAAAAAGAACCCATTAACCAAATAATCTCAGACGTCCTATCACCTGAACAAATTGAAGAAAAACAACCTGCTGAACAAAGAAAACAAAAGCATAAAGAACCAACCTGCTCAACATCATCTCTGTCAAAATCATCTCTAGTCTGGCTGCCATAAATGCCAGCACCCTCAGCATCAACACCATTCTTACCAAACCTGAACCAGCATTGAGTTTTTGAACCATTAGAGGGTCCAATTCGTGAAGGCCTCACCCAAGAGAGAGAGTTTTGAGTACCCAGGAACTTGGAACTGAATTTTGGGAAAGAAGGAAGTGAATTTATGGGTTTTGAGGTAAAGGGTATTTGGAGAGTACATGGGATAGAATTCATGTTTCTTTTGATCTTTCTCTGTGAGATTGGAAGTGAAGTAAATTAAACTGGTTTTGAACCACTTCAGTTCCTATCCACTCGTGCCTTTGGAGAAAGAAATATTTGTCTGTCGTTTGTTCTTTTGCATTGTTATCCTGCATGACTGTTGTTGGCCGTTGATCTGTTTGACAATCTCAACATAGTAGGATGGTGAAACTTGATATATAAGCATAGTGTTGTTTAGTCGATTTGAGAAAGGGACATTACCATTTTCTTGTCTCCATTGATAAAACTTGGCTAACCTCTTTTTGGTGAAACAATCATCTTTATGAAAGATTATTGTCTTAAAATCATTTGATTGATATTCTTTGTTATCTTTGACATTGTAATCTTTGTTGGGTGAGGAAGGAAAATGGAATCAAAGGCCATAAAAGATCCCAATAAGCCCAATGAAAGAGGGAAATGGAGGCCACTAGCAGAAACTAGCCTAGCCAGTAGGATACTGAAGCCCAAGAAAGAAAACCCACAAGCCTATTATTGACTCGAGGGTCTGGTTCTGCTCATTGAAGAAAAAGGTCAAAGTAAGGAAAATTAGGTTGCTTTCCTCATTGGCAGCCATTGATTAGCTTTGTTCGCTGAACATGGAGCATTGGGACCAAACATTTCAGCCTATTCAAGCCACAGACAGCTCCCAAAGTCAAGAGACATGATCCATGAAACAAGGATATTTGGCTAACTTCTATCATTTCACCTTATCAACAGTACCAAATCTGTTGTAGTCATAAAAACCCCTCTTGGACAACATAAAAATATTTTTCGAAAAATATTTTCAACACTTTCAAATATTAAAGAAGAAATAACAGATTTGGGTATAAAATATTTTTAGAATCAATAGAAAAAAATGATTAACATGAATAGAATATCACCCTCACTCTATTTTCCTTTGCTCTCCTTCCTCCCTAGACCCTTTTATTAACATTACTTCATCATATTTCACTTTTTTTTTGTTATATAAGTAAATCTCAGTCTGTTAATGAAATCTTTAATGGGATTTAATTCTTTAATTCAATCCATAGACCCCCAAAAATACCCACTTTTAGGTAAGGTAGCAGTTTAACTTTATTCTTAGTTCTCTTGTAGGTGTAGCTAAACAAAAAGGCACTAAAAGAGAATTATTCTGATTATCCATTTTTGACCAAATTGAAAATGCTGTAAGCTCATTATCATCTGTCACCTTTTCACTCTTAATAATTCTTTTTTCAGGAATCATTAGTCCATGGCTAGTTGGCAACTAATCCAACAGCGGTGAGCCAGCTTCTTTATGTTTCATTTATTTTGTTTCATACCCAAAGAGGTAAACTTGAAAGAAATTTCAATAAATCTGTTCACATTCTCCATAGGTTAAGGATAATGGACACCAGTCATATTTTTCCCATGACCCCATTGGAACCAAGGAAAGAAATCAACCACACAGCCAGCCTCCATTTCTGGAAAGCACTCAAGTTGCTTGCCAGACCTCACCTCACCCTCCTCTGCTGATTCTTCCTTGCCCATTCTTGGCAGTAAAGACATGAAAAAGAAAGTAACAGCTTACCAAAACTTTCCAGGAAACTCACTTTTCCTTTTTCTAGTGTCATGGCATCAGTTTAACAGTTACTTTGCCCGATATGAGACTTATCAGTTTTCCTATAATACTTAATGTGTGTATATTAGTGAATAAGACTGCTGAAATGCAAGGAGAAACAACCAAAATATTGAATGTGACAATGTCAGGAACCTAATCAAAAGTACCGTGAAAAAAGACTGCATAACTCACCGTTCTATCCTGATGAACGGTAGGAAATTTGACCCTACTGTGCACCAAACAACATTAAAATATAACCTATGTAGTTAAAAGAAAAGAGGCAGAGTGGTTAGGAGCTTAAATGTTTTAACCGCAAGCACATGAATGGAATGAGCAGGCCATCATTTAATCCTCCAACCAGACACAAATCTAACGCTGTTCACTTTAGATAAAGAACATGAGGCAAAGAACTCATGTGGAGATACTAGGTATAAGGCCAAACACCAAATGGCCCAGTCTGGAAGAACTTTCACCATCAAGACAACAACAACAGCAAGAACAAACTCTCTTCATCTACAAGCTTCCCTGAATCCTATCAGACAAAGCATGCATAGATCAAAAAACAGTGCCAAAAAGGTCCCGGATAAAATGGCTGCACACCTTCCTGTCGAAATAGGCACCAGAGGAACTGTGGGATCCTTGGTAATGCTAGAGATTGAGTACTTCAGCCGGCTGGAACTAAGCTGCCGAGATAGCTCAGAGAAGCCTCGTCCCAATGTCAGAGATTTTGCTTCCTCTAGTAGTCACTCCAGACCAATTGTCGGGCCTGTTGTAGCAACTCAGAAGAAGAAGAAGAAGAAGAAGAAGAAGAAGATAGGAGGCAGCAAGCTCCTACCAAGCATGTGTTCCATGGTAGAAATTTCAGAGAACAGGCCAGTTGGGATTTCAGGGTTCGGTTATAGGAACCTGAAATCTGATGTGAAGAAGTTGCAGGTCTAGACAATGCTCTCAGAAAGCTTAGAGAACCCAAGCTTCTTGAGACGATTTGTTATAGGGCTAGCCCATACTCTATCCGGATTTCCACACTTTATGTCCACAACTTCAACAATGTTAGATACTTTTTTGTCACTTTTTTGTCTGTTAGGAGTTCTATCCAAAGCAATATTATCAGAGCCAAGCATTGGAATCTGATGGACGTTTTTAGGATGGCCTTTTGTCTTCTGGGCAGTTTGAGGGCTTTTATAACTCATGCTGTTGCTACTGCCACTGGTGCTTGCTCCGTCCATCGATTTCCTCAACTGTAATCTTTTAGGAGTAGCGGAACCACAGGCAACTGATACAGGAACTGTCTGAGGTTTGTGTCTAAAAGATGCAGGTGTCTGCGGTGCTGGTTTAATGGAGTCCAGTTCCCTTGTCATCAG
Organism: Theobroma grandiflorum; assembly: GCA_036013995.1. Taxonomy (NCBI): domain Eukaryota; kingdom Viridiplantae; phylum Streptophyta; class Magnoliopsida; order Malvales; family Malvaceae; genus Theobroma; species Theobroma grandiflorum. Next base: position 34,746,385 of record CP142133.1, read on the forward strand.
GGAACTGATTGTCCCAGTAGTCCCCACCTTAAGCGATCCTCCACCACCCTTGATAGCTTCTAGTTTTTGAACCATATTTCCTCTATACTTTTAATTAGAGTCTGAGCTAGTGTCTTCTTGTATTGTTAGCCTTTCAAAGCCTGTTCTGCAAGATATTGCAACCCAAAAGAAGTCCGGGAGCCTGTCATCCGACAACATCAAATGAATCAACAAATGAATTATAACAAATTTCAGTATGCAGCTCATATTCTACATATCACAGTAACCATTTTCCCAGCAAGTTCTCTCAATAAATCCAACAAGTAGAAAGCTACAGATATTTGTTATTCAAAGAACTAAAGGTAGAGGGTGCTCCATTCAAGCTTTAAAGTTGTGTTGTTTTCGCCGCTTACGCAGCAACCCAGTCAAAGCAAATTGAACAAGAAAATCTACATCCATAGTTTATAAAGACAAATGAAAGAGAGCAAACCATAAGCATAAAAAGGAACATTTTTACAAGGAATTGCTGGAGCAATCTGATAATGGTTGGTAGCTAAGAAAAGAAAAGAAAATTTCCAGGTTTTTAACCAGAATGAATGGAGTGCTGCTAACCCATCAAAATTTCAGTTTGGTTAGTTCTTGAAATATGAACAAGAAAACTGCAGACTGAGATTCTGAATCAACCACTTAAGCAGTTAATCTTCAAACCAGTTCCCAGATTTTGCATCAAATCACATCAGAAACATCAAGAATCAAGTAGAAACAGCAGCAAATCCTGAAGAAAACATCATATAAACAAATCAAACCAGAAAGTAAGAAACTTTACCAAACTCCAGGCAGCCAACAACCCAACAAGTTATGGAATCCAAAACCAAAAAAAAAATCACCAATCTTTGAAGAGATTCAGCATCATAAAAGAACTTCCAACAACCAGTAATCATTCCACAATTATATCAGAGACCCCAACAAGTTAAACACTTTAGCAGATCCTAAAAGACAGCAATCAAAAAGCTTACCACTTTACACCAAGTACATTAAAGTGTGAACTCAGCAATGTTGGAGATGGCACATTGAACTGAATCCGAGTTATCTGACCCCAACACAACCAAAAAGTGAAACTAAACTAAAACAAATCCCACCAAATTTTCAAGGCTTTGCAACTAAGATCTTTGAACATTTTTGTAAGTAGAAACTCTCACATGTGTTTTATCATTGTGTCACCTTCAGAGCCATATCTAACCTTCTTTGCATTTGAAATCCAACTTTTTGCTAAAAGTGTTATGTCTTATTTGTACCTGTCATACCAGTCAACGAACACCAATCATAGTGCAGTAAAACCTGACTCACAACCACCCATATTTCAACAACCAATGGTAGTTTGCCACGTATAAACATTGACATTCTAAACTTTTGATAAAGATATTTTTAATACACAAATAAAAAATGGTATCTGTTTACAAGTTTAAGAAAACTTGCTGGATTCCATATTAATAATAAAACTGATTTTTTGCATTAAAATATTGACTTTTATACACACAATGTGCCCTATCAAGCCAACCATTTTTGTTTTTCTTTTGAGTGCAAGGCTTGCATTCAATGTACCATTACCAGGGAAGGATGAAAACTTTAGCCTTTGTTAGTTATGGTGTGATTTGATCCTTCAACTAATGATTTAGAAATAGAATTTATGTTGATTAAACAACTCATTAAGCTTATATATTTGTTTTTATATATTTTTTAAATATGATTGAAATTTAAATACTCATAACTACACAAAAAATTGTGTGTTTTTGTTAAAGTTTAAAAATAATTTTTAATGTTTAATTGGTTATGTGTACATTAATCACCAAATTAAAGGAAGATGATTGTAAGGGTAGGTTGGAGTGTCAAGTTGTGCTGAGAAATAAATATCTTGACTTTCTTGGAAGGCAGACCACACATTAAGGTGGAAAATGAAATGGAGAAGGACAATTAACTCATTGAATTGAATAAAAGCAAAATATGAGATAAGGAAATGAAGTTTCATGGGCCAAGCAGATGCCTTTCATTGTGAGTTTTGAACTGGTGATTGGGCTGGTTGGCTTACTCATGGACAGTTAAACCCATTTTAGGTCCATCAAAATGGGTCACTCTCACAGCATCCAAACTCAATGATCAAATCCATACCTATCTGAAAACTTACCCTTACCCAAAATGGGCATTAAAAATCTTATCCTAACTCCTCCCAAATCTAAATATAACATACTTAAATATTATGTTATTGGATCAAGCATCTGCATGTACTCGTATAAAATCAACTTATTGACATACCTATATTTGTCAAAAATTTTGGTGAGCAAAAAAAAAAAAAAAATGGGATTCAATTTTACATACCTAGTTTACTTATTACTTGGAGAGAGAAAGGATAAGGGAGCTCATGACTTGAAGAGAAAAGTTGTCTAAGGAATAGTATAGTAAGAAGTAAGAACAAGAACACATTGTTGAATTTGGTTCAAAAAATGTTTTCAAAGTGCAAAGCATGATAGAAAAGAGTTCATAATTTGTGTACTTTGAGATGGTCACTCATAATATTTCTTCATATCTAGTTTGGGGTAAAAGTTTAGCCTTTAATATTGGGAGAATTAAGGAAAAAAAACCATCACATAAATGAATGAAGCAAAATGTTGGTCCACATAAGGGTCCTATCATTCATTCCCCAATTCCAATTTGTACTTCTAATACCAAACTACATTACATTACATGCATTAAGTTGTGGTGGGTAGGCAATGCTAAAACATACCATGTTTTTAATGATACACATTTATCACAATAAGGCAATATATACATATATATATATATTTATAATGATATTTTTACAATACTATAATAAGGTTGTCTTTTGATCTTCCACGCAATTGAAGTAATTGACTTAAGACGTTATAGTTTACGCATTTAATTATGATTTCTAGTTTTAGAATAAAGATGGTGACAAGTTTAATGGATACTTTAATAGTGATTGGACTCGCAACATAGATGATTTCAAAAATATTTTCGGTTACGTGTATTCTTTTGAAAATAGAGTTTTTATCTTAAAATTCTTAGAAGTTATTTCTAGGTGACAATTTAATTGGTGCACTTGAAGGCATGTAACCAAATCTTTACTTAGTATTTCACAATGTCTAGGTGGTTTTATCTGCCTTGTATTAAATAATCATGAAATGGGCATGACTTTGCCATTACATATACCTAATTTATTGAATAATTATTTAATATTTTACTTTCTATAAATAATACCACCTGTTAGATTGTTAATGATAAATTAATTCGATATATTGAAATTTAGCATTCGAGATTAAAAAAGAATTATTAATAAAATTAAAACATAAGACCACTTACAATCGAAGCTAAAAAAAATTATTTGACTTTAGCTAATACCTCCTTACTAATAAATGTTTTATAATTTCGTTCTTTTTAATCGTAAATCAAAATTTAAATCTTTTGATATTTTATTGAAAAAAATTAAAAGTACAATTTTTATAATATTTTTTAAAGATTAAAACGTGTTATCCACACAAACTTAGAGGCAAAGCACCAAAAAAAAATTGCAAATGATTAGTTTCAATCATTATAGGAAAAATGTTCAACCAACAAACCCTAACAAATCTCACCAAAAAGAAGGCTCTTTTTTTTTATTCTAATCTCTTGATGATCAATCATGTGCTATCACCATGTTCAAAGGGTCCCATTCACATTAGTGGACCCCCACCCAGAAATTGTCCAATGAAATTCAATGGTCATGATCTTCTCATCACCTCAAAAACCTAAGCCTTACCCTCCAAATACAAATTAAACGTTCCAATTCATCAAATTTAAACCTTGATTGGTCCATCTAATCCTCTTCTACACCGAATCTTTTATTATTTGAAAAAAAATTCAAAATCCCCTCTATTTTCTTCACCCTTGCTTCCTTTTCCTTCACTCTCTTCAGATCTCAGCTTTCTCCCTCTCCCTTAACTCTTACTCCTCTTTAATCTAAAAAATCCCTCTCTTTGAACTCTCAACTCTCTCTCTGCCTCTCTCTTGATCAACTTTCTTTCAATGTATGCAAAATCCCATCTTTTTGTTTCACTTCATAGGACAATTTCATTTACTCAAAGATCCCATTTTTCTTCTTTGTTTCAGGCTCTGAAATCCCAGTTCACTCTTTAGAGATTCCCACATTTTCTGTGATTGAAGTCCAAAATCCTTCTCCTTCATCAACTTTCCTTTCAATGTATAAAGAACTTATCTTTTTTTCACTTGATAGAAAACTGTCCTATTTCCTCAAAATCCCATCTTTTTTCCTTCTTTGCTCCAATCTCTACAACCCCATTTTCTCAAAATCCCATCTTTTTCTCCTTGTTTAAATCTATAGAATCCAATTTCCTCAAAATTTCATCTTTTTTTGGTTTCCCTTTGTTGCAATCTGTAAACCATTTTTTTTTTCTACTCATTCTTTTGACAATGAGTAATTCTCAGGCACCCAAATCAGCGAAGACTTCAAAGGCTTCAACTTTACCTCCTTCTTCAAACCCTCCAAAACCCTCTTCACTTTCTTCTCACCTTGCAATGGTGGAGCTAAAACAAAGGATTTTAACCTCACTTTCCAAGCTTTCCGACCGTGACACTTACCAAATTGCCGTTGAAGATCTTGAGAAAATCATCCAATCTCTTTCCCCTGACTCCCTTCCCATGTTACTCAATTGCCTTTTTGATTTTTCCAATGATCCAAAACCGGCTGTAAAGAAAGAATCTTTAAGGTTACTTTCAATGCTATGTAACTGCCATGGTGAATTGGCGGCTTCCCATTTGACTAAAATCATTGCCCACATTGTTAAAAGGCTGAAAGATGCAGATTCTGGAGTGAAAGATGCTTGTCGCGATTTGATTGGGGCTCTTTCAGGGCAGTATTTGAAAGAGGAGAGTGGAGGGACTCTGGTGGGATTGTTTGTAAAGCCATTGTTTGAAGCAATGGGGGAACAGAACAAAGGAGTGCAATCTGGTGCTGCATTGTGTATGGCTAAGATGGTCGAATGCGCAGCTGATCCTCCTTTGGCTGCTTTTCAGAAGCTGTGTCCAAGGATCTGCAAGCTGTTGAATAATCAGAATTTTATGGCTAAGGCTTCCCTTCTACCAGTAGTGGCGAGTTTGTCACAGGTCTGGTGCAATGTAGTTGTTTTAGCTTGATTTTGACCATGTACAATGCCTAATTCATAAGGATATTGATGATTGATATTGCTAGTTTGGTAGTTGTTAATGACAGCTTGAATGAAAATCTTTTAGTTTCTTAATTAAGTTTGCTATGTGCTTGTTTACCTGGATGGTAATCTACATTGTGTTATATTTGATTGTGCAAATTAGGTAGCTAGGTGGGGAATAAATTTTATTACTTTGAAGAATTTCACAGAAAGGAACACATTAAAGTTCTGTAAAAAAATGATGACCTTGTTGCAGGTGGGAGCAATTGCACCACCAAGCATGGAAGCTTTGCTGCAGAGCATCCATGAATGCCTTGGGAGCACAGATTGGGTGACACGTAAGGCAGCTGCTGATGCTTTAACTGCCTTGGCACTGCATTCAAGCAACTTGATTGCAGATAGAGCAGCTTCAACGATAACGGCACTGGAGGGTTGCCGCTTTGACAGGGTAGCTTTCTGGAGCCAGTTCTCTTTAATATAATGCTTGTATTTTTAAGCTCAATGCCGTGTATATAATTTGTGGATGCCATTTTGATACTTTCTGGACATGACTGGTGCAAGACCTTGCACTTCTCTTCTTTTAATGAACTGATCTGTTCTCTTGACTTAGGGCAGATTATGTGTTATTTCTCAACATAGGTTTCATTTTTTGTGGGATAAACTTGGAATAATTAGAATTGTCGTGGGTAATTGTTGTGTGGCGGAAAGTGTTCAGGTTAATAGATGATGTGGGTTTGGAGTGGATGACTTCATCTTTCTAGATTGGTTTTGAAGGGAATTTCAGTTGGCGAATTATGATTTAGGAAGGATTTTGTCTGATTCGTTACAAATCAATGTAACTCATGCATTGTGGTCCTCTAAATGATGTTCCTCCTTAGTGTTTATCCTTCACTACCTTTCTAATGGTGGATATATGGTGGATGTATATTACTCAACACCGCCATATGAAAAGTTTATTGTGTTGAATAATTTTGATCATTGGTTAAACAGATGAAACCGGTGAGAGATAGCATGACAGAAGCATTGCAATTATGGAAGCAGATTGCAGGAAAAGGTGAAGATGGAATTGCGGATAACCAGAAAGCCTTGTCTCATGGTAAGCATGTTAGTTATGTGCTTTTATGGGTTGCCCTTATGATGTTTAATCCTCTTCTCTTATTTGATAAATTAATTACAATTACTGCTGTAGACGGTGAGAATCCTCAACCAGCTGAATTGTCAGAAAACAACAGCTTGAAAAATCCAAATGCTGGTGATAAAAAAACAGATCCATCAGCAAAGGATTCATCCAATAATCTGTCCGCGACTTCAGATTCTGTTTCCAAGGGCAAAGGTGGAAGCATTCCTGACAAAGCAGTTGTAATTTTAAAGAAGAAAGCGCCTGCATTAACGGACAAGGAGTTGAATCCTGAATTCTTCCAGAAACTTGAAACAAGGGGTTCTGGTGATTTGCCAGTTGAAGTAGTTGTTTCTCGCAGATATCTTAATTCTTCAAACTCGAAGAATGAGGAAGAATCAGAAACAAATGATCCAGACTCAAGAAGAAGGTCGAATTGTATGAAAAACAGCCAGGCAGATGATTTTAATGCATCTTCCAGCAGCAAAAACCGTTACACAGAGAGAGGAGCAGCTGCTGTACGGGACAAATGGCCTGAAGAGAAGATAAATGGAAAAGACCTAAGAACAAGGGCATTTGATGCTGATGACAGGATAGATATAAATCAAAGGGAGCCATCTGGAAATCGTTTGGGTTTCTCAAAGGTGGATGGACAGTCTGAAGGGTCCTTCATCAGCAACAAAGGAAATTGGTTGGCTATACAGAGGCAGTTATTGCAGCTGGAGAGACAACAAACGCATCTCATGAATATGTTGCAGGTATTTCTCAGTTCCGCATTTTGGACATGCTTCCAGTGAGTGCTCTTCTTATTGATAAGATTCTTTGTTCTGTTGCAGGATTTTATGGGTGGTTCTCATGATAGCATGATAACTTTGGAGAACAGAGTTAGGGGTCTTGAGAGAATTGTTGAAGACATGGCTAGGGATTTATCAATATCATCTGGCAGGAGAGGTGCTAATTTTACGGTGGGGTTTGAAGGAGCTTCTATTAGACCTTTAGGGAAGTATAATGGGTTTTCCGACTATAGTTCCAAGTTCAGTGGGCGAATTCCATTCGGAGAAAGATTTGCCCAATCTGATGGAATTGCTCCAGGCGTGAGGGGAAGAGGACCTTCTTGGAGATCTGAAATGTCCGATGATTGGGATTTCCCTGCATTTGGTGCTTCCAGAAATGGGCAAGTTGGGTCAAGAAGAGCTCCAGCTAGTGGTAGCCTGGATGGTAGATCACCCAAATCAGAACATGAGAGTGATCAGGTTGGTGGGAGGAGAGCTTGGGAAAAGGGTCCTGGGCCTGTGAGGCTTGGTGAAGGGCCTTCTGCTAGAAGTGTCTGGCAAGCATCAAAGGATGAAGCTACCTTGGAAGCAATCCGTGTAGCCGGGGAGGATGGTGGAGCATCTCGAACAGGACGTGCTCCTGAATTGACTGCTGAAGCGGTTGGAGATGATAATGTTGGACCAGAGCGAGATCCAGTCTGGACTTCTTGGAGCAACGCAATGCATGCTTTTCAGGTAGGTGATATGGATTCTGCTTATGCAGAAGTTCTGTCTACAGGGGATGATCTCTTGCTTATAAAGCTAATGGATAGATCGGGCCCTATGGTTGACCAACTATCAAATGAGATAGCGAATGAGGCCTTGCATGCTATTGTGCAATTTCTTCTGGAGCAGGATTTGTTTGATATCTGTCTATCTTGGATTCAACAGGTATGGTTCTTTATCTTGGATTATTTTGGTTCAAGCTGCTTCATTTAGACATTTTTTTCTTAAGTTTCTTATTAGTTTTTATTCTCCTATAACTTTTCAGCTGGTCGAAGTGGTGTTAGAAAATGGACCCGATGCATTGGGTATTCCCATGGAGTTGAAGAAAGAGCTTTTGTTGAATTTGCATGAGGCAGCTTCCACAATGGATCCACCAGAGGAGTGGGAAGGTGTGGCACCTGACCAACTTCTATTGCAATTGGCATCAGCTTGGGGAATTGAGCTGCAACAGTTTGATAAGTAATCTGCTGGTTTTGGAATTGTGTGTTGTACTTGCAAACTTCTTGATAGGTTACTGGTTCAATACATTTATTTTACATGAAGTAAATGGTAAAAGAAAAGTTTTCAAACAGCTATGATGGCATGTGCTTGAAAAAAGATTGATTCAAAGCTGGCATAGGCTACTTATACATTTTTGTATGTAATGTAAGATAGTGGCCTTTGATGTAAATGTATACCAAGAGTGATATACCTTTTAGCCAAGAGATTTGCATGAAGAGATTATTTGTGAAGAGCAATATTACATTCATTTACTCAAAAACTGCCAAAAGCACTTGGATTCCAATTGTGGTTGAGGCAATTGCTTGGTGGTAGTTATATCTTGAGAGACTTCTACTTCTCCAAAAATAAAAAAATTCTTCAGAGACTTCTCTTTTCAACTATCAAGGGGAAAGGATTCTGATGCAGAGACCAGATTTTAATTCAACAATACCAGGTCACTACATCTTTTACTTGAAATAATTTCAGTCAACTAGATTGGTATAACAGCCACTCTGAACAAGTAGAACCAGAGTTTGCAATTGTGATAAATTGTCCTGACATCACTTCCAAACACTCCAGTGAGAAACTTTTGCAATTTCCACGGCTTCAGGTCATAACAGTTTTGCATATACATATGTTCCATGCTGATTGCTGACTTTTTACTCTAGTTGAGCCTAATTCCTAGGTGTCAAACAGGCTAAGCAACCAGTTTCTGCTAAGCAAGTTTTTCTTCTATTGTCCATATTTTCTCCAATCAACACCATGCAACCAGGCTCAGATGTCCGATTTTTACAAAGACAGGCAGTTCTAAAGGTTAAAGCTTGCAGATACCTCTTACCCGTTACATTTCCATTAGCACTTACGACTATCCAGTTTGCAAAACTAAAAGAAAAGTATGCACTACATGGAAGGAAACACAATCAAACTTTACCTTCATTTCTCACTTGGAAGAAAAATGAATTAGCATTGACAGAATTTTACAAGGAACTAACTAATGAGAACAATAAATTTTCTATACACATGGTGCTGCACTCTTATGCCCTCAAAACAATGCAACTAAAGCCTCAAAGCATGCTTCCATCCACAAAAAACCCCGAGGGCCACATCACCTAACAGAACAGGAAATGCCACATCAGCTCATGCTTCCGTAAGTAAAAGTCCTTAGATATTAAAGCACTGCAGCGGCAAAGAAAATGAGGACGATCTGAGCTCCAATATCTCTCTTCAAGGGGCAAAAAGCATCTTGCAACACTGTTTGAAGCCAAAATTTACTTCTGTCTGAGCCAGAACCACTATCTATTTGGCAGCATACCAATTTTGAGCACACTTGGCATCAACAGCTAGGTCAACTTTAAGAATGTTCTTTCCTTCTTCAAAGGGTTTTGACATGCACTCAACAACAATTGCCTTTGCAGTCTCAGCTGACTCACTTGGTCCTTCCAAGATTACTTCATCATGAACCTGTTTTCTGAAGGATGTTATTTCCAGAGAAATTGCAGGGCAATGACTTTTTAAAGAGCCACATCAAAAAAGTAGCTTGTGAAATGAATTTGTGAAGGCTGTACAGGACAGAATAGTGACTAAAAATTGTGAAATGCTTATATTGGTTGTAGAGAACATGTGCAAATTTGAAAATTAATACACATCAACCAATGCATGGGTAAACATCCATGTCAGGTTCTTAAGAAGAATCTTAGCCTTCCTACATACTATTGAGCAAAGATTATGCTTCGGTCAAACAAAAATCTTCTGACGGAAACATCCAAACAACTGATAAAATGGCAATAATAATTACTATTTTAAGAGGTTAATATGTGTACATGAAAAGACAATCTTGTTTAAAAAATTTTGGAAGCAACAGAATGCTAAGTCTCTGTAGTGAAATCATAAGCCCTTTTTTGTCCGATTTTTGAGAATAATAGGTGGAAAAGAAGTGACTTTGCATTCCAGCAAGAACACATCAGACAGCACAAAAAAACTTATATAATGGTTTTGAAACCACTAGGAATCTAAAACCAAGGTAGACCACTGCAATGAGAGAAATCACCCGAAAATAAAGATAATATAAAAGGCATAACCTGTAAAAGAAGCCTCCACCCAAGCTCCTTTAGACATTCATTCTTTGATATTTGTAACATGGCACACATTGCAACATCAGCAGCACTGCCCTGAAACACTCATCTAGATGAGAGAGAGAGAGAGAGAGAGAGAGAGAGAGAGAGAGAGAGAGTTCATGAGAAAGAAAAGAAAACCTGCACTGGAGTATTGATAGCAGCCCGTTCAATATGACCTTTTTGAGCACGTGTAGCATGAGTATATGATGGGAAGAGGCGAGCCCTTCCAAGCAATGTTTTAACACGCCTGAGTTTCTGAGCTTCATATTTACGCTGTTTCTGCCACTCGAGCACTTCTTGTCTTTCTTTATACCAGAGATCAACTGTGTTCTTTGCTTCTTCTACAGAAACCTGAGAGAGGTGCAATCATCATTACCTTGAAGGCTTAATGAATTTTAACTGTTCTTTTAGGTTCCAAGGCTACCTTCCAATCCTTAGCAAGCCCCACAGGAGTTTTTCCATAAGCAATGGAAAAGTTGAGCATTTTAGCTTTTCTTCTTTCAGAAGCAAAGGCATCCTGAAAAAAACAATTTTCAACCCAGTTAGATTCAGCAATCAAAATCAATCTTAAATACAACAATACTTAGGTAATAATATCCCAAGGTCTGCACATTTTATACGAGCCACTCCAAAATCAATTTCCTGTTTCCCTAACATATTTTATTTTCATATATGAATATGCTGAGCAAATCAGTAAGAATGACAAATAATTTCAAAGCAAAACATCAAATACTTGTAACTTTTAAACAGCAAAAGCAACTTTAGGTCATACTTTAATCAGAGTCACAGATATGGCAAGACATCTCAGGATAAAGGTTAGAAGTTCAATATGTTTAAATAATGTTTTGGACAATTTCTAGCCCAACCCTTGTCATGAGATCATCATCTTTCTATACATCTTAGTCATGCAACGTTAGAAATTTGATCCCTCCGTTTGTTAAGCAATAGCAGCAGGTGTTTTAGTAATGCCAAAGGCTTTGGTTTAAAAAAAATATCAGATTCTTAGGCAGGATAGGGCAAGAGAAGTGCTATCAAGTAACTTCCATTTCTCTAAGATATCTCTGTCTGTAATCTATGTACTATTAACAGATCCAGAAGATTCTACCAAGCCAGGATGGTATATTTCTTACAACCTAGCTTGGAGGAAAACAGAAATTGCTGATGACAAATAAAAGTATTCAAACTGGTTTCTCTTTCTACCATTTCAGTGAATACTCAACCAAATTTGATTACAGATTTTACTATACCTTTAAAAGTGGAACTGGTGGTTTCTCTTCACCAGGTTGAGGATGCCACTCAAGAAGAACTTGCCTCTTTTCAACAGCTTCACGGATATGAGAGTACATGTTCATTGCAGTCCTTGAATGGAAATCTCCACCAGCTTTGAAGGCATCCAACATGCTTTTACAGTCAGCCAAATGGGCAAGAATCCTAAGTTCCAACTGTAATATGAATTCATATTCCAATCAATACATGAAATATAATGAAAAAGGATGACAGTTCAATCAACTTACCTGCCCATAATCTGCAACAATGAGGGAATTTCCAGGGGCAGCTACAAAGGCCTGACGTATCTTATAGCGGTCCTTCTCCAGTGCAGGTTGATTCTTGATTAAAAAATACAAAAAAAAATTTAATATCTAAAGCTCCCATCCAAATATGGCTGGCAGGAGAAGGATATGCAGAGGAATAACAAAATTATCTATTTCCTTCATGCCTCAATAACCATGCTTGTGTGGTAGAAAACTAGAACTATCTTGTGATATGATTATTTCAGGCTATGGACATTGAAATTAGAAGCTTTCTTGCCAACAGGGCTTTCATGACATTCTATATAACAAAAACATAGAGTATTTCATCTCAAGGAAAATTTGGTCTTCGCTATCCGAGTGACATAGAATTATAGGCATCTAAAGAACCTTGAGGTTCCAATTATTCAAATGCTTGTTAAAATAATGGTACTGAAAAAATTAAAAGAAAAATGAACCTGCAAATTTGGTCTCCTGGCAGATAAGCGCCCGGTTTCCGTATTGATATTCAAAGAACAATGGACACGCCCACTCTTGCCTGATACATTACTCCCCTGTGGTTAAGACAGATCATTCTCACTATAAACCATTCCAAGAATTTGAAGGTACAAAATTAATCAAGAGCAAGGACATTATGATGAAGTTAAGGAAAAAATTATAACAATGCCTTGTTGATTTTTATGACTATATTCAAACAATGAGAGGAGTTGCCCTCAAAAAACACAAGCTTTTAAACAAATTTCTGCTTTCTTCTTAGCCAAACAATTATTCACAAAGAAGTACTGCAGAAACAAGACCACTTAGCACGTATGTTTGAGTTTCGAAACTTTCTTTATAGTTGCATACCCTTTTGGTTTTAGCCCTTTGCAATGTACATAATTTTACAAATTCGTTATCCAGCAGTGTCAGCCAGTTTGCATGATCAAATATCAAACCAGCATTTCTATAGCTTCCTCTTTTAATGATGGGTTATAATTGACAGGGAAAGACATGGTGTCAATCATGCTGTCACCTTATAATAATATTCCTGGAGATAATGCAGCATAGTTTGGTCATATGCACAGCTCTCATCATTCAATAGAAAGTTTGAACAAAATGCCCTAGCATAAGTTCTCATTGAAAAGGAAAAAATCCAAACATGATACTAGGGAGAAACAGTAAGCCAGGCTGAGTAGTAAACTGTGAAAGCAGATCAACATGTATGACCAATTAAATGAGACATCAAAATCACCTGCAAGGGGAGAATGAAATTCGATATTAGAGAGTCAATAGAGCAAACTTCACATAATGAAGCAATTGCATGGCATGCCTCCCTTCCTTTTTCCTCATCCTCAAATGTTGCAAAAGCAGTTCCATACGCAGATGTATCAACATCAGTCACCATTTCGGGACAATTGTCAATATCACCATCATTAGTATCATCTGTGAAATCATATTCTGCAGAAACCTTCCCAGCTAAGGTCTTCAAAGCATCACCACTAACTGAGGGCCAACCAGTGGCAGTGTACATCTCAGCAGGGAGCTCAACACCAAGGCTATGCAGCTTAATACTGCGAAATTTAGTGGGAACCTTTTTGCCTTCTTCAATCACTTTATCAACATTGGGAACCTTGAAAGTTTTCTCAACAGGTAGACTCTCATTTGGATCCTTACTGTAACAAGAATTAATCCAGTTAATTATCAAGAACTTTACTTTCAAAATTTTCAACATACTCTCTCTCTCTCTCTCTCTCTCTCTCTCACACACACACACACACACACACACACACACACACACTTCTTTTGGGAAAGAAGAGTGATTGTTGATTTCTTGATGGTAAGAATACTTCCATAAATTACAGGAAATAAATATTCATAAGAAACATCAAGTTCCACACTGCCCCCATGCAACCAGCAATGACAGTCCCAGGACTTAACAGCAAGAAAATTTGAGAGATTATCAAAAGCAGAAATTCAATTATGATATTAACTATATTTTTGGTCCAGGGAATGGCCATAAAATATATCTTGCCCACTTATTTCGGATAGGGTTAACTACAAATTTGGCACCCAAATGATAGTGAAATGTATAAATCAGTACCTAAAGAAAAAAAATGTACAGTTTGCACTCTGAACTTTCAAATAGTGTACCATGTTAACTCAAACTCTAACACTGTTAACTTAGCTTGCCTATGTTGCATTGGACTGGTACAATTACACCATGTATATGTCATGTGTTGAATAAAAATGGTAAATATTTTCTGAAAATTCCACATGGATGCCATGTGGCATCCAACAATTGACCAATCTTGTATGAGATTTTACCGTCCAAGTCAAAGAAATGCAATTTTATAACTAATGTTAAATGAGATGTTGATGGTTCCATGTGGTGTACACATGACATGATAATATTGGTCAAACCCACATATATAGGCAAGTTGCTTTAGTGGCATTAGAATTTGTGTTAAATGGCACATGATTTGAAAGATCAAGGTGCAAATTATAATTTTTTTCTTCAAGTATCAATTTATACAATTTTGCCAAAGTTCAGGAACCAAACATGTAATTAACTCTTTTGAAATATAATGCCTAAATTTCAATGCTATGAACTAATCAATGTTGATGGGAAACAAATGTTCTTGTACATTAAATATGCAATTGGTACCTGTTAACAATGCCACCATAAAGAAGCTGGCGGAGCTGAGTATTACTTCCCACATTCATATATTTGGCATCATCACAATATCTAGATGCCCAGGTGCGAAACCTATTAGCAGCAATTTCTTGCTCTGCTTTAGCCACCTTCTCTAACTGAGCAAGATAAATCCGATCAACCAACATACCCTCACGTTCCAGGTTAACAAGAAGCTCACCAAATGGTTGCCAGTACTCTTCGTAGAAGTGGTACATGGACTTCCCAGAAACTGGTTTACCATCAAATACCCAAGACATGCTTGAGAGTTTGCTTTTCAAGCTCTCATAAAGTCTCAGTGTGCTTATTGCATCTAAGGCAGAATAAGAAATCCATAATTTGCGTTCTTCCCGCTGTAGCTCTTCAACAGGAGCAATGGCGATCATTTTTCCCTCAGATCCATCTTTTTTCAATTTTTTCTTGCCAAAAATGGTTTTCATTGATATTTTACCAATTAATTCATTTTCTTCTTTGCGCCATTTAGTCCTGTTCATAACATTTTTATCACCTGTAAGCGCTTCAAGTGAATAACCACCTACTGTTCGTCTTGATGAGTCCCACAACCGTGCCATATGCATTGTGTCAGCATGAAATCCAGAAACCTCCAGCCCATAGTTCCTAATGACATGATTATCAAAGCTATAATTGTGCCACACCTATAGAAAGCCCAGGTGAATATATCAATATCAAGTTTATTTCAGGACTAAGGATGATCAAGTGCTCAAATGGACTATGCAATAATTAGCAAATCAAAAAGTGCAGCAGATCAGGAGTAATACAAGGAAGAAAGGCAAATGAGTGAGTGCAAAGCCCACTACACCTTTTTGATAGATTGATCTTTGAAAAACAGCTCAAATTCCTTTAGAAGAGCCCTGCCACCACCATCCAGAACATCTACCCAGATACAGGTCTTCCCATTTCCAAAATCTGCATTTTCTCCAGAATAAATACTGAAACATGTTATCTCACCATGATCAACAGGAGTCTCTTGCTTCACATCAATCTTAGACACCTGCAAAGACTCTATCATCAGCAAATAGGCAGGAGCTCATTTGCATGAAAACTGGGTAGTGCTTGAAGCAAATGCATGCAATCTACAACATGCAGCATGCACACAGCACATATATAAGAAAATAGTAAAAAGAATGTATATTAAGCATAAATTACCTCAGTATCACATGCATGAACAAGATGACTGTATTGAGTTGTAAGCATCTTAACAACTTCCCTTGCAACAGAGATATTATCTACAACAAGAACCTGGTCATAAATCCTAGCAAGCCGCTTGCTGATATCTTCTTGAGAAACTACATTAGCTTCTTCAGTGCCAGCAACCCCACTTTCATTGGCATGGTCCCTTCTGGTTACATTAGGATTCGTATGTCCTGTGTCTTGATTGGCATCTGAAACCATCCCATTCAACAAGCCATTACTTGAAACTTCTGTTTTAGTTGAACCTTTTAACTGGTTGGAGCCATTTATTCTATTGGCAGATATATTTTTGGCTCTAGAAATTTGTTTATTGTTAGTTGGGTGGTCTGGACAATGGCTCTCAGACAGAAAATTACTATCTCCACTGTTTCCAATCTCTTTCTTGTCATCCAAGACCAGCCCCGGCAACGATCCATTACTTAAAACTTCAGTCGAAGTTGAACCTTTTAGCTGCTTGGAACCATTTATTCCACCAGTAGCTATGTTGTTGAATCTGGACATTTGTTTATTACTGGTTGGCTGGGGTGGGCAACAACTCTCAGAAAGAGATTTATTTTTTCCACTGTTTCTAGAAACTAATTCTTCCTTATTATTTGTTTTAAATAATGAGCCAGTAAGCTTCAGATTCAAGTTGTGTTGGTCACTGGAAGAAGAACTACTACCTTTAAAGCTCTCTTTTGACATCTCCTTATATTCCTTTATCCTGCGAGCTTCTTTCTCCCATGAACGCTCAGTGCTGGGTATGCTAGTTTTTTTTGGAGTAAAGGTAAAAGCATTAGCTCGAAATGATGTCACCCTAGACTTTTGAAAACTTGCTGGGCTTTCATTGTTTCTCTGGTCCACACCCACTCCTTTGCACTTCTTATCAGAAAAATACTGATCCGGGTCAGGTTGGACCATCCTAGCATATTTAGAAGCAGCTACCTTAAGTCTCATATCTTTGGGATGATAGCAATGGCTGGAACTACTTGACATGGTTGCATTAAGAAAAGCACATTGAACACTCTGCATTGTGCACATTTCTCGCCTACAATGTAAAGAAAAGCAAACAAGGGCAGAAAGACCAATTAATTTGAATGAAGAACTTCTTGAGCCATGCTAGCTATGAAAAAGTATACAACAACAAGAAAAAGATTCCAGATTTCATGCAAAGTCCAAATTGCACTGAGTTCAGCAGTATCAAATCAACAAAACAATAATACTTTCCTTGGCTCCACTTTATTTGCATTTCCTTAAAGAAACTTACATCCTTGAGACTCAGGCACTACCACATTTCCATTCCAATTTCTTATCCATCTCTTCTCTTCTCTCACATTTTTCCACCACATTCTATCATAAACCCCACAATTCTCTAAAACAGGCAAACAGCAACTAATGACAGAAAGGTCCCCTCCCACTTGAAAAGAAAAATGGATATCAATAACCTGAGGAACAGGTAAAAAAGGTCGAAAACAACAGAAATACATCGCAGAAAACAGGAAAAAATGGAACTTTTTCCAGTATAAACCCCAAAAACCCTCTAAAACAGGCAACAGCAGCAAATGACAGAACCCAAAAAAAGCACAAAAAAAGAAAGATATATTCCTTAAAAGGAAAAATGGGTATCAAATAGTGAATAAAAGACCCCAAAAATAACCCACAAACTAGAAAGAAAACAAAAAGAAAAAAAAGAAAGAGAAGAAGTTTAAGAGCGAAACCTGTGCAAGGCTCTAGAAGCCAACAAAAAGTGCTTAGAAGACGAAGGAGAAGAAGAAGGCCAAGGACAAGACCGGGAAAACCAAGAAGAAGGGCAAAACGGTCTACCCAAAGGAGTAGTAGTAGCAGCAGTTTGGGAAGTAGAAACAACCCCCATGGCAGCCATGAAGTCCGCAAGTCTGGCTAGCTTGCCGCTAGTGTTGTTTACTACACAAGGAGCCGTTTTTGCTTGCTGTTTATGTTGTTGGTATTCTGGGGTGGCAAAGAAGGTAAATTCCTGGGTCTTGGAGGGGCAAGTCCTTTGGTGGGTCTTTCACAAGTTGGACTGTGACTGTGAAAGTAGCAGAGCGGACGCCAAGAAGACAGAGAAAGAGAAGAAGTGGGAAAAAGAGGGAAAGGAGCTGAAAATGTCTAAAACCCTTCGTTTCGTTTTAAAGAGTAAATAAAACCCTCCATAGCCCAACTCCAACACTAATATTAACTGACCATAGGAATTTGGAACATTTATTATTTTTTATTTTCTGGCTGGCAAATATTTGTCCTTTTTTCTATTTTTATTGAATTGGGGATTAGAATATACCATTATTATTTGGATAAGTTTTTTTCTAAAAAAATGAAAAAAAAATTGTAAAAATATTTGAAGATTCATTTTTTTCTTCATAAATTAAATTTAATTTGATTTTTTTGGATTATTATTCTATAGACCGATCTTCTAAATTTAAGAATTTATTTTATGTATTGAATTCAGTTTAGAGTTAAAAAAATAGAACAAAACACATAAATAAAATTCTAAACTACTTATTTTTGTAAGCATTTCTAATGAAATTAGAAGGTCAGTGCAATATCTTTCAGCAATGAAAATAGCTGATGGATTGGATTCAAACATTGATAAGAAGGTAAGGTTTACATGTATACATATACACATATGAAGCTGCTTATCATTCTAAAGTTTTACCTGTTACAAAAATGAAGGACAGAAGTTTCACAAATTCTTACCAAATTAAACCCAAAAAAAGGAACAGAAAAACAAAGTTGAGTTAATGGGAATGAGGTTGGTTTGCACCATTGCAGCCTTGGGGGCAGTAACTTGGAAAAGTTTCCTTCAGAGAGGCCACAACTATGAACCCCATCAGCACTAGCAGAGCAGAACCAGAAAGGATTTGGAAAAATGGAGATTTGGGTTCACTCCATGGGAGTGCAGGTCAGCTGCAACATGATATGGAAGAGTTTGATGAGCTCCATTAGCACTTTTTTTTCTCTCTGTTACCCTCTTCTTGTACCTTCATTTATTGTGAGGTTTTTGTCTACTTCTCTCCATCGCTATGCCTGCATGGAGAAACTGGTTCTTATCTGTCAACTGTTTCCTCCTTCTTCTGCACCCTTGTTTGCAGTTAAGTACTCGAGAGCTGTTACCACATCACTCATCAAAGGCCTGACAGCTGCTTCTTCCTGCAGACACATTGCTGCAACTGCAAGTGCCTGGTGGAGACCCTTAACGGGATAATCCTCTTCAAGCAATGGATCGGCCATTAATGTAAAATTCCTTCTGTCTTTGAATAAGGGTGTTGCCTGCAAAAGAGGGTTATCAGTTAGTGTTTAAGGAAACCTTTGATATATTAGTGCTTGCGGATTAAATCAAAAGAAGAGATAAGAGTTTCATGCTTGTAGATATCCACGATTGTTGGGATGACTAAAACGATCCAAACTTACCCAAGTGACGAGATTCTGTTCTTCTGTTGGTCTTGAATTGTCTATGACTCTTCTTCCTGTGATTATCTCCAAAAACACTACTCCAAAGCTGTAAACATCGGATTTTGTTGTCAACTGGCCTGTCAGTGCATACTCAGGTGCACAGTAACCATAGGTTCCCATAACCCTGGTGGATACATGTGACTTATCTCCGGTTGGACCAAGCTTTGCAAGTCCAAAATCCGAGAGCTTTGGATTGAAGTCCTGGTCAAGTAATATGTTTGATGCTTTAAAGTCGCGGTATATCACTGGGGGATCAGCTGTTTCATGCAAGTATTCAAGGCCTTTAGCAGCACCTGCTGCAATTTTCATCCTGGTATTCCAATCCAATGACTTCTTGTCTGGAGGTAAATCTGAAAGGCAGAGTTACAAACAACTGAGTCTGTTCAACAAAACAAAATCTCAAAACACAAGTGGAAAAGGAAAAAGTTCAAAAGACCGAGTTCTGGATCACATTATCTAAGTCTGAAGTGGTGTTGCTAGTGTTATATCAATAATGCAAAACAACTTAAATGTTAAACATACCTAGAAGGTGATCCTCCAAGGAGCCATTAGCCATGTATTCATAGACCAGAATCCTTTGATCCCCATCAGCGCAATATCCAACCAAATTTACAAGGTTAGGATGGTGAAGTAGACTCAACATCAAAACCTCAACCAGGAATTCTCTGTTTCCTTGATATCCATTCCTGTCAAGTTGCTTGACAGCAACTACCTGAGTATGATGGAACAACAATATGAAAATTACCAACTAAATATCATGCAACTTATATATGTTTTTGTCAATACTACAATTCTTTCCTTCCAACTCTTTCTAATGAAAAGGTATAAAGAGATAAGATTTCAAAATGGTACCTGATCTGGATTTTCAACATGCCCTTTGTAGACCTTCCCAAACCCTCCTTCACCAAGCTGATTGTCAGGGTTGAAGTTTTCAGTGGCGGTGCATAGCTCATGATAATTAAAAACCTTAGCAGTTATATTGCCTTTACCCATTTTTGTTATTTCTTGGGTAATATATCTCTTTCTGCTGCTATCTGCCAAAACAAAGAAAAAGAATTGTTCAGACATGAATCTAGCACCTGGACTTTTCAGCCAAAAACAGAATGGTTACAGAAACAACATAATGCTTATTGCAACATTATCAAAGTCTTTGTCAAGATGATATGGGACCTCAACAGGGTGACCACGAATATTAGAAATGAAGCTGAACATGGCTTGACAATAGTTAATATATATATTAAATGCCGAATTCATCATTTGGATTGTTTTCATGATTTTAATTGAAATAATAAGCAGATAAATCTTTAAACTAACAATATTTTTGCATATACCATGCATGAATTGATTGAGATTTGAATAAAAAAAAGAGTCAGCACCTATGCAAAAATATGTTCCTCTATTACAAGCTGATAGCTGACAAAACAAGGATATTTCAGATTCAGTCAGGGCTTTGTGGAATAAGAGATGATCTATAGGGTAAAAACGTTTTACCACTTTTGAAGGAAATGTTGGCAAATGAAGCCAGAGTTTTGGTGTCATGGTTTTTCTTGATGCTCTTCTTTAATGACTTTCTGGTTAGTCTCTCTTCTGACATGCAACATGGAAAACAGTTCATCTTGGTCTCCCTTTACAACCTCAGGCCAGCCACCAAATTCTTGAACCAAAGTTTTAGTAGTAGTCTCAAGTATTAAGAAAATTGACAGCTGAGCCCCGGGAAACCTTACCCCTGAAGGAAACCAAACTCTATCTGGTCCTCCAGGAGGGCACAAGGAAAATTTTCTCATAATGATTGTTTTGCTTCTTCTCTGTCCGAGTCCATTGAGCTCAGATGGCCAAAAATGACTTGGTCAGATTTGCTAAATATGGAAGCAGACAGATATTCTCGCCATTTCTTAACTACCTCTCTCATTATCAGAAATTTCTCAAGTCAAAATGGTTTTCTGTTATGAGCTTTTCTTTCCATGTCTTCCATTCCACTAATTCTTATCTTCCACTTGTCAGGTCAGCGTGTCCCAAAATTTTCTTTATCTGATCCTGACTTAAGCAAGTGCCAAGTGTCCATTTTAAACAAATTTATTTTGACTCAACCTTTGTAACCATTCTGCTTTCTAGATTGTGATGTCCTATAAATTAAGTGATGATCATGGTTCAAGCCTTGAAGTGTCTAGAAATATGGATTGATGATATGATCCACAAATTGTTATTGAAGAGATGTAAGTTTCCTTTCCTTGATTATGTCGATTGAATGCTGTTTTCAGTTTTGCCAGTTCGGGTTGTATGTAAACTGGTTGAGGCCTTACCAACATATCCAATTGCATTTGGTATGGCATTGACTGTTTGATTATTTTTTTAGGCAGTAGATAACATATCTAATTGCATCGCACATCATGCTTCTTGAGAATGGGAGGCTGCTTGCACTTCTTCTTTTAGAGTGCTGCCTACCTATGCTAATAAGCAAGAAATTGTTGTAAATCCGAACTGCTATCTTCTGTCTTCCCGGAATCCTGCTTCAACACATTCTTTTACCATCTGTTTCATATAACCAAAATCAAGCTCTAAAGAAAACTGAGACACCTCTCTTCAACAAAAGGAGGCAGCACAAAAGATTTCATGATAATACTATCCAACATTGTACTTTAATTTCAATAACATTCATAAAACTGTTAAAGAACATCATGTGAAACTCGAGTGTGGAATTTGATTTACATAAAACTAAATTAACAAGAGAGATAATCAAGTTTTACCATATGTAATCAATGATAGAAGCTGAGAGATGCATTCTATCTCATTCAGACATCTAGAGGAGCCCAATTGACCATATACTTCTTTGCAAATTAATCAGGGATTAATGTTTTCTTCTGAAACCTTATATTAAACACCTATGCAAAATATATACTGAAACAAATATATAGTTAGGCTCTGGCCCAGGTTCTGTTTAGCTGTCTTCTTTGATTGGATTTCTTTCAAACTTGCCTGCTGCTTTTAGCTCAGCAACTACTCTCTCTATCCTAGCAACCCGTGCTTCAAGTCTGGATGCTATCATGTTGAGTGTGGTGATACTGCTTTCACCATACCTGCTGATGTTCTCGTTATTAAATGATGGTAACCCAATTTCACTCTCATTTGCCCCTTCCCTTACTCTTGCTGATCCCTCATTCTGAGCCTTGATATGTGTAGCCTCTTGTATTGGTACCAAGGACAGCTCCATCTTCGCAAATCCTCCATTAGGTGCCATTGAAGGTGAGTGATATTGAACATTAGCCAGAGAGCATTTATCATGACCAAGTGGTCTAGTAGTGACACTAGCTTTCTTGCTAGACACCTCAAAAGCTTCAGGTTTTACTTCCTCAACAAAAGGCTCAAATTTCACCTTGTTCAGTTTGGGGGGAAAACCAGGAGGAACACTGGCATCATTTTCCCCCTTTTTTGCTTTCACCCATGGTATTCGTTCTGGCCTCTTCCTTGAACTCCTTTTTCTTCTCACTATACCCTTTATCACATCTTGGTAAACAACCATTGACAGCTTCTTCCACCACTCCAAGTATCGGATGGTAACCTCAGACTCAAAGAAACGAGATGGAATATACAATTTTCTATCATTGAGTGGTCTCAGGTAATTGTTCCAAGCAATTTCTGGAGTCTCATTGAACCGAGCAACGTGACAAGGTATATCTTGATCAATTCCAAACTGCATTGCTACTCGATGTGGCAGGTACTGCTGTACACATCCTGATCCTAATCCAACTAACTCAGAAGGCCTCAAACATAGAGCAAAAGATAATAATTCTTTACTCAAGCTTTGATCAATTGAAATCCACTCTTCTTTCTCCTTGTAAAATTCATGAAACTGCCAGTAATTAACAACTTTAGCATAAGGCCTCCAATCAAAAGTCTCACCCGCTGAGTCCAAAACCATCCTTACATTCTCAACTTTCACAATTTTTACATTGCTCCATCTAGCTGATCTGGGTTCAAAGTTGCGGATCACATTAGGCTTTGGCTGCAATGCTGGGAACCTTTCCCACGCCCAAAGTTGAACCAACTGCATTGATGACCATAGTGTAATGGCTAACACACAATCATCAACCTCACCACCCTTAAATTTAGTTGAACCAACAATGGTTTCTTTCAACAAAGTCAAGTCCCTATAGATACTGGCCAAAACAGCTGGTCCTAGTGCCATAGCTTCCCCCCTAGCTAAACGGCATGCAATTGGAAAGACGCTCTTCCTAATTATTCCATCAATATCTTGGAAAACAAACCTTGATAGCCACAATGAAAGTAATGCTTCATGCTCAATATCTGTCCCACTTCCCATAAAAAACTTTATCCACTCTGTTTGCCTGACCCTTCTAGCTGCTCGATCCCTTTGAATTTTCCTGCATTCTTCAAGAAGTTTGTCTTCAACTTCCTTGAGTTCTTGGCTGTCACCAGGGAATGTAACAGGGAAGCCTATAACAGAATAACCTCCCAAAACCATCACATCCTCTAAAGATATTGTTGCTTCACCCCAGGGAAAGATGAAAGTGTTAGTCTCAGGATTCCATTTTTCTGCCAAACCAATTACCAAATCATCATATTTTTTTATTAAGCTAGTTGAACTCATTATTGCTTCAAAGATACCTGCCTTTTTCCAAACAGGTTGATACTTGGGACGCAGGATATCAACCCAGAAAAGCCAGCTTTTCATTGGGGTTCTCGAGCCATTAAAGCAGACCTTTAGAGGCCAGTTTTTAGGCTCAAAAGTGTTAGGAAGAAAGGAACCAGAGAGGGAAAAATGGTTTGGGATTGGTTCATCCATGGAAGATAAAGTTGGCTTGAGGAAATGGGCTGTTCTCGAATTTGGTTTTCCATCAGAAAAAGGTGAAACCATGAGCTCTTCTCTTTCTTCAACTATGGTTTCATCTGCTGTTGGTTCCTCCATTTTTTGTGTATCAAGGGATTCTCACTGGAAACGGACTCACTTTATAGAAGAAAGTATTAGTAAACAAGAAACTCTTGTATCACGCTTTTCTCCCCATTGAAGACCCGGTTTTCTGTTTGTTTATGAAGAGAAAGAAGGCTCTACTAAAACAAAATTACTTGTGGTAAAAATTGTTGAGAGTTGAGTAATTCCAGCTGGTAAAAGAGAAGAAGATGAGTCTGGGCAAAAGAGAAGAAGATGATGAAGATGGATACGGGTGAAGAAAGGAAGAAGAAGATAGGCATAATGTCATTTTTAACCAATAGTCAAAGAATTAATAAGTCAAGAGTCAGCTTGTCTTTTATCTCTTCTATTTTTTCTTTATTTTCGTTAAGCAGTGTGTTGAATTGTTTTTAAAAAGTTACATTTTTATTTTTATTTGGCTGATATTCTTGTTATTTTTGCTTTGTTGTTGCTGCGGCAATTGTAAGGAACATAAACTTATTTCTGGTATCCCATGCACAGTTGGTTATTTCTTGTTTCTTTTTTCAATATCCAGCATTTAAGATTGACTGTTAAGTGTTCATATAAATACACTCAAGAAGAGAATGAAAGTTTTTTCGACTCCCCAATTTTTCCTTATCAAGAACTTCTGCTCCCGGCTTCCCTGTTCGTCAATTTTTATGCTAATCAATCTGATTTTAACAAATTTTAACATTAGTAAACAAGAAACTCTTGTGTCACACTTTTCTCCCTAATGAAGACCCAGTTTTCTGTTTGTTTATGGAGAGAAAGAAGGCTCTATTAAAATAAAATTACTTGTGGTAAAAATCACTTCTCATTTTGTTGGCTATTTGAGAAAATGGGAGTAAACCAATCTTCCGCATGTTTGTGCCATCCTAGGCCGTACTAGGGAGTCAGAGATTTTTAGCAGCTGGACAGTCATGTACTTGATTACAGCGACCATTCTGTTTTAGTTATTTGTTACCTCAATGATAATTATAAGAAAGAAAGAGAAGAGGAAAAAAAAGAAAAAGGGGAAGGAAAATTGAAGGGTTTTGAAGCAGCAATGGTACAAATTTTACAGTGCAGGTAGGTGAGTGGCCTTACAAACAAAGACTCCATGTAAAATTTGTCGGATTCGCAAATGAGAGGCATTTCTGTCACAGAATGTAGACCACCAGTGAAATGCGATGCCACAGTGTCAGTTATCAGGGTGGCATTCAGGTAATAAAATCCCTTTGTCCAGGGTATTCTATAAGGAATTCCATCTTGTAGCTTTAGCAAGTGGCCATCCTTTCAATTCCAAGAAGAAACAAGAAGAAGAAAGAAATAGAACCCAACAGCATTGTTATGGTGGAAAAATCATAAATCCTGAAAAGGTTGAGATTGGAAAGGTTATGAAAACAGGGAGTGTTATTTTGTTACATAGAAATTTGAGTTAATGACAGGGACTAGTAGAGAATTTTGGGTACTAAGATATAAGTTAGTTAAGAGTATGACTTGTTTTGTTCTATTATTATTCCTTTACTATGTCAAATTCATGGAAATTAGCATTGCATCAGTTTCACTGCTCTTAATTAATGAATCATTAATAACCAGGATTCAATACTTGTCTTTTTTTTCCAATTAAAGTTCAGTGCAAATGGCAACACCACATGACGGCTGGATGTCCCAGGAGAGTTTAGACTTCGAGTTTAGTTTATCTCTCAACCAGTCAATGGTCACAGAGCAATTTGTCAAGTTAAGATCAGAAATGGTAAAAGAGTTATGGCAGTGGAAGCTTAATAGTATTCCAATCTAATGAGAAAGGAAGCCATGCAAACAAAGGAAAAGAAGAAATAAATGAAGTTCAATGGTGGGTCTAGTTCCAATATAGTCAAGCAAAAAATAAAAACGTTCAGTCTAGCTCATGTGCACCATTTCAATTCTAAAGATCAGTGTTTTTAAAAGAAAAAACTGTTACATAATGCCTCAGTTTTGTTTGTAGTATTTTGTGATGGAATAATAGTGTAATTGATATTTGAGTAGCCTAAGATCTCAACTAGATTGTTAAGAGGAAGTCAGCCAGCAACTAAATTTAGTTCAAGAATTTGATCATCCAGATAGAGAAGGCAAATGAAAAGACCTTTCTGAGAAAACAGATATGATCATGTTGAAATAAATTTACTCATAAGACTTTTGATTATATCAAGTGGCAAAGAAAAGAGGGAAGAAGAGAAGAAGTTGGATATTATCAAAGACCATCTAGTCTGACACTTTGTGCTCTTGTGATTTTAGTTGCATCCTGAATAGAAGCCAAGAACTAGCTGCTGTTGTGTAAGATAATATGCAAGTTCCATATGATCCTAGGATTTTGAGAAAAGTATATGCAAAAGAGTTGAAGTAGTGATATGAAGCAAAGAAGGGAAAGGAAAGATTCAAGGTGGTTATAACTACACTACTCACTAACTGAGCCAAATTTTCACCCCTAAACTTCAAGGAAATAAGACAGTAAGCAGCTGTATAATTGCACACTGCTTACAACAGAAATGCTAAATGCGGAAGCAATTCAAACAACTAAACTAAAGTTGCTTGATATAATCATTGAAGTTTACTTGTTAGAATGCAGCATAGTTTTGTGATTTCCAAAAAGATAGTGGTCGATTCATGAGTCCTGCAGTTTGCAGATGATGTTCATGACTTACAATGAAATACATAATTGCATTAATTTAATACTGTGTCCTCAATTCAGCATGTATAAGAAGGACTTAATCCACCAATGACCTCAGAGTAATTTGTCAAGCTAAGATCAGAAATGATAAAGGAATTAAGCAAATAAGGTTAGTGTTGAATCTCACTCTATTTTTTTTTTTTTTGAAAAGTGAATCTCACTCTATTAACTAATCTAATTCTAAAGGAAGAGGCATGCATAAATAAAAGCAAAAATCAGAAGCATAAGGAAAGAGAAACAATAAATTTTCATATAGTGTTCCCCATTGTCTATTGTAAAATAACCTTACATTTCATACTAGCTGTTCAACCTTTCTAGTGTAAGTTTCAACAAGGATACTAGCTATGGTCAGAAAAAACTTAGTTCTATTCATGTGCTTCATGTCAATTCTGGGATCAGTTACTTCCAAGAGAAAGTTGTAACCAAATGCATCAGTCTAAGCAGCAAGAACTAGCATTAATTAGATAATCTACTGATTCTATGTTGCAGTGTATGCAGATAAAACCAAGGTTCTTGTATTACTGTTGTTCAGATGAAATTCCCTTAAATTGATTCTCCAATTTCTTGCGTAATTTTTTTTCCTTCAGCTCAGCAGACAGTTTTTCAAGCCTGCAAATCCGAGCTTCAAGCTCAATTGCTAGTGTTGCAAGATCATGAGTGCTACTGCCTTCTGCTCCATCTTTAAGACTTGGTTTGGTATTGACATCATCTGCCACCACTCCTTTTGATTCTCCTATTGAACTTTCATTTCTTGTAACCTCTGCATCCTGTTTCCCTTCTGATTTGATATTTTTAATATATTCTTTATTTGCAATGAAAGTTGACACATTTTGATTTTCACCAACTGATAATGACAGGACATCAACAGCCAGAGTGCAACCAATCTCGTCACCCTCACCGATATTCTCCAAGATCACATCTTCTTGGTCCTTAACAGAAACTTGTATGCTAACTTGATCTGATTTCATATTTGCTTCTAGCTTTGCAAGTGTTTCAATTTCTTTAGTTGAAGATAACAAACGTTGAGTACCTAGGGGAGACTCATTCTCACCACCCATTACAGTTTTTTCATCATTACTCTTAGCATGTGTCAACATTTCCATTACTGTTAATTGGTCTTCCATGTCCTCCTCCTGAACCAGACCCCCGACTTCCACCCCTCTATCTTCATTTTCCATAGCAGAATCTCCTCTGCTAACTTCTCCACATTTCAAAGGATGATCAGGAGAAAAGAGACTGTAGCACTCTTTCTTCCTTACCAAAGCATCTGGTGATTTTCTTGGACTTCTAGGCCTACTATCAAATGCCTTGATAGCATCATCTTCTGCCAGCATTGATTGCTTCCACCAATGTGAGTACTGTGTGGTAATATCTGACTCAAAAAGCCGAGCTGGTATGTAGAACACTGCATCTTGGATTGGCCTGCTGTAATTTCTCCAAGCAATTTCAGGATTTTCATTGCATCTGGCAATGCATTCTGGAAGATCTTGATCCATTCCAAACTGCATTGCAACCCGATGTGGAAGGTACTGCTCTATGCTTTCTAGTCCAACTAGCTCGCTTACCCTCAAAAACATAGCAAAGGACTGTATCTCTTCATCCAAATGAAAATCATTCAATATGTACTGTTCCTCGTCACCATAAAACTTGGGCAAAAACCAATTATTATCTGCTATAGCATAAGGCCGCCATTGAAAACCTTTTCCTGCCGAGTCTATGGCCAACTTCACATCACCAGCATTCATCTTAAGCCTATGCCATCTTGCTGCTCTTGGCTCACCAAGTGAGATTGAATTAGGCAGTGGCCGCAGTCTTGGAAATCTTTCCCAAACCCAAAGCTGCACTAACTGAAATGGTGCATAAAGATGAAGCAACTTATTAGTTTGCACAACATTTGAGCTAAACAACCAACCTTTCAATAGACTCAGGTCCCTATATATGCGAGATAACACTGCTGGTGCAAGGGCAACCCTGGTACCTCTAGCCAAATGAATGGCAATAGGAAAAACATGCTTTCCTATACGATGAAATGAAACAGAATTAACAAGAACAAAGTTGGATAACCATAAAGAAAGGAATGCTTCATGCTCGAGGTCATGTCCAGTTCCCATGAAATAGTCTATCCATGATTTATTCGAGGCAACAAAAGATCTTGCTCTTGCAGATTCTTTGCGCACTTTAATTAGTTTTTCTTCAACTTCAACCAGTTGTTTAGTCTTCAGAGGGCTTACAACAGATACACCAAGAACAGAATAACCCCCAGAGACCATCACATCTTCCAAGGTTATTGTTGCTTCACCCCAAGGAAATATAAAAGTATTAGTATCAAGACACCATTTTTCAGCAAGGCCAAGAACAAGTTCTTTGTGTTGTTTCATATCATATTTGGAACTCATGACTGCCTCATAAATACCAACTTGCTTCCATAAAGCTTGGTACTTGGAATGCATGTTTTGGACCCATCTTTTCCATTTCTCTGTTGGACGTTTCCAGCCTCTGAATAACAGTTTCTCTGACAAGTCTTTGAGGTCATATGTAAGGGGCTTGGGGGA
This sequence comes from Theobroma grandiflorum, assembly GCA_036013995.1. Classification (NCBI taxonomy): domain Eukaryota; kingdom Viridiplantae; phylum Streptophyta; class Magnoliopsida; order Malvales; family Malvaceae; genus Theobroma; species Theobroma grandiflorum. The sequence goes on from CP142133.1 coordinate 34,775,856, forward strand.
GAAACAATCTGAAGGAAGCTCAGAAACGTTTCCATTATTGGAGGTGGCAGCTGGTTTGAGAAAGTGGGCTTTTCTTAGTGTAGGGTATCCACCAGTTGGTGAAACCATGAGCTCTTCCCTCTCTTCAAAAATGGTGTCTAATTGCTTCTCCATTGTTGCTGTTGGAAATTTTCACAAAAACTTTCACAAGGGATAAAAGTTGGTGCCTTTGTTGTAAAAATCACACCTTTTTCTGTTGTAACTCCAAGTCACTATCTTTGGCCATTTTTTTGGCTGGTAAAGCTTCATGTGCAAAGCTGGCATAGTTTTATTTTTGTGATCCTGCAGCTTTTGTTGAGTACTGATTTGTTTGGTTTAGGAAGGAAACAAAATGCAGCCTTTAGAGTTCAGACCTTGGGTCTAATTTTTTATTTACTAGGATGGTTTCTTTATTGTTATAATAATTGGGATAAAATCCTACAAAATGACAAAAATATTGAACAAAGATGGAATGGTTTTTTTTCATTTTTTATAATTGAAGGAGCGGGATTCGAACCTGCTCTTTAGATAAAAAGGGGATGGTTTCTACTAATGAAATTAAAGAAAGTATCACTGCAGTTAAAAGGGTAGGTTTGACTCCCTGGAATAACAAGTATACCATGACACACCATTACAACTCCTCCTTACTTAGGCCTGAAGATAATTTGGATCCATTTGAGGAAATCCTTAAAAGGCTTGGCTTTCTAATATTTTCAACCTTTATACCAATCTGCAAATGGTTTTGTACCATTACACTCAAATGGTAGCATGTGCAATGCTTGAATCACCAATTGTCCAGTTTCAAGTTGCTTCAAGAGAGACAGTTTTATACATCCTAGTCAAATGACTATTTCTTAAAGTAAAATATGGGTTTTGACATTCAGGTTGAAGTTAACTTGCATACTAACTATTTGTTTCTGTAATTTTGCATGTCCTTCCTTTCAGTATGCAAATCTGATCTTAAACTTGTCAAAGCAATGCTATGGAATCAAATGGTCTAACCCGACTGTGCCACCATGCTAAATTAATTCTCAATGTATTCATTTTAATTCTGTGTTACTTTCTAGATATTGAATGCTTAATTAACCACTTTGGTTAAAAACATCTGAACAGATAAACAGTCAATATGATTGGATTTTTATATGGAAAGTTGCCTTTGAAGTGGTTATCAGCATCAACTTCACAATTTACTGGCATAATGCAATAACTCATGTTAATAACCTTAAAACATTTCGAGCTATGCAAATGTTATAGAATATGAAGGTAGTAGGATCTTCTAAAATTTAACACTTGAAAAGTGTAAGAGAAAAATTCATTAAATTATCCAGATTCAAGCACAATAAAACAAGTAAATATTACAAAATGACTATATTAGTTCTAAACAATGAAGTTCAGATTCCACTTCAATAACTAGAGGAGACAAAGTGAAATGAGGATAAGAGCTTAGCATGAAGAAGGAAAATCAGAGAACTGTAAGTTTCTTCTGTTTCTGGTTTTCCTTGTTCTTCATTTTGGGCTTATCCCTGCCAGTTTCTCCAATCTCCTTAGCCTTCCTTCTAATTCTAGTCCAAATTTCTGAAGTGAACCAGAAATAGTATCTTTGATGGTAACATTTTCAGAGTTCTTGTGAAACCCTTCAACCATTCTTGTCTTGCTTTCTTTACCAATACCTTTAAGTGATCCTTCAAATCTTTTCTTCCGTTCAACTCTTGCTCTATGCTCAGTTACATCCAGTGCCTTCCTCCCTTCTTTAACAATCCTCTTAAGTTTTTGGTCAGAACCACCAGAATTCATTTGTCTTTCAGCAGTGCCATCAAGAGGCAGAGTGCCACAAGGCACCATATTTTCCAGCCATCCTAGCAACCCATTCTTCCCAACGTTTTTGAGAAACATGCCAGCCTTTTATGTCGACATTTTCAGGCCACTGTTTAAGGTTTTGAGAGAAGATATCAAACAACAAAGGAGTGTCGGGAACTGAAACAGCTTGTGACACAGTTTGGACACATGGTTTCAGGAACCTGGCAGTTCTCACCAAGGTTTTCCTATCTTTGGGACATATCAATTTTTCATCTCTAGATAGTTGAAAAATGGAATGAGAGTGTTCTTTTGCCAATTTTTGAAAACACAGGACGAGGAAAGAAAACAAAAGACCGTGAAAATGGTGGAAACATTTGAACAGTCTAGAGGTTTAAAAATTGCTGTAAAACCAAGAACAAACCACCCTCTTTCAGCCGTGAATTAAGCCCACTACTTGCGAAACGCAACGATTGGATGTTGCTTGTGACTGAGTAACTGAAAAGTACAGAATTTTAAGTCCTTTCCCTCTCAAACTCACCATATACTTAGAGTAATAAATTCGCCATTAATACACACATTTAACTGCCACCGAACCTGAGAAATGATAATGTACAAAAACAGCTTCATTGGCTTACTAGAAGAAAATTCATGCTTTAATTTGACAACTTTAAGGAAATGGTGAAGCTTAGAGCCAAATATTTTCAGGCCAAAATCATATGTCTAATTGGATATTGAAAATTATATGTAGATTGGACATGATAACTTCTTAGTTTGCCTCAAAGATTTAATTCTGATATGTTGTTAAATGTTAAGCATACTGAAAAACATTCTTATCCAAGAAATGGTTTTCACAAAGCCTGTTAGCTAGGCATTGGAGGTACATTATCCTGAGAATATGGTCCCATTTGCCTTTGACCACCTAACCATTTTCTTTCAACATTCCCTTATCTTTAACTTCTTTTCATTTTCAGGATAAAAATTTGGCTTTGCCGTTTAGGTTAGTGGGCATGATTACCTGCCTGGCTGCCTCAATCAAATTTCCATGGCCATACAGGATAGTGCATCCGCACACATAGGAGAAAGTGGGCGAGAGAGAGGGAGAGCCAGTGACAATGAGGGGTATTTTTCTATATAAAAAAACTTCACCAAATAATGGTTGTTTACTGTCACTTCCAACCTTTTTTTGTCTTTCACCCACCAGTAGCTGGTTTATCGGTAATCAATTAATGGAAGTAAAGACTGTGGCTTTCACTTTCACAACTTCTTATTCTATCCATTTAGAACACATGCTAAGTTATAACGCATGCATGAACCTAAGGTTACAGAATTCAGTGTGTTTCATGACCACAGATCTAATGATCCAAACAAAGGCCTAAAAGAAATGAGGCAGAGGCAAAGGACTCACTAAGAATATCATAAACCAAACTGTATCATATTGCTTCCCATATCCCTACCACTTTACATGGACTGACTGATTCAGAGCCTGACATTGGCTATTCAGAAGTAACTAGAAAAGACAAAGAGTTTTGCAGCCGAAATTCACTCTTGGGAACAGTCATATTTACCAAAATGCCATCCAACTGATCTCAAGATCTCGGTAGTATGATTAAAACCAACTATGGCTGTGCCTTTTTTGTCATTTTTTTACCACACTGTGATTGGTTCACTTTTACGGAAAAAATACATTTAAGGTAATAGTGAGGGAAGCTGGATAGTCGTAATCCAGTATGCAAAAAAGATAGACCATGGACGAACCTTTCTGTCTCCTCAAAATTCGATTAATGGCTTGACCCTTCAAAAACTCTCTTTTTACTGAAACCAAAGATACTCTTTTGCCAAGAAAAACTCCTTTCTTAACAATGGAGGATTCCTCAAATTCCATTGTCGAAGAAAGAGTAGAGCTTATGCTTTCACCTACTGGTAAGAATGTTAAACTGAGAACGGGCCATTTCATCAAACCTTCCATAGGCTCAGGCTCTATGGAAGGAACAACAGTTGCTAAGCACCCAAGACATTATCTTTCCTCTTCACTAACCACTTTTGAGCCCAAAAAACGGCCTTTAGAAGTCAAGTTCCATGGCTGGATGTACCCACAAAAGAATTGGAAAACTTGGGTTGTCAAGATGGCTTGTTTGCATGAGTCCACATGGAAGAAAGCTGGTATTTTTGAGGCTATCATGAATTCTACGTATAAGATAGAAAGAAACAACGATTTGGTATTTGGGGTTGCAGAAAAATGGTGCCATGAAACCCAAAGTTTCATTTTCTCTTGGGGTGAGGCAACTATCACATTGGAAGATGTCAAGATCCTGGGGGGTTACTCTGTGTTGGGGTCCCCTGTTTTTGCCCCTGTTGAAACAGCGGAAATGAAGGAGATAAGAGAGAAACTTAAGAGTGCAAGGAAAGAAATCTGTAAGAGTACATGTAAAAAGGCCTGCCAGCATTTATGGATGAGGAAATTCATGCACAGTGATTATAGCACAGTCGAGCATGAGGCGTTTCTTGCATTGTGGTTATCAAGGTTTGTTTTGCCATCGTCTTATAATACTGTTGTTGAAAGTGTTTTCTCTATTGCTATACACCTTGCTAGGGGGACTAGAATTGCACTTGCACCTGCTGTTCTTGCTAATATTTATAGAGATTTGAGTTGGTTAAACCAAAATATTGTTGCTTCAACTCAGTTAGAGTCCAATTATGATGATGGAAATGTTGCACTAGCAATTACCCTTTGGTCACCACTTGCACTAGTCCAGGTTTGGATCTGGGAGAGATTTTTGGACTTACAACCGAGGCGTAATTTGATTAAAAATGGTGAGCCAAGGTTTGCTTTGTGGCATGGCCTAAATTGCGAAGTGCAAGATGTGTGCTCAGTTCTAGACTCAGCCAAGGAAAGGTTTGTTTGGCGTCCTTATGTTAGGAAAATAACAAACTGTGATGGTGCTAAGTTTTATGAAGACAATGCAATGTGGATATTGCTTGATTCAAGGTTAGATAATGAATTGCTGTCGTTTGCACGATGCTTGAGGGTTTCGGAGCTAGTTGGACTTGACTGTACAGAGCAGTACCTTCCACATCGAGTAGCACTGCAATTTGGAATGGATCAGGATATTCCTGGTTGTGTTCCCCGATCAAATGGTACTCCTGAGATTGTATGGGCTGATTACAATAAGTCTGTTGATGGTGGGAAGTTGTATATTCCGCCCAGGCTTTTTGAGGCAGATGTTACTACTCAGTACTTGGAGTGGTGGAAGCAATCAGTGTTGAGCCCGCAAGAGGTAAGCAAAGATGTGTTAAGGATGAGTGAAGGTAATGGCTTTCCGGGTTCTGAAATAAACACAAAAAAATCAAAAAGAGCAAAGGAAGGTCCATTTGCTTCAACTCGACCTGATTTCTATCGCAAGATTTTGAAGAGATCTCGCCGGCCTTTAACAATAAAGGAGAAAGGTAAAAATGCCACTTCTGATCTCGGTTATCCACTGAAAGAGTTGAAAAAGCTAGTACAATATCCAAGATGGAAGAAGGAAGTTCGTAATGCAGGTTTTGTGGCCCCAAGCTCAAAAAGAAAGAAGAAAGGCAACAATGCTTTCATTCCTTATGAATTTCCTGCAAAGAGCTTGAAAGGTCTAGCACTTGCTTCAGAAGTAAACAATGAAGATAAGAATGAGACTACTTCAGCTAGCTCTCTTTTCAAGCCTTTAAAAGACCCACCCCCTAATTTTGTAATTCAGAAGGAACTTCAAAGTTCTCCATTTCCTCCTGGTTCTCCTCCCAAAGAATGTTCGGTGGAAACCAAGGGCCCTGTTAATGAAGATAAGGTGACTCCCACAGTTTCTACTGGTTTTCGTCCCAAATGCGTAGATGAAGATGAAGTACCTCCTCTAGTTCCTCCTAGTTTTCCTCCCAAACACAATATGGTACTGGAAGCCAGGGGTTCTGTTAACGAAGGTGAAGTAACTGCCTTAGGTACTCCTGGTTTTCCTCCTAACCACGATACAATGGAAGTCGGAGATTCTGTCAATGAAGATGAAGTGACTGCCAAAAAAACATTAAGACCTGCTAGTCAGCATGGCAGTATGGAGAATATGGAGAATAAAGAGTGTAGAAATGATGAGAAGTCAGTAATTTATCCTCAAAGTCGTTCTGTGGATCCTCATGATAAAGATAAACTGACATTGCTAGGTCTCGAAGCAAGGATTAGCCGGCTGGAAAGACTGGTTGCTGAGATAAAAGCAGCAAGAAAAGCTAAGTCAATGGTAACAACATGAGCTAACTTGGTTTAGTCATTTTTATGTCAATATCTGAATCATTAGTCAGATTGAACTTGATGGAAGTAGAATCTGTGGTAGATCATCAGCTAGATATGAAAGAACATGATTCATGTAACCTTATGTATTTAGTTGATATTCATCTCAGTCAAAACAATAGCTCTAATTACTTCAAGCTTCTCTATAGTAAAACCTGATATGCAATTATCTTCTTTGTAACACAGTGAATGGGTGGTGACTTCACAGTCAGATACATAATCTGCGAATTTTCATACTCTGAGGCTACTTTCTTTTGGTTTAATTTATGTTAAAAACCATCTTAGCAAGTTAAAAAAAAAAGAATTGTATAGCTTAACGTTACTGTATTAATCTCTTTTGGTTTAATATATAGTTGAAGGGTACATGTTCTTTGGAGTATTTTCATGGTGTCTAACCCTTGCTTATTAGAGTAGTTAGATTCCAACATTATTTAGGATGGGAGTGATTTACAGCATTTGTCGTAAGTTATAGGAAGAGAATATTGAGACCAGACCTTTATGCCAAAATGTGTGAAACAAGTTCATTTTCCCAGCAGTCAGCAGACACTGTTTTTCATATCTATCAAATACAAAAAAAGGCTGATTTTCATTTGTGTTCAGCTTACAAACAATATGAACAATACGATTCTCTATTGTAGAAGTTGCAGAAGTTTTTCACATCCATTTTTGACAGTTGCAACATATATATTGCTTGTAGTGGGGTCGTGAATTGACATCCATGATACAGTGATCCACCTTATAATATATACTGAATCAAATATATGCTTAGGCTCTGGCTCTTGCCTTCTGCTTTTTAGCTTCAAGTCTGGATGCTATCATGTTGAGTGTGATGGTACTGCTTTCAGACATTCTTCACAAACCCAATCTTCAAGCACATCCATCGCTAGAGCCTGCTTGCAATACCTTCCAAAAGAACGAACATTATTTTCAGAATTGAAGGTCAAACAAATAAACTACATATGAATCAAGCAAGAAATCTGCTTCTTAATTTAATTGATTACAAGCATTGAAACTTTAAGATTGAGTGATGGTAATCTTACTTGTGACGCCCGATAGAGCATTGGGAGCAAGTTATAATCAGTTCCTGAAAGCCAACATCACCACAAATATCACAGACCTTGTCCTGTTGAAAAAAGGGAAGTATCACATTAAAATTTCTATATAGTTAATTTTAATTATTAATTACTATAATAAATTGGACAAACATGAAAAAAAAAAAACTTTTGTAAAAAAAAAGAAAGAATATTGTGAAAGAAACCAGCAGTGTAAAAACAAAAGGATATATTGCAACTAGAAAAAGACAAGAAAAAAAATGGAAGGAATGAGAGTTTTTACTAGTTCCTCGTTGCCGCCACCATCACCATCAACATTGCCATCATTGCCATTATTCCCGTGGGCATTGCCATCTTCGTTATGCGCACTATTGTGTTCACTGGTAGACCCACTCTATATAGTGATAGAAATTAAACACATTAAAATATCAAATACATATTAAATTTTATATGTCGAAAATGAAAAAAAGATAGAAGCTTATACTTCAAAATGATCAAGAATTCGACATACAAGCCGACCCTCTAGTGATTGTATCTCTTGTTGGATTTCCAACTGTATTGATTGCATCTCTTGTTGAATCTCTAGTTGCATTGACTGCATTTGCATCTGCAGCTCTTTTGAATCTCTAGTTGCATTGACTGCATTTGCATCTGCAGTGACTGAAGGTCTTTCTTCCATTGCGTCCTTATCCGTTTCATCTCACGCTTAAAGCCTAAAAAAATCTGAGGATGCAATGGCGGGTTGCGCGCTTGATCATCATCATCAACAGGAGCAACAGTAGGAGAAGCATCAGGAGCCTCTGCCTCAACAAAATGGGTATGGACCTCCTTGTTTATGGTGTGACTCCGCTTAATGCCTCGTCTTACCACATTTTTCTTTTTACGGTCCATTTTCTTTTTCTTTTGCTGGGAACCGAATCCTTCCCGACCTTCCAACTTCCACAATGGAACATATTGTTGTCCTTCGGATATATCAACATCAATGTCAACCCAATATGCCTTCAACACCTCTTCTGCAGTTGGCTCCAAGGTAATTGCGTGCAACTACATTAAAACATATATTGCCATTAGGTTAAAAGGTAGTTAATATAAAACAAAAAAAATTTAAATTAAATAATAATAGTATAGTTTCGTTTCTCACTTTGCCTTCTTCCTACAAACTTGCAATATTCATGTGGAAGTTTGTAGGCCTCTTGTCACAATGCCATTTCAACATTCTTGGATAAGCTGGTCCAGATTGACGCTGTGTTCCAAACCAACTTTGAATATTAGGAATTGCCTCCAATGCCCAAAACTACACATCAATTGTAAAACACTTTAATCACCTAATAAAATCTTATGCAAAAAGAAAAATGAAAAACCTTAGAATAAGACACACTACTTGAAACGCCCATATAAATCCGTATATATGATAACGGTTTTTGTTTTCTGTTATCACCACTGGAGGTTTAAAGCACCTGCACAAGTAATCCACAGTCAAACTCCACACGTAGGTGCCCCATGGGAATGCATTCCATTGGTTGATGTTTTCGACCAGCGACAACAACCACGGAATCACAGCTCGTCTGTAGTCTTGACCAAATAAAACATTGTTCGCAATCAAGACGAGGGCAATTTTTATTGCGTCTCCATCCTGTTGAAACCGCCCTCTCTTAAATGTATTTAAAACTTGTTCTAACTTCACTTCGTTTCCCGATCCCCAATATCGCTCATGAATTCCTCCAGTGATGACCTCGTAAGAATTGACAATAATGGTCGGCATGGTACCAAACTTCAGTCCAGTCACCAAGCAAAACTCATGCTTCGAAAATCGAGCTTTGGTTTTACCTATGGCAAACCATAACTCACCTTCAATGGCACCGGGTTGATTAATTCTGCGTAGCATTAGGTTGTGTACGAGACTGGCACAAAATAAATTCTTATCTGATTCAACGTCCATCAGATGCCCAAAGCATGTTTTCTTCATTGCTTCCAACTCATTTACTTTCTGCAATACCTCACGTATGACGTGTAGCTGTGTCCATTTACAGTGGATGTTAATACCAGCGTTGTAGTCCCGCTGGTCCCTCGGCACACAAAGTAAAGCTTCCATGTTCTCCAAATTTGTTCTTGTTATGACCATCTGCAACATAAAACAAATAATATTTTCATTTTAGTAAATATGATCAATGAAGATTAAAAATAATAATAACTATTTCTTACTATCATTGCGTACATAAAACAGAATAATTTAAGCACATGTTAAGTATGGATTATTAAGTAAATCAGTATATTCATATTAAAGCATTAAAGTTGAGCAAAAAAATACAAAATCCATGCAATGGCGATCATGTAATGCCATACAGATAAAATTCACATAATGCCATACGCATAACACTCACACACTTCCATACAGATAATAGTCATGCAATGCCCTACAAATAACAATGATGTAATAACCTTCATAAAACGATCATGTAATGCAATACAGATAACAGTCATGTAATGCCCTATTAAGGAGTCACACAACGACTTAAATTCAATCACACAATGAGCTATCAACAAGTCATACAGTGCCAAAAATCCCTAAATCAATCATGCAGATCTTAAGTGACGTCATGCCTAAAACCAATTATGCATAAAGTGTCAACCACTCATGCAAACTCTCAATCAAATAATACCTATACCCAATTCCTATCAATCAGTCACGCATGCCTATAAATCAGTATGCATGTCTTGTCACCGTTTGAGCCAAAAACTACCAACAATACCAACTTTAAATTTATATTCAACAATTTCAAACAATAAGAATATCAATATGAACAAGCAATGTGTTTACGTTTATACTCAAAAATAATAAATGAAGAACATGAAGAATAAGAATAACCTTAAACCTATCTCCACGAGCCATCTTTTTAGTGTTTCCATCCCATTAAAATTGCCTTTTATTGAACATATCCAACACATGTTGTAGTTTCACTTCTTGTGATAGATATGAAATGCTTTTTTTTTTTTATTCGTTGAGATTCTTTTATGAGTTTTGTTAAAAGATATTTTTGCAAAAATTTTCCTTAACAGATCTTTTCTGCAAGATTTTTCCATATTTTCAAAGATTTTGTGATCATTTATAAGGGTTGAGGATACATTTTTTTTTTATTCTTTCAAGGCTTGCATGATTTTCTCATAGTAAAATTTAGGTGTTTGAGGAAAATAATATAAACACATTTCAACATCTGGTGATGGCTAAATATGAGCTGCTCCCTAATATTATGAGTTCTTGCTAGGGTGCTAAAGAGGAAAAATCATTGCAAAACTTCAACAAAATTGGCTTGCTATGGTTCTGTTGACTTACTCTATCAACTAGTCATGCAATGACTTATTAACCAATAACGCAGTGACTTATCAACTGGTCATGTAATGTTAAAACCCTTAAACTTAATGCTTAAACTAATCATGCACACTCTAAGTGACGCTGTCTAAAAACCAATCATACATAAAGTGTCAACTACTCATTCAAACCCTTAATCACACAATACCTAAACCTTTAAACCTAATTCTTATCAACCAGTCACACATACCCTGTCAACATTCAAGTCAAAAACCACCAAAAATACCAAATACAAATTTATATTCAACAATTTCAAATAATAAAATTATCAATATGAACAAATAATATGCTTATGTTTATACTTAAAAACCATAAATGAAGAACATGAAAAATAAAGATAGCCCTAAACCTTTCTCCACATAGTTAAAATAAAAATAAAAATATATGCCTATCTTTTTTTATGAAATGTGAACTTTCTCTCACTGCTCAATATGTAAACTACCTATATGTGAAACATCACTCAAAAATGTTTTGTTCAAAATGCTTGATATACAGTTGACCCGACGAGAAATGCTTTCGCGAGAATGCTTTGTAAGGAGATATATGGTTTGTCAATAAGAATTGAGAAGTTACAAAACTTGTAAACATATTTGATTCAAACATATGGGTCGAGTTGAGGCACTGAGCCAAATATTTAAGTCAATTTCATTATGAACAATTTTATCTTAATTTAATTTTTTTTAACTAAAAACAGTTAAAATTATGAAAATGTCTATTTTAAAAAATACCTTATGCATGGAGCATACTTTTGAAAATAACTCAAGAAAAAAAATGCTAAAAACAAAAACATACCAGTGACGAGTTGAAGACAAAGATGGCAAGGCAGGGACGACAGAGTGAAGAAGATGCAATCTATGAATTTTTGAGAGGAAGAAGCGGAAAGCCGGAATGAGATGTTCAAAGTGAGACTAGTGACGATTGAATTGGCAGCAAAGGATGCGTTGATTTGAACTCTGTGGAGTGATTAAAGGCAGGGCGATTTATATTCAACCGTTTGTTTTAATTGCATGGCGCATGCGGTTGATGTCATGGGGAATTGGATTGGTTGGCGGCTGCAGCAGTAATAAATCCTACATGAAGCAAATAATTGTTCCACCAGTGGCATAACAGAGTTTACTTCAACTAATTTGTTAATTACAATATTACATATGTGGATTCTTTTAGGAAAGCTTTTTCAGCCTCAAAACTTTGTCTTTTTACATACAATGGGTGACAGGGTAAGTCCAACAGAAGAGGGAAATAATCATTTTCTCAATTTGCATTCCAATCTTATGCAATTTGTGCTCTTCAAAATAAAACTCTTATGCAATTTGCATACCAATCTTATACTTTTTAACACTTTCTACATCAAAAAAATCAAACAGACAGCAAATTTCTTGAGCTTTCTTTAACACATTTTACATTTCTAACATCATACATCCACTCTTTTACAACTGAAAAACTTCTCCGGCCATTGTTCTCCGGCCTCCGGCGCACGGGTTGGATTCTTTCAATCTTTTTCCTATGCATTTGCTCAACCAAATTGACAAATCTCCATTATCAAAATAGTCAAGAATGTGCATTTCTACAGCCTGTTAGCAAACACATGGAACAAACATGATGAAACTTTAAATTCATTAGACCCTTTTTCCTAGAGAATAACTATTCTAAGAGAAAATATGCATCCATCATCATAACATGCTCTTAACATGCATATCCATCATCAAAGGATGCAAAGAAACTAATAAATACACAAAAGACACAGGCTGAGAAGCAAGTACTTAATCTAAACAATTTTCCAGATTTACAAAGACAAAGAATCACTTCTGAAACAGCTCATAACCAGACATTTTCAAGGAGAAAAAGAACAAAATGTGAATCTAAAGCTTCAAGCATATAGATAGAAATTAACTAAAATAATCATTTTTTCTGACAAATTAAGAGTATGCATCCCTCAGATGAATTAATCATCAATCAAAATCAGTCCACTACTTTTAAATTTACATGATTACTCTTCACAGGGATGCAAGTCATATTCCAATCCAAAAAATAAAATCAAGAAGCATATTACTGAATATAATTAGATTATCTAATAAGCCTATTTAAGATATGCCCATCCCTTAAAAACAGAGCAAAAAACAAAATAATCTACAACATATCATGATTAAAAATGAGATGAAATTAAGAGAAAAAAGAAGAAGATTAACATCCCTCAAAATTATCTATTCTTCAGAGCAAGTCAGGCCTATCAACTTGTAAAATTCAATAGAAATTCATCATAGGGATGCAAACTTTTATTAAAAAAAATAATTTTTTTAGTTAATTAAAAAAAAAAAAGAGAGATTATTCAAGACAAAACAATGAAAACCCAGAAAGGGCAAGCATGGGCATCTCTCAGAAATGGAATTATCATCAATAAATCAGGCTACTTTTAACACGAAATACATCCAAACATAATTGATATATAAAAAATATGAAATTTGTACTTCAAATTTATAAAAAAATAAAAAAAAAACAGCTGAAATGTTAATCATCCCCTCGGAATTGGATATTCGTCAATGGAAATAAATCGGTCCACTACTTTTAATTTGTTTCTGGGATTAATTCTTCATAGGGATTTATTTTAAAAAAAAAACAAGAAAAAGAGAAAAAAATCGCCATTGAAAAAGAAAAGATTTTTCTCAGGCGAAGATGAAAATGAGAAATAATCAGTGAAGAAATTTAAGAAAAAAATACAAAATTTGGTGCCGATTGAGGGGAAGTGGAAACTGGAAACGCTTCGATTGGGAATTAAAGAGACTACGGTTTTAGCTGCTTTAAAGAACGAGATGAAACAATTAAAATTACCTGATTGGTCCTCGAAATGTAATAAAATTACAATTAGCTATGAAGCTTTATATGATAGTGGGCTAGGCCTTGGTGGAAAGATGGGCCATTTTATGGGCCCAGGACGCCATGATGAGCTTTTATTTGGGGCCCAAGGAAGCCATGAGATTAAGCTCACTTCCCTTCTTTCTTATATTATTTTAACTATTATTAATTAATTAATAATTAATGTTACAAAAGTTGAAAATGCATTAAAAAAACCAATGCCAATTAAGAAAAATAAAGTAAACTTAGTTAAATTACATAGTAATTTAATATTAAATTAAATTATAAAATCAAATCTTATTTTCTTAATTTTATTTTTTATGTTAATTACATAATAAGAGATTAAAGTATAACATCTTACCAACACGATAAACTTAATAACATTAAAATTACGACTATTTGATTTCCACCAATACAAAATATTGAATTCATCATCATCCTTATCATCAACAAGCTCTTCGCTCAAATACTTATCCAGCTCCCATTTTTGTTCCATGCATCGACTTTCCCTGTACTTTCTGAAATCTGAGCTCAAACCCCTTTTCTTTTTCTCAAGTAGGTTAGTGTCACCAGTGGCTTGTGTTTTTTGGCTCATTTGGCTTCTATCACTCACTTGCTTAGATTGGTGTCTAACCCTTGCTTATTAGAGTAGTTAGATTCCAACATTATTTAGGATGGGAGTGATTGACAGCCTTTGCCATAAGTTATAGGAAGAGAATATTGAGACCAGACCTTTATGCCAAAATGTGTGAAACAAGTTCATTTTCCCAGCAGTCAACAGACACTGTTTTTCATATCTGTCAAGTTCATTTTCATTTGTGTTCAGCTTACAAACAATATGAACAATATGATTCTCTATTGTAGAAGTTGCAGAAGTTTTTCACATCCATTTTTGACAGTTGCAACATATATATTGCTTGTAGTGCGGTCGTGAATTGACATCCATGATACAGTGATCCACCTTATAATACATACTGAATCAAATATATGCTTAGGCTCTGGCTCTTGCCTTCTGCTTTTAGCTTCAAGTCTGGATGCTATCATGTTGAGTGTGATGGTACTGCTTTCAGACATTCTTCACAAACCCAATCTTCAAGCGCATCCATCGCTAGAGCCTGCTTGCAATACCTTCCAAAAGAACGAACATTATTTTCAGAATTGAAGGTCAAACAAATAAACTACATATGAACCAAGCAAGAAGTTTGCTTCTTAATTTAATTGATTACAAGCATTGAAACTTAAGATTGAGTGATGATAATCTTACTTGTGACGCCCGATAGAGCATTGGGAGCAAGTTATAATCAGTTCTTGAAAGCCAACGTCACCACATATATCACAGACCTTGTCCTGTTGAAAAAAGGAAATATCACATTAAAATTTCTATATAATTATTTTTAATTATTAATTACTATAATAAATTTGACAAAAATTAAAAAAAAAGGGTAAAAAAAAAAGAAATATCATGAAAGAAACCAGCAGTGTAAAAAAAAAAGATATATTAGCAACAAGAAAACGACAAGAAAAGAGGCAAGGAAGGAGAGTTTTTACTAGTTGCTTGTTGCCACCGCTACCACCATCAACACCGTCACCACTGCCATGAACCCCGTGGGTATTGCCATCATCGCTGGGTGTTCCATCGTGTTGACCGGTAAACCCACCCTACAGAATGAGAAAAATTAGAATAGCAAATAGGTTAAAAAATACGTTTCCAAGCAATATGGCATTGAAACATATACATCCTAAAAAACAGTACAAAAAACTTAAATACATCCTAAATGCTACGCGAAAAAAACAACAGAAGCTAGAAGCTCAAACTTTAGTGACTGCTGAGAAGTTGAGAAGCTGATGTACAAGCCGGTCCTCCAGTGACTGCATGTCCTTTTTCCACTCCTGCCTTAGCCGGTCCTCTATTGATTGCATGTCCTTCTTCCATAGTCGCCTCAGTTTGCCCACAGCTCGTCTCAAGTCACGCATTCTGACCACATCGTCATTTGCCATCCCCCTTCGCAACTGCAATAAGATCGAATAAGAATATAAGATGTTAGTCAATTGTAAAACAAGGGATTGTTGGTTATACAAAGAACCGTGCTCACCGACGATTGGGCGATGTGAACAAAGCGATGAGGTGGCACTCGTGCTGATGAACGACGACGGGCAACTGATGTTGTTGAGGATGCTGTGTGCGTCTGAGGAGGTGGCGACATGTGCCTCTGAGATTGAGCAGCTGGAGTGACATCGACCTCATCATCTTCCTCGTCCATCAAATGAGGGCATGACTGGTTGTCCTCTCCAGATATGTCAATGTGCCTCCGCTTAATGCCATCATTAGCTCTTTTCTGCTTCAATGCTCTCCGCTTCTCTCTTAAATGGACACCCCATGCAACTCGATCCTTCAAATGCCATATTGGAATGTACTGATGTCCCTTAAATAGAGAGACAGTTATGTCAACCCAATATGGCATTGCCTCCTCCTCCGGGGTGGGCTCCAAGATGTGGTGTGCCCACAACTGCACAAAACATACATTGTAATTAGTTTGAAAAATAGTTCACATATGACAATAAAAAATTAGTAGCATTTTGCTCACCTGTTGAGTGGACTCTAAATTTTTCACCGCCTGGTAGAACAACGTCGGCTTGCGCTTGCACTCCCATTTACACATTCGTGGATAAATGTTGCCTTTCTTAACCTGTAAGGCAATTAAGTTTTGGAAAGCAGGAATGGCTTCTATTGCCCAGAACTGTAAGTTAATTGTAAACATTATAATCACTTAAATGCTACATGAAATGTTATATGAAAAGAAAAATGAAAAACGTTAGGTGACACTACCTGTATCGCCCATACAAATCCGTATATGTTGTAGCGAAAAAGTTTAGGCTTCTCCGACATTACGGGAGGAACTTCGAACCCCCTCAATAAATAGTCCGTAGTCAACTTCCATACATAGTGACCCCATGGGAATGCATTCCAAGCTTCAATGTCCTCAACCAACATCAACAGCCACAGCGTCACACATCTTCTATAGTCTTGTCCGAATAAAATATTATTTGCGAGCAAGACGAGAGCAATTTTTGTTGCGTCTCCTGGTTGCTTAAATTTTCCTTTTTGGAACCTCTTAAGCATCGTCAACAACTTCACATTCTTCCCTTTCCAGTATCTGGAGTGAATTCCTTCGAGGACTAGCTCGTAGGGACGTGAGAAAATATCTGTCATGGGGCCGAACTTCAGTCCTGTCACAAGGCAAAACTCACGTTTAGAGAAGCGCGCCTTAGTCTTGCCTATGGCAAACCAGAACTCATGCTCCATTGCGTCGGGTTCAGTGATTCTGCGCTGCATGATGTTCTGCAGGAGACCAGCACAGAAGAAGCCCTGCGGATATACGTCCAGCAACATCCCAAAGCATGTAGCCTTTACTGCATTGTACTCCCCGACCTCTATAAGTGTCTTTTTTATATATTGTAGATGTGACCACTTACAATGGGTGGTAATGGCGACTTTAAAAGCCCACTTGTCCCTCGGAACAACAAGCGAAGCTTCAAGGTTTTCGTACTCTCTAAAATCCATCTGTAATAAAAAACAGTTGTAAGTTACACGTAATGAACAGTTAACTCAAAGAAGCCACATGTCATTTACAAAAAAATTAATGTTGTTGCATGCCATGTAGAACAACGGTAATATTTTTACATGTTATGTCTAATAACTAAGTTATTATATGTCCTATTTAAAATCCTTAGTTGCTACACGTCATGCCTAAAACTCTTAAGTTGCTATATGTCAAACTTAAAAAATCCTAAATTACTACATGTCATGCATCAAAATCCTAAATTACTACACACTATGCCTATCAATCCAAGTTGCTACACACCATGATGAAACGATGAAGAAGAAACCAAATTATGAGAGATCGGATGAAGAGGAAGGAGGGTATAGGAAGCCGAGTTATGGGAGGAAAAATGATGATTCGGATGATGAAAAGAGGAAGAGTCATGGTTATGGTGGTGATGAAGGTTAGGGCCGCAAGAAATTTAGGGATGACAACTCTGATGATGACGAAGAAAAGAAGCATCACCGCTATACGCATCACCACCACAGGCGCCATGATGACAATGATGAGTAAATCAGATTGGTGGTAAATCTCTGAATGGAGTTCATGCCATAATAGCTACTACTAAATAAAAGCTTGGGGCATGCCCCCTTTGGTGGTATCTACTACCTTTAGCCGAATGGTTCATGTGTGTCAGTGACTGTGATTGTCAATAAAATCCCCAAACATTTGGGTTACTGTGTTGTGCTTGCATATTATCAACTAGATGATGACAATGTGATGCTTAAGTGTGTGCCGTTGAAATGTCTTTCTTTTTCAACAAAAAAAAAAAAAAGCGACAAACAAAAACATACCAGTGACGACTTGAAGACAAAGCTGAGAAGGCAGAGATGACAGAGTGAAGAAGATGTAATCTATGAATTTTTGAGAGGAGGAAGCGAAAGCCGGAATGAGATGTTCAAAGTGAGATGTTCATTTGAAATGTGTGGAGTGCTTAAAGGCAGGGCGATTCATATTCAACCGTTTGGTTTTAATTGCATGGAGCATGCAGCTGATGCCATGGGGAATTGGATTGGTTGGTGGCTGTAGCTGTAATAAATCCTACTTGAACCAAATGATTATTCCCCTTTACTTCAACTAATTTGTTCATTAGAAGATTACAAATGTGGATTTCCCTTTAGGAAAGCTTTTTCAGCCTCAATACTTTGTGTTTTTACATACAGTGGGTGACAGGGCGAGTCCAACGGAAGAGGGAAAGAATCATTTCCTCAATTTGCATTTCAATCTTATGCAATTTGTACTCTTCAAAAGAAAAAGAAAAGTCTTATGCAATTTGCATACCAATATAAGCTTTTAACACTTTCTACATCAAATAGAATGAACAAGATACATCACATAGACAGCAAAATTCTTAAGCTTTTTTAAACACTTTCTTCATTTCTAGCATCATACATCCACTCTTTTACAACTGAACAACTTCTCAGGCAATTGTTCTCCAGCCTCCGGCACACGTGTTGGCTTCTTTCAATCTTTTTCCTATGCATTTGCTAAACCAAATTGACAAATCTCCATTATCAAAATAGTCAAGATTGTCAAAATAGCCAAGAATGTCCATTTCTACAGCCTGTTAGCAAACACAAGGAACAAACATGATTGAAATTTAAGTTCATTAGACCCTTTTTCCCAATTAAACCCTTTTTCCTAGAGAATAACAATTCAAAGAGAAAATATGCATCCATCCTCATAACATGCTCTTAACATGCATATCCATCATCAAAGGGATGCAAAGAAACTAATAAATACACAAAAGACACAGGCTGAGAAGCAAGTACTTAATCTAAACAATTTTCCAGATTTACAAAGACAAAGAATCACTTCTGAAACAGCTCATAACCAGACATTTTCAAGGAGAAAAAGAACAAAATGTGAATCTAAAGCTTCAAGCATATAGATCGAAATTAAATAAAATAATAATCTTTTTCTGACAAATTAAGAGTATGCATCCCTCAGATGCATTAATCATCAATAAAAATCAGTCCACTACTTTTAATTTACATGATTACTCTTCACAGGGATGCAAATCAAATTCCAATCCAAAAAATAAAATCAAGAAGCATATTACTGAATATATTAGATTATCTAATTAGCATATTTAAGATATGCCCATCCCTTAAAAACAGAGCAAAAAACAAAATAATCTACAACATGTCATGATTAAAAATGAGATGAAATTAATAAAAAAGGAAGAAGATTAACATCCCTCAAAATTATCTATTCTTCAGAGCAAGTCAGGCCTATCAACTTATAAAATTCAATAGAAATTCATCATAGGGATGCAAACTTTTATTAAAAAAATAATTTTTTTAATAAAAAAAGGACATTTGTTTTAATCAACAAAATGAGTTAATTCAAAAAAAAAAAAAGAGAGATTATTCAAGACATAACAATGAAAACCCAGAAAGGGCAAGCATGGGCATCTCTCAGAAATGGAATTATCATCAATAAATCAGGCTACTTTTAACACGAAATATATCCAAACATCATTGAGATACAAAAATATGAAATTTGTGCTTCGAATTTATAAAAAAATAAAACAAACCAGCTGAAATGTTAATCATCCCCTCGGAATTGGATATTCGTCAATGGAAATAAATCGGTCCACTACTTCTAATTTATTTCTCGGATTAATTCTTCATAGGGATTTATTTTAACAAAAAAACCAAGAAAAAGAGGAAAAAAATCGCCATTGAAAAAGAAAAGATTTTTCTCAAGCGAAGATGAAAACGAGAAATAATCAGTGATGAAATTTAAGAAATAATACAAAATTTGGTGCCGTTTGAGGGGAAGGGGAAACTGGAAATGCTTCCATTGGGAATTAAAGAGACTAGGATTTTAGCTGCTTTAAAGAACGAGATGAATCAATTGAAATTACCTGATTGGTCCTCGAAATGTTATGAAATTTCAATTAGCGATGGAACTTTATATGATAGTGGGCTGGTCCTTGGTGGAAAGATGGGCTCTTTTTGGGGTCAAGGACGCCACGATTAGCTTTTATTTGGGGCCCAAGGAAGCCATGAGATTAAGCTCACTTCCCTTCTCTCTTATATTATTTTAACTATTATTAATTAATTAATAATTAATGTTACAAAAGTTGAAAATGCATTAAAAAAAAACAATGCCAATTAAGAAAAATTAAACTAAACTAAATTAAATTACGTAGTAATTTAATATCAAATTAAATTATAAAATCAAGGCTTATTTTCTTAATTTCATATTTTTTATGTTAATTATATAGTAAGAGATTAAAGTATAACATCTTACCAACGCCACAAACTTAATGACATTAAAATGTTTGGACAAATATAGTTAAGAACATTAAAATATTCTTACAAACATAAATGAAAACACATTAAAATGTTCCAACAAAGATAAGCAAGGAAATATTAAAATCGTTCCGATTTCCGACAACTAAGAATACTAAAAAGTTCCGACAAGGGAACAACTTCCGAAGAAAGTAAACCCGAACATATTAGTGAAACATCTTCATCGCTAAGCTCGAAAATGATGAAAACACCTTTCCCCTAATCCGATGCTGATTCCAATTCAATTTTTGAAAATTCTACAAATGCATAAACAAAAATAGCAAAGTAAAAGCTAAAGAAGAATTTTAAGGAAAATTAAGGAATAAGAACTTGTAAGAGAAGAAAGATTAAATGGCATGTATGAAAATATTACCTAAGTCAAGTTTGTCAATCTCCTCCATTTCTTGCTCAAAGTCACTTGGATTTAGATGTGATGGTCCTCGTAGCCAATCCTGAGCACAAACAAGGGATTGCACCACCTTAGGAGTTAAAGAACCCCTATATGCATCAAGCTCACATCAACCAGTGTTAAAAGCAGATTTTGAAGTAGCTGTGGATATAGGAATTGCCAAAACATCATGAGCCAAATGAGAAAGGACGGGAAATTTACGACTATTTGATTTCCACCAATCCAAAATATTGAATTCATCATCATCATTATCATCAACAAGCTCTTCACTCAAATACTCCAGCTCTGTTTTTTGTTCCGTGCATCGACTTTCCCTATACTTTTTGAAATCTGAGATCAAACCCCTTTTCCTTTTCTGAAGTAGGTTAGTGTCACCAGTGGCCTGTGTTTTTTGGCTCATTTGGCTCCTATCACTCACTTGCTTAGATTGTGAGAGTTCCATCATTCTCTTATAATCATTAAATAACTCAAAGACTGCTTCCTTGACTTCTTTTGTCATCACTTCAGCTTCCTCTTCTGCATACATTACTTTAAAACAAAATTCCACAAAGTCAAGTTTATTCCGAGGGTCAAGAACAACTGCAACATAAAGCAACACATTCATTTTCCTATGTTCCCCCAATACTTATCATACTTTTCCTTCATTCTTTTGGCCATTGTACTGAATTCAACATCACTACTCAACTGCCAATCGCGCAAAAGACGATAAACTTCACAAATTTCCCCCAAGAAAATGTTAGAAGTGACGCACAATGAACCCGCAACTTTAAAAGTGAGTTCATAGAAAGGTTGCAAGAAAAGGACTAACCTCCTAACATTTACCCAATCATTACTATCAGGCACCCCATCTCCCAACAAAAGCTCATCTTTAAAAAAGGGATCCTCATCTTCAAACCTCTCAAAAGCCCTTTCAAATTTTTGAGCTACATCCAACATCAAGTAAGTGGAATTCCACTTGGTGCTAACATCTAAGCACAAGAAACCCTTAGATTGAATCTCTTCTATCTCAACACACTCTTTAAATTTTTGCAAGCTAGATGATGATTGTCTCACATATATTACTGCCCCCCTAACACGAGCAACTAAATCCTTAAATTTGTTTAACACATCACTAACAATTAAATTGATAATGTGTGAAATACATTTCAAATGAAGATATTTACCTTGTAGAATACCCATTCCAAATAGGTTGAATCTATTCTTCAAGAATGATATTGCATCATCATTTGTACTAGCATTGTCCACTGTGATAGTGAAAACCTTATCAATTCCCCAATCACGCAAACACCACAAAATTGCCTTACCACTAGCATCACCTCTGTAACTATAAACCCGAGAAAAGTTCAACATTTTTTTGTTTAATTTCCAATCATTGTCTATAAAGTGTGCTGTGAGAGACATATAGTCCTCTTGTTGCAATGAGGTCCAAGTTTCTAGAGTAAGGGAAACCCTATGTGAAGAAGACTGCAAAAATTTCTTCAAGCTATTCTTTTCTTCAATATAGAGTTGATAACAATCCCTAGCAATAATCCATCGTGATGGAACTTCAAACCTAGGACATACAAGCGACATCCATAGCCTATATTCTGTGCTTTCCACAAACTTAAAGGGCAACTCATCTAAAATGATCATTTCAGCCAAAGACCTCTGAATGGCCTGTTGATCAAATTTCCAACTGCCTTCTAAATCAGAATCTGCTTCGTCATCAGTATGAGAAATCTTTCTACAAACTCTTTTATGATCAGCATGAAACTCACTATCACAATGATTGCATGGCTCACCTTCCTCATTTACGAATTTGGTGGAGTGACCCCTTGTTTCTGACCTTGGCTTAGTTGACTTTCTCTTGATTCCAGAGCTAACAGGTCGACTGGTTGCTTTATTTGCATTGCCTTCATATTGAGTTGTGGGCTCAGTGGATTCATCATCTGTGTCTTCCATTTCGTAGGACATCGTTGAAGAAACAAAAATTTCAGATTAGACATCTTATTTGGTTAAATCAAAGCTAATACAAGCTAACAACAACATCAACCCACAAAAAGAAAAACACTGAGCCAGTTACAAACTGACAATCACCTTGGACAACACCAATGGACCGACAAGAGCCACGCAAAGTGGGTCCGGGCGCCGGCGGCAGCAACTGCAAAGCGGAGTGGTGGGAGAAGAGAGAGTTAGGAAGAGTCTTTCTAGTTTTGAGAACCCTAGAGTCTAAAGCGGCGGTAACTTAAGGTTATAACATGCTTATATATACACCATAAATCGGTTAACCGATTTCCGATCGCGTTAACCGACCAAGCACCGAAGAACCGAACGAACCGAATTCAAGCATTCGGTTCTCTCAGAAATGGAGTTATCAACAATAACCGAGAAATTTTTCTGATCAACTTTAACCGAGCAATGAATTAACCGAACGAGAACCGACTCGATCGAGCAACCGAATTAACCGAATTCAAGCATTTGCATCTCTCAGAAATGGAGTTGTCATCGATAATTCAGGCTTGTTTTAACATGAAGAATACCCAAAACATCATTGGCATGCAAAAGCAATAAAATTTGAACTTTGAATTTATATAGAAAACGCCAAGAAAATGAGAGAAAATTAGCCATTCAAAAAGAAACGATCTTTGTGAAAGCCGCAATCAGTGAAGAAATTTAACAGAAAAAAGAACAGAATTTGATGCCAATTGATTAAAACCAGTGAACCGGAAAATGCTTCTATTGGCAATTAGGGGCTTTAGCTGGGGTTTTAGCTGCTCTGAAGCACAAGATGAATGAATGGAAATTGACTGATTTGTCCTCGAGAGATAATGAAAACTACGATTAGCCATTAATTTCTTGAGAGAGTGGTCTAGGCCTTAGCGGAGAAGTCAGAGTCTAGGGGGACCCACCAAATCCCCCCAAACGCTAAAACTTGAGTTGTACAATCTACTACATATAAATTCATGAGTGTCTTGTTGGAAATGACCGTGTGGTCCTGTTTCTACTGTAACACTTTTGGTAGCTCCACTGAAAAAACAAATCTTCATGGCATCAAAGAACAGGAATCTGGTTCTGGGTTTGTTTGTCTTTGCTGTGTTCTTAATCTCAGGTGTCAAATCCTGGACTGGTGAGATTCATGGTAGAGTTGTCTGTGATGTTTGTGCCGATTCTTCAATTGGACCTGAAGATCATGTTTTAGAAGGTTCCTCTCTCTATCTTCATTTCTCTTCTTTTATTTTTAATTCATGATTATGGTTGTTTGGTTGGTAAAGTTATGTTTTTTAGCTGGAATTTGAAGTGGGTTTTGTGTTGGAATTGTGATTCGTTCATGTGTCGGTGGGTTTATAGTTTCTGGGTAGTGATAAAGTTGTGCCTTTTTTTGGTTTTATTAGTGGTTATATGCTGAGGAATTTGAATTGGTTTTAGCTGAATCTGGATTAAATCAGGTGATGGATGGTCCTGTTGATCTTGTTTGTGTAACTGCATTTGATTGATTCAATTTATGCTTAAATTGAAAGAAGAAAAAAAAATTGCCTTTTGATGGTGTGATTAATTCTGTATTTTGCACTTTGTCTGTTTGAGTGATTTACCTGTAATTTGCTTTACTTTGTGTAAAATGCTTGCATGATTCGTGCTGCTCGATTGTTTTACCTGTGGCTAATTAGGTTGCATACAGCTATTCTAATGTTAGAAGGGGTTCTCTGAGCTGACTTCGGCAGTCAATCCTTTTTATGTAGCTTGCATCATCAGAAAAGTCTGTGTAAGCAAGTCCATTATGGCTTGAATTGCTGAATTGTTGATATGTTCATAGTCGTTGGTTTTGTTTTCTTTCTTCTATGAATGTGATGGCTTCCCTTTTAGCTTTCTTGACCTGCTTTCACTTTTTGTTCTTGCTTGGTTGTTCAAATTGCTGCAAATTGTGAAGGACAATTCTAGGATTCCAATGTTGTAAAGATATAACAAAGTCACCAACTCATCATCATCATGCTTGTTGACATGAAGTTATCAATTTCCTTCAGAATAATGATCAAAACTAAGCTTCTTTTTGTCCTTTTATTTTTTTGCTGACTTGGTGAGGCAAGTGGATTATCAATAAACGAATGGATACTTGCTGAAACTTTCTTATCCATGGTAAAGTTGTCGTATTTTAAATGTAAGTCCTCTTTCATTTCCACTAGTCAATGAGAAGCTGTTTGCAATCAATATAACTGTTCCTGAAGTTTAAGGTGAAACTTTTGTGATTGTGGAATGAGTTATCAATGCTGCACATGTAGATGAGAGCAAACTTTGTAATTTTTGAAGAGTAGCTGATGAACTTTGATCTTCCTCTTTTTCCATGATAACACTGGAATGGAATCTTTTTCCAGTTGCATTCAATATGAGTCTTTCTCCCCTTGTTTTATGTTTGTCTTAAGGAGAAGGCAATGGACTCACACTTCATCAGTTTAATACTTTAATTGCTATTGTTGGTGATTGCTGATAACTCCTTTGTTTCATGTCATTTTCATCCTTCAACTTGTACCATGCATTGATGTTTTAAAGGACAAAATAAGATTCATGCATCTAGATGATTTCATGATTACTTGAATCATATAAAGTTCGGTCTTTTTTGTGGAAATCTTAACTAATGTTTCAAGCATATGTTTGATCAGTGTATCTTTGGTCATGTACAATGAATGTTTTGGTGCAGGCGCTGAGGTTGCTGTTCTTTGCATTACAAAATCTGGGGAAGTAGTAAACTATCAAGCTTTCACAAATACAAAGGGGATCTACACCGTGGCTGAAACAATGCCCGAGAGTGACCGTTGGGATGCATGCTTAGCACGACCCATCAGTAGTTTCCACGACCACTGCAACCATCTTGGGGAGGGCAGCACCGGAGTCAAGTTCACCTACAATCGTCCGTCAGGTCATTTTCACACTGTCAGACCTTTCGTTTATCAACCTGTCAGCGCTCCAACCTATTGCATGTAATATGCCAGTCAACGCGTATACTGTAGTTGCAATCGAGGATGTCTTATAAAGAATCAAACGAAACAAGTCCTATTTAATGTTGTATTTTATATGTGCTTCTCAAATCTCAAATGTGCATGTTTCTGATGATTCACCTTGTTCTATCCTGTGGTCTACCTGTGACAAACAAAGAACCATAAATACCCTTGCTGTAAGGTGGCTGTTCACATATTCTTTCTCTTCATTTGAGTTCTGTTTGATCTTCTGTTTGGTCAATTGAGAATCTAACAATTTTCGATCATAACCTTTCGATGTTGTTGATTTGATACATGTAAAAATCCGAAACTTTTTGAATTTTACGTTACGCGTAAGATTTAAGAACATGTGAGAATTTAAAACTTATGGAATTTTGAAGAACATGATAACGGGAATCAATTCTCTTTCAACAGTTAAAATTTAAGGCTTTATCTCGAAAACCCTTTATTGGAAAGCTAATTCTGCTTTATCCATAAAGAAGAAAATGGTAAGTTGCGTGGGTGGCTGAACAGAGATTAATACAGCCGAAAAACCAAGTCAAAGTCAAGGTGCGTGGCATGGATGTGACCTTGGACTTTGGCGGGACCAGGTAGCTTACGTGGCGAGACGTGGTAGGACCATATACGTGTTCATGGTTTCATTCCGAATGGGACAAAACTATCCCCCTGCAACTACGTTGTAAGCCGCCAACGAATCATGGGTATATGAGTCATATCAACATTAACTGCAAATAAACCGTTGGAAAGAAAGAGAGAAGACCAGACAATGAAAAGAAAAGAGTTCTGGTGATCCGGAGACAAAACAGAGGGAGGGAGAGAAACTCAAAGTTTTTCTTCTTTTTTTTTTTTTGGATTTTTGACTTAGTTTTTGAAAGATGATACAATGGATAGAGCAGCTCAAAACGGCATTTGGGGTGGCGTTTTTATGGCTTGTTTGTTTGATTTACTTCACCCAGGTACCCCCATTTTTTCTTCTTCTTTTTGTCTCAGTTTTGATTCATGGGATGCATAAAGATATGAAATTTCATTGCTTTGGTTTTCTTGATATCTGGGTTTCGGTTGGTTTCTTATTGGGTTTTTCTAAGAATGATTTGTTGATTGTAGAATATTGGATTTGGAAGCCAAGGCAACTTGTAAATGACAAGTATTTAGTTAATCTTTTGTTAAAACAAAGGAAGGCTCCTTTAGGTATTTCAAAGATTTTTTTTTTTTGAAAAGTTCCAACATGTTTCATGATGGAACATAGACCTTCATGATGTTGATGTTTGATTAATGTTGAGAAATGTTGATGAATGAGATCTTCGTCAAGTGTCAAACTATATAATTGGAAAGCTTTTGCTTTTCTATGGGTTTCATATATAAAGTTGGTAGACAAGTCTAAATGGCTTTTAGTTAAGTAGAAACATCACCATTTTCACTTGCTTAGATTCCCCTACGACTTTGCTAATATGAATCTTTTGTGTGATTTTGAGTTAAGATCCCCAACAATGTCTTCTGCATAAGCTTTTATAGTGAAACAAGCTCATATTGTTGTTCCGCGTTTGTAATAATTCCTATCTCTATGTTCTTGTAATTCTTATATCTGGAACCTGTTTCTATGAAGCTGAACCAATCTTCCCTATGTGTTTGTTTTTGCCCTTTTATACCATGCTCTAAGTTTGGATCTGAATTAACTCGTTGATATGTGAATACAGGGTTTCAGATCATTTGTATGGACAGCAGTTTCCTACCAGCTAAAGGATAGACTTAAGTTGTCACCCTCAGCCTCCCAATTTGTGTTTTCAATAGCATTTTTCCCATGGAGCATAAAGCCTATATATGGGTATGCATCATTCTTGTGCTGATTGGTCATGGTGTCATGCATAAAGCGTATAAATGAATCTTTTAGTAATGATGATATAGGAATGGAAAAAGAATCTCTTCAGGCCAAATGTCCTATGACACATGAGGGGTAATGGCCCTGGTATATGCCCTACAAGAGTGTTATTTATTATGTAATCCAATCCATACAAGAGCCTTAATAGAACATCATGAAAACTATCTTGCTGAAGAATATAAGCTGAAAAGAAACTGCCCTTTTAGCGTTATACTATCTCTTGATTATTTGTTGGAACCTTACTTGTTTCCACGTGCAGGATTTTGTCTGACTGCATTCCCATTAAAGGGAAAAAAAGGATTCCATACTTGGTTATTGCAACTGTGATGTCTCTTGTGCCATGGCTTATTCTGGGTGTAAATGCAACCTCAAGGAGCTCCATGTGGCACCTCATAATCTTATTAACTGTGCAAAACCTTGGTTCTGCAATGGCAGATGTTGTGGTTGATGCAATGATTGCGGAGGCTGTAAGATGTGAGAAGTATGTTCATCTATTAAATTACTTCGAATTTCTGTGTGCTAAAACTTGATAACCACTCAATAAGCTTATTTGGCATATGACCACATTGGTATGCAAACTCGTTGGTTGCTTTACCTTATTGTATAGCATCAAAATGGTTGGCCAAATTTAAGAATTCCCTCATTAAAATTTGGGGTGGTGGAATGTTTTTATGTTGCTTTCATGTTGATGATGTTGCATTATCTACTCTGTGTATTACTTTTCTCTGCAACATGCTGCCCTTTTATGTTTTCTGCAACCAATTGTTTTGTGGTTTTCTACATATTGTGAAGAACAAAAGACTTACAAGGTTGAACTAATTTTTATCAGGGCCTTATTTGCTGGAGACCTTCAGTCAATATCATGGTTAGCAATGGCTCTTGGTGGAATATGTGGCAGTTTGTTAGGAGGATATGCACTAACCAACTTAGAGATGGATATTATTTTTCTTCTCTTCTCTGTACTTCCAGCCATACAATTATTTTCGTGTGGTTTGGTTGAAGAGAATTCTATGGACAGTGAAGTTTTCTCTGAATTCTCTAATTCAAGTGATTCCCATCTTTTGAATGGGAAGACTAACAATTTGGATGAAGATAGTTCTTTGGAAAAGAAATCCAATGTTACTGTCAGAAGAAGAAAAAAGAACCAAAAGAAAAGCGAAAAGACACAATTTATGCCTAGAAAAGGCAAGAGTCCTGGGAAGGGCAAGTCCCTGGCAACACATTGGTTCCAGTCCCTGAAAGATGCTACTTACAGTTTGTGCCGTGCCTTTAAACAGCCAATCATTTTGAGGTAAATATTAATTTACTTTCTGATACTGAGAGTTAAATGTAGTGCCAGTTTAAGCTTATTGAATGCTTTGCATGTCCAAGGCAACTACTTGAGATGTTCATCACTGAAATAGATAATGACTCATTGTGGACTGATGTTGGTCCACATATATGTTGGATTCAGCACTTTGTCTATAGATGCAGATTCAAAACAGCATTTAAAGATGCCTATCCAGCATTGAATAATGGGAGCTTGTTCTTTAGTGTTAACCTAGTTGACATGGTAGTTTGATATTGTTGCGGATCTCTATTTTACAGATCTTTTTGTCATTCTAATCATGTCTTCTTTTTATTTAATTTGCCCCTGGGAACTCCAGACCAATGGCATGGTTTTTCTTAGCACACATCACTGTTCCAAACCTTTCAACTGTCATGTTCTACTACCAGACAGAGTTCTTGAAGTTGGAAGCATCCTTTTTGGGGACTGCTCGCGTTATTGGATGGTTAGGCCTCATGATAGGGACATTTACTTACAATCAGTACTTGAAGAAAATGAAGTTACGAAGAATTCTCATGTAAGTGCTTAGTAGTTAAGCTCAAAATTCATTGGACAAATATTTTTTATCCTTGAAAACAATTTAATCACATTGCTTTTCATATTTTACAAATATAATGCAGGTTGGCTCATGTTGGTTTGGCTTTCTTGAATCTCTTTGATATTGTTTTGGTGTCTCGAACTAATGTTGCCTTGGGAGTGTCAGACAAGACCATGGTGCTGTGTGGATCTGCCCTTTCTGATGCCATCAACCAACTCAAGTATGTTTAACTTTTTCTTTCGATAATTCATCAACTTAATATGAGAATGCTAAACAAGAAATTCTTTGTCAAGAGCCAACGACACATGCCTTTTTCTGTCTTATGTGTGCTTGTTCTTGTCACAAGGCTTGAATGACCACAATAATGAACCTTACTTCATGATCTTCCTCTCACTCCTTGTGATCGCAGGTTCATGCCATTCTTGATCTTGTCTGGACAGCTATGCCCACCAGGAATCGAGGGAACACTATTTGCTCTCTTTATGTCAATAAACAACTTCGGGTCCACTGTAGGATCATTCGTAGGTGCCGGGTTAGCATCAATCTTGAACATCTCTTCAGGATCTTTCGACAATCTTCCTCTGGGCATCGCGATTCAACTCTTCTGCACTTTCATTCCAATTATGCTGCTGTTTCTGATACCCAAGGATGCTACAGGGATAGCATCATAACACCATCGAATTTTCGAACAGACAACTGAATCTCTAGCAGCTGAAGATGACTAGATAATATCCTGCGACCATTTTAGACCCTTTCAATCAATTTTGTTACCTGCTGAAATGCCGTTAGAGACAGATGATCTACATTGTGATATGTACAAAAGATAATCATTGTATAAACACTTTTGGTTGATTGAGTGTACACAACTAAATCTAATCAATTATTGAAAGAACGATTGAGGATTCATTCTGGGTGAAAAAAAGTTCGAGTGGTTGAGAAGCTTGCTCTCATATCAGAGCCAGGTTTCGATCCTGGGACCTGTGGGTTATGGGCCCACCACGCTTCCGCTGCGCCACTCTGATTTGTTGTCCTTCTCATGGAATGTCTAATATTTGGCGGAAAACTATTTATCTTCGATTTTTACTTCTCAACTTATAATTCAAGGACAGTAATGGGTATATTTTAATTAAACAGCCACGAGTATCTAAACTGCTTATATAAGATTTAAATATTTTACATTCGAATTTAGAACAAATAAAAATAATAATTTTATTATTCATTTCGAATTCAAGTAAAGTACAAATATCACACTTTAAATACTTAATATTCCAATTCATTTATAATTAAATTTGTATAAAATATATTGTATGCAAAAGGGATTGAGCCTTAATTAATAGTCTTAGTAATTTAATCAAATTATATAACTAGAAATTATATTTAATTGTTTACTTAATTATATATATATAAGTATTTAAAAGGATTGGAGTATTTAACGAGTAATTTTAAGATATTAAAATATTAATTTAAATACTATTTGTAAATTTTATTCGAGTAATTATAAATTAAAAAAGTACGAATTCGGGTAGCTAAACCCGTCAACATCGCTACTTAGTCAGCTCTCCCCCGTCCTCTTACCTCTATCTCTCTCTCTCTCTCTCTCTCTCTCTCTCTCTCTCTCTCTCCTCTGCAACAAAAAGCAAGAAAAAGAAGATTTCGAATCAATTTTCTTTTTTTTTTTAAAGAAAAAGGAAAATGAAAAGAAGACCTGGAATTGGAGGCTTACAGACAGCTGCAGCGGCTAGGGTTTGTTAATCTTAATTACAATTATCTAAATTGATCTCAATTCAGCCAACGAATTCTACCTTTATTTATTTAATTTTTGAATTTTCAGGATCAATATCGATTACTGGGAGAAAATGTAGCCAAGTTAAGAACCGATCTCATGAAAGAACAACTCGCTACTTTCCGTTCTCAGCTCGAAGAATTCGCTCGAAAACACAAGGTCAAAAATTTTTTTACCCCTTTTTGTTCTCACTATTTTAAATAAATTTGATTTTTTTTTATTTTTTTGATTGGTGATTGGCAGAATGATATTCGTAAAAATCCGGCTTTTAGGTCACAATTTCACGAAATGTGTGCTAAAGTGGGAGTGGATCCTTTGGCTTCAAATAAGGGATTCTGGGCTGAGCTTTTAGGGATTGGTGATTTCTATTATGAACTTGGTTGGTATCCTAAATCATCCGTTTCCAAAAAAAAAAGAAGCTTTTTCTTTTCTTTGCAAGTTATCTTGTTCTTTTTGTAGCTTAAATTGATTGTATTTCTATCTGTTTAGGGTAAAGTGATGTGCTTTATGGCTGTTTTTTTCAATATTAATTAAGGTTTTGATATGTTTATCTGTCTTTTGTTTTTAAGCATTTTCTTTGCATGCAAGTTTCTTAAGTTGTTAGCTGTTTTGTTTTGCTTTATGGCATTATGAACTGTAACTATGGCAGTATTGGATCATTTTTGGTACAAAGTTGTATGATTGTGAAATTTTATTTCTGGATATGAATCTGTAAACTTCTCTGCTTCCAAGCATGATGCATATGTTCATGGCTTCTGAAAGTCTTATAATCCAGTTGGAAGTTTTAAGTTTTCACCTTAGCATGAAAAGGCGTTTGTGTAGAGTGCTTATAATGAGGTTTTGGTACTTGGCTAGACAGGGGTGCAAATTGTTGAGATTTGCTTGTCGACTAGGCCTCTTAATGGAGGTTTGATCGACCTGCAGGAACTTTGCAAATTGCTTCGTCAGAAACGAAAACATGACCGTGAAGCTGTATCTGAGGATGACTGTTTACGTGCTATAAGTAAGCTGAAGGTATTGTAGTAAAGTTATTTCCTATGTAATTCGTATTGATACTGAATTAGTTTGCCAGCGTGGCTACATTTCCCTTTCCCCTTTTTTCACCCCGCAGGTTGAGCGAGTGGAAAGTGCATGAGCAGGCTGATTGTTTTTCCTTTGACCTTTGTTTTGAGCAATATTATGGCTTGAGGATATTTTGAATTGTTTGTGACGTTATTGTTTCTTGCTAGAATTGAATTCTGACTTAGTATTTCATGGTTTAAAAAACAGAGTTTCTTATAAATTTTTATGCTGCCAATTTAATGGATCATACATGTACTGCTTGTATCTTCCAGACATTGGGTAGTGGATTTGAGGTGATTTCTGCTGGAAAGAAAAAGCTTGTTCGATCTGTTCCAACTGAGTTGAAGAAAGACCATAACGAAATTCTGGAGCTGGCACAGGTTTGTCATATTTATGTTTGTATGCTGCAACAAGTAACCAATGTAAGTAATTGCTTAATTGATATTCTATTTGTTTTCTCTCTTAGGCTCAAGGGTACGTGACCGTTGATGAGGTAGAGAGACGGCTTTCCTGGACACATGGACGTGCTATCGATGCCCTTGATACTTTATTAGATGTAAGCTCTTGCAACATCTGGCATGTTTATCATCTTATTGTTATTTTGGACTCATGTATAAAATCCCTGTTGGTCAATGCAGGAAGGTCTTGTGATGATTGATGATGGCCATAGTGATGGCAAACGCCGATATTGGTTCCCCTGTGTATCCTCCATCTCCTCGTTTGGAGCTGATAGTTAACATCAATGTATTCTGCCTCTTTTTCTCTCTGTTTTCTTTTCCCAAATTCGAGTGTGAACCTAAAAACGATGTATGTGAACTCACAAAGATGATGAGAAAGAAGGCTTTCATTTGTTTCTCCTCTATTTTTCGTGTTTTCTTAAACCTCTTAAAACCAAAGCAAACCTCACCACCATCAGTAACATTAAGGATGAACTCTTGCTATGTTGAACAGGAAAATGAAGAAGAGATTACCCATTGAGACGATTATCTGTTATGAAACTAATTTAAGAATAGACAGTTTCATTAAGAGATGATAATACCAACATGATTTTGTATACAAACATAACAATAAATCTCTAAATGTTTCAACTTCTAGCAAAAATTGATAAATGGTACCTCTTTCTGATAACAATGCAATGCTGCTTGTGGCAGATGCTCATGATTATATATACACCCCAGAGCCAGTTCTCCCCATAAACAAATCACTTGAAATATTGAATGTTTGCTTTTATTTCTTATTACAAGAGGGGGGAAAATTTTTCAATGAACTGTAACTTGAGGATGAGTTTCTTCAGTTTCTTCAGTCGATTCAGCACCAGGCTCACTCCAAGACCTGGGTCTTACCCCGAGCTTGAAAAATATAACCATCTCCAATGCCTCGAACACCTTGGTTTTGTCCAAAAATTCATTGCAAACTCCACTCACTATGCAGTAGTTACTGTTATATGGTGGCCTGTGGTGTGCAGAATGTTGCGGCCGGGAGACAAGCAGGCCGGCATCTTGTAGTGCCACCACCAATGGAGGAAGCTTGCTCTTGGTGCCATGGGACCAAGCATGGAATTGTTGGCTAAACATAATGCAACCGGCACAAATACTAACAAAGCCTTGAACCACAGGGTCATTGCAGAGAATGTCTATAGGAAGCACAGTAATAGTTGTGTTACGAGCCAGGGCATATAAATTGTTAGCAAACTGGCGCTTGGTGATAATCCAGGGCCATTTGTGGTGACCCAGGAATCCTTCGATTTGTGAACCGAAAACTGGAGTCGATGCATCACCATAATTGTCGATACCCCAATGGTACACCCCGGACAAAAGATCAGCTACAATGTACCCAACATAACCCGCTAGCATAGGTTCGAGCCACATATGTGAATCAGCTGCACCCACCACGGCCTTGGCTAGTGAAATGATCAAGGTGGTGCACCCACTAGCCACCCACCCCCTGTGAGACCACGTTGATTGCAAACTTGGGTCACTGGGCAAGGGAGGGCCAATACTAGGAATGGTTGTGACCAGGTCCGGTGTAGTCACGAGCATTGGCTCGATGACTAGCTGGTTCTGGCTGGACCTAGGCTTGGTTGTGGTGGCTGAACATGTCACACGTGCGATACGGCACAGCCGCAGGCACGCGGGAACATAGGTTTGAGACCTTAAAGGGTACTTGTGTTGAGGCAAGATAGACATTGAAGGGAAAAGTTTAATGTAATGAAAGACAGGGCAATATTTGTAGAGGCTGAGAACATATGAAATAGTGGCTATTGGCAAAAGGCGTTGGGGTGGTGGAGACTATGCCATAGAACCAATGTTGTGGTGTGGATTGAAGGTGCGTGGGGTTATGGAAATCGCTAATGTGTCTTGATGTAAACTTGTGCTAACCATTTTGTTTCAAGTGCTTGCCCTTTGGAAGTGAATTTCAATCACACAAATCTGTTAGAAATTTGGGTTCAAACCAAAGAATTGGACCATCCATTTCAACTCTTGTAAACAACGATTTGCTTAAAACATTTCTCTAAAATAAAAGTAAGTTATATATCTAAGTAATCCATCAAATCAAAATTGATCATTTTTAAAAATAATACTTTACAAATTTATAATATACATAATTATTTTTAATTTAACGAATCACATAATGAAACGTTTTATTTAAATTTCATCATAAGCAATTTGTAATCTTGAACACTTTTAGTAAATTTAATCTCGAATCGGACCATGAAAAGGAGGTAAGAGAACAAAAACATCTGACGACAAACCAAAATTTGGTTTTGGTTTAGGTTTGATTCATGGGCGAGGATAAAGATGCAATGTCTGAGGTTGTGATTTAACAATGATTGGTCCTTTTCCTTTTTGTCTACATGTGAAACTTCACTTGAAGCTTCCAAGTAGGGCAAAGAATGCAAAGCAAAAGATAGCGCCAGCAAAAGAATATTCATGTCCTCAAGCATCTAACATACAATGAGATGCCAACTTCACAAGGAAAAGATATTGAAAACCATATATATATATATATATATATATATAATATTTACATATACATCATTACGTGACAATAACGTGACATTTTAAATATCATTAACTTTCTTAATTCGGGTATTTTACATATTAACTTTTGTCAACAAATCATATATTATAAAATATTTTGATTTTAGACTAAAAATGGAGAAAAGTGTGACAAATATGAGTTAAGTGTTGACCATAGTTATCACATTATTAAGTATGACCTTAGTAGTTCCTTGCAAGGATCTTCTTCCTCATAAAGTTTCCCAGTCATTTATCATTTATTTATTATTTATTTTGTAAGCTTATAAATGGGAAACAGAGTACTGTTGCAATGATAAATTGGTATCCCCACCTTGAAATGTAAGTCAAAAAACCAGAAGCTTATGAATCAACTGGTCTTGCGGATTTTTGACCTTGTTTGTTTCTCTTGTATCAATACGCTGTAAATTTTTCTTGATGAAAATGATAGCTTGCATGGTACGCTGGGGCCAAAATTATGTTTGACAATTGACAAGGATGCTTTCTTGGAAGCATTCTCCATAACATCCGGGCAAGACCAATTGGTCCAGTCCTTTGCCCTCCATTGAACCACTGCCAACGCTCTTGTTAGTGGCCATGACACGGTTTGTTTATTTATTTATTTTTTTGACCGTAGGCTCGATTCGGCTGAGAAGGGTAGAAATATTTGGTTTTCTTATATCACAAAATAAATACCCTAATTCTTTTTCTTTTTATTTATTTAATATAAATTTTGAAGCAATTGAATCCAAATTCTTCAAAATCTCTCTTTGTTCTATTCTTACCATTTGAAAAATGTTCGAGTAAAAATCTTTATTTTTTTATTAAAAAAGAAAATTTTAAATTTAAATTATTTTTTATATATATAAATTGGTATCCCCCACCTTGTAACTCATATATAAATATATATATATAATATTTAATTTTTTATATTAAAAAGCATTGAAAATTTATAACTATAATTTTTTTTCAAATTTTAATATAAAATACATTAAAAGTTTAAATTTTCGTGAAAGTTAAAGATAGATAAACATTTAAGGATGAGAAAAAGTAAATTTTAATTTTAATTTTTAATTTTTAAAATAAAAAGGGTATTTATATTTTTTGGTTGCATTAACTTCTTACATATAGTTTCTTACATAAATAAAGAAATTATTTTTAGGGTAAATAAATGAGTAAACACAAGCCATCCCTGGCCCACAGTTTAGTTGACTAGGTGGGCAGTGGCCCACAAACAAAGTGAAGAGCCAGCCTTTTTCTTTTGGGTACATTGTGGGCCACATCATTTTTCTGATTTTCAAGATTCTTATTTTATATATTGAAAATACTTTTCATAATTTTTTATAAATATTAACAATATATAAAATAAATCTGTTGTTAACATTAGTATATAAAAATATATGAAAATTATTTCAAAATAACTTGAAAACTAAGTATATAAAGCATAAATTTTGAGTGAATTAAAGCCTCATGTCATTGAGTGTTCGTAGAGTATTGGTAATTAAATAATTTTGGGTTTCTTATAACCATAATCAAGTATAAATTTTTCCTTTTTTAT
The DNA here is from genome assembly GCA_036013995.1 of Theobroma grandiflorum. Lineage (NCBI taxonomy): Eukaryota > Viridiplantae > Streptophyta > Magnoliopsida > Malvales > Malvaceae > Theobroma > Theobroma grandiflorum. Next base: position 34,812,684 of record CP142133.1, read on the forward strand.
GTATCCAATTAATTTTGGATCTTTTGTTTTAAAATAATAAATAGCTTTGTTTTATTCGTAGAATTTTTTTTTAAACAAAATTAGTACATAAATTATCTTAAAATGATAAGACACTTAAAATTTTTTAAAAAATTTAATTAAATTCTCATTTTTATTATATTTAATTAAATTTTTATATTTTTATTTTAAATTAAATAAAATTTTATAATTAACCTTTGATTAATTATAAATCAAAATGATATTTGTTATTTTATGTTACATAATATTAATGTAATATATTGATGTATCAAAATCATACTAACATGATATATTGATATAATATAATAACGAATTCATGTAATAGTTTCATCTTTCATTATAGTCATTTGGATATAAATGATTATAGTCATTTGGATATAAATGAAAAAAATTTGTGACAGTAATTATAAGAATTTATTTTATTTAACTTGATTATAATTGAAAAATAAATGATTATTTAAATTTTTATTTTAAAAAACATTATCAATCATTCCAAATGAAGAAATAAAATAAAATTAATATTTACCATAAAAATCCAAACATAAAAGTAGCCATTTCTCTTGTCTTTTTAGCCACAAATTTGAAGAAAATACAAAAGCAAAAAGAAAGCAAAAGAAATACCAATCCATCATCCATCCAAAAATAATTCAAAATTTATTTTTTATAAACGTAATAAGAAAAACACAAAAAAACATGAAACAGGGAAAGGATCTTATGTTTGGTTTTTCTTTTTAGTTTTGTCATGCAGAGGAATGAAAAAGAAAGGAAACTAAAAGAAGAGGGGATTATTTTATTTTCATTGCTCGATCATGGCTTCTTCCTCTTCTTCTTCTTCTTTTGTTCGGTGTTTCCTTCTACTCCTCTTCTTCTTCTTCTCGCTTGTGCAAGCTGCAAAAATACCATTTCACCCTCGAGATGTGCTACCTTTATTGCCCAGACGAGTTTCGTGGCCGATCCTCAACTCTCGTAGCAGCGCTGTTGATCTTTTACCGGCCTTTGTCAGCTCTGTTTCGTTCCAAAACCGCGCCGTAAAATGGAAAGGTGCGTGCTTTTATGAGAACACGGCGTGGATGGAGTTCCATAACAAGAGTGGCAGTCAGTTTGGTGGTGGAACTCTCCATATAAACGTAACATCTTTGGCTTTTAATTTTTTGGTTTGGTTTTGGTATTTAAGTTTCTCTTCTTGCTGTTTTGGAATCTGAGTATCACTTGGTTTGAGTTGAAAGTGCTGAAATTTTGAGTCTTTCTTCCAGGTTGTTGGAGTGTTATGGTTTTGAGGATTGCTAATTTGAGCTGAAAGTGCTTAAATTTTGGATTTTTTTTTATTTAGTTTGGATTCGATGTACTTATAGAGGAAGGAAAGTGCATGTTTTCCTTGTTTATGGTCATATATGCACATCATTTTGATTTATAGTATTTTGGTAAAGTTAGACGATATTTCTTTATAGATTTTTGAAATATAGGATGTTTGCATAACTCAAGCCCAAAATTATGCGGAATATTTTCTTATGGGGTGATGGTAGAATTGGTTAGAGTTCTCAGGGACAGAATCATGTGAAAATGATATCTATGTGCTTATCCAGGTTAGCAAAGCCCATAGATGGACGTGTATGGACCTTTATGTCTTTGCAACTCCATACCGCGTAACTTGGGATTATTATTTTTTGTCTCGGGAGCATACACTTGAAATCAAGGAGTGGGAGGATCGAGCTGAGTATGAATATGTAAGTTGCCATTCTCAGTTAGTTTGACTTACAACAAGTATTAGCTTGTTCCGGTCATGCCTCTTTCAAGCATACTCATACAAGATTTTTACCTAATGTTTAAATTAGGTGAAAAACAAGGGGATTTCTATTTTCCTCATGCAAGCAGGGATGCTTGGAACACTTAAAGCTCTGTGGGACGTCTTCCCCTTGTTTACAAATACTGGATGGGGTGAGAACTCCAATATTGGGTTTCTTGAGAAACACATGGGGGCTTCTTTTGAAGCACGACCTCAGCCCTGGGTCACGAACATTAGTGTTGATGATATACACCCAGGAGATTTCCTTGTAAAATCAACAATTCGGGGGCGATGGGGTGGTTTTGAGACTCTTGAGAAGTGGGTTAGTGGAGCATATGCTGGTCATACCGCTGTTTGCTTAAAAGATTCTGAAGGGAATCTATGGGTTGGTGAATCAGCACGTCAAAATGAGAAGGTAATAGAATAAAACCCTTTAGTTTACTTTTACCAAATTTAATCCCTAAATGTTATCTCTTTCCCTCTTTATCTATATAAACAAATATCCTGTTGCTGCTGTTGTTTTTTTTGTTGTACTTTAGGTTAATACAATTGATATTTGCTTAATAAGTTAAACTAGCACTACATAAACACCAAAATTTGTTTCCTTGATTATCTGACTTTTTTTCCCTTCAAATATGTTTAAAAAAAATTGAAGAACTTAGAAATTGAGTAAAATTGTAGAAAGCACATTGTTGTATCAAACATGCTATGCTTTATGTTCATGTACATAGATTTTTAATTGGTGTTGCTACACTTGAAATAATTTTAATTTTGCAGTCGAATCTTTTCTTCCTTTAGTTATTGTGTCTGATATCTGGTATAACTATTATTGGAATTATCCTATAGGCTCTTATTAATGATGCTCAGTTATTATTTGATCTGTTGTGGGTTGTAGGGAGAAGATGTCGTTGTAATTATGCCATGGGATAAATGGTGGGATTTTGAGCTGAACAATGATGATTCTAATCCCCATATTGCATTACTTCCTTTGCATCCTGATGTTCGAGCCAAATTTAATGAGACTGCTGCATGGGAGTATGCACGAAGCATGGCAGGCCAACCATATGGGTATCATAATGTGATATTTAGCTGGATAGACACCATAGATGGGAATTATCCTCCTCCATTGGATGCTCATCTGGTATTTTGATATTTATTTTCATATACAAAATGTTAAGGTTTTAGTGTATGCTGCTAAGTTTCTGCCTCTTTACCTTCTCCTTTCTCTATTTCTCTCCTGCTCCATTTTGTTGTTATTTTAATTATTCCTGCAGCATTTGATAATTTGGGGGGCATTTGTGAAACTATGTTCTAGTAGATATTTTGTTGATCTGTTTCTTCCTCTTTTTATTTTCTTCTTCTTTCCTTTTGTCTTAGGAACCATGCAACTACGTTAAATTTTTGGAGTGATGTGGAATTAAAACTGGATCATTTGTATGTCCTATATTATTCAATAGTAAAATATTTTCCAATGGGTGTGAATGAGCTTATGTAGACCAGAATGCTGCATTACATCATTTTTAGCACAAGAAATAAAGCTGTGAAGATGGGAGGTAGAAAAGCACACAAAGATAGGGTGATTAGCAAATCCTAATCTGTTCCTTGTATTAATTGCTAATTGCATAAACAGGGTTGTAAATGCATATAATTCTTCTGCCCTCTCTGTTGCTGTCTCTCTTTTTGGAAAATCTGCAGTCTGCAGGATCTAAACATTTGCCTTCTGATCATACAGGTAGCTTCTGTTATGACAGTTTGGAACAAAATACAGCCTGAATATGCTGCTAACATGTGGAACGAGGCCTTGAACAAGCGACTTGGAACTGAGGTATGGTATATGGTTAATTTGTATGGTAGCAATTGAGTTGGTGGTTTGTTTACGCATCAAAGATAATCTGAATTGTTTGAGATATATGTCTTGAAGATAACATGCAACTTGCTTAATTACTTGCATGTGAGTTGGTAATTCTGAGAGCTTCTTAATGATTTGATAGGAGTCACTTGGCCTAGATGCCTTCAAGATTGATAAGAATATTGATCTCTTTGGTCCTCAAAATATTTATATCTATCAGCTATTTTTTGTTTTCTTAGTCAGAAGTTAAAATCAATGTGACACATTATCCTTTGTTTATGTAACTATTGTGTGTTTACGGCAGGGCCTTGATCTTTCTGATATATTGGTGGAAGTGGAAAAACGTGGGTCTTCTTTTGGTGCACTGCTGACCATTCCTGAACAGGATGAATGGATATATAGTGATGGGAAGTCAGCATCATGCATTGCTTTTGTCCTTGAAATGTACAAGGCAGCAGGTCTTTTTGATCCAATTGCTGACTCTATTCAAGTCACTGAGTTCACGGTGAGCTTATTTTTGTGTAAAGTCTTTTATATTTAGGGTGATGGGATCTCCCTTTCAAAATATTCTCTTTCAATTTATTTGCACGACAAGCTCCTCTGAGAAGTTGATGATGCAAGCTCTTGTTGATTCAAATTAATACTGAAAACACAGATCAAGGATGCTTACACTCTAAGGTTTTTCGAGAATAATTCCAGCCGGCTGCCGAAGTGGTGCAATGACGCAGACGATGTAAAACTTCCTTATTGTCAGATTCTAGGGAAGTACCGAATGGAACTACCTGGATTTAATTCCATGGATCCATACCCCCATATGAATGAACGGTGTCCTTCTACGCCTCCAAAGTACTCCAGGCCGCAAAACTGCTAAACAGCTTCGATTCTCCCATTTGTCATTATGTCAATGCCAACCACTACTGCTAGTACATCTACTGTTTGAGCCAACTGTATGCAAGATGCCACTAGAAGCAACATAATTTTTGGTCATAAACCTGGTTCTTTGCTGTCACTTATAACAAAGGCTATCTTTTGCATCATTCACACATTAGAGTATAGCACATGTGATACAATTTCATTCAAGAAATTAAAGTTTTCCAATAAAAGCATCCGAGCTTCAACGATCTTGACGGATCTGTTAAAACTGGTAATGTCAATGCACTCAACACTGTCATTCAGCCTTGGCTGGAATGTGATTGCCACCGGTCGCAATTTTATACAAGTAAAACCCGGTCATAAGAGCACTGCAAAGAAATGACACATCAGTTTGTAGCTCTCAAAATTTTGAATGAATGTCAAACTAACAAAAGAAATCTAAAACCCCAAGTCAAAAGACAAGTGAAAAAGGGGTAGGGGACTAGAAGATACGTATAACAGATGATTTAATTGTATCCAAAAAAAGAAAAAGAACAGAGGATTTAAGGTTATACCCTATAACTTTTGCATCACAAACGAAAATAATATGAGTTAATGATCTGAGACTCAGTTTCTTGTAGAATCTACATAGATAATGGAGCATAACAATATAAACATCATGAAAGAATCAGAAAATCTGGAGACCTATATACAAGGCAAAATGCAGCATGCAGGCATTATGCATTAAGTATTAGGTATCAATGGACTGGACATGGAGGTTTGATAACTGGGCAAATCTTAAGGTCATAATCTTATGATATACTTATCCATAGATGATTTTTGTTAGCTTTTAATTGATATAAGGATCAATCTTGTGATGCCAGAAAAAATTAATGAATAGATTACCCAGTAGAATTATAACAGTCATGATATAATGTGATATGAAGGTACTGAATACAAATAGGAGATGAAAATACCTGATCCCAGCGACAATTCCGGCTGGCATAATCTTAGATGTCTGGTAATAACGTTGTCCCATGACCCATGTCAGCACAGCAGCAGTAACTGATTTTAAGGTAAATAAATCAGTAAAAAAGAACAAAGTCTGTTGTCATTGAAAGGGATGATAAGAAAGCAAGCATACAATAGACATTGAAGGGAAAAGTTTAATGTACTGAAAGAGAGGGCAATATTTGAAGAGGCTGAGAACATATGAAATAGTGGCTATCGGCAAAAGGCGCCGGGGTGGTGCAGACTATGCCATAGAACCAATGTTGTGGTGTGGATTGAAGGTGCGTGGGGTTATGGAAATCGCTAATGTGTCTTGATGTAAACTTGTGCTAACCATTTTGTTTCAAGTGCTTGCCCTTTGGAAGTGAATTTCAGTCACAAATCTGTTGGAAATTTGGGTTCAAACCAAAGAATTGGACCATCCATTTCAACTCTTGTAAATAATGATTTGCTTAAAACATTTTTTTAAAACAAAAGCAAGTTGTATATCTAATTAATCCACCAAACTATAATAAGTTATTCTCGAACATAATATTTTCAAAATTTATAACATACGTGATTATTTTTAATTTAACGAATCACATAATAAAACGTTCTATTTGAATTTCATCTTAATAATTTGTAATCTTAAGCACTTTTCAAGTAAATTTAAACTCGAATCAGACCATGAAAAGGGGGTAAGAGGACAAAAACATCTTACGACAAAACAAAATTGGTTTTGGTTTGGGTTTGATTCATGGGCGAGGATAAAGATGCAATGTATGAGGTTGTGATTCAACAATTATTGGTCCTTTTTCTTTTTGTCTACATGTGAAACTTCACTTGAAGCTTCCGAGTAGGGCAAAGAATGCAAAGCAAAAGATAGCGCCAGCAAAGGAATATTCATGTCCTCAAGCATCTAACATACAATGAGATGCCAACTTCACAAGGAAAAGATATTGAAAACCATATATATATATATATATATAAATATATAATATTTACATATACATCATTATGTGACAATAACGTGATATTTTAGATATCATTAACTTTTTTAATTCGGGTATTTTACATATTAACTTTTGTCAACACATCATATATTATAAAATATTTTGATTTATGACTAAAAATGGAGAAAAGGGAGACAAATATGAGTTAAGTGTTGACTATAGTTATCACATTATTAAGTATGGCCTTAGTAGTTGCTTGCAAGGATCTTCTTCCTCATAAAGTTTCCCAGTCATTTGTCATTTATTTATTATTTATTTTGTAAGCTTATAAATGGGAAACAGAGTACTGTTGCAATGATAAATTGGTATCCCCACCTTGAAATGTAAGTCAAAAAACCAGAAGCTTCCTCTTGCTTTCATGGTTTTCCTCAAAAATTTCATGTCATCTGTCTCTAAGTGTTTAACTCATATATATATATATATAATATTTAATTTTTTATATTAAAAAGCATTAAAATTTTATAAATATAAAATTTTTTTCAAATTTAATATAAAATACATTAAAAGTTAAAATTTTTGTAAAAGTTAAAGATAGATAAACATTTAAGGATGAGAAAAAGTAAATTTTAATTTTAATTTTTTATTTTTAAAATCAAAAAGGGTATTTATTTTTTTTATTGCATTAACTTCTTACATATAGTTTCTTACATATATAAAGAAATTATTTTTAGAGTAAATAGAAGCCCATCCCTGGCCCACAGTTTAGTTTACTAGTTGGGCAGTGGCCCACAAATAAATTGACGAGACAGCCTCTTTCTTTTGGGTACATTGTGGGCCACATCATTTTTCTGATTTTCAAGAATCTTATTTTATATATTGAAAATACTTTTCATAATTTTTTATAAATATTAATAATATATAAAATCAATCTATTGTTAACATTAGTATATAAAAAAATATGAAAATTATTTCAAAATAACTTGAAAAGTAAGTATATAAAGTATAAATTTTGAGTGAATTAAAGCCTCATGTCATTGAGTGTTCGTAGAGTATTGGTAATTAAATAATTTTGGGTTTCTTATAACCATAATCAAGTATAAATTTTTCCTTTTTTTATGTATCCAATTAATTTTGGATCTTTTGTTTTAAAATAATAACTAGCTTTGTTTTATTCGTAGAATTTTTTTTAAATAAAATTAGTACATAAATTATCTTAAAATGATAGGACGCTTAAAATTTTTTTAAAAATTTAATTAAATTCTCATTTTTTTTATATTTAATTGAATTTTTTAATTTTTATTTTAAATAAAATAAAATTTTATGATTAATTATTAATTAAAATAATATTTATCATTTTATATTACAAAATATTAATATAATATATAACGTATCAAAATCGTACTAACGTGACATATTGATATAATATAACAACAAATTTATGTGATAATTTCATCTTTTATGATAGTCATGTGGACATAAATAAAAAAATTGTGACAGTAATTGTAAGAACTTATTTTGTTTAACTTGATTACAATAAAAAAATAAATAATAATTTTTTTTTTTACAAAAACATTATCAATCATTCCAAATGAACAAATAAAATAATTTTATATTTACAATAAAAATCCAAACATAAAAGGAGCCATTTCTCTTGTCTTTTTAGCCACAAATTTGAAGAAAATACAAAAGGAAAAAGAAAGCAAAAGAAATACCAATCCATCATCCATCCAAAAATAATACAAAAATTATTTTTATAAAAGTAATAAAAAACACAAAAAAACATGAAACAGGGAAAGGATCTTATGTTTGGTTTTTCTTTTTAGTTTTGTCATAAAGAGGAATGAAAAAGAAAGGAAACTAAAAGAAGAGGGGATTATTTTATTTTCATTGATCGATCATGGCTTCTTCCTCTTCTTCTTCTTTTGTTCGGTGTTTCCTTCTACTCCTCTTCTTCTGCTTCTCGCTTGTGCAAGCTGCAAAAGTACCATTTCACCCTCGAGATGTGCTACCTTTATTGCCCAGACAAGTTTCGTGGCCGATCCTCAACTCTCTTAGCAGCGCCGTTGACCTTTTACCGGCCTTTGTCGGCTCTGTTTCGTCCCAAAACCGCGCCGTAAAATGGAAAGGTGCGTGCTTTTATGAGAACACGGCGTGGATGGAGTTCCATAACAAGAGTGGCAGTCAGTTTGGTGGTGGAACTCTCCATATAAAGGTAACATCTTTGGCTTTTAATTTTTTGGTTTGGTTTTGGTATTTGAGTTTCTCTTCTTGATGTTTTGGAATCTGGGTATCACTTGGTTTGAGTTGAAAGTGCTGATATTTTTAGTCTTTCTTCCAGGTTGTTGGAGTGTTATGGTTTTGAGGATTGCTAATTTGAGCTGAAAGTGCTTAAATTTTGGATTTTTTTTATTTAGTTTGGATTCGATGTACTTATAGAGGAAGGAAAGTGCATGTTTTCCTTGTTTATGGTCATATATGCACATCATTTTGATTTATAGTATTTTGGTAATGTTAGACGATATTTCTTTATAGATTTTTGAAATATAGGATGTTTGCATAACTCAAGGCCAAAATTATGCAGAATATTTTCTTATGGGGTGATGGTAGAATTGGTTAGAGTTCTCAGGGACAGAATCATGTGAAAATGATATCTATGTGCTTATCCAGGTTAGCAAAGCCCATAGCTGGACGTGTATGGATCTTTATGTCTTTGCAACTCCATACCGCGTAACTTGGGATTATTATTTTTTGTCTCGGGAGCATACACTTGAAATCAAGGAGTGGGAGGATCGAGCTGAGTATGAATATGTAAGTTGCCATTCTCAGTTAGTTTGACTTACAACAAGTATTAGCTTGTTCCGGTCATGCCTCTTTCAAGCATACTCATACAAGATTTTTACCTAATGTTTACATTAGGTGAAAAACAAGGGGATTTCTATTTTCCTCATGCAAGCAGGGATGCTTGGAACACTTGAAGCTCTGTGGGACGTCTTCCCCTTATTTACAAATACTGGATGGGGTGAGAACTCCAATATTGGGTTTCTTGAGAAACACATGGGGGCTTCTTTTGAAGCACGACCTCAGCCCTGGGTCACGAACATTAGTGTTGATGATATACACTCAGGAGATTTCCTTGCAATATCAAAAATTCGGGGGCGATGGGGTGGTTTTGAGACTCTTGAGAAGTGGGTTAGTGGAGCATATGCTGGTCATACCGCCGTTTGTTTAAAAGATTCTGAAGGGAATCTATGGGTTGGTGAATCAGGACATGAAAATGAGAAGGTAATAGAATAAAACCCTTTAGTTTACTTTTACCAAATTTAATCCCTAAATGTTATCTCTTTCCCTCTTTATCTATATAAACAAATATCCTGTTGCTGCTGTTGTTTTTTTTGTTGTACTTTAGGTTAATACAATTGATATTTGCTTAATAAGTTAAACTAGCACTACATAAACACCAAAATTTGTTTCCTTGATTATCTGACTTTTTTTCCCTTCAAATATGTTTAAAAAAAATTGAAGAACTTAGAAATTGAGTAAAATTGTAGAAAGAACATTGTTGTATCAAACATGCTATGCTTTATGTTCATGTACATAGATTTTTAATTGGTGTTGCTACACTTGAAATAATTTTAATTTTGCAGTCGAATCTTTTCTTCCTTTAGTTATTGTGTCTGATATCTGGTATAACTATTATTGGAATTATCCTATAGGCTCTTATTAATGATGCTCAGTTATTATTTGATCTGTTCTGGGTTGTAGGGAGAAGATATCGTTGCAATTATGCCATGGGATGAATGGTGGGATTTTGAGCTGAACAATGATGATTCGAATCCCCATATTGCATTACTTCCTTTGCATCCTGATGTTCGAGCCAAATTTAATGAGACTGCTGCATGGGAGTATGCACGAAGCATGGCAGGCCAACCATATGGGTATCATAACATGATATTTAGCTGGATAGACACCATAGATGGGAATTATCCTCCTCCATTGGATGCTCATCTGGTATTTTGATATTTATTTTCATATACAAAATGTTAAGGTTTTAGTGTATGCTGCTAAGTTTCTGCCTCTTTACCTTCTCCTTTCTCTATTTCTCTCCTGCTCCATTTTGTTGTTATTTTAATTATTCCTGCAGCATTTGATAATTTGGGGGGCATTTGTGAAACTATGTTCTAGTAGATACTTTGTTGATCTGTTTCTTCCTCTTTTTATTTTCTTCTTCTTTCCTTTTGTCTTAGGAACCATGCAACTACGTTAAAGTTTTGGAGTGATGTGGAATTAAAACTGGATCGTTTGTATGTCCTATATTATTCAATAGTAAAATATTTTGCAATGGGTGTGAATGAGCTTATGTAGACCAGAATGCTGCATTACGTCATTTTTAGCACAAGAAACAAAGCTGCGAAGATGGGAGGTAGAAAAGCACACAAAGATAGGGTGATTAGCAAATCCTAATCTGTTCCTTGTATTAATTGCTAATTGCATAAACAAGGTTGTTAATGCATATAATTCTTCTGCCCTCTCTGTTGCTGTCTCTCTTTTTGGAAAATCTGCAGTCTGCAGGATCTAAACATTTGCCTTCTGATCATACAGGTAGCTTCTGTTATGACAGTTTGGAACAAAATACAGCCTGAATATGCTGCTAGCATGTGGAATGAGGCCTTGAACAAGCGACTTGGAACTGAGGTATGGTATATGGTTAATTTGTATGGTAGCAATTGAGTTGGTGGTTTGTTTACGCATCAAAGATAATCTGAATTTTTTGAGATATATGTCTTGAAGATAACATGCAACTTGCTTAATTACTTGCATGTGAGTTGGTAATTCTGAGAGGTTCTTAATGATTTGATAGGAGTCACTTGGCCAAGATGCCTTCAAGATTGATAAGAATATTGATCTCTTTGGTCTTCAAAAGATTTATATCTATCAGCTATTTTTTGTTTTCGTAGTCAGAAGTTAAAATCAATGTGACACATTATCCTTTGTTTATCTAACTATTGTGTGTTTACGGCAGGGCCTTGATCTTTCTGATATATTGGTGGAAGTGGAAAAACGTGGGTCATCTTTTGATGCACTGCTGACCATTCCTGAACAGGATGAATGGATATATAGTGATGGGAAGTCAGCATCATGCATTGCTTTTGTCCTTGAAATGTACAAGGCGGCAGGTCTTTTTGATCCAATTGCTGACTCTATTCAAGTCACTGAGTTCACGGTGAGCTTATTTTTGTGTAAAGTCTTTTATATTTAGGGTGATGGGATCTCCCTTTCAAAATATTCTCTTTCAATTTATTTGCACGACAAGCTCCTCTGAGAAGTTTATGATGCAAGCTCTTGTTGATTCAAATTAATACTGAAAACACAGATCAAGGATGCTTACACTCTAAGGTTTTTCGAGAATAATTCCAGCCGGCTGCCGAAGTGGTGCAATGACGCAGACGATGTAAAACTTCCTTATTGTCAGATTCTAGGGAAGTACCGAATGGCACTACCTGGATTTAATTCCATTGATCCATACCCCCATATGAATGAACGGTGTCCTTCTATGCCTCCAAAGTACTCCAGGCCGCAAAATTGCTAAACAGCTTCGATTCTCCCATTTGTCATTATGTCAATGCGAACCACTACTGCTAGTACATCTACTGTTTGAGCCAACTGTATGCAAGATGCCACTAGAAATTGTGTTTCAATATCAGTTGTAAATATGGTGATCAGACTAGAAGTGGAAGATGTTAGGTATTGAATTGTTGTACACGCCAGAAAATAGAACATTTATATGGACAGAATCATGAAAGCCATTCTTTTAGTAAAATTTTAGTTTTATATGTCGAGCTGTAATGTTCTAATTTGTGCTTGGTATGATTCACGGCTTACATAGTTTGTTGGGAAACATTTTGGCTGTCTTGAGAGGTAAATTTGGAACATTTAGTTCTTGTGATTCTGAGGCTCTTACACTATATTTTATTGGCCAGCGTAATCTTTCCACAAGATTAAATTGCATGTGATGTAATCAGCAATAGAGAACTTTGCAGGATTCTTTGCTGCAGTCAAAGATTGCAATTTCCATGACCAAGAGACAAGAACATCAGAGTAGTTTTCTCGGACTGAGTTGAACTGGTAGTCCTTTAGTAGGAGCAGGCATGGGGTTCCTGCTGAAAAAAGTTGTCTGAACATAGTAACTTCCAGGTGAACCGAGTAACCAGATAGTGAATTGAAACAAGCGTTTCAATCCTTGCAAACTCGTATCCCGGACATATCCTAGGTCCCCCTCCGAATGGAATGAAGCAGTAGTGTGGGATTGAAGCTGGATTTTCGAATCTAGTGGGATCAAATATTGATGGTTCTGGAAATATGCTATCATCCATGTGTGTGATGCCCGTAACCCAGAAAATCTTAATACGAATGAGTAGATTATCAGTAAGATAATAGAGAAATAAAACCTGAAATACTGAGAGAAAGGGGAATGGAGTTTATGTTTTCACTTACTTGCCAGTCCTTGGGGATAAGATATCCACCGTACTCGATATCTTTTACAGCTTTCCTGAAGCCACCAAATATTGGTGGGAACAGCCTCAGAGTTTCCATTGCAACTTTCCATGTGTACTTCATCTTGGCCAGGTCTTCCCATGTCAGAATCTCCCCATCAGGCTTGCTCTTTGCTATCTCTTCTTGTTCTGCAACCACAAATCAACAAGCACCCCAATATCTAAGTCTCTTTGCTGTAACACTGTCACCATCCCAATGTAAGGTTTAACAGCTTTCACTTAAGGGTTTGTTACCTAGTCTACTCACCATGGTGATAAAGGAATAGAATGTATACCTTGAAGAACAGCTGCATAAACAGCAGGATCATTAGCTAAAAGGCGCACTAAGAAAGTGAGAAGAACAGAAGAAGTGTCATGTCCGGCAACCATGATGAGCATAACATTGTGAAGAATCTCCTTCTCTGAAATCACTTCTTCATTCTTGTCATTGCGGATACTAAGCAGACAAGTGATGAGGTCTTGGCGAGGAGAAGCACCCTTCTGCTCCAGATCCACTCTCTTCTCACCAATTAGACCTTTCAACATTTTCTGTGCCCTTGCACTTGCCTGAAGGCTGCGGTTGTAGCGTGTGAAAGGCAGATTAACCGGTACTGACCACATTCCTTCTGTCATGCTTTGGAAATCATCAGCAAGCTTGTCTCTTCTGGTTCCTCGTTCAAGTCCAAATAGAAGAGAGCAGATTATGTTGAATGTGAGGGTTTTCATCAGTGGTAACACCTATCAGGACAGGAAGAAACATGGATAAGATTTGTAGGAGAGAAATGAAGGCCTAGTTCTCCTTAGTGCAATGATAAGTTGTCTAATTTTCCAGGATTTGATTTTCTAAGGTCAGATACCATTTTTCTCTGATTACTGGAAAGCAGGGGCACTGTGCAGTAACATACCTTGACTTGTTGCTTGCCATGCCAATGCATCTCAAGGTGCCTCCTGACTTCTTCATCCATCTTCCCAACATACTCCTTTAACGATTCAGGTTTCAAGAATGATACAAGGGCATCTCTAACTCGCTTATGATCTTCCCCAATCAGTTCCAGAATACACCGGTCATCCAGAATTGCAGTTATCGACTTCACTTGCTGGTTAACAACGGTGCTGCTGTCACTGGTGAATACAAACTTGTTGGCAGTCTGTCCATAAATGAATACAGATGGTTTGCCAAATAGACTCATCTTTGATATCGGACCATACTTCCTTATCCTTTTCTGAAGCCATTCTTCTGCAGTGTTAGTTCGCATGGCCCGGAGAAGGCCAAGGCTTTGACCTATTATTGGAAGTCCTAGTGACCCTGGAGGAAGCCTTTCTGATGGTCTCTTTCTCCTGGTTAGGAGAAGGAAGATGGGGATGAGAAACAGGACAATAGTGATGATGGTATTCATGGCTGATAGCTGGAAGGAGTGGAGTATGGAGACAGGAAGAGCTGATGGCTATAGTAGGGGAAATTCAGGGAGAAGAAATCATTGATCTTCTTTTGTTGGCTTTTGGAGTGGAATCTAGACCTTGGGATAACACAATCATGGTTAGTATCACACGCCATCTATTTTTTTTTAATTTCTTCTGTCTTACCCATTGTTGGATTATTGCTATTTCCTTTTCATTACCAAATGAAGAGAATTTTGCAAGCAAGATTCTTCTTTGCACCAGCTTTGGAAGCTTTGTTTGAACCTATATAGTCCACTAAAAGTTCAAAATTTCGCCGGTGATAAGTTAAATTAGGCCAAAATATAGGGTTAAGTGCTTTAAATTCCTTTCCTTTGAACTTAACATTTGGTAATTTGGAAAGAAGACAAAAGGAAAGTACAACTATCTATGTTCTGCAGTGTCAATGACAAAATCATGCAGTTTCTGGTTCCAAGGCAAGCCTGGATGCCTACAAATTCAGAGAGAATATATTCAGGATGCAAATTCATATTAGGATTTGCTTCAAATACTCACTCTATAAACCTGGTCTTCTTAAGAAATTAAGTGAATTATTCATTTCAAGAACACAAGAAATTTGAACTTAAAAAGAAGGGAATTGTGTAGAAACAACATAATTTTTGGTCATAAACCTAGTTCTTTGCTTTCACATATAACAAAGGCTATCTTTTGCATCATACACACATTAGAGTATTGCACATGTGATACAATTTCATTCAAGAAATTAAAGTTTTCCAATAAAAGCATCCGAGCTTCAATGATCTTGATGGATCTGTTAAAACTGGTAATGTCAATGCGCTCAACACTGTCATTCAGCCTTGGCTGGAATGTGATTGCCGCCGGTTGCAATTTTAAACAAGTAAAACCCGGTCATAAGAGCACTACAAAGAAATGACACATTAGTTTGTAGCTCTCAAAATTTTTAATGAATGTCAAACTAACAAAAGAAATCTAAAACCCCAAGTCAAAAGACATGGGAAAAAGGGGTAGGGGACTAGAAGCTATGTATAACAGATGATTTAATTTTATCCAAAAAAAGAAAAAGAACAGAGGATTTAAGGTTATACCCTAAAAATTTTGCATCGCAAATGAAAATAATATGAGTTAATGATCTGAGACTCAGTTTCTTGTAGCATGTACATAGATAATGCAGCATAACAAAATAACCATCACAAAAGAATCAGAAAATCTGGAGACAAATATACAAGGCAAAATGCAGCATGCAGGCATTATGCAATAAGTATTAGGTATGAATGGACTGGACATGGAGGTTTGATAATTAGGCAAATCTTAAGGTCATAATCTTATGATATACTTATCCATAGATGATTTTTTTTAGCTTTTAATTGATATAAGGATCAATATTGTGATGCCAGAAAAAATTAATGAAAAGATTACCCAGTAGAATTATCACAGTCATGATATAATGTGATATGGAGGTACTGAATACAAATAGGATGTGAACAATACCTGATCCCAGCAACAATTCCGGCTGGCATAATCTTAGATGTCTGGTAATAACGTTGTCCCATGACCCATGTCAGCACAGCAGCAGTAACTGATTTTAAGGTAAATCGGTAAAAAAGAATAAAGTTTGTAGTCATTGAAAGGGATGATAAGAACGCAAGCATACAACAGAAAGCCTCCTTCCATGAACATAACCCGCAGTGGAAATCAGATATCTGTGATAATCTATATTTTCTCAAATGGTCTATGAAGACCGACATTGACAAATGTCCTGAAATATCACATCACAAAATCTAGCAAGAATGCTGCATTTCATATAATGAAAGCTTCCCAATGATACTGCATCAGAGATCAAAGACAATTACAGCTATGATAGTTGAGAAAAGTCATTTCAAAACTACAACAAAGACCATTTTCTTACAATGTCAGCTAGCATCACCCTGGATCTACAATATCCAAACTAATTCTTAAGTTCCAGAATGCAACACCACAAATTTACAAACAAAAGCAACCACATCAAGTTTAATATTACAAAAATTCATTGCAGCATCAAACCTTTGACTCATAAGCTACAAAAATCAAAACTTTTCCATCTCCAAAACTTGAACAACAATCAAATTTAGTACCTTTAAATAACAAACTTCATTTCTTTCCTAATTCCAAATCAGAAAGGTAATTGAACAGAAACCCAAATCAAATTTACCACAAAAAAAATTCATAAAACAAAAGAAAAAGAAAAAATTATGTAAGAAAGTTGAGATTTTGAAAAGCTTACCAGTTTCAAGAACCAAAGCAAAATAAGAGCTCTTTCGCTTCTCAAAAGCCTTAAGGCTCAAATATCCAGCAAGAATGAGAACCAATCCAGTGCCTACACCCCCAGCAAGTGATGCTGTGCTCCCTTTCTTCAAATAGCCAACAACTCCTCCAGCCACAAGAATCAATCCATAAGGGATTGTGAAGCAAAAATCATGCATTTTGGGAAAGCTTTTCTTGGTTTCTTTCTTTTTCCTTCAAATGGGTTCTTTCTTGAAGAAAAATTTAAGGGTACACTTGATTGAGTTGAACAGATCAAAGGGAAAGAAATGGGCTTTGATTTTGGCTAAAAGCTTTTTCTCAAAGGTGGTGGCTTGTTCCTGGCGTGTGGAGGTTTCAGTTGGTCAAAGGCTCCAATCTTTTAACTACTCTAATTTTGTTTATTTGCAAGATTGCCCCCAACTTATAAACATATTTCAATTTTATCCTCCATTGTTTAAGCATAATAATTTCTTTTTTTTATACTGTAAAATAATTTCTTTAGGAAAAGTAGCTAGAATTTCTTTTTATTACATAACTAGAAAAATTGAAAGATTATTTTTGTGTAAATATTTTCCTAAAAATATTATTTATTTGCTAGTTTATAAATATTTATGGAAATTATTATATCCATATATTTATGATATTTATTTATTCTTCCCTATTGTAAAGCAATCAAAGATATTTCTTTCCCAAAAAAAAAAAAGAAAAAATATTTTTACAAGGTATTTACTAAGTAGTAAATTAAATGGATATTAGAAGTAACCTTAATTAAATTAAGTTAATTAATGCAAATATTACAAAAATTGTTGCAAATCTTTGTGAAACGACATCGTTTAAACTCTTCAACTAGAGAGATCAAGGGCTTAAGAATGGTTATCAAATACAAAACCACCAATAAACCTTCCACTTTGTTCATCAGATGGTAATCCATTTTCGGACTCGGATCGGATTTCCAGGCAGAACCTATCTATTCAATCCATTTCCCAGTCCTTTACGAACCCAAACCCCTAAATCTTTGAAATCCCTGAAAATGACTACAAACCAATCGAAACCAAAAAGACCCGTATGTCCATCTTGCTCCAAACCTGCCCGAACCTGCCTCTGCGATCGGATACGGACCCGGAACCTTGACAATTCGGTAAGTGTAACGATTCTTCAGCACAGTTTAGAAAGAAATCATCCCTTGAATTCTACTAGAATTGCAAAATTAGGGCTCAAGAATCTCAATGTGGTCACTGTTTTTGAAGTTGATTTTGAGGCCCGGTTCGAAATCAGGTTGTTGGAACCGGGTCATGAGTCGGGTCTTGGTCGGATTGGATTGGAAAGTTCTGTGTTTGGTCAGGTGGGGGGAAAGGAAGAGAAGCAGAAAGTTTGTTTTGAGAGTTTTGTTTTCGAAGTTGACGGAAATGAGAAGTGCCCGGATGAGAAAAGTGGGGACTTGATTGAAAGAAATGGAGAATTTAGTTTGAAAAATGATGTTAGTAGGAGCCAAAACGCGGGAAATTCCTTAAAAGTTTTGAAGTTTGTGGAGAATTTAGATGCTTCTAATGGTGATGAGCTGTTGTTAGAGTTAACTGGTAGAGAATGCCGTGGTGCAGGAGGTTCAATGCCTGTGGAGAATCCTTTTGAGAAGTTAGAGAAAGGGTTTAATTTGGATGCTAATGTGTTAAATGAAGCTGTTCTAGATGACAGAACTGATTTTGGTCAAAATGGAGCTGTTCCTAGAGATAGAGAAGGACCTGTCATTAGTGCTACTATGATTAAGTATGGATGTATTACTGATCTTTCTCAGATTTGGAAGGTGGACGTATATGGAAGGAAGCTGAAGTTTGATCACATTTTTGCCTCTCCGTTTGCCAGGGATGCTTTGGCTGGAGGATTTGTCGTGAAAAAATTTGAAAGGCGAAAATTGAATGGGAAAATGGAAGTGAAAGAGAATGAAGAGTTTGAAGTCAAGGTTCCTCCTGGATCAGTACTTCTATTCCCAAGTCAAAATGCGGTTGGAGTTGATGACCTTAAGTCTATGGATTTTGAGGTGAAGAATTTGATCGTTTTGGATGGGACATGGTCCAAGGCTGGGAGAATTTACAATGAGAACCCCTGGTTGAAGCTTTTGCCACATTTGAGGTTGGATTTGGATAAGATGAGCTTGTATAGTGAAATAAGGCATCAGCCAAAGGCAGAATAATTGTCAACCATTGAGAGCATTGTGTATACCTTGAAGGCTTTGGGAGACAATGTCGATGGATTGGACAACCTCTTGGATGTTTTTGAGTCCATGGTTGGGGATCAGAGGCGACTTAAAGATGAAAGGTTGAGCAAAGCCTCAGAAGATCGAATCTACTAATTTTTGCATTCTCAGTTAACATTGTTTCAAACTGAGGTGATGTATACAAATTTGCTAGTGATAAAATGTGTTGTAACTATTGAAATACTGAACAACTATTCTTGCAGTCGCTTCAGACTTGTTCCTTATAAATTGTTTATATGTATTGTTTCTAAAATTTAGGTAGCTTTTGGCTTTCTCCATAGCCATTAACTTGCAATGTTTAACCTTGCAGGCTTTGACCAATTTTAAGATAGTTCTATGCTAACTTTGCAAAGTTAATGTCTACAAATTGCAGCCATATAGCAATGCTGATGTTAAGCTTAAATGAGAAGAACAATGGCTTGCAATGAATGGAATACAAGATAACTCAGACTAGAAAGCAGCTCCATCTGACCATTTTCCATGTCTAGGCAGAAAGTCTAAAATGGCGTACAGCTACTAGCAGGGACATAATTGAATAACACAAAAAATTAATGGGCACCAATCAAGAAATTTG
This sequence comes from Theobroma grandiflorum, assembly GCA_036013995.1. Lineage (NCBI taxonomy): Eukaryota > Viridiplantae > Streptophyta > Magnoliopsida > Malvales > Malvaceae > Theobroma > Theobroma grandiflorum. The sequence continues at coordinate 34,832,183 of CP142133.1, forward strand.
TAATCACTAAAATGCCCCTCAATGAATTGTAAGTTTAAAAACCACCCTCTTCCTCTCTTTTCCATTTCCAAGACTGCCATTCGCAACCAATCTTTCTTCTTCGAGAAACAATGCAAAAACTGCTCTCACGTCCACTCTCAGCCCCACCGAAACCCTCCTTCTGTTGTTTCTTCTCCCACTCTCCCTCCAAAACCACTTACGACCCTCCATTTTCCCCTATTTCCAAACCCCCAAAACCCAAACCAAAGCCACCCGACCCTACCACCAAACCCAACCCGTCTGTTCTCAAGTCAAACCTCCCATTTGATTTCAGGCATTCTTACTCCGAAACCGACCCCAGCCTTGAGCCCATTGGGTTCCGAGAACCCAAGAGGTTTTCTCCATTTGGGCCAGGCAGGCTTGATAGGGATTGGACTGGAACTTCCGCCTCAGCCCGGGATGAAGTGGATGGTTGTCGGGTCGAGGAGGAGAGGAGACGGGTTCTGGGGGAGCCGCTCACAGAGGAGGAAGTTGAGCAGCTGGTTGAAAAGTATCGGCATAGTGATTGTTCTAGGCAAATCAATCTGGGTAATTCTCTTTTCACCTTTTTTTGTTTGAAAGGCTGTTCTTTCAATAAAAAAATGAGAGCTTTTCATGTTTTTATATGATTTAGTCAAGTTTGTTGGTGTATCAATATGAACTGATTTAAGTTAGCAACTTTGCTGGATTGACAGAACTTAGGTAAGCTTCATTAGCAATAGCTTGGAATCTACTTACATTAGGCTTGCTTTTTCTTGTTGCTGGAACGAAAGGTGGGAGTGAAGAGATTGTTGTGTGTGTGTTTTGTGTCTGTTAGGGAAGAATGGGGTCACTCACAACATGTTGGATGACATTCACAATCATTGGAAGAGGGCTGAAGCTGTAAGGATCAAGTGTTTGGGAGTGCCAACTCTTGATATGGACAATGTCTGCTTCCACCTTGAGGTTTGAACTAAGAACAGTCTCCCATCATTTTGATAATGTGTTTTGTTCTTTTGGGATTTCGAATTGTTATTAGCTGATCTTAGATGGTAGTGTCTCTGTAGGATAAATCTGGAGGGAAGATCATCTACCGCCACATAAATGTCCTCCTTTTGTATCGTGGTCGAAACTATGACCCTGAGAACCGACCAGTCATACCTCTTATGCTGTGGAAGCCTTATGCTCCTATATATCCGAAGCTTGTGAGGATCATTGCTGATGGCCTGACATTCGAAGAAACCAAGGAAATGAGAAACAGAGGAATGCACTCTCCTGCTCTTATGAAACTTAGTGAGTTTCCTAGATAAATTTCTAGTTTGATCTTGTTGTTTTAATGGTGGTTTAAAAGAAGTGATTGATGATATCAATGGATCATCCAAGTAAATACTGATGGTTCAATATTATGTTCAGCAAGGAATGGAGTGTATGTCAATGTAGTGGCAAGAGTCAGGGAGGCCTTCCAGACCGAAGAGGTAGTTAGACTAGACTGCACCCATGTTGGTACCAGTGACTGCAAAAGGATAGGTGTGAAGCTAAGGGTATGGCTGGTACTTACAAGCATTTTGAAAGAAATTTTAATGTTCTTTAGTTCAATACTAATTCCCAGGGTTTGTTTCTTTTTCCTGTGAATGCAGGACTTGGTTCCCTGTGTACCTATTTTATTCAAGGATGAACAGATTATACTCTGGAGAGGAAAGAGAGATCAGGAACTGAACGTTGACATTTCGGATGCCGATGTGAAATCTCTGGATACTTAGTTGAGGTTGCAATATAGGCAAGACAAGATCATTGCTACTTGTAAATCTCTAGCTTATTAGCTTTTCCAATGCTTCCAATCCTTGTTTATTCAAGACAGTTCCCTCTCAGCCGCATTAAAATATAAAAACCTGCTTAATCACTGTATGACATTGTTTATAAGCGTCATTATTATTATTAATATCTACAATATGACAAGCTGCTGATCTATCTGACCATAATACATTAATCCAGCGATCATGGATCCCAAAAGACAGTAAATCATTGACTCCTCTGAGCTAAATTCTTCCAGATACCGTTCTCTCTTTCGTTATCTGCATTACATGATGAATCAAAGTTCTTGAAACCCTGGTTTTCTCATGCTTTTGCCTGCAAAAGGGAGCGCTTGGGATTAGGAATAACAGAAATCAATCATCGTCCAGACAATATACTCTAATTAAGAATTTAAGACCTCTGTTTAGGAGGAGACACCCGCCATATTGGCCCCAGTGTCAACATATATGCATTATTCTCCACAAACTACAGCACTCCCTGGAACCCTCACACAATTGGCAGGTCATTCATCTCTCTATGTAAGGAGGAATTCAACTATCACAGATTGAAAAGATTTAGCTACCACAGAAATCTTGTAGGAGGAACTGAGTAGGTGTTACAAGATGGTATAACGACCAGATCTAAGACACCAAACATCAAATATTCAAGAGTTAGATAAATAGCACAGACCCATGGGTAATACATCCTAGACCAAGGCAACCAACCTAGAAGACTACATAATTAGCAGCTAATCAACACCCTTTTTGTGTGTGCATGTTCCATTTTTTGCCCCTTAAGAATCGTCACATGCTAGAGCTCCAGAAGAATTCCAAATCTTACATGCAGTGCTTCTAATTATGATATGCTAAGACCTTATCACTATGGAAAGTATACCCTGTAAGCAAACAAAAAATTCACATGTGAACAATCCAGACAAACAATATATGTCCATATACCTAGTCTTCTAATTCCGATCAATCACAGTCCTACAGGCAAAACATTCAGAACATAAAAGATGTTATAAAATTAGCGATGGCAGCTCCAAGAGCATTGATGGGCTGTACGGCGTGTGGAAGATGATGATGGAGAAGACTATGACAGATATAAGTTTCATGGTGTTGCCAGTGCTAAATGTCAAGGGAGAGATCTCACCAAGGGACATGTTTGACACCTGATTGTAGAGTGTTTCGTCCTTTCAAGCACAACTTTTTGTGGTGTTCTCTCGATCGCTTGAGGGGGTGTAGTGTAATAAAATAAAATGTTAATTTAGAAACTAGTCCAATATACTTCAAGTGTGTGTGTATATACATGTACTTGTTCCATAAGTGATATAAATATACAAATTAACTTAACTCTAGACAGAGGCAACCTCCATATCCACATTCCGGATTTTCAGAAAGAAATCTTTAACAATGGCTGCGCAAGTGAATCTGGGATTATTCAGTGCGGCAAGGTCAGGGAACTTACAAATAATCCAGCGATATTGTCGAGATGATGAAGCCAAAGTAAAAGATGCAAAAACCCCAGAAGGAAACACGGTCCTTCAGTTAGCTGCAAGATTTGGACACACGTCTTTGGTAAATGAGCTCATCATGCGGTGTCCTTACCTTGTCCGCCAGAAGAATTTCAAGGGAGAAACGCCGCTGCATGTCGCGGCAAAGGCCGGAAGAGATGAAGTTGTTGAATTGTTAATCGATCAGACAGATACTACTGGCTTGCGCATCGGTTGGAGCGGAGATAATTCTGGTAATACCCCTTTACATGGTGCTGTCAGGAATGGACATTCTAAGGTAGTGAAGGCGTTCACTAAAAGAGATCGATTATCGTTACGCTGGCGTAATGATGCAGGGGAATCCCCACTTTCAATTGCTATTGATATGAGGTTTACAAAGCTTGCAGAAACAATCATAGATTTGAATAATTCTACGCTTGATTACCGTATAAACGACAACCAAACTCCTTTGCATTGTGCCGTCATGAGGCAAGATTTTGGTGAGCTCCTGAAAGATTCACCTTTTACTACTCTCCCCCACTCCCCTTTAAGAAATATAGTTAACCCAACTATCTTTCTCTGTTTTTTTTTTGCTAGATATCATGACAAAAATAATAAATTTGAAAGAGGATCTCGTTGGAGAGCAAGATGGAAGGGGAGTGACTCCCCTTCACTATGCTGCAGCCTTGGGTCACCAAAAAATGGTTGAGGTGTTAATCGATAAAGATCCTTGGGTTGCATACAAAACAGACAAAAATCGGCAAATACCTCTTCACTGGGCAGTAGTGAATGGGCAAACACGTCTGATAAAAGCATTGCTTCAGCCTTGTCCAGAAACCATCGAGAGTGTTGACAAGATGCAGCAAAATATTCTTCATATTGCAGCCAAGAATGGAAACGTGGGTGCGGTGTCATATATTCTGAAGCTACCTGAAACGGAAGATTTGGTTAACTCTCCTGACAAGGATGGAAACACCCCCTTGCATCTGGCCGCCCGCAACTACCACAGCGATGTGGTGAGTGTTCTCTCCAAGAATTCGAAGGTGGAAATCAGAGCAATCAACCTAGCTAAAGAGACTGCTATAGCAATTGTTAAATTGTCTGATGATCGTGGAATGGAATTACAAAAGGTACGCAACTTGATTTCAAGGAGATTACAAAGTTTAAGAAAATGTAATTTAAAGCATAATGAAGTGTATGTTTCAAATTTACAGAATAAAATTCATTTCATTAAAGAACTGGAGAGAATATTGATCAAGTTTTTAATTGTTCAGCTATTCCATATTTTTATGAGAATCTTGCAAACTCAGTACTAGTTTTTGTTTTTTGCAGCACTTAACCTTGAAAGCATTAAAAAGCGCCTATAAACAAAAGGCTATTTATTTTGAGGATGCCACTGAATTGGATTATGAAGAAGTAGAAAAGGATGAAAAGCCAAATAAAGATGGTCACAATTTTAGGCAAAAGGCAGAAATAATCTTTTTGATGTCGACCATTATAGCTACATTCACATTTACCGCAGCTTTTACCATCCCTGGTGGTTTTAAGAGTGATGATCCGGATAAGGGCTTGGCAATGTTAATTAGTAAATCAGCTTTCCGAGCTTTTATTATTTTTGATGCCATTGCCATGACTTCATCTATTACTGCTGCAGTTATTGTGTTTTGGTCATCTTCAGGTCGAGACACTGAATCAGTCTTGGATACTCTTCTTTTCGCCCTTATCTTAACTTGGATCTCACTTACAGCAATGGCACTAGCTTTTGGGACTGGATTATTTGTTGTGTTGCATAAGAAACTATGGTTGGCTATATTGGTTTGCGTCATTGGCTGTGCTCCCCCTATCATTCTTTTCATATTTCCTTCCATATTTGTTATTGTGTTTGAAAGGGTTTCCAAGTCTCAAACCTCTCTTAGTACTTGGCAGAATATAGTGGAAGACAATCCATTTCTGTTTATTTTTCGATTGATGAAGATATTTGTTGACAGACAGATTCATTTTCTCCTTGAATATTTACGCGGAGCTCCTCACATATTTACGCAGAGGTGTAAGAGGTCAGGTCAACAGAGTCAAGAGTCCACTGCACCTGTTCCTTGACAGAAAGCATGCGATCGAGCTGTTATAGCTCTCGAGTTGGAGTCCTCAGCATTTAGGAATTACAATATGTATAAGAAAAAAAAAATGTCATGTTGTACAACTTGCTATTCAGTTTGCTGTTTAAAGCGTGTGGGTTGCTTTGGATGGGTACAATATATAGGCGTGTGGACTGCCTTGCAAAAGGAAGGAGTGATGAGATTGAATTCGAGAAGAAATTAGAGCAGACTGATGGCTTCAACGGTTTCATCGTGGTTTGAGGTGTTTTATGCTGTGTTGATTTGTGCCTATTTCCATCTGTGGATATGTGTTGTTAAGGTGTAAACAGTTGTAAGGCTTACAATTCTGGGCAGATTTGATTGTCTGTATGTAACAATGTCTTCTATATAGGTGTTATTGGGATCCTGTTTTAGGTTAGGGATGTGTTTGGTTTGTAACAACGATCGTAATGAGTTGTTGTAACATATTGAAGATTGTTAAGAGAGGAGAAACTTTTTTATTAAAAGCGAAATCTATTGGCTTATAAAAAAAAAATTGCTGTTAAAAGTGACATTTCCATGGACTTGTCGAGAGGTAATTGTTTTAAATTATTTAAATAGTTTAATGATTTCTACTGTTAGGTACAGTAGTTTAATAGTCATCTTTACTAGTTCAACACGTGTAGAATAAAACAAATCTAATGTTAATAATTATCAACATCAACTTTTTTCCTTTCCTAATTTAAATAAAAATAGTACCATTTTACAATAAATTGTTTTCAAAATGTTAAAAAAAATTTCTATTAGAATTTCCTCTAAACAAATGAAATATTGTTGAGAATCTAAATCCAATTGAAAAAGAGATTAAGAGATTAAGATTGTTGTCTATCTTTATCTAGTTGGGGAAAGATTTTCTACATTGCTAATAGTTGAAATGTTGGCTACTTGATTCATGAATTGACACATTTAATTTTAAATAAAATTAAAGGAAAAAATTATCACCATCATTTTTCCTTTTTTGATTAATTTTCATTATCTTTCTGCTCAATTTAAGACCATTAAAATATCAGCTATAAATTAATTTTAATATACATTAATCACCTTAGAATCAAGTAGTGAACATCTTTCACGGAGCTAAAGGATTCGGAGAAAATTAGTAGAAGAGACAATGGAAGGAAGCCTTCACTTGTTCTTAGTAGTACCAGCCTCAAGAGTGAACCCCTGGTCCATAGGAATGAGAAGGGTGGAGAGCCTGTTGGGAAAAGGGTAGAGAGCTAGTTCATACTAGTGACTAGATCATGTTAGGAATGAGAAGCTGCCGATGATTCTTGAGCGGTAATACTATCTGATAATTGTACATGTTGGATGAAACACAGACAAATGTTTTTATGCGAATAGAAGTCTTTAACAGTTAGTATAGAGACTTCCGATGACATAATGACTCTAGTGTTAATAAATTTCTTTGTTAAAAAATTGATCTCTCATCAAATCCTGATATCTCATTATGGTAAAAAAATAAATAAAATTCACTTTTTATTTCTATCGAAATAATAAATTCTCAAAATAATACCAACCTTTTATTTCCTTGAGAATAAAACCTCATTAATAAAATGTCTAGATTTGCACATAGAAATTAATCCATCAGAAAACCACATTACAGTCCGGCAAACTAACCCCATAGAGAATCCTAAAAAACAAATAAAACAGAGATACAAGCCAAGATGAAATAAAAACATCACAGTACCATAACCCAAATGATTACTGAATTACATAATAATCCAGACAGCATTACATAAAGCAATAAATCTCCATATATGATTGGCATAAATAGTGCATCACCAAAAACACCCTCACGTCCCTGGCACCTACACATCACAGAAGCAATGTGCACATTTCCAATGCGGCTCACACCCCAGAAAAAAAACATAAGCTCGGCTACCATATATACATTATCATGGAGCAAAGAACATGTCTTGTCTTTCCACGCCAAACTTGGCCAATGAGTCGGCAAAAGTATTTGCTTCTCCCAAAGTAGTAATCCTCTACATCATTGGAAATATTTTAATGAATCCATGGCCTTGTTGATTAATCAAATGTAAAATTGGAACAAATAACCAAAAGTAAGTCCTTAAGATAAATAATCAATTAACCAAAAGTAAAATTGAAACAAATAAAAAAATAACAGAATTACCTTCAACTGAGACTGAGATTGTGGAGTAAGTCCTTGTTGATTTTGGGAATGAATCATTAATTCCACTGTTGCATGCCATCTTTCAAAGGTGAAAACTTGATAAAATAGTTTTTTGGACAAAAGCTCCTCAGCTGTTCTAAGTTTTTGAGTCTTAAATCCTCTAACCGAGGGAGGTCAATAACGTGACTATTCATTTCTTTTGTCTCGTGCCCATCCATTTTTTTTGCCACGTCGAAGACACGCATTAACTGGGGGCAATCAGTTATCCCAAGCGATTTCAAGTTAGGAAGTTTTTGAGCAAAAGTGACCGGAAACACGTATTTCAAGCTTTTGCATTTAGCTATCTCAAGCCTCTTCAATTTTGGCCACAAAGGATTGCGATCCTCGTCCAAAACTACTCCATCGCTATTTTCTGCTTCTATCATAAAATGTTCCAAAGAGTTGCAGTTCTGTATATCGAGTTCTTCTAGGTGCGTCAAAGTTCGAGCAAGAATAGATGAAAAGAGATATACCAGTTTACTACACTCCTGAATTTCCATAGTCTTAAGATTTCGGAGGTTAACAATATGGGTGGGTCCTCTCCATATCCAGCTCAATTTTGGTAATGACTTCAGCTCCAAACGGGTTAAACTTGAAAGTGCTGTTATCTGATTTTTCTCACATAAAAAAAAAATATAAATTCATTAATTAATAAATATTGAAATATGAATTCATTATATTTTTAAACAAAATTTAAATATTGGGAAGACATACAATATTAAAAAAATGTAAAAAAAAAGTATTAAAAGTCAATAATTTAAAAAGATTATAGAGTAATTATTTATATATTTGATAATTTAACCAAAAAAAAATGATTAGATAAAGCACAAATGAGAGCATTATTTAAGCAAAAATAGAGAGAGATAAGGTACCTCTTGCTCATCCATCTCTTGGGCAAAAGTAAAGACTTGTTCTATTTCATTGCATTGAGATATCTCAAGTTTCTCTAGATGCAACAGACGACAAGATGAGAAGATAGATTTCATTCTATCGCATTTCTGAATTGTTACACCCTTCAAATTTTGTAAGCTTGCATGATTAGGCCGTTCTTTCGACATTCTCCTCAATGCTGGTAGCAAATACTGCTTCAGACAAGTTAAATTGAAAGTGATGTTACTAGATTTTCCTCACATAAAGAAAAATATAAAATATATTAATTATAAATACTAAATTATGAATTTATTGTATTTATCAAAAAAGTACTTACATATTAAGAAAACATACATTTTTTAAAAAAATGTAATAATGGAAGTGTTAAAAGTCAATAATTTAGAAAGATTATATAATAATTAATTAATTATTTAATAATTTAACAAAAAAAATTAGATCAAGAACAAATGAGAGCATTATTTAACGGAAAAATGGAGAGAAAAGTGGTACCTCTTGCTCAGCCATTTTTTGGGCAAATGCAAAGACTGGTTCTAATCTACTGTATATAAATATCTTGAGTTGTTCTAGATGCAACACACTTTGAACAAAGCATCGTGCATGAGAAGATATTTTTGAGTTTCTTGTTAGATATCAGTTAGAGTAATATTTTTCACATTGCAAAACAGCTCCATAAATGCATATAGTGAGGATGAGAAATCCCTAATTCTCAAGGTTCCCCCCTCCATATTGTCAATATTTACAGCTATATTGTAGCTTTGCAGTTTAGGGAACACAGTTTTCTTGGAAATATTATCAGTAGAAACTTTCAGTGTCAATCCAGTCAAACTCTCGGTGTCGGTGTCAATCCATTGCTACAGGGGTATAATACCTCAAGATCCTTTTGTACATTTCAGGGGTGATCTTCTGACCACCCATATTAATGCATATTAACTTTCAAAAAAGAAAAAAATACAGAATTAACTTGCTAACTAATGTGCCATTCTTTTATTTTTCTTTAATTCATGAGTTTTGAGTTTTATATTCATAAAAATAAAGAGTATAAAAATTTTTTAATGGCAATTTTAAGATACCCTTATAAACAAGGGTTGAAAAGATTTGAGTTAAAAGCAAAATCTAGAATCATAATTAAAAAAAAAAAGAGTATATAAAAAGTACCTTTAGTTGAGTTTGTTGGTCAACTTCTATTTGAATGGTGAAATTTGTCAATCTAGGACAGTTTAAAACTTCCAACTTCTCCAAGGATGGCAATGTGATGAGAAAATTTTCTGAGCAAAAGAAGTTTAAATTCTCCAAGTTTTCAAGTCGTAGATCTTGTAAGCAAGGAAGCGCAACGGCACTGTCAACTCCATTCTCTTCTTTTGTCACATTGAAAACTTGTTGTAATTGAGGAGAATTGGTTATCCAAAATGATTTCAATCGTGGAAGAACTTGACCCAAGGGTACTTGAAAAACATTTTTCAGTCCAAGACAATGACTTATTCCTAGAGTTTCCAATTTTGGCAAGAGTGGAGGATGGGGATAGGCTTCTGATTCTATTCCATCGTCACATTCTAACTCTGTGATAATGTGTTGCAATCCATCGCAGTTATCTATCTTGAGTTGTTCTAGGAGCATCAAGCTTTGAGCAAGGGATGGTGAGAAGAGATAGTTCAATCTATTGCAATAACTAATTTCTACAAACTTCAGGCTTTGGAGGCTGACAAAATGGGTGGACCCTTTCCATATCCACTGCAATTTTGGTAATGAGTGTAGCTCCATGAGTGTTAAATTCGACAGCAGCGGTCCTTGATTTTCTTCTGTATCATGAGGAAGCTCATCTATTTGAAATACTTCTTGCAACTGGCTGCAATTAATAACTTTCACTTCCTTTAGATTTTGTGGCGTGGTAGATAAAGAGACCATGTCCATGCAATTCTTTGCTTCCAACTTCTCTAGTTTTTGTAGAAAGCCCTTTGGAATCCGACCGTTGCACAACATTTCCAAACCAGTCATTTTTTCTATGACTAATTCCACCAAATTGAAGAGGGCTTTGGTTGAGACATGGCCTCTTGTTGTATCAATCAAGCATTGCCGATCCTTGCCCTCTTTAAGTGCAAGAAAAGTTAATTCATTCAGTCCCTTTGGATCGACATTTGGAACTAGATTTTTCTGACGCATGACTCCTTTCAAGGTAAGATTTTTGGCATCGTATGATAACTCCACTCCATGCAATCCAACATTCTGATAAATTCACAACAAAATAGAAGATACTAGAAAAGTTAAAATATATATATAATTAATAAAATTTAAAGATTCATACCAAAAAAATTATCCTTTTCAATGAAAGATTATTAAAGTAGAAAAACGAGCCAAAGCTTAGAGTATAAATAGTGTATATTATACTTACAAGTAGACGTGAAAGCAGTAAAAGTTACTGATGGAAAATATGTTTTCTTATGAGATAAATCATCAATTTATAATTACCGAAAGTAAAATTGAAACAAACAAAAATGTAACAGAAGCACCTTCAATTGAGACTGCAACGTATGTCCTTGTTGATCTTGGGAATTAGTCATTAATTGGGGTTGACGACCATTATTGCAATCTTCCGACCCTTTGAAAGATGGCAACATGACAGAATAGTTGCTTGGACAAAAGCTCCTCCAGTTTTCCAAGTCTTCAAGTCTTAAAAACTGTAATTTAGGGAGAACAATATCGTGATTATCCTCTTCTTTTGCCATGTTGAAGACATGCAATAGTTGAGGGCAATCAATTATCTGAACTGATTCCAAGTACGGAAGTCCTTGAGCCAAAGTGATGGGAAACACATATCTCAGGCTTTTGCAACTAGCTATCACAAGAGATTTTAATTTTGGCCAGCACAGAAGAGAGCGATCCTTGTTTGAAACTATTTCATCACCATTTTCTGCTTGGGTGATTAAATGTTCCAAAGAGTCGCTATCTTTTATCCAGAGTTCTTCCAGATGCATCAAAGCTTGCGCAAGGGTAGGCGAAAAGAGATATTCCAATTTAGGACATGACCAAATTCTCATAGTTTTAAGATGCTGGAGGTTAACAAGATGGATGGATCGTCCCCATATGCACCTCAATTCTGGTAAAGAATCCAGGTCCAAGCAAGTCAAATTTGAGAGTGATGGCATCTGATTTTCCTCACATTAAAAAAAAAACAAGAAGTGTTAAAAGTCAATAATTTGAAAAGATTAAATAGTAATTATTTATATATTTGATAATTTAATAAAATGAAAGGTAACTATAAAAAGAATATATGAGAGCATTATTAAAGGAAAAATGAAGAGATAAGAGGTACCTCTAGCTCAGCCATTTCTTTGTCAAAAGCAAAGACTTGCTCTAAATTTTTGCATTCAGATATCTCAAGTTTCTCTAGATGCAACAGACTTTGAGCAAGGCAAGGTGAGAAGATAGATTTCAGTTCATGGCAATCCCAAATCATTACTTCCTTCAGACTTTGTAGGCTTACATGATGAGTTGGCTCTTTGCATATACTCTTCAATGTTGGTAACAAATGCAACTTCAAGCTTCTTAAATTTGACAGTGGTCTTGCCTGATTTACATCACATAAAGAAAAGTATAAAATACATTAATTAATAAATATTGAAAAATAAATTCATTGTACTTGATCTTAATTATTGAAAATAAATATATTTTTTAAAAAAAATGTAAAAAGAAATGTTAAAAGCCAATAATTTGAAAATATTAGATAGTAATTATTTATATACTTGATAATTCAATAAAATGAAAGGTAACTATAAAAAGAATATATGATAGCATTATTAAAGGAAAAATGAAGAGATAAGAGATACCTCTAGCTCAGCCATTTCTTTATCAAAAGAAAAGACTTGCTCTAAATTTATGCATTCAGATATCTCAAGTTCCTCTAGATGCAATAGACTTTCAATAAGGCAAGGTGGGAAGATAGATTTCAGTTCATGACAATCCCAAATTATTACTTCCTTCAGACTTTGTAGGTTTACATGATGAGTTGGCTCTTTGCATATACTCTTCAATGTTGGTAACGAATGCAACTTCAAGCTTCTTAAATTTGATAGTGGTCTTGCCTGATTTACATCACATAAAGAAAAGTATAAAATACATTAATTAATAAATATTGAAAAATAAATACATTAATTAATAAATATTGAAAAATAATCATCGATGTATAAATTCACCAAATTAGATAATGCAGTGGTTGGACTTTGTTCTTGTGTTGTGTCGATCAAGCATTCCAAATCATCACAATATGAAAGCTCAAGAGAAGTTAATTCATTTAGTCCCCACTGATCTACATTTGGGACAACATTTTTGTGTTCCATGACTTTGACCAAAGTCAGCTTTTGCACATTGCGAAACAGCTCCTTAAATGCATTTAATAAGGATGAGAAATCACAAATTCTCAATATTCTCGAGTGATGCTTCACCGGAAATTCAACATCTGTATTCACAGCTATATTGTAGCTTTGTAGTTTAGGGAACACAAAGTTTTCTTGAAAACATTCAGTAGAAACTGACAATGTTAATGCACTCAAACGAGACAACGAATTCAACTCCGATAAGTTAGCAATGGTTTTATCTATCAGGCATAGCTCTTGGAGTGACGTTAACCTGTTACACACAAATACACAATATTATAAACACAATAATAGCACTTTCAAGAGGACAACAAAAATAGCTACAATTAAACTACGGGTTGCAATGTTTCATAATAATAGGATAGACCAAAAGCTCATGCTATATAAATATAAATATATCTATATATATATCTATATCTATATGTATATATTGTGATAGTCAAATTGAAAACAAAAATATTTGTTTTTTGGCTCAGCTGAAAACAAAAATACTTTTATTAAGTAAATAATAGGAAAAAAAAGAAAAAATTAAATAATTTTTTTTACTCAGCCAAAAAGAAAAAGAGATTTATATATAGATAGCTTAAATGTAAAAAATAAGAAGAAACAAGAACAACCGCTTAAAGCAAAAAACTTAAAAAAGGAGCAACATGACAGCTTGGCTGGAGGCAAAACCAACATTTCATACGAGATGACACGTTAGGGAATTGGTGTCAGTAGACAAGAGGCCAACATATCGAACAGTCTCATAAAAATCGAACAAGGCAAAGGTGAACATACTCGCACAATCAGAATGCCAGCGGGAAACAATAAAATTAATTACTTTAACTAAAAACAATAAGATAATCAGTTTTAATGACATCTAAGTATTACCTTGATATCAAGTTAGGGGGGACACTGCTGTCTTCATCTCCAGAGCAATAAAAATATAATGACTTTAGTTTATGCAATTCCACTACTTCTTCAGGTAGCTCATCAATATCAGTCATAACCAAATACAACAGCTCAAGTTTTTTCAGATTTTTCAATGTTGTTCTCAAGGTCACACTTTCTAATGTACAGAGTTTGAAGACTTGTTAAGAATTGAAATGCTTCCATTGAAAATTCAACATCTTCAAGATATAAAACTTGAAGAGTTTTCATACCTTCAAAAAATGTGCTTGGAACTCTTTGGTTATTATTTCCCGTCAAAATCAAAATCTTGAGTTTTGCAAATTCTAATCTCTCGGGAAAATTATCTATCTTAATATTCCATAAAGAGATTGCTGTATAATAACTAAAATTTACACTTTCAGGCCATTTCGTCAACTCATTTTTTACCATAAACATATTTTCTCCTCTCGATGTTATCCAATGAGCAAAATCACGAACCCCACCATGCATTTTTATTTTATCTCCATCGTCAATTTCTAATAGCAAACCAGACTGTTGGAGTTTAGTTAGTGCTTCGTAAATTTCCCTCCTTAAGACTTCAAATGAGTTACTGTTAATGTTACTGAACAATCCTTGACCTATTCCACATATAACAAAAATCTCAATTGGTATTTCAAAATCTTTCGGAAAAAGGGAACACAACAAGAAACATGACTTGACATTATCATCCTCCAAATAATCATAACTAAGCTCAAGACGGCTATAGATACCTCCACAAACATCTTGATTATCCAAAGGTCTTGAGTCTTTAAGTCGTTGATTTGCTACGATCCACCCATTTAGACTTTTACCTTTCAGAGCTTTTGCCACAGTTACAATTGCAAGAGGCAAACCGTTGCATTCACGAGCAACCTCCTTGGCTACATTCAAGTTGTGAGAGTCATCTTCTACATCAGCTTTATCTTTGAATAAAGCCCATGCTTCATCTTCAGATAAGATTTTCAGTTCAAATTTCTCTTGACAATTCATTTGAATACAAACTTGTTGAAGACGTGTAGTTAGAAGAACTTTGCAACCCTCGTGTTCACCGCCGAATGGAATTCCTATAGTTTGCGATTCAAGTTTTTCCCAAACATCATCGAGAATTATGAGAATCTTCTTCTCGCCTTTTAATCTCCGCCATAACTCTTCTGCTTTTCCTTCTTCCGAATTTTTCTCAAATTTTAAACCAAAGACATCTGCAATTTTATCTTGAATTTTGTTGATGTCTGGAGTTTGGGACACTGTAACAATCACAACTTTATCAAAGAGCTTTGGTTCCTTTTCCTGTACTTGCTTACCCACTACTTCCGCCAAAGTTGTTTTACCCACTCCTGGCATTCCGTACAATCCAATCATGTTCACAGCATCACTATTTAAAGCCTTCATGATCCCATTGAAAGCTGAAATTGAAGATTCGGAAGCCATGAAATCCTTGGGTGGTAGGAACTCTATTCCTTGAAGAGGAGGACGCTGGCAGACTCGTTGAAAAGTACAAGCCTCTGCTAAAAGTTGAGATATATAAAGTGTCTTCTTCGCTACTTTGATACTTAAGCAGTATCGCCAGCCCCAACTAGGACACCAATTGAAACACTTGTTACGCTCTATTTCTTCTTCCAAACTCTGAGCTTCTCCCAATTCTTTCTCTGCCTTTGTTAACCACTCCTCAACGCCCTTCTTAATTACCTCAGTTTGCGTTAAAGCAAACTTGCCTCTGCTAAAAGTTGAGATATATAAAGTGTCTTCTTTCTCTCCCAATTTTTTTTAAGTATCGCCATTCTTTCCCTAAAGCAAAGAGGTGAGCTTACAAAATGAAATTAATAGTGGAAAAGGTACTGAAATCCTTTCTTCAAACTTGCCTCTCTATTCTCACCACTTGAAGGTGAAAGGGTAAGAGACAAACACAGTTTCTAGCTCTCTGCTTCACACAAATGCCTCCGGTGCAGTGTAGCTGTATAAGATCAAAAGAGTTAATTTTGACAGAAAATAATTCAATGTCAATTTTGCATGTAAAGTTTGCGGATGTATACTCAAATGCAGAAACCAGGACAAAAATAAGCCATGGAAGAAAACGATGCACATATAAACCAATGAAAGATGAAGTTTCAGGGCCCAAGGCCAAGCTTTTTTATACTGATCGAAGAAAACTCAAGTAGAAATCAAGTTTGTACTGCAATAACCAGAAACCCACTAGCAGAGGGAATTAAGAAACAACAAATATGTGTCAATGTAAGATGAAAAGAATAACTTAATTTGAAAATAGAAAATATGTGTCAAAGCATCTAAACTTTCAAATATCTATACTCAAATGTAAAACCAAGACAAATAAACCACAGAAGAAGAGGATGAACATTTACATACCAAAGGAAATATACATGAACTTTGAGAAGGCAAGACGGAGCTTCGATTTTGATCCACCCAAAATATATAACAGACACTGTCAAAGTCGGTGAAGTTTTTTTTTTTTTTTTTTTGAGTTCAAAGAAAACTGAATTAGATATAATAAACTTTGCACTACAATGATCAGAAGGCCAGGAAATTTAAAAAACAAAAAGACTTTCACTTATCTCCTTTAGAATGCATGCAGATTATAATTCTGCTTCTGATAAGAAAAAGAGTAGGTGAACATAGAAAGTAGAAACTCTTAAGGCAAAGACTTGTTTTCTTTAGAATCTCTTGTTCTTTTTATTGTTACTCTTTTTTTCTTGTTCAAATGCTTAGTAGAAGACAAGGGCCCCGGTGTCTTTTGCCTTATCATTGACTAATTCTCTCTCAGACAGATTAGAAAAGAAAAAAAGAAAAGGATGGAGTCGTGGAGATACTCTGCTGGTTGGCTTTCCAGGAAGTGCTAAGGAAAGTGGATGGGACTTGCGAGGATGTTAGTGTATAGAAAATTTTTGAAATTCTGCTTCAAATATTTATGAATGAAAAACATGAATTTAGTGTTATTTATGATTTTTTTGTAATTAAGCATTATTTGGTAAATTCTTCTCTAATAATGAGTAATGACCTACTTTTCAAAAGCTTAGCCTGCCTAAATCTTTTAAGTTGGACATAGAAAATAATTTAGTGCCAATCTTGGGTGCAAAGTTTGCAGATGTATACTCAAATGCCAAAACCAAGAGCCATAGAAGAAAATGATGCACATATATTTTGGCTGAATTACAATAATCAAAGAAACAAGTGGAAATCAAGTTTGCACCACAACAATCTGAAAAATTGTTTGTATGAAGGAAGAATAGTTTTGGTTAGTCGTGACCCAATTGATTATCTCTGTTCCAAAGTAACAAAGAAACGTCAATGTGAAACTAAGGAACTGCTCGACTTTTATCTTGAGAGAATTGAGTTTAATGTGGAAATCGAATTTATGAAAGCAAAAGGGAAATTCTCGGAACTTTCTTGATATTTTTGATTCATTGTGGAATCAAACGCAATATCAATGCCACCGTTTATGGAGAATGTATTGTCATTAAAGATGAACAACAATTATCAAAGAAACAAGTGGAAATCAAGTTTGCACTACAATAATCAGAAGCCCACTAACAGAGGGAATAAAGAAACAACAGTTGATTCTTCTTCGGCTAGCGAAAACGCTTGAATACAGGAGAGAAAATTTTGAATAAATGACGTGATCCTTCAATTATTGTCCTTTCTACTTTTGTCATTTTGCAATCATATTTCCCTTGAGGTCCATTTATTTCTCACCGACCTGCGTCCTCTGTTTAATGGCTTTCATGGAAAAATACTTTACAACGGCAGAGTGATTCCCGGAGCTTTCATAGAGATTTTTGTCCCTTTTATTTACTCCAACTACCCCTTTAATGGTTACT
This sequence comes from Theobroma grandiflorum, assembly GCA_036013995.1. Lineage (NCBI taxonomy): Eukaryota > Viridiplantae > Streptophyta > Magnoliopsida > Malvales > Malvaceae > Theobroma > Theobroma grandiflorum. The sequence continues at coordinate 34,849,765 of CP142133.1, forward strand.
GACTCCCTATTGATGAAAAGACGAGACAGACTAACAGCTTTTTCTCTGTCATTGATGCTTAGTTAGAATGACTAATCGACGGCTTCCAATTGTGTTGCCTATTTTCGTAAGTTTCTGATCTACCTGGTTGGTTTAACGGATTTCATGTTAAAAGGCTTGCACTATTTATTCATTGTTGAGATTAACTTTTGTGATCAAATTATGCCCCCAATGAATTTGAAAATATTATCTGATGAATGTACAAAAACAGGTAGCAATGAACATATAGCACGTTAGTATTGACCATTGAGATTGTAATCGATTATTGTGATAAAATATTATGACTGAAAACAAACGGACAATAATCTGAAAAGCCTGTAGGCACCTGCTGAAATGCATAACGAGCTTTTTGACCACGCTTTTCATCTGAAAACTGGGAAAGCCCAAGCAATGATATACCTATTTTCTTCTTTTTCTCTTCCCTGGAGTTAAAAGAGAAGCAAAAATGAAGATAAATCCTTCTTGACTTGGAAGTTGCATGTGGGAACAATGTCAAAACTTAAAAACGGAAAAGAAGGAAATGAAAAGGAAAGTGTGCACGCACTAAGCAGCTAGCTGCACATTTTTAGAATGGAACACAATATTAATGCCACCATTAATTGAGAGTATATTGCCATTGAATAAGTATTCTGATTAATTCTCTCTCAAAGAAAACAAAATATAAGAACGAAGATGCTTTGTTAAAGAAAATTTTAATTAATGTAAAATTATTAACTTCATGTTTGTGATCCTAATTATATTAATATCTTTTTTATAAAAATTTCAAAATATTGAATTACTTTAATGATGCATAAATTTCCCATTAAATAAAATTTACCATCATTTAAAAGATAATTTAATTCACACTTTTGATTTTCTCTTTTGTAATTGAGCATTATTAAGTAAATTTTAAAGGATTTTTATGAACTTGTTATCTATCTAAATCATTTAATTTAGACAAAAAATAATTTGATGTCAATTTCACGTGTAAAGTATGCAGATGTATACTCAAATGCAAAAGCCAAGAGCAATAGAAGAAAATGATGCACACATAGGTGACATTTGTTTGCAGGGATGTAAAGTGACATTACCTGTAATGTGTTTAATTAAATTATATTGCAGCATTTGTTTTGTAATAGACCACTGCAATGTCAAATTGCAATGCAATCACATTGCAGCCGTTGGCTACAATGTGATTGCAGCCCAAAACCAATGCAATGTACATTACATTGCAGGCTGCAATGTTTGCAAAGTTATTAAAGATATTTTTACCCTTCAACTTTATTATTTTATTAAAAATATTTTATAATATTATAATTAAAATAAAAATATTAAACTAAAATATATAATATAAAAATTAAAAATTAAAAAATAAAATATAAAAAATTAAAATTTATATAATATAGGTAAAAGAAATTAAAATATAATATATAATATAAGAAATAAAAATTAAAAAAATAAAATATAAAAAATTAAAATTTATATAATATAGGTAAAAGAAATTAAAATATAATATATAATATAAGAAATAAAAATTAAAAAAATAAAATATAAAAAATTAAAATTTATATAATATAGGTAAAAGAAATTAAAATATAATATATAATATAAGAAATAAAAATTTAAAAAATAAAATATAAAAAATTAAAATTTATATAATATAGGTAAAAGAAATTAAAATATAATATATAATATAAGAAATAAAAATTAAAAAAATAAAATATAAAAAATTAAAATTTATAAAATATAGGTAAAAAATATTAAAATAAAATATATAATATAAGAAATAAAAATTAAAAAAAATAAAATATAAAAAATTAAAATTTATATAATATAGACAAAAGAAATTAAAATAAAATATATAATATAAGAAATAAAAATTAAAAAATAAAATATAAAAAATTAAAATTAAAAAATAAAATATAAAAAATTAAAATTTATATAATATAGACAAAAGAAATTAAAATAAAATATATAATATAAAAATTATATTAAATAAATGAAATAAAATATACAAAATTATAATAAAAAATGAAAATAAAATATATGACATTAAAAATATATTTAAGAGATAATATTATATAAAAATTAATAATAAAAAATACAAGTATATTAAATTTATATTTTAATAAATAAAGATAATTTTGTAAATTAACATTACATTCCCTGTAAAGTACTTGTAAAACAAACACTGCAATGTTACCTTCTCTACATTTTAATCATTACATTCTTATATACCAAATACTGCAATGTTATTTTTCTTGCAACCACATTATCTGCAATCATATTCCCTGCAATCACATTACCTGTAATCACATTGTATTGTAAAGTACCAAACGCTATCATATACCAAGGAAAGACGAAAGTTTCAAGTAAGCTTCTATTTTTATCAAAGAAAACTGACATAGAAATCAAGTTTGCGCTACAATAATCAGAAGCCCACTAGCAGAGGGAATTAACAAGCAACAGTTAATTCTTCTGCGGCTAGCAAAAACACTTGAATGTAGGACAGAAAATTTCGAATAATTGATGTCATCCCTCTATCATTGTGCTTTATATTTTTGTCATTTTGCAATCATTTTCCCCCTTAGATCCATTATTTCTCGCCGATTTGCTTGCTCTGTTTAATTGCTTTCATGGAAAATTACTTTATCGTATATAATTACGAGGGAGATTCTCGGAGTTTTCGTATAGATTTTTGTGCCTCTTTTACCAGTGGAACATGAAATGATAAGCACTTTTAAATTATTAGTTTTCTAGTAATGGGCAATGACTTACTTCATTGTTGCCCGGCTAAATTATCATGGACAAATTTTAGTGAATGAATAATTCTTCCTGCCGCACCTTTCTGATTCAGTGATACATAGTCATGGTGTAGTGATGGAGGTTCTTTCTTAGGCTGGAAATGGCTTTTGTTAACGGAGATGAATGGAATATAACACCTTCAACTTTTATATTCAAACAGTTTCTTGTTTCTGACCACGGTCATCCTCTGAAAAAAAAGGGGAAGGCCAAGCAATAATATAGATATTTTCTTCTTTCTTTCTTCCTTGGAGTTAAAAGAGAAGCAAAAATGAAAATAAATCCTTCTTCATTTGGAGACTCCTGCAAACTGGGTATGGGGATGTATAAAACAGACCACTTTTGACTTGCATATTGAAGCTGTCGGAACAAAGTCGCAACTTAAAAGAGAGTGAGCCTTACGGTAAGTCTAACCTTTTTGTAAGCTTAATAAATATAATTTTAAAAAAATAGTAAAACTTTGTTTAATAAGTTAAAAAGAAAACAATATAATTAATTTTTAAATTTTATAAGTAATTTTTTTATTTATTTTTATAAATATTTTTTTATTTTTTTATTTTTTACTTTAAAGTATAACAATATTATTCTTTTTAATAATAACATTATGTCTAATTAATTTAATTCAATTAAATTTGTTATTATTATTTGTTATGTTAAATTTCATAAATTTACATCAATATTTGGACAATATTTATTACATTTTTATGATTTTTATATTAATTTTTATAAATTTAAATTAAAAAATTTTAATTATTAATCTCATTATAAATTTTTTTATTTTTTATTATTCGTTTAAATTAAAATTTATAAATTATTAAATATTTTTCATTAAATGATATAAATTTAAATATTTAATTTTTACAAAAATTATATTTATTTTCATCTAATTAACTTATTATATTAAATTTCATATATTTATATTAATATTTTAATAATTATTATTTTATTTTTATAAATTTTTACATTTATATCAACATGGTTTTAGTGGGACGTTTCACCTGTTACACGGCTTCAGTCTCGCATGTGGCATGGCGTGTTCGTCTTCCATAACACTGACAGAAACTAACAAAATTAAGGTCAACTTCGTCGGGACCCATTTAACAGAAGCTTGATTATTTTTAATGTTGCATAGCTGCCTGCCTGACCACGATTTGATTATTCAACAGAAACTTTGCAGGTGCAAAGTCATGTCACCCAAAGGACAGGCTTAATAGCTGTATCACATTCATTTCAATGCATTTGTACAACATTTTGGCAGTGCCCTACGTCCTACCTTTTCAGCATGTTCGCTACATATAATAGTTAAATTATAAAAACTAATTTTTTATAAATTTATTTCAAAAATAATCATTAATATAAAATTTATTATCATGATTATAATTATTTTTTAAATAATAACATTATATTTAATTAATTAAATTTAATTTATTATCATGACTTGTTATATCAAATCTCACATTTTTATGATTTTTTACATTGATTTCTGCAAATTTATGTTAAAATTTTTTAATTGTTATTTTTATTTTTATTATTTATTTATAAATTAAAATTTATTAATTATTAAATACTTTTAATTCGATAATATAAATTTAAATGTTTTAATTTTTATAAAATTATATTTATTTTAATTTAATTAATTTATTATGTTAAATTTTATATGTTTATATTAATATTTTAATAACAATGAGTGTACTTTTATAAATTTTTACATTAATTTTTATATACATAAATCTACCTAAATCACCTTATTTCTTTACCACTATTGAATTGAAGACGTTGAAACAATGCTTCATGAATTCATTTTAGGCATAGTGTATTTGTTTGTAGAGCTGTTACATGGATGAGTGGGAGTTTTCACCTGTTACACGGTTTCAGTCTCAACTGGGCCCATTTAACAGAAGTTTGATTATTTTTAATGTTGCATAGCTACCCGCCTGACCACCATTTGATTTTTCAACACAAGTAATTGCAGGTGCAAAGTTCTGTCACCCAATGGACAGGCCTAATAGACAGCTCTATCACATTCATTTCGATGCATTTGTACAATTTTTTGGCAGTGCCATATATCCTACCTTTCGTCTTTCATCACCTCACAAGGATCCGTGGGTGGAGTTGATAAATATATCTTTGTAAATCGCATCTACTGACAGTGTCTAGGAAAAAAAATGGAAATTAGGAAATGAAAGCAATGGGTGGCAGCCATATAAGGCGTTCATTAATGTTCAAGTAATGTCAAGAAAAAGAAAACAAAGTTTATCTTGCAGACCCAACCTACCATCGCCACAAAATCTGTCAACACAAGAAAAGCAATGACATCTCGATGCTAACGGCAAGGGCGGATCCCCCTTTTCTTTTTATTTTAAATATTTTTACATCATATAAAAATTTTTAAAATTATATATTTTTAATAATCTTTTTAAAATAATATTTTATTTAAAAAATAATAAAAATAATAAAATATTCAAATATCTCGCTCAATTTAAATTTTTTATTTTTATTATGTTACATGAGGTATTTATCTTTTACTTGTCATATGTTTTCTTTTGTTATGTGAATTTTATTTTTTATTATTTTAATTTTTTAAAATTAATAAATTATTATACAATTTTTAAATATAAATTCTAGTGTTATATTATTATTTAAAATTTTATCAATATATTATTTTTTTTAATTATACCTAATTATATAAAAGAAATTTTTTTTAATATTTTTATATGATTTATATTTTATATTTAGTTGTAAAGAAATTATCTTGAATATATAATTTTTAAATAATGTTGATTATATAAGAAGAAATTATTAATTTTATATATCATATTTAATTATTTATATTTTACATATTATAATTTTATAATTAATATTATAAAATTTTTTGAAGAGTACATAATTTTATTATTATTAATACTAAAAAATAACTTTGAGTTTTACAAATACAACGAAAATAAAAACTAAAAAAATCCCTTTAAGTAAAATGCGCTTGGATGTAGGGATATCCAAGCAACCATTTACAGCATAATTCTTTTAACTGCCCCAAGAAAAGACTGAACCCACGACTTCAAAACGCAAACATTGCAAGCGACAAAATTGACTAATGAAAACCCATGTCTCAGACTGTTCATAAGTCTGAGTATTAAATGGCCCGAATCAAATAATTCAAAGTAGTAATTCATAGCAGTAACTCGAAGCACGAAACCCTTAACATTTTAGCTCTTGACTCAGTCAATAATAACCTGCAAATGTTCCAAAACACACTCTAGTAGGTCTGCAAATGCTCCATCCCATAGCTACGACCACCCACATACAGCCAGCTCACCGCGGCCTAAAACAATACTTCCCAACCTCAACAATAAATAATTTTAAAAATATGATATCCTTGAGGGACCTCCCTTCGCAAGTTCATCCACCATGGCATTCGACTTAACGTAAGATATAGTACTATAAGTTTAAATAAAAATAAAATAATAATATTTAATATAAATTATATTAATTTTTTGAATTTTACTTAAAATATGAGTAAATTATATTAATTTTAATTTTAATGTTTAAGAAAGTTTCATCAATTGTTTTTCTCCTTGCGATAGGGAAAACTTTGATCATTCATTTCCTAATTGACTATCTTTGCTTCAAAGTTAACAAAGAAATATCAATGTGAAATTAGGATTTTTCTTGACTCTTATCTTAATAGAATTAATTTTGCATGTAAAGTTTGCAGATGTGTACTCAAATGCAAAAACCACAGAAGAAAATGATGTACATATATACCATGGAAAGACGGAAGTTTCAAGTAAGCTTTCATTTTTATCAAAGAAAACTGAAATAGAAATCTAGTTTGCGCTACAATAATCAGAAGCCCATTAGCAGAGGGAATTAAGAAGCAACAGTTAATTCTTCTTCGGGTAGCAAAAACACTTGAATACAGGAGAGAAAATTTCAAATAATTGATGCGATCCCTCTATTATTGTTCTTTATATTTTTGTCATTTCGCAATCATTTTTTCCTTTAGATCCATTTATTTCTCACCGACTTGCTTGCTCTGTTTAGTTGCTTTCATGGAAAATTACTTTACCATATATAATTACGAAAAAGATTCCCAGAGCTTTCGTAAAGATTTGTGTGCCTTTATTACTAGTGGAACATGGAATCATGAGCACTTTTAAATTATTGGTTTTTTAGTAATGAGCAATGATTTACGTCGTTGTTGCCCAGCTAAATCATCATGGACAAATTTTAGTGAACGAAAAATTCTTCCTGCCGCAGCTTTCTGATTCAGCGATTCATATTCGTGGTGTAGTGATGGGGTTCTTTCTTAGGCTGGAAATGGCTTTGTTTACGGCGATGAATGGAATATAACATCTCCAACTTTTATATTCAAACACTTTCTTCTTTCTGACCACGCTTATCATCTGAAAAAAAAGGGAAAGCCCAAGCAATAACATAGATATTTTCTTCTTTCTTTCTTCCTTGGAGTTAAAAGGAAAGCAAAAATGAAGATAAATCCTTCTTCATTTGGAGACTCCTGCAAAGCGGGCATGGGGATGTACAAAACAGACCACCTTGAACTCGCATATTGAAGTAATCGGAACAAATTAAATCGAAACTTAAAAAAAGGTGGGCCTTACCGTAAGTCTAATCTTATTGTAAGCTTAATAAATATAATTTAAAAAAATAGTAAAAACTTGTTTAATAAGTTAACAGGGAAATAATATAATTAATTTTTAAATTTTATAGGTAATTTATAAATTTATATATATTTTTTAAAATATTATTTAATTTTTATTTTTAGTTTATCATTTACTTAAAAATATAATGATATTATTTTTTTAATAATAACATTATATGTAATTAATTTAATTTAATTAAATTTATTATCATGATTTGTTACGTTAAATCTCATACATTTACGTCAATATTTAAACAATTTTTATTTCATTTTGAAGATTTTTTACGTTAATTCTTACAAATTGAAGTTAAAGTTTTTCAATTGTTAATTTTGTTATAATTATTTTCTTCTTCTTATTATTCATTTAAATTAAAATTTTATAAACCATTAAATACGTTTAATTCAATAATATAATTTTTAATTTTTAATTTTCACAAAAATTATATTTATTTGGATTTAATTATATTAAATCTCATATATTTATATTAATATTTTAATAATAATTATTCTACTTTTATAAATTTTTACATATTTACGTCCACCTAAACCGCCTTATTTCTTTACAACTATTGAATCGAAGGCATGGAAACAATTCTGCCTGGGGAAATAACTCATTCTTTTAAAAGACGCGGTTTCAGTCTCTTATGTAGCATAGCGTGTTCGTCTTCCATAACACTGAGTGGCTCATTTGGATGATATGAAAGCTGTCCTTTTCCATGTTGTATGGGCCGGTGACAGAAACTAACAAAATTAAGGTCAACTTCATCAATTGAGAAGGATCCCTGGATGAGTTGATAAGGATCTTTGTAAATCTCATCTATTGACTGTGTTTAAGTTAATAAATGAGGATCAAATCTCAAAATAAAATTTCATTGTTAATTATTATTATTATTTTAATTAAAAAAAGAGATATTTGAATATTATTTGTTAGATAGGAGATTTTATAATAATCAATAAATCAAATACTCGAATGCATTACTTTTATTATTATTTATTTATGAATTAACATTTGTATATTATTAAATAATTTTAATTGAAAAATGTAAATTTAAATATTTAATTTTCATAAACAATATATTAAATTCATCAAGACACTTTTAAAAGTAAAATTAAGAAAATTGTTTATATATAGCATAAAATTTCCTAATTATGAAGCGCTAAGATGCTTATTTTTTATTTAATAATTAATATAAATAAAAAAATAACAACATCAACCACGTGTCTCACTAAATTTTAAATTTTTTATTTTTTTTAATTTATATTATTACTTTTATTTGTTTATTTCTATTTTATTTGTTTATGTGTTTTAAGTTTTTATAAATTGTCTTTTTCAAATTTCTACCAACTATAAATCATATTTTTTTCTTTCTTTTTTGTTATATCATACTCATACATGAATTCTATCTTTAACTTATTAATTTTTTTATTATGTAGATTTTATTTTTTATAATTTTAATTTCTAAAAATTAATAAATTATTACTTAATTCTCAAATATAAATTTGTGCTACAATAACCAAATGCCCAGCACTAGAGGGAATTAAGAAACAACAAATATTTGTCAATCTAAGATGAAAAGAATAATTTAATTTGAAAATAGAAAATATGTGTCAACGCATCCAAACTTGCAAATATCTATACTCAAATGTATAACCACAGAAGAAAAGAATGAACATTCACTACTGGAAGACAAGGGCCCAAGCTCTTTTGCCTTATCATTGACTAGTTCTCTCTCAGAAAGACCAGAAAAAAAATATTGGAGTCATGGAGATGCTCTGCTAAGGACCCTGGTTGGCTGTCCAGGAAGTGTTATGGTAAGAGGATGGGACTTGCGAGGATGTAAATGTATAGGAAATTTTTGAAATTCTGCTTCAAATCTATTGAATGGATATATTAAAATGAAAAATCATAAACTTAGTTGTATTATATGTGTGAAAATGATGGCTTTTCCATGACATTTAACAATAAATTGAAGTGGATCAAACCTTAAGCAGCAGATTTTTGGAGAAGTATTTGGTTAATTCTCACTCAAAGACAAAATATTGATGAAAGTCTAATTAATGCAAAATTGACTTCATCAGAAAATCATGCGTCATTACTTCATTAGGAAGGTAAAATAAAATGAATGCCCCTTCTTCCCATCCTCCTCTTCCCTAAAGAACATGTGATAGTGGGTCCATACTTTGAAAATTGTCTGTAATAGGGAAGAAAAAGGTTTGGTCAGTCGTAGCTTAATTCGCTATCTCCGCTCCAAAGTAACAAAGAAATATCAGTGTGGAATTAGGACTCTTCTTGGCTCTTGCCCTCCAAAGAATTAAATCTAATGTGAAAACCTTATTTATCAAAATAGAAGGGAGATTTATTCCAAAAAAAAAAAATTGAAGGGAGATTCCAGGAATTTTCCTAGATATTTTTGATTCATGGTGGAATCCAGCACAATATTTATGCCACCATTTGTGGAGAATGTGTTGTTATTGAAAAAGCATTTTTGACCAATTCTCTCTCAAAGAAAAAAATAAGGATGGAGATGCTCTATTAAATGAAATTCTAACTAACAGAAAATCGGCTTCATGTTTATAATCTTAAATATAATAATATCTTCTCCATAAGATTTCAAGAAATTGAATTACTTCAATGAAGCATAGCTTTCTCCTAAACAAAATTACTTTTATTCTAAGAGTAATTAAGTTCACACCTTTCATTTTTTCTTTGTGTATATATGCAAATGAGACACAAAATCATTGATGGAATTTTAAATTATTGATGCCTTTCTTTTTGTCATTTTTTATTTATTTTTCAGCATTAATTTTTTGACCTACTTGATTGGTTTACACAGAAAACTTTTAACTTTCCTTTTAAATAGAAGCTACTGTTATTATCTAGTAAATGTCCTTAAGAGTTATCACTTTTCTCTTGTTTATATTTCTTTAATATTTAGGCATTACTTGGTAAATTTTCTTCTAGTAATGAGTAAGGACCTACATTTAGATGCATTTGTGAACTTGTGAGACGATGAGTGTTGTTTCTTGGGCTGGTAATGGCTTTATTTATGGGGATAAATAGAATGTAACATCTCCAACTTTGATATTCAAAAACACTGTACAAATAATAGAACAAAGTCAAGATACGCATTTTGCTTAGAAAAAGAAGCATAAAGGAAAGGAAGACCAATAGGCCAATTTGGATTTGGTTGACTTATGGTTATGATGACTTGTACTCAATCCGATGGATGGGCCAAAGAAAAAAAGGGAGAAAAGGATGGAGTTCATGGAAATGCTTTGCTAAGGACCCTAGTTGGCTTTCCAGGAAGTGTTATGGCAAGAGGATGGGACTTGCCAGGATGTAAATGTATAGGAAATTTTCCATCTGGCCACAATTGTTCAAATTCTGCTTCAAAGCCCTGAGTGCTCTTTTTCTTTTTATTAATTTCTTTTTTTGTGCTCTTACGATTTTAGAAGAAAATCGATACATTATTATGAAGACTTCCTTGTCTAATATACACATCAGTTTCACAATTTGTTCACTCTTTTTTATCGAAAAATATTTATAGTATATTGTCCGTGTTTAATATACTTGTGTAAGGATTAGTATAATTTATGAAGGGAGCCTACTGATATATGGTGGTAGTTTATCTAACCGGCTTCTGATGTATCTTTCTTTATCATGAAGGGAGCCTTCAAAACCAAATAAACCGGTTCGTTGATTTTGTTCTAATATTACCTCCATGAATTCATTTTAGGCAAACATCTCTCTAGTTAAAAAGATAAGATGGGTTTCAAAGCATGTAGGACCATTCAATAAATTTGGAGAGGAACATACAACGGCCTTTTTTTTTGTCTTTTTTTTTTCAAGTATTTTTAACATTTATTTCTCTTACTTGGATGCTTGATTGGTTTACATGGAAAAACCTTTCACTCTCCTAATGAGTCATAACTACTATTATTTTTATTATTTCATATATTCCTATTTATGACTATTTTTTAGAAGCTTTTTGTAAACTTGTTCCCTAGCTAAAAGAAACCCTTTATTCTTCTTAATTTCTTTTTCCTCTGAATTAAAAAAAATTTAGGAACATATTATATTGGAAATTCTAGAACAATTAATGAAATAAAGTCAAAACACGCATTTTGTTTAAGGAAAAGAAGAATAAAAGAAAGGAAGAAAATCAGCTACGTGGAAAAATGTATGCAAGCACTAAGCAACTAGCTGGATATTCCTTCCCTAGAAAAATAAATTCTTTATATAATAAATAAACTAATTGATAAAACCAATTGACTGATGGATTCCTAGTTTTAAATTAGAGAAAATTTCACATGCATCATCATTAATTAATTTCACAGTTTATTTAAGAAATACTTGCCCAATCTCACCCCATATACATAAGCGAAATAAATCAACGACAAATATTGTGAGATTTGAATTATTATATTTAACAAATAATTAATCTCTCAAACTCCAAAATCTGAAATTATTAAAGCACATTATATTTTTTTATTAAAGGCAAGATATAACTATCATTAATTATGTTATAAAATTTAGCTACTATTCAAAGGTGGTTTTTAGGAGGAGACAAATAATTAAATTCATCGTCCAAGTTAAAAATCCAATTGAAAAAAATGACCATAAGCATTCACAAAAGCTATGGTAAAAGGAATTTAAGAAAACATCCAGAGATAACACACTTATTATGCATTGAAGATAAAGTTTTGTCAATTGTTTTTTTCCTTGAGAAACTTTATGGAAAATTATCCAAAACACTAATAAAAAAATGATATAAGAAATAGTTTTGATCAGGTCTCATAGCCACTGAATTAATTATATATTCTCCAAAGAAAATTTTAACATAATCCAAAAGACAATTAAACTCACACCTATTATGCATCAAGAAAGCATCAAGAGATAACACACTTATTATGCATTGAAGATAATGTTTTGTCAGTTGTTTTTTTCATTGAGAAACTTTCAGGAAAATTATCCTAAACACTAATTAACAAAACATGAGATAAGAAATAGTTTTGGTCAGTAGTCTTCTCATAGCCATTGAATTGATTATATCTGCTCAAAGATTTTTTTGAAAATCAATATCTGCTCAAAGTTGACCAAGAAACATCAATGAAGAATAAGGGGTCTTTCTTATCCCTTGCATTGAAGAATTCCAACGCGGGAGCCGACTTAGTTTATTAAAGTAAAGGGAGATTTGAGGAGCTTTCCCATAGATTTTTTTATAATTCATAGTTTACTCGAGAATTTCTTTCATTCATGGTTTGATTTACACAATATTACCAAATAAAGGAATTGCTAGGACCTTACCCAATTTGGGAAAGGATCCTCTCTATTAATAAAAAAGTTATGGAGATGTCTATACTATTCATGTTTTAACAGCTTCCGTTGTTTCATTTTGCTCTAAACATATTGTCTCACAGAAAGCCTCGAAGAAAAAAAAAAGAAAAGAAAATAATGGAGTCATGAAGACTCTATGCTAAGGACCCTGGTTGGCTTCCAGGAAGTTGCATGGAAATTAGAGGATGGACTTGCGAGGAAAATCATGCCTCCTCCTGGTCCCTGTATTTGTCTCATTATTTCATTGGGAGGGCAAAATAAAATGCAGGGGCGGCTCAACAAGTTCAAAGGCCTAAAACGAAATATTCAAATGAGATTTTTTTTATTAAAATTAAAAAAATTATTAAAATTTTATTTTTCTAACTTTTTGAGATGCAAAATTTTTAATTAAACTTTTATAATCAAGTTCTGCTAATATTTCTTTTTCAATTGATAATATAGCTAATCCATTTAATCTTTCTTGAGACATTGTTGATCTTAAATAAGATTTTATTAATTTTAGTTTTGAAAAACTTCTTTCTCCTGAAGCAACATTTACTGGAATTGTTAACATTATTCTAAAAGCAATATATGCATTTGGAAAAGAATCGAGTCTTCTTATATAGTTAAGTATGTCAATTGGATTATTTTCTTCTTGTATAATTTCTTTTAAAATTTTTAACTCTGAAAATAAATCTAAACCATCAATATCAGAATAGTTGTTATATTTTAAAGAACATTCAAGATTAAGACAATATTCTTTCAAACTATTATCATCTAATGACTTCAACTTTTTACCGCTAAAAAAAAAACCAAAAATATTTTCATATATCTTAAATTGTTCAAATCTACTTTGAAGTGAAAAAATTGCTTGATCTACTATATACAAGAAATAATCAATTCTAAATGATTCTTCAAGAGATCTAGTTATTCCATTATCAATATTCTCATCAAATTGTTTTTTCCTACGAATAATACGTGTATCACGAAATTCAGGTTCTATATTCATTTCAAATGCAATTTCTTTAGAAGAAATCATAGCAGATGCAAATCCATTTTCTCTATATTTTTCAAAAAAAAAAAGAAGACCTTTTAATTGTTCTATAGCAACATCAATACACATATCTTTTGATTGCAAATTTTTACTAACAGAGTTAACAGCAAACAATATATCATACCAAATAGTCATGCCCAACAAAAACTCAAAATTTTCAAGTTCATATGTTGCTAAGCAATTAGCTTCACTTTTAGTTTTAGGATCTTCACTAACTTCTACTAATTTCAATAAAGCATCTCTTATTTGTGGAGCTTGGAATCTTATTGCTTTAACACTTTCAACACGACTTTCCCAACGTGTTTGTGACAATGACTTAAGATTTAGACTAGGTATCTTGTCTTGTAAAATTTTCCATCGTTTGGTAGAAGAAGAAAATAGTGAATATATTCGTTGTACCACTCCAAAAAATGATATAGCTTTAGTGCAAGAATTTGCCATGTCACAAAGTACTAAATTTAGATTATGACAACCACATGGTGTATAAAAGGATCTAGGATTTAAGTCTAAAATTCTTTTTTGCACTCCTTGTTGCTTGCCCTTCATATTAGATCCATTATCATATCCCTGTCCTCTTAAATTATTAATATCAAGCCCAATATTTTTTATTTCACCCACAATGGCATCAAAAAGACCTTTTCCAGTTGTATCATCTACTTTTAAGAATTCAAAAAAATACTCCATAACTTTAATTGGACTTGATGAAATATTAACACATCGTAATATAAAAGACATTTGCTCTTGATGACTTACATCTGGAGTGCAATCAAGTATTATTGAAAAATATTTTGCTTCTATGAGGTTTTTAATAATTTTATTTCTAATTTCACTTGCTAACAAATTTATCAATTCATTTTGTATTTTATGTCCAAGGTAATGAGTATGAATTTTATTGTCTTTAATGCGTTGAATATGTTCTTGCATTACTGGATCAAATTCTGCAATCATTTCAATTAAACTTAAAAAATTTCCATTACTTTCTTGATAGATCTTTTCATTTTTCCCTCGAAAAACTAAATTATTTTTACCAAGAGTTTTTATTACAACAAGAATTCTTGTTAATACTTTTTTCCAATGTTCTTCATCTCTTTTTATTTGTTCTTGAACACTTTCATCAATTGTTTTATTTTTCAATAATCTCATTTCTAAATCAATCCAAGAACTCATATTAGTAATATGCTCATTACTCATTTCATGACTCTTAAGCTTAGCACTAAGGTTTCTCCAATCTCTAGTGCCTACATTAGCCAATTTACTTGTACTAGAAGCCAAATTAAACAATTTACAACAAAAACAAAATACTCTATCTAAGTCTTTCGAATAAACTAGTCATCTTCTTTCATGTGTCTCCCCATTTGTCAATTTTTGAATATAGTATGTAATAGAAAAATATCTTGAAAACTCATCTTTGGGAAAATCTAAATCATTAACTTTAATTGGACCTTTTTCTATTAATAAATCTCTTAAATTTGTATCAATATTTGTCCATTGACTTGGATCATAAATATTTTTAGGAATGCAATCATTTAAATTAATAGGTTGATCCTCTTCATCATGATTTCTATGATCATTTTGAATTTCTTGATGATTTTTATGATCATTTTGAATCTCTTCATTAACTTCTTGTTCTAATATTTCATCATCATCTAACTCTCTAAGATTATTAACTTGTTCGTTTAAGGGATATTTATTAATAATTTCTAATTCATTATTTTTATTACTTGTAAAAAATCTATCAAGAGCTCCTTTTTGAGATTGTATTAAACTTTCAATTCTTTTTTTTTTTTAAGTTTTGAATAACCAGATTCATATTTTCGATTTGACATGAGGTACAAAAATATTTAACTATTATAATTATCTTATATTTTCTAAATGGCTAATATAAAATCAACAATCAAAATTTCTAATCCAAATAAATCAACTATCACATGAAATAAAAATAATATAACAATATAATATAAACTCTAAATTAAAGTAAAAAAATTTGTAAAGATTAGAACAATAGTACTTGATTGTTGAATGCTTATTGTAAACCATAAATGAGACTCACAGCTTTATGAAGATTATAAAATGACAGACTTCTTGTGTATTTTTTGGAGAAAAATTGAAGTTAAAGAAAGAAAGAGCAAATGAGAAAGAAAGATTTCAAAAGTAGATATTATACATTGAAAAAAATATTGGTTTTATATATAGGAAAAAAATAGTTGTTGGAAATCATTAAATGCATTTATTGGAAATAAAAGAAATAAATGAGAAAAAAAAACTGTTGGAGATGAGTAAATACACATGACTGTTGGTTTATTAGAAATAAGAGAATATAGTTGAGAATTAATAGCATTATAGTAAGAAGGAAGTAATAGAAAATTAAAATTATTAAGCACATAATTAAAACAATAAAAAAATAATTTTAATAACTATTTTTTACTTTTATATATTTTTTTAATTTTTATGTATTTTTAATATAATTAATTATATTATAATTATTGTAAAATTATAAATTTTTTTTAAAATTGAGGCCCCCACAAATTGGGGGCCTAAAGCCATTGCTTGGGTGGCTTTACCCAAGGGCCGGCACTGCATTGAGCCACCTTCAGAGATAAATCAACCAATAGAATATGTTTTATGGAATCAATGCAACAGCATGATTTTATCATGGCTTACCCACTCGGTGGAACCCGATTTAGCCAAAGGAGTCGTTCATGCTAGTACTGCCCAACAAGTATGGGAAGATTTCAAAGATCAATTCTCACAAAAGAATGCACCAGCAATCTTTCATATCCAAAAATCGTTGGCTTCTTTCTCACAAGGTACCATGATAGTCTCAACCTATTTCACAAAACTCAAGGCGCTTTGGGACGAATTAGATACATATCGAGCTCTCCCCACTTGCAACCAGATGAAAGCACATAATGAACAAAGAGAAGAAGATCGCTTGATGCAATTTCTCATGGGCCTCAACGATACCTACAATGTTGTACGCTCTAACATCCTCATGATGTCACCGTTGCCCAATGTACATCAAGCCTATTCTTTCGTTATTCAAGATGAAACACAACGACAAATGACATCTGAACCAACTGAAAATTTTTCCATTGCTGCTACAATTCAAAGTCGTCCAAATAACTTTTCAAATAAATCCAAAGACAAGCACTGTGAACACTGCAGTAGAGAAGGGCATACAATTGAAAATTGTTGGACTCTAAAATTCCATTGCAAATATTGTGATAGAAAAGGTCATACTAAAGACAGGTGTAAATTCAAAAATGGCACATGGGCTCCCAACAACACAGGAGCCCAAGGTAATAGACACAATCACCTACGACAGCAACAACGGGGGTCTCGAGGAAGTGCAATGAATTCATTTCCCATTGCTAATGCAACAGAATCTTCTCAATCTACACAAGGGGTTCATTCACAAGACATCGATAACTCTTCGCTTGGGCTTTCCACATATCAACTTCAACAAATTGCTCGTGCCTTGTCTAAGATGACCCAAAATCATGCTCCAGGTAATAGCGATGCTTATGCAAATGCTGCAGGTTTATCTCTTTTTTCAAGTACTTCAATTTGTTCTATATTTACTAAGCCTTGGATTTTGGATAGCGGAGCTACTAACCACATCACTTCTGATTCCACACTTTCACTCAAACAAAATCCTCATCAATACCCATTGTAAATTTACCCACAGGGTCTTCTGCCTTAATCACTTCCACTGGAACCATACCATTCAACTCAGATATCACCTTAGATAACGTTCTATGCGTTCCTTCTTTTCGTTTAAATTTGATGTCTGTAAGTAAACTTACTATTGCCTTAAACTGTTGTGCCATTTTTTTCCAACTTTCTGTGCTTTGCAGGACTTGGCTACGGGGAAGATGATTGGCTCGGGTAAACAGCACGGTGGTCTCTATTACATGTCTTTACTACAACAAACACATGTGTCTCACCATGTTTCTCAACCATCAAATTTGTGACACATGTGTCTCGGACATCCATCACCATTTCGTCTTAAATTAGTCTTTCCATTATTGTCTTCTCTTAATATCTCTTTTGATAATAATTGCACCATTTGTCCTATAGCTAAACAAACTAGACTTCCGTTTCCTTCAAGTTCTATATCAACTCATGCTCCATTTGATTTGTTACATTATGATATTTGGGGTCCACATAAAATGCCCACACAGTCAGGGGCTCGTTTTTTCCTTACTATTGTGGATGATTTTGCTAGGTGCACTTGGGTTTTTCTCATGCAGTACAAGTCTGAAACTCAAAATCTTTTACAGTCTTTTATTACTTTTGTTCATACTCAATTTCGTGGCTCAGTTAAAGCTGTTCGGGTCGACAATGGCAAAGAATTCCTGTTTATGAGAAATTTCTTTCAATCTCATGGCGTCGAATATCAACACACTTGTGTTTTCACTCCACAACAAAATGGAGTAGTTGAACGCAAACATCGTCATATTCTAAATGTAGCACGAGCATTACTCTTTCAATCTCACTTACCCCTCACCTTTTGGGGAGAATGTGTATTGACTGCTGTCTACCTTATTAACCGATTACCATCACCACTATTATCTTCCAAATCACCTTTTGAATTGTTATACAATCATCCACCATCACTTGATCATTTAAAAGTTTTTGGTTGTCTATGTTATGCAACTATTGTTCATCCTTCTCATAAATTTGATTCTCGTGCCAAACGTTGCATCTTTGTTGGATACCCCATTGGTCAAAAAGGTTACAAACTTTATGATTTGGAGACAAAAAAATTTTTTGTAAGTCGTGATGTCAAATTTTCTGAAACCACATTTCCTTTTCTTTCAACTATACCAAATCCCAATTTAGTGGTGCCTCATTCTTCTCCTAATATTACAGACAACTGGCACTCCCTACCATCCTTTCCCATGAACATGCCTTTCTCTCCACTGCAGCCAATTGAGGCACCTAACATACATGAGCCCACGACCCCCATCCACTCACCTCCAATAGAACTTAGTGAACTTGTTTCCACTTCTTCCGATCCTTTAGCGATTTCTGTTCCTTCTTTGCGACGATCCATCCGTCCTAAACAACCTCCAGCATGGCATAGAGATTACATACTGTCAGCACAAGTCAATCACCCTACCATGGAACCAAGTTCTGCATCAGGTACTCGATATCCTCTTTCCCATTTTCTTTCTTACTCCCGTGTCTCTTCTGCCCATTGTACCTTTTTAGCTAATATTTCAAGTCACACTAAGCCTCACTCTTACGCTCAAGCTATCCTTGATCCACAACGGCAACAAGCAATGAATACAGAATTAGAAGCACTACAGCAAAATAACACTTGGAGTTTAGTCCCCTTTCCTGATGGTCATAAACCTATCGGCTGTAAATGGGTTTACAATATCAAATATAGGTCTGATGGCACCATTGAGCGCTATAAGGCTCGTCTTGTTGCCAAAGGCTAGACTCAAGTTGAAGGCATCGATTATCAAGAAACTTTTTCTCCTACAGCTAAACTCACTACACTTCGTTGTCTTCTCACTGTTATCGTTGCCCGACATTGGTTTGCCTACCAACTAGATGTTCAGAATGCATTTCTGCATGGTGACCTACATGAAGAAGTATACATGGAGCCTCCACCTGGTCTTCGACGACAGGGGGAGAACATTGTATGTCGGCTTAACAAATCCATTTATGGTCTCAAATAGGCATCAAGAAATTGGTTTCTCACTTTTTCAGACACCATTCAGAAAGCTGGTTATCAACAATCAAAGGCTGATTATTCCCTTTTCACCAAGGCTAAAGGTACTTCATTTACTGCAATCCTCATCTATGTGGATGACATTCTTTTGACAGGAAATGATCTTCAAGAAATTGAACGTCTCAAAAAGTTTCTTCTCAAATGCTTCTGTATCAAAGATCTTGGAGACTTGAAATATTTTTTGGGTATCGAATTCTCTCGTTCAAAGAAAAGCATTTTCATGTCTCAAAGAAAATATGCACTAGACATTTTACAAGATTCAGGACTTCTCGGTGCACGCCCAGACAAATTCCCAATGGAAATTTAAAGCTCACTCCCACAGATGGAACATTACTGAATGATCCAACTAAATACAGAAGACTAGTTGGAAGGTTGATTTACCTTACTGTCACCAGACCTGACATAGTCTATTCTGTCCAGACACTAAGCCAATTCATGCATGAGCCTCGAAAACCTCATTGGGATGCAGCTATATGGATCCTCAAATATATCAAAGGTACTCCAGGTCAAGGTTTACTATTTCCTTCCACAAATAATCTTGCTTTGAAAGCTTTTTGTGATTCAGATTGGGGAGGTTGTCGTACTACAAGAAGATCAGTTACGGGATACTGTATTTTTCTTGGAAATTCCCTAATCTCATGGAAGTCTAAGAAACAAACCAATGTTTCTAGATCATCAGCAGAAGCCGAATATCGAGCTATGGCTAACACATGTTTGGAGCTGACTTGGCTACGCTATATATTACAAGATTTAAAGGTCCCACAAGTAGCTCCTACACCATTATTCTGTGACAATTAGGCAGCTTTGCACATTGCAACAAATCCCATTTTTCATGAGCGTACAAAGCACATTGAAATATACTATCACATAGTTCGAGAAAAACTACAAGCCAAAATGATCAGTTCTTCATATGTGCCTACGCGCTTCCAGTTAGCAGATGTATTCACAAAAGCCTTGGGAAAGGATCAATTTGTGACACTACGTAACAAGTTGGGACTTCATGATATTCACTTTCCAACTTGAGGGGGAGTGTTAAGGAATGAAATTGTAATATTCTCGATATATTTACTTTCCTAAGATAGTGTAAATCAAATTCCACTAAAAGTAGATCACAGATTTTGAAGCTTAAAATCTGGTAGAATTGATTGAGATGTAGGTGTATATATTTTTGTATTCTGTTAATGAAAAACACATTCAGCCAACTTTCTATTATTCCTTCTCCAAGTCTGCCATTTATTTTTTTAAGAAGTTTGCTATTTATTTTCTTAAGATTTGTGGTTTTACATTTGAGTATAGATATTTGCAGGTTTGATGCATTGACACATATTTTCTATTTCCAAATTAAGTTGTTCTTTTGATCTTAGGTTGACAGATATTTGTTGTTTCGCAATTCCCTCTGCTGGCAGGCTTTTGGATATTGTAGCACAAACTTGATTTCTAGTTGAGTTTTTTTTATCAATATAGAAAAGCTTGGCCTTGGCTCTTGAAACTTATTGTTTCCTTGGTCTATAGGTGGATCATTTTCTTCTATGGTTTGTTTTTGTCTTGGCTTATGCATTTGAGAATACATCTGCAATCTTTACGTGCAAAATTCACGCTGAATTATTTTCTGTGGCCAAATTAACTCTTTTGATCTTATACAGTTACACCCCACCCATGGCATTTGTGTGAAGCAGAGAGCTAGAAACTCTGTGTTTGTCTCTTACCCTTTCACATTCAAATGGTGAGAATAGAGAGGTAAGTTTCAAGAAAGGATTTCAGTACCTTCCCAGTATTAATTTACTTACCTAAGCTCATCTCTTTGCTTTAGAGAAAGAATATTAGGGATACTTTTACAAAAAAAAAAATCCTCTTAGCTTAAAAGTTTCTACTTTCTATATTCTTGGCTTTTTCTGGTGTGCTCTTCTATATGCTCTGTTTTTTTCTATTAGAAAGAAGATAAGTGATGAAAGTCTTTATTTTTTAATTCGCTGCCCTTCTGATCATTGCAGTGCAGAGCTCATTTCTATTTCTGATTTCTTTGAACTCCAAAACAAAAAAAAGAAAAAAAAGAAGGAAAAAACCATCACCGACTTCCTGAGTTTGCCTGGATCAAAGTTCATCTATAGATTTCCTTGGTATGTAAGTTCATTATTTATTGCTCTTCCCCAGTCTTTCTTCTCCAAAATGTTTCTCGATCAGCCTCCATGCTTTGCTATGTTAACACCAAGCCTATGATTGAGTAACAATAATCCATTCATCTTGTGCACCGCTCTCCTTGCCTTTTCTTGCTGCGTATGCCTCACAAAACCCAACTTCTTACCTGTTTTGCTTCTCCTTTGCAGTAGCAAAACATCTCGAACCTCCCCATGATACTCAAAGATCCTCTGTAACTAGCTTCCATCAACCCTTTCTGAATATTGTTTACAAAGACTAGTCACCTTGCACTGGAAACCAAAGAACCTTTTACAGCACGTTTGGTTGGCCATTCCCCTTCTATTCCCCATCAATTCTTATCCCCTCGTTTGGTATCAAAGTGCAGCACGGAATATGAATTCCTCAGTCATTCTTATTCCGTGCTGTAGGGTAATAAGGCTGGCTTAATTGTTCCCAATGTCCCCCTCGGTAATGGCTATTCCATGTCTCATGGAATAGCTGTAATGTTATTAATGACAACAATACCCTCATTCCTACTACAAAATTTCAACTCTGGCCATATAAAAGATTTTTGTTTCTCTCTCTTCCTCCTTCCCCTCTCTCTTAGCCAATCTACCTCTTCCCCTTTTCTGATCTTCCCCTCTGCCGCCAATTTGCCTCTTCCCCTCTTCTGATCTGCCCCTCTTCCGTCGTTCTTCGTCTTTCTCTCAGCCGATCTGGAGCTCAACGGCCAAATCTGGCCGTGGGAAGCACCAGATCAGGTGCTTCCGGACCAGATCCCGCGGTTGGATCTGGCACTCCACGACCAGATCCAACCGTCGGGGACACCGATCTGGCATCCTAATGGCCAAATCCGGCCACATGGTGCGCCAGATCGATGTTACATGACACCGATAGCCTTTCCTTCGACCGGATTATGGGGAAGAAGAAAGGATAAATAAAAAAATAAAAAAGAAAAAATTATTTATAAATATTAAAATATTAATGTTTTATTTATTAAATTATTAATACATTAAATGTTTAATGAATATAAATAAAAAATAAAAAATTATTAATATTTTAATCATAATAATATTAAATTATAAATAAAATATTAATATTTAATGTATTAATAATTAAATTATACTAAAATATTAATATTTAAATTATTAATTATTAATATTTTAATTAAATTATAAATTATTATTACCCTAAAAAA
Source organism: Theobroma grandiflorum (assembly GCA_036013995.1). Lineage (NCBI taxonomy): Eukaryota > Viridiplantae > Streptophyta > Magnoliopsida > Malvales > Malvaceae > Theobroma > Theobroma grandiflorum. Next base: position 34,872,696 of record CP142133.1, read on the forward strand.
TAAAATAAAAAATAAATAATCATATATAATAAAGGGTATTTTTATCTTTTTATTTTCTATTCCTTTTTTATTCCAAAGTTATTGTTACCAACCAAACACTGCGTTAAGTAGTAATAGTCATTCCTACTCTATTTCATTCACTGAACCAAACAAAGTAATAACTGTTCTTTTCTATTCCCACCTTATTTTATTCCCATAGAATACCTATTCTATTCTATTCCTATCTATTCCGCGAACCAAACGTGCCGTTAGAGTTTCTACTTTCTATAATAAAGTACTGTTTTTGCTATCATATGTAGAGTTATTCGTATGCATTAAAATGAACATAAGTGAAAGTTTGTTATTTCTTAATTCCTTGGCATTCTAATCGTTGCAGTGCAAAGTTGATCTCTACCTCAGTTCAATGCCGACCCTTGGGTAAAGCCACCCAAGCAATGGCTTTAGGCCCCCAATTTGGGGGGCCCTCAATTTTAAAATTTTTTTATAATTTTACAATAATTATAATATAATTAATTATATTAAAAATACATAAAAATTAAAAAAATATATAAAAGTAAAAAATAGTTATTAAAATTATTTTTTATTGTTTTAATTATGTGCTTAATAATTTTAATTTTCTATTACTTCCTTCTTACTATAATGCTATTAATTCTAAACTATATTCTCTTATTTCCAATAAACCAACAGTCATGTGTATTTACTCATCTCCAACAGTTATTTTTTTCTCATTTATTTCTTTTATTTCCAATAAATGCATTTAATGATTTCCAACAACTATTTTTTTCCTATATATAAAACCAATATTTTTTTCAATGTATAATATCTACTTTTGAAATCTTTCTTTCTCATTTGCTCTTTCTTCCTTTAACTTCAATTTTTCTCCAAAAAATATACAAGAAGTCTGTTATTTTATTATCTTCATAAAGCTGTAAGTCTCATTTACTGTTTACAATAAGCATTCAACAATCAGGTACTATTGTTCTAATCTTTACAGATTTTTTTACTTTAATTTAGAGTTTATATTATATTGTTATATTATTTTTATTTCATGTGATAGTTGATTTATTTGGATTAGAAATTTTGATTGTTGATTTTATATTAGCCATTTAGAAAATATAAGATAATTATAATAGTTAAATATTTTTGTACCTCATGTCAAATCGAAAATATGAATCTGGTTATTCAAAACTTAAAAAAAAAAAGAAGAATTGAAAGTTTAATACAATCTCAAAAAGGAGCTCTTGATAGATTTTTTACAAGTAATAAAAATAATGAATTAGAAATTATTAATAAATATCCCTTAAACGAACAAGCTAATAATTTTAGAGAGTTAGATGATAATGAAATACTAGAACAAGAAGTTAATGAAGAGATTCAAAATGATCATAAAAATCATCAAGAAATTCAAAATGATCATAGAAATCATGATGAAGAGGATCAACCTATTAATTTAAATGATTGCATTCCTAAAAATATTTATGATCCAAGTCAATGGACAAATATTGATACAAATTTAAGAGATTTATTAATAGAAAAAGGTCCAATTAAAGTTATTGATTTAGATTTTCCCAAAGATGAGTTTTCAAGACATTTTTCTATTACATACTATATTCAAAAATTGGCAAATGGAGAGACACATGAAAGAAGATAGCTAGTTTATTCGAAAGACTTAGATAGAGTATTTTGTTTTTGTTGTAAATTGTTTAATTTGGCTTCTAGTACAAGTAAATTGGCTAATGTAGGCACTAGAGATTGGAGAAACCTTAGTGCTAAGCTTAAGAGTCATGAAATGAGTAATGAGCATATTACTAATATGAGTTCTTGGATTGATTTAGAAATGAGATTATTGAAAACTAAAACAATTGATGAAAGTGTTCAAGAACAAATAAAAAGAGATGAAGAACATCGGAAAAAAGTATTAACAAGAATTCTTGCTGTAATAAAAACTCTTGATAAAAATAATTTGGTTTTTCGAGGGAAAAATGAAAAGATCTATCAAGAAAGTAATGGAAATTTTTTAAGTTTAATTGAAATGATTGCAGAATTTGATCCAGTAATGCAAGAACATATTCAACGCATTAAAGACAATAAAATTCATACTCATTACCTTGGACATAAAATACAAAATGAATTGATAAATTTGTTAGCAAGTGAAATTAGAAATAAAATTATTAAAAACCTCATAGAAGCAAAATATTTTTCAATAATACTTGATTGCACTCCAGATGTAAGTCATCAAGAGCAAATGTCTTTTATATTACGATGTGTTAATATTTCATCAAGTCCAATTAAAGTTATGGAGTATCTTTTTGAATTCTTAAAAGTAGATGATACAACTGGAAAAGGTCTTTTTGATGCCATTGTGGGTGAAATAAAAAATATTGGGCTTGATATAAATAATTTAAGAGGACAAGGATATGATAATGGATCTAATATGAAGGGCAAGCAACAAGGAGTGCAAAAAAGAATTTTAGACTTAAATCCTAGATCCTTTTATACACCATGTGGTTGTCATAATCTAAATTTAGTACTTTGTGACATGGCAAATTCTTGCACTAAAGCTATATCATTTTTTGGAGTGGTACAACGAATATATTCACTATTTTCTTCTTCTACCAAACGATGGAAAATTTTACAAGACAAGATACCTAGTCTAAATCTTAAGTCATTGTCACAAACACGTTGGGAAAGTCGTGTTGAAATTGTTAAAGCAATAAGATTCCAAGCTCCACAAATAAGAGATGCTTTATTGAAATTAGTAGAAGTTAGTGAAGATCCTAAAACTAAAAGTGAAGCTAATTGCTTAGCAACATATGAGCTTGAAAATTTTGAGTTTTTGTTGGGCATGACTATTTGGTATGATATATTGTTTGCTGTCAACTCTGTTAGTAAAAATTTGCAATCAAAAGATATGTGTATTGATGTTGCTATAGAACAATTAAAAGGTCTTCTTTCTATTTTTGAAAAATATAGAGAAAATGGATTTGCATCTGCTATGATTTCTTCTAAAGAAATTGCATTTGAAATGAATATAGAACCTGAATTTCGTGATACACGTATTATTCGTAGGAAAAAACAATTTGATGAGAATATTGATAATGGAATAACTAGATCTCTTGAAGAATCATTTAGAATTGATTATTTCTTGTATATAGTAGATCAAGCAATTTTTTCACTTCAAAGTAGATTTGAACAATTTAAGATATATGAAAATATTTTTGATTTTTTTTTTAGCGGTAAAAAGTTGAAGTCATTAGATGATAATAGTTTGAAAGAATATTGTCTTAATCTTGAATGTCCTTTAAAATATAACAACTATTCTGATATTGATGGTTTAGATTTATTTTCAGAGTTAAAAATTTTAAAAGAAATTATACAAGAAGAAAATAATCCAATTGACATACTTAATTATATAAGAAGACTCGATTCTTTTCCAAATGCATATATTGCTTTTAGAATAATGTTAACAATTCCAGTAAGTATTGCTTCGAGAGAAAGAAGTTTTTCAAAACTAAAATTAATAAAATCTTATTTAAGATCAACAATGTCTCAAGAAAGATTAAATGGATTAGCTATATTATCAATTGAAAAAGAAATATTAGCAGAACTTGATTATAAAAGTTTAATAAAAAATTTTGCATCTCAAAAAGCTAGAAAAATAAAATTTTAATAATTTTTTTTTAATTTTAATAAAAAAAGCCTCATTTGAATATTTCGCTTTAGGCCTTTGAACTTGTTGGGCCGCCCCTGGCTCAATGGATCCATTGATGAAGCCACTTTTGTTTTTGGTTGTGAGAGCATGAATCATAGATTTACTCTAAGATGGATAATTGGCACCATTCAATTTGATTGGAACAAGCAAATGACTGGGATGGTCCGAATGATGAATAAAATATGGGTTTGATGGATCTAGATTGAAACTATTGTTGGTTGTGTTTGAATTTTTTGAATGGGATTTTTCTGATGAGGTTTTATCTTTTCCTGCCATTTTTTTTTAAAAATAAAGTAAACAGGCCCTAGAACATATGCTCTGATACCATCTTAAGAAAATAAACAGCAAACTTCTTAAAAAAATAAATGGCAGACTTGGAGAATGAATAATAGAAAGTTGGCTGAATGTGTTTTTCATTAACAGAGTACAAAAATATATACACCTACATCTCAATCAATTCTACTAGATTTTAAGCTTCAAAATCTGTGATCCACTTTTAGTGGAATTTGATTTACACTATCTTAGGAAAGTAAATATATGGAGAATATTACAATTTCATTCCTTAACAACAGAAGAAGAGCATGAACATTTACATACCAAAGGAAATATACATGACCTTGAGGAGCCAAGACAGAGCTTCTATTTTGATCCAGCCAAAATATATCACAGACACTGACAAAGTCGGTGAAGTTTTTTTTTTATTATTTTGGAGTTCAAAGAAAGCTGAAGTAGATATAATAAACTTTACACTGCAATGATCAGAAGGCCGGGAAATTAAAAAAACAAGAAGACTTTACTTATCTTCTTTAAAATGCGTGCAGATTATAATTCTGCTTCTGATAGCAAAAGCCGTAGTCGAACATAGAAAGTAGAAGCTCTTAAGGCAAAGACTTGTTATCTTTGGCATATTTTTTTTGTTTTTATTGTTACTATTTTTGTCTTGTTCAAATGCTTAGTGGAGGACAGATTAGAAAAGATAAAAAAGAAAAGGATGGAGTCATGGAGATGCTCTGCCGGTTGGCTTTCCAGGAAGTGTTATGGAAAGAGGATGGGACTTGCGAGGATGTTAGTGCATAGAAAAAGTTTTGAAATTCTGCTTCAAATCTCTTTGAATGAAAAACATAAACTTAGTGTTATTTATGACTCTTTTGTAATTAAGCATTACTTGGTAAATTCTCCTCTAATAATGAGTAATGACCTACTTTTCAAAGCTTTTTATGAACTTGTTGCCTGCCTAAATCTTTTAAGTTGGACATGGAAAATAATTAATTTAGTGCCAATCTTGGGTATAAATAATAATTATTTACTCATAAAGGTGGCTTTCATAAAGGTGAAGGGTTTTTTTTTTTTTAAGTTCAAAGAAAACTGAAGCAGAAATGAACTTTGCACTGCAATAATCAGAAGATCAATGAATTAAAAAATAACAGACTTTCACTTATCTTCTTTTTAATTCTGCTTCTGATACAAATGAACAGAGCAAACAAGAAAAAGTAAAGTAAACAGAGCACTTTTAAGCATTACTTGGTAAACCTCTTCTAATAATGAGTAATGACCTACTTTTCAAAAGCTTAGCCTGCATAAATCTTTTAAGTTGGACATAGAAAATAATTTAGTGCCAATCTTGGGTGTAAAGTTTACAGATGTATACTCAAATGCAAAAACCAAGAGCCATAGAAGAAAATGATGCACATAAATTTTGGCTGAATTACAATAATCAAAGAAACAAGTGGAAATCAAGTTTGCACTACAATAATCAGAGGCCCACTAGCAGAGGGAATTAAGACAACAGTTGATTCTTCTTCGGCTAGAGAGAGCACTTGAATACAGGAGAGAAAATTTTGAATAAATGATGTGATCCTTCTATTATTGTCGTTTCCATTTTTGTCATTTTGCAATCATTTTTCCCTTGAGCTCCACCTAGTTGCTTGCTCGGTTTAATGGCTTTCATGGAAAAATACTTTACCATATATAGTACAAGGGAAGGGAGATACCCGGAGCTTCCATGTAGATTTTTGTCCCTTTTATTTACTTACTAAGAAGGTGGATTTGATCATCTTAGTATTCGAATTCCCCCTTAATGGTTACTTACTCCTTACTGATGAAAAGACGAGACAGACTCACAGCTTTTTCTCTGTCATTGATGCTTAATTAGAATGACTATTTGATGGCTTCCAATTATGTTGCCCATTTTCGTAATTCTGTGATCTACCTGGTTGGTTTAATGGATTTCAGGTTAAAACACTTGCACTATTTATTTTATTGTTGGGATTAACTTTTGTGATCAAATTATGCCCCCAATGGATTTAAAATATTATGGAAAAATAAATAAAAAGTTTCGAGATTCAATTTCCTTTTTCTAATTTTTTTTCCTCCATTGAATTATCTTAATGTATTGAAAGAAGTATCTTAATTTGTCTTTAAATTTTCTATTGTTTTTGGTAAGGGGCTACAATTGTTTGATAATATTTTAATCTAATTTGTGGTTTAGAAACTAAACTCAAAATGTATAAAATAATATTCTTAAAATTGTTCTGAAAATGCCCTCTATAGGTCAAGGTACATCTCTACTCTTTGAACTATCATTTACAGATCATGTGTTTTTTTCCCCACGTTTTATTCATCGTTCTCTGGTCCCTGTATTTGTCCCATTATTCCATTGGGAGAGTAAAAGAAAATGAATCCCCCATTCTCCCGAAAGAACATGTGATAGTGGATCCATACTTTGCAAAATTGTCTGTAAATGAAGGAAGAAATAGTTTTGGTTAGTCGTCGCCTAATTGATTATCTCTGTTCCAAAGTTAACAAAGAAACGTCAATGTGAAATTAGGAAATTGCTCAACCCTTGTCTTGGGAGAATTGAGTCTAACGCGGAAACCGAATTTACCAAAGTAAAAGAGAGATTCTCGAAACTTTTTTGATATTTTTGATTTATTGCGGAATCAAACACAATATTAATGACACCATTTATGGAGAGTGTATTGTTATTAAAGAAGTATTATTGACTAATTCTCTCTCAAAGAATAAAAAAAAGATGGAGATACTCTGTTAAAGAAAATTCTAATTAATATAAAATGTGTTTCATGTTTGTGATTTTAAATGTAATAATATCTTTTCTATAATATTTAAAAAATTAAATTATTTTAATAAATAAAGTATAAATTTCCACTAAACAAAATATTAAGCACAATCTCCACCACCTTTATCCGTGGAGGCCAATCCCTGTGAGAACAACAACGTAAGCACTTTGATTACATGAAGGACCCCTGTAACAAAAGACAAATGCTGTGTGAACAATCAACAAAAGATGGCCCCCAGAAGCATTCAAAAGACTTGTCAAGAGCAGCTGCCAAAGAAATTAATTTCACAATTTCAAGTTTTTCATTGTGCTCCTATATATGCAATGGGCGGTGGAATCGTCGATTCACTTTTGAATTATTAATGCTTTTTTTGTCAATTTTCAATTACTTTTCAGTATTTATCTTTAACTTATTTAATTGGTTTCCATGAAAAACAGTTGACTCTCTTTGTAAGCAAAAACTACTATTATTATTTCGTAAATGTCGTTAAGCGTAAACATTTGATTCTCTCTATTTATGATTCTTTTGTAATTAAGCATCACTTGGTGAATTCTCCTCTAATGATGAGTAATGACCTACTTTTAAAAGCTTTTTGTGAACTTGTTGCCTGCCTAAATCAATTAAGTTGGACATGGAAAAAAAATTTAGTGCCAATTTTGCATGTAAAGTTTGCAGATGAATACTCAAATGCAAAAACCAAGAGCCATAGAAGAAAATGACGCACATATATACCAAGGAAAGACGTAGTTTCAGGAGGCAAGGCTAAGCTTCTATTTTTATCAAAGAACTGAAATAGAAATCAAGTTTGCGCTACAATAATCAGACGCCCACTAGCAGAGGGAATTAAGAAGCAAGAGTTAATTCTTCTTCGGCTAGCAAAAACACTTTAATACAGGACAGAAACTACGAGGAAGATTTCCGGAGCTTTCGTATAGATATCTTTCTCTTTTTACTAGTGGGACATGGAATCATGAGCACTTTTATCAGTTTGAGAAGAAAACTGATACACTATTATGAAAACCTGCTTGGTTAAACTTTTTTACTGAAGCATATAGATTTAAATTGGACAAAATTCACATAAAATGGGAGACTGGAACCTTTGAAGCTAATAATTTCTTTGTCCATTTAGAGAAAAGCCTCATGATCAATCAGCGGTACTAGAAGAAATTATTTATAAAGAAATCAATGGAACAAAAAACAGGCATTTTGGCAAGTTGCAAGAGGTATTCCTTGAGTGTGACGTTACTTTTAAACGAATGGATACCCCATTTTTGCCTCTTTTTAAAGCATATCAGAACCCAAAATTGCCTTTTATATTTAGGTGGAGATGGAATATATAAATGGATGGCTCTCCTCCTTTATCTTGTCCATTATTCTTTTGCTTAATGCCTGTTTTTATTCTTTTAAACAGAACAAGATTCCACTCAAGTTTTCTTTCATTCCATATTCTTTGCTACTTATTGAACAATGACAGAAAAAATAATTAACCGTTTTTTAATCACTAAATTGATTCTTTGTTTCTTTTCTTTAATTCCTCACTGCTTACGACTTAATAATGGGGAAAAGTAAGCTTCAACTTTTAATTTAAAACAATAAAGAAAGATTACAAGGAGCATAAATACATGTAATTGACTTTGTTTAATTTATCACTAAATAACACAAAAAATTGATAAGTATAAATTGTAATACAATAATTAAATCGCTATATAATTAACCTCAGAATTCTCTTTCTTTCCTATGTTAACTAATTGATAAGTGAAATGCAAATTTAACTGATCTGAATCACTTTCCTTTGATGTAGAAAAAACAAGTGATTTCTTTAATTCTAAATAGTCTTTATTCACATTGAGTGATTGCTTTATGTTGTCTCCATCCAATTATTACTTAACCTCACAAGTTTCAACAAATAGGTAATATGGAAATAAAATTGATTTCGAATTTTTTCTACTTAATTTCTTTTTTTTTTAGACAATGATATTCTATGGTAAGAAGACATGAGCTCCTAGACGAAATGTGGATAATGGTCAATTAATTAACAAAGTAGAGAAAATATATTTATATTGTTGTAACATATTGAAGATAATGACGAAAGTTTCCTTCTAAATTAAAATTAATTAATTACTAGTTTTTATTCCTAATATATTAAAACAAAATTCTTTTCCAATTAGAATAAGGTTCAAAAACAACATCATAATGTTTATTCTTGGACCCCAAAAACTAAATTATTTAAATACGTTATCTTTGTTGATCATTGAGAAAAGTTAAGCTAAAAAATTTTTAAGAAAATTTCATCCATTGTTTTTCCTTGTGATGGGGAAAATTTTAGTCAATCGTCACCTAATTGACTATCTTTGTTTTGAAGTTAACAAAGAAACATCAATGTGGAATTAGAACTCTTCTTAACTCTTGCCTTAATAAAACTAAATCTAACGCAGAAATCAACTTTTGAATTATTAATATCACCTATTTATTTTTAATAATTCTGAGGTCCTTTTTTATAGTTACTTTTGTTTCAAATCTGCTTCAAATCCCAGTTACCACTTGAAACTACAGAGAAAAAGTTTCAGCAAAGATTTCTATTCTTTGGAATCTCTTTTGTTTTTTTTTTTTTCTTATTGTTACTATTTTTCTTATTCTAATCCTTAGTTGGAGACAAGGACCCGAACATCTTTTGCCTTAAGGAATTATTGGCCTTACCTTTTCTTAGGGACCAAACATCATTTATTCCGTGGAACTAGTAGGAGCTTCAAGACTTGTTTCTTTTGAATAAAGGAAAGAGATGAGCTTATGCAAGCGAATTAATATACTGTAAAAGGTACTGAAATCCTTTCTTGAAACTTACCTCTCTATTCTCACCACTTGAATGTGAAAGAGTAAGAGAAACACAAAGTACCTTTGAAAGCAATTAGCATAAAGCTAATATACGGCTCCATTTGTATTTTTTTTATATTAGTTCAATATATGTATTATTGAAATGATACTAACAAGAAAAAGCACTTAATAATCTGAAAAGTGACCTGAATATATATATATATATATTTCTTATATTTCAAAAAAATTGTATTTTTGTGTTTAATTAAGTCCATGTACACTAAACATTTATTCAATTTAGTCCCTGTACCATATTCTTTTCTTCAATTTAGTCCCTCTGACACATCAACATGTCAATGCATTTTCAAACAATTGGGTGATGTGGCAATGCCATGTCAGCATGTCAGACACAAATATGCTGCCACATCATCGAAATTTGCCATGTCAACATTGACGTAATCACCTTTAATGGTCAAACTGGATGCTGTTAGGGAGAAAGATTAAGTTTGAGCAATTTCTAAAATAGAGGGACTAAATTGTTACGATTTTGAGTAGAGAGACTAAATTGAACAAAATGTATGGATACAGGGATTGCTAGGGTATTTTGACCATAGATAATTTCATGGTATAAAAATTAATTATAATTTTATTTTATTTCATTATGAATTTTATGACTTATAATTATGATAATTTAGGAGATGTCACTGCTAAACCTTTTCTTAATCTATCAGGTAGAACACTCTTTGAAAAAAAAATTATTAGATAGAACAATCTGTTTTATCATCTCCTTCCATCTCATTATTTTTATTCTTTATTGAATTTTTTTGTTAAATAAACTCGACTTTGATCATTATTTTTAGTAACATGGTAAAGTTATGAAATTTTTGAAAATAAGCTTTCAAAATTTTGAATTTTAAATTTTTAAAAAATAGTTTTTAAAAATTTAATTTTATATAATATTTTAAAAAAAATGATAAAATTGAGTTCATTAATTTGACAAAAAAAATAAAACACATATAAACAAAATGGGACGGAGATAGCATGTGTTTGTCACAATATTAGGTTCCCTTTGATAAATATTTTAGTGTTTTCTCCTTTTCTTTTTATGCCAAAAATGAATAAAAAAGAAAAGGCAAAGTAAATAGAAAAATAAAAATAAATAGTAAAAAAAACAAAAGATAAAAAGTATCAAACTGGTACAGAATCTTAAAAAATAATCTTGTAATTATTGAAACGTATGGTAAGAGAAGGAAACTAAATTGAACTTACTAATTCTAAGTGCATGTAGAAATGATTCAATCCCTTCTTATAATTCTTATTGTAAGCATTACTTGGTAAAATTGTCTTTTATCATTACAAAAAATCAGAGTATTACCGATGGAATTGATTCCGTCGATAAAATTCTGTCGATATTTACTGACAAAACACCGAAAGATTACCGACAGATACAGACACCATGTATTACCGATGAAATACCAACGAAGTTGCTAAATGGTATTGTTGAGAATATGCTGATATTTGTGTTTCGTTATTGGTTTTGTTTGCTATTTTCCATGCTATTGAGTTTTTTGAGCTGCTTGAGATGGCCATGTACTTAATTGTTTTAACGCTGTTGTCATTGAAGTAATGTTGCTGGATTTTGTGCTTGGGTTATTGGATTTGTTTCACTGGTCTTGCTTTGGGTGAAAGAATTCTGAACCTAACAGTATTGAAGAAGCTTGCGAATTGTTAGCTTAATAAATCATTGAAAATTTTCAAAGGTTTCTGTTTTGGCATATATCTGCAGTTTGGGTGTTTGTATTTTTTTGAGATTTGAGGTATCCCCTTGGTCTGTTTCATAACTCCACCATTAGGTAAAACTTTCACTAAATCAGCTTTTGTTTTAATTTAATATTGTAATACCCCGTATCCTCGTTAGACACAAATAAGACTTTATTGATCAAATGAATGATTATTTGATGTGAATTAGCGCGCTAAGGAACGCTTAAGAATAAAATGTATCGCATGCGCAGAACTCATAATTAAATAATAATATTTTTATCGGAGATAAATTAGTGAGTTAAAGGATGATTCAGAGGTAAATTGACACATAATAATGTGTTTCGAGACCAAAGAAGGCAAGTGAAAATTTTTGGAATAAAATAATATTTTATTAATAAAATAAGATTAAAATATTAATATTTTATTGGAGGTCAGAATTAGTTATGAAAAATGAAATATGACTAACTTAAGTGGGGGAGGAGCAGTAAAGAAGAATTTTGGACGAAAACGGCGAAAATCGTACGATGCGCATTTTAGTTGAGTTAACATGGTGAGAAAATATTTAAATATTATGGAGACACCGCGTTGGAATGCAATCTTAATAATTTGATTTTATATATGTGAAGGAAGAATAATTTTGAAAGAAATTGAAATTTAATAAGTATGGATAGGAATGAAAAATATTGGACTTAATTTTTAGAGAGCAAAGTGTTGAAGAACACAAAAATGTTCTTGTATATGCTTGAGTATTTTGGCCATATCTCGAGCTACAGAACTCCAATTGAAGCAATTCTTCGACCATTGAAAAACTAAGAGACAAAGCTACAACTTTGATGAGATCACTTCACCCAGTTTTGTCTCTAAAATAGAGAAAATCACGTTGAAAAATGACAAGGCGTCATATCTCGAGAATAAAAATTTCAAAGATTGATAATTAAATTTTTGGAGTCTCTTAGTACAATTTTGAGCCTAATTAAATCTTAGATTAATTAAAGGCTTAAATGAATATTTATAAGGTGAAATGAGGGTAAGAATTGGTTAAAATTTTAAGTTATAAATATAATAAGTATATATATAAATATATATATATGTACAAGGTCACATGGGTAGCAGCCCATGTGTAAAATGTGAGACTTTTCTAAGTCAAAAGAAGGGAGCTGGTCCAAGAGAGTGAGAGGAAAGGAAAAGATAAAAAAAAGAAGATGGTAGGAGGCTCTAGAAGAGTCGGCTGAAGTAAGAAACAAAAGACAAGAAAAACAAAATGGAGAGCAAAGAAAGAAACGGTGAAATAGAGAGAAGAAAGTGGCGTGAAAGGGGGGAGAAAGAAGCCAGAAAAATTTGACAATTTTGTGGGAGGTAGAAGCTGATCCTTGCTGCACTTTTGGAGAAGAAAAATGTTGGTTTCAAGTGCAGAAAATTGGCAGCAAAAGAGGAGAGAAAAGAGAAGAAAATTCGGTTCTTGAGAGAGGTATGAAATCTGAAAATTCTGCACTTTGTTTTGGGGCTGTTTTGATACCTTTTGAGGGGGTTTTAGGTGCTGAAAATTCCAGGTTATTGATGTTAGAAATTGAGCTTTAAGTTGCTGAAATTTTGAGGGTTTTGGTGGCTAAAAATGGTGATGTTTGGCTGCTGCAAATTGGAGTTAAAGAAGACAGCATAGTTGCTGGAAATTTCCAAGTTTCATGTCATGGAAAAGTTGAGCTAGTGGTGACCAATTTTGAGAGGAAAGAAAGGAGGAGGCCACGGTGGTGAAGGGAGGAGACCACGGTGGTGAAGGGAGGAGGAAGAAGAAAGAGAAATGGGCTGGAAAAAGATGGAAGAAAGCAATGTAAAAGAGAAGAAGAAAAAAAAAAGAGAGAAAAAGAAAAAAAATGGGTGGGCATGACCCATGAAAAAATTAACATGGGCATGGCCCAATGACAATTAAATGGGCTTGGCCCAATAGAAAAATTTGATAAACCCATGGACAAGGTCCAATAGCTTGGAGGAAAGAAAAGGCCCAATGACAAGGAAAAATAGAAAAGCCCAATGGAACATGTCGCGGAGGCGTGCTGAATGAGACACACGACTGACAAATAGAAATAATCATACACGCGTACAAAAATAGCGATATAATATCTCGCTATTTCGAGATGAGTAAGAGGTGTCAATTTCTAAATATTCCGTATATAGATATGCTTCTACGTGTATTTTACGTGCAATGCAATTTTTACGAAAAGCATGTGTTAAATAAATTTTAAAGAATTGTGAGTGCAAACTATTTTAGAAATCATTTGAAAAAATATATATATATTATACGTAAAGTATTTTAAACCGGGAAACAAGCGTTTTGAAATGATTTGCATCAAAAAGAAAAATGTGCCTTAATGTTTGTGTGATGTGCATTTCATGAAATATTTAAATATTCATCATACTAGTTTGATAGAAAATATCATGCAAATGTTTACAACGAACATTTCGTAAAACGAGAATTTCAACGTGACACGGGGATTGATAATTTGAAAAAAAAGATTTAAAATATCCCCTTAAAAATCATTTTGAAATCGAATGATGATTTTAGAAAAATTGAATAATTTGAGAATACATATTTGTGTTATAGAAATTATGCTTTGAAATTTATGGCTTATGACGGTGTGATGGCATGATTGGTTGATTGGCATTTATATTAACATTTTTTTTTAACTGATTGTTTTGCCTGGATTGGCCCGGTAATACTTTGATTGCCATATCATGCTATTTAAATTTTATTGATTGATGGGTTATAGGATAGTCACTGCAGTGGCGGGTGCCGTGGACTGCCTTTAGGAGGGGCACGGTTACCCGGTTATATTCATACCTCGGTAGTAGAGGCGCGGAGGGTATCTCCTGAGGTATGGTTAGAGTTCCCTTCAATCGACCCATCATGGGAAAGTGAACTCCGCTAACGCCAAGGAATGGCTGTGGTTTCTAAACAGAAAAATATGTTTTATGAGTACATAAAATTTTTAACAGCCTTGGTGGATTCGGTTAGGTACCCTCGTGCAAGGTATCACCGAATATGAGTTTTTGGCACGAGCCAAGTTTTATTAAAATCATAAGCCTTACTAATTCTTTTTGATAAAATGTAATTATTTTACATGGATTGAAATAAGTTTTAATATTATGAGTTGTATTTCCTTGTATGGTGAAATTTGATTTAAACGGATTTTTACAGCTCCTTTATTTGTTTTTCCATGAAATGGATTTGAAATTCCTCGCGTAAAGGTGAATTATGATTAGTGCATGACTTTAAACAATGTTGGTCTCGCGGGAGCTAGCTTGATTTTATCAATTTGGTTCGAAATTTGTTATCAACATATTTTGATGAGAAATTATTATTATTTCAATTGATTATACTTTCAAAAATTCTCGAATTTTGATATAAGGCACAAAACCCCTGTTTGAGACAAATTATTTTTATGATTCTGTATTTTACATTCAACTGATCTTCCGCTTGCTTGTTTCCCATCTACACCCTACTCACTGGGTCAATGATATTCACTGAGTCTATGAGACTCATCCCTCATTTTATTTCCCTTTTTGCAGACAAGGATCGTTTAAGTGTGAAGTCATTTACGCGTTCGCATGTGGTCTACCGTGAATAGGTAAAGACATCTCCTAGCACACTATTATGAGTCGTTCCGCTGTGTCCTGTACCTGTTATGTTTGAAGTCAAGTCGTAGTATTCTACTTATTAAGTTGTAAATAAATTATAAATTTGTATATAAACATTAGTTTGAAAAATTATAGATTTTAGCGTATATGTAATTGTGGATAAATAAGGAAAAAGTTTATAGTGATTTTTATATTTATGATTTAATTCAGTATATGAAAGTAATACTACTATTTGATGAGTGAATGTAATGGATTAACGAGCAATTTTGGTCAGGCTTGTTCGGGACTTAACGGGTTTTTCTCGAAAGTTTCGGACGTCGGTAGCGACCGGGGAGTGGTTGTTACAAATATACAATAGCTAGGGAAGCTATAATGTTGTGAAAAGGCCACCCTTAATTTGCTCAAGCAATTCTTTACCAAAATGGAGATTTATATACAGTGACTAACAATAAAAGGAAATTCATATTAGTAATATTGTATTAGCAATTAATTAAATTAAATTGGGGTATACTAAATAAAATTATATAATTTCAAAAATAATTGAATTAATTAATGTATTGAGTAATCAAGTATTTGTAATTAAGCAATTAATTAAATTAGTAAAGTTAGTGAAATTAAAAAAAATAAATTAATTAAGGTATTTTTAAATTAATTAAATAATTTAACTAATTAAATAAAAAATACTTGAATAATTAAGAATTTCTAAAAAAATTTGCATTAATTAAGGTGTTAATGAGTTAATTAAGTAATGTAATGTGTTAGTAATTAAGAAATTAATTAAATAAAGAAATATTATATATTACTTTTTTATTTAAATTAATTAAGGTTTGAGGGAATTAATTATCACATAATTTAACTAATTAAAAAGAATCATGTATTAGTAAAAAAGTAATTAATTAAATAAGTAAATATAATAAATTAATTTCCTAATCTAAAATTCTGCCAGCGTTGAAGAGTGAAGCGGATAAATCCTATTGTGTAAAAGCGCTGAATGATAAGGATGATAACGTTATTAAATGTTCTTATCCCATGACTGAAGGTGCTGGTTCGGACAGATTTAAAATTCTGCCTGCTGTGATTAATGGGCCACTATACATTACGGGAGGTTATTATGGGGATATTTGGATAATTTAAAGAAAATGGTTTTAATTCCTTTTCATTATTCCAATGATGGGGGTCTGGACACTGATGTCCGGTTGTATAGGAATGGCGTGGAGGACATGAGAAATTGTTAGTCGGACAAGAATGGTGAGGTGGTTACACCTTTGGCCGTCGAACCATCTTGTTTAAATTCTGGGGAGAATCAGTACCAAATTGAGTGTAGCGATGAATGTTAGCAAACAAGGGAATGAAATTGAGGCAGAGGCAACATTAATCCCCTTAATTGATGTCAGCGTTAAATTGGGTATGAAATTTGGCTGCGAAAGAAGATGTGATTAATGTTGTGGTTGCTCTTGAAAGGGGAGGAACAGGGCTTGTAAAGCTCAAGTGATACGTGTTTTGGTTGTGTGTTTGATTCTTAATGATTGTGTTAACATGGAATGTTAGACGGTTGTGTAGGGGTGAAAAGAAAAGATCTATTAGGCGGTAAATTGGCAGGGAAAGTCCTGATATGGTTTTTCTTCGGAGACTAAATTGAAATATGTAGTACAGAGTTGCTATGAGTTAGTTTGGAGAAGAGATCGAGTAAAGGGGATTGGTGTGAAATCTGAGGGCCCATCTGGAGGTCTCATGGCAATGTGGCGTGAGAGTTCTTTAATATGGAGGAAGATGCTTTGAATAGATATTTTATTCTTGTGACAGGAAATGTTCAAGGAATCTTTGATGAAAAGTGTGGGTTCTTAAACGTGTACGCACCTAATGATGAGGCAGAAAAAGTTCTATTACGGGCTACATTACGACGAGAGATGTAATGCAGGAATGTTTGGTGGTGTGTGGGAGGTTATTTTAATACTGTTCGTACCGAGGAGGAAAGGATTGGTGAGAATGATAGTAGTCGATCTGCATCTACTTTTTCCAGTTTTAATTATGATGCTGTCTTAGTTGATATGTCAATGATGGGTGGGTCATTTACTTGAAGCAATAGGAGGGAGCAGGTAACTTTTTGTAGACTGGATAGGTTACTTCTGGATGCTAATTGGTTGGGTTCGTTGGAAAATTTGGTACAAAAGTGTTTATCAAGCTCTCTCTCATATCATAATCCTGTCATGATAACAAGTAAGTATTTTGACTGGAGTCCTAAACCTTTTCGTGTTTTTAATTATTGGTTTGATGATAAATCCTGTCATGATTGGATTAAGGATAATTGGAGTAAGGTGCAGGTAGGAACTAATAGAAGGCCGAGTATCTGGTGGGGATGAAAAGTATGGCATAATAATCGTTTTGGATTGATTTCGAAATGAATTGAGATACTAAAGGCGGATATCCACGATGTGGAGGCTATTTGGCAATTGAATTGCTCTGATTTTGGTATGAGAGATAGGATAACGACTAAGAGAGTGGAATTATGGGACTTGCATAGAATAGAGGAGAGAAAATGGAAAGAGCAGTCTCGGGTATATGATGGATTTCGGAGGGTGATAGAAATACTCGATTCTTTCATGCTATGGTCTTAGAAAGGAAACGATTAAATAATTTGGGTTGTATTTCAGTAAATGGTGAGATTATGGAGGAGCCTTTGTTGATTAAAAAGGAGGTTTTAAAACATTTGCGTAAATTTGTCTCTGCACGTAAAACAATGAACGTGGCGGAACTTCAATGTGGAGTGAGACGTTTAAAGGTGGAATCCGCAACTGCTCTAAAGTGTCCTTTCTTGGAATTTGGGGTATGGGAGATTATTAAGGAGAGTGATAATAATAAAGCTCCAGAGTCAGATGGTTTCAATTTAAATTTCTTTAAGACTCAATGGTTTGTGATCAAAGGCGAGGTTATGGAATTTGTCCAGGATTTCTATGATACTAGTCATCTAGGACATGGGGTGAATGAGAGTTTTACCACTTTGATTTTTAAGAAGAAGAATCCTAGTTCAGTTGGGGATTATAGACCAATTAGTTTGGTGGCTAGTATTTATAAATTGGTAAGGAAGTTACTTGCAAACAGATTGAAAGGGTTATTGGGGAAGTAGTAGAGAAAAATCAGTTTGCTTTTATCGCTGGGAGGCAAATCTTAGATTCGGCATTAATTGCTAATGAATTGGTTGACCTTATGAGTAAGAGTGGTGAGGGGGGTTTGTTGTTGAAGGTGGTTTTGAGAAGGCTTATGATAAGGTATGCTGGGAGTGTTTGGAGTTTACTTTGGAAAAAATGGGTTTTGGGAGGAGGTGGTGTGGATGGGTTATGGAGTGTGTGAAAACTGCCTCTGTTTTTGTCCCTGTAAATGGATCTCTTACCAAACCAATCAAATTGCCACGAGGTTTGCGTCAAGGTTGTCCTCTGTCTCCTTTTTTATTTAATTTGGTCGTGGAAGTTTTTAGTTGTCTGCTGGAAAAGGCTAATGACAATAGAATTTGTAATGGAATGCCGATTGAAAGTAAAGGCTTACATTGGACGTAATTGCAATTTGTAGATGATACCCTCCTCTTTTGCAAACCAAATTCATCGGAGCTTCTTAATATGAAGGGAATGTTAAGGTTTTTCAGATCACGTCTGGCCTTAAAAATAACTTTCGGACGAGTTGCTTATTTGGTGTTGGTGTTGATAAGGAGATCTTGGGATCTCGGGCTGAGAGAATTCAATGTAAGGTGGGTAACCTCCCAACCACTTATCTGGGTTTGCCACTGGGTATGAATTTATCATCCATGAAAATATGGAAACCTCTTGGTGGATAGAGTGAAGGATAAGCTTGAAGGGTGGAAGGCTAAGTTTCTATCTCGTGGTGGTAGAATAACTCTTTTAAAGTCAGCGATTAGCAGTCTGCCCATCTATTATATGTCTTTGTTTCAAATCCCACGTGGGGTGCAATTTGAGTTGAAAAAACTTCAACGTAGTTTTCTTTGGAAAGGGGCTAGTCATAATAAAGAGTCACATTTCATTAAATGGGGAAACGTTGGCTATGAAAAGGAGAACGGGGTTTGGGGTTAGTGGATCTTGAAATCAGAAATAGAAGTCTTCTAATCAAATGGCTATGGAGGTATGAGAATGAGAGAGAGGAATTATGGAGGAGAATCATGGCAGTAAAGAATGACTACGATCTGAATGCCCTGTCATCTAAAGCTGCTGTTACACTAATTGCTCTAAGGAATGGAAAAATATCATATCTCCTTTAATGGCTGCTGATAAATTTTTCTTGCAGGCTAAAGCGAATTTGGGAGTGATTGTAGGTGATGGGAGTTCAATTTTATTTTGACATGATGAATGGTTGGAGGATTGAGTCTTAAAATTGGAGCTTTCTAGACTTTATGCGTTGGCTCAAAAGAAAGTATAAGGCTTTGTGAGTATGGAAGTGGAGAGAGAATGAGTGGCAATGGCAAATTGAACTAAGAAGGCAGTTATTCGGATGGGAATTTGAGCAATGGACACGCCTATGGCGTCACTTGAGAGAGTATTCTCTAGGTGATGGGTTTAGCAATGGAATTGTCTGAAAGCTAATCCAAGTGGAATGTTTTTTGCAAAGCCTTTTTCTCAAACTGCTAATATGACTAACTCTGATAAGTCTGATTTATGGAAAAAGGTTTGGATGGGTTATGTACCACATAGAGTTCAAATATTTTTTTGGCAATTGATGTGGGAAAAAATAGCTGTGAAAGCTGAGCTATTAAAAGGGAAATTAATTGGACAGGATCAAATGATGTGTGTTCTATGTAAAAGACATCCAGAGACTGTAAACCACGTGTTTTTTACTTGTGATGAATCTTGGTCTATATCGGGATTGTGGTTATCAGATTAGAATATTAGTTGGGTCTCTCCTTTTCATGCTCAAAATTTTTTTCTGGCTTGGATTTCCGCTTGTATTGGTAAGGACAAATTGAAAATTTGGATTTTAGCTTGTTTATGCAATATCCCGGTCTATTTGGCTATTCAGGAATGATATCATATTTAATGGAAAGAATTGGGATATTAAGCAGTTGTATGATTTGATTATATTAAGGGTTGCTGTGTGGAGTAAAGCTAAGTACCCGAATTTGGTAGAGTTCCATGAGAATTTGTTTAGAAATCCGAGTCCTGTGTCCATAGCCCCCAAGTCAAAGCCGGCCAGAGAGATGATATGGGAGGCTCCTATGATGGGTTGGGTAAAATTTAATATGGATGGTGCGTCGGTTGAAAACCCAGGAGATGCAGGAATTGGAGGAATTTTACGCAATTATAAGAGAGATATTCTTATTAGATTTTCAAGGTCATTGGGGGTGTGTGATGCAAACTTTGCAGAAATTGTGGCGCTATCAAATAAGTGTTTCTTTTGTTCATTAAATTTCTACGATACTCGCAATTAAAATTATGAATAGAAAGTGATTCGATGAATACGGTGAGGCGGATAAATAATCCTTCAAAGGCTCCATGGAGTTGTAGACAATGTATGGTGCAAATTGGCTGTTTACAGAAGGCAATTAAATTCTGAAAGGTAATGAGTTAATTAAATAATTTATGATGTTAAATAATGTAATGTGTTAGTAATTAGGAAATTAATTAATTAAGTAAGATTATATAATATTAGATTTATTTAAATTAATTATATAATTTAACTAATTAAAAAGAATCATGTATTAGTAATTAAGCAATTAATTAGATTAGTAAATGTACTCAAATTTAAAATTATTTAAATTAATTAAGGTTTTATTAAATTAATGAAATAATTTAGCTAAGCAAATGAAAAAATGTTTTACTAATTAAGCAATTATTTAAGTTAGTAATATCTTTAAAATTTAAAACTATCTAAATTAATTAAGGTGTTAAAGAATTAATCAAATAATTTAGTTAATTAAGTTCTGTAATGTGTTAGTAATTAATCAATTAAATAAATTAGTAAATTTAGTAATATTTATAATTAGAGAAAATTAATAAATGTTTTATTAAATTATTTATTTTTAAATTCATTTAAATTAAGTAATATTTTAATAAATTACAGCGTCGCAAAACAAATAAAATTTTTATAATTCTAGCATTTAAGTTGGATTTTATTTTCAATTGGTGTTTGTGTTAACATCTGATAATGGAAAACGCATATGTCCGTTATAATATTTTTCTCAAAATGGTGCAAGATAGGAGTTGGATGTATTCCTAAGTCGATTCAAGTAGATTTTTTTTAAGATCGAATTTGTGAATGGTATAAATGAATTTATTTTATTTACGTTCAATCAACCAAGGTATGTGACTAAATATAAGATCATATGTCCTTACTCTCAGTGTATGAATAGCAAGTTCTTGGTTGATGATAAGGTTTGGGAACACCTATTTCATAAAGGGTTTACTAGTGCATGCACAACATGGGATGCACATGGTGAATCGTTCCATACCGGCTAATCATCTGGACATTTTGTTGGTGAGCAAAACAAAGCTGTTAATGAACTCAGAGTAGAAAATTCATATGCTGAAACGGTTATAGATGCTTTACGATCGGAGTTTCAATTCAATGATGAGACCCAAAATGAACTGGTCATTCTTGAAGATCCAAATTCAAAAGCTGCATTCTTCTCTTTGTTGTTAAATGATACCGATGCTGCTTTGTGGGTCGAATGCAGAAAGCACACAAAACTGTCAATTATGTTCTAATTACTGAATGTGAACTTAGAATTTAACATGATTGAGGCATGCTTTAATCGTCTGGTGCAGCTAGTGAAAGAGATGTTGCCATCCAATGAAGCATTACTAACAAACTTCTATAAAATGAAGACACAGCTAAAAGAACTTGGGCTCGGTTATTAGAAAATTCATGCATGTAAGAATTAATTGTGTGTTGTTTTATGACGAATATTCCGAATTGTTTTATTGTCCATCTTGTGGTCATTTTTGATATAAACCAAATAAATCAAGGGGAAGAAGGAAAAACAAAATTCTTTTATGATTTTGCGATATTTTCCACTAACATCAAGATTGCAGAGGTTAGATATGCCAAGGAAAACTGCAGATTACATGACATGGCATGCCACACGCCAATATATTGATGGAGTGCTAAGGCATCTTGTTTATGGTGAGGCATGTCAACCTTTTAATCGCATCCATCAGTCTTTTGCCTTTAGGCCTCGCAGCGTCAGACTCAATTTATATTGAAATGGTTTTTGTCCATTCGGGCTGATAGTGAAACTATATTTTATTTGGCTTGTAATGGTCACTATGTATAACTTATCTCTGTGGATGCACATGAAGCAACCGTACATCTTTCTTAGTATGGTCATCTCGGGGAGGACAAGTTCCAGACGGAATATTAATATGTTCCTCCAACCTCTGATGGATGCAACGGAGGTTTGGTGCATATAAGAGAAGATTTGCAAGGACTGCCTCAAGGACTTATTATATATATTGAAACATGTGCATTAGGAGGTTTAGGTACTAACTCCATGTAACATTATCTTTCATAGCTTTCAGTTCAAGAGTAATTACCTCTTTCCAATACAAATGATTAATGGTCTCATAGTAAGACTTTGGTTCTTGTATTTGTGAAACTGAAATGGTAAAATTTTTATGTGCAGGTGAGAAATGACAAATGCATTAAAATAAGATGGATAGTAATTGTGTATGCCATAAAGAGCAGGTCGATATGATATGCATCAAGGTATTTTGGGACTTGTTTGATTCTGGTACTCTTTCTAATAGGTACCAATTCAATGTTGTTTTGGTGATAGTTGCTACTTGTAGCAGTCTGCACACTGTCAGCTGCAGTAGACATGCTGACAGTGTTAGGTGAATTTGATGACAAATCATTATAATTTTAAGTTTGTAAAGGTGAAACAAGTTCGGGAAACCTTGACTCAGCTGATGTGTTGTCAAGAAAAGAAAAACTGGGTTGATAAGAGTCAGAAATGTCTATGTGACTGGCATGCACATCAGGTGTTTGACAGAATGTAGATGACCGTGTGTTTTGCTTAGAACATTGAAATGGGAATCCTTTCTCATAAAAAATGACATTTCTGGATATAAGAACCCTATTTGCATCAAGATCATATACTTATAAGCTTTAACATTGCTTTAATAACCTAGTAATACACATTTACTTTCCTTATTATCTAATTTCTTTCTGTTATGTGAGAGTGCAGACACAAAACACAATAATCCAAACACTTTGAAATGCTTATAGGTAGGTGGTTTGTTGTACAACATCTCATATGGGGACTTGTTTTTGAGAATTTTGGTTGGAATCCTGTTAATTATATGAACTACTGTTAGCATAGCATCACCTTAAAAATGAATTTGAAGACTTGATTGATGCATGAGAGCTCTTGCCACCACTAGAATATGTCGGTGCTTCATTTCAACAACAGCATTATGTTATGGTGTCTCTACTTAGGACATTTGATGAGCAACTCCTGTTTTTGGATAGGAATCACTGAGTTTAAATTATTAACCATTGTCAGACCTTGAAAACTTGATTGATGAATTAAAATGCCTTTGTACATACTTATCAAAAGAAAGAAAAATGGTTAAAACATCTTAGTTGCTTTTCATCGAAAACACCCAAGTAAACCAACTGTAGTCATCTACCAAAGTGAGAAAGAACCTTTGTCCTGACAATTTTGGTGTCTCATATGGTCCCCATATGTCAGTATGCACAAGTTCAAAAATTTTCTCAGAACCTTGAACATGAACTAGGAAAGCAAGTTTTCTTTGTTTAGCCATGGGACAAACTTAACAAAGCAAGTCATTTGTGCATTTCACATGAGGAAATCTCTAATTGATTACATTAATTCTTTCAACAGGGATATGGCCTAACCTAAAATGCGATAGATAAAAAAGTTGTACTCTATCTTGGAAACATTAACAGATAAAACTTTTGGAGTCTTTACAAAATTTTCAAAACAAATTTTTGATAAATCTTGCTCAGCTTGATTCTCTTGCATTAGATAAAGTCTTGAGTAGGCTCTACCAACCTTAATCACCTTCCACAAAGGAATACCCTGGACAATATAGTGTTTGCCAGTGAATAGCATACAAGCTTTCTTGCCATTTGTAATCTAACCTGTTGACATTAGATTAAATTTGAAACTTGGGACATGTAAAACATTATGCAAAATCAATGAAGAACTCAACTTGACAGCTCCAATTTGAGACACAGGAATTTTTCTATTGCTTGGTGTAAAGCCCGACCCTAACTTATACTTGACATGACATTTACATGCATTGGATGGCATGTTTGTATATTGAAATGCCCTGGAAACGTAGTAAAAGTCGATAGTATACCGAGCTGTACAATTAAGCAGATCGAACCTCGAACTAGTTTAAATAGAGATTTGAGAATGAAATTGAAGATTTTAGAACCCTAGAATGCCTTATAATGGTGATTAGGAGTTCGATGGTGAATTTGGAGTCAATTGGACAATTTCGGATCCTATGGGCAAAATGATCATTTTACCACCCGGGGACAAAAATTGAATTTTTGAGAGAATTTTGATCAAATTTAAATATTTAGAGTGTGATATGAGTATAAGGAGTGAAAATTATACATTTTTGCAAATTTTCAGATTTTGGGACAAAATGTAATTTTTATAAAGTTCGGGGGCAAAAATGTAATTTTTAAAAATTTGCTCTACCAAAAATTTGAAAGAGTCTAGAAACTCTATGTGGACCATGGATAAGTGAGAAAAATTGAATGGTGGAGATTGAAAGTCAAAAAGATAAAAAGAAAAAAATGAACCAATGAAAACTTGCCAAGTGTCATTAAAATAATATATTTTATTTGTTATATAAATAGGCTGATTTTTCAGCCTTTAAACCCTCACATGGCCGGCCATTTCAAGCAACAAAGAGAGAAAGAAAAACTCAAAGAACTTGCTGAAAATTGAAGAGAAAATCAAGAGAAAACAAGGAAGAGTCTTGGAAAAAGGTAAAAATCTTAGTTTTTCTTAGTGATTTTCACTTTCCCACCATTCTTTTTCCATTTTTTTGCAAGAATGAAAA
Source organism: Theobroma grandiflorum (assembly GCA_036013995.1). Taxonomy (NCBI): domain Eukaryota; kingdom Viridiplantae; phylum Streptophyta; class Magnoliopsida; order Malvales; family Malvaceae; genus Theobroma; species Theobroma grandiflorum. The sequence goes on from CP142133.1 coordinate 34,897,733, forward strand.
GTGGGTATTCTTTCCTCTTGCTGGCTGAACCACCATGGGAGGAATTTGAGCAATTTAGTTGATGAATTTAGGTTGATTTAATGTAGTTTAGCTAGGTTATGTTGTTAGATAACAAGTTAGCATGAAAACCCATTTTTCCCACATTGAACCCACCCTAGCCGAATCTTTTTGGGTGTGAAAGGCTGCTGATTTTAGTATTATCTAGAGGCATTTAGATGAATTATCATTAATTATGGTGTTAGGAAAATTATAGGAATTTTCTGTGCAAAAATACGACTTTTTGCCTACTAGGGGTATTTTCGTAAATTATCATTTGGATCGAAAATTTGCACCACATTCAGTGGCATTAAGTCAATTTGGGTATAATTAAGGCATATAATTAAAAGAACTCGATTCGGACTTAAATCGGAGGTTTTAGCGAATTAAATAGCGTCTCGTGCGTATTAAGCCGAATATCGCGTTTCAAAGGTTATTCGAACAATTTTTGCATCATATTTCATGCATTCATATAGTATGTAGAGCCTGAAATCAATTTTGATAAATTGGCATTAATCATTGAAATTCGTGCCACGTGTGTTGTGGAGGTGGTGAATCATCCGACAAAGGCAAACAAATCGCGTTGGACCAGCATGACTAGGAGTATTCTGACCTCTAAAAGTAGTGAGTGGATAAACTATCTTCCTCAATATCTAGATTGATTTTTACCTGTTTTTGTATTTATAATGAATTGAATTTTATAAATGGTTTGTAAATTGAAAAACTGATTTTATAACACTGAGTGCATGGAGATGGGTTTTGAACTTATATTTATGTATTCAAATTGATATCTATGGCTTATGAATCTTGGGATGCATGATGGCTAGAATTATTTGGTATAAATTGTACAAATTGTTTCATTTTTCTAACAGGTTGGGTAAAGTTTTAGTTGCGCTGTCATGCTGCCAAAATTTTTATTTATTAATTGGTATGTCATTTAGTCGCTGCAGTGGCGGGTTTCCGTAGACCAACCTATTAGAGGGGCACGGTAACCCAGTTTCATTTTACCTCGATACGAGAGGTGAGGAGGGTAACTCCTGAGGTAAAGATCGAGTTCACTTCACGCCGAACCACCACGCGAAGTTGAACTTAGCCAACGCCAAGGAACGGCTGTTTTCTAAACGAAAAACATGTTTTATCTGTACAAGGTTTTTAACAGCCTTGGCGGGCTCGATTGAACGCTCTGATCAAGTGTCCACGAGTATGAGATTTGGCTAAGCCTAGTTTTTAAGAAAACAATCATAAGCCTTATTATTTTGATGTATTAATATTTGTTTTGTATGAATGTACTAAAATGATGTTATGAACTACCTTATGGTATCACGTTTTAATATTGTCTCCATCTACTCGACGTTAGATGTCGGGGATGGTATTTATTTACTCGCTGGGTTGTCAAACTCACCACCTCAATTTTTCCCCTTTCAGGCTTACAGACATCTGTAGATATCTGTATTTTGTCGAAGAGACAGTTGGAGTGACGACGTTGGTTACCAAAGGTTTACTCCTATTTTCATGTTTTTCTCTGTTGTGGGCCCATTTAGCGTTGTAAATTAAATTTCATACTCCAGTCAGTTGTATTACAGTATGTAATAATATATTTTGCTTTTACGCTACAAAAATTATTTCCCGAGTTGTCTAAAAATATTGTACAAAAAAAATAGAATATTTTTATTGAATATTTTTAAATAGTAAAATCAATCTTTAAATCCTTTAAAATGTATGTTTCAGACTTCCGATTTCAATTTTGACTGTGAATCATGTATTCTCTACACGTGTGCTATGTTTTTACCAAATTTTGAAATTTTTACCAAAAATGACCAAAATGCCCTTGTGTATCAAAATTTTATTTTTTGATTGTTTTCGACTCGAAATCAATTTATATTCATTATAACATGATATTTCATGATAAATACTCACAGGGGATTTAAAAAAAATTGGTACGAGATGTCTTGCGGAGTCTCGGTTTGCGCTCGTGGGATGAGTGCCTATCGGGACCTCGTGGCAGTTGTCACGGGCTCGATGGGAGTTCCGGGTCGTGACACTTGGTAACTCAACAAAACAATTCTTTACTAGTTTGGCATGACTAAAATTGCTTAAGGAATAGGATGCATGATCTGATGCTCCTGAGTTTACTATCCATTGGTTTTTCTTTATCAAGCTACTATTCACATTCCCATATTCATATGACAAATTATTCACGGTATTAAAACATAAGTGTCTTGAAACAATACCTGTAAAGGCTGAATTGGCTAGTGAGTGTTTGGTTGTGTAGGGTATTTTGAGTTCTTACCATCTCTTCCATTCATATTATTCAAATTCAGGAGGTCCATGATCTTGTTAACATGTTGTTGTAGGATTGATAGTTGAGGCATGGAGCCTATTCCACCCAATTCCTCGTCTTGCTCTACTTGAGACATATTGTTTTCTGCAGCCTTTCATTTCTTGTTGTTTCTTTTCCTTTTTGTGAATTTAAAATTGACGTCGGGGCGTTGTAAAGACACCTGGGCGTTGTGAAAGACACCAATTGTGGCGAAGTTAGAAACCCCACTAAGGTGAATCACCAATCTTGGCAAGATTGAAAACTCCAACTAAGGTGAAAAATAGCCAAAATCCCACTTTGGTTGGCTAGGCCAAAGATACTAAAACCTCTTACTCTTAAAAAAAGCCTAGAGAAATAAGCACTCTTACTTAAGAAAATATTATTTATTAACTCTCAACTTGAATGCATATAATAACCAAGCCTAAAGGTCCTATTTATTCTATTATAGGCCCAAATCCTAATAAAACTCTACTTCTAGTTATCTAATACAATTCAAATAATTAATAAGAAATTTAAATAAAATAGATATTCTATTCCTAAATAGAACATGACTAGTTTAAATCCTAATACAAATAATAGAAGAATTTTATTATACCTATAATTCCTAAATCAACTAAAATTAACAAAAACTAAATTAAATAAAATACAATTCTAAACGCTCTTGTGTCATTCTCCTCGGGTTAGAAAAACTCGGCTCTGACTAGTAGGCCTTGACAAATTCCTTGTAGATGTTTGGATTCACATACTGTTATAGTCCATACTAACCATTTGAACAATTCATCTATTGTTTTGAAAGTCGTTTTTGAAGAGTTTACCTTTGGAGATGGAATAGTTGTTGAACTTTGACTTTTATGGTTTGAGGTGAAATCTTTCTGTCTAGATGAACTCACTGAACTTTTCCGTAATCGTTGTTTCTCAACCTTTAGTGCTAGTCTGATGACATCATTTAAGTTCCAATATGGTTGTAGTTGAACAACATCTGCAATTTCGACATTGAGACCCCCAAGATAACGAGCTACAATTTGTTCTTTAGGCTCATGGACATCACACTTCATGTGAAGTTGTTCGAACTCCATTGTATATTCTTCCACTGACATTGTTTTTTGCCTCAAGTTATGAAATTTGATAAAAATTTCTTGTCGATAATGCTCAAGAAGGAACTTACGCTTGAGTTCTCGACACATCTTATCCCATGTTCTGATTTTGTTGCGACCTTCTCTTTCTCTTTGTCTTTTGAGATTTTCTCAAAAAATATAAGTGTGTTTCTTCAATTTAATTGCCACAAGCTTCACATGTTTTTTATCAAGAATATCTTTGAGCTCGAAAACTCTTTCTACTGTATAGAGCAAATCAAGGAAGTCATCAGGATGAAGTCTTCCTTCAAACTCAGGAATGTCGACTTTCATTCCCAAATCTCTAGTAGCAGCAGTTCTTAGGCGACGAATAAGTATTTTTTCATCAGAGGACGAATTTTGATGAAAGGGGTTTGTGTCAATCTATTCATCACTAGAGTTACTATTATTGATTTGAGCATCACGTCTTGCGAGTTGCTTTTGTAATTCTTGAATTTCCTGACGTAGTTCTGCAATCTCAATCTCATGATCATCTCTTTGACAATTTTGACGTCTTGGCGGCTTTTTTTTTTGTATGGTGATGACGATGTGGTGATGTAGAAAAAAAGAATAAGAAGAATAAGAAGAAGAAAAAGATGATGATATATTATAAAGCAATAAATAAAATTACCCAAATAGGGAGTATCAAAACTCGACAGCAAACTTGAACTTATGCAGCGAACAATGATTTTCCCGCTCTGATACCAAACTGACGCCGGGGAGTTGTAAAGAAACTTGGGCATTGTGAAAGACACCAATCGTGGTGAGGTTAGAAACCCCACTAAGGTGAATCACCAATCTTGGCAAGATTGAAAACCCCACTAAGGTGAAAAATAGCCAAAATCTCACTTTGGTTAGTTAGGCCAAAGATACTAAAACCTCTTACTCTTAAAAAGAGCCTAGAGAAATAAGCACTCTTGCTTAAGAAAATATTATTTATTAACTCTCAACTTGAATGCGTATAATAACCAAGCCTAAAGGTCCTATTTATACTATTATAGGCCTAAATCCTAATAAAACTCTACTTCTAGTTATCTAATACAATTCAAATAATTAATAAGAAATTTAAATAAAATAGATATTCTATTTCTAAATAGAACATGACTAGCTTAAATCCTAATACAAATAAAAGAAATATTTTATTATACCTATAATTCCTAAAGCAACTAAAATTAACAAAAACTAAATTAAATAAAATACAATTCTAAATGCTCCTGCGTAAAAAATCCTCTGGAAAGCCAATGATTCTGAAATACTTATCTTTGGTGTGTCCCTTCTTCCCACAATGGTTACATAATATGTTTTTTTTCCACTTTTTCTTGTATTCTGCACTGACCATCATAGCAGACGATTCTATTGTTAGTTGAGGTTGTAGCACATCATTTCTTTGGGATTACTCTCTCAAGGTCAAACTGTAAAATTTATCCAGAGTAGCGATAAGATCCATGAGAATAATTTGGAATCTAATTACTGCAAATGATTCATTCAACCCATTCAAAAACTTGAATACCATGTCCTTTTGATAAAGGTCAGAATATTTCTTAAAACAAGCAGGATTGTAGCTCCCATATTCGTTATGTGGTAATGGTCTGTAATTCCTCATTTCCTCCCATAGTACCTTCAGCTCAATAAAATATGCATCAAGTGTCCTAGTCCCTTAAGTTACATTCCCTAGAACATACTGTAAGTTACAAACTCTAATATCATCAGGTTGAGCAAGGTTTTGTTTGAGTGTATTCTACATGTCATGGGCAGAATCCATATAAAATATGGTTGGAGCAACTGATTGAGTAATTGATTCCAGTAACCATTCCACAATAAGATTATTGCAGTGGATCCATGACTGGAAAAAGGGATCTTTGATCTTTGGCTTAGGTATGGTTCCATTGAGAAACCCGATCTTGTTTCTAATCGAAAATGCAAGTAGAAAAGACTTACTCTAGGTGATGTAATTTCTAGTAGTGAGTTTGGGGTAGATAACTACTAAACCAGGGTGGTCAGTCTGATGTAAGTAATATGGTGACTGGGGATCAGCAGTAGGAGGGATTTGAATGGTCTGTGTGCTGGTTTGGTTTGTGGTTTGTGATGGTCTTAATTCATTAGATTCGAACATTTTTCTATTGCTTTAATCAAGCTCAAAGATGAGTATAAAATAAATAAGCAACCCAAAAAAGTTTCTTAGAGGCAAACTTACTAATTTTGTGAATGATGACAGATTCGTTCAAGGATCAGCTTCCTACTCTGATACCATGAGAGAAATAGTGATGCAGAGAAAGGACAGCATAGTAAATGAGGGAATGTTTCTGATCGTTCCATTCCATAAAGGAAATATGTACAAAAGTTGTATTTATAGCCTGTACAAAAGGGTAACCTGATGAAAGAGAAAACTATAACTAATCCTAAGATTAATTACTTTAACTAACTAAACTAATTTTTGAAAAATACACTTTATTAATTAAACACTGCGTTTGATGCCTTTCACTACTTCCTTCTTTGTTTTAAGCCAAAGACTTCCATGGCATTAGAACCCCGGTATGGGAGTAAAGCAGTCAATTTGATTATACAAAGTGAGTTAACTAATAAAAAACAGATGGCTGCTCTGCAGCTCAAAAACAACAAATGCAACAAGCCCTGTGACCAAGAGAAGGGTATTATAAAGGCCAAAGCATCCAAAAAACAGAGGCCAAACCTCTACATTTACCAATCCTCAGCTGTGATTGCAGCAAACAAAAAATAAGGAAAGGACACAGCTCCAAATTGCAATTGGAATTCCAAAGCTATAAGGGACTGTAAAAAAGTATGAATGAAGCAAAAGCACATTGAATGGCTCCATCACAAACATCTCGGGCCATTAGAAACCACGAAATCCGAGGCTCACTGGCGGAAAACACAAAAAAAAACCATTATCACCAATCAACAAAGCCATGAGACGTAGATGACAAACCAAAGCCAGCATCTTAATATGAAAAGAAAACCAGAGATCCATCACTTCATCAGACCGTTCCACCAGCTTAAAAACTCATTGGTTCACCGTGCACAAATACCGGCATCAAAATCTTTAGCAAAGGAAAAGAAAACACCCCCGCATCTGGATAAGAAACAGAGGAATTTCACTCTTGTTCTTCTACTTATTGTACATACAAAGAGCAACATAACATCGATTGGGTAAATTATTGAAAGCAAAGGATCCCTTAAAATACAAAAATAAGGATAAGAAACAAAGGAATTTCATTCTTGTTCTTCTAGTTATTGTATATAGAGAGAGCAACATAATATTGATTGGGTAAATTATTGAAAACAAGGGATCCCTTCGCTTGACAACTCCATGAAGCAAAGTAATTTCAACACCCTGTTTTTTTTTATTTATAAATATAATAAAGTTTAACGCAAGTGAACCACCCAAACTTAATTAGGAATATGCAAACAAAAGAAAGAAATAGAAAGGAAAAGCAGCCTTTGTTTTACCTGTGTTTTGTTGACAACCTCAACCGACTCATTTATTTTGCAACTTCCCCTGAAATCATTCTTTCATGGAAGGTGGTAGCTGATCCCCTATGCTTCAGGACCAAAATATGTTCCCGAAGTGAACTCCATTTTGAGTAGTGGTAGATCCTTCGGTGACGTCTTGGTCAACTAGTCGTGGTATCTTTCAAAAAAATTGAAATAGTAAAATGAAAAGCAAAAGTATTAATTTCTTATGCTACAAAGGCAAAAGAAGAATCAGCTATATTATATTTTATACAAACCAGTGTTTGTATTTTAAACAAATATGGTACATTGGACGCTTAGTAATGATGTTTGTCGGTCAAATAATACAGCCGTTAATGAAGCAAGGGACTGAAAGAAGCTTGATGCCAATCCCTTCAGATTGTAGGTATGGCAGGCCCTTTTTGGGCTGCAGATGACATGTGATGTATAAGTTGTAAAACCAAACTCTTCTTGAACAATGGGAGGACTTGGTATGACAAATGCATGAAACTTTCTCAATGCCCAATGCTATTAGATTCATTTGATGTCTAATAACCAGGTTGTACATCGAAAGCATTCCCACCCTTGCCACAAATCACTTTCTAGTTTTGATGTTCATCGTCAATTCCTAACCATGGAAATTTACTAATCTCATCCATTCTATGTAATAAACAAAGGAATCCAGATATACATCAGTAAAAGGGAAATGTAATGGAATGGGAATGGGATTGATTTAACGGACAAGCTGAAAGCTGTAGCTGATTAACATATAACAAATAGGACAACTGTAAGTGAGAACTTCAAGTGGTAATGGCCTAGTAGCCACTCCCTGTTATGCTCAATTACATGAAGGGAACGAGCATTTTACTAATTAACACTCTGACTATGATAGACATACATATATACATCAAACCCTTATAGCAAAAACTTAGACCAGATCTAGAGGAGCAGACCATGAAGGCTTTTATCATTTTAGGGAGAAATGAGAATTTTCCTTGATTCATAATTCTTTTCTGCAAGATATCCAGAACTGATGAGAGAGGTTGTGCAGACCTGATCAGACCTCACTGGTTCATCATCATCATTCCGGTGCCAGCTCCAAAATTCATGAGCTGAATTCACTATCTTAAGCTCACCATGACCAAAGCTTGCTGCACGGAACATTGACGACTCAGGTTCTGGCTGTCGGTATCTGTAAGTAAATTTACAGCACTTAATGAAATTGCAGCCCACAATAAATTTGCATGAAGGTTTCATTAAAATATTGAAGGTAAGCTTAATTTGTAGCTGGAAGTTGTTAGAACACGCATGATAAATGCATGATGTTCAATTTGTACATCTGGAATCAAAATTATAAACAATTTAACTTATGCTAATAAGATTAATGTTTTCTACTTAGATTTGATATTTCAGAAAGTTTTCTGCAGAAGAGGACATATTTTGCAGCTAAACCTTCACTGTTGCCTCCATCTCCGACAATATTATGGACAGCACCACAAGGATTTGATTTTCCATTGTTAACAAGTTTCTGTCAGGTAGAGAACCACATCATAAACCCATCCTAATAATATTAAGAATAAGGAACAAAGCTAAGCCAGTATTGACATACAGAGCGCTCGTAAGCATGCACATGACCAGCAAGTACTAAATAAACACCAGCAGCATAAATCGGTGGTTCCATGATTGCCATCATCCCATCCCTTCACCTTGATGAGCATTGTTGCTATTGTACCATGGAACATGGAATAATACAACTAACCAGGGTGTCTTTTTTCGGTCCACCTTTGGAAGATCAGCCTACAGATTTAAAGTATACAGGAAACTTCGTCAGTTAAAAGCACAACTAGAGATTTCATTATAATCATGATAGAATTACACTCTTTCTAATAGGCCACAGAACACTTTGTGTCCTTGTGGTTCGAGCGGAAACCAATTATTAGAGGAAAGGAAAAACTAACCTTCAACCAGCTATATTGATCTAAAAGCTCATCATAATCTGTATAGAAACCAAGCATGATAACATGGATCCTTGCAACTTCAAAAGAATAATAAAGATTGGAGGCTGATCCACTTTCCTCAAAAGGCATTTTCCATCTTCCATTATAGGACTGAAATGCATCCGTAAATAGTGGTAGCTTCTCCTTTTCATGGTTGCCTTCTGTTACCATCCATGGTCTGGCACTTGCAAGTGGCTGCACCAGCTCACCGTAGGTGTCCCAGCGATGCTGCATGTAATCGGTATATGAAAGGTACCCAGGAAGCAGATGTACATCATATTTGCATTGATCAACGTGGTCTAGTGTTGATTTAGTCCAGCCAGTTTGACCTAAATCCCCAGCCACAGCAAAAGCAACAGGAAATTGAGCTGGAGGGGTCTTGAGCTGAAACTCAGGACCTTGTCCTCCACATCGATGAAGATAAATAGTATCATGTTCCAGAGGTCCAATGACAGTGTGGTGTATCTTTCCTGAGCTATAGAGTAGGTAATTATTAGAGGTGGTGTCTCCTTCAGCTGAGGAGGTGTATCACCCAGGTGAGGTTCCATATTCAACAATCGAAGGAGAGGATTCATCGTCAGTGACCCATGAGATTCGCATGTGTTTTTCTCCTGTCAAGGATATGTGTACCTGTGTAGAAAAAAAATTATGAGCCAATTACGTCATGTGAATTTGATGAGTTCATAACCACGTAATTAATTGTGAAATAATTAATTTATTGGTTGGATTATTTCAAAGATATAGTTGAACCAATTCACCTATGTGTCATATATTTATCTCATGAAATAATTTAAAAATAATATTTATATTGGACTAATCAAAATTTAATTATTGATTATTCAATTTGTCTCTAAATAAATCAAGGTAATTTAGAGATAATATTCATATTTTTAACCTATCAAAATTTAATTATTGGTTATTTAATTTATTTCTAATAATTATGCTAATTTAGAGATAAAAATCAAATTTGATAATGTAATTTATCTCTAAATAAATTAAGATAATTTTAAAAAAATACTTTTATTTCAGCCAATCAAAATTCAAGAACTCAAAGTCCAATCAATCAAAAGACTTTTAATGAGTCATCATAATTTATCTCTAATTAAATTAAAATAATTTAGACATATTTTAAAGAGACTACATTCTCATCAAAGTTTCCCACCTAGCATTATAAATAAGGCTCATCTAAGCCATTTGATTCATTCAAAGGCACCCGAAGATTCGCATTCGAAGATTTAGAGCATTTCAAAGATCAAGAAGAGTAGAAGATTTCTGAAGTGAAGATATCAAGCGGTAACAAAATTTGTGATCAAGATTAAGCCGTTAAGACCTTGAAGAGAAGATATCAAGTATAGTTCGTAATCAAGTTTAAGTCATAAAGACCCTTGAAGCGAAAATTAAGTTTAGTGTATGATCAAGACTAAGTCCGGATTTGTAACTCTTGAAGACGATGTAGCGACCCCTCTCCAGTCACTACCAACGTCCGAAATTTCTGGGAAAAACCCACCAAGTCTCGAACAAGCCTATCCCGAATCGCTTGTTAAACCATTACATTCAACCTCTATATGATAATAAAACTTTCATATATTGAATTAAGTCATAAATATAAAAATTAGTACAAACTTTTTTTTTCTACTAATATATATATATATGCCAAAATCTAAAATTTTCAGACTAATGCTTATATAAAATTTTAAAATTTGATTTACAACTTAATAAATAAAGTATTTCGTTTTGACCTCTAACATTAATCTCTACACAGCGAAGCGACTCAAAATAAATTGCTAGGAGATGCCTTTACCTATGCACAGGAAACTCAACTCGTCGATGATTACATGTTAGGACGATCCATGTCTGCAAAAATGAAAATAAAGAGGGTGTGAGTCTCATAGACTCAGTGAATATCACCAATTCAGCGAATATCATTGACTCAGTGAATAAAGAGTAGATAGGAAACAAGCAAACGACAGATCATTTGAATATTAAAAGCAGGAGTATAAAAATAAATTGTCTCAAACAGGGGTTTTGTGCCTTATATTAAAAATTTGAGTATTTCTTATAAAGCATCAACAATCGAGGAAATAAGATTTTTCGTATCAAAATACGTTAATAGTCAATTTTGAATCAATTTCTAATCAAATCAATAAAATTTAGCAAGCTTCCGAGAAATCAAATATTATTTAAAATTACGTATAAATGGTAACTCGCCTCATATGCGAGGAATTACAAATTCATTTCACACAGAACAAGTAGGGGAAGCTGCAAAAACCATTTATTTCTTTTCTCATCATGCAAAGAAATATGATTTGTCATATTAAAACTTATTTCAAATAATATAAAATAATTACATTTTATCAAAAATAAATAGTAAGGCTTATGACATTCTTAAAACTTGGCTCGTGCCATAAAAACTCATATTCGGTGATATCTTGCGTCGAGGTATCCAACCGAATCCGCCAAGGCTGTTAAAAATTCATATATGCATAAAACATATTTTTACGTTAGAAAACACAACCGTTCCTTGGTGTTAGCGGAGTTCACTTTCCCATGATGGGTCAGTTGAAAGGAACTCTAACCATACCTCAGGAGATACCCTCCGCGCCTCTACTACCGAGGTATGAATATAACCGGGTAACCATGCCCCTCTTAAAGGCAGTCCACGCCACCCGCCACTGCAGTGACTATCCTATAACCCACCAATCAATAAAATTTAAATACCATGATATGGCAATCAAATTATGACCAGGCCAATCCAGGCAAAACAATCAGCTCAAGAATTTTTTATACAAATGCCAATCAGCCAATCATGCCATCACACCGTCATAAGCCATAAATTTCAAAGCATAATTTATATAACACAAATATGTATTCTCAATTTATTTAATTTTTCTAAAATCATCATTCGATTTCAAAATAATTTTTAAGGGGATATTTTAAATCTTTTTTTTTCAAATTTTCAATCCTCGTGTCATGTTGAAATTCTCGTTTCACGAAATGTTCGTTGTAAACGTTTGCATGATATTTTCTATCAAACTAATATGGTGAATATTTAAATATTTCATGAAATGCACATCACACAAATATTAATGCACATTTTTCTTTTTAATGCAAATCATTTCAAAACGCTTGTTTTCCGATTCAAAATACTTTACGTATAATATATATATATATATATTTCAAATGATTTCTAAAATAATTTGCACTCACAATTCCTTAAAATTTATTCAACACATGATTTTTATAAAAATTGCATTGCACGTAAAATACACGTAGAAGCATATCTATATACGGAATATTTAGAAATTGACACCTCCTACTCATCTCTAAATAGTGAGATTTTACATCGTTATTTTCATACGCGTATATATTTATTTCTATTTCTCAATCGCGTGTCTCGTTCAGTACGTCTCTTCGATAAACGTGCCATTGAGCCTTTTCCATTTCTCCTAGCTATTAGACCTTATCCAAGAGCCTCTCCAATTTTCCTATTAGGTCAAGCCCAATTATATTTTCCACTTGGGCCTTGCCCAATTTCATTTTTCTATTGGGCCTTGCCCATCTTATTACCATTGGGCCATGCCCATTTTATTTTTCTAACATCATTTTCATTTTCATTTTCATTTTCTTTTTCTTTTCTTTTTCTTTTTCTTTTCTCTTTCTTTCTTTTGCAGCCAAGTTTTCTTCTTCATCTACCCGCCACCCACTCACCACCGTGACAGCTCTCCTCTGCCGGTGGTGGCTCCTCCGTCCTCTCCACCATGGCAGCCCATTTCCTCATCTTTTCTCACCATTTGGATAGCAAAACTCTGCCCTTTTTCATCTTCAAAATCAGCAACTAAAAGCTGCCCATTTCACTCAAAAATTTCAACAACTTTCAGCTCTCAAAAACCACAAATTTCCAACCCAAATTTTTTGCACAAAGTCAGCCATCAAACCGCACCTTCAAGCCTCCAAAATCAACCAATTTTTAGCTTCTAATCCTGCCTAAATTTTCAGTAGCCAAGAATCTTAAAAAATTCAACAACAAATCTCCAAAATTTCCAGCCATAAAAGCTTAAATAAAACTAGCTTTTCTTACCTCAAAATTGCAACAAAACTACTCTAAGAAAATGCAAAAATTTTCAGTCTTCTTGCCTCACCCTTCCATAGGTTTTCTTGTTCATTTTCTTTGGCTTTTTCCTCCCTTTTTTCTGTCCGTCTTTTGCTCTAAATATTTCCTTTTGTTTCTTTGTCTTTTATCTCTTCCTTGCTTAAACGACCTTATCTCCCTTCTAGACTCTTCTTTCTTTTTTTCCTCTTTTATTTCTCTTGCCTATCCTTTTTGATCGAGTCTCCACCTTCCTTTATTTGCTCACATGACCGGCCCCCCACTTTGAAATTACCTTGATTTTTTTTTCTCTTCTCACCCGTAACCAACGTCACTCTCTCTTTCTTTTTACTTCTCATTTCACTTGCCTTCTTTTGTTTGCTTTTGTCTTTTCTCCTTTATTTCATTTCTTTATCTTGCATGGCCGGCTCTTACCTTATGTTTTCATTTCCTTTGCTTTGAATTTTCTTTATTTTCTTTCCCTTGTTTTATTTGTCTTCTTGTCACATGTACATAAACAAATATTGATTGACTTTTCTTCTTGTCTCCTTTTTTCCTTTTTCATTTGTTGTGGCCGGCCCCATCTTGTACACTTAAAAGAAATTTATTTGCCTTGTCTTTATGTGAGCATGCATCACACCACAATTATTTTGACTTTTTTTTTCACCACCTTTCTTTTATTCTTTTCATGCATATCTTATTCTTCTCATTTCACCTTTTAAATATTCATTTAAATCTTTAATTAACCTAGGATTTAATTAGGCTTACAAGTGTAATAAGAGACCAAAAAATTTAATTATCAATCCTTACAATTTTCATTCCCAACATATCACGTCCAGCTACTTTCCAACGCGATTTTCTCTATTGTAGAGAGAGAACTGGGCGAAGTGATCTTCATCAAAGTTGTATCTCTGTCTCTTATCTTTCCAATGGTCTAAGAATTTTAGCAATTGAAGTTCTGTAACTTGAGATATGACCAAAATACTAAAATATGTATAAGAAAGTTTCTGAGTTCTTCAACACTTTGCTCTCCAAAAATTAAGTCTAATATTTTTAATTCCTATCCACACTTATTAAATTTCAATTTCTTTCTATTCTTCTTCCTTCACATATATATGATCAAAATATTGAGATCGCATTCCAACACGATGTCACCATAATATTTAAATATTTACTTACCGCGTTAACTCGATTTAATAAAAATCGTGCAGTCTCATTTACGGTATTTCCTTCCAAAAATTCATTCTTAGTTCTTCTCCCCCACTTAAATTAGTCATATTCTGTTTTTGATGACTAATTTCGACAACATAATAAATATTAATATTTTAATATTATTTTATTGAATAAAATATTATTTTATTGAATAAAATATTATTTTATTGAATAAAATATTATTTTATTCCAAAAATTTTCATTTACTTTCTTTGGTCCCGAAACACTTTATTATATCTCGATTTACCTCCGAATAATCTTTTAACTCACTAATTTATCTTCGATAAAAATATTATTATTTAATTTTGAGTTCTGCGCATGCAATACATTTTATTCTTAAGCGTTTCTTAGCATGCTAATTCGCATCAAATGATCATTCATTTGATCAATAAAGTCTTATTTGTGTCTAAAAAGAGTACGGGGTATTACAGACGAAGTAAAAAAATTAATTAGAGGAATTTTCAGAGATTATAACTTATATTAAAATCTTTTATATTTGTCTCATAATTTTTAAGTCAAGAAATCTCGACGAGAAATTTGCATGTACAAGATTCTGGCATGCTTGGTGGGACTCGAACTGTCAAACCCTGCTCTATAAAGTAATTATGGTGTCATTCACATACTCGATAGAATGTTTGTATATTGAGGAAGCTCGAGAAAATTGATAAAAAGACGGTATTGCCCCTAGAAGTGCTGCGAAGTTGATTTATACTTCGAGTTAGTTCAAACGGAAAATTTAAAAGGAATTTGAGAATTTTGAAACCCCAAAATCTACTCAGAATGGTAATTCGGAGTTCAAGGTTCGATTTGGAGTCAATCGGAAAAATTGACCGATTAGGGACGAAACGGTCATTTTTCAATTTCAGGACAAAATGGGGATTTTTAATAAAGATTTTGATTTCAAATTATCAAGAATAATTATATGAAATATAATATGATTATTGGAGCATAGAAGGAATTTTAGCAGTGAAAAAAATTATAATTTTTCGATAGTTTTGGAGTACAAGGGCAAAATAGTAATTTTACCACCAAAGGACAAATCGAGAATTTTTGGAAAAGATTTTCATAACAATTGATCAAGATTAATTATTTAGATTATTTAGAACATAATTGAAGTTTAAGAGATGAAAAATATTGATTCTGGTAATTTTTGGGACACCGGGGGTAAAATGGTAATTTTGCCACCCTAAGGGTAAAATGGTAATTTTGCCACTTAAGACTTAAAATTTGAGTGTAAAATGAAGTCTTTGATTAGTATTTATCATTTGGGGTACAATTTAAGGTTGAAAAGTGAAAAAGAATTGTAATTCCAGTATTTTTGGAGTATAGGGGCAAAATCGTAATTTTGCCATCCCGGGGGCAAAACCGTAATTTTCCACCACCAGGACACTTGTCCAGCCATGGTTATCCCTTATCAACATGTTGACTTGTGACAAATCAAGTGGTGGAGAATCAAAGTAATTATTAAAGTAGAAAAAAAGAAAAATGGGCAAGTAAGGTAATGACATGTGGCACCCATTATTATTTTATCATTTTTCCACAAAAATCAGCCCTTAAATCTTCATCTTCTCTCCCATAATCGGCCCAGCATGAACAAAGGCAAGAAATAAAGAAAACTACAAACCCTTGGTGAAGAAATCAAAAGAAATTAGTGAAAAATCAAGCATTCAAGCTAGATAAGGTATGATTTCTTAATTTTTACTTGAAATCTATCATACCCATACTTTATTCTTTCATTTCCATGGATAAATTACCTGATTTCATGTTGGTTTTGATGAGGACCAAATGGGTTTAGAGAGAGAAAGTTGATGGAAATGGTTTGAATTTAAAGTATGTTAGTGTTTTTAGGTAGTTAATGTTGTGTGGCATGAAATCAAGTGAAGAAAAATCACCAATCCTTTGGTGCCCTCTATGGCTGAATATTGTAGGTTGAGTGGTGATGGTGGATTTTATTTGTTTCAAGAAAATTAGTTGAGGAAATGATGATTTATGGTGGGAAAAATTAATAGGAAAAAATTTTATGGTTATTGCCCACCATAGCCGAATTTCATAGTTAGTGAATTGATGATGAAACAATTTCATCTCAAGTGAAATGGATTTAGAGATAATGAATTATGGTGAGTGGATTAAGTGACATTAGTATTTTAAATTGTGGATGATTAATGGTATGAAGAAAATTAGCAAGAAAACAATATATTGTCATTAAACCCCAAAGGGTCGAATTTTCTAGGAGAGAGATTGATGTTAAATTAGTGATATTTTATGGTATTTAGATGGAAATTGAGGATTTGTGATATTAGAAATTAAATGGGAATTTTTGGTGTAAAAATTGAAATTTTTACCCACTAGGGGTAAAAGCGTAAATTATAGTCCGAACTGATAAATTTAACCAAATTCACAGTCATTGAGGTATTTCGGTTATAATTGGAGTATTGAAAGTGAAATGGATTGAATCGGAGTTGAATTGGAGGTTTTAGTAATTTAGACTGTGAATAAGCAAGTTGGGTCGGACACTGCAATTAAGCGATTGTCCAGACATTTCATACTCATTCTAATGTATACATATAGATATGAGCCTGAATTAATTTATAATGGTTTGACACAAATTATTGAATTTTGTGTCATGTACGGTGGATAGGTGGTGAGCCATTAGATACGGGTAAAAGATTGTGCCTGCAGACCGAGAATAGGAGTATTTCTACTCCTAATACTGTGAGTAAACTTATTATCATTTAATTTATCTAAGGTAGTTTTTATGAAATTTTATAAATTCTATGAAAAATGGATTTAAAAAGGATAAATTTCGTGTTTTATAAATAAATGTGTTTTTATAAAATAGTTTTATAAATTGTTTGAAATTAATGATGAATGTTATTTTTTAAATAGAGTACTTGGAGACTGTGCTTGTTAAGTATGAATTGTATTTTTAATTCAAATGGCTTATGATAGTGTGAGCATGCTTGGCTGGTTTATTATATTGAAATTACACGAATTGTGGTTTACCGTGCAAATTAGTTATTATAAATAATTGCCTTGTTATGCTGTTAAACTATTTTATGATTATGGTGGGGCTGACCTACACTGCAGTGGCGGGTTTCCGTGGACCAACCTATTAGAGGGGCACGGTAAACCCGGCTGATTTGTTTTACCTCTGTGGGAGAGGCGCGTAGGGTAACTCCTGTGGAGGGGTTTGAGTCCATTTCACGCTTTACCACCACGTGAAAGTGAGATTCAGCCAACGCCAAGGGATGGCTGTTTATATGAATAAGTCGTTTTAACAGCCTTGGCGGACTCGAGTGGATGCTTTGATGACGATCAAATATCCCCGAGGATGAGTTTTGGCATGAGCCAAATTTTATGAGAAACATAAGCCTTAAAAATCATTTTAATTGAATTATAATTGTTTTCATGGGATGGAATAAATTTCCAAGTTATGAAATGCATATTGGGATATAGTATTTTATTGTCTCCATTTACTCGGCTTTAGATACTTTAGATGGTATATTTTTACTCATTGGGATTATATAATCTCACCCCTTCTTCCTATACATTTTTCAGGCTCAGGACAGTTTGTAGATAGTCGAGTAGGACGAGAACTAAGCTCGGAGCTACATTATAGAAAGTAAGAGTTCACAGTCTTACATACTCTTGGTCAATTGGGGCCCACGTGTCATTGTAGATCAAATCTTATATTTTGGTTATTTGTATTTCTATTCATACAATTTTACTTTACTTTCATGTGCGGAAAATTATTTACGAATATTTCTATAAAAAAATTTATATTATGAGAAAATGAAATATTTTTATTTATTATTTTTGAATAGTACTAGTTGTCAACAATTTGCTTTTAAATGAATGTTTTAGACATCAAAACCTATTTCTAAGTATAAAATATGTGTTTTCCACTTAAATATTACATTTTTAACCTGTCTTGAAATGTTTGACGAAAATAACGAAAACGCCCCTGTGAGGCAGAAATTAAAATTTTATTGTTTTTGGTCGAAAAAAATGATCCGTATTGTTTTAAAACATGATTTTTGTAATGGTCAATCACAGGGGATGTGAGAAACTGATACGAGAGCCTTGCGAGGTCTCGATAGGGTACTCGGGAGATGAGTGCCTATTGGGACATCGCGGCGGTTGTCATGGACTCGAGGGTGGTTTCGGGTCCTGACACGAACCGACAATCGGAACTTCAAAACAATTTGTTTCACTTGCAATTTAATTAATTGAATCGCATAACTCAAGGAGAAGTACAAGCTTGATTTATTCTTCAATCTTCTATTTTGGTAGCTTCATCATCATAGAGAATTGAGTCATGCTTAATGCAAGAGACTTTGGTTTTTTTTTTTTATTTGGTGTGACTGAACTTGGCAATGGGACCAAGCTGCCTATGTACCTCTTAACATGAAGAAGTCCCATTGGGCTTCCTAGAAATTTGTACACACAAATTTCTCGTCGAGATTTCTTGACTTGAAAATTATGGGATAAATATAAAATAGTTTAGTGTGAGTTATAATATCAAAAAATTCCTCTGATTAATTTCTTTACTTCATCTTCAAGAGTCACGAATTCAGACTTAGTCTTGATCATGAACCAAACTAGATATTTTCACTTCAAGGATCTTAGCAACTTAATATTGATCACGAACACTTGATATCTTCGCTTCAAGGATCTTGGTGACTTAATCTTGATCAAACACATGATATCTTCACTTCAGGAGTCATCACGACTTAATCTTGATCACAAATACTTGATATCTTCGATTTAAGGGTCTTCATGACTTGATATTGATCACAAACTATATTTAATGTCTTTGCTTCAAGGGTCTTCATGTGTTAACCTTGATCATGAGCACTTGATATCTTCGGTTCAAAGGTCTTCACGAACTTTAGTGCCACTTGGTATCTTGGTCACGAACTTCGTTGCTACTTGATCTTGATCACGAACTTCGTTGCCACTTGAGATCTTCACTTTACAAATCTTCTACTCTTCTCAATCTTTCAAATATTCTCAATCTTTGAATGGCTCTGAATGAATGAAAATGGCTTAGAGGAGCCCCTTATTTATAATCCTAGTTGGGAGACTTTGATGAGAATGTAGTCTCTTTAAATTAGCTCTAAATTATTTTAATTAATTAGAGATAAATTATGATGACTCATTGACAATCTTTTGATTGGTCGGACTTTGAGTTCTTGAATTTTGATTGGCCGAAGTTAAGTGTTATCTCTAAATTATCTTAATGTATTTAGAGATAAATTAAATTATCAAATTTGATTTTTATCTCTAAATTAGCATAATTATTAGAAATAAATTAAATTACAAATAATTAAATTTTGATTGGTCAAAAATATGAATATTATTTCTAAATTATCTTGATTTATTTAGAGACAAATTGGATGACCAATAATTAAATTTTGATTGGTCCAATTTAAATATTATTTTCAAATTATCTCAAGGGATAAATATATAACACATAGGTGAATTGGTTCAACTATGTATCCTTGAAATAATTTAACCAATAAATTAATTATTTTATAATTAATTATGTGGTTATGACATCATCAAATTCACATGACAGCACGTAATTAGATCGTAATTTTTCTCCATCTACGACCTGCAATATTATTTGTCAAGCACAAAGTATTTCAACTAAATGGAAACATGAAAGAGGTCTTGATGGAATTATAGGGAAATTAAATTTTAGATGCTTTTCTCTCTTTCAAAACATTAGTATCATTAGAAATGTAGAAATAGAGTTTTTCGTTGATCGTATCATTTTATTTTGATTTTCTTTCTATTTTAGTTAATTTCCTTTTAAAAAAAATTATATTCTATAGTTGGAGTACATGAGCTTGTAGTGAAAATGTATTTATACTATTGAAATCAAATAAAAACTAAAAGAAATATCATAAAAGCAGGGGTCAAAGCCTTTTACCCTTTTTATAGTTGATTCTCCTTCCAACTTTGATCACCTAGCTTTTTCCTTTATACTTGGTCTTTGAGGTGATGACCTTGGAGTAGTAATGTCTTCTTCCAACAATTACTAGTCATTTTACAATAACGGGAAATTTTTTATTAAAATATTTATATAATATATTACCCTGTTTAAATTATGTAGACCTTAATAAGTTAAATTTTGAGCTAATTAAATTATAGAAAATTATCCAATAAACTATCATGAAATTTATAAACTTCATCCATGGAATTAGAAAGTTGTCACATATTCATTAGGATATATTTGAAAAAATTAATAAATTAATCTGATAAATAAAAAGACATTAATTTGACAATTTTTTAATTTTACTAAGGGAGTTAAAATCTCACCGAGGATGTATAGAATAATAGTCCTTAAAATAATCCTTTTGTGTTTACAATTGAGGGACATTCATCCTTACATGCATTAGTGGTGTAGATTTATTGCTTACCATCATTTTGTGCTTAATTACATGCTTTTGTTCAACTTATATATATAAATATATATATATATATATATATATATGCTTTCGTTAGTGCTTGTTGAATTCTGGCAGTAAAATGTTTAATAGAGTTGATATGAATGACTGTAGGAAGATGGATCATATTTATCACAAAAAGCATTGTGAACCCAACTACGAAACGCATGGATTCTATCTCTTTTTCTAACAACAGGCCTGGCAAGCGCGGGAATACCAATTCTAACATTGGTTTTAGATCACTTTATCAAATTTCAAAGCCTTTCTTTAGAGCTTTTTTCCCCTGGCTTTCTTGGGAGAATTAACTGGTGCTGTAAAAGAGGGCCATGTTGGGGATGGTTTAGTGTAATTTTTTGATAATTATAATTGAAACAGACTGGAGGAATGCAATTAATTGGATATTGAACCCCAACAGTAGATTATGGATCAATGGTGGAAGACATTTCGGCAGGTGGATTCTTTAAGCTGGGAGGTGCTAGGCAGCGTCTATTATTCTGTGAGTGCTGATTTTTTTTGGCAAAGGAAGGAGCAAGGAGGGAGAGCTTTTATTGGTTAGGTATTCATGGTGACAAAGTTTTATGGCTCTACAGATATGGAGTGGGTTTTAGCCTTTAGAATTAAGATAGAGATGTAATCTCTATGTGATCTTATGGTATTTGTACTTAGTCTTTTAGTTCATGTGATTAAAATTCCGCAGAATAATAAGATATTGTCATTGCCTTGACATTTATGTTAACAGGAGTAATCTATTTTTTTAAAAAGAAATACTTATTGTAAACCTTGAACTAATATAGGTAATTCTTTTTATATATGTTTTGCTCTTCCAAAACATGGTAATCATTAGAAATTTAGAAGTAGAGTTATACGTTGATCCTTTCATTGATTCAACTACTTTCATATAAAACAAAAGCTCAGCCAATGAAGAACATCGATCATTATCCTCTTCATATCTTCCAGTAGTTACTCTGTTTTCCTTATGAAAAAACAGCAGCTCGCTCGCTTGAAAGAAAGTATGGAAGGGACTAAACAGCTAGCAGTACAATTCCTGGTCTAAGTCATGGTTCACTTTTTGTCTATGGAAATGAAATCTCTTTTTATAATAAATTTGATTTCATTAGACACTTTTTGTAGCCTAATCTCAGCCATAAACATGAGTAAAGTGAAACAAAGGCATTTACTTGGTTAATTAATTGATTGTTAGCCAACTTGATGGAAATCAAATAATTAAAAACCAAAAGAAAACATCATCAAAAACAGGGGCCAAAGGGTTTTACCCTTTATATAGTTGATGTTCCTTCCAATTTTTACCGCAGTCTTTGAGGCAATAGCCTTGGAGTAGTAATATCTTCTTTTTATAATTACTAGTCATTATACAATAATGGGATTTTTTTAATAAAACATTTATATAATATATTGCCTCTTTGTAAATTACGTGGACCTCAATAAGTTAAATGTTGGAGCAAGGTAAATCATGAAAAATTATTCAGTAAAATGTAGGATAGGCTTGACAAGACTGCACCCATGCTGATACCAGTGACTGCAAAAGGATAAGCATGACGCTAAGGGTATGACAAGTACTTACAAGCTTTTTAAGAGAAATTTTGATCTTCTTTAGTTCAGTACTAATTCCCAGGGTTTGTTTTTGTTTCCTGTGAATGCAGGACTTGGTTCCTTGTGTTCCTGTTTTATTCAAGGATGAACAGATTATGCTCTGGAGGGGAAAGAGAGATCAGGAACTGAACTCTGACATATCGGATGCCAATGTGAAATCTCTGGATACTTTGTTGAGGTTGCAATGTAGGCAAGACAAGATCATTGTTACTTGTAAATCTCCATTCCTTGAGAGAGAGATCACAATCTTTATTTATCTTAAGGGGCAAGGATGGTTTGCAAAGATGCTTTTCTTGAAGAGACATGGTCATAGGGTGATGGAGGTTAAAGGCAACTAGCTCATTAGCTTTGCCAATGCTTCCCCAGTTCTTGTTAATTCAAAACAGTTCCTTTCTCCGCTGCATCAAAATATAAAAACCTGCCTGATCACTGTATGACATTGTTTACAATCATCATTATTATTAATATCTACAATATGACAAGCTGCCGGTCTAATCACTGATCCCAAAAGACAAGAAACCATTTACTTCTCTGAGCTAAATTCTTCTAGGTACTGTTCTCTCTTTAATCATCTACATTTCATGATGAATCGAAATTCTTGAACCCCCTGGTTTTCTCATGCTTTTGCCTGCAAAAGAGAGAGCACGTGATTAGGAATAACAGAAATCAATCGTTCTCAAGACTACGTACTCTAATTAAGAAGAGGTGAAACCAAGCATATTGGCCCCAGTGTCAACATGGGAGGAAGCCGAAGTTTGATCACATTTTGGCCTCTCCGTTCGCCAGGGATGCTTTGGCTGGAGGATTTGTTGTGAAAAAATTTGAAAGGCGGAAATTGGGTGGGAAAATGAAAGTGGAAGAGAATGAAGAGTTTGAAGTCAAGGTTCCTCCTGGTTCAGTACTTCTACTCCCAAGTCAAAATGCAGTTGGAGTCGATGACCTTAAGTCTATGGATTTTGAGGTGAAGAATTTGATCGTTTTGGATGGGACGTGGTCCAAGGCTGGTAGAATTTACAATGAGAACCCCTGGTTGAAGCTTTTGATACATTTGAGATTGCATTTGGACAAGATGAGCTTGTATAGTGAAATAACACATCAGCCGAAGGAAGGATATTTGTCAGCCATTGAGGGCATTGTGCATACCTAGAAGGCTTTGGGAGACAATGTCGATGGATTGGACAACCTCTTGGATGTTTTTGAGTCCCTGGTTGGGGATCAGAGGCTACTTAAAGATGAAAGGTTGAGCAAAGCCTCCGAAGATTGAATCTACTAATTTTTGCATTCTCAGTTAACATTGTTTCAAACTGAGGTGATGTATACAAATTTGCTAGTGATAAAATGTGTTGTAACTATTGAAATACTGAACAACTATTCTTGCAGTTGCTTCAGACTTGTTCCTTATAAATTGTTTATATGTACTGTTTCTAAAATTTATGCAGCTTTTGGCTTTCTCCATAGCCATGAACTTGCAATGTTTAACCTTGCAGGCTTTGACCAATATTAAGATAGTCGTATGCTAACTTTGCAAAGTTAATGTCTGCAAATTGCAGCCTTATAGCAATGCTGATGTTATGCTTAAATGAGAAGAACAATGGCTTGCAATGAATGGAATACAAGATAACTCAGACTAGAAAGCAGCTCCATCTGACCATTTTCCATGTCTAGGCAGAAAGTCTAAAAAGGAGTACAGCAGCTAGCAGGGACATAATTGAATAATACAAAAAATTAATGGGGCACCAATCAAGAAATTTGTAATCACTAAAATGCCCCTCAATGAATTGTAAGTTTAAAAACCACCTTCTTCCTCTCTTTTCCATTTCCAAGACTGCCATTAGCAACCAATCTTTCTTCTTCGAGAAACAATGCAAAAACTGCTCTCACGTCCACTCTCAGCCCCACCGAAACCCTCCTTCTGTTGTTTCTTCTCCCACTCTCCCTCCAAAACCACTTACGACCCTCCATTTTCCCCTATTTCCAAACCCCCAAAACCCAAACCAAAGCCACCCGACCCTACCACCAAACCAAACCCGTCTCCTCTCAAGTCAAACCTCCCATTTGATTTCAGGCATTCTTACTCCGAAACGGACCCCAGCCTTGGGCCCATTGGGTTCCGAGAACCCAAGAGGTTTTCTCCATTTGGGCCAGGCAGGCTTGATAGGGATTGGACTGGAACTTCCTCCTCAGCCCGGGATGAAGTGGATGGTTGTCGGGTCGCGGAGGAGAGAAGACGGGTTTTGGGGGAGCCGCTCACGGAGGAGGAAGTTGAGCAGCTGGTTGAAAAGTATCGGCATAGTGATTGTTCTAGGCAAATCAATCTGGGTAATTCTCTTTTCACCTTTTTTGTTTGAAAGGCTGTTCTTTCGATAAAAAAATGAGAGCTTTTCATGTTTTTATATGATTTAGTCAAGTTTGTTGGTGTACCAATATGAACTGATTTAAGTTAGCAACTTTGCTGGGTTGACAGAACTCAGGTAAGCTTCATTAGTAATAGCTTGGAATCTACTTACATTAGGCTTGCTTTTTCTTGTTGCTGGAACGAAAGGTGGGAGTGAAGAGATTGTTGTGTGTGTGTTTTGTGTCTGTTAGGGAAGAATATGGTCACTCACAACATGTTGGATGACATTCACAATCATTGGAAGAGGGCTGAAGCTGTAAGGATCAAGTGTTTGGGAGTGCCAACTCTTGACATGGACAATGTCTGCTTCCACCTTGAGGTTTGAACTAAGAACAGTCTCCCATCAATTTAATAATGTGTTTTGTTCTTTTGGGATTACGGATTGTTATTCGCTGATCTTAGATGGTAGTGTCTCTGTAGGATAAATCTGGAGGGAAGATCAACTACCGCCACATAAATGTCCTCCTTTTGTATCGTGGTCGAAACTATGACCCCGAGAACCGACCAGTCATACCTCTTATGCTGTGGAAGCCTTATGCTCCTATATATCCGACGCTTGTGAAGATCGTTGCTGATGGCCTGACATTCGAAGAAACCAAGGAAATGAGAAACAGAGGAATGCACTCTCCTGCTCTTATGAAACTTAGTGAGTTTCCTAGATAAATTTCTAGTTTGATCTTGTTGTTTTAATGGTGGTTTAAAAGAAGTGATTGATGATATCAATGGATCATCCAAGTAAATTTTGATGGTTCAATTTTATGTTCAACAAGGAATGGAGTGTATGTCAATGTAGTGGCAAGAGTCAGGGAGGCCTTCCAGACCGAAGAGGTAGTTGGACTAGACTGCACCCATGTTGGTACCAGTGACTGCAAAAGGATAGGTGTGAAGCTAAGGGTATGGCTGGTACTTACAAGCATTTTGAAAGAAATTTTAATGTTCTTTAGTTCAATACTAATTCCTAGGGTTTGTTTCTTTTTCCTGTGAATGCAGGACTTGGTTCCCTGTGTACCTATTTTATTCAAGGATGAACAGATTATACTCTGGAGAGGAAAGAGAGATCAGGAACTGAACTATGACATTTCGGATGCCGATGTGAAATCTCTGGATACTTAGTTGAGGTTGCAATATAGGCAAGACAAGATCATTGCTACTTGTAAATCTCTAGCTTATTAGCTTTTCCAATGCTTCCAATCCTTGTTTATTCAAGACAGTTCCCTCTCAGCCGCATTAAAATATAAAAACCTGCTTAATCACTGTATGACATTGTTTATAAGCGTCATTATTATTATTAATATCTACAATATGACAAGCTGCTGATCTATCTGACCATAATACATTAATCCAGCGATCATGGATCCCAAAAGACAGTAAATCATTGACTCCTCTGAGCTAAATTCTTCCAGATACCGTTCTCTCTTTCGTTATCTGCGTTACATGATGAATCAAAGTTCTTGAAACCCTGGTTTTCTCATGCTTTTGCCTGCAAAAGAGAGCGCTTGCGATTAGGAATAACAGAAATCAATCATCGTCCAGACAATCTACTCTAATTAAGAATTTAAGACCTCTGTTTAGGAGGAGACACCAACCATATTGGCCCCAGAGTCAACATATATGGATTATTCTCCACAAACAACAGCACTCCCTGGAACCCTCACACAATTGGCAGGTCATTCATCTCTCTATGTAAGGAGGAATTCAACTATCACAGATTGAAAAGATTCAGCTACCACATAAATCTTGTAGGAGGAACTGAGTAGGTGTTACAAGATGGTATAACGACCAGATCTAAGACACCAAACATCAAATATTCAAGAGTTAGATAAATAGCACGGACCCATGGGTAATACATCCTAGACCAAGGCAACCAACCTAGAAGACTACATAATTAGCAGCTAATCAACACCCTTTTTGTGTGTGCATGTTCCATTTTTTGCCCCTTAAGAATCGTCACATGCTAGAGCTCCAGAAGAATTCCAAATCTTACATGCAGTGCTTCTAATTATGATATGCTAAGACCTTATCACTATGGAAAGTATTCCCTGTAAGCAAACAAAAAATTCACATGTGAACAATCCAGACAAAAAATATATGTCCATATACCTAGTCTTCTAATTCCAATCAATCACAGTCCTACAGGCAAAACATTCAGAACATAAAAGATGTTATAAAATTAGCGATGGCAGCTCCAAGAGCATTGATGGGCTGTACGGCGTGTGGAAGATGATGATGGAGAAGACTATGACAGATATAAGTTTCATGGTGTTGCCAGTGCTAAATGTCAAGGGGGAGATCTCACCAAGGGACATGTTTGACACCTGATTGTAGAGTGTCTCGTCCTTTCAAGCACAACTTTTTGTGGTGTTCTCTCGATCGCTTGAGGGGGTGTAGTGTAATAAAATAAAATGTTAATTTAGAAACTAGTCCAATATACTTCAAGTGTGTGTATATACATGTACTTGTTCCATAAGTGATATAAATATACAAATTAACTTAACTCTAGACAGAGGCAACCTCCATATCCACATTCCGGATTTTCAGAAAGAAATCATTAACAATGGCAGCGCAAGTGAATCTGGGATTGTTCAGTGCGGCAAGGTCAGGGAACTTACAAATAATCCAGCGATATTGTCGAGATGATGAAGCCAAAGTAAAAGATGCAAAAACCCCAGAAGGAAACACGGTCCTTCAGTTAGCTGCAAGATTTGGACACACGTCTTTGGTAAATGAGCTCATCATGCGGTGTCCTTACCTTGTCCGCCAGAAGAATTTCAAGGGAGAAACGCCGCTGCATGTCGCGGCAAAGGCCGGAAGAGATGAAGTTGTTGAATTGTTAATCGATCAGACAGATACTACTGGCTTGCGCATCGGTTGGAGCAGAGATAATTCTGGTAATACCCCTTTACATGGTGCTGTCAGGAATGGACATTCTAAGGTAGTGAAGGCGTTCACTAAAAGAGATCGATTATCGTTACGCTGGCGTAATGATGCAGGGGAATCCCCACTTTCAATTGCTATTGATATGAGGTTTACAAAACTTGCAGAAACAATCATAGATTTGAATAATTCTATGCTTGATTACCATGGAAACGACGACCAAACTCCTTTGCATTGTGCCGTCATGAGGCAAGATTTTGGTGAGCTCCTGAAAGATTCACCTTTTACTACTCTCCCCCACTCCCCTTTAAGAAATATAGTTAACCCAACTATCTTTCTCTGTTTTTTTTTTTGCTAGATATCATGACAAAAATAATAAATTTGAAAGAGGATCTCGTTGGAGAGCAAGATGGAAGGGGAGTGACTCCCCTTCACTATGCTGCAGCCTTGGGTCACCAAAAAATGGTTGAGGTGTTAATCGATAAAGATCCTTGGGTTGCATACAAAACAGACAAAAATCGGCAAATACCTCTTCACTGGGCAGTAGTGAATGGGCAAACACGTCTGATAAAAGCATTGCTTCAGCCTTGTCCAGAAACCATCGAGAGTGTTGACAAGATGCAGCAAAATATTCTTCATATTGCAGCCAAGAATGGAAACGTGGGTGCGGTGTCATATATTCTGAAGCTACCTGAAACGGAAGATTTGGTTAACTCTCAAGGATGGAAACACCCCCTTGCATCTGGCCGCCCGCAACTACCACAGCGATGTGGTGAGTGTTCTCTCCAAGAATTCGAAGGTGGAAATCAGAGCAATCAACCTAGCTAAAGAGACTGCTATAGCAATTGTTAAATTGTCTGATGATCGTGGAATGGAATTACAAAAGGTACGCAACTTGATTTCAAGGAGATTACAAAGTTTAAGAAAATGTAATTTAAAGCATAATGAAGTGTATGTTTCAAATTTACAGAATAAAATTCATTTCATTAAAGAACTGGAGAGAATATTGATCAAGTTTTTAATTGTTCAGCTATTCCATATTTTTATGAGAATCTTGCAAACTCAGTACTAGTTTTTGTTTTTTGCAGCACTTAACCTTGAAAGCATTAAAAAGCGCCTATAAACAAAAGGCTATTTATTTTGAGGATGCCACTGAATTGGATTATGAAGAAGTAGAAAAGGATGAAAAGCCAAATAAAGATGGTCACAATTTTAGGCAAAAGGCAGAAATAATCTTTTTGATGTCGACCATTATAGCTACATTCACATTTACCGCAGCTTTTACCATCCCTGGTGGTTTTAAGAGTGATGATCCGGATAAGGGCTTGGCAATGTTAATTAGTAAATCAGCTTTCCGAGCTTTTATTATTTTTGATGCCATTGCCATGACTTCATCTATTACTGCTGCAGTTATTGTGTTTTGGTCATCTTCAGGTCGAGACACTGAATCAGTCTTGGATACTCTTCTTTTCGCCCTTATCTTAACTTGGATCTCACTTACAGCAATGGCACTAGCTTTTGGGACTGGATTATTTGTTGTGTTGCAGAAGACACTATGGTTGGCTATATTGGTTTGCGTCATTGGCTGTGCTCCCCCTATCATTCTTTTCATATTTCCTTCCATATTTGTTATTGTGTTTGAAAGGGTTTCCAAGTCTCAAACCTCTCTTAGTACTTGGCAGAATATAGTGGAAGACAATCCATTTCTGTTTATTTTTCGATTGATGAAGATATTTGTTGACAGACAGATTCATTTTCACCTTGAATATTTACGCGGAGCTCCTTACATATTTACGCAGATGTGTAAGAGGTCAGGTCAACAGAGTCAAGAGTCCACTGCACCTGTTCCTTGACAGAAAGCATGCGATCGAGCTGTTATAGCTCTCGAGTTGGAGTCCTCAGCATTTAGGAATTACAATGTGTATAAGAAAAAAAAAAGGTCATGTTGTTCAACTTGCTATTCAGTTTGCTGTTTAAAGCGTGTGGGTTGCTTTGGATGGGTACAATATATAGGCGTGTGGACTGCCTTGCAAAAGGAAGGAGTGATGAGATTGAATTCGAGAAGAAATTAGAGCAGACTGATGGCTTCTACGGTTTCATCGTGGTTTGAGGTGTTTTATGCTGTGTTGATTTGTGCCTATTTCCATCTGTGGATATGTGTTGTTAAGGTGTAAACAGTTGTAAGGCTTACAATTCTGGGCAGATTTGATTGTCTGTATGTAACAATGTCTTGTATATAGGTGTTCTTGGGTTCCTGTTTTAGGCTAGGGATGTGTTTGGTTTGTAACAACGATCGTAATGAGTTGTTGTAACATATTGAAGATTGTTGAGAGAGGAGAAACTTTTTTATTAAAAGCGAAATCTATTGGCTTATAAAAAAAATTACTGTTAAAAGTGACCTTTCCATGGACTTGTCGAGAGGTAATTGTTTTAAATTATTTAAATAGTTTAATGATTTCTACTGTTAGGTACAGTAGTTTAATAGTCATCTTTACTAGTTCAACACGTGTAGAATAAAACAAATCGAATGTTAATAATTATCAACATCAACTTTTTTCCTTTCCTAATTTTAAAAAAAATAGTACCATTTTACAATAAATTGTTTTCAAAATGTTAAAAAAAATTTCTATTAGAATTTCCTCTAAACAAATGAAATATTGTTGAGAATCTAAATCCAATTGAAAAAGAGATTAAGAGATTAAGATTGTTGTCTATCTTTATCTAGTTGGGGAAAGATTTTCTACATTGCTAATAGTTGAAATGTTGACTACTTGATTCATGAATTGACACATGTAATTTTAAATAAAATTAAAGGAAAAAATTATCACCATCATTTTTCCTTTTTTGATTAATTTTCATTATCTTTCTGCTCAATTTAAGACCATTAAAATATCAGCTATAAATTAATTTTAATATACATTAATCTCCTTAGAATCAAGTAGTGAACATCTTTCACGGAGCTAAAGGATTCGGAGAAAATTAGTAGAAGAGACAATGGAAGGAAGCCTTCACTTGTTCTTAGTAGTACCAACCTCAAGAGTGAACCCCTGGTCCATAGGAATGAGAAGGGTGGAGAGCCTGTTGGGAAAAGGGTACAGAGCTAGTTCATACTAGTGACTAGATCATGTTAGGAATGAGAAGCTGCCGATGATTCTTGAGTGGTAATACTATCTGATAATTGTACATGTTGGATGAAACACAGCAAATGTTTTTATGCGAATATAAGTCTTTAACAGTTAGTATTGACTTCCAATGACATAATGGCTCTAGTGTTAACAAATTTCTTTGTTCAAAAATTGATCTCTCATCAAATCCTGATATCTCATTATGGTAAAAAAATAAATAAAATTCACTCTTTATTTCTATAAAAATAATAAATTCTCAAAATAATACCAACCTTTTATTTCCTTGAGAATAAAACCTCATTAATAAAATGTCTAGATTTGTACATAGAAATTAATCCATCAGGAAACCACATTACAGTCCGGCAAACTAACCCCATAGAGAATCCTAAAAAACAAATAAAACAGAGATACAAGCCAAGATGAAATAAAAACATCACAGTACCATAACCCAAATGATTACTGAATTACAGAATAATCCAGACAGCATTACATAAAGCAATAAATCTCCATACATGATTGGCATAAATAGTGCATCACCAAAAACACCCTCACGTCCCTGGCACCTACACATCACAGAAGCATTGTGCACCTTTCCAATGCGGCTCACACCCCAGAAAAAAAACATAAGCTCGGCTACCATATATACATTATCATGGAGCAAAGAACATGTCTTGTCTTTCCACACCAAACTTGGCCAATGAGTCGGCAAAAGTATTTGCTTCTCCCAAAGTAGTAATCCTCTACATCATTGGAAATATTTCAATGAATCCATGGCCTTGTTGATTAATCAAAAGTAAAATTGGAACAAATAACCAAAAGTAAGTCCTTAAGATAAATAATCAATTAACCAAAAGTAAAATTGAAACAAATAAAAATATAACACAATTACCTTCAACTGAGACTCAGATTGTGGAGTAAGTCCTTGTTGATTTTGGGAATGAATCATTACTGTTGCATGCCATCTTTCAAAGATGAACACTTGACAAAATAGTTTTTTGGACAAAAGCTCCTCAGCTGTTCTAAGTTTTTGAGTCTTAAATCCTCTAACCGAGGGAGGTAAATAACGTGACTATCCATTTCTTTTGCCTCGTGCCCATCCATTTTTTTTGCCACGTCGAAGACACGCATTAACTGGGGGCAATCAGTTATCCCAAGCGATTCCAAGTTAGGAAGTCTTTGAGTAAAAGTGACCGGAAACACGTATTTCAAGCTTTTGCATTTAGCTATCTCAAGACTCTTCAATTTTGGCCACAAAGGATCGCGATCCT
This sequence comes from Theobroma grandiflorum, assembly GCA_036013995.1. NCBI lineage: Eukaryota > Viridiplantae > Streptophyta > Magnoliopsida > Malvales > Malvaceae > Theobroma > Theobroma grandiflorum. The sequence goes on from CP142133.1 coordinate 34,929,693, forward strand.
CGTCCAAAACTACTTCATCGCTATTTTCTGCTTCTATCATAAAATGTTCCAAAGAGTTGCAGTTCTGTATATCGAGTTCTTCTAGGTGCGTCAAAGTTTGAGCAAGAATAGATGAAAAGAGATATACCAGTTTACTACACTCCTGAATTTTCATAGTCTTAAGATTTCCGAGGTTAACAATATGGGTGGGTCCTCTCCATATCCAGCTCAATTTTGGTAATGACTTCAGCTCCAAACGGGTTAAACTTGAAAGTGCTGTTATCTGATTTTTCTCACATAAAAAAAAATATAAATTCATTAATTAATAAATATTGAAATATGAATTCATTATATTTATAAACAAAATTTAAATATTGGGAAGACATACAATATTAAAAAAATGTAAAAAAAAAGTATTAAAAGTCAATAATTTAAAAAGATTATAGAGTAATTATTTATATATTTGATAATTTAACCAAAAAAAAGATGATTAGATAAAGCACAAATGAGAGCATTATTTAAGCAAAAATAGAGAGAGATGAGGTACCTCTTGCTCATCCATCTCTTGGGCAAAAGTAAAGACTTGTTCTATTTCATTGCATTGAGATATCTCAAGTTTTTCTAGATGCAACAGACGACAAGATGAGAAGATAGATTTCATTCTATCGCATTTCTGAATTGTTACATCCTTCAAATTTTGTAAGCTTGCATGATTAGGCCGTTCTTTCGACATTCTCCTCAATGCTGGTAGCAAATACTGCTTCAGACAAGTTAAATTGAAAGTGATGTTACTAGATTTTCCTCACATATAGAAAAATATAAAATATATTAATTTATAAATACTAAATTATGAATTTATTGTATTTATCAAAAAAGTACTTAAATATTAAGAAAACATACATTTTTTAAAAAAATGTAATAATGGAAGTCTTAAAAGTCAATAATTTAGAAAGATTATATAATAATTAATTAATTATTTAATAATTTAACAAAAAAAATTAGATCAAGAACAAATGAGAGCATTATTTAACGGAAAAATGGAGAGAAAAGTGGTACCTCTTGCTCAGCCATTTCTTGGGCAAATGCAAAGACTGGTTCTAATCTACTGTATATAAATATCTTGAGTTGTTCTAGATGCAACACACTTTGAACAAGGCAAGGTGCATGAGAAGATATTTTTGTGTTTCATGTTGATATCAGTTAGAGTAATATTTTTCACATTGCAAAACAGCTCCATAAATGCATATAATGAGGATGAGAAATCCCTAATTCTCAAGGTTCCCCCCTCCATATTGTCAATATTTACAGCTATATTGTAGCTTTGCAATTTAGGGAACACAGTTTTCTTAGAAATATTGATCAGTAGAAACTTTCAGTGTCAATCCAGTCAAACTCTCAGTGTCGGTGTCAATCCATTGCTACTGGGGTATAATACCTCAAGATCCTTTTGTACATTTCAGGGGTGATCTTCTGACCACCCATATTAATGCATATTAACTTTCAAAAAAGAAAAAAAGACAGAATTAACTTGCTAACTAATGTGCCATTCTTTTATTTTTCTTTAATTCATGAGTTTTGAGTTTTATATTCATAAAAATAAAGAGTATAAAAATTTTTTAATGGCAATTTTAAGATACCCTTATAAACAAGGGTTGAAAAGATTTGAGTTAAAAGCAAAATCTAGAATCATAATTAAAAAAAAAAAAGAGTATATAAAAAGTACCTTTAGTTGAGTTTGTTGGTCAACTTCTATTTGAATGGTGAAATTTGTCAATCTAGGACAGTTTAAAACTTCCAACTTCTCCAAGGATGGCAATGTGATGAGAAAATTTTCTGAGCAAAAGAAGTTTAAATTCTCCAAGTTTTCAAGTCGTAGATCTTGTAAGCAAGGAAGCGCAACGGCACTGTCAACTCCATTCTCTTCTTTTGTCACATTGAAAACTTGTTGTAATTGAGGAGAATTGGTTATCCAAAATGATTTCAATCGTGGAAGAACTTGACCCAAAGGTACTTGAAAAACATTTTTCAGTCCAAGACAATGACTTATTCCTAGAGTTTCCAATTTTGGCAAGAGTGGAGGATGGGGATAGGCTTCTGATTCTATTCCATCGTCACATTCTAACTCTGTGATAATGTGTTGCAATCCATCGCAGTTATCTATCTTGAGTTGTTCTAGGAGCATCAAGCTTTGAGCAAGGGATGGTGAGAAGAGATAGTTCAATCTATTGCAATAACTAATTTCTACAAACTTCAGGCTTTGGAGGCTGACAAAATGGGTGGACCCTTTCCATATCCACTGCAATTTTGGTAATGAGTGTAGCTCCATGAGTGTTAAATTCGACAGCAGCGGTCCTTGATTTTCTTCTGTATCATGAGGAAGCTCATCTATTTGAAATACTTCTTGCAACTGGCTGCAATTAATAACTTTCACTTCCTTTAGATTTTGTGGCGTGGTAGATAAAGAGACCATGTCCATGCAATTCTTTGCTTCCAACTTCTCTAGTTTTTGTAGAAAGCCCTTTGGAATCCGACCGTTGCACAACATTTCCAAACCAGTCATTTTTTCTATGACTAATTCCACCAAATTGAAGAGGGCTTTGGTTGAGACATGGCCTCTTGTTGTATCAATCAAGCATTGCCGATCCTTGCCCTCTTTAAGTGCAAGAAAAGTTAATTCATTCAGTCCCTTTGGATCGACATTTGGAACTAGATTTTTCTGACGCATGACTCCTTTCAAGGTAAGATTTTTGGCATCGTATGATAACTCCACTCCATGCAATCCAACATTCTGATAAATTCACAACAAAATAGAAGATACTAGAAAAGTTAAAATATATATATAATTAATAAAATTTAAAGATTCATACCAAAAAAATTATCCTTTTCAATGAAAGATTATTAAAGTAGAAAAACGAGCCAAAGCTTAGAGTATAAATAGTGTATATTATACTTACAAGTAGACGTGAAAGCAGTAAAAGTTACTGATGGAAAATATGTTTTCTTATGAGATAAATCATCAATTTATAATTACCGAAAGTAAAATTGAAACAAACAAAAATGTAACAGAAGCACCTTCAATTGAGACTGCAACGTATGTCCTTGTTGATCTTGGGAATTAGTCATTAATTGGGGTTGACGACCATTATTGCAATCTTCCGACCCTTTGAAAGATGGCAACATGACAGAATAGTTGCTTGGACAAAAGCTCCTCCAGTTTTCCAAGTCTTCAAGTCTTAAAAACTGTAATTTAGGGAGAAAAATATCGTGATTATCCTCTTCTTTTGCCATGTTGAAGACATGCAATAGTTGAGGGCAATCAATTATCTGAACTGATTCCATGTACGGAAGTCCTTGAGCCAAAGTGATGGGAAACACATATCTCAGGCTTTTGCAACTAGCTATCTCAAGAGATTTTAATTTTGGCCAGCACAGAAGAGAGCGATCCTTGTTTGAAACTATTTCATCACCATTTTCTGCTTGGGTGATTAAATGTTCCAAAGAGTCGCTATCTTTTATCCAGAGTTCTTCCAGATGCATCAAAGCTTGAGCAAGGGTAGGCGAAAAGAGATATTCCAATTTAGAACATGACCAAATTCTCATACTTTTAAGATGCTGGAGGTTAACAAGATGGATGGATCGTCCCCATATGCACCTCAATTCTGGTAAAGAATCCAGCTCCAAGCAAGTTAAATTTGAGAGTGATGGCATCTGATTTTCCTCACATTAAAAAAAAAACCAAGAAGTGTTAAAAGTCAATAATTTGAAAAGATTAAATAGTAATTATTTATATATTTGATAATTCAATAAAATGAAAGGTAACTAGACAAAAATATATGAGAACACTATTAAAGGAAAAATGAAGAGATAAGAGGTACCTCTAGCTCAGCCATTTCTTTGTCAAAAGCAAAGACTTGCTCTAAATTTTTGCATTCAGATATCTTAAGTTTCTCTAGATGCAACAGACTTTGAGCAAGGCAAGGTGAGAAGATAGATTTCAGTTCATGACAATCCCAAATTATTACTTCCTTCAGATTTTGTAGGCTTACATGATGAGTTGGCTCTTTGCATATACTCTTCAATGTTGGTAACGAATGCAACTTCAAGCTTCTAAATTTTGACAGTGGTCTTGCCTGATTTACATCACATAAAGAAAAGTATAAAATACATTAATTAATAAATATTAAAAAATAAATTCATTGTACTTGATCTTAATTATTGAAAATAAATACGTTTTTTTTTAAAAAATCTAAAAAAAATGTTAAAAACCAATAATTTGAAAATATTAGATAGTAATTATTTATATATTTGATAATTCAATAAAATGAAAGGTAACTATAAAAAGGATATATGAGAGCATTATTAAAGGAAAAATGAAGAGATAAGAGGTACCTCTAGCTCAGCCATTTCTTTGTCAAAAGCAAAGACTTGCTCTAAATTTATGCATTCAGATATCTCAAGTTCCTCTAGATGTAATAGACTTTCAATAAGGCAAGGTGAGAAGATAGATTTCAGTTCATGACAATCCCAAATTATTACTTCCTTCAGACTTTGTAGGCTTACATGATGAGTTGGCTCTTTGCATATGCTCTTCAATGTTGGTAACGAATGCAACTTCAAGTTTCTTAAATTTGAGAGTGGTCTTGCCTGATTTACATCACATAAAGAAAAATATAAAATACATTAATTAATAAATAATGAAAAATGAATTCATTGTACTTGATCTTAATTATTGAGAATAAATAAATTTTTTAAAAAAATGTAAAAAGAAGTGTTAAAAACCAATAATTTAAAAAGATTAGATAGTAATTATTTATATATTTGATAATTCAATAAAATGAAAAGTAACTAGGAAAAGAATATATGAGAGCATTATTGAAGGAAAAATGAAGAGATAAGAGATACCTCTAGCTCAGCCATTTTTTTGTCAAAAGCAAAGACTTGCTCTAAATTTTTGCATTCAAATATCTCAAGTTTCTCTAGATGCAACAGACTTTGAGCAAGGCAAGGTGAGAAGATAGATTTCAGCTTATCACAACCATCAATTTTTACATCCTTCAGAATTGGTAGGCCTACATGATGAGTTCGCCCTTTCCATACACTCTCCAATGTTGGTAACGAATGCAACTTCAAGCTTCTTAAATTTGAGAGTGACACTGTCTGATTTATGTTATATAAAGAAAAATATAAAATAAAATAATTAATAAATATTAAAAAATAAATACATTAATTAATAAATATTGAAAAATAATCATTGATGTATAAATTCACCAAATTAGATAATGCAGTGGTTGGACTTTGTTCTTGTGTTGTGTCGATCAAGCATTCCAAATCATCACAATATGAAAGCTCAAGAGAAGTTAATTCATTTAGTCCCCACTGATCTACATTTGGGACAACATTTTTGTGTTCCATGACTTTGACCAAAGTCAGCTTTTGCACATTGCGAAACAGCTCCTTAAATGCATTTAATAAGGATGAGAAATCACAAATTCTCAATATTCTCGAGTGATGCTTCACCGGAAATTCAACATCTGTATTCACAGCTATATTGTAGCTTTGTAGTTTAGGGAACACAAAGTTTTCTTGAAAACATTCAGTAGAAACTGACAATGTTAGTGCACTCAAACGAGACAACGAATTCAACTCCGATAAGTTAGCAATGGTTTTATGTATCAGGCATAGCTCTTGGAGTGACGTTAACCTGTTACACACAAATACACAATATTATAAACACAATAATAGCACTTTCAAGAGGACAACAAAAATAGCTACAATTAAACTACAGGTTGCAATGTTTCATAAAAATAGGATAGACCAAAAGCTCATGCTATATAAATATCTATATGTATATATTGTGATAGTCAAATTGAAAACAAAAATATTTGTTTTTTGGCTCAGCTGAAAACAAAAATACTTTTATTAAGTAAATAAAAGGAAAAAGAGGAAAAATTAAATAAATTTTTTTACTCAGCCAAAAAGAAAAAGAGATTTATATATAGGTAGCTGAAATGTAAAAAAAAAAAAGAAGAAACAAGAACAACCGCTTAAAGCAAAAAACTTAAAAAAAGGAACATGACAGCTTGGCTGGAGGCAAAACCAACATTTCATATGAGATGACACGTTAGGGAATTGGTGTCAGTAGACAAAAGGCCAACATATCAAACAGTCTCATAAAAATCGAACAAGGCAAAGGTGAACATATTCGCACAATCAGATTGCCAGCGGGAAACAATAAAATTAAATACTTTAACTAAAAACAATAAGATAAATAGTTTTAATGACATTAAAGTATTACCTTGATAGCAAGTTAGGGGGGACATTGATGGCTTCAGGCTCAAATCCAGACCAAGAAATATATAGTGACTTTAGTCTATGCAATTCCACTACTTCTTCAGGTAGCTCATCAATATTAGTCATAACCAAATACAACAGCTCAAGTTTTTTCAGATTTTTCAATGATGAGATGTTCTCAAGGTCACACTTTCTAATGTACAGAGTTTGAAGACTTGTTAAGAATTGAAATGCTTCCATTGAAAATTCAACATCATCAAGATATAAAACTTGAAGAGTTTTCATACCTTCAAAAAATGTGCTTGGAACTCTTTGGTGATAATTTCCCGTCAAAATCAAAATCTTGAGTTTTGCAAATTCTAATCTCTCAGGAAACTTATCTATCTTAATATTCCATAAAGAGATTGCTGTATAATAACTAAAATTTACACTTTCAGGCCATTTCGTCAACTCATTTTTTACCATAAACATATTTTCTCCTCTCGATGTTATCCAATGAGCAAAATCACGAACCCCACCATGCATTTTTATTTTATCTCCATCGTCAATTTCTAATAGCAAACCAGACTGTTGGAGTTTAGTTAGTGCTTCGTAAATTTCCCTCCTTAAGACTTCAAATGAGTTACTGTTAATGTTACTGAACAATCCTTGACCAATTCCACATATAACAAAAATCTCAATTGGTATTTCAAAATCTTTCGGAAAAAGGGAACACAACAAGAAACATGACTTGACATTATCATCCTCCAAATAATCATAACTAAGCTCAAGACGGCTATAGATACCTCCACGAACATCTTGATTATCCAAAGGTCTTGAGTCTCTTAGTCGTTGATTTGCTACCATCCACCCATTTAGACTTTTACCTTTCAGAGCTTTTGCCACAGTTACAATTGCAAGAGGCAAACCGTTGCATTCACGAGCAACCTCCTTGGCTACATTCAAGTTGTGAGAGTCATCTTCTACATCAGCTTTATCTTTGAATAAAGCCCATGCTTCATCTTCAGATAAGATTTTCAGTTCAAATTTCTCTTGACAATTCATTTGAATACAAACTTGTTGAAGACGTGTAGTTAGAAGAATTTTGCAACCCTCGTGTTCACCGCCGAATGGAATTCCTATGGTTTGCGATTCAAGTTTTTCCCAAACATCATCGAGAATTATGAGAATCTTCTTCTCGCCTTTTAATCTCCGCCATAACTCTTCTGCTTTTCCTTCTTCCGAATTTTTCTCAAATTTTAAACCAAAGACATCTGCAATTTTATCTTGAATTTTGTTGATGTCTGGAGTTTGGGACACTGTAACAATCACAACTTTATCAAAGAGCTTTGGCTCCTTTTCCTGTACTTGCTTACCCACTACTTCCGCCAAAGTTGTTTTACCCACTCCTGGCATTCCGTACAATCCAATCATGTTCACACCATCACTATTTAAAGCCTTCATGATCCCATTGAAAGCTGAAATTAAAGATTCGGAAGCCATGAAATCCTTGGGTGGTAGGAACTCTATTCCTTGAAGAGGAGGACGCTGGCAGACTCGTTGAAAAGTACAAGCCCCTGCTAAAAGTTGAGATATATAAAGCGTCTTCTTCGCTACTTTGATACTTAAGCAGTATCGCCAGCCCCAACTAGGACACCAATTGAAACACTTGTTACGTTCTATTTCCTCTTCCAAACTCTGAGCTTCTCCCAATTCTTTCTCTGCCTTTTTTAGCCACTCCTCAACGTTCTTCTCAATTACCTCAGTTTGCCTTTTGGCCTCAGCGACATCACTTTCTACCAGATCTTTTTTCAATTGAAGTGCTTTTCGCTGATCCTTGAATTGTTTAACATTTCTACCAAAATGGAAAAAGTAAGCAACATAAGGTGAGGCGCATCTGTTGCCAGGTTCCCCACGCAATTGGCAATAGCAGAGGCAACAAAATCAAGAGCCATTCTTTGATGATCTGAGACTGAAAAACAATTTGGAAGAGTAAAAAGTTTTGCAAATATCTCTCAAGCTAATTAAGATGAAAGAATTACTTAATTTGAAAATAGAAAACAAATGTCGCTGCATCTAAATTTGCAAATATATACTCAAAAGTAAAACCAACACAAATAAACCAAAGAAGAAAAAGATGAAGATTTACGTACCAAGGAAATCTATAGATGAACTTTCAGGAGCCAAGACGGAGCAGCTTCTATTTTGTTGTAAGCAAGCTCACAAACTCGGTGAAGGTTTTTTTTTTTTTTTAAGTTCAAAGAAAACTGAAGCAGAAATGAATTTTGCACTGCAATAATCAGAAGATCAAGGAATTAAAAAATAACAGACTTTCACCTATCTGCTTTTTAATTCTGCTTCTGATACAAATGAACAGAGCAAACCAGAAAAAGCAAAGTAAACAGAGCAACTTTTAAGGCAAGAAGAATTTTTTTTTTTTTAAGTATCGCCATTCTTTCCCTAAAGCAAAGAGGTGAGCTTACAAAATGAAATGAATAGTGGAAAAGGTACTGAAATCCTTTCTTCAAACTTGCCTCTCTATTCTCACCACTTGAAGGTGAAAGGGTAAGAGACAAACACAAAGTTTCTAGCTCTCTGCTTCACACAAATGCCTCCGGTGCAGTGTAGCTGTATAAGATCAAAAGAGTTAATTTTGGCATAGAAAATAATTCAATGTCAATTTTGCATGTAAAGTTTGCGGATGTATACTCAAATGCAGAAACCAGGACAAAAATAAGCCATGGAAGAAAACGATGCACATATAAACCAATGAAAGATGAAGTTTCAGGAGCCAAGGCCAAGCTTTTCTATACTGATCGAAGAAAACTCAAGTAGAAATCAAGTTTGTACTGCAATAACCAGAAACCCACTAGCAGAGGGAATTAAGAAACAACAAATATGTGTCAATCTAAGATGAAAAGAATAACTTAATTTGAAAATAGAAAATATGTGTCAAAGCATCTAAACTTTCAAATATCTATACTCAAATGTAAAACCAAGACAAATAAACCACAGAAGAAGAGGATGAACATTTACATACCAAAGGAAATATACATGAACTTTGAGAAGGCAAGACGGAGCTTCGATTTTGATCCACCCAAAATATATCACAGACACTGACAAAGTCGGTGAAGTTTTTTTTTTTTTTTTGAGTTCAAAGAAAACTGAATTAGATATAATAAACTTTGCACTACAATGATCAGAAGGCCAGGAAATTTAAAAAACAAAAAGACTTTCACTTATCTCCTTTAGAATGCATGCAGATTATAATTCTGCTTCCGATAAGAAAAAGAGTAGGTGAACATAGAAAGTAGAAAGGCAAAGACTCGTTTTCTTTAGAATCTCTTTTTCTTTTTGTTGTTACTATTTTTTTCTTGTTCAAATGCTTAGTAGAAGACAAGGGCCCCCGTGTCTTTTGTCTTATCATTGACTAATTCTCTCTCAGACAGATTAGAAAAGAAAAAAAAAAGGATGGAGTCATGGACATAGTCTGCTGGTTGGCTTTCCAGGAAGTGTTAAGGAAAGTGGTTGGGACTTGCGAGGATGTTAGTGCATAGAAAATTTTTGAAATTCTGCTTCAAATATTTTTGAATGAAAAACATGAATTTAGTGTTATTTATGATTTTTTTGTAATTAAGCATTATTTGGTAAATTCTTCTCTAATAATGAGTAATGACCTACTTTTCAAAAGCTTAGCCTGCCTAAATCTTTTAAGTTGGACATAGAAAATAATTTAGTGCCAATCTTGGGTGCAAAGTTTGCAGATGTATACTCAAATGCCAAAACCAAGAGCCATAGAAGAAAATGATGCACAAATATTTTGGCTGAATTACAATAATCAAAGAAACAAGTGGAAATCAAGTTTGCACCACAACAATCTGAAAAATTGTTTGTATGAAGGAAGAATAGTTTTGGTTAGTCGTGACCTAATTGATTATCTCTGTTCCAAAGCAACAAAGAAACGTCAATGTGAAACTAAGGAATTGCTCGACTTTTATCTTGAGAGAATTGAGTTTAATGTGGAAATCGAATTTATGAAAGCAAAAGGGAAATTCTCGGAACTTTCTTGATATTTTTGATTCATTGTGGAATCAAACGCAATATCAATGCCACCGTTTATGGAGAATGTATTGTCATTAAAGATGAACAACAATTATCAAAGAAACAAGTGGAAATCAAGTTTGCACTACAATAATCAGAAGCCCACTAACAGAGGGAATAAAGAAACAACAGTTGATTCTTCTTCGGCTAGCGAAAACGCTTGAATACAGGAGAGAAAATTTTGAATAAATGACGTGATCCTTCAATTATTGTCCTTTCTACTTTTGTCATTTTGCAATCATATTTCCCTTGAGGTCCATTTATTTCTCACCGACCTGCGTCCTCTGTTTAATGGCTTTCATGGAAAAATACTTTGCAACGGCAGAGTGATTCCCGGAGCTTTCATAGAGATTTTTGTCCCTTTTATTTACTCCAACCACCCCTTTAATGGTTACTGACTCCCTATTGATGAAAAGACGAGACAGACTAACAGCTTTTTCTCTGTCATTGATGCTTAGTTAGAATGACTAATCGACGGCTTCCAATTGTGTTGCCTATTTTCGTAAGTTTCTGATCTACCTGGTTGGTTGAACGGATTTCATGTTAAAAGGCTTGCAGTATTTATTCATTGTTGAGATTAACTTTTGTGATCAAATTATGCCCCCAATGAATTTAAAAATATTATTTGATGAATGTACAAAAACAGGTAGCAATGAACATTGAGATTGTAGTCGATTATTGTGATAAAATATTATGACTGAAAACAAACGGACAATAATCTGAAAAGCCTGCAGGAACCTGCTGAAATGCATAACCAGCTTTTTGACCACGCTTTTCATCTGAAAACTGGGAAAGCCCAAGCAATGGTATACCTATTTTCTTCTTTTTCTCTTCCCTGGAGTTAAAAGAGAAGCAAAAATGAAGATAAATCCTTCTTGACTTGGAAGTTGCATGTGGGAACAATGTCAAAACTTAAAAAAGGAAAAGAAGGAAATGAAAAGGAAAGTGTGCACGCACTAAGCAGCTAGCTGCACATTTTTAGAATGGAACACAATATTAATGCCACCATTAATTGAGAGTATATTGCCATTGAATAAGTATTTTGATTAATTCTCTCTCAAAGAAAACAAAATATAAGAACGAAGATGCTTTGTTAAAGAAAATTTTAATTAATGCAAAATTATTAACTTCATGTTTGTGATCCTAATTATATTAATATCTTTTTTATAAAAATTTTAAAATATTGAATTACTTTAATGATGCATAAATTTCCCATTAAATAAAATTTACCATCATTTAAAAGATAATTTAATTCACACTTTTGATTTCCTCTTTTGTAATTGAGCATTATTAAGTAAATTTTAAAGGATTTTTATGAACTTGTTATCTATCTAAATCATTTAATTTAGACAAAAAATAATTTGATGTCAATTTCACGTGTAAAGTATGCAGATGTATACTCAAATGCAAAAGCCAAGAGCAATAGAAGAAAATGATGCACACATAGGTGGCGTTTGTTTGCAGGGATATAAAGTGACATTACTTGTAATGTGCCTAATTAAATTACATTGCAGCGTTTGTTTTGTAATAGACCACTGTAATGTCAGATTGCAATGCAATCACATTACAGCTTAAAACCAATGCAATGTACATTACATTGCAGGCTGCAATGTTTGCAATGTTATTAAAAACATTTTTACCCTTCAACTTTATTATTTTATTAAAAATATTTTATAATATTATAATTAAAATAAAAAATATTAAACTAAAATATATAATATAAAAATTAAAAATTAAAAAATAAAATATAAAAAATTAAAATTTATATAATATAGGTAAAAGAAATTAAAATATAATATATAATATAAGAAATAAAAAATTAAAAAATTAAAATATAAAAAATTAAAATTTATAAAATATAGGTAAAAAATATTAAAATAAAATATATAATATAAGAAATAAAAATTAAAAAATAAAATATAAAAAATTAAAATTTATATAATATAGACAAAAGAAATTAAAATAAAATATATAATATAAGAAATAAAAATTAAAAAATAAAATATAAAAAATTAAAATTTATATAATATAAACAAAAGAAATTAAAATAAAATATATAATATAAAAATTATATTAAATAAATGAAATTAAATATACAAAATTATAATAAAAATAAAAATAAAATATATGACATTAAAAATATATTTAAGAGATAATATTATATAAAAATTAATAATAAAGAATACAAGTATATTAAATTTATATTTTAATAAATAAAGGTAATTATATAAATTAACATTACATTTCTTGTAAAGTACTTGTAAAACAAACACTTTAATGTTACATTCCTTGCATTTTAATCATTACATTATTTATATACCAAACACTGCAATGTTATTTTCCCTGCAATCACATTCCCTGCAATCACATTACCTGTAATCACATTGTTGTATTGTAAAGTACCAAACGCCACCATATACCAAATAAAGACGGAAGTTTCAGGTAAGCTTTTATTTTTATCAAAGAAAACTGACATAGAAATCAAGTTTGCGCTACAATAATCAGAAGCCCACTAGCAGAGGGAATTAACAAGCAACAGTTAATTCTTCTTCGGCTAGCAAAAACACTTGAATGTAGGAGAGAAAATTTCGAATAATTGATGTCACCCCTCTATCATTGTGCTTTATATTTTTGTCATTTTGCAATCATTTTCCCCTTTAGATTATTATTTCTCGCCGATTTGCTTGCTCTGTATAATTGCTTTCATGGAAAATTACTTTATCGTATATAATTACGAGGGAGATTCTCGGAGTTTTCGTATAGATTTTTGTGCCTCTTTTACCAGTGGAACATGAAATGATAAGCACTTTTAAATTATTGGTTTTCTAGTAATGGGCAAAGACTTACTTCATTGTTGCCCGGCTAAATTATCATGGATAAATTTTAGTGAATGAATAATTCTTCCTGCCGTACCTTTCTGATTCAGTGATTCATTGTCATGGTGTAGTTGTGATGGAGGTTCTTTCTTAGGCTGGAAATGGCTTTTGTTAACGGAGATGGATGGAATATAACACCTTCAACTTTTATATTCAAACACTTTCTTGTTTCTGACCACGCTTATCCTCTGAAAAAAAAGGGGAAGGCCAAGCAATAATATAGATATTTTCTTCTTTCTTTCTTCCTTGGAGTTAAAAGAGAAGCAAAAATGAAAATAAATCCTTCTTCATTTGGAGACTCCTGCAAACTGGGTATGGGGATGTATAAAACAGACCACTTTTGACTTGCATATTGAAGCTGTCGGAACAAAGTCGAAACTTAAAAGAGAGTGAGCCTTACGGTAAGTCTAACCTTTTTGTAAGCTTAATAAATATAATTTTAAAAAAATAGTAAAACTTTGTTTAATAAGTTAAAAAGAAAACAATATAATTAATTTTTAAATTTTATAAGTAATTTTTTTATTTATTTTTATAAATATTATTTTATTTTTTTATTTTTTACTTTAAAGTATAACAATATTATTCTTTTTAATAATAACATTATGTCTAATTAATTTAATTCAATTAAATTTGTTATTATTATTTGTTACGTTAAATTTCATAAATTTACATCAATATTTGAACAATATTTATTACATTTTTATGATTTTTACATTAATTTTTATAAATTTAAATTAAAAATTTTTAATTATTAATCTCATTATAAATATTTTTATTTTTTATTATTCGTTTAAATTAAAATTTATAAATTATTAAATATTTTTCATTAAATGATATAAATTTAAATATTTAATTTTTGCAAAAATTATATTTATTTTCATCTAATTAACTTATTATATTAAATTTCATATATTTATATTAATATTTTAATAATTATTATTTTATTTTATAAATTTTTAGATTTATATCAACATGGTTTTAGTGGGACGTTTCACCTGTTACACGGCTTCAGTCTCGCATGTGGCATGGCGTGTTCGTCTTCCATAACACTGACAGAAACTAACAAAATTACGGTCAACTTCGTCGGGACCCATTTAACAGAACCTTGATTATTTTTAATGTTGCATAGCTGCCTGCCTGACCACGATTTGATTATTCAACAGAAACTTTGCAGGTGCAAAGTCATGTCACCCAAAGGACAGGCCTAATAGCTGTATCACATTCATTTCAATGCATTTGTACAACATTTTGGCAGTGCCCTATGTCCAACCTTTTCAGCATGTTCGCTACATATAATAGTTAAATTATAAAAACTAATTTTTTATAAATTTATTTAAAAAATAATCATTAATATAAAATTTATTATCATGGTTATAATTATTTTTTAAATAATAACATTATATTTAATTAATTAAATTTAATTTATTATCATGACTTGTTATATCAAATCTCATATTTTTATGATTTTTTACATTGATTTCTACAAATTTACGTTAAAATTTTTTAATTGTTATTTTTATTTTTATTATTTATTTATAAATTAAAATTTATTAATCATTAAATACTTTTAACTCGATAATATAAATTTAAATGTTTAATTTTTATAAAATTATATTTATTTTAATTTAATTAATTTATTATGTTAAATTTTATATGTTTATATTAATATTTTAATAACAATGAGTGTACTTTTATAAATTTTTACATTAATTTTTATATACATAAATCTACCTAAATCACCTTATTTCTTTACCACTATTGAATTGAAGACGTTGAAACAATGCTTCATGAATTCATTTTAGGCATAGTGTATTTGTTTGTAGAGCTGTTACATGGATGAGTGGGAGTTTTCACCTGTTACACGGTTTCAGTCTCAACTGGGCCCATTTAACAGAAGTTTGATTATTTTTAATGTTGCATAGCTACCCGCCTGACCACCATTTGATTTTTCAACACAAGTAATTGCAGGTGCAAAGTTCTGTCACCCAATGGACAGGCCTAATAGACAGCTCTATCACATTCATTTCGATGCATTTGTACAATTTTTTGGCAGTGCCATATATCCTACCTTTCGTCTTTCATCACCTCACAAGGATCCGTGGGTGGAGTTGATAAATATATCTTTGTAAATCGCATCTACTGACAGTGTCTAGGAAAAAAAATGGAAATTAGGAAATGAAAGCAATGGGTGGCAGCCATATAAGGCGTTCATTAATGTTCAAGTAATGTCAAGAAAAAGAAAACAAAGTTTATCTTGCAGACCCAACCTACCATCGCCACAAAATCTGTCAACACAAGAAAAGCAATGACATCTCGATGCTAACGGCAAGGGCGGATCCCCCTTTTCTTTTTATTTTAAATATTTTTACATCATATAAAAATTTTTAAAATTATATATTTTTAATAATATTTTATTTAAAAATTAATAAAAATAATAAAATATTCAAATATCTCACTCAATTTAAATTTTTTATTTTTTTATTATTTTTATTTTTATCCTATTTATTCATATATTTTAAATTTTTATAAATTCTCTCTTTCAAATTTCTACTAACCATCAAATATATTTTTTTTCTCCCTTTTGTTATGTTACATGAGGTATTTATCTTTTACTTGTCATATGTTTTCTTTTGTTATGTGAATTTTATTTTTTATTATTTTAATTTTTTAAAATTAATAAATTATTATATAATTTTTAAATATAAATTCTAGTGTTATATTATTATTTAAAATTTTATCAATATATTATTTTTTTTAATTATACCTAATTATATAAAAGAAAATTTTTTTAATATTTTTATATGATTTATATTTTATATTTAGTTGTAAAGAAATTATCTTGAATATATAATTTTTAAATAATGTTGATTATATAAGAAGAAATTATTAATTTTATATATCATATTTAATTATTTATATTTTACATATTATAATTTTATAATTAATATTATAAATTTTTTTGAAGAGTACATAATTTTATTATTATTAATACTAAAAAATAACTTTGAGTTTTACAAATACAACGAAAATAAAAACTAAAAAAATCCCTTTAAGTAAAATGCGCTTGGATGTGGGGATATCCAAGCAACCATTTACAGCATAATTCTTTTAACTGCCCCAAGAAAAGACTGAACCCACGACTTCAAAACGCAAACATTGCAAGCGACAAAATTGACTAATGAAAACCCATGTCTCAGACTGTTCATAAGTCTGAGTATTAAATGCCCCGAATCAAATAATTCAAAGTAGTAATTCATAGCAGTAACTCGAAGCACGAAACCCTTAACATTTTAGCTCTTGACTCAGTCAATAATAACCTGCAAATGTTCCAAAACGCACTCTAGTAGGTCTGCAAATGCTCCATCCCATAGCTACGACCACCCACATACAGCCAGCTCACCGCGGCCTAAAACAATACTTCCCAACCTCAACAATAAATAATTTTAAAAATATGATATCCTTGAGGGACCTCCCTTCGCAAGTTCATCCACCATGGCATTCGACTTAACGTAAGATATAGTACTATAAGTTTAAATAAAAATAAAATAATAATATTTAATATAAATTATATTAATTTTTTGAATTTTAATTAAAATATCAGTAAATTATATTAATTTTAATTTTAATGTTTAAGAAAGTTTCATCAATTGTTTTTCTCCTTGCGATAGGGAAAACTTTGATCATTCATTTCCTAATTGACTATCTTTGCTTCAAAGTTAACAAAGAAATATCAATGTGAAATTAGGATTCTTCTTGACTCTTATCTTAATAGAATTAATTTTGCATGTAAAGTTTGCAGATGTGTACTCAAATGCAAAAACCACAGAAGAAAATGATGTACATATATACCATGGAAAGACGGAAGTTTCAAGTAAGCTTTCATTTTTATCAAAGAAAACTGAAATAGAAATCTAGTTTGCGCTACAATAATCAGAAGCCCATTAGCAGAGGGAATTAAGAAGCAACAGTTAATTCTTCTTCGGGTAGCAAAAACACTTGAATACAGGAGAGAAAATTTCAAATAATTGATGCGATCCCTCTATTATTGTTCTTTATATTTTTGTCATTTCGCAATCATTTTTTCCTTTAGATCCATTTATTTCTCACCGACTTGCTTGCTCTGTTTAGTTGCTTTCATGGAAAATTACTTTACCATATATAATTACGAAAAAGATTCCCAGAGCTTTCGTAAAGATTTGTGTGCCTTTATTACTAGTGGAACATGGAATCATGAGCACTTTTAAATGATTGGTTTTTTAGTAATGAGCAATGATTTACGTCGTTGTTGCCCAGCTAAATCATCATGGACAAATTTTAGTGAACGAAAAATTCTTCCTGCCGCAGCTTTCTGATTCAGCGATTCATATTCGTGGTGTAGTGATGGGGTTCTTTCTTAGGCTGGAAATGGCTTTGTTTACGGCGATGAATGGAATATAACATCTCCAACTTTTATATTCAAACACTTTCTTCTTTCTGACCACGCTTATCATCTGAAAAAAAAGGGAAAGCCCAAGCAATAACATAGATATTTTCTTCTTTCTTTCTTCCTTGGAGTTAAAAGGAAAGCAAAAATGAAGATAAATCCTTCTTCATTTGGAACTCCTGCAAAGCGGGCATGGGGATGTACAAAACAGACCACCTTTAACTCGCATATTGAAGTAATCGGAACAAATTAAATCGAAACTTAAAAAAAGGTGGGCCTTACCGTAAGTCTAATCTTATTGTAAGCTTAATAAATATAATTTAAAAAAATAGTAAAAACTTGTTTAATAAGTTAACAGGGAAATAATATAATTAATTTTTAAATTTTATAGGTAATTTATAAATTTATATATATTTTTTAAAATATTATTTAATTTTTATTTTTAGTTTATCATTTACTTAAAAATATAATGATATTATTTTTTTAATAATAACATTATATGTAATTAATTTAATTTAATTAAATTTATTATCATGATTTGTTACGTTAAATCTCATACATTTACGTCAATATTTAAACAATTTTTATTTCATTTTGAAGATTTTTTACGTTAATTCTTACAAATTGAAGTTAAAGTTTTTCAATTGTTAATTTTGTTATAATTATTTTCTTCTTCTTATTATTCATTTAAATTAAAATTTTATAAACCATTAAATACGTTTAATTCAATAATATAATTTTTAATTTTTAATTTTCACAAAAATTATATTTATTTGGATTTAATTATATTAAATCTCATATATTTATATTAATATTTTAATAATAATTATTCTACTTTTATAAATTTTTACATATTTACGTCCACCTAAACCGCCTTATTTCTTTACAACTATTGAATCGAAGACATGGAAACAATTCTGCCTGGGGAAATAACTCATTCTTTTAAAAGACGCGGTTTCAGTCTCTTATGTAGCATAGCGTGTTCGTCTTCCATAACACTGAGTGGCTCATTTGGATGATATGAAAGCTGTCCTTTTCCATGTTGTATGGGCCGGTGACAGAAACTAACAAAATTAAGGTCAACTTCATCAATTGAGAAGGATCCCTGGATGAGTTGATAAGGATCTTTGTAAATCTCATCTATTGACTGTGTTTAAGTTAATAAATGAGGATCAAATCTCAAAATAAAATTTCATTGTTAATTATTATTATTATTTTAATTAAAAAAAGAGATATTTGAATATTATTTTTTAGATAGGAGATCTTATAATAATCAATAAGTCAAATACTCGAATGCATTACTTTTATTATTATTTATTTATGAATTAACATTTGTATATTATTAAATAATTTTAATTGAAAAATGTAAATTTAAATATTTAATTTTCATAAACAATATATTAAATTCATCAAGACACTTTTAAAAGTAAAATTAAGAAAATTGTTTATATATAGCATAAAATTTCCTAATTATGAAGCACTATGCTGCTTATTTTTTATTTAATAATTAATATAAATAAAAAAATAACAACATTAACCACGTGTCTCACTAAATTTTAAATTTTTTATTTTTTTAATTTATATTATTACTTTTATTTGTTTATTTCTATTTTATTTGTTTATGTGTTTTAAGTTTTTATAAATTATCTTTTTCAAATTTCTACCAACTATAAATCATATTTTTTTCTTTCTTTTTTGTTATATCATACTCATACATGAATTCTATCTTTAACTTATTAATTTTTTTATTATGTAGATTTTATTTTTTATAATTTTAATTTTTAAAAATTAATAAATTATTACTTAATTCTCAAATATAAATTTGTGCTACAATAACCAAATGCCCAGCACTAGAGGGAATTAAGAAACAACAAATATTTGTCAATCTAAGATGAAAAGAATAATTTAATTTGAAAATAGAAAATATGTGTCAACGCATCCAAACTTGCAAATATCTATACTCAAATGTATAACCACAGAAGAAAAGAATGAACATTCACTACTGGAAGACAAGGGCCCAACCTCTTTTGCCTTATCATTGACTAGTTCTCTCTCAGAAAGACCAGAAAAAAAATATTGGAGTCATGGAGATGCTCTGCTAAGGACCCTGGTTGGCTGTCCAGGAAGTGTTATGGTAAGAGGATGGGACTTGCGAGGATGTAAATGTATAGGAAATTTTTGAAATTCTGCTTCAAATCTATTGAATGGATATATTAAAATGAAAAATCATAAACTTAGTTGTATTATATGTGTGAAAATGATGGCTTTTCCATGACATTTAACAATAAATTGAAGTGGATCAAACCTTAAGCAGCAGATTTTTGGAGAAGTATTTGGTTAATTCTCACTCAAAGACAAAATATTGATGAAAGTCTAATTAATGCAAAATTGACTTCATTAGAAAATCATGCGTCATTACTTCATTAGGAAGGTAAAATAAAATGAATGCCCCTTCTTCCCATCCTCCTCTTCCCTAAAGAACATGTGATAGTGGGTCCATACTTTGAAAATTGTCTGTAATAGGGAAGAAAAAGGTTTGGTCAGTCGTAGCTTAATTCGCTATCTCCGCTCCAAAGTAACAAAGAAATATCAGTGTGGAATTAGGACTCTTCTTGGCTCTTGCCCTCCAAAGAATTAAATCTAATGTGAAAACCTTATTTATCAAAATAGAAGGGAGATTTATTCCAAAAAAAAAAAAATTGAAGGGAGATTCCAGGAATTTTCCTAGATATTTTTGATTCGTGGTGGAATCCAGCACAATATTTATGCCACCATTTGTGGAGAATGTGTTGTTATTGAAAAAGCATTTTTGACCAATTCTCTCTCAAAGAAAAAAATAAGGATGGAGATGCTCTATTAAATGAAATTCTAACTAACAGAAAATCGGCTTCATGTTTATAATCTTAAATATAATAATATCTTCTCCATAAGATTTCAAGAAATTGAATTACTTCAATGAAGCATAGCTTTCTCCTAAACAAAATTACTTTTATTCTAAGAGTAATTAAGTTCACACCTTTCATTTTTTCTTTGTGTATATATGCAAATGAGACACAAAATCATTGGTGGAATTTTAAATTATTGATGCCTTTCTTTTTGTCATTTTTTATTTATTTTTCAGCATTAATTTTTTGACCTACTTGATTGGTTTACACAGAAAACTTTTAACTTTCCTTTTAAATAGAAGCTACTGTTATTATCTAGTAAATGTCCTTAAGAGTTATCACTTTTCTCTTGTTTATATTTCTTTAATATTTAGGCATTACTTGGTAAATTTTCTTCTAGTAATGAGTAAGGACCTACATTTAGATGCATTTGTGAACTTGTGAGATGATGAGTGTTGTTTCTTGGGCTGGTAATGGCTTTATTTATGGGGATAAATAGAATGTAACATCTCCAACTTTGATATTCAAAAACACTGTACAAATAATAGAACAAAGTCAAGATACGCATTTTGCTTAGAAAAAGAAGCATAAAGGAAAGGAAGACCAATAGGCCAATTTGGATTTGGTTGACTTATGGTTATGATGACTTGTACTCAATCCGATGGATGGGCCAAAGAAAAAAAGGGAGAAAAGGATGGAGTTCATGGAAATGCTTTGCTAAGGACCCTAGTTGGCTTTCCAGGAAGTGTTATGGCAAGAGGATGGGACTTGCCAGGATGTAAATGTATAGGAAATTTTCCATCTGGCCACAATTGTTCAAATTCTGCTTCAAAGCCCTGAGTGCTCTTTTTCTTTTTATTATTTTCTTTTTTTGTGCTCTTACGATTTTAGAAGAATATCGATACATTATTATGAAGACTTCCTTGTCTAATATACACATCAGTTTCACAATTTGTTCACTCTTTTTTATCGAAAAATATTTATAGTATATTGTCCGTGTTTAATATACTTGTGTAAGGATTAGTATAATTTATGAAGGGAGCCTTATGATATATGGTGGTAGTTTATCTAACCGGCTTCTGATGTATCTTTCTTTATCATGAAGGGAGCCTTTGATAACTCTATTATATAGAGTTATCATAAACCATTTTGGGGTATAAAATGTGCTAAGTCTTTGAGTTTTTAGTGTAAACCTTAGGAAATTTTTATGCTTTTTAGTGTTAATTACCTTAGATGTCATCAATTTCAATTTATGCACTTTTAGTTTAATTTCTTGTCAAGCTCCTTATCTCAGCCTCTGATCATTTAATCCTTGAATATTGAAGGTAATGCAAGAGAGTGGACCACAATTCCAAAGGATGATGCAAGGAAGTTTAAAGGGCAATAGAGCAAGCAGAAAGTTTCTGGCTGCAGCCAGAATGCAAGTTGGCTGCAGCGAGAAACAGGGTCAAAGTTCACCTGCCAAGTCAGAAAGCTTCTGGCTGCAACGAGAATTGCATTCTGGTTGCAGCGAGAAACAGGGTCAAAGTTCACCTGCCAAGTCAGAAAGCTTCTGGCTGCAGCGAGAACCAATTCTCGCTGCAGCCAAAATGATGCTGTTAACAAAGGCCAAACAGAAAGTTTCTGGCTGCAGCCAGAACTTAATCTCGCTGCAGCCAGAACACGTCAGACAGAAATTTTTGACACGGGATTTTAGGTTAAGCTGAGATAAGAGGGGCTATAAATAGATAATTTTGGACTGAAAAAAGAGGGATTCTGGAGAGACTACTTTGGGCAAGCTGAGGCAAGAGCAAAAAGGGAAAAGGGAAGAAGAATCAAAAGCTGGAAATCAACAAAAAGGCTATTTCAGATCATTTTCTCTCTTTTCAGATTTGATTCTCTCTCTAACTCATTCTGTAAAACAATGCTTTTGCTTGCTGAAATGTGTACTCTCTTCCTTAGTATGTTGAGCTAAACCTTCTACTCTAGGATTATGGTTGATTTTAATATGTAATTGGGATATTTGGTTGGTTTATTGCTTATTTTCAATGGAAAAACTGATGTTTACTCAAATTAGTACTTATTGCCCATTTATTTGCTTGATCACCATTTAAATGTGTTTAGGTATTTAGATGACACTTGAAAGAGTTAGTCTAAATTAGGCCTTGATTTGGGTAATGTGTGTTTAATACACTTAGAAAGAAATTTCAGTGTGTTGATTTGCAATTAGAGTAGACATACATTTAATTGCCATACATAGTCAATTTGTAGAACCTTGGCTTAAAGAACTTAACCTAGTTGTCTCCTATAGACATATAGTGATTCAATTAGACTAAGTAAGTGTGTAATATCTCGACGGAGAATTACACATACCTTAGGATTCTAGACTAACATCAATTTTCATCGAAATTAAGTAATTGAGCCAACCAAACTCCGAGTGAAATATTAAAGGATACCATAATCCTAGCTTATTATATTATAGTTCCCACCTCAATTTATTGATTGCATCATTTAGGTTAGCATTAGATAATTAGGTTACATTTTAATTAGTATTCAAAAAATTGGTACTTGGATAAAACTAGTTTGTGTTAATTTTGGTACTTAGTATCAATTAATAGATCAACTTCTGGAGGAACGATACTCAACTCACTACTTTACTACTTGTTGCGATCGCGTTCACTTGCGCGTAATCTTTGCTTGTATTTGGCATTAAATTTTGAAGATATCTCATATTGCTCAAGCCAAAGAAAAATATTTTTCAGAAAAATCAAGCGACAGCCTTCAAAACCAAATAAACCGGTTCGTTGATTTTGTTCTAATATTACCTCCATGAATTCATTTTAGGCAAACATCTCTCTAGTTAAAAAGATAAGATGGGTTTCAAAGCATGTAGGACCATTCAATAAATTTGGAGAGGAACATACAACGGCCTTTTTTTTTGTCTTTTTTTTTTCAAGTATTTTTTAACATTTATTTCTCTTACTTGGATGCTTGATTGGTTTACATGGAAAAACCTTTCACTCTCCTAATGAGTCATAACTACTATTATTTTTATTATTTCATATATTCCTATTTATGACTATTTTTTAGAAGCTTTTTGTAAACTTGTTCCCTAGCTAAAAGAAACCCTTTATTCTTCTTAATTTCTTTTTCCTCTGAATTAAAAAAAATTTAGGAACATATTATATTGGAAATTCTAGAACAATTAATGAAATAAAGTCAAAACACGCATTTTGTTTAAGGAAAAGAAGAATAAAAGAAAGGAAGAAAATCAGCTACGTGGAAAAATGTATGCAAGCACTAAGCAACTAGCTGGATATTCCTTCCCTAGAAAAATAAATTCTTTATATAATAAATAAACTAATTGATAAAACCAATTGACTGATGGATTCCTAGTTTTAAATTAGAGAAAATTTCACATGCATCATCATTAATTAATTTCACAGTTTATTTAAGAAATACTTGCCCAATCTCACCCCATATACATAAGCGAAATAAATCAACGACAAATATTGTGAGATTTGAATTATTATATTTAACAAATAATTAATCTCTCAAACTCCAAAATCTGAAATTATTAAAGCACATTATATTTTTTTATTAAAGGCAAGATATAACTATCATTAATTATGTTATAAAATTTAGCTACTATTCAAAGGTGGTTTTTAGGAGGAGACAAATAATTAAATTCATCGTCCAAGTTAAAAATCCAATTGAAAAAAATGACCATAAGTATTCACAAAAGCTATGGTAAAAGGAATTTAAGAAAACATCCAGAGATAACACACTTATTATGCATTGAAGATAAAGTTTTGTCAATTGTTTTTTTCCTTGAGAAACTTTATGGAAAATTATCCAAAACACTAATAAAAAAATGATATAAGAAATAGTTTTGATCAGGTCTCATAGCCACTGAATTAATCATATATTCTCCAAAGAAAATTTTAACATAATCCAAAAGACAATTAAACTCACACCTATTATGCATCAAGAAAGCATCAAGAGATAACACACTTATTATGCATTGAAGATAATGTTTTGTCAGTTGTTTTTTTCATTGAGAAACTTTCAGGAAAATTATCCTAAACACTAATTAACAAAACATGAGATAAGAAATAGTTTTGGTCAGTAGTCTTCTCATAGCCATTGAATTGATTATATCTGCTCAAAGATTTTTTTGAAAATCAATATCTGCTCAAAGTTGACCAAGAAACATCAATGAAGAATAAGGGGTCTTTCTTATCCCTTGCATTGAAGAATTCCAACGCGGGAGCCGACTTAGTTTATTAAAGTAAAGGGAGATTTGAGGAGCTTTCCCATAGATTTTTTTATAATTCATAGTTTACTCGAGAATTTCTTTCATTCATGGTTTGATTTACACAATATTACCAAATAAAGGAATTGCTAGGACCTTACCCAATTTGGGAAAGGATCCTCTCTATTAATAAAAAAGTTATGGAGATGTCTATACTATTCATGTTTTAACAGCTTCCCTTGTTTCATTTTGCTCTGAACATATTGTCTCACAGAAAGCCTCGAAGAAAAAAAAAAAGAAAAGAAAATAATGGAGTCATGAAGACTCTCTGCTAAGGACCCTGGTTGGCTTCCAGGAAGTTGCATGGAAATTAGAGGATGGACTTGCGAGGAAAATCATGCCTCCTCCTGGTCCCTGTATTTGTCTCATTATTTCATTGGGAGGGCAAAATAAAATGCAGGGGCGGCCCAACAAGTTCAAAGGCCTAAAGCGAAATATTCAAATGAGACTTTTTTTATTAAAATTAAAAAAAATTATTAAAATTTTATTTTTCTAGCTTTTTGAGATGCAAAATTTTTAATTAAACTTTTATAATCAAGTTCTGCTAATATTTCTTTTTCAATTGATAATATAGCTAATCCATTTAATCTTTCTTGAGACATTGTTGATCTTAAATAAGATTTTATTAATTTTAGTTTTGAAAAACTTCTTTCTCCTGAAGCAACACTTACTGGAATTGTTAACATTATTCTAAAAGCAATATATGCATTTGGAAAAGAATATATGCATTTGGAAAAGAATCGAGTCTTCTTATATAATTAAGTATGTCAATTGAATTATTTTCTTATTGTATAATTTCTTTTAAAATTTTTAACTCTGAAAATAAATCTAAACCATCAATATCAGAATAGTTGTTATATTTTAAAGAACATTCAAGATTAAGACAATATTCTTTCAAACTATTATCATCTAATGACTTCAACTTTTTACCGCTAAAAAAAAAACCAAAAATATTTTCATATATCTTAAATTGTTCAAATCTACTGTGAAGTGAAAAAATTGCTTGATCTACTATATACAAGAAATAATCAATTCTAAATGATTCTTCAAGAGATCTAGTTATTCCATTATCAATATTCTCATCAAATTGTTTTTTCCTACGAATAATACGTGTATCACGAAATTCAGGTTCTATATTCATTTCAAATGCAATTTCTTTAGAAGAAATCATAGCAGATGCAAATCCATTTTCTCTATATTTTTCAAAAAAAGAAAGAAGACCTTTTAATTGTTCTATAGCAACATCAATACACATTTCTTTTGATTGCAAATTTTTACTAACAGAGTTAACAGCAAACAATATATCATACCAAATAGTCATGCCCAACAAAAACTCAAAATTTTCAAGCTCATATGTTGCTAAGCAATTAGCTTCACTTTTAGTTTTAGGATCTTTACTAACTTCTACTAATTTCAATAAAGCATCTCTTATTTGTGGAGCTTGGAATCTTATTGCTTTAACAATTTCAACACGACTTTCCCAACGTGTTTGTGACAATGACTTAAGATTTAGACTAGGTATCTTGTCTTGTAAAATTTTCCATCGTTTGGTAGAAGAAGAAAATAGTGAATATATTCGTTGTACCACTCCAAAAAATGATATAGCTTTAGTGCAATAATTTGCCATGTCACAAAGTACTAAATTTAGATTATGACAACCACATGGTGTATAAAAGGATCTAGGATTTAAGTCTAAAATTCTTTTTTGCACTCCTTGTTGCTTGCCCTTCATATTAGATCCATTATCATATCCTTGTCCTCTTAAATTATTAATATCAAGCCCAATATTTTTTATTTCACCCACAATGGCATCAAAAAGACCTTTTCCAGTTGTATCATCTACTTTTAAGAATTCAAAAAAATACTCCATAACTTTAATTGGACTTGATGAAATATTAACACATCGTAATATAAAAGACATTTGCTCTTGATGACTTACATCCGGAGTGCAATCAAGTATTATTGAAAAATATTTTGCTTCTATGAGGTTTTTAATAATTTTATTTCTAATTTCACTTGCTAACAAATTTATCAATTCATTTTGTATTTTATGTCCAAGGTAATGAGTATGAATTTTATTGTCTTTAATGCGTTGAATATGTTCTTGCATTACTGGATCAAATTCGGCAATCATTTCAATTAAACTTAAAAAATTTCCTTTACTTTCTTGATAGATCTTTTCATTTTTCCCTCGAAAAACCAAATTATTTTTACCAAGAGTTTTTATTATAGCAAGAATTCTTGTTAATACTTTTTTCCAATGTTCTTCATCTCTTTTTATTTGTTCTTGAACACTTTCATCAATTGTTTTATTTTTCAATAATCTCATTTCTAAATCAATCCAAGAACTCATATTAGTAATATGCTCATTACTCATTTCATGACTCTTAAGCTTAGCACTAAGGTTTCTCCAATCTCTAGTGCCTACATTAGCCAATTTACTTGTACTAGAAGCCAAATTAAACAATTTACAACAAAAACAAAATACTCTATCTAAGTCTTTCGAATAAACTAGCCATCTTCTTTCATGTGTCTCCCCATTTGCCAATTTTTGAATATAGTATGTAATAGAAAAATGTCTTGAAAACTCATCTTTGGGAAAATCTAAATCATTAACTTTAATTGGACCTTTTTCTATTAATAAATCTCTTAAATTTGTATCAATATTTGTCCATTGACTTGGATCATAAATATTTTTAGGAATGCAATCATTTAAATTAATAGGTTGATCCTCTTCATCATGATTTCTATGATCATTTTGAATTTCTTGATGATTTTTATGATCATTTTGAATCTCTTCATTAACTTCTTGTTCTAGTATTTCATCATCATCTAACTCTCTAAGATTATTAACTTGTTCGTTTAAGGGATATTTATTAATAATTTCTAATTCATTATTTTTATTACTTGTAAAAAATCTATCAAGAGCTCCTTTTTGAGATTGTATTAAACTTTCAATTCTTCTTTTTTTTTTTAAGTTTTGAATAACCAGATTCATATTTTCGATTTGACATGAGGTACACAAATATTTAACTATTACAATTATCTTATATTTTCTAAATGGCTAATATAAAATCAACAATCAAAATTTCTAATCCAAATAAATCAACTATCACATGAAATAAAAATAATATAACAATATAATATAAACTCTAAATTAAAGTAAAAAAATCTGTAAAGATTAGAACAATAGTACCTGATTGTTGAATGCTTATTGTAAACTGTAAACGAGACTCATAGCTTTATGAAGATAATAAAATAACAGACTTCTTGTGTATTTTTTGGAGAAAAATTGAAGTTAAAGGAAGAAAGAGCAAATGAGAAAAAAAGATTTCAAAAGTAGATATTATACATTGAAAAAAATATTGGTTTTATATATAGGAAAAAAAATAGTTGTTGGAAATCATTAAATGCATTTATTGAAAATAAAAGAAATAAATGAGAAAAAAATGACTGTTGGAGATGAGTAAATACACATGACTGTTAGTTTATTGGAAATAAGAGAATATAGTTGAGAATTAATAGCATTATAGTAAGAAGGAAGTAATAGAAAATTAAAATTATTAAGCACATAATTAAAACAATAAAAAAAATAATTTTAATAACTATTTTTTACTTTTATATATTTTTTTAATTTTTATGTATTTTTAATATAATTAATTATATTATAATTATTGTAAAATTATAAATTTTTTTTAAAATTGAGCCCCCACAAATTGGGGGCCTAAAGCCATTGCTTGGGTGGCTTTACCCAAGGGCCGGCACTGCATTGAGCCACCTTCAGAGATAAATCAACCAATAGAATATGCTCTATGGAATCAATGCAACAGCATGATTTTATCATGGCTTACCCACTCGGTGGAACCCGATTTAGCCAAAGGAGTCGTTCATGCTAGTACTGCCCAACAAGTATGGGAAGATTTCAAAGATCAATTCTCACAAAAGAATGCACCAGCAATCTTTCATATCCAAAAATCGTTGGCTTCTTTCTCACAAGGTACCATGACAGTCTCAACCTATTTC
Source organism: Theobroma grandiflorum (assembly GCA_036013995.1). Lineage (NCBI taxonomy): Eukaryota > Viridiplantae > Streptophyta > Magnoliopsida > Malvales > Malvaceae > Theobroma > Theobroma grandiflorum. Next base: position 34,958,544 of record CP142133.1, read on the forward strand.
ACAAAACTCAAGGCGCTTTGGGACGAATTAGATACATATCGAGCTCTCCCCACTTGCAACCAGATGAAAGCACATAATGAACAAAGAGAAAAAGATCGCTTGATGCAATTTCTCATGGGCCTCAACGATACCTACAATGTTGTACGCTCTAACATCCTCATGATGTCACCGTTGCCCAATGTACATCAAGCCTATTTTCTCGTTATTCAAGATGAAACACAACGACAAATGACATCTGAACCAACTGAAAATTTTTCCATTGCTGCTGCAATTCAAAGTCGTCCAAATAACTTTTCAAATAAATCCAAAGACAAGCACTGTGAACACTACAGTAGAGAAGGGCATACAATTGAAAATTGTCGGACTCTAAAATTCCATTGCAAATATTGTGATAGAAAAGGTCATACTAAAGACAGGTGTAAATTCAAAAATGGCACATGGGCTCCCAACAACACAGGAGCCCAAGGTAATAGACACAATCACCTACGACAGCAACAACGGGGGTCTCGAGGAAGTGCAATGAATTCATTTCCCATTGCTAATGCAACAGAATCTTCTCAATCTACACAAGGGGTTCATTCACAAGACATTGATAACTCTTCGCTTGGGCTTTCCACATATCAACTTCAACAAATTGCTCGTGCCTTGTCTAAGATGACCCAAAATCATGCTCCGGGTAATAGCGATGCTTATGCAAATGCTGCAGGTCTATCTATTTTTTCAAGTACTTCAATTAATTCTATATTTACTAAGCCTTGGATTTTGGATAGCGGAGCTACTAACCACATCACTTCTGATTCCACACTTTTCACTCAAACAAAATCCTCATCAATACCCATTGTAAATTTACCCACAGGGTCTTTTGCCTTAATCACTTCCACTGGAACCATACCGTTCAACTCATATATCACCTTAGATAACGTTCTATGCGTTCCTTCTTTTCGTTTAAATTTGATGTCTGTAAGTAAACTTACTATTGCCTTAAACTGTTGTGCCATTTTTTTTCCAACTTTCTGTGCTTTGCAGGACTTGGCTACGGGGAAGATGATTGGCTCGGGTAAACAGCACGGTGGTCTCTATTACATGTCTTTACTACAACAAACACATGTGTCTCACCATGTTTCTCAACCATCAAATTTGTGACACATGTGTCTCGAACATCCATCACCATTTCGTCTTAAATTAGTCTTTCCATTATTGTCTTCTCTTAATATCTCTTTTGATAATAATTGCACCATTTGTCCTATAGCTAAACAAACTAGACTTCCGTTTCCTTCAAGTTCTATATCAACTCATGCTCCATTTGATTTGTTACATTATGATATTTGGGGTCCACATAAAATGCCCACACAGTCAGGGGCTCGTTTTTTCCTTACTATTGTGGATGATTTTGCTAGGTGCACTTGGGTTTTTCTCATGCAGTACAAGTCTGAAACTCAAAATCTTTTACAGTCTTTTGTTACTTTTGTTCATACTCAATTTCGTGCCTCAGTTAAAGCTGTTCGGGTAGACAATGGCAAAGAATTCCTGTCTATGAGAAATTTCTTTCAATCTCATGGCATCGAATATCAACACACTTGTGTTTTCACTCCACAACAAAATGGAGTAGTTGAACGCAAACATCGTCATATTCTAAATGTAGCACAAGCATTACTCTTTCAATCTCACTTACCCCTCACCTTTTGGGGAGAATGTGTATTGACTGCTGTCTACCTTATTAACCGATTACCATCACCACTATTATCTTCCAAATCACCTTTTGAATTGTTATACAATCATCCACCATCACTTGATCATTTAAAAGTTTTTGGTTGTCTATGTTATGCAACTATTGTTCATCCTTCTCATAAATTTGATTCTCGTGCCAAACGTTGCATCTTTGTTGGATACCCCATTGGTCAAAAAGGTTACAAACTTTATGATTTGGAGACAAAAAAATTTTTTGTAAGTCGTGATGTCAAATTTTCTGAAACAACATTTCCTTTTCTTTCAACTATACCAAATCCCAATTTAGTGGTGCCTCATTCTTCTCCTAATATTACAGACAATTGGCACTCCCTACCATCCTTTCCTATGAACATGCCTTTCTCTCCACTGCAGCCAATTGAGGCACCTAACATACATGAGCCCACGACCCCCATCCACTCACCTCCAATAGAACTTAGTGAACTTGTTTCCACTTCTTTCGATCCTTTAGCGATTTCTGTTCCTCCTTTGCGACGATCCATCCGTCCTAAACAACCTCCAGCATGGCATAGAGATTACATACTGTCAGCACAAGTCAATCACCCTACCATGGAACCAAGTTCTGCATCAGGTACTCGATATCCTCTTTCCCATTTTCTTTCTTACTCCCGTGTCTCTTCTGCCCATTGTACCTTTTTAGCTAATATTTCAAGTCACACTGAGCCTCACTCTTACGCTCAAGCTATCCTTGATCCACAACGGCAACAAGCAATGAATACAGAATTAGAAGCACTACAGCAAAATAACACTTGGAGTTTAGTCCCCTTTCCTGATGGTCATAAACCTATCGGCTGTAAATGGGTTTACAAAATCAAATATAGGTCTGATGGCACCATTGAGCGCTATAAGGCTCGTCTTGTTGCCAAAGGCTATACTCAAGTTGAAGGTATCGATTATCAAGAAACTTTTTCTCCTACAGCTAAACTCACTACACTTCGTTGTCTTCTCACTGTTATCGTTGCCCGACATTGGTTTGCCTACCAACTAGATGTTCAGAATGCATTTCTGCATGGTGACCTACATGAAGAAGTATACATGGAGCCTCCACCTGGTCTTCGACGACAGGGGGAGAACATTGTATGTCGGCTTAACAAATCCATTTATGGTCTCAAACAGGCATCAAGAAATTGGTTTCTCACTTTTTCAGACACCATTCAGAAAGCTGGTTATCAACAATCAAAGGTTGATTATTCCCTTTTCACCAAGGCTAAAGGTATTTCATTTACTGCAATCCTCATCTATGTGGATGACATTCTTTTGACAGGAAATGATCTTCAAGAAATTGAACGTCTCAAAAAGTTTCTTCTCAAATGCTTATGTATCAAAGATCTTGGAGACTTGAAATATTTTTTGGGTATCGAATTCTCTCGTTCAAAGAAAAGCATTTTCATGTCTCAAAGAAAATATGCACTAGACATTTTACAAGATTCAGGACTTCTCGGTGCACGCCCAGACAAATTCCCAATGGAACAAAATTTAAAGATCACTCCCATAGATGGAACATTACTGAATGATCCAACTAAATACAGAAGACTAGTTGGAAGGTTGATTTACCTTACTGTCACCAGACCTGACATAGTCTATTCTGTCCAGACACTAAGCCAATTCATGCATGAGCCTCGAAAACCTCATTGGGATGCAGCTATACGGATCCTCAAATATATCAAAGGTACTCCAGGTCAAGGTTTACTATTTCCTTCCACAAATAATCTTACTTTGAAAGCTTTTTGTGATTTAGATTGGGGAGGTTGTCGTACTACAAGAAGATCAGTTACGGGATACTGTATTTTTCTTGGAAATTCCCTAATCTCATGGAAGTCTAAGAAACAAACCAATGTTTCTAGATCATCAGCAGAAGCCGAATATCGAGCTATGGCTAACACATGTTTGGAGCTGACTTGGCTACGCTATATATTACAAGATTTAAAGGTCCCACAAGTAGCTCCTACACCATTATTCTGTGACAATTAGGCAGCTTTGCACATTGCAGAAAATCCCATTTTTCATGAGCGTACAAAGCACATTGAAATATACTATCACATAGTTCGAGAAAAACTACAAGCCAAAATGATCAGTTCTTCATATGTGCCTACGCGCTTCCAGTTAGCAGATGTATTCACAAAAGCCTTGGGAAATGATCAATTTGTGACACTACGTAACAAGTTGGGACTTCATGATATTCACTTTCCAACTTGAGGGGGAGTGTTAAGGAATGAAATTGTAATATTCTCCATATATTTACTTTCCTAAGATAGTGTAAATCAAATTCCACTAAAAGTAGATCACAGATTTTGAAGCTTAAAATCTAGTAGAATTGATTGAGATGTAGGTGTATATATTTTTGTATTCTGTTAATGAAAAACACATTCAGCCAACTTTCTATTATTCCTTCTCCAAGTCTGCCATTTATTTTTTTAAGAAGTTTGCTATTTATTTTCTTAAGATTTGTGGTTTTACATTTGAGTATAGATATTTGCAGGTTTGATGCATTGACACATATTTTCTATTTCCAAATTAAGTTGTTCTTTTGATCTTAGGTTGACAGATATTTGTTGTTTCGCAATTCCCTCTGCTGGTAGGCTTTTGGATATTGTAGAACAAACTTGATTTCTAGTTGAGTTTTTTTTATCAATATAGAAAAGCTTGGCCTTGGCTCCTGAAACTTATTGTTTCCTTGGTCTATAGGTGGATCATTTTCTTCTATGGTTTGTTTTTGTCTTGGCTTATGCATTTGAGAATACATCTGCAATCTTTACATGCAAAATTCGCACTGAATTATTTTCTGTGGCCAAATTAACTCTTTTGAACTTATACAGTTACACCCCACCCATGGCATTTGTGTGAAGCAGAGAGCTAGAAACTCTGTGTTTGTCTCTTACCCTTTCACATTCAAATGGTGAGAATAGAGAGGTAAGTTTCAAGAAAGGATTTCAGTACCTTTCCCAGTATTAATTTACTTACCTAAGCTCATCTCTTTGCTTTAGAGAAAGAATATTAGGGATACTTTTACAAAAAAAAAATCCTCTTAGCTTAAAAGTTTCTACTTTCTATATTCTTGGCTTTTTCTGGTGTGCTCTTCTATTTGCTCTGTTTTTTTCTATTAGAAAGAAGATAAGTGATGAAAGTCTTTATTTTTTAATTCGCTGCCCTTCTGATCATTGCAGTGCATAGCTCATTTCTATTTCTGATTTCTTTGAACTCCAAAACAAAAAAAAGAAAAAAAGAAGGAAAAAACCATCATCGACTTCCTGAGTTTGCCTGGATCAAAGTTCATCTATCGATTTCCTTGGTATGTAAGTTCATTATTTATTGCTCTTCCCTAGTCTTTCTTCTCCAAAATGTTTCTCGATCAGCCTCCATGCTTTGCTATGTTAACACCAAGCCTATGATTGAGTAACAAAAATCCATTCATCTTGTGCACCGCTCTCCTTGCCTTTTCTTGCTGCGTATGCCTCACAAAACCCAACTTCTTACCTGTTTTGCTTCTCCTCTGCAGTAGCAAAACATCTCGAACCTCCCCATGATACTCAAAGATCCTTTGTAACTAGCTTCCATCAACCCTTTCTGAATATTGTTTACAAAGACTAGTCACCTTGCACTGGAAACCAAAGAACCTTTTACAGCACGTTTGGTTAGGGGAATGGCTATGCCATTCCCCTTCTATTCCCCATCAATTCTTATCCCCTCGTTTGGTATCAAAGTGCAACACGGAATATGAATTCCTTAGTCATTCCTATTCCGTGCTGTAGGGTAATAAGGCTGGCTTAATTGTTCCCGATATCCCCCTCGGTAATGGCTATTCCATGTCTCATGGAATAGCTGTAATGTTATTAATGACAACAATACCCTCATTCCTACTACAAAATTTCAACTCTGGCCATATAAAAGATTTTTGTTTCTCTCTCTTCCTCCTTCCCCTCTCTCTTAGCCAATCTACCTCTTCCCCTTTTCTGATCTTCCCCTCTGCCGCCAATCTGCCTCTTCCCCTCTTCTGCTCTGCCCCTCTTCCGTCGTTCTTTGTCTTTCTCTCAGCCGATCTGGAGCTCAACGGCCAAATCTGGCCGTGGGAAGCACCAGATCTAGTGCTTCTCGACCAGATCCCGCGGTTGGATCTGGCACTCCACGACCAGATCCAACCGTCGGGGACACCGATCTGGCATCCTAATGGCCAAATCCGGCCACATGGTGCGCCAGATCGATGTTACATGACACCGATAGCCTTTCCTTCGACCGGATTATGGGGAAGAAGAAAGGATAAATAAAAAAATAAAAAAGAAAAAATTATTTATAAATATTAAAATATTAATGTTTTATTTATTAAATTATTAATACATTAAATGTTTAATGAATATAAATAAAAAATAAAAAATTATTAATATTTTAATCATAATAATATTAAATTATAAATAAAATATTAATATTTAATGTATTAATAATTAAATTATACTAAAATATTAATATTTAAATTATTAATTATTAATATTTTAATTAAATTATAAATTATTATTACCCTAAAAAATAAAATAAATAATAAATAATCATATATAATAAAGGGTATTTTTATCTTTTTATTTTCTATTCCTTTTTTATTCCAAAGTTATTGTTACCAACCAAACACTGCATTAAGTAGTAATAGACATTCATACTCTATTTCATTCACTGAACCAAACAAAGTAATAACTGTTCTTTTCTATTCCCACCTTATTTTATTCCCATAGAATACCTATTCTATTCTATTCCTATCTATTCCGCGAACCAAACGTGCCGTTAGAGTTTCTACTTTCTATAATAAAGTACTGTTTTTGCTATCATATGTAGAGTTATTCGTATGCATTAAAATGAACATAAGTGAAAGTTTGTTATTTCTTAATTCCTTGGCATTCTGATCGTTGCAGTGCAAAGTTGATCTCTACCTCAGTTCAATGCCGACCCTTGGGTAAAGCCACCCAAGCAATGGCTTTAGGCCCCCAATTTAGGGGGGCCTCAATTTTAAAAAAAATTTATAATTTTACAATAATTATAATATAATTAAATATATTAAAAATACATAAAAATTAAAAAAATATATAAAAGTAAAAAATAGTTATTAAAATTATTTTTTTATTGTTTTAATTATGTGCTTAATAATTTTAATTTTCTATTACTTCTTTCTTACTATAATGCTATTAATTCTAAACTATATTCTCTTATTTCCAATAAACCAACAGTCATGTGTATTTACTCATCTCCAACAGTTATTTTTTTCTCATTTATTTCTTTTATTTTCAATAAATGCATTTAATGATTTCCAACAACTATTTTTTTTCCTATATATAAAACCAATATTTTTTTCAATGTATAATATCTACTTTTGAAATCTTTCTTTCTCATTTGCTCTTTCTTCCTTTAACTTCAATTTTTCTCCAAAAAAAACACAAGAAGTCTGTTATTTTATTATCTTCATAAAGCTGTGAGTCTCATTTACGGTTTACAATAAGCATTCAACAATCAGGTACTATTGTTCTAATCTTTACAGATTTTTTTACTTTAATTTAGAGTTTATATTATATTGTTATATTATTTTTATTTCATGTGATAGTTGATTTATTTGGATTAGAAATTTTGATTGTTGATTTTATATTAGCCATTTAGAAAATATAAGATAATTATAATAGTTAAATATTTTTGTACCTCATGTCAAATCGAAAATATGAATCTGGTTATTCAAAACTTAAAAAAAAAAAGAAGAATTGAAAGTTTAATACAATCTCAAAAAGGAGCTCTTGATAGATTTTTTACAAGTAATAAAAATAATGAATTAGAAATTATTAATAAATATCCCTTAAACGAACAAGTTAATAATCTTAGAGAGTTAGATGATGATGAAATACTAGAACAAGAAGTTAATGAAGAGATTCAAAATGATCATAAAAATCATCAAGAAATTCAAAATGATCATAGAAATCATGATGAAGAGGATCAACCTATTAATTTAAATGATTGCATTCCTAAAAATATTTATGATCCAAGTCAATGGACAAATATTGATACAAATTTAAGAGATTTATTAATAGAAAAAGGTCCAATTAAAGTTATTGATTTAGATTTTCCCAAAGATGAGTTTTCAAGACATTTTTCTATTACATACTATATTCAAAAATTGGCAAATGGGGAGACACATGAAAGAAGATGGCTAGTTTATTCGAAAGACTTAGATAGAGTATTTTGTTTTTGTTGTAAATTGTTTAATTTGGCTTCTAGTACAAGTAAATTGGCTAATGTAGGCACTAGAGATTGGAGAAACCTTAGTGCTAAGCTTAAGAGTCATGAAATGAGTAATGAGCATATTACTAATATGAGTTCTTGGATTGATTTAGAAATGAGATTATTGAAAACTAAAACAATTGATGAAAGTGTTCAAGAACAAATAAAAAGAGATGAAGAACATTGGAAAAAAGTATTAACAAGAATTCTTGCTGTAATAAAAACTCTTGGTAAAAATAATTTGGTTTTTCGAGGGAAAAATGAAAAGATCTATCAAGAAAGTAATGGAAATTTTTTAAGTTTAATTGAAATGATTGCAGAATTTGATCCAGTAATGCAAGAACATATTCAACGCATTAAAGACAATAAAATTCATACTCATTACCTTGGACATAAAATACAAAATGAATTGATAAATTTGTTAGCAAGTGAAATTAGAAATAAAATTATTAAAAACCTCATAGAAGCAAAATATTTTTCAATAATACTTGATTGCACTCCAGATGTAAGTCATCAAGAGCAAATGTCTTTTATATTACGATGTGTTAATATTTCATCAAGTCCAATTAAAGTTATGGAGTATTTTTTTGAATTCTTAAAAGTAGATGATACAACTGGAAAAGGTCTTTTTGATGCCATTGTGGGTGAAATAAAAAATATTGGGCTTGATATTAATAATTTAAGAGGACAAGGATATGATAATGGATCTAATATGAAGGGCAAGCAACAAGGAGTGCAAAAAAGAATTTTAGACTTAAATCCTAGATCCTTTTATACACCATGTGGTTGTTATAATCTAAATTTAGTACTTTGTGACATGGCAAATTCTTGCACTAAAGTTATATCATTTTTTGGAGTGGTACAATGAATATATTCACTATTTTCTTCTTCTACCAAACGATGGAAACTTTTACAAGACAAGATACCTAGTCTAAATCTTAAGTCATTGTCACAAACACGTTGGGAAAGTCGTGTTGAAATTGTTAAAGCAATAAGATTCCAAGCTCCACAAATAAGAGATGCTTTATTGAAATTAGTAGAAGTTAGTGAAGATCCTAAAACTAAAAGTGAAGCTAATTGCTTAGCAACATATGAGCTTGAAAATTTTGAGTTTTTGTTGGGCATGACTATTTGGTATGATATATTGTTTGCTGTTAACTCTGTTAGTAAAAATTTGCAATCAAAAGATATGTGTATTGATGTTGCTATAGAACAATTAAAAGGTCTTCTTTCTTTTTTTGAAAAATATAGAGAAAATGGATTTGCATCTGCTATGATTTCTTCTAAAGAAATTGCATTTGAAATGAATATAGAACCTGAATTTCGTGATACACGTATTATTCGTAGGAAAAAACAATTTGATGAGAATATTGATAATGGAATAACTAGATCTCTTGAAGAATCATTTAGAATTGATTATTTCTTGTATATAGTAGATCAAGCAATTTTTTCACTTCAAAGTAGATTTGAACAATTTAAGATATATGAAAATATTTTTGGTTTTTTTTTAGCGGTAAAAAGTTGAAGTCATTAGATGATAATAGTTTGAAAGAATATTGTCTTAATCTTGAATGTCCTTTAAAATATAACAACTATTCTGATATTGATGATTTAGATTTATTTTCAGAGTTAAAAATTTTAAAAGAAATTATACAAGAAGAAAATAATCCAATTGACATACTTAATTATATAAGAAGACTCGATTCTTTTCCAAATGCATATATTGCTTTTAGAATAATGTTAACAATTCCAGTAAGTGTTGCTTCGAGAAAAAGAAGTTTTTCAAAACTAAAATTAATAAAATCTTATTTAAGATCAACAATGTCTCAAGAAAGATTAAATGGATTAGCTATATTATCAATTGAAAAAGAAATATTAGCAGAACTTGATTATAAAAGTTTAATTAAAAATTTTGCATCTCAAAAAGCTAGAAAAATAAAATTTTAATAATTTTTTTTAATTTTAATAAAAAAAGCCTCATTTGAATATTTCGCTTTAGGCCTTTGAACTTGTTGGGCTGCCCCTGGCTCAATGGATCCATTGATGAAGCCACTTTTGTTTTTGGTTGTGAGAGCATGAATCATAGATTTACTCTAAGATGGATAATTGGCACCATTCAATTTGATTGGAACAAGCAAATGACTGGGATGATCCGAATGATGAATAAAATATGGGTTTGATGGATCTAGATTGAAACTATTGTTGGTTGTGTTTGAATTTTTTGAATGGGATTTTTCTGATGAGGTTTGATCTTTTCCTGCCATTTTTTTTTTGAAAATAAAGTAAACAGGGCCTAGAACATATGCTCTGATACCATCTTAAGAAAATAAACAGTAAACTTCTTAAAAAAATAAATGGCAGACTTGGATAATGAATAATAGAAAGTTGGCTGAATGTGTTTTTCATTAACAGAGTACAAAAATATATACACCTACATCTCAATCAATTCTACTAGATTTTAAGCTTCAAAATCTGTGATCCACTTTTAGTGGAATTTGATTTACACTATCTTAGGAAAGTAAATATATGGAGAATATTACAATTTCATTCCTTAACAACAGAAGAAGAGGATGAACATTTACATACCAAAGGAAATATACATGACCTTGAGGAGCCAAGACAGAGCTTCTATTTTGATCCAGCCAAAATATATCACAGACACTGACAAAGTCGGTGAAGTTTTTTTTTTATTATTTTGGAGTTCAAAGAAAGCTGAAGTAGATATAATAAACTTTACACTGCAATGATCAGAAGGCCGGGAAATTAAAAAAACAAGAAGACTTTACTTATCTTCTTTAAAATGCGTGCAGATTATAATTTGTCTTGTTCAAATGCTTAGTGGAGGACAGATTAGAAAAGATAAAAAAGAAAAGGATGGAGTCATGGAGATGCTCTGCCGGTTGGCTTTCCAGGAAGTGTTATGGAAAGAGGATGGGACTTGCGAGGATGTTAGTGCATAGAAAAAGTTTTGAAATTCTGCTTCAAATCTCTTTGAATGAAAAACATAAACTTAGTGTTATTTATGACTCTTTTGTAATTAAGCATTACTTGGTAAATTCTCCTCTAATAATGAGTAATGACCTACTTTTCAAAGCTTTTTATGAACTTGTTGCCTGCCTAAATCTTTTAAGTTGGACATGGAAAATAATTAATTTAGTGCCAATCTTGGGTATAAATAATAATTATTTACTCATAAAGGTGGCTTTCATAAAGGTGAAGGGTTTTTTTTTTTTTAAGTTCAAAGAAAACTGAAGCAGAAATGAACTTTGCACTGCAATAATCAGAAGATCAATGAATTAAAAAATAACAGACTTTCACTTATCTTCTTTTTAATTCTGCTTCTGATACAAATGAACAGAGCAAACAAGAAAAAGTAAAGTAAACAGAGCACTTTTAAGCATTACTTGGTAAATCTCTTCTAATAATGAGTAATGACCTACTTTTCAAAAGCTTAGCCTGCCTAAATCTTTTAAGTTGGACATAGAAAATAATTTAGTGCCAATCTTGGGTGTAAAGTTTACAGATGTATACTCAAATGCAAAAACCAAGAGCCATAGAAGAAAATGATGCACATAAATTTTGGCTGAATTACAATAATCAAAGAAACAAGTGGAAATCAAGTTTGCACTACAATAATCAGAGGCCCACTAGCAGAGGGAATTAAGACAACAGTTGATTCTTCTTCGGCTAGCGAGAGCACTTGAATACAGGAGAGAAAATTTTGAATAAATGATGTGATCCTTCTATTATTGTCGTTTCCATTTTTGTCATTTTGCAATCATTTTTCCCTTGAGCTCCACCTAGTTGCTTGCTCGGTTTAATGGCTTTCATGGAAAAATACTTTACCATATATAGTACAAGGGAAGGGAGATACCCGGAGCTTCCATGTAGATTTTTGTCCCTTTTATTTACTTACTAAGAAGGTGGATTTGATCATCTTAGTATTCGAATTCCCCCTTGATGGTTACTTACTCCTTACTGATGAAAAGACGAGACAGACTCACAGCTTTTTCTCTGTCATTGATGCTTAATTAGAATGACTATTTGATGGCTTCCAATTATGTTGCCCATTTTCGTAATTCTGTGATCTACCTGGTTGGTTTAATGGATTTCAGGTTAAAACACTTGCACTATTTTTTTTATTGTTGGGATTAACTTTTGTGATCAAATTATGCCCCCAATGGATTTAAAATATTATGGAAAAATAAATAAAAAGTTTCGAGATTCAATTTCCTTTTTCTAATTTTTTTTCCTCCATTGAATTATCTTAATGTATTGAAAGAAGTATCTTAATTTGTCTTTAAATTTTCTATTGTTTTTTGTAAGGGGCTACAATTGTTTGATAATATTTTAATCTAATTTGTCGTTTAGAAACTAAACTCAAAATGTATAAAATAATATTCTTAAAATTATTCTGAAAATGCCCTCTATAGGTCAAGGTACATCTCTACTCTTTGAACTATCATTTACAGATCATGTGTTTTTTTCCCCACGTTTTATTCATCGTTCTCTCGTCCCTGTATTTGTCCCATTATTTCATTGGGAGAGTAAAAGAAAATGAATCCCCCATTCTCCCGAAAGAACATGTGATAGTGGATCCATACTTTGCAAAATTGTCTGTAAATGAAGGAAGAAATAGTTTTGGTTAGTCGTCGCCTAATTGATTATCTCTGTTCCAAAGTTAACAAAGAAACGTCAACGTGAAATTAGGAAATTGCTCAACCCTTGTCTTGAGAGAATTGAGTCTAACGCGGAAACCCAATTTACCAAAGTAAAAGAGAGATTCTCGAAACTTTTTTGATATTTTTGATTTATTGCGGAATCAAACACAATATTAATGACACCATTTATGGAGAGTGTATTGTTATTAAAGAAGTATTATTGACTAATTCTCTCTCAAAGAATAAAAAAAAGATGGAGATACTCTGTTAAAGAAAATTCTAATTAATATAAAATGTGTTTCATGTTTGTGATTTTAAATGTAATAATATCTTTTTTATAATATTTAAAAAATTAAATTATTTTAATAAATAAAGTATAAATTTCCACTAAACAAAATATTAAGCACAATCTCCACCACCTTTATCCTTGGAGGCCAATCCCTGTGAGAACAACAACGTAAGCACCCACCAAGAGAATAAACAAAATTGATTACATGAAGGACCCCTGTAACAAAAGACAAATGCTGTGTGAACAATCAACAAAAGATGGCCCCCAGAAGCATTCAAAAGACTTGTCAAGAGCAGCTGCCAAAGAAATTAATTTCACAATTTCAATTTTTTCCTTGTGCTCCTATATATGCAATGGGCGGTGGAATCGTCGATTCACTTTTGAATTATTAATGCTTTTTTTGGTCATTTTTCAATTACTTTTCAGTATTTATTTTTAACTTATTTAATTGGTTTACATGAAAAACAGTTGACTCTCTTTGTAAGCAAAAACTACTATTATTATTTCGTAAATGTCGTTAAGCGTAAACATTTGATTCTCTCTATTTATGATTCTTTTGTAATTAAGCATCACTTGGTGAATTCTCCTCTAATAATGAGTAATGACCTACTTTTAAAAGCTTTTTGTGAACTTGTTGCCTGCCTAAATCAATTAAGTTGGACATGGAAAAAAAATTTAGTGCCAATTTTGCATGTAAAGTTTGCAGATGAATACTCAAATGCAAAAACCAAGAGCCATAGAAGAAAATGACGCACATATATACCAAGGAAAGACGTAGTTTCAGGAGGCAAGGCTAAGCTTCTATTTTTATCAAAGAAAACTGAAATAGAAATCAAGTTTGCGCTACAATAATCAGAAGCCCACTAGCAGAGGGAATTAAGAAGCAAGAGTTAATTCTTCTTCGGCTAGCAAAAACACTTTAATACAGGACAGAAACTACGAGGAAGATTTCCGGAGCTTTCGTATAGATATTTTTCTCTTTTTACTAGTGGGACATGGAATCATGAGCACTTTTATCAGTTTGAGAAGAAAACTGATACACTATTATGAAAACCTGCTTGGTTAAACTTTTTTACTGAAGCATATAGATTTAAATTGGACAAAATTCACATAAAATGGGAGACTGGAACCTTTGAAGCTAATAATTTCTTTGTCCATTTAGAGAAAAGCCTCATGATCAATCAGCAGCACTAGAAGAAATTATTTATAAAGAAATCAATGGAACAAAAAACAGGCATTTTGGCAAGTTGCAAAAGGTATTCCTTGAGTGTGACGTTACTTTTAAACGAATGGATACCCCATTTTTGCCTCTTTTTAAAGCATATCAGAACCCAAAATTGCCTTTTATATTTAGGTGGAGATGGAATATATAAATGGATGGCTCTCCTCCTTTATCTTGTCCATTATTCTTTTGCTTAATGCCTGTTTTTATTCTTTTAAACAGAACAAGATTCCACTCAAGTTTTCTTTCATTCCATATTCTTTGCTACTTATTGAACAATGACAGAAAAAATAATTAACCGTTTTTTAATCACTAAATTGATTCTTTATTTCTTTTCTTTAGTTCCTCACTGCTTACGACTTAATAATGGGGAAAAGTAAGCTTCAACTTTTAATTTAAAACAATAAAGAAAGATTACAAGGAGCATAAATACATGTAATTGACTTTGTTTAATTTATCACTAAATAACACAAAAAATTGATAAGTATAAATTGTAATACAATAATTAAATCGCTATATAATTAACCTCAGAATTCTCTTTCTTTCCTATGTTAACTAATTGATAAGTGAAATGCAAATTTAACTGATCTGAATCACTTTCCTTTGATGTAGAAAAAACAAGTGATTTCTTTAATTCTAAATAGTCTTTATTCACATTGAGTGATTGCTTTATGTTGTCTCCATCCAATTATTACTTCACCTCACAAGTTTCAACAAATAGGTAATATGGAAACAAAATTGATTTCGAATTTTTTCTACTTAATTTCTTTTTTTTTTAGACAATGATATTCTATGGTAAGAAGACATGAGCTCCTAGACGAAATGTGGATAATGGTCAATTTATTAACAAAGTAGAGAAAATATATTTATATTGTTGTAACATATTGAAGATAATGACGAAAGTTTCCTTCTAAATTAAAATTAATTAATTACTAGTTTTTATTCCTAATATATTAAAACAAAATTCTTTTCCAATTAGAATAAGGTTCAAAAACAACATTATAATGTTTATTCTTGGACCCCAAAAACTAAATTTTTAAATACGTTATCTGTGTTGATCATTGAGAAAAGTTAAGCTAAAAAATTTTTAAGAAAATTTCATCCATTGTTTTTCCTTGTGATGGGGAAAATTTTAGTCAATCGTCACCTAATTGACTATCTTTGTTTTGAGGTTAACAAAGAAACATCAATGTGGAATTAGGACTCTTCTTAACTTTTGCCTTAATAAAACTAAATCTAACGCAGAAATCAACTTTTGAATTATTAATATCACCTATTTATTTTTAATAATTCTACGGTCCTTTTTTATAGTTACTTTTGTTTCAAATCTGCTTCAAATCCCAGTTACCACTTGAAACTACAGAGAAAAAGTTTCAGCAAAGAT
Source organism: Theobroma grandiflorum (assembly GCA_036013995.1). Lineage (NCBI taxonomy): Eukaryota > Viridiplantae > Streptophyta > Magnoliopsida > Malvales > Malvaceae > Theobroma > Theobroma grandiflorum. Next base: position 34,974,089 of record CP142133.1, read on the forward strand.
TTCTATTCTTTGGAATCTCTTTTGTTTGTTTTTTCTTATTGTTACTATTTTTCTTATTCTAATCCTTAGTTGAAGACAAGGACCCAAACATCTTTTGCCTTAAGGAATTATTGGCCTTACCTTTTCTTAGGGACCAAACATCATTTATTCCGTGGAACTAGTAGGAGCTTCAAGACTTGTTTCTTTTGAATAAAGGAAAGAGATGAGCTTATGCAAGCGAATTAATATACTGTAAAAGGTACTGAAATCCTTTCTTGAAACTTACCTCTCTATTCTCACCACTTGAATGTGAAAGAGTAAGAGAAACACAAAGGACCTTTGAAAGCAATTAGCATAAAGCTAATATAAGGCTCCATTTGTATTTTTTTTAGTTTAGTTCAAGATATGTATTATTGAAATGATACTAACAAGAAAAAGCACTTAATAATCTGAAAAGTGACCTAAATATTTATATATATATATATTTCTTATATTTCAAACAAATTGTATTTTTGTGTTTAATTAAGTCCATGTACACTAAACATTTATTCAATTTAGTCCCTGTACCATATTCTTTTCTTCAATTTAGTCCCTCTGACACATCAACATGTCAATGCATTTTCAAACAATTGGGTGATGTGGCAATGCCATGTCAGCATGTCAGACACAAATATGCTGCCACATCATCGAAATTTGCCATGTCAACATTGACGTAATCACCTTTAATGGTCAAACTGGATGCTGTTAGGGAGAAAGATTAAGTTGGAGCAATTTCTAAAATAGAGGGACTAAATTGAACAAAATGTATGAATACAGGGATTGCTAGGGTATTTTGACCATAGATAATTTCATGGTATAAAAATTAATTATAATTTTATTTTATTTCATTATGAATTTTATGACTTATAATTATGATAATTTAGGAGATGTCACTGCTAAACCTTTTCTTAATCTATCAGGTAGAACACTCTTTGAAAAAAAAAATTATTAGATAGAACAATTTGTTTTATCATCTCCTTCCATCTCATTATTTTTATTCTTTATTGAATTTTTTTGTTAAATAAACTCGACTTTGATCATTATTTTTAGTAACATGGTAAAGTTATGAAAATTTTGAAAATAAGCTTTCAAAATTTTGAATTTTAAATTTTTAAAAAATAGTTTTTGAAAATTTAATTTTATATAATATTTTAAAAAAATGATAAAATTGAGTTCATTAATTTGACAAAAAAAATAAAACACCTATAAACAAAATGGGACGGAGATAGCATGTATTTGTCACAATATTAGGTTCCCTTTGATAAATATTTTAGTGTTTTTTCCTTTTCTTTTTATGCCAAAAATGAATAAAAAAGAAAAGGCAAAATAAATAGAAAAATAAAAATAAATAGTAAAAAAAACAAAAGATAAAAAGTATCAAACTGGTACAGAATCTTAAAAAATAATCTTGTAATTATTGAAACGTATGGTAAGAGAAGGAAACTAAATTGAACTTACTAATTCTAAGTGCATGTAGAAATGATTCAATCCCTTCTTATAATTCTTATTGTAAGCATTACTTGGTAAAATTGTCTTTTATCATTACAAAAAATCAGAGTATTACCGATGGAATTGATTCCGTCAATAAAATTCTGTCGATATTTACTGACAAAACACCGAAAGATTACCGACGGATACAGACACCATGTATTACCGATGAAATACTAACGAAGTTGCTGAATGATATTGTTGAGAATATGCTGATATTGGTGTTTCGTTATTGGTTTTGTTGGCTGTTTTCCATGCTATTGAGTTTTTGAGCTGCTTGAGATGGCCATGTACTTAATTGTTTTAACGCTATTGTCACTGAAGTAATGTTGCTGGATTTTGTGCTTGGGTTATTGGATTTGTTTCGCTGGTCTTGCTTTGGGTGAAAGAATTCTGAACCTAACAGTATTGAACAAGCTTGCGAATTGTTAGCTTAATAAATCATTGAAAATTTTCAAAGGTTTCTGTTTTGGCATATATCTGCAGTTTGGGTGTTTGTATTTTTTTGAGATTTGAGGTATCCCCTTGGTCTGTTTCATAACTCCACCATTAGGTAAAACTTTCACTAAATCAGCTTTTGTTTTAATTTAATATTGTAATACCCCGTATCCTCGTTAGACACAAATAAGACTTTATTGATCAAATGAATGATTATTTGATGTGAATTAGCGTGCTAAGGAACGCTTAAGAATAAAATGTATCGTATGTGCAGAACTCATAATTAAATAATAATATTTTTATCGGAGATAAATTAGTAAGTTAAAGGATGATTCAGAGATAAATTGACACATAATAATGTGTTTCGAGACCAAAGAAGACAAGTGAAAATTTTTGGAATAAAATAATATTTTATTGATAAAATAATATTAAAATATTAATATTTTATTGGAGGTCAGAATTAGTTATGAAAAATGAAATATGACTAATTTAAGTGGGGGAGGAGCAGTAAAGAAGAATTTTGGACGAAAACGACGAAAATAGTACGATGCGCATTTTAGTTGAGTTAACATGGTGAGAAAATATTTAAATATTATGGAGACACCGCGTTGGAATGCAATCTCAATAATTTGATTTTATATATGTGAAGGAAGAATAATTTTGAAAGAAATTGAAATTTAATAAGTGTGGATAGGAATGAAAAATATTGGACTTAATTTTTAGAGAGCAAAGTGTTAAAGAACACAAAAATGTTCTTGTATATGCTTGAGTACTTTGGCCATATCTCGAGCTACAGAATTCCAATTGAAGCAATTCTTCAACCATTGAAAAGCTAAGAGACAAAGCTACAACTTTGATGAGATCACTTCACCCAGTTCTGTCTCTAACATAGAGAAAATCACGTTGGAAAATGACGAGGCGTCATATCTCGAGAATAAAAATTTCAAAGATTGATAATTAAATTTTTAGAGTCTCTTAGTACAATTTTGAGCCTAATTAAATCCTAGATTAATTAAAGGCTTAAATGAATATTTAGAAGGTGAAATGAGGGTAAGAGTTTGTTAAAATTTTAAGTTATAAATATAATAAGTATATATATAAATATATATATGTTTAAGATCACATGGGTAGCAGCCCATGTGTAAAATGTGAGACTTTTCTAAGTCAAAAGAAGGGAGCTGGTCAAGGAGAGTGAGAGGAAAGGAAAAGATAAAAAAAAGAAGATGGTAGGAGGCTCTAGAAGAGTTGGCTGAAGTAAGAAACAAAAGACAAGAAAAACAAAATGGAGAGCAAAGAAAGAAACGGTGAAATAGAGAGAAGAAAGTGGCGTGAAAGGGGGGAGAAAGAAGTCAGAAAAATTTGATAATTTTGTGGGAGGTAGAAGCTGATCCTTGCTGCACTTTTGGAGAAGAAAAAGGTTGGTTTCAAGTGCAGAAAATTGGCAGCAAAAGACGAGAGAAAAGAGAAGAAAATTCGGTTCTTGAGAGAGGTATGAAATCTGAAAATTCTGCACTTTGTTTGGGGGCTGTTTTGATGCCTTTTGAGGGGGTTTTAGGTGCTGAAAATTCCAGGTTATTGATGTTAGAAATTGAGCTTTAAGTTGCTGAAATTTTGAGAGTTTTGGTGGCTAAAAATGGTGATGTTTGGCTGCTGCAAATTGGAGTTAAAGAATACAGCATAGTTGCTGGAAATTTCCAGGTTTCATGCCATGGAAAAGTTGAGCTAGTGGTGACCAATTTTGAGAGAAAAGAAAGGAGAAGGCCACGGTGGTGAAGGGAGGAGGAAGAAGAAAGAGAAATGGGCTGGAAAAAGATGGAAGAAAGCAACGTAGAAGAGAAGAAGAAAAAAAAAAGAGAAAAAGAAAAAGAAAAAAAATTGGTGGGCATGACCCATGAAAAAATTAACATGGGCATGGCCCAATGACAATTAAATGGGCTTGGCCCAATAGAAAAATTTGATAAACCCATGGACAAGGTCCAATAGCTTGGGGGAAAGAAAAGGTCCAATGACAAGGAAAAATAGAAAAGCCCAATGGAACATGTCGCGGAGGCGTGCTGAATGAGACACGCGACTGACAAATAGAAATAATCATACACGCGTACAAAAATAGCGATGTAATATCCCGCTATTTCGAGGTGAGTAGGGGGTGTCAATTTCTAAATATTCTGTATATAGATATGCTTCTACGTGTATTTTACGTGCAATGCAATTTTTACGAAAAGCATGTGTTGAATAAATTTTAAAGAATTGTGAGTGCAAACTATTTTAGAAATCATTTGAAAATATATATATATATATATTATACGTAAAGTATTTTAAACCGGGAAACAAGCGTTTTGAAATGATTTGCATCAAAAAGAAAAATGTGCCTTAATGTTTGTGTGATGTGCATTTCATGAAATATTTAAATATTCATCGTACTAGTTTGATAGAAAATATCATGCAAATGTTTACAACGAACATTTTGTAAAATGAGAATTTCAACGTGACACGAGGATTGATAATTTGAAAAAAAAAGATTTAAAATATCCCTTTAAAAATCATTTTGAAATCGAATGATGATTTTAGAAAAATTAAATAATTTGATAATACATATTTGTGTTATAGAAATTATGCTTTGAAATTTATGGCTTATAACAGTGTGATGGCATGATTGGTTGATTGGCATTTATATTAAATTTTTTTTTTGAACTGATTGTTTTGCTTGGATTGGCCCGGTAATATTTTGATTGCCATATCATGCTATTTAAATTTTATTGATTGGTGGGTTATAGGATAGTCACTGCAGTGGCGGGTGCCATGGACTGCCTTTAGGAGGGGCACGGTTACCCGGTTATATTCATACCTCGGTAGTAGAGGCGCGGAGGGTATCTCCTGAGGTATGGTTAGAGTTCCCTTCGATCGACCCATCACGGGAAGGTGAACTCCGCTAACGCCAAGGAATGGCTATGGTTTCTAAACAAAAAAATATGTTTTATGAGTACATAAAATTTTTAACAGCCTTGGCGGATTCGGTTAGGTGCCCTCGCCCAAGGTATCACCGAATATGAGTTTTTGGCACGAGCCAAGTTTTATTAAAATCAGAAGCCTTACTAATTATTTTTGACAAAATGTAATTATTTTACATGAATTGAAATAAGTTTTAATATTATGAGTTGTATTTCCTTGCATGGTGAAATTTGATTTAAACGGATTTTTACAGCTCCTTTATTTGTTTTTCCATGAAATGGATTTGAAATTCCTCGCGTAAAGGTGAGTTATGATTATTGCATGACTTTAAACAATGTTGGTCTCACGGGAGCTAACTTGATTTTATCAATTTGGTTCGAAATTTGTTATCAACATATTTTGATGAGGAAATATTATTATTTCAATTGATTATACTTTCAAAAATTCTCGAATTTCGATATAAGGCACAAAATCCCTATTTGAGACAAATTATTTTTATGATTCTGTATTTGACATTCAACTGATCTTCCGCTTGCTTGTTTCCCATCTAGACCCTACTCACTGGGTCAATGATATTCACTGAGTCTATGAGACTCATCTGCCATTTTATTTCCCTTTTTGCAGACAGAGATCGTTTTAGTGTGAAGTCATTGACGCGTTCGCGTGTGGTCTATCGTGAATAGGTAAAGGCATCTCCTAGCACACTATTATGAGTCGCTCCGCTGTGTCCTGTACCTGTTATGCTTGAAGTCAAGTCGTAGTATTCTACTTATTAAGTTGTAAATAAATTTTAAATTTGTATATAAACATTAGTTTGAAAAATTATAGATTTTGGCGTATATGTAATTGTGGATAAATAAGGAAAAAGTTTATAGTGATTTTTATATTTATGATTTAATTCAGTATATGAAAGTAATACTACTATTTGATAAGTGAATGTAATGGATTAACGAGCAATTTTGGTCAGGCTTGTTCGGGACTTAGCAGGTTTTTTCCGGAAGTTTCGGACGCCGGTAGCGACTGGGGAGTGGTTGTTACAAATATACAATAGCTAGGGAAGCTATAATGTTGTGAAAAGGCCACCCTTAATTTGCTCAAGCAATTCTTTACCAAAATGGAGATTTATATACAGTGACTAACAATAAAAGGAAATTCATATTAGTAATATTGTATTAGCAATTAATTAAATTAAATTGGGGTATACTAAATAAAATTATATAATTTCAAAAATAATTGAATTAATTAATGTATTGAGTAATCAAGTATTTGTAATTAAGCAATTAATTAAATTAGTAAAGTTAGTGAAATTTAAAAAAAAAAAATTAATTAAGGTATTTTTAAATTAATTAAATAATTTAACTAATTAAATAAAAAATACTTGAATAATTAAGAATTTTTAAAAAAATTTGCATTAATTAAGGTGTTAATGAGTTAATTAAGTAATGTAATGTGTTAGTAATTAAGAAATTAATTAAATAAAGAAATATTATATATTACTTTTTTATTTAAATTAATTAAGGTTTGAGGGAATTAATTATCACATAATTTAACTAATTAAAAAGAATCATGTATTAGTAAAAAAGTAATTAATTAAATAAGTAAATATAATAAATTAATTTACTAATCTAAAATTCTGCCAGCGTTGAAGAGTGAAGCGGATAAATCCTATTGTGTAAAAGCGCTGAATGATAAGGATGATAACGTTATTAAATGTTCTTATCCCATGACTGAAGGTGCTGGTTCGGACAGATTTAAAATTCTGCCTGCTGTGATTAATGGGCCACTATCCATTACGGGAGGTTATTGTGGGGATATTTGGATAATTTAAAGAAAATGGTTTTAATTCCTTTTCATTATTCCAATGATGGGGGTCTGGACACTGATGTCCGGTTGTATAGGAATGGCGTGGAGGACATGAGAAATTGTTAGTCGGACAAGAATGGTGAGGTGGTTACACCTTTGGCCGTCGAACCATCTTGTTTAAATTCTGGGGAGAATCAGTACCAAATTGAGTGTAGCGATGAATGTTAGCAAACAAGGGAATGAAATTGAGGCAGAGGCAACATTAATCCCCTTAATTGATGTCAGCGTTAAATTGGGTGTGAAATTTGTGGCTGCGCAAGAGGATATGATTAATGTTGTGGTTGCTCTTGAAAGGGGAGGAACAGGGCTTGTAAAGCTCAAGTGATACGTGTTTTGGTTGTGTGTTTGATTCTTAATGATTGTGTTAACATGGAATGTTAGACGGTTGTGTAGGGGTGAAAAGAAAAGATCTATTAGGCGGTAAATTGGCAGGGAGAGTCCTGATATGGTCTTTCTTCAGGAGACTAAATTGAAATATGTAGTACAGAGTTGCTACGAGTCAGTTTGGAGAAGAGATCAAGTAAAGGGGATTGGTGTGAAATCTGAGGGCGCATCTGGAGGTCTCATGGCATGTGGCGTGGGAGTTTCTTTAATATGGAGGAAGATGCTTTGAATAGATATTTTATTCTTGTGACAGGAAATGTTCAAGGAATCTTTGATGAAAAGTGTGGGTTCTTAAACGTGTACGCACCTAATGATGAGGCAGAAAAAGTTCTATTACGGGCTACATTACGACAAGAGATGTAATGCAGGGATGTTTGGTGGTGTGTGGGAGGTTATTTTAATACTGTTCGTACCGAGGAGGAAAGGATTGGTGAGAATGATAGTAGTCGATCTGCATCTACTTTTTCCAGTTTTAATTATGATGCTGTCTTAGTAGATATGTCAATGATGGGTGGGTCATTTACTTGAAGCAATAGGAGGGAGCAGGTAACTTTTTGTAGACTGGATAGGTTACTTCTGGATGCTAATTGGTTGGGTTCGTTGGAAAATTTGGTACAAAAGTGTTTATCAAGCTCTCTCTCATATCATAATCCTGTCATGATAACAAGTAAGTATTTTGACTGGAGTCCTAAACCTTTTCGTGTTTTTAATTATTGGTTTGATGATAAATCCTGTCATGATTGGATTAAGGATAATTGGAGTAAGGTGCAGGTAGGAACTAATAGAAGGCCGAGTATCTGGTGGGGATGAAAAGTATGGCATAATAATCGTTTTGGATTGATTTCGAAATGAATTGAGATACTAAAGGCGGATATCCACGATGTGGAGGCTATTTGGCAATTGAATTGCTCTGATTTTGGTATGAGAGATAGGATAACGACTAAGAGAGTGGAATTATGGGACTTGCATAGAATAGAGGAGAGAAAATGGAAAGAGCAGTCTCGGGTATATGATGGATTTCGGAGGGTGATAGAAATACTCGATTCTTTCATGCTATGGTCTTAGAAAGGAAACGATTAAATAATTTGGGTTGTATTTCAGTAAATGGTGAGATTATGGAGGAGCCTTTGTTGATTAAAAAGGAGGTTTTAAAACATTTGCGTAAATTTGTCTCTGCACGTAAAACAATGAACGTGGCGGAACTTCAATGTGGAGTGAGACGTTTAAAGGTGGAATCCGCAACTGCTCTAAAGTGTCCTTTCTTGGAATTTGGGGTATGGGAGATTATTAAGGAGAGTGATAATAATAAAGCTCCAGAGTCAGATGGTTTCAATTTAAATTTCTTTAAGACTCAATGGTTTGTGATCAAAGGCGAGGTTATGGAATTTGTCCAGGATTTCTATGATACTAGTCATCTAGGACATGGGGTGAATGAGAGTTTTACCACTTTGATTTTTAAGAAGAAGAATCCTAGTTCAGTTGGGGATTATAGACCAATTAGTTTGGTGGCTAGTATTTATAAATTGGTAAGGAAGTTACTTGCAAACAGATTGAAAGGGTTATTGGGGAAGTAGTAGAGAAAAATCAGTTTGCTTTTATCGCTGGGAGGCAAATCTTAGATTCGGCATTAATTGCTAATGAATTGGTTGACCTTATGAGTAAGAGTGGTGAGGGGGGTTTGTTGTTGAAGGTGGTTTTGAGAAGGCTTATGATAAGGTATGCTGGGAGTGTTTGGAGTTTACTTTGGAAAAAATGGGTTTTGGGAGGAGGTGGTGTGGATGGGTTATGGAGTGTGTGAAAACTGCCTCTGTTTTTGTCCCTGTAAATGGATCTCTTACCAAACCAATCAAATTGCCACGAGGTTTGCGTCAAGGTTGTCCTCTGTCTCCTTTTTTATTTAATTTGGTCGTGGAAGTTTTTAGTTGTCTGCTGGAAAAGGCTAATGACAATAGAATTTGTAATGGAATGCCGATTGAAAGTAAAGGCTTACATTGGACGTAATTGCAATTTGTAGATGATACCCTCCTCTTTTGCAAACCAAATTCATCGGAGCTTCTTAATATGAAGGGAATGTTAAGGTTTTTCAGATCACGTCTGGCCTTAAAAATAACTTTCGGACGAGTTGCTTATTTGGTGTTGGTGTTGATAAGGAGATCTTGGGATCTCGGGCTGAGAGAATTCAATGTAAGGTGGGTAACCTCCCAACCACTTATCTGGGTTTGCCACTGGGTATGAATTTATCATCCATGAAAATATGGAAACCTCTTGGTGGATAGAGTGAAGGATAAGCTTGAAGGGTGGAAGGCTAAGTTTCTATCTCGTGGTGGTAGAATAACTCTTTTAAAGTCAGCGATTAGCAGTCTGCCCATCTATTATATGTCTTTGTTTCAAATCCCACGTGGGGTGCAATTTGAGTTGAAAAAACTTCAACGTAGTTTTCTTTGGAAAGGGGCTAGTCATAATAAAGAGTCACATTTCATTAAATGGGGAAACGTTGGCTATGAAAAGGAGAACGGGGTTTGGGGTTAGTGGATCTTGAAATCAGAAATAGAAGTCTTCTAATCAAATGGCTATGGAGGTATGAGAATGAGAGAGAGGAATTATGGAGGAGAATCATGGCAGTAAAGAATGACTACGATCTGAATGCCCTGTCATCTAAAGCTGCTGTTACACTAATTGCTCTAAGGAATGGAAAAATATCATATCTCCTTTAATGGCTGCTGATAAATTTTTCTTGCAGGCTAAAGCGAATTTGGGAGTGATTGTAGGTGATGGGAGTTCAATTTTATTTTGACATGATGAATGGTTGGAGGATTGAGTCTTAAAATTGGAGCTTTCTAGACTTTATGCGTTGGCTCAAAAGAAAGTATAAGGCTTTGTGAGTATGGAAGTGGAGAGAGAATGAGTGGCAATGGCAAATTGAACTAAGAAGGCAGTTATTCGGATGGGAATTTGAGCAATGGACACGCCTATGGCGTCACTTGAGAGAGTATTCTCTAGGTGATGGGTTTAGCAATGGAATTGTCTGAAAGCTAATCCAAGTGGAATGTTTTTTGCAAAGCCTTTTTCTCAAACTGCTAATATGACTAACTCTGATAAGTCTGATTTATGGAAAAAGGTTTGGATGGGTTATGTACCACATAGAGTTCAAATATTTTTTTGGCAATTGATGTGGGAAAAAATAGCTGTGAAAGCTGAGCTATTAAAAGGGAAATTAATTGGACAGGATCAAATGATGTGTGTTCTATGTAAAAGACATCCAGAGACTGTAAACCACGTGTTTTTTACTTGTGATGAATCTTGGTCTATATCGGGATTGTGGTTATCAGATTAGAATATTAGTTGGGTCTCTCCTTTTCATGCTCAAAATTTTTTTCTGGCTTGGATTTCCGCTTGTATTGGTAAGGACAAATTGAAAATTTGGATTTTAGCTTGTTTATGCAATATCCCGGTCTATTTGGCTATTCAGGAATGATATCATATTTAATGGAAAGAATTGGGATATTAAGCAGTTGTATGATTTGATTATATTAAGGGTTGCTGTGTGGAGTAAAGCTAAGTACCCGAATTTGGTAGAGTTCCATGAGAATTTGTTTAGAAATCCGAGTCCTGTGTCCATAGCCCCCAAGTCAAAGCCGGCCAGAGAGATGATATGGGAGGCTCCTATGATGGGTTGGGTAAAATTTAATATGGATGGTGCGTCGGTTGAAAACCCAGGAGATGCAGGAATTGGAGGAATTTTACGCAATTATAAGAGAGATATTCTTATTAGATTTTCAAGGTCATTGGGGGTGTGTGATGCAAACTTTGCAGAAATTGTGGCGCTATCAAATAAGTGTTTCTTTTGTTCATTAAATTTCTACGATACTCGCAATTAAAATTATGAATAGAAAGTGATTCGATGAATACGGTGAGGCGGATAAATAATCCTTCAAAGGCTCCATGGAGTTGTAGACAATGTATGGTGCAAATTGGCTGTTTACAGAAGGCAATTAAATTCTGAAAGGTAATGAGTTAATTAAATAATTTATGATGTTAAATAATGTAATGTGTTAGTAATTAGGAAATTAATTAATTAAGTAAGATTATATAATATTAGATTTATTTAAATTAATTATATAATTTAACTAATTAAAAAGAATCATGTATTAGTAATTAAGCAATTAATTAGATTAGTAAATGTACTCAAATTTAAAATTATTTAAATTAATTAAGGTTTTATTAAATTAATGAAATAATTTAGCTAAGCAAATGAAAAAATGTTTTACTAATTAAGCAATTATTTAAGTTAGTAATATCTTTAAAATTTAAAACTATCTAAATTAATTAAGGTGTTAAAGAATTAATCAAATAATTTAGTTAATTAAGTTCTGTAATGTGTTAGTAATTAATCAATTAAATAAATTAGTAAATTTAGTAATATTTATAATTAGAGAAAATTAATAAATGTTTTATTAAATTATTTATTTTTAAATTCATTTAAATTAAGTAATATTTTAATAAATTACAGCGTCGCAAAACAAATAAAATTTTTATAATTCTAGCATTTAAGTTGGATTTTATTTTCAATTGGTGTTTGTGTTAACATCTGATAATGGAAAACGCATATGTCCGTTATAATATTTTTCTCAAAATGGTGCAAGATAGGAGTTGGATGTATTCCTAAGTCGATTCAAGTAGATTTTTTTTAAGATCGAATTTGTGAATGGTATAAATGAATTTATTTTATTTACGTTCAATCAACCAAGGTATGTGACTAAATATAAGATCATATGTCCTTACTCTCAGTGTATGAATAGCAAGTTCTTGGTTGATGATAAGGTTTGGGAACACCTATTTCATAAAGGGTTTACTAGTGCATGCACAACATGGGATGCACATGGTGAATCGTTCCATACCGGCTAATCATCTGGACATTTTGTTGGTGAGCAAAACAAAGCTGTTAATGAACTCAGAGTAGAAAATTCATATGCTGAAACGGTTATAGATGCTTTACGATCGGAGTTTCAATTCAATGATGAGACCCAAAATGAACTGGTCATTCTTGAAGATCCAAATTCAAAAGCTGCATTCTTCTCTTTGTTGTTAAATGATACCGATGCTGCTTTGTGGGTCGAATGCAGAAAGCACACAAAACTGTCAATTATGTTCTAATTACTGAATGTGAACTTAGAATTTAACATGATTGAGGCATGCTTTAATCGTCTGGTGCAGCTAGTGAAAGAGATGTTGCCATCCAATGAAGCATTACTAACAAACTTCTATAAAATGAAGACACAGCTAAAAGAACTTGGGCTCGGTTATTAGAAAATTCATGCATGTAAGAATTAATTGTGTGTTGTTTTATGACGAATATTCCGAATTGTTTTATTGTCCATCTTGTGGTCATTTTTGATATAAACCAAATAAATCAAGGGGAAGAAGGAAAAACAAAATTCTTTTATGATTTTGCGATATTTTCCACTAACATCAAGATTGCAGAGGTTAGATATGCCAAGGAAAACTGCAGATTACATGACATGGCATGCCACACGCCAATATATTGATGGAGTGCTAAGGCATCTTGTTTATGGTGAGGCATGTCAACCTTTTAATCGCATCCATCAGTCTTTTGCCTTTAGGCCTCGCAGCGTCAGACTCAATTTATATTGAAATGGTTTTTGTCCATTCGGGCTGATAGTGAAACTATATTTTATTTGGCTTGTAATGGTCACTATGTATAACTTATCTCTGTGGATGCACATGAAGCAACCGTACATCTTTCTTAGTATGGTCATCTCGGGGAGGACAAGTTCCAGACGGAATATTAATATGTTCCTCCAACCTCTGATGGATGCAACGGAGGTTTGGTGCATATAAGAGAAGATTTGCAAGGACTGCCTCAAGGACTTATTATATATATTGAAACATGTGCATTAGGAGGTTTAGGTACTAACTCCATGTAACATTATCTTTCATAGCTTTCAGTTCAAGAGTAATTACCTCTTTCCAATACAAATGATTAATGGTCTCATAGTAAGACTTTGGTTCTTGTATTTGTGAAACTGAAATGGTAAAATTTTTATGTGCAGGTGAGAAATGACAAATGCATTAAAATAAGATGGATAGTAATTGTGTATGCCATAAAGAGCAGGTCGATATGATATGCATCAAGGTATTTTGGGACTTGTTTGATTCTGGTACTCTTTCTAATAGGTACCAATTCAATGTTGTTTTGGTGATAGTTGCTACTTGTAGCAGTCTGCACACTGTCAGCTGCAGTAGACATGCTGACAGTGTTAGGTGAATTTGATGACAAATCATTATAATTTTAAGTTTGTAAAGGTGAAACAAGTTCGGGAAACCTTGACTCAGCTGATGTGTTGTCAAGAAAAGAAAAACTGGGTTGATAAGAGTCAGAAATGTCTATGTGACTGGCATGCACATCAGGTGTTTGACAGAATGTAGATGACCGTGTGTTTTGCTTAGAACATTGAAATGGGAATCCTTTCTCATAAAAAATGACATTTCTGGATATAAGAACCCTATTTGCATCAAGATCATATACTTATAAGCTTTAACATTGCTTTAATAACCTAGTAATACACATTTACTTTCCTTATTATCTAATTTCTTTCTGTTATGTAAGAGTGCAGACACAAAACACAATAATCCAAACACTTTGAAATGCTTATAGGTAGGTGGTTTGTTGTACAACATCTCATATGGGGACTTGTTTTTGAGAATTTTGGTTGGAATCCTGTTAATTATATGAACTACTGTTAGCATAGCATCACCTTAAAAATGAATTTGAAGACTTGATTGATGCATGAGAGCTCTTGCCACCACTAGAATATGTCGGTGCTTCATTTCAACAACAGCATTATGTTATGGTGTCTCTACTTAGGACATTTGATGAGCAACTCCTGTTTTTGGATAGGAATCACTGAGTTTAAATTATTAACCATTGTCAGACCTTGAAAACTTGATTGATGAATTAAAATGCCTTTGTACATACTTATCAAAAGAAAGAAAAATGGTTAAAACATCTTAGTTGCTTTTCATCGAAAACACCCAAGTAAACCAACTGTAGTCATCTACCAAAGTGAGAAAGAACCTTTGTCCTGACAATTTTGGTGTCTCATATGGTCCCCATATGTCAGTATGCACAAGTTCAAAAATTTTCTCAGAACCTTGAACATGAACTAGGAAAGCAAGTTTTCTTTGTTTAGCCATGGGACAAACTTAACAAAGCAAGTCATTTGTGCATTTCACATGAGGAAATCTCTAATTGATTACATTAATTCTTTCAACAGGGATATGGCCTAACCTAAAATGCGATAGATAAAAAAGTTGTACTCTATCTTGGAAACATTAACAGATAAAACTTTTGGAGTCTTTACAAAATTTTCAAAACAAATTTTTGATAAATCTTGCTCAGCTTGATTCTCTTGCATTAGATAAAGTCTTGAGTAGGCTCTACCAACCTTAATCACCTTCCACGAAGGAATACCCTGGACAACATAGTGTTTGCCAGTGAATAGCATACAAGCTTTCTTGCCATTTGTAATCTAACCTGTTGACATTAGATTAAATTTGAAACTTGGGACATGTAAAACATTATGCAAAATCAATGAAGAACTCAACTTGACAGCTCCAATTTGAGACACAGGAATTTTTCTATTGCTTGGTGTAAAGCCCGACCCTAACTTATACTTGACATGACATTTACATGCATTGGATAGCATGTTTGTATATTGAAATGCCCTGGAAACGTAGTAAAAGTCGATAGTATACCGAGCTGTACAATTAAGCAGATCGAACCTCGAACTAGTTTAAATAGAGATTTGAGAATGAAATTGAAGATTTTAGAACCCTAGAATGCCTTATAATGGTGATTAGGAGTTCGATGGTGAATTTGGAGTCAATTGGACAATTTCGGATCCTATGGGCAAAATGATCATTTTACCACCCGGGGACAAAAATTGAATTTTTGACAGAATTTTGATCAAATTTAAATATTTAGAGTGTGATATGAGTATAAGTAGTGAAAATTATACATTTTTGCAAATTTTCAGATTTTGGGACAAAATGTAATTTTTGTAAAGTTCGGGGGCAAAAATGTAATTTTAAAAAATTTGCTCGACCAAAAATTTGAAAGAGTCTAGAAACTCTATGTGGACCATGGATAAGTGAGAAAAATTGAATGGTGGAGATTGAAAGTCAAAAAGATAAAAAGAAAAAAATGAACCAATGAAAACTTGCCAAGTGTCATTAAAATAATATATTTTATTTGTTATATAAATAGGCTGATTTTTCAGCCTTTAAACCCTCACATGGCCGGCCATTTCAAGCAACAAAGAGAGAAAGAAAAACTCAAAGAACTTGCTGAAAATTGAAGAGAAAATCAAGAGAAAACAAGGAAAAGTCTTGGAAAAAGGTAAAAATCTTAGTTTTTCTTAGTGATTTTCACTTTCCCACCATTCTTTTTCCATTTTTTTGCAAGAATGAAAAGTGGGTATTCTTTCCTCTTGCTGGCTGAACCACCATGGGAGGAATTTGAGCAATTTAGTTGATGAATTTAGGTTGATTTAATGTAGTTTAGCTAGGTTATGTTGTTAGATAACAAGTTAGCATGAAAACCCATTTTTCCCACATTGAACCCACCCTAGCCGAATCTTTTTGGGTGTGAAAGGCTGCTGATTTTAGTATTATCTAGAGGCATTTAGATGAATTATCATTAATTATGGTGTTAGGAAAATTATAGGAATTTTCTGTGCAAAAATATGACTTTTTGCCTAATAGGGGTATTTTCGTAAATTATCATTTGGATCGAAAATTTACACCGCATTCAGTGGCATTAAGTCAATTTGGGTATAATTAAGGCATATAATTAAAAGAACTCGATTCGGACTTAAATCGGAGGTTTTAGCGAATTAAATAGCGTCTCGTGCGTATTAAGCCGAATATCGCGTTTCAAAGGTTATTCGAACAATTTTTGCATCATATTTCATGCATTCATATAGTATGTAGAGCCTGAAATCAATTTTGATAAATTGGCATTAATCATTGAAATTCGTGCCACGTGTGTTGTGGAGGTGGTGAATCATCCGACAAAGGCAAACAAATCGCGTTGGACCAGCATGATTAGGAGTATTCTGACCTCTAAAAGTAGTGAGTGGATAAACTATCTTCCTCAATATCTAGATTGATTTTTACCTGTTTTTGTATTTATAATGAATTGAATTTTATAAATGGTTTGTAAATTGAAAAACTGATTTTATAACACTGAGTGCATGGAGATGGGTTTTGAACTTATATTTATGTATTCAAATTGATATCTATGGCTTATGAATCTTGGGATGCATGATGGCTAGAATTATTTGCTATAAATTGTACAAATTGTTTCATTTTTCTAACAGGTTGGGTAAAGTTTTAGTTGCGCTGTCATGCTGCCAAAATTTTTATTTATTAATTGGTATGTCATTTAGTCGCTGCAGTGGCGGGTTTCCGTAGACCAACCTATTAGAGGGGTACGGTAACCCAGTTTCATTTTACCTCGATACGAGAGGTGAGGAGGGTAACTCCTGAGGTAAAGATCGAGTTCACTTCACGCCGAACCACCACGCGAAGTTGAACTTAGCCAACGCCAAGGAACGGCTGTTTTCTAAACGAAAAACATGTTTTATCTGTACAAGGTTTTTAACAGCCTTGGCGGGCTCGATTGAACGCTCTGATCAAGTGTCCACGAGTATGAGATTTGGCTAAGCCTAGTTTTTAAGAAAACAATCATAAGCCTTATTATTTTGATGTATTAATATTTGTTTTGTATGAATGTACTAAAATGATGTTATGAACTACCTTATGGTATCACGTTTTAATATTGTCTCCATCTACTCGACGTTAGATGTCGGGGATGGTATTTATTTACTCGCTGGGTTGTCAAACTCACCACCTCAATTTTTCCCCTTTCAGGCTTACAGACATCTGTAGATATCTGTATTTTG
Source organism: Theobroma grandiflorum (assembly GCA_036013995.1). Taxonomy (NCBI): domain Eukaryota; kingdom Viridiplantae; phylum Streptophyta; class Magnoliopsida; order Malvales; family Malvaceae; genus Theobroma; species Theobroma grandiflorum. Next base: position 34,991,215 of record CP142133.1, read on the forward strand.
TCGAGGAGACAGTTGGAGTGACGACGTTGGTTACCAAAGGTTTACTCCTATTTTCATGTTTTTCTCTGTTGTGGGCCCATTTAGCATTGTAAATTAAATTTCATACTCCAGTCAGTTGTATTACAGTATGTAATAATATATTTTGCTTTTACGCTACAAAAATTATTTCCCGAGTTGTCTAAAAATATTGTACAAAAAAAATAGAATATTTTTATTGAATATTTTTAAATAGTAAAATCAATCTTTAAATCCTTTAAAATGTATGTTTCAGACTTCCGATTTCAATTTCGACTGTGAATCATGTATTCTCTACACGTGTGCTATGTTTTTACCAAATTTTGAAATTTTTACCAAAAATGACCAAAATGCCCTTGTGTATCAAAATTTTATTTTTTGATTGTTTTCGACTCGAAATCAATTTATATTCATTCTAACATGATATTTCATGATAAATACTCACAGGGGAAGTAAAAAAAAACTGGTACGAGATGTCTTGCGGAGTCTCGGTTTGCGCTCGTGGGATGAGTGCCTATCGGGACCTCGTGGCAGTTGTCACGGGCTCGATGGGAGTTCCGGGTCGTGACACTTGGTAACTCAACAAAACAATTCTTTACTAGTTTGGCATGACTAAAATTGCTTAAGGAATAGGATGCATGATCTGATGCTCCTGAGTTTACTATCCATTGGTTTTTCTTTATCAAGCTACTATTCACATTCCCATATTCATATGACAAATTATTCACGGTATTAAAACATAAGTGTCTTGAAACAATACTTGTAAAGGCTGAATTGGCTAGTGAGTGTTTGGTTGTGTAGGGTATTTTGAGTTCTTACCATCTCTTCCATTCATATTATTCAAATTCAGGAGGTCCATGATCTTGTTAACATGTTGTTGTAGGATTGATAGTTGAGGCATGGAGCCTATTCCACCCAATTCCTCGTCTTGCTCTACTTGAGACATATTGTTTACTGCAGCCTTTCATTTCTTGTTGTTTCTTTTCCTTTTTGTGAATTTAAAATTGACGTCGGGGCGTTGTAAAGACACCTGGGCGTTGTGAAAGACACCAATTGTGGCGAAGTTAGAAACCCCACTAAGGTGAATCACCAATCTTGGCAAGATTGAAAACTCCAACTAAGGTGAAAAATAGCCAAAATCCCACTTTGGTTGGCTAGGCCAAAGATACTAAAACCTCTTACTCTTAAAAAAAGCCTAGAGAAATAAGCACTCTTACTTAAGAAAATATTATTTATTAACTCTCAACTTGAATGCATATAATAACCAAGCCTAAAGGTCCTATTTATTCTATTATAGGCCCAAATCCTAATAAAACTCTACTTCTAGTTATCTAATACAATTCAAATAATTAATAAGAAATTTAAATAAAATAGATATTCTATTCCTAAATAGAACATGACTAGTTTAAATCCTAATACAAATAATAGAAGAATTTTATTATACCTATAATTCCTAAATCAACTAAAATTAACAAAAACTAAATTAAATAAAATACAATTCTAAACGCTCTTGTGTCATTCTCCTCGCGTTAGAAAAACTCGGCTCTGACTAGTAGGCCTTGACAAATTCCTTGTAGATGTTTGGATCCACATACTGTCATAGTCCATACTAACCATTTGAACAATTCATCTATTGTTTTGAAAGTCGTTTTTGAAGAGTTTACCTTTGGAGATGGAATAGTTGTTGAACTTTGACTTTTATGGTTTGAGGTGGAATCTTTCTGTCTAGATGAACTCACTGAACTTTTCCGTAATCGTTGTTTCTCAACCTTTAGTGCTAGTCTGATGACATCATTTAAGTTCCAATATGGTTGTAGTTGAACAACATCTGCAATTTCGACATTGAGACCCCCAAGATAACGAGCTACAATTTGTTCTTTAGGCTCATGGACATCACACTTCATGTGAAGTTGTTCGAACTCCATTGTATATTCTTCCACTGACATTGTTTTTTGCCTCAAGTTATGAAATTTGATAAAAATTTCTTGTCGATAATGCTCAAGAAGGAACTTACGCTTGAGTTCTCGACACATCTTATCCCATGTTCTGATTTTGTTGCGACCTTCTCTTTCTCTTTGTCTTTTGAGATTTTGTCAAAAAATATAAGTGTGTTTCTTCAATTTAATTGCCACAAGCTTCACATGTTTTTTATCAAGAATATCTTTGAGCTCGAAAACTCTTTCTACTGTATAGAGCAAATCAAGGAAGTCATCAGGATGAAGTCTTCCTTCAAACTCAGGAATGTCGACTTTCATTCCCAAATCTCTAGTAGCAGCAGTTCTTAGGCGACGAATAAGTATTTTTTCATCAGAGGACGAATTTTGATGAAAGGGGTTTGTGTCAATCTATTCATCACTAGAGTTACTATTATTGATTTGAGCATCACGTCTTGCGAGTTGCTTTTGTAATTCTTGAATTTGCTGACGTAGTTCTGCAATCTCAATCTCATGATCATCTCTTTGACAATTTTGACGTCTTGGCGGCTTTTTTTTTTGTATGGTGATGACGATGTGGTGATGTAGAAAAAAAGAAAAAGAAGAATAAGAAGAAGAAAAAGATGATGATATATTATAAAGCAATAAATAAAATTACCCAAATAGGGAGTATCAAAACTCGACAGCAAACTTGAACTTATGCAGCGAACAATGATTTTCCCGCTCTGATACCAAACTGACGCCGGGGAGTTGTAAAGAAACTTGGGCATTGTGAAAGACACCAATCGTGGTGAGGTTAGAAACCCTACTAAGGTGAATCACCAATCTTGGCAAGATTGAAAATCCCACTAAGGTGAAAAATAGCCAAAATCTCACTTTGGTTGGCTAGGCCAAAGATACTAAAACCTCTTACTCTTAAAAAGAGCCTAGAGAAATAAGCACTCTTACTTAAGAAAATATTATTTATTAACTCTCAACTTGAATGCGTATAATAACCAAGCCTAAAGGTCCTATTTATACTATTATAGGCCTAAATCCTAATAAAACTCTACTTCTAGTTATCTAATACAATTCAAATAATTAATAAGAAATTTAAATAAAATAGATATTCTATTTCTAAATAGAACATGACTAGCTTAAATCCTAATACAAATAAAAGAAATATTTTATTATACCTATAATTCCTAAAGCAACTAAAATTAACAAAAACTAAATTAAATAAAATACAATTCTAAATGCTCCTGCGTAAAAAATCCTCTGGAAAGCCAATGATTCTGAAATACTTATCTTTGGTGTGTCCCTTCTTCCCACAATGGTTATATAATATGTTTTTTTTCCATTTTTTCTTGTATTCTGCACTGACCATCATGGCAGACAATTCTATTGTTAGTTGAGGTTGTAGCACATCATTTCTTTGGGATTACTCTCTCAAGGTCAAACTGTAAAATTTATCCAGAGTAGCGATAAGATCCATGAGAATAATTTGGAATCTAATTACTGCAAATGATTCATTCAACCCATTCAAAAACTTGAATACCATGTCCTTTCGATAAAGGTCAGAATATTTCTTAAAACAAGTAGGATTGTAGCTCCCATATTCGTTATGTGGTAATGGTCTGTAATTCCTCATTTCCTCCCATAGTACCTTCAGCTCAATAAAATATGCATCAAGTGTCCTAGTCCTTTAAGTTACATTCCCTAGAACATACTGTAAGTTACAAACTCTAATATCATCAGGTTGAGCAAGGTTTTGTTTGAGTGTATTCTACATGTCATGGGCAGAATCCATATAAAATATGGTTGGAGCAACTGATTGAGTAATTGATTCCAGTAACCATTCCACAATAAGATTATTGCAGTGGATCCATGACTGGAAAAAGGGATCTTTGATCTTTGGCTTAGGTATGGTTCCATTGAGAAACCCGATCTTGTTTCTAATCGAAAATGCAAGTAGAAAAGACTTACTCTAGGTGATGTAATTTCTAGTAGTGAGTTTGGGGTAGATAACTACTAAACCAGGGTGGTCAGTCTGATGTAAGTAATATGGTGACTGGGGATCAGCAGTAGGAGGGATTTGAATGGTCTGTGTGCTGGTTTGGTTTGTGGTTTGTGATGGTCTTAATTCATTAGATTCGAACATTTTTCTATTGCTTTAATCAAGCTCAAAGATGAGTATAAAATAAATAAGCAACCCAAAAAAGTTTCTTAGAGGTAAACTTACTAATTTTGTGAATGATGACAGATTCGTTCAAGGATCAGCTTCCTACTCTGATACCATGAGAGAAATAGTGATGCAGAGAAAGGACAGCATAGTAAATGAGGGAATGTTTCTGATCGTTCCATTCCATAAAGGAAATATGTACAAAAGTTGTATTTATAGCCTGTACAAAAGGGTAACCTGATGAAAGAGAAAACTATAACTAATCCTAAGATTAATTACTTTAACTAACTAAACTAATTTTTGAAAAATACACTTTATTAATTAAACACTGCGTTTGATGCCTTTCACTACTTCCTTCTTTGTTTTAAGCCAAAGACTTCCATGGCATTAGAACCCCGGTATGGGAGTAAAGCAGTCAATTTGATTATACAAAGTGAGTTAACTAATAAAAAACAGATGGCTGCTCTGCAGCTCAAAAACAACAAATGCAACAAGCCCTGTGACCAAGAGAAGGGTATTATAAAGGCCAAAGCATCCAAAAAACAGAGGCCAAACCTCTACATTTACCAATCCTCAGCTGTGATTGCAGCAAACAAAAAATAAGGAAAGGACACAGCTCCAAATTGCAATTGGAATTCCAAAGCTATAAGGGACTGTAAAAAAGTATGAATGAAGCAAAAGCACATTGAATGGCTCCATCACAAACATCTCGGGCCATTAGAAACCACGAAATCCGAGGCTCACTGGCGGAAAACACAAAAAAAAACCATTATCACCAATCAACAAAGCCATGAGACGTAGATGACAAACCAAATCCAGCATCTTAATATGAAAAGAAAACTAGAGATCCATCACTTCATCAGACCGTTCCACCAGCTTAAAAACTCATTGGTTCACCGTGCACAAATACCGGCATCAAAATCTTTAGCAAAGGAAAAGAAAACACCCCCGCATCTGGATAAGAAACAGAGGAATTTCACTCTTGTTCTTCTACTTATTGTACATACAAAGAGCAACATAACATCGATTGGGTAAATTATTGAAAGCAAAGGATCCCTTAAAATACAAAAATAAGGATAAGAAACAAAGGAATTTCATTCTTGTTCTTCTAGTTATTGTATATAGAGAGAGCAACATAATATTGATTGGGTAAATTATTGAAAACAAGGGATCCCTTCGCTTGACAACTGTTGAAAGAGTGATCTGAAGCTGATTAAAGCAAGAGCATTTGGAATATTTGGGAGCTGAGAAGAAAGTTTCTATACGACCTGAGCTGCTGTCGTTTTGTTTCAGTCACTTGACTCTAAACGACTTAGAAGCTAGTCGTTTAGATTATCTTCTTTGTTCTTCTATTTTTGACAGTTACTTAGTTGTTAAATTCGTTTCTTTGATTTGCAGTTAGTTAGTTGAGTTGGTTATTCTGTTAATCCCAAGGCTATGCTTGAATCCTGGGTAGTTACTCATTCTTGTATAAATACTGATCTGGAAAATGAAAGCGTGAGTGGTTTTTCAGAAGAAATCTTTCCTCTCCTTCATATCCTCTGTTTTCTGGTTTTTACTTGCTTTGTTAACCTCTGTTTTTCTACATGGTATCAAAGCTTCTATCTTGAGGGACCTGTGATTCGTGAGTTATTGTTTCTTGTTCATTGATTGTTAAAATCAGTTTGCTCAAGTATCAAGATGGCTACTGCAGGATTCAGTGCTCCACCTCCACCAATTTTCTCTGGAATTAACTATCCTTTCTGGGCAGTTAAAATGAGATCATATCTAAAAGCTTTTGATCTCTGGGATGTGGTAGAGTTAGGAGAAATTCCAGTTCAACGACATGCAAATCCGACCCTAGCTCAGATTAAACAACACAGTGAAGAGATGGCTAAGAGATACAAGGCTCTCATTAGCCTTCATTCGGCAGTTTCAGAGACAATCTTTGCAAAGGTCATGAACTTTGAAGACCCAAAGCAAGTGTGGGACACTTTGAAGGAGGAATACCAAGGCAGTGACAGAACCAGAGCTATGAGAGTGTTGAATGTTTCTAGACAATTCGAGCTGATGAAAATGAAGGAGGAAGAAACCATCCAGGAGTACACTGATAAGTTGATTAATCTTGTTAATCAACTTAGACAGTTAGGAGAGGAGGTCAGTGATAAACGAATTGTGAATAAAATTCTTGTAAGTATTCCAGAGAGGTTTGAAGCCAAAATATCATCTCTGGAAGACTCTAAGGATCTAACAAAGATTACTGTAAATGAGTTGTTAAGTGCTTTACTTGCTTTGGAGCAGAGAAGGGAACTCTGGAAAAATGAAGCTCTTGAAAATGCTTTGGTGGCAAGAACCAAAGGCTTGAGAGTGAAAGAAGAGAGTGCCAAGAAGTCCAAAGGCAAAGGAAGCTATGCTGGTGATGGAAAGTCAGGAAAGAAACAGGAGAAGTTTTCTCCATGCCCCCATTGCAAGAAAACAAATCATTCTTCCAAATACTGCTGGTACAGACCAAATGTCAAGTGCAGATTATGTGATCAGCTTGGTCATGTTCAAAAGGTCTGTAAATTCAAGAAAGATAGTGAAGAAAAGGCAGCAGTGGCTGAGCAAGCTGAGGAAGCTGATGAAGTGCTTTTCATGGCTAACTCAGAAGCTGCATTAACCAAGAAGAGTGTTTGGCTATTGGACAGTGGATGCTCACATCATCTCACTGGCAATGAGGAATTGTTTTCAGAAATAGATCGAAGTTTTTCAGCTCAGATTAAGATTGGGAATGGAGTATACCTGAAGATAATTGGGAGAGGAACTGTGGCTGTTGAGACACCTTCAGGTATAAAATATATCTCTGATGTTTATTTGGTTCTTGAATCAGATCAGAACTTATTGAGTGTTGGTCAATTAGCCAAGAAACACTATGCTTTATTTTTTAAGGATGAATTTTGCACTGTCTATGAGCCATCTGGTGAGGAATTATTAATTGTTAAAATGAAAAACAATTGCTATCCTTTAAACCTGATGAATGTTGAGCATGCTGCTTTTGTAAGTGAGGATAATGTCACTGAATTATGGCACAAAAGGTTAGGCCATGTCAACTACAATTCACTGATGAAAATGGCAGATAGTGAGATAGTTGAAGGTTTACCTGTTCTTAACAAAGTAGACAAGCTGTGTCAGATTTGTCAGCTTGGCAAGCAATGCAGGAGATCCTATCCAAAGCAAAGAAGCTGGTTTGCAAAACAAAAGCTTGAACTGGTTCATACAGACTTATGTGGTCCAATGAAAACACCTTCATTGAATCACAGCAAGTACTTTATAGTGTTTATAGATGATCTGACCAAGTTCAGTTGGGTTTATTTTCTGAAAAAGAAGTCAGAAGCTTTGAACAAGTTTATGAGTTTTAAAGCTCAAGCAGAAAATTTTTCAGAGAAAAGAATTAAAATACTTAGAACTGACAATGGTTCTGAGTATACATCTCTTGAGTTTGAAGGTTTATTAGCAAAGATGGGGGTGAAACATCAGTTGACTGTGGCATACAACCCTCATCAAAATGGAGTTGCAGAAAGGAAGAATAGAACTCTGATGGAGATGGCCAGATGCTTAATGTTTCAGAAGAACATACCTAAGGTGTTTTGGGCAGAAGCAGTAAGTACAGCAAATTTTATTTTGAATGTTACTTATTCAAGGATATTACCAAATATGACAGCATATGAACTTTGGTATGAGCAAAAGCCTAATGTCTCACACCTAAGGGTTTTTGGTTCTGTCTGCTATGCCAAAATACCAGATGAAAAAAGGTCAAAACTTGAACCTAAATCCATTTTGGCTGTGTTCATTGGTTATAGTGACTTGTCTAAAGGATATAAACTGTTTGATGTAAAATCTGAAAAGATATTCATTAGCAAGGATGTAAGGTTTGATGAAGGGCAAAAATGGAATTGGGATAGTAAAGCTGTGCAGGAGTCTGATGTTTTGGTTGTTGATGGAAATGGTCAAAAGCAAGGAGGTGATGATGAATCAATTGACTTGGAGGATGAAAGCCTAGCTGTGAGAGGGACTAGGTCACTTGCAGAAATTTATGAAAGGTGTAATGTTGCAGTAACCGATCCTGCAAGTTTTACAGAAGCTGAAGCTGATGAAAACTGGAGGAAAGCAATGGATTCAAAGATGAATATGATTCTGAAAAATAAGACTTGGGAGTTGGTTGACAAGCCAAATGGTCAGAATGTAATTGGAGTTAGATGGGTTTACAGGACAAAGTTAAATCGTGATGGTTCAATCAACAAATATAAAGCAAGACTAGTGGTGAAGGGGTATGCACAGATCCATGGCACAGATTTCTTTGAAACCTTTGCACCTGTGGTCAGGCTTGATACAGTTAGACTCTTAGTAGCTTTGTCTGCTAGAGAAGCTTGGAAAATATTTCATTTAGATGTCAAATCAGCATTTCTAAATGGAATATTAAAAGAAGACATTTACATTTCTCAACCTGAGGGCTATGTGGTGCAGGGTTCTGAACATAAGGTCTGCAAGCTTATTAAAGCTTTATATGGACTTAAGCAGGCTCCTAGAGCCTGGTATGAGAGGATAGATGAATACTTCAGAAATCAAGGATTCAACAGAAGTCTTACTGAGCCTACTTTGTATGTCAAAGGCACAAATAAATCAGTACAGCTGATAGTGACCTTATATGTGGATGACTTGCTGGTTACAGGACCTGATGAAGTGTGTTTGCAAGAATTCAAAACACAAATGATGCTAGTTTTTGAGATGACAGATTTGGGAGAGATGTCATACTTCCTGGGGATGGAAGTTCTACAGAAACCAGGACAGATTTGTCTACATCAATCTAAATATGTCAGAGATTTACTGAAGAAGTTTAACATGGAAGGATGTAAGGCTGTTGATACTCCCTTAACCGTGGGAGTTCAATTGAAGAAAGATGATGGTTCAACTAAGGCAGAGGGATCACTATATAGAAGTATGATTGGTTCCTTGTTGTATCTGTCAGCAACAAGACCATATATTATGTTTGCTACCTGCTTGCTTTCCAGGTTTATGCAAACCCCCTCAGCAATTCATTTTAAGGCTGCAAAAAGAATACTGAGGTATGTAAAAGGTACTACTAATTTTGGATTGGTTTACATGAAGAATGAAAGCGGTGATCTTCAAGGGTACACAGATAGTGATTGGGCAGGATCTGTGGATGATTCAAAGAGCACAGGAGGATTATGTTATTCTTTAGGAAGTGCTGTGTTTTCCTGGGCTTCAAAAAAGCAAGAAATAGTTGCTCAATCTTCTGCTGAAGCTGAGTACATAGCTGTCTCAGCAGCTGCAAATCAGGCTAAATGGTTGAGAAAGGTTTTGCTAGACATGGGGTTTATCCAAAAAAAAGGAACAGTTATTCATGTAGACAACCAGTCAGCCATTGCAATAGCTAAGAACCCAGTTCATCACGGTCGTACTAAGCACATTAGAGTAAAATTTCATTCTATCAGAGAATCAGTGAGAGATCAAGAAATCGAGCTTGTGTACTGTCAGACCAGTGATCAGTTAGCAGATATATTTACTAAGGGTCTGAACAAGAGCAGGTTTGTTTTGCTTCGAGCAAAGTTAGGAGTTCATCAGATTTCAGATCAAGGAGGTGTGTTGAAAGAGTGATCTGAAGCTGATTAAAGCAAGAGCATTTGGAATATTTGGGAGCTGAGAAGAAAGTTTCTATACGACCTGAGCTGCTGTCGTTTTGTTTCAGTCACTTGACTCTAAACGACTTAGAAGCTAGTCGTTTAGATTATCTTCTTTGTTCTTCTATTTTTGACAGTTACTTAGTTGTTAAATTCGTTTCTTTGATTTGCAGTTAGTTAGTTGAGTTGGTTATTCTGTTAATCCCAAGGCTATGCTTGAATCCTGGGTAGTTACTCATTCTTGTATAAATACTGATCTGGAAAATGAAAGCGTGAGTGGTTTTTCAGAAGAAATCTTTCCTCTCCTTCATATCCTCTGTTTTCTGGTTTTTACTTGCTTTGTTAACCTCTGTTTTTCTACAACAACTCCATGAAGCAAAGTAATTTCAACACCCTGTTTTTTTTTATTTATAAATATAATAAAGTTTAACGCAAGTGAACCACCCAAACTTAATTAGGAATATGCAAACAAAAGAAAGAAATAGAAAGGAAAAGCAGCCTTTGTTTTACCTGTGTTTTGTTGACAACCTCAACCGACTCATTTATTTTGCAACTTCCCCTGAAATCATTCTTTCATGGAAGGTGGTAGCTGATCCCCTATGCTTCAGGACCAAAATATGTTCCCGAAGTGAACTCCATTTTGAGTAGTGGTAGATCCTTCGGTGACGTCTTGGTCAACTAGTCGTGGTATCTTTCAAAAAAATTGAAATAGCGAAATGAAAAGCAAAAGTATTAATTTCTTATGTTACAAAGGCAAAAGAAGAATCAGCTATATTATATTTTATACAAACCAGTGTTTGTATTTTAAACAAATATGGTACATTGGACGCTTAGTAATGATGTTTGTCGGTCAAATAATACAGCCGTTAATGAAGCAAGGGACTGAAAGAAGCTTGATGCCAATCCCTTCAGATTGTAGGTATGGCAGGCCCTTTTTGGGCTGCAGATGACATGTGATGTATAAGTTGTAAAACCAAACTCTTCTTGAACAATGGGAGGACTTGGTATGACAAATGCATGAAACTTTCTCAATGCCCAATGCTATTAGATTCATTTGATGTCTAATAACCAGGTTGTACATCGAAAGCATTCCCACCCTTGCCACAAATCACTTTCTAGTTTTGATGTTCATCGTCAATTCCTAACCATGGAAATTTACTAATCTCATCCATTCTATGTAATAAACAAAGGAATCCAGATATACATCAGTAAAAGGGAAATGTAATGGAATGGGAATGGGATTGATTTAACGAACAAGCTGAAAGCTGTAGCTGATTAACATATAACAAATAGGACAACTGTAAGTGAGAACTTCAAGTGGTAATGGCCTAGTAGCCACTCCCTGTTATGCTCAATTACATGAAGGGAACGAGCATTTTACTAATTAACACTCTGACTATGATAGACATACATATATACATCAAACCCTTATAGCAAAAACTTAGACCAGATCTAGAGGAGCAGACCATGAAGGCTTTTATCATTTTAGGGAGAAATGAGAATTTTCCTTGATTCATAATTCTTTTCTGCAAGATATCCAGAACTGATGAGAGAGGTTGTGCAGACCTGATCAGACCTCACTGGTTCATCATCATCATTCCGGTGCCAGCTCCAAAATTCATGAGCTGAATTCACTATCTTAAGCTCACCATGACCAAAGCTTGCTGCACGGAACATTGACGACTCAGGTTCTGGCTGTCGGTATCTGTAAGTAAATTTACAGCACTTAATGAAATTGCAGCCCACAATAAATTTGCATGAAGGTTTCATTAAAATATTGAAGGTAAGCTTAATTTGTAGCTGGAAGTTGTTAGAACACGCATGATAAATGCATGATGTTCAATTTGTACATCTGGAATCAAAATTATAAACAATTTAACTTATGCTAATAAGATTAATGTTTTCTACTTAGATTTGATATTTCAGAAAGTTTTCTGCAGAAGAGGACATATTTTGCAGCTAAACCTTCACTGTTGCCTCCATCTCCGACAATATTATGGACAGCACCACAAGGATTTGATTTTCCATTGTTAACAAGTTTCTGTCAGGTAGAGAACCACATCATAAACCCATCCTAATAATATTAAGAATAAGGAACAAAGCTAAGCCAGTATTGACATACAGAGCGCTCGTAAGCATGCAAATGACCAGCAAGTACTAAATAAACACCAGCAGCATAAATCGGTGGTTCCATGATTGCCATCATCCCATCCCTTCACCTTGATGAGCATTGTTGCTATTGTACCATGGAACATGGAATAATACAACTAACCAGGGTGTCTTTTTTCGGTCCACCTTTGGAAGATCAGCCTACAGATTTAAAGTATACAGGAAACTTCGTCAGTTAAAAGCACAACTAGAGATTTCATTATAATCATGATAGAATTACACTCTTTCTAATAGGCCACAGAACACTTTGTGTCCTTGTGGTTCGAGCGGAAACCAATTATTAGAGGAAAGGAAAAACTAACCTTCAACCAGCTATATTGATCTAAAAGCTCATCATAATCTGTATAGAAACCAAGCATGATAACATGGATCCTTGCAACTTCAAAAGAATAATAAAGATTGAAGGCTGATCCACTTTCCTCAAAAGGCATTTTCCATCTTCCATTATAGGACTGAAATGCATCCGTAAATAGTGGTAGCTTCTCCTTTTCATGGTTGCCTTCTGTTACCATCCATGGTCTGGCACTTGCAAGTGGCTGCACCAGCTCACCGTAGGTGTCCCAGCGATGCTGCATGTAATCGGTATATGAAAGGTACCCAGGAAGCAGATGTACATCATATTTGCATTGATCAACGTGGTCTAGTGTTGATTTAGTCCAGCCAGTTTGACCTAAATCCCCAGCCACAGCAAAAGCAACAGGAAATTGAGCTGGAGGGGTCTTGAGCTGAAACTCAGGACCTTGTCCTCCACATCGATGAAGATAAATAGTATCATGTTCCAGAGGTCCAATGACAGTGTGGTGTATCTTTCCTGAGCTATAGAGTAGGTAATTATTAGAGGTGGTGTCTCCTTCAGCTGAGGAGGTGTATCACCCAGGTGAGGTTCCATATTCAACAATCGAAGGAGAGGATTCATCGTCAGTGACCCATGAGATTCGCATGTGTTTTTCTCCTGTCAAGGATATGTGTACCTGTGTAGAAAAAAAATTATGAGCCAATTACGTCATGTGAATTTGATGAGTTCATAACCACGTAATTAATTGTGAAATAATTAATTTATTGGTTGGATTATTTCAAAGATATAGTTGAACCAATTCACCTATGTGTCATATATTTATCTCATGAAATAATTTAAAAATAATATTTATATTGGACTAATCAAAATTTAATTATTGATTATTCAATTTGTCTCTAAATAAATCAAGGTAATTTAGAGATAATATTCATATTTTTAACCTATCAAAATTTAATTATTGGTTATTTAATTTATTTCTAATAATTATGCTAATTTAGAGATAAAAATCAAATTTGATAATGTAATTTATCTCTAAATAAATTAAGATAATTTTAAAAAAATACTTTTATTTCAGCCAATCAAAATTCAAGAACTCAAAGTCCAATCAATCAAAAGACTTTTAATGAGTCATCATAATTTATCTCTAATTAAATTAAAATAATTTAGACATATTTTAAAGAGACTACATTCTCATCAAAGTTTCCCACCTAGCATTATAAATAAGGCTCATCTAAGCCATTTGATTCATTCAAAGGCACCCGAAGATTCGCATTCGAAGATTTAGAGCATTTCAAAGATCAAGAAGAGTAGAAGATTTCTGAAGTGAAGATATCAAGCGGTAACAAAATTTGTGATCAAGATTAAGCCGTTAAGACCTTGAAGAGAAGATATCAAGTATAGTTCGTAATCAAGTTTAAGTCATAAAGACCCTTGAAGCGAAAATTAAGTTTAGTGTATGATCAAGACTAAGTCCGGATTTGTAACTCTTGAAGACGATGTAGCGACCCCTCTCCAGTCACTACCAACGTCCGAAATTTCTGGGAAAAACCCACCAAGTCTCGAACAAGCCTATCCCGAATCGCTTGTTAAACCATTACATTCAACCTCTATATGATAATAAAACTTTCATATATTGAATTAAGTCATAAATATAAAAATTAGTACAAACTTTTTTTTTCTACTAATATATATATATATGCCAAAATCTAAAATTTTCAGACTAATGCTTATATAAAATTTTAAAATTTGATTTACAACTTAATAAATAAAGTATTTCGTTTTGACCTCTAACATTAATCTCTACACAGCGGAGCGACTCAAAATAAATTGCTAGGAGATGCCTTTACCTATGCACAGGAAACTCAACTCGTCGATGATTACATGTTAGGACGATCCATGTCTACAAAAATGGAAATAAAGAGGGTGTGAGTCTCATAGACTCAGTGAATATCACCAATTCAGCGAATATCATTGACTCAGTGAATAAAAAGTAGATAGGAAACAAGCAAACGACAGATCATTTGAATATTAAAAGCAGGAGTATAAAAATAAATTGTCTCAAACAGGGGTTTTGTGCCTTATATTAAAAATTCGAGTATTTCTTATAAAGCATCAACAATCGAGGAAATAAGATTTTTCGTATCAAAATACGTTAATAGTCAATTTTGAATCAATTTCTAATCAAATCAATAAAATTTAGCAAGCTTCCGAGAAATCAAATATTATTTAAAATTACGTATAAATGGTAACTCGCCTCATATGCGAGGAATTACAAATTCATTTCACACAGAACAAGTAGGGGGAGCTGCAAAAACCATTTATTTCTTTTCTCATCATGCAAAGAAATATGATTTGTCATATTAAAACTTATTTCAAATAATATAAAATAATTACATTTTATCAAAAATAAATAGTAAGGCTTATGACATTCTTAAAACTTGGCTCGTGCCATAAAAACTCATATTCGGTGATATCTTGGGTCGAGGTATCCAACCGAATCCGCCAAGGCTGTTAAAAATTCATATATGCATAAAACATATTTTTACGTTAGAAAACACAACCGTTCCTTGGTGTTAGCGGAGTTCACTTTCCCGTGATGGGTCAGTTGAAAGGAACTCTAACCATACCTCAGGAGATACCCTCCGCGCCTCTACTACCGAGGTATGAATATAACCGGGTAACCATGCCCCTCTTAAAGGCAGTCCACGCCACCCGCCACTGCAGTGACTATCATATAACCCACCAATCAATAAAATTTAAATACCATGATATGGCAATCAAATTATGACCAGGCCAATCCAGGCAAAACAATCAGCTCAAGAATTTTTTATACAAATGCCAATCAGCCAATCATGCCATCACACCGTCATAAGCCATAAATTTCAAAGCATAATTTATATAACACAAATATGTATTCTCAATTTATTTAATTTTTCTAAAATCATCATTCGATTTCAAAATAATTTTTAAGGGGATATTTTAAATCTTTTTTTTTCAAATTTTCAATCCTCGTGTCATGTTGAAATTCTCGTTTCACGAAATGTTCGTTGTAAACGTTTGCATGATATTTTCTATCAAACTAATATGGTGAATATTTAGATATTTCATGAAATGCACATCACACAAACATTAAGGCACATTTTTCTTTTTAATGCAAATCATTTCAAAACGCTTGTTTTCCGATTCAAAATACTTTACGTATAATATATATATATATATATTTCAAATGATTTCTAAAATAATTTGCACTCACAATTCCTTAAAATTTATTCAACACATGATTTTTATAAAAATTGCATTGCACGTAAAATACACGTAGAAGCATATCTATATACGGAATATTTAGAAATTGACACCTCCTACTCATCTCTAAATAGTGAGATTTTACATCGTTATTTTCATACGCGTATATATTTATTTCTATTTCTCAATCGCATGTCTCGTTCAGTACGCCTCTTCGATAAACGTGCCATTGAGCCTTTTCCATTTCTCCTAGCTATTAGACCTTGTCCAAGAGCCTCTCCAATTTTCCTATTAGGTCAAGCCCAATTATATTTTTCACTTGGGCCTTGCCCAATTTCATTTTTCTATTGGGCCTTGCCCATCTTATTACCATTGGGCCATGCCCATTTTATTTTTCTAACATCATTTTCATTTTCTTTTTCTTTTCTTTTTCTTTTTCTTTTCTCTTTCTTTCTTTTGCAGCCAAGTTTTCTTCTTCATCTACCCGTCACCCACTCACCACCGTGACAGCTCTCCTCTGCCGGTGGTGGCTCCTCCGTCCTCTCCACCATGGCAGCCCATTTCTTCATCTTTTCTCACCATTTGGATAGCAAAACTCTGCCCTTTTTCATCTTCAAAATCAGCAACTAAAAGCTGCCCATTTCACTCAAAAATTTCAACAACTTTCAGCTCTCAAAAACCACAAATTTCCAACCCAAATTTTTTGCACAAAGTCAGCCATCAAACCGCACCTTCAAGCCTCCAAAATCAACCAATTTTTAGCTCTAATCCTGCCTAAATTTTCAGTAGCCAAGAATCTTAAAAAATTCAACAACAAATCTCCAAAATTTCCAGCCATAAAAGCTTAAATAAAACTAGCTTTTCTTACCTCAAAATTGCAACAAAACTACTCTAAGAAAATGCAAAAATTTTCAGTCTTCTTGCCTCACCCTTCCATAGGTTTTCTTGTTCATTTTCTTTGGCTTTTTCCTCCATTTTTTCTGTCCGTCCTTTGCTCTAAATATTTCCTTTTGTTTCTTTGTCTTTTATCTCTTCCTTGCTTAAACGACCTTATCTCCCTTCTAGACTCTTCTTTCTTTTTTTCCTCTTTTATTTCTCTTGCCTATCCTTTTTGATCGAGTCTCCACCTTCCTTTATTTGCTCACATGACCGGCCCCCCACTTTGAAATCACCTTGATTTTTTTTTCTCTTCTCACCCGTAACCAACGTCACTCTCTCTTTCTTTTTACTTCTCATTTCACTTGCCTTCTTTTGTTTGCTTTTGTCTTTTCTCCTTTATTTCATTTCTTTATCTTGCATGGCCGGCTCTTACCTTATGTTTTCATTTCCTTTGCTTTGAATTTTCTTTATTTTCTTTCCCTTGTTTTATTTGTCTTCTTGTCACATGTACATAAACAAATATTGATTGACTTTTCTTCTTGTCTCCTTTTTTCCTTTTTCATTTGTTGTGGCCGGCCCCATCTTGTACACTTAAAAGAAATTTATTTGCCTTGTCTTTATGTGAGCATGCATCACACCACAATTATTTTGACTTTTTTTTTCACCACCTTTCTTTTATTCTTTTCATGCATATCTTATTCTTCTCATTTCACCTTTTAAATATTCATTTAAATCTTTAATTAACCTAGGATTTAATTAGGCTTACAAGTGTAATAAGAGACCAAAACATTTAATTATCAATCCTTACAATTTTCATTCCCAACATATCACGTCCAGCTACTTTCCAACGCGATTTTCTCTATTGTAGAGAGAGAACTGGGCGAAGTGATCTTCATCAAAGTTGTATCTCTGTCTCTTATCTTTCCAATGGTCTAAGAATTTTAGCAATTGAAGTTCTGTAACTTGAGATATGACCAAAATACTAAAATATGTATAAGAAAGTTTCTGAGTTCTTCAACACTTTGCTCTCCAAAAATTAAGTCTAATATTTTTAATTCCTATCCACACTTATTAAATTTCAATTTCTTTCTATTCTTCTTCCTTCACATATATATGATCAAAATATTGAGATCGCATTCCAACACGATGTCACCATAATATTTAAATATTTACTTACCGCGTTAACTCGATTTAATAAAAATCGTGCGGTCTCATTTACGGTATTTCCTTCCAAAAATTCATTCTTACTTCTTCTCCCCCACTTAAATTAGTCATATTCTGTTTTTGATGACTAATTTCGACAACATAATAAATATTAATATTTTAATATTATTTTATTGAATAAAATATTATTTTATTGAATAAAATATTATTTTATTCCAAAAATTTTCATTTACTTTCTTTGGTCCCGAAACACTTTATTATATCTCGATTTACCTCCGAATAATCTTTTAACTCACTAATTTATCTTCGATAAAAATATTATTATTTAATTTTGATTTCTGCGCATGCAATACATTTTATTCTTAAGCGTTTCTTAGCATGCTAATTCGCATCAAATGATCATTCATTTGATCAATAAAGTCTTATTTGTGTCTAAAAAGAGTACGGGGTATTACAGACGAAGTAAAAAAATTAATTAGAGGAATTTTCAGAGATTATAACTTATATTAAAATCTTTTATATTTGTCTCATAATTTTTAAGTCAAGAAATCTCGACGAGAAATTTGCATGTACAAGATTCTAGCATGCTTTGTGGGACTCGAACTGTCAAACCCTGCTCTATAAAGTAATTACGGTGTCATTCACATACTCGATAGAATGTTTGTATATTGAGAAAGCTCGAGAAAATCGATAAAAAGACGGTATTGCCCCTAGAAGTGCTGCGAAGTTGATTTATACTTCGAGTTAGTTCAAACGGAAAATTTAAAAGGAATTTGAGAATTTTGAAACCCCAAAATCTACTCAGAATGGTAATTCGGAGTTCAAGGTTCGATTTGGAGTCAATCGGGAAAATTGACCGATTAGGGACGAAACGGTCATTTTTCAATTTCAGGACAAAATGGGGATTTTTAATAAAGATTTTGATTTCAAATTATCAAGAATAATTATATGAAATATAATATGATTATTGGAGCATAGAAGGAATTTTAGCAGTGAAAAAAATTATAATTTTTCGATAGTTTTGGAGTACAAGGGCAAAATAGTAATTTTACCACCAAAGGACAAATCGAGAATTTTTGGAAAAGATTTTCATAACAATTGATCAAGATTAATTATTTAGATTATTTAGAACATAATTGAAGTTTAGGAGATGAAAAATATTGATTCTGGTAATTTTTGGGACACCGGGGGTAAAATGGTAATTTTGCCACCCTAAGGGCAAAATGGTAATTTTACCACTTAAGACTTAAAATTTGAGTGTAAAATGAAGTCTTTGATTAGTATTTATCATTTGGGGTACAATTTAAGATTGAAAAGTGAAAAAGAATTATAATTCCAGTATTTTTGGAGTATAGGGGCAAAATCGTAATTTTACCATCCCGGGGGCAAAACCGTAATTTTCCACCACCAGGACACTTGTCCAGCCATGGTTATCCCTTATCAACATGTTGACTTGTGACAAATCAAGTGGTGGAGAATCAAAGTAATTATTAAAGTAGAAAAAAAGAAAAATGGGCAAGTAAGGTAATGACATGTGGCACCCATTATTATTTTATCATTTTTCCACAAAAATCAGCCCTTAAATCTTCATCTTCTCTCCCATAATCGGCCCAGCATGAACAAAGGCAAGAAATAAAGAAAACTACAAACCCTTGGTGAAGAAATCAAAGGAAATTAGTGAAAAATCAAGCATTCAAGCTAGATAAGGTATGATTTCTTAATTTTTACTTGAAATCTATCATACCCATACTTTATTCTTTCATTTCCATGGATAAATTACCTGATTTCATGTTGGTTTTGATGAGGACCAAATGGGTTTAGAGAGAGAAAGTTGATGGAAATGGTTTGAATTTAAAGTATGTTAGTGTTTTTAGGTAGTTAATGTTGTGTGGCATGAAATCAAGTGAAGAAAAATCACCAATCCTTTGGTGCCCTCTATGGCTGAATATTGTAGGTTGAGTGGTGATGGTGGATTTTATTTGTTTCAAGAAAATCAGTTGAGGAAATGATGATTTATGGTGGGAAAAATTAATAGGAAAAAATTTTATGGTTATTGCCCACCATAGCCGAATTTCATAGTTAGTGAATTGATGATGAAACAATTTCATCTCAAGTGAAATGGATTTAGAGATAATGAATTATGGTGAGTGGATTAAGTGACATT
This sequence comes from Theobroma grandiflorum, assembly GCA_036013995.1. Classification (NCBI taxonomy): domain Eukaryota; kingdom Viridiplantae; phylum Streptophyta; class Magnoliopsida; order Malvales; family Malvaceae; genus Theobroma; species Theobroma grandiflorum. The sequence continues at coordinate 35,010,896 of CP142133.1, forward strand.
AGTATTTTAAATTGTGGATGATTAATGGTATGAAGAAAATTAGCAAGAAAACAATATATTGTCATTAAACCCCAAAGGGTCGAATTTTCTAGGAGAGAGATTGATGTTAAATTAGTGATATTTTATGGTATTTAGATGGAAATTGAGGATTTGTGATATTAGAAATTAAATGGGAATTTTTGGTGTAAAAATTGAAATTTTTACCCACTAGGGGTAAAAGCGTAAATTATAGTCCGAACTGATAAATTTGACCAAATTCACAGTCATTGAGGTATTTCGGTTATAATTGGAGTATTGAAAGTGAAATGGATTGAATCGGAGTTGAATTGGAGGTTTTAGTAATTTAGACTGTGAATAAGCAAGTTGGGTCGGACATTGCAATTAAGCGATTGTCCAGACATTTCATACTCATTCTAATGAATACATATAGATATGAGCCTGAATTAATTTATAATGGTTTGACACAAATTATTGAATTTTGTGTCATGTACGGTGGATAGGTGGTGAGCCATTAGATACGGGTAAAAGATTGTGCCTGCAGACCGAGAATAGGAGTATTTCTACTCCTAATACTGTGAGTAAACTTATTATCATTTAATTTATCTAAGGTAGTTTTTATGAAATTTTATAAATTCTATGAAAAATGGATTTAAAAAGGATAAATTTCGTGTTTTATAAATAAATGTGTTTTTATAAAATAGTTTTATAAATTGTTTGAAATTAATGATGAATGTTATTTTTTAAATAGAGTACTTGGAGACTGTGCTTGTTAAGTATGAATTGTATTTTTAATTCAAATGGCTTATGATAGTGTGAGCATGCTTGGCTGGTTTATTATATTGAAATTACACGAATTGTGGTTTACCGTGCAAATTAGTTATTATAAATAATTGCCTTGTTATGCTGTTAAACTATTTTATGATTATGGTGGGGCTGACCTACACTGCAGTGGCGGGTTTTCGTGGACCAACCTATTAGAGGGGCACGGTAAACCCGGCTGATTTGTTTTACCTCTGTGGGAGAGGCGCGTAGGGTAACTCCTGTGGAGGGGTTTGAGTCCACTTCACGCTTTACCACCACGTGAAAGTGAGATTCAGCCAACGCCAAGGGATGGCTGTTTATATGAATAAGTCGTTTTAACAGCCTTGGCGGACTCGAGTGGATGCTTTGATAACGATCAAATATCCCCGAGGATGAGTTTTGGCATGAGCCAAATTTTATGAGAAACATAAGCCTTAAAAATCATTTTAATTGAATTATAATTGTTTTCATGGGATGGAATAAATTTCCAAGTTATGAAATGCATATTGGGATATAGTATTTTATTGTCTCCATTTACTCGGCTTTAGATACTTTAGATGGTATATTTTTACTCACTAGGATTATATAATCTCACCCCTTCTTCCTATACATTTTTCAGGCTCAGGACAGTTTGTAGATAGTCGAGTAGGACGAGAACTAAGCTCGGAGCTACATTATAGAAAGTAAGAGTTCACAGTCTTACATACTCTTGGTCAATTGGGGCCCACGTGTCATTGTAGATCAAATCTTATATTTTGGTTATTTGTATTTCTATTCATACAATTTTACTTTACTTTCATGTGCGGAAAATTATTTACGAATATTTCTATAAAAAAATTTATATTATGAGAAAATGAAATATTTTTATTTATTATTTTTGAATAGTACTAGTTGTCAACAATTTGCTTTTAAATGAATGTTTTAGACATCAAAACCTATTTCTAAGTATAAAATATGTGTTTTCCACTTAAATATTACATTTTTAACCTGTCTTGAAATGTTTGACGAAAATAACGAAAACGCCCCTGTGAGGCAGAAATTAAAATTTTATTGTTTTTGGTCGAAAAAAATGATCCGTATTGTTTTAAAACATGATTTTTGTAATGGTCAATCACAGGGGATGTGAGAAACTGATACGAGAGCCTTGCGAGGTCTCGATAGGGTACTCGGGAGATGAGTGCCTATTGGGACATCGCGGCGGTTGTCATGGACTCGAGGGTGGTTCCGGGTCGTGACACGAACCGACAATCGGAACTTCAAAACAATTTGTTTCACTTGCAATTTAATTAATTGAATCGCATAACTCAAGGAGAAGTACAAGCTTGATTTATTCTTCAATCTTCTATTTTGGTAGCTTCATCATCATAGAGAATTGAGTCATGCTTAATGCAAGAGACTTTGGTTTTTTTTTTTTATTTGGTGTGACTGAACTTGGCAATGGGACCAAGCTGCCTATGTACCTCTTAACATGAAGAAGTTCCATTGGGCTTCCTAGAAATTTGTACACACAAATTTCTCGTCGAGATTTCTTGACTTGAAAATTATGGGATAAATATAAAATAGTTTAGTGTGAGTTATAATATCAAAAAATTCCTCTGATTAATTTCTTTACTTCATCTTCAAGAGTCACGAATTCAGACTTAGTCTTGATCATGAACCAAACTAGATATTTTCACTTCAAGGATCTTAGCAACTTAATCTTGATCACGAACACTTGATATCTTCGCTTCAAGGATCTTGGTGACTTAATCTTGATCAAACACATGATATCTTCACTTCAGGAGTCATCACGACTTAATCTTGATCACAAATACTTGATATCTTCGATTTAAGGGTCTTCATGACTTGATATTGATCACAAACTATATTTAATGTCTTTGCTTCAAGGGTCTTCATGTGTTAACCTTGATCATGAGCACTTGATATCTTCGGTTCAAAGGTCTTCACGAACTTTAGTGCCACTTGGTATCTTGGTCACGAACTTCGTTGCTACTTGATCTTGATCACGAACTTCGTTGCCACTTGAGATCTTCAGTTTAGAAATCTTCTACTCTTCTCAATCTTTCAAATATTCTCAATCTTTGAATGGCTCTGAATGAATGAAAATGGCTTAGAGGAGCCCCTTATTTATAATCCTAGTTGGGAGACTTTGATGAGAATGTAGTCTCTTTAAATTAGCTCTAAATTATTTTAATTAATTAGAGATAAATTATGATGACTCATTGACAATCTTTTGATTGGTCGGACTTTGAGTTCTTGAATTTTGATTGGCCGAAGTTAAGTGTTATCTCTAAATTATCTTAATGTATTTAGAGATAAATTAAATTATCAAATTTGATTTTTATCTCTAAATTAGCATAATTATTAGAAATAAATTAAATTACAAATAATTAAATTTTGATTGGTCAAAAATATGAATATTATTTCTAAATTATCTTGATTTATTTAGAGACAAATTGGATGACCAATAATTAAATTTTGATTGGTCCAATTTAAATATTATTTTCAAATTATCTCAAGGGATAAATATATAACACATAGGTGAATTGGTTCAACTATGTATCCTTGAAATAATTTAACCAATAAATTAATTATTTTATAATTAATTATGTGGTTATGACATCATCAAATTCACATGACAGCACGTAATTAGATCGTAATTTTTCTCCATCTACGACCTGCAATATTATTTGTCAAGCACAAAGTATTTCAACTAAATGGAAACATGAAAGAGGTCTTGATGGAATTATAGGGAAATTAAATTTTAGATGCTTTTCTCTCTTTCAAAACATTAGTATCATTAGAAATGTAGAAATAGAGTTTTTCGTTGATCGTATCATTTTATTTTGATTTTCTTTCTATTTTAGTTAATTTCCTTTTAAAAAAAATTATATTCTATAGTTGGAGTACATGAGCTTGTAGTGAAAATGTATTTATACTATTGAAATCAAATAAAACTAAAAGAAATATCATAAAAGCAGGGGTCAAAGCCTTTTACCCTTTTTATAGTTGATTCTCCTTCCAACTTTGATCACCTAGCTTTTTCCTTTATACTTGGTCTTTGAGGTGATGACCTTGGAGTAGTAATGTCTTCTTCCAACAATTACTAGTCATTTTACAATAACGGGAAATTTTTTATTAAAATATTTATATAATATATTACCCTGTTTAAATTATGTAGACCTTAATAAGTTAAATTTTGAGCTAATTAAATTATAGAAAATTATCCAATAAACTATCATGAAATTTATAAACTTCATCCATGGAATTAGAAAGTTGTCACATATTCATTAGGATATATTTGAAAAAATTAATAAATTAATCTGATAAATAAAAAGACATTAATTTGACAATTTTTTAATTTTACTAAGGGAGTTAAAATCTCACCGAGGATGTATAGAATAATAGTCCTTAAAATAATCCTTTTGTGTTTACAATTGAGGGACATTCATCCTTACATGCATTAGTGGTGTAGATTTATTGCTTACCATCATTTTGTGCTTAATTACATGCTTTTGTTCAACTTATATATATAAATATATATATATATATATATATATATGCTTTCGTTAGTGCTTGTTGAATTCTGGCAGTAAAATGTTTAATAGAGTTGATATGAATGACTGTAGGAAGATGGATCATATTTATCACAAAAAGCATTGTGAACCCAACTACGAAACGCATGGATTCTATCTCTTTTTCTAACAACAGGCCTGGCAAGCGCGGGAATACCAATTCTAACATTGGTTTTAGATCACGTTATCAAATTTCAAAGCCTTTCTTTAGAGCTTTTTTCCCCTGGCTTTCTTGGGAGAATTAACTGGTGCTGTAAAAGAGGGCCATGTTGGGGATGGTTTAGTGTAATTTTTTGATAATTATAATTGAAACAGACTGGAGGAATGCAATTAATTGGATATTGAACCCCAACAGTAGATTATGGATCAATGGTGGAAGACATTTCGGCAGGTGGATTCTTTAAGCTGGGAGGTGCTAGGCAGCGTCTATTATTCTGTGAGTGCTGATTTTTTTTGGCAAAGGAAGGAGCAAGGAGGGAGAGCTTTTATTGGTTAGGTATTCATGGTGACAAAGTTTTATGGCTCTACAGATATGGAGTGGGTTTTAGCCTTTAGAATTAAGATAGAGATGTAATCTCTATGTGATCTTATGGTATTTGTACTTAGTCTTTTAGTTCATGTGATTAAAATTCCGCAGAATAATAAGATATTGTCATTGCCTTGACATTTATGTTAACAGGAGTAATCTATTTTTTTAAAAGGAAATACTTATTGTAAACCTTGAACTAATATAGGTAATTCTTTTTATATATGTTTTGCTCTTCCAAAACATGGTAATCATTAGAAATTTAGAAGTAGAGTTATACGTTGATCCTTTCATTGATTCAACTACTTTCATATAAAACAAAAGCTCAGCCGATGAAGAACATCGATCATTATCCTCTTCATATCTTCCAGTAGTTACTCTGTTTTCCTTATGAAAAAACAGCAGCTCGCTCGCTTGAAAGAAAGTATGGAAGGGACTAAACAGCTAGCAGTACAATTCCTGGTCTAAGTCATGGTTCACTTTTTGTCTATGGAAATGAAATCTCTTTTTATAATAAATTTGATTTCATTAAACACTTTTTGTAGCCTAATCTCAGCCATAAACATGAGTAAAGTGAAACAAAGGCATTTACTTGGTTAATTAATTGATTGTTAGCCAACTTGATGGAAATCAAATAATTAAAAACCAAAAGAAAACATCATCAAAAACAGGGGCCAAAGGGTTTTACCCTTTATATAGTTGATGTTCCTTCCAATTTTTACCGCAGTCTTTGAGGCAATAGCCTTGGAGTAGTAATATCTTCTTTTTATAATTACTAGTCATTATACAATAATGGGATTTTTTTAATAAAACATTTATATAATATATTGCCTCTTTGTAAATTACGTGGACCTCAATAAGTTAAATGTTGGAGCAAGGTAAATCATGAAAAATTATTCAGTAAAATGTAGGATAGGCTTGACAAGACTGCACCCATGCTGATACCAGTGACTGCAAAAGGATAAGCGTGACGCTAAGGGTATGACAAGTACTTACAAGCTTTTTAAGAGAAATTTTGATCTTCTTTAGTTCAGTACTAATTCCCAGGGTTTGTTTTTGTTTCCTGTGAATGCAGGACTTGGTTCCTTGTGTTCCTGTTTTATTCAAGGATGAACAGATTATGCTCTGGAGGGGAAAGAGAGATCAGGAACTGAACTCTGACATATCGGATGCCAATGTGAAATCTCTGGATACTTTGTTGAGGTTGCAATGTAGGCAAGACAAGATCATTGTTACTTGTAAATCTCCATTCCTTGAGAGAGAGATCACAATCTTTATTTATCTTAAGGGGCAAGGATGGTTTGCAAAGATGCTTTTCTTGAAGAGACATGGTCATAGGGTGATGGAGGTTAAAGGCAACTAGCTCATTAGCTTTGCCAATGCTTCCCCAGTTCTTGTTAATTCAAAACAGTTCCTTTCTCCGCTGCATCAAAATATAAAAACCTGCCTGATCACTGTATGACATTGTTTACAATCATCATTATTATTAATATCTACAATATGACAAGCTGCCGGTCTAATCACTGATCCCAAAAGACAAGAAACCATTTACTTCTCTGAGCTAAATTCTTCTAGGTACTGTTCTCTCTTTAATCATCTACATTTCATGATGAATCGAAATTCTTGAACCCCCTGGTTTTCTCATGCTTTTGCCTGCAAAAGAGAGAGCACGTGATTAGGAATAACAGAAATCAATCGTTCTCAAGACAACGTACTCTAATTAAGAAGAGGTGAAACCAAGCATATTGGCCCCAGTGTCAACATGGGAGGAAGCCGAAGTTTGATCACATTTTGGCCTCTCCGTTCGCCAGGGATGCTTTGGCTGGAGGATTTGTTGTGAAAAAATTTGAAAGGCGGAAATTGGGTGGGAAAATGAAAGTGGAAGAGAATGAAGAGTTTGAAGTCAAGGTTCCTCCTGGTTCAGTACTTCTACTCCCAAGTCAAAATGCAGTTGGAGTCGATGACCTTAAGTCTATGGATTTTGAGGTGAAGAATTTGATCATTTTGGATGGGACGTGGTCCAAGGCTGGTAGAATTTACAATGAGAACCCCTGGTTGAAGCTTTTGATACATTTGAGATTGCATTTGGACAAGATGAGCTTGTATAGTGAAATAACACATCAGCCGAAAGAAGGATATTTGTCAGCCATTGAGGGCATTGTGCATACCTAGAAGGCTTTGGGAGACAATGTCGATGGATTGGACAACCTCTTGGATGTTTTTGAGTCCCTGGTTGGGGATCAGAGGCTACTTAAAGATGAAAGGTTGAGCAAAGCCTCCGAAGATTGAATCTACTAATTTTTGCATTCTCAGTTAACATTGTTTCAAACTGAGGTGATGTATACAAATTTGCTAGTGATAAAATGTGTTGTAACTATTGAAATACTGAACAACTATTCTTGCAGTTGCTTCAGACTTGTTCCTTATAAATTGTTTATATGTACTGTTTCTAAAATTTATGCAGCTTTTGGCTTTCTCCATAGCCATGAACTTGCAATGTTTAACCTTGCAGGCTTTGACCAATGTTAAGATAGTCGTATGCTAACTTTGCAAAGTTAATGTCTGCAAATTGCAGCCTTATAGCAATGCTGATGTTATGCTTAAATGAGAAGAACAATGGCTTGCAATGAATGGAATACAAGATAACTCAGACTAGAAAGCAGCTCCATCTGACCATTTTCCATGTCTAGGCAGAAAGTCTAAAAAGGCGTACAGCAGCTAGCAGGGACATAATTGAATAATACAAAAAATTAATGGGGCACCAATCAAGAAATTTGTAATCACTAAAATGCCCCTCAATGAATTGTAAGTTTAAAAACCACCCTCTTCCTCTCTTTTCCATTTCCAAGACTGCCATTAGCAACCAATCTTTCTTCTTCGAGAAACAATGCAAAAACTGCTCTCACGTCCACTCTCAGCCCCACCGAAACCCTCCTTCTGTTGTTTCTTCTCCCACTCTCCCTCCAAAACCACTTACGACCCTCCATTTTCCCCTATTTCCAAACCCCCAAAACCCAAACCAAAGCCACCCGACCCTACCACCAAACCAAACCCGTCTCCTCTCAAGTCAAACCTCCCATTTGATTTCAGGCATTCTTACTCCGAAACGGACCCCAGCCTTGGGCCCATTGGGTTCCGAGAACCCAAGAGGTTTTCTCCATTTGGGCCAGGCAGGCTTGATAGGGATTGGACTGGAACTTCCTCCTCAGCCCGGGATGAAGTGGATGGTTGTCGGGTCGCGGAGGAGAGAAGACGGGTTTTGGGGGAGCCGCTCACGGAGGAGGAAGTTGAGCAGCTGGTTGAAAAGTATCGGCATAGTGATTGTTCTAGGCAAATCAATCTGGGTAATTCTCTTTTCACCTTTTTTGTTTGAAAGGCTGTTCTTTCGATAAAAAAATGAGAGCTTTTCATGTTTTTATATGATTTAGTCAAGTTTGTTGGTGTATCAATATGAACTGATTTAAGTTAGCAACTTTGCTGGGTTGACAGAACTCAGGTAAGCTTCATTAGTAATAGCTTGGAATCTACTTACATTAGGCTTGCTTTTTCTTGTTGCTGGAACGAAAGGTGGGAGTGAAGAGATTGTTGTGTGTGTGTTTTGTGTCTGTTAGGGAAGAATATGGTCACTCACAACATGTTGGATGACATTCACAATCATTGGAAGAGGGCTGAAGCTGTAAGGATCAAGTGTTTGGGAGTGCCAACTCTTGACATGGACAATGTCTGCTTCCACCTTGAGGTTTGAACTAAGAACAGTCTCCCATCAATTTAATAATGTGTTTTGTTCTTTTGGGATTACGGATTGTTATTCGCTGATCTTAGATGGTAGTGTCTCTGTAGGATAAATCTGGAGGGAAGATCAACTACCGCCACATAAATGTCCTCCTTTTGTATCGTGGTCGAAACTATGACCCCGAGAACCGACCAGTCATACCTCTTATGCTGTGGAAGCCTTATGCTCCTATATATCCGACGCTTGTGAAGATCGTTGCTGATGGCCTGACATTCGAAGAAACCAAGGAAATGAGAAACAGAGGAATGCACTCTCCTGCTCTTATGAAACTTAGTGAGTTTCCTAGATAAATTTCTAGTTTGATCTTGTTGTTTTAATGGTGGTTTAAAAGAAGTGATTGATGATATCAATGGATCATCCAAGTAAATTCTGATGGTTCAATTTTATGTTCAGCAAGGAATGGAGTGTATGTCAATGTAGTGGCAAGAGTCAGGGAGGCCTTCCAGACCGAAGAGGTAGTTGGACTAGACTGCACCCATGTTGGTACCAGTGACTGCAAAAGGATAGGTGTGAAGCTAAGGGTATGGCTGGTACTTACAAGCATTTTGAAAGAAATTTTAATGTTCTTTAGTTCAATACTAATTCCTAGGGTTTGTTTCTTTTTCCTGTGAATGCAGGACTTGGTTCCCTGTGTACCTATTTTATTCAAGGATGAACAGATTATACTCTGGAGAGGAAAGAGAGATCAGGAACTGAACTATGACATTTCGGATGCCGATGTGAAATCTCTGGATACTTAGTTGAGGTTGCAATATAGGCAAGACAAGATCATTGCTACTTGTAAATCTCTAGCTTATTAGCTTTTCCAATGCTTCCAATCCTTGTTTATTCAAGACAGTTCCCTCTCAGCCGCATTAAAATATAAAAACCTGCTTAATCACTGTATGACATTGTTTATAAGCGTCATTATTATTATTAATATCTACAATATGACAAGCTGCTGATCTATCTGACCATAATACATTAATCCAGCGATCATGGATCCCAAAAGACAGTAAATCATTGACTCCTCTGAGCTAAATTCTTCCAGATACCGTTCTCTCTTTCGTTATCTGCATTACATGATGAATCAAAGTTCTTGAAACCCTGGTTTTCTCATGCTTTTGCCTGCAAAAGAGAGCGCTTGTGATTAGGAATAACAGAAATCAATCATCGTCCAGACAATCTACTCTAATTAAGAATTTAAGACCTCTGTTTAGGAGGAGACATCAACCATATTGGCCCCAGTGTCAACATATATGGATTATTCTCCACAAACAACAGCACTCCCTGGAACCCTCACACAATTGGCAGGTCATTCATCTCTCTATGTAAGGAGGAATTCAACTATCACAGATTGAAAAGATTCAGCTACCACATAAATCTTGTAGGAGGAACTGAGTAGGTGTTACAAGATGGTATAACGACCAGATCTAAGACACCAAACATCAAATATTCAAGAGTTAGATAAATAGCACGGACCCATGGGTAATACATCCTAGACCAAGGCAACCAACCTAGAAGACTACATAATTAGCAGCTAATCAACACCCTTTTTGTGTGTGCATGTTCCATTTTTTGCCCCTTAAGAATCGTCACATGCTAGAGCTCCAGAAGAATTCCAAATCTTACATGCAGTGCTTCTAATTATGATATGCTAAGACCTTATCACTATGGAAAGTATTCCCTGTAAGCAAACAAAAAATTCACATGTGAACAATCCAGACAAAAAATATATGTCCATATACCTAGTCTTCTAATTCCAATCAATCACAGTCCTACAGGCAAAACATTCAGAACATAAAAGATGTTATAAAATTAGCGATGGCAGCTCCAAGAGCATTGATGGGCTGTACGGCGTGTGGAAGATGATGATGGAGAAGACTATGACAGATATAAGTTTCATGGTGTTGCCAGTGCTAAATGTCAAGGGGGAGATCTCACCAAGGGACATGTTTGACACCTGATTGTAGAGTGTCTCGTCCTTTCAAGCACAACTTTTTGTGGTGTTCTCTCGATCGCTTGAGGGGGTGTAGTGTAATAAAATAAAATGTTAATTTAGAAACTAGTCCAATATACTTCAAGTGTGTGTATATACATGTACTTGTTCCATAAGTGATATAAATATACAAATTAACTTAACTCTAGACAGAGGCAACCTCCATATCCACATTCCGGATTTTCAGAAAGAAATCATTAACAATGGCAGCGCAAGTGAATCTGGGATTGTTCAGTGCGGCAAGGTCAGGGAACTTACAAATAATCCAGCGATATTGTCGAGATGATGAAGCCAAAGTAAAAGATGCAAAAACCCCAGAAGGAAACACGGTCCTTCAGTTAGCTGCAAGATTTGGACACACGTCTTTGGTAAATGAGCTCATCATGCGGTGTCCTTACCTTGTCCGCCAGAAGAATTTCAAGGGAGAAACGCCGCTGCATGTCGCGGCAAAGGCCGGAAGAGATGAAGTTGTTGAATTGTTAATCGATCAGACAGATACTACTGGCTTGCGCATCGGTTGGAGCAGAGATAATTCTGGTAATACCCCTTTACATGGTGCTGTCAGGAATGGACATTCTAAGGTAGTGAAGGCGTTCACTAAAAGAGATCGATTATCGTTACGCTGGCGTAATGATGCAGGGGAATCCCCACTTTCAATTGCTATTGATATGAGGTTTACAAAACTTGCAGAAACAATCATAGATTTGAATAATTCTATGCTTGATTACCATGGAAACGACGACCAAACTCCTTTGCATTGTGCCGTCATGAGGCAAGATTTTGGTGAGCTCCTGAAAGATTCACCTTTTACTACTCTCCCCCACTCCCCTTTAAGAAATATAGTTAACCCAACTATCTTTCTCTGTTTTTTTTTTTGCTAGATATCATGACAAAAATAATAAATTTGAAAGAGGATCTCGTTGGAGAGCAAGATGGAAGGGGAGTGACTCCCCTTCACTATGCTGCAGCCTTGGGTCACCAAAAAATGGTTGAGGTGTTAATCGATAAAGATCCTTGGGTTGCATACAAAACAGACAAAAATCGGCAAATACCTCTTCACTGGGCAGTAGTGAATGGGCAAACACGTCTGATAAAAGCATTGCTTCAGCCTTGTCCAGAAACCATCGAGAGTGTTGACAAGATGCAGCAAAATATTCTTCATATTGCAGCCAAGAATGGAAACGTGGGTGCGGTGTCATATATTCTGAAGCTACCTGAAACGGAAGATTTGGTTAACTCTCAAGGATGGAAACACCCCCTTGCATCTGGCCGCCCGCAACTACCACAGCGATGTGGTGAGTGTTCTCTCCAAGAATTCGAAGGTGGAAATCAGAGCAATCAACCTAGCTAAAGAGACTGCTATAGCAATTGTTAAATTGTCTGATGATCGTGGAATGGAATTACAAAAGGTACGCAACTTGATTTCAAGGAGATTACAAAGTTTAAGAAAATGTAATTTAAAGCATAATGAAGTGTATGTTTCAAATTTACAGAATAAAATTCATTTCATTAAAGAACTGGAGAGAATATTGATCAAGTTTTAAATTGTTCAGCTATTCCATATTTTTATGAGAATCTTGCAAACTCAGTACTAGTTTTTGTTTTTTGCAGCACTTAACCTTGAAAGCATTAAAAAGCGCCTATAAACAAAAGGCTATTTATTTTGAGGATGCCACTGAATTGGATTATGAAGAAGTAGAAAAGGATGAAAAGCCAAATAAAGATGGTCACAATTTTAGGCAAAAGGCAGAAATAATCTTTTTGATGTCGACCATTATAGCTACATTCACATTTACCGCAGCTTTTACCATCCCTGGTGGTTTTAAGAGTGATGATCCGGATAAGGGCTTGGCAATGTTAATTAGTAAATCAGCTTTCCGAGCTTTTATTATTTTTGATGCCATTGCCATGACTTCATCTATTACTGCTGCAGTTATTGTGTTTTGGTCATCTTCAGGTCGAGACACTGAATCAGTCTTGGATACTCTTCTTTTCGCCCTTATCTTAACTTGGATCTCACTTACAGCAATGGCACTAGCTTTTGGGACTGGATTATTTGTTGTGTTGCAGAAGACACTATGGTTGGCTATATTGGTTTGCGTCATTGGCTGTGCTCCCCCTATCATTCTTTTCATATTTCCTTCCATATTTGTTATTGTGTTTGAAAGGGTTTCCAAGTCTCAAACCTCTCTTAGTACTTGGCAGAATATAGTGGAAGACAATCCATTTCTGTTTATTTTTCGATTGATGAAGATATTTGTTGACAGACAGATTCATTTTCACCTTGAATATTTACGCGGAGCTCCTTACATATTTACGCAGATGTGTAAGAGGTCAGGTCAACAGAGTCAAGAGTCCACTGCACCTGTTCCTTGACAGAAAGCATGCGATCGAGCTGTTATAGCTCTCGAGTTGGAGTCCTCAGCATTTAGGAATTACAATGTGTATAAGAAAAAAAAAAGGTCATGTTGTTCAACTTGCTATTCAGTTTGCTGTTTAAAGCGTGTGGGTTGCTTTGGATGGGTACAATATATAGGCGTGTGGACTGCCTTGCAAAAGGAAGGAGTGATGAGATTGAATTCGAGAAGAAATTAGAGCAGACTGATGGCTTCTACGGTTTCATCGTGGTTTGAGGTGTTTTATGCTGTGTTGATTTGTGCCTATTTCCATCTGTGGATATGTGTTGTTAAGGTGTAAACAGTTGTAAGGCTTACAATTCTGGGCAGATTTGATTGTCTGTATGTAACAATGTCTTGTATATAGGTGTTCTTGGGTTCCTGTTTTAGGCTAGGGATGTGTTTGGTTTGTAACAACGATCGTAATGAGTTGTTGTAACATATTGAAGATTGTTGAGAGAGGAGAAACTTTTTTATTAAAAGCGAAATCTATTGGCTTATAAAAAAAATTACTGTTAAAAGTGACCTTTCCATGGACTTGTCGAGAGGTAATTGTTTTAAATTATTTAAATAGTTTAATGATTTCTACTGTTAGGTACAGTAGTTTAATAGTCATCTTTACTAGTTCAACACGTGTAGAATAAAACAAATCGAATGTTAATAATTATCAACATCAACTTTTTTCCTTTCCTAATTTTAAAAAAAATAGTACCATTTTACAATAAATTGTTTTCAAAATGTTAAAAAAAATTTCTATTAGAATTTCCTCTAAACAAATGAAATATTGTTGAGAATCTAAATCCAATTGAAAAAGAGATTAAGAGATTAAGATTGTTGTCTATCTTTATCTAGTTGGGGAAAGATTTTCTACATTGCTAATAGTTGAAATGTTGACTACTTGATTCATGAATTGACACATGTAATTTTAAATAAAATTAAAGGAAAAAATTATCACCATCATTTTTCCTTTTTTGATTAATTTTCATTATCTTTCTGCTCAATTTAAGACCATTAAAATATCAGCTATAAATTAATTTTAATATACATTAATCTCCTTAGAATCAAGTAGTGAACATCTTTCACGGAGCTAAAGGATTCGGAGAAAATTAGTAGAAGAGACAATGGAAGGAAGCCTTCACTTGTTCTTAGTAGTACCAACCTCAAGAGTGAACCCCTGGTCCATAGGAATGAGAAGGGTGGAGAGCCTGTTGGGAAAAGGGTACAGAGCTAGTTCATACTAGTGACTAGATCATGTTAGGAATGAGAAGCTGCCGATGATTCTTGAGTGGTAATACTATCTGATAATTGTACATGTTGGATGAAACACAGCAAATGTTTTTATGCGAATATAAGTCTTTAACAGTTAGTATTGACTTCCAATGACATAATGGCTCTAGTGTTAACAAATTTCTTTGTTCAAAAATTGATCTCTCATCAAATCCTGATATCTCATTATGGTAAAAAAATAAATAAAATTCACTCTTTATTTCTATAAAAATAATAAATTCTCAAAATAATACCAACCTTTTATTTCCTTGAGAATAAAACCTCATTAATAAAATGTCTAGATTTGTACATAGAAATTAATCCATCAGGAAACCACATTACAGTCCGGCAAACTAACCCCATAGAGAATCCTAAAAAACAAATAAAACAGAGATACAAGCCAAGATGAAATAAAAACATCACAGTACCATAACCCAAATGATTACTGAATTACAGAATAATCCAGACAGCATTACATAAAGCAATAAATCTCCATACATGATTGGCATAAATAGTGCATCACCAAAAACACCCTCACGTCCCTGGCACCTACACATCACAGAAGCATTGTGCACCTTTCCAATGCGGCTCACACCCCAGAAAAAAAACATAAGCTCGGCTACCATATATACATTATCATGGAGCAAAGAACATGTCTTGTCTTTCCACACCAAACTTGGCCAATGAGTCGGCAAAAGTATTTGCTTCTCCCAAAGTAGTAATCCTCTACATCATTGGAAATATTTCAATGAATCCATGGCCTTGTTGATTAATCAAAAGTAAAATTGGAACAAATAACCAAAAGTAAGTCCTTAAGATAAATAATCAATTAACCAAAAGTAAAATTGAAACAAATAAAAATATAACACAATTACCTTCAACTGAGACTCAGATTGTGGAGTAAGTCCTTGTTGATTTTGGGAATGAATCATTACTGTTGCATGCCATCTTTCAAAGATGAACACTTGACAAAATAGTTTTTTGGACAAAAGCTCCTCAGCTGTTCTAAGTTTTTGAGTCTTAAATCCTCTAACCGAGGGAGGTAAATAACGTGACTATCCATTTCTTTTGCCTCGTGCCCATCCATTTTTTTTGCCACGTCGAAGACACGCATTAACTGGGGGCAATCAGTTATCCCAAGCGATTCCAAGTTAGGAAGTCTTTGAGTAAAAGTGACCGGAAACACGTATTTCAAGCTTTTGCATTTAGCTATCTCAAGACTCTTCAATTTTGGCCACAAAGGATCGCGATCCTCGTCCAAAACTACTTCATCGCTATTTTCTGCTTCTATCATAAAATGTTCCAAAGAGTTGCAGTTCTGTATATCGAGTTCTTCTAGGTGCGTCAAAGTTTGAGCAAGAATAGATGAAAAGAGATATACCAGTTTACTACACTCCTGAATTTTCATAGTCTTAAGATTTCCGAGGTTAACAATATGGGTGGGTCCTCTCCATATCCAGCTCAATTTTGGTAATGACTTCAGCTCCAAACGGGTTAAACTTGAAAGTGCTGTTATCTGATTTTTCTCACATAAAAAAAAATATAAATTCATTAATTAATAAATATTGAAATATGAATTCATTATATTTATAAACAAAATTTAAATATTGGGAAGACATACAATATTAAAAAAATGTAAAAAAAAAGTATTAAAAGTCAATAATTTAAAAAGATTATAGAGTAATTATTTATATATTTGATAATTTAACCAAAAAAAAGATGATTAGATAAAGCACAAATGAGAGCATTATTTAAGCAAAAATAGAGAGAGATGAGGTACCTCTTGCTCATCCATCTCTTGGGCAAAAGTAAAGACTTGTTCTATTTCATTGCATTGAGATATCTCAAGTTTTTCTAGATGCAACAGACGACAAGATGAGAAGATAGATTTCATTCTATCGCATTTCTGAATTGTTACATCCTTCAAATTTTGTAAGCTTGCATGATTAGGCCGTTCTTTCGACATTCTCCTCAATGCTGGTAGCAAATACTGCTTCAGACAAGTTAAATTGAAAGTGATGTTACTAGATTTTCCTCACATATAGAAAAATATAAAATATATTAATTTATAAATACTAAATTATGAATTTATTGTATTTATCAAAAAAGTACTTAAATATTAAGAAAACATACATTTTTTAAAAAAATGTAATAATGGAAGTCTTAAAAGTCAATAATTTAGAAAGATTATATAATAATTAATTAATTATTTAATAATTTAACAAAAAAAATTAGATCAAGAACAAATGAGAGCATTATTTAACGGAAAAATGGAGAGAAAAGTGGTACCTCTTGCTCAGCCATTTCTTGGGCAAATGCAAAGACTGGTTCTAATCTACTGTATATAAATATCTTGAGTTGTTCTAGATGCAACACACTTTGAACAAGGCAAGGTGCATGAGAAGATATTTTTGTGTTTCATGTTGATATCAGTTAGAGTAATATTTTTCACATTGCAAAACAGCTCCATAAATGCATATAATGAGGATGAGAAATCCCTAATTCTCAAGGTTCCCCCCTCCATATTGTCAATATTTACAGCTATATTGTAGCTTTGCAATTTAGGGAACACAGTTTTCTTAGAAATATTGATCAGTAGAAACTTTCAGTGTCAATCCAGTCAAACTCTCAGTGTCGGTGTCAATCCATTGCTACTGGGGTATAATACCTCAAGATCCTTTTGTACATTTCAGGGGTGATCTTCTGACCACCCATATTAATGCATATTAACTTTCAAAAAAGAAAAAAAGACAGAATTAACTTGCTAACTAATGTGCCATTCTTTTATTTTTCTTTAATTCATGAGTTTTGAGTTTTATATTCATAAAAATAAAGAGTATAAAAATTTTTTAATGGCAATTTTAAGATACCCTTATAAACAAGGGTTGAAAAGATTTGAGTTAAAAGCAAAATCTAGAATCATAATTAAAAAAAAAAAAGAGTATATAAAAAGTACCTTTAGTTGAGTTTGTTGGTCAACTTCTATTTGAATGGTGAAATTTGTCAATCTAGGACAGTTTAAAACTTCCAACTTCTCCAAGGATGGCAATGTGATGAGAAAATTTTCTGAGCAAAAGAAGTTTAAATTCTCCAAGTTTTCAAGTCGTAGATCTTGTAAGCAAGGAAGCGCAACGGCACTGTCAACTCCATTCTCTTCTTTTGTCACATTGAAAACTTGTTGTAATTGAGGAGAATTGGTTATCCAAAATGATTTCAATCGTGGAAGAACTTGACCCAAAGGTACTTGAAAAACATTTTTCAGTCCAAGACAATGACTTATTCCTAGAGTTTCCAATTTTGGCAAGAGTGGAGGATGGGGATAGGCTTCTGATTCTATTCCATCGTCACATTCTAACTCTGTGATAATGTGTTGCAATCCATCGCAGTTATCTATCTTGAGTTGTTCTAGGAGCATCAAGCTTTGAGCAAGGGATGGTGAGAAGAGATAGTTCAATCTATTGCAATAACTAATTTCTACAAACTTCAGGCTTTGGAGGCTGACAAAATGGGTGGACCCTTTCCATATCCACTGCAATTTTGGTAATGAGTGTAGCTCCATGAGTGTTAAATTCGACAGCAGCGGTCCTTGATTTTCTTCTGTATCATGAGGAAGCTCATCTATTTGAAATACTTCTTGCAACTGGCTGCAATTAATAACTTTCACTTCCTTTAGATTTTGTGGCGTGGTAGATAAAGAGACCATGTCCATGCAATTCTTTGCTTCCAACTTCTCTAGTTTTTGTAGAAAGCCCTTTGGAATCCGACCGTTGCACAACATTTCCAAACCAGTCATTTTTTCTATGACTAATTCCACCAAATTGAAGAGGGCTTTGGTTGAGACATGGCCTCTTGTTGTATCAATCAAGCATTGCCGATCCTTGCCCTCTTTAAGTGCAAGAAAAGTTAATTCATTCAGTCCCTTTGGATCGACATTTGGAACTAGATTTTTCTGACGCATGACTCCTTTCAAGGTAAGATTTTTGGCATCGTATGATAACTCCACTCCATGCAATCCAACATTCTGATAAATTCACAACAAAATAGAAGATACTAGAAAAGTTAAAATATATATATAATTAATAAAATTTAAAGATTCATACCAAAAAAATTATCCTTTTCAATGAAAGATTATTAAAGTAGAAAAACGAGCCAAAGCTTAGAGTATAAATAGTGTATATTATACTTACAAGTAGACGTGAAAGCAGTAAAAGTTACTGATGGAAAATATGTTTTCTTATGAGATAAATCATCAATTTATAATTACCGAAAGTAAAATTGAAACAAACAAAAATGTAACAGAAGCACCTTCAATTGAGACTGCAACGTATGTCCTTGTTGATCTTGGGAATTAGTCATTAATTGGGGTTGACGACCATTATTGCAATCTTCCGACCCTTTGAAAGATGGCAACATGACAGAATAGTTGCTTGGACAAAAGCTCCTCCAGTTTTCCAAGTCTTCAAGTCTTAAAAACTGTAATTTAGGGAGAACAATATCGTGATTATCCTCTTCTTTTGCCATGTTGAAGACATGCAATAGTTGAGGGCAATCAATTATCTGAACTGATTCCATGTACGGAAGTCCTTGAGCCAAAGTGATGGGAAACACATATCTCAGGCTTTTGCAACTAGCTATCTCAAGAGATTTTAATTTTGGCCAGCACAGAAGAGAGCGATCCTTGTTTGAAACTATTTCATCACCATTTTCTGCTTGGGTGATTAAATGTTCCAAAGAGTCGCTATCTTTTATCCAGAGTTCTTCCAGATGCATCAAAGCTTGAGCAAGGGTAGGCGAAAAGAGATATTCCAATTTAGAACATGACCAAATTCTCATACTTTTAAGATGCTGGAGGTTAACAAGATGGATGGATCGTCCCCATATGCACCTCAATTCTGGTAAAGAATCCAGCTCCAAGCAAGTTAAATTTGAGAGTGATGGCATCTGATTTTCCTCACATTAAAAAAAAAACCAAGAAGTGTTAAAAGTCAATAATTTGAAAAGATTAAATAGTAATTATTTATATATTTGATAATTCAATAAAATGAAAGGTAACTAGACAAAAATATATGAGAACACTATTAAAGGAAAAATGAAGAGATAAGAGGTACCTCTAGCTCAGCCATTTCTTTGTCAAAAGCAAAGACTTGCTCTAAATTTTTGCATTCAGATATCTTAAGTTTCTCTAGATGCAACAGACTTTGAGCAAGGCAAGGTGAGAAGATAGATTTCAGTTCATGACAATCCCAAATTATTACTTCCTTCAGATTTTGTAGGCTTACATGATGAGTTGGCTCTTTGCATATACTCTTCAATGTTGGTAACGAATGCAACTTCAAGCTTCTAAATTTTGACAGTGGTCTTGCCTGATTTACATCACATAAAGAAAAGTATAAAATACATTAATTAATAAATATTAAAAAATAAATTCATTGTACTTGATCTTAATTATTGAAAATAAATACGTTTTTTTTTAAAAAATCTAAAAAAAATGTTAAAAACCAATAATTTGAAAATATTAGATAGTAATTATTTATATATTTGATAATTCAATAAAATGAAAGGTAACTATAAAAAGGATATATGAGAGCATTATTAAAGGAAAAATGAAGAGATAAGAGGTACCTCTAGCTCAGCCATTTCTTTGTCAAAAGCAAAGACTTGCTCTAAATTTATGCATTCAGATATCTCAAGTTCCTCTAGATGTAATAGACTTTCAATAAGGCAAGGTGAGAAGATAGATTTCAGTTCATGACAATCCCAAATTATTACTTCCTTCAGACTTTGTAGGCTTACATGATGAGTTGGCTCTTTGCATATGCTCTTCAATGTTGGTAACGAATGCAACTTCAAGTTTCTTAAATTTGAGAGTGGTCTTGCCTGATTTACATCACATAAAGAAAAATATAAAATACATTAATTAATAAATAATGAAAAATGAATTCATTGTACTTGATCTTAATTATTGAGAATAAATAAATTTTTTAAAAAAATGTAAAAAGAAGTGTTAAAAACCAATAATTTAAAAAGATTAGATAGTAATTATTTATATATTTGATAATTCAATAAAATGAAAAGTAACTAGGAAAAGAATATATGAGAGCATTATTGAAGGAAAAATGAAGAGATAAGAGATACCTCTAGCTCAGCCATTTTTTTGTCAAAAGCAAAGACTTGCTCTAAATTTTTGCATTCAAATATCTCAAGTTTCTCTAGATGCAACAGACTTTGAGCAAGGCAAGGTGAGAAGATAGATTTCAGCTTATCACAACCATCAATTTTTACATCCTTCAGAATTGGTAGGCCTACATGATGAGTTCGCCCTTTCCATACACTCTCCAATGTTGGTAACGAATGCAACTTCAAGCTTCTTAAATTTGAGAGTGACACTGTCTGATTTATGTTATATAAAGAAAAATATAAAATAAAATAATTAATAAATATTAAAAAATAAATACATTAATTAATAAATATTGAAAAATAATCATTGATGTATAAATTCACCAAATTAGATAATGCAGTGGTTGGACTTTGTTCTTGTGTTGTGTCGATCAAGCATTCCAAATCATCACAATATGAAAGCTCAAGAGAAGTTAATTCATTTAGTCCCCACTGATCTACATTTGGGACAACATTTTTGTGTTCCATGACTTTGACCAAAGTCAGCTTTTGCACATTGCGAAACAGCTCCTTAAATGCATTTAATAAGGATGAGAAATCACAAATTCTCAATATTCTCGAGTGATGCTTCACCGGAAATTCAACATCTGTATTCACAGCTATATTGTAGCTTTGTAGTTTAGGGAACACAAAGTTTTCTTGAAAACATTCAGTAGAAACTGACAATGTTAGTGCACTCAAACGAGACAACGAATTCAACTCCGATAAGTTAGCAATGGTTTTATGTATCAGGCATAGCTCTTGGAGTGACGTTAACCTGTTACACACAAATACACAATATTATAAACACAATAATAGCACTTTCAAGAGGACAACAAAAATAGCTACAATTAAACTACAGGTTGCAATGTTTCATAAAAATAGGATAGACCAAAAGCTCATGCTATATAAATATCTATATGTATATATTGTGATAGTCAAATTGAAAACAAAAATATTTGTTTTTTGGCTCAGCTGAAAACAAAAATACTTTTATTAAGTAAATAAAAGGAAAAAGAGGAAAAATTAAATAAATTTTTTTACTCAGCCAAAAAGAAAAAGAGATTTATATATAGGTAGCTGAAATGTAAAAAAAAAAAAGAAGAAACAAGAACAACCGCTTAAAGCAAAAAACTTAAAAAAAGGAACATGACAGCTTGGCTGGAGGCAAAACCAACATTTCATATGAGATGACACGTTAGGGAATTGGTGTCAGTAGACAAAAGGCCAACATATCAAACAGTCTCATAAAAATCGAACAAGGCAAAGGTGAACATATTCGCACAATCAGATTGCCAGCGGGAAACAATAAAATTAAATACTTTAACTAAAAACAATAAGATAAATAGTTTTAATGACATTAAAGTATTACCTTGATAGCAAGTTAGGGGGGACATTGATGGCTTCAGGCTCAAATCCAGACCAAGAAATATATAGTGACTTTAGTCTATGCAATTCCACTACTTCTTCAGGTAGCTCATCAATATTAGTCATAACCAAATACAACAGCTCAAGTTTTTTCAGATTTTTCAATGATGAGATGTTCTCAAGGTCACACTTTCTAATGTACAGAGTTTGAAGACTTGTTAAGAATTGAAATGCTTCCATTGAAAATTCAACATCATCAAGATATAAAACTTGAAGAGTTTTCATACCTTCAAAAAATGTGCTTGGAACTCTTTGGTGATAATTTCCCGTCAAAATCAAAATCTTGAGTTTTGCAAATTCTAATCTCTCAGGAAACTTATCTATCTTAATATTCCATAAAGAGATTGCTGTATAATAACTAAAATTTACACTTTCAGGCCATTTCGTCAACTCATTTTTTACCATAAACATATTTTCTCCTCTCGATGTTATCCAATGAGCAAAATCACGAACCCCACCATGCATTTTTATTTTATCTCCATCGTCAATTTCTAATAGCAAACCAGACTGTTGGAGTTTAGTTAGTGCTTCGTAAATTTCCCTCCTTAAGACTTCAAATGAGTTACTGTTAATGTTACTGAACAATCCTTGACCAATTCCACATATAACAAAAATCTCAATTGGTATTTCAAAATCTTTCGGAAAAAGGGAACACAACAAGAAACATGACTTGACATTATCATCCTCCAAATAATCATAACTAAGCTCAAGATGGCTATAGATACCTCCACGAACATCTTGATTATCCAAAGGTCTTGAGTCTCTTAGTCGTTGATTTGCTACCATCCACCCATTTAGACTTTTACCTTTCAGAGCTTTTGCCACAGTTACAATTGCAAGAGGCAAACCGTTGCATTCACGAGCAACCTCCTTGGCTACATTCAAGTTGTGAGAGTCATCTTCTACATCAGCTTTATCTTTGAATAAAGCCCATGCTTCATCTTCAGATAAGATTTTCAGTTCAAATTTCTCTTGACAATTCATTTGAATACAAACTTGTTGAAGACGTGTAGTTAGAAGAATTTTGCAACCCTCGTGTTCACCGCCGAATGGAATTCCTATGGTTTGCGATTCAAGTTTTTCCCAAACATCATCGAGAATTATGAGAATCTTCTTCTCGCCTTTTAATCTCCGCCATAACTCTTCTGCTTTTCCTTCTTCCGAATTTTTCTCAAATTTTAAACCAAAGACATCTGCAATTTTATCTTGAATTTTGTTGATGTCTGGAGTTTGGGACACTGTAACAATCACAACTTTATCAAAGAGCTTTGGCTCCTTTTCCTGTACTTGCTTACCCACTACTTCCGCCAAAGTTGTTTTACCCACTCCTGGCATTCCGTACAATCCAATCATGTTCACACCATCACTATTTAAAGCCTTCATGATCCCATTGAAAGCTGAAATTAAAGATTCGGAAGCCATGAAATCCTTGGGTGGTAGGAACCCTATTCCTTGAAGAGGAGGACGCTGGCAGACTCGTTGAAAAGTACAAGCCCCTGCTAAAAGTTGAGATATATAAAGCGTCTTCTTCGCTACTTTGATACTTAAGCAGTATCGCCAGCCCCAACTAGGACACCAATTGAAACACTTGTTACGTTCTATTTCCTCTTCCAAACTCTGAGCTTCTCCCAATTCTTTCTCTGCCTTTTTTAGCCACTCCTCAACGTTCTTCTCAATTACCTCAGTTTGCCTTTTGGCCTCAGCGACATCACTTTCTACCAGATCTTTTTTCAATTGAAGTGCTTTTCGCTGATCCTTGAATTGTTTAACATTTCTACCAAAATGGAAAAAGTAAGCAACATAAGGTGAGGCGCATCTGTTGCCAGGTTCCCCACGCAATTGGCAATAGCAGAGGCAACAAAATCAAGAGCCATTCTTTGATGATCTGAGACTGAAAAACAATTTGGAAGAGTAAAAAGTTTTGCAAATATCTCTCAAGCTAATTAAGATGAAAGAATTACTTAATTTGAAAATAGAAAACAAATGTCGCTGCATCTAAATTTGCAAATATATACTCAAAAGTAAAACCAACACAAATAAACCAAAGAAGAAAAAGATGAAGATTTACGTACCAAGGAAATCTATAGATGAACTTTCAGGAGCCAAGACGGAGCAGCTTCTATTTTGTTGTAAGCAAGCTCACAAACTCGGTGAAGGTTTTTTTTTTTTTTTAAGTTCAAAGAAAACTGAAGCAGAAATGAATTTTGCACTGCAATAATCAGAAGATCAAGGAATTAAAAAATAACAGACTTTCACCTATCTGCTTTTTAATTCTGCTTCTGATACAAATGAACAGAGCAAACCAGAAAAAGCAAAGTAAACAGAGCAACTTTTAAGGCAAGAAGAATTTTTTTTTTTTTAAGTATCGCCATTCTTTCCCTAAAGCAAAGAGGTGAGCTTACAAAATGAAATGAATAGTGGAAAAGGTACTGAAATCCTTTCTTCAAACTTGCCTCTCTATTCTCACCACTTGAAGGTGAAAGGGTAAGAGACAAACACAAAGTTTCTAGCTCTCTGCTTCACACAAATGCCTCCGGTGCAGTGTAGCTGTATAAGATCAAAAGAGTTAATTTTGGCATAGAAAATAATTCAATGTCAATTTTGCATGTAAAGTTTGCGGATGTATACTCAAATGCAGAAACCAGGACAAAAATAAGCCATGGAAGAAAACGATGCACATATAAACCAATGAAAGATGAAGTTTCAGGAGCCAAGGCCAAGCTTTTCTATACTGATCGAAGAAAACTCAAGTAGAAATCAAGTTTGTACTGCAATAACCAGAAACCCACTAGCAGAGGGAATTAAGAAACAACAAATATGTGTCAATCTAAGATGAAAAGAATAACTTAATTTGAAAATAGAAAATATGTGTCAAAGCATCTAAACTTTCAAATATCTATACTCAAATGTAAAACCAAGACAAATAAACCACAGAAGAAGAGGATGAACATTTACATACCAAAGGAAATATACATGAACTTTGAGAAGGCAAGACGGAGCTTCGATTTTGATCCACCCAAAATATATCACAGACACTGACAAAGTCGGTGAAGTTTTTTTTTTTTTTTGAGTTCAAAGAAAACTGAATTAGATATAATAAACTTTGCACTACAATGATCAGAAGGCCAGGAAATTTAAAAAACAAAAAGACTTTCACTTATCTCCTTTAGAATGCATGCAGATTATAATTCTGCTTCCGATAAGAAAAAGAGTAGGTGAACATAGAAAGTAGAAAGGCAAAGACTCGTTTTCTTTAGAATCTCTTTTTCTTTTTGTTGTTACTATTTTTTTCTTGTTCAAATGCTTAGTAGAAGACAAGGGCCCCCGTGTCTTTTGTCTTATCATTGACTAATTCTCTCTCAGACAGATTAGAAAAGAAAAAAAAAAAGGATGGAGTCATGGACATAGTCTGCTGGTTGGCTTTCCAGGAAGTGTTAAGGAAAGTGGTTGGGACTTGCGAGGATGTTAGTGCATAGAAAATTTTTGAAATTCTGCTTCAAATATTTTTGAATGAAAAACATGAATTTAGTGTTATTTATGATTTTTTTGTAATTAAGCATTATTTGGTAAATTCTTCTCTAATAATGAGTAATGACCTACTTTTCAAAAGCTTAGCCTGCCTAAATCTTTTAAGTTGGACATAGAAAATAATTTAGTGCCAATCTTGGGTGCAAAGTTTGCAGATGTATACTCAAATGCCAAAACCAAGAGCCATAGAAGAAAATGATGCACAAATATTTTGGCTGAATTACAATAATCAAAGAAACAAGTGGAAATCAAGTTTGCACCACAACAATCTGAAAAATTGTTTGTATGAAGGAAGAATAGTTTTGGTTAGTCGTGACCTAATTGATTATCTCTGTTCCAAAGCAACAAAGAAACGTCAATGTGAAACTAAAGAATTGCTCGACTTTTATCTTGAGAGAATTGAGTTTAATGTGGAAATCGAATTTATGAAAGCAAAAGGGAAATTCTCGGAACTTTCTTGATATTTTTGATTCATTGTGGAATCAAACGCAATATCAATGCCACCGTTTATGGAGAATGTATTGTCATTAAAGATGAACAACAATTATCAAAGAAACAAGTGGAAATCAAGTTTGCACTACAATAATCAGAAGCCCACTAACAGAGGGAATAAAGAAACAACAGTTGATTCTTCTTCGGCTAGCGAAAACGCTTGAATACAGGAGAGAAAATTTTGAATAAATGACGTGATCCTTCAATTATTGTCCTTTCTACTTTTGTCATTTTGCAATCATATTTCCCTTGAGGTCCATTTATTTCTCACCGACCTGCGTCCTCTGTTTAATGGCTTTCATGGAAAAATACTTTGCAACGGCAGAGTGATTCCCGGAGCTTTCATAGAGATTTTTGTCCCTTTTATTTACTCCAACCACCCCTTTAATGGTTACTGACTCCCTATTGATGAAAAGACGAGACAGACTAACAGCTTTTTCTCTGTCATTGATGCTTAGTTAGAATGACTAATCGACGGCTTCCAATTGTGTTGCCTATTTTCGTAAGTTTCTGATCTACCTGGTTGGTTGAACGGATTTCATGTTAAAAGGCTTGCAGTATTTATTCATTGTTGAGATTAACTTTTGTGATCAAATTATGCCCCCAATGAATTTAAAAATATTATTTGATGAATGTACAAAAACAGGTAGCAATGAACATTGAGATTGTAGTCGATTATTGTGATAAAATATTATGACTGAAAACAAACGGACAATAATCTGAAAAGCCTGCAGGAACCTGCTGAAATGCATAACCAGCTTTTTGACCACGCTTTTCATCTGAAAACTGGGAAAGCCCAAGCAATGGTATACCTATTTTCTTCTTTTTCTCTTCCCTGGAGTTAAAAGAGAAGCAAAAATGAAGATAAATCCTTCTTGACTTGGAAGTTGCATGTGGGAACAATGTCAAAACTTAAAAAAGGAAAAGAAGGAAATGAAAAGGAAAGTGTGCACGCACTAAGCAGCTAGCTGCACATTTTTAGAATGGAACACAATATTAATGCCACCATTAATTGAGAGTATATTGCCATTGAATAAGTATTCTGATTAATTCTCTCTCAAAGAAAACAAAATATAAGAACGAAGATGCTTTGTTAAAGAAAATTTTAATTAATGCAAAATTATTAACTTCATGTTTGTGATCCTAATTATATTAATATCTTTTTTATAAAAATTTTAAAATATTGAATTACTTTAATGATGCATAAATTTCCCATTAAATAAAATTTACCATCATTTAAAAGATAATTTAATTCACACTTTTGATTTCCTCTTTTGTAATTGAGCATTATTAAGTAAATTTTAAAGGATTTTTATGAACTTGTTATCTATCTAAATCATTTAATTTAGACAAAAAATAATTTGATGTCAATTTCACGTGTAAAGTATGCAGATGTATACTCAAATGCAAAAGCCAAGAGCAATAGAAGAAAATGATGCACACATAGGTGGCGTTTGTTTGCAGGAATATAAAGTGACATTACTTGTAATGTGCCTAATTAAATTACATTGCAGCGTTTGTTTTGTAATAGACCACTGTAATGTCAGATTGCAATGCAATCACATTACAGCCTAAAACCAATGCAATGTACATTACATTGCAGGCTGCAATGTTTGCAATGTTATTAAAAACATTTTTACCCTTCAACTTTATTATTTTATTAAAAATATTTTATAATATTATAATTAAAATAAAAAATATTAAACTAAAATATATAATATAAAAATTAAAAATTAAAAAATAAAATATAAAAAATTAAAATTTATATAATATAGGTAAAAGAAATTAAAATATAATATATAATATAAGAAATAAAAATTAAAAAAATAAAATATAAAAAATTAAAATTTATAAAATATAGGTAAAAAATATTAAAATAAAATATATAATATAAGAAATAAAAATTAAAAAATAAAATATAAAAAATTAAAATTTATATAATATAGACAAAAGAAATTAAAATAAAATATATAATATAAGAAATAAAAATTAAAAAATAAAATATAAAAAATTAAAATTTATATAATATAAACAAAAGAAATTAAAATAAAATATATAATATAAAAATTATATTAAATAAATGAAATTAAATATACAAAATTATAATAAAAATAAAAATAAAATATATGACATTAAAAATATATTTAAGAGATAATATTATATAAAAATTAATAATAAAGAATACAAGTATATTAAATTTATATTTTAATAAATAAAGGTAATTATATAAATTAACATTACATTTCCTGTAAAGTACTTGTAAAACAAACACTTTAATGTTACCTTCCCTGCATTTTAATCATTACATTATTTATATACCAAACACTGCAATGTTATTTTCCCTGCAATCACATTCCCTGCAATCACATTACCTGTAATCACATTGTTGTATTGTAAAGTACCAAACGCCACCATATACCAAATAAAGACGGAAGTTTCAGGTAAGCTTTTATTTTTATCAAAGAAAACTGACATAGAAATCAAGTTTGCGCTACAATAATCAGAAGCCCACTAGCAGAGGGAATTAACAAGCAACAGTTAATTCTTCTTCGGCTAGCAAAAACACTTGAATGTAGGAGAGAAAATTTCGAATAATTGATGTCACCCCTCTATCATTGTGCTTTATATTTTTGTCATTTTGCAATCATTTTCCCCTTTAGATTCATTATTTCTCGCCGATTTGCTTGCTCTGTATAATTGCTTTCATGGAAAATTACTTTATCGTATATAATTACGAGGGAGATTCTCGGAGTTTTCGTATAGATTTTTGTGCCTCTTTTACCAGTGGAACATGAAATGATAAGCACTTTTAAATGATTGGTTTTCTAGTAATGGGCAAAGACTTACTGCATGTTTGGTTGGCGGAATGGCTATGCCATTCCCCCTCTATTCCCATGGCATAGCCATTCCGATGTTTGGTTGACGGAATGCACAAGGAATAGGAATTCTTAAGGAATTCCTATTCCTTGCAGTAGGGGAGAACACGGTAATAGCCATTACCGTCTCCCCCCCCCTAGTAATGGCTATTCCGTGCCTTAAGGAATAGCAAATAATCTGTCAAGACTAAAATACCCTCATCACTTTGGGTTAATTACAAGTATGTCCCTATAAAAGCTTAATTTTCTCTCTCTTCGAATTTTCTCTCTCTTCGAATTTTCTCTCTTCCTCCTTCTGTCTCTCAACCGAGCTTCATCGGTCTTCCTCCCTGTTCCTCCCTGTTCCTCCCTCTTTCATGACCGAATGTGGTCGGAAAGGGTCCATAGAATACCTTTCCGACCAGATTCCACCGAGATCTGGCCTCAAAGGCCAGATCTCGCCACGGGAAGCACCGGATCTGGTGCTTCCCCTCCAGATCCCGCGGTTGGATCTGGCACTCCATGGCCAGATCCAACGCCGGGAAACGCCGATCTGGCGTCCTAGTGGCCAGATCCGGCCACACGGTGCGCCAGATCGGCGCAAAATGACACCGGTCGCCTTTCCGGCGACCGGACCTGGTGAAGAAGAAATAAACGAGTAAAAAAAAGGAAAAAGTAAAAAAAAAGAAAAAATATTTATAAATATTAAAATATTAATGTTTTATTTATTAAATTATTAATATATTAAATTTTTAATGAATATAAATAAAAATAAAAATATTAATATTTTATATATAATTTAAATATTATTAATTTTAATATGATTAAAATGTTAAAATATTAATGTTTTATTTATTAAATTATTAATATATTAAATTTTTAATGAATATAAATAAAAAATAAATATTTAATGAAAAAAATATTTATAAATATTAATATATTTATGTTTTAAATATTAATATTTTATATATAATTTAAATATTATTAATTTTAATAAGATTAAAATATTAAAATATTAATGTTTTATTTATTAAATTATTAATATATTAAAATTTTAATAAATATAAATAAAAAATAAATATTTATTGTATTAATAATTAAATTATACTAAAATATTAATATTTAAATTATTAATTATTAATATTTTAATTAAATTATAAAATATTATTATCCTAAAAAATAAAATAAATAATAAATAATCATATATAATAAAGGGTATTTTTGTCTTTTTATTTTCTATTCCTACTCTATTCCAAAGTTATTGTTACCAACCAAACACTGCATTAAGTAGTAATAACCATTCCTACTCTATTCCATTAACTGAACCAAACAAAGTAATAACTATTCTTTTCTATTCCCACCATATTCTATTCCCACGTAATAGCTATTCTATTCTATTCCTGTCTATTCCGCGAACCAAACGTGCTGTTACTTCATTGTTGCCCGGCTAAATTATCATGGATAAATTTTAGTGAATGAATAATTCTTCCTGCCGTACCTTTCTGATTCAGTGATTCATTGTCATGGTGTAGTAGTGATGGAGGTTCTTTCTTAGGCTGGAAATGGCTTTTGTTAACGGAGATGGATGGAATATAACACCTTCAACTTTTATATTCAAACACTTTCTTGTTTCTGACCACGCTTATCCTCTGAAAAAAAAGGGGAAGGCCAAGCAATAATATAGATATTTTCTTCTTTCTTTCTTCCTTGGAGTTAAAAGAGAAGCAAAAATGAAAATAAATCCTTCTTCATTTGGAGACTCCTGCAAACTGGGTATGGGGATGTATAAAACAGACCACTTTTGACTTGCATATTGAAGCTGTCGGAACAAAGTCGAAACTTAAAAGAGAGTGAGCCTTACGGTAAGTCTAACCTTTTTGTAAGCTTAATAAATATAATTTTAAAAAAATAGTAAAACTTTGTTTAATAAGTTAAAAAGAAAACAATATAATTAATTTTTAAATTTTATAAGTAATTTTTTTATTTATTTTTATAAATATTATTTTATTTTTTTATTTTTTACTTTAAAGTATAACAATATTATTCTTTTTAATAATAACATTATGTCTAATTAATTTAATTCAATTAAATTTGTTATTATTATTTGTTACGTTAAATTTCATAAATTTACATCAATATTTGAACAATATTTATTACATTTTTATGATTTTTACATTAATTTTTATAAATTTAAATTAAAAATTTTTAATTATTAATCTCATTATAAATATTTTTATTTTTTATTATTCGTTTAAATTAAAATTTATAAATTATTAAATATTTTTCATTAAATGATATAAATTTAAATATTTAATTTTTGCAAAAATTATATTTATTTTCATCTAATTAACTTATTATATTAAATTTCATATATTTATATTAATATTTTAATAATTATTATTTTATTTTATAAATTTTTACATTTATATCAACATGGTTTTAGTGGGACGTTTCACCTGTTACACGGCTTCAGTCTCGCATGTGGCATGGCGTGTTCGTCTTCCATAACACTGACAGAAACTAACAAAATTACGGTCAACTTCGTCGGGACCCATTTAACAGAACCTTGATTATTTTTAATGTTGCATAGCTGCCTGCCTGACCACGATTTGATTATTCAACAGAAACTTTGCAGGTGCAAAGTCATGTCACCCAAAGGACAGGCCTAATAGCTGTATCACATTCATTTCAATGCATTTGTACAACATTTTGGCAGTGCCCTATGTCCTACCTTTTCAGCATGTTCGCTACATATAATAGTTAAATTATAAAAACTAATTTTTTATAAATTTATTTAAAAAATAATCATTAATATAAAATTTATTATCATGGTTATAATTATTTTTTAAATAATAACATTATATTTAATTAATTAAATTTAATTTATTATCATGACTTGTTATATCAAATCTCATATTTTTATGATTTTTTACATTGATTTCTACAAATTTACGTTAAAATTTTTTAATTGTTATTTTTATTTTTATTATTTATTTATAAATTAAAATTTATTAATCATTAAATACTTTTAACTCGATAATATAAATTTAAATGTTTAATTTTTATAAAATTATATTTATTTTAATTTAATTAATTTATTATGTTAAATTTTATATGTTTATATTAATATTTTAATAACAATGAGTGTACTTTTATAAATTTTTACATTAATTTTTATATACATAAATCTACCTAAATCACCTTATTTCTTTACCACTATTGAATTGAAGACGTTGAAACAATGCTTCATGAATTCATTTTAGGCATAGTGTATTTGTTTGTAGAGCTGTTACATGGATGAGTGGGAGTTTTCACCTGTTACACGGTTTCAGTCTCAACTGGGCCCATTTAACAGAAGTTTGATTATTTTTAATGTTGCATAGCTACCCGCCTGACCACCATTTGATTTTTCAACACAAGTAATTGCAGGTGCAAAGTTCTGTCACCCAATGGACAGGCCTAATAGACAGCTCTATCACATTCATTTCGATGCATTTGTACAATTTTTTGGCAGTGCCATATATCCTACCTTTCGTCTTTCATCACCTCACAAGGATCCGTGGGTGGAGTTGATAAATATATCTTTGTAAATCGCATCTACTGACAGTGTCTAGGAAAAAAAATGGAAATTAGGAAATGAAAGCAATGGGTGGCAGCCATATAAGGCGTTCATTAATGTTCAAGTAATGTCAAGAAAAAGAAAACAAAGTTTATCTTGCAGACCCAACCTACCATCGCCACAAAATCTGTCAACACAAGAAAAGCAATGACATCTCGATGCTAACGGCAAGGGCGGATCCCCCTTTTCTTTTTATTTTAAATATTTTTACATCATATAAAAATTTTTAAAATTATATATTTTTAAAATAATATTTTATTTAAAAATTAATAAAAATAATAAAATATTCAAATATCTCACTCAATTTAAATTTTTTATTTTTTTATTATTTTTATTTTTATCCTATTTATTCATATATTTTAAATTTTTATAAATTCTCTCTTTCAAATTTCTACTAACCATCAAATATATTTTTTTCTCCCTTTTGTTATGTTACATGAGGTATTTATCTTTTACTTGTCATATGTTTTCTTTTGTTATGTGAATTTTATTTTTTATTATTTTAATTTTTTAAAATTAATAAATTATTATATAATTTTTAAATATAAATTCTAGTGTTATATTATTATTTAAAATTTTATCAATATATTATTTTTTTTAATTATACCTAATTATATAAAAGAAAATTTTTTTAATATTTTTATATGATTTATATTTTATATTTAGTTGTAAAGAAATTATCTTGAATATATAATTTTTAAATAATGTTGATTATATAAGAAGAGATTATTAATTTTATATATCATATTTAATTATTTATATTTTACATATTATAATTTTATAATTAATATTATAAATTTTTTTGAAGAGTACATAATTTTATTATTATTAATACTAAAAAATAACTTTGAGTTTTACAAATACAACGAAAATAAAAACTAAAAAAATCCCTTTAAGTAAAATGCGCTTGGATGTGGGGATATCCAAGCAACCATTTACAGCATAATTCTTTTAACTGCCCCAAGAAAAGACTGAACCCACGACTTCAAAACGCAAACATTGCAAGCGACAAAATTGACTAATGAAAACCCATGTCTCAGACTGTTCATAAGTCTGAGTATTAAATGCCCCGAATCAAATAATTCAAAGTAGTAATTCATAGCAGTAACTCGAAGCACGAAACCCTTAACATTTTAGCTCTTGACTCAGTCAATAATAACCTGCAAATGTTCCAAAACGCACTCTAGTAGGTCTGCAAATGCTCCATCCCATAGCTACGACCACCCACATACAGCCAGCTCACCGCGGCCTAAAACAATACTTCCCAACCTCAACAATAAATAATTTTAAAAATATGATATCCTTGAGGGACCTCCCTTCGCAAGTTCATCCACCATGGCATTCGACTTAACGTAAGATATAGTACTATAAGTTTAAATAAAAATAAAATAATAATATTTAATATAAATTATATTAATTTTTTGAATTTTAATTAAAATATCAGTAAATTATATTAATTTTAATTTTAATGTTTAAGAAAGTTTCATCAATTGTTTTTCTCCTTGCGATAGGGAAAACTTTGATCATTCATTTCCTAATTGACTATCTTTGCTTCAAAGTTAACAAAGAAATATCAATGTGAAATTAGGATTCTTCTTGACTCTTATCTTAATAGAATTAATTTTGCATGTAAAGTTTGCAGATGTGTACTCAAATGCAAAAACCACAGAAGAAAATGATGTACATATATACCATGGAAAGACGGAAGTTTCAAGTAAGCTTTCATTTTTATCAAAGAAAACTGAAATAGAAATCTAGTTTGCGCTACAATAATCAGAAGCCCATTAGCAGAGGGAATTAAGAAGCAACAGTTAATTCTTCTTCGGGTAGCAAAAACACTTGAATACAGGAGAGAAAATTTCAAATAATTGATGCGATCCCTCTATTATTGTTCTTTATATTTTTGTCATTTCGCAATCATTTTTTCCTTTAGATCCATTTATTTCTCACCGACTTGCTTGCTCTGTTTAGTTGCTTTCATGGAAAATTACTTTACCATATATAATTACGAAAAAGATTCCCAGAGCTTTCGTAAAGATTTGTGTGCCTTTATTACTAGTGGAACATGGAATCATGAGCACTTTTAAATTATTGGTTTTTTAGTAATGAGCAATGATTTACGTCGTTGTTGCCCAGCTAAATCATCATGGACAAATTTTAGTGAACGAAAAATTCTTCCTGCCGCAGCTTTCTGATTCAGCGATTCATATTCGTGGTGTAGTGATGGGGTTCTTTCTTAGGCTGGAAATGGCTTTGTTTACGGCGATGAATGGAATATAACATCTCCAACTTTTATATTCAAACACTTTCTTCTTTCTGACCACGCTTATCATCTGAAAAAAAAGGGAAAGCCCAAGCAATAACATAGATATTTTCTTCTTTCTTTCTTCCTTGGAGTTAAAAGGAAAGCAAAAATGAAGATAAATCCTTCTTCATTTGGAGACTCCTGCAAAGCGGGCATGGGGATGTACAAAACAGACCACCTTGAACTCGCATATTGAAGTAATCGGAACAAATTAAATCGAAACTTAAAAAAAGGTGGGCCTTACCGTAAGTCTAATCTTATTGTAAGCTTAATAAATATAATTTAAAAAAATAGTAAAAACTTGTTTAATAAGTTAACAGGGAAATAATATAATTAATTTTTAAATTTTATAGGTAATTTATAAATTTATATATATTTTTTAAAATATTATTTAATTTTTATTTTTAGTTTATCATTTACTTAAAAATATAATGATATTATTTTTTTTAATAATAACATTATATATAATTAATTTAATTTAATTAAATTTATTATCATGGTTTGTTACGTTAAATCTCATACATTTATGTCAATATTTAAACAATTTTTATTTCATTTTGAAGATTTTTTACGTTAATTCTTACAAATTGAAGTTAAAGTTTTTCAACTGTTAATTTTGTTATAATTATTTTCTTCTTCTTATTATCATTTAAATTAAAATTTTATAAACCATTAAATACGTTTAATTCAATAATATAATTTTTAATTTTTAATTTTCACAAAAATTATATTTATTTGGATTTAATTATATTAAATCTCATATATTTATATTAATATTTTAATAATAATTATTCTACTTTTATAAATTTTTACATATTTACGTCCACCTAAACCGCCTTATTTCTTTACAACTATTGAATCGAAGACATGGAAACAATTCTGCCTGGGGAAATAACTCATTCTTTTAAAAGACGCGGTTTCAGTCTCTTATGTAGCATAGCGTGTTCGTCTTCCATAACACTGAGTGGCTCATTTGGATGATATGAAAGCTGTCCTTTTCCATGTTGTATGGGCCGGTGACAGAAACTAACAAAATTAAGGTCAACTTCATCAATTGAGAAGGATCCCTGGATGAGTTGATAAGGATCTTTGTAAATCTTATCTATTGACTGTGTTTAAGTTAATAAATGAGGATCAAATCTCAAAATAAAATTTCATTGTTAATTATTATTATTATTTTAATTAAAAAAAGAGATATTTGAATATTATTTTTTAGATAGGAGATTTTATAATAATCAATAAGTCAAATACTCGAATGCATTACTTTTATTATTATTTATTTATGAATTAACATTTGTATATTATTAAATAATTTTAATTGAAAAATATAAATTTAAATATTTAATTTTCATAAACAATATATTAAATTCATCAAGACACTTTTAAAAGTAAAATTAAAAAAATTGTTTATATATAGCATAAAATTTCCTAATTATGAAGCACTATGCTGCTTATTTTTTATTTAATAATTAATATAAATAAAAAAATAACAACATCAACCACGTGTCTCACTAAATTTTAAATTTTTTATTTTTTTTAATTTATATTATTACTTTGAAATTTGTCTGTAATAGGGAAGAAAAAGGTTTGGTCAGTCGTAGCTTAATTCGCTATCTCCGCTCCAAAGTAACAAAGAAATATCAGTGTGGAATTAGGACTCTTCTTGGCTCTTGCCCTCCAAAGAATTAAATCTAATGTGAAAACCTTATTTATCAAAATAGAAGGGAGATTTATTCCAAAAAAAAAAAATTGAAGGGAGATTCCAGGAATTTTCCTAGATATTTTTGATTCATGGTGGAATCCAGCACAATATTTATGCCACCATTTGTGGAGAATGTGTTGTTATTGAAAAAGCATTTTTGACCAATTCTCTCTCAAAGAAAAAAATAAGGATGGAGATGCTCTATTAAATGAAATTCTAACTAACAGAAAATCGGCTTCATGTTTATAATCTTAAATATAATAATATCTTCTCCATAAGATTTCAAGAAATTGAATTACTTCAATGAAGCATAACTTTCTCCTAAACAAAATTACTTTTATTCTAAGAGTAATTAAGTTCACACCTTTCATTTTTTCTTTGTGTATATATGCAAATGAGACACAAAA
Source organism: Theobroma grandiflorum (assembly GCA_036013995.1). Lineage (NCBI taxonomy): Eukaryota > Viridiplantae > Streptophyta > Magnoliopsida > Malvales > Malvaceae > Theobroma > Theobroma grandiflorum. Next base: position 35,047,723 of record CP142133.1, read on the forward strand.
TCATTGATGGAATTTTAAATTATTGATGCCTTTCTTTTTGTCATTTTTTATTTATTTTTCAGCATTAATTTTTTGACCTACTTGATTGGTTTACACAGAAAACTTTTAACTTTCCTTTTAAATAGAAGCTACTGTTATTATCTAGTAAATGTCCTTAAGAGTTATCACTTTTCTCTTGTTTATATTTCTTTAATATTTAGGCATTACTTGGTAAATTTTCTTCTAGTAATGAGTAAGGACCTACATTTAGATGCATTTGTGAACTTGTGAGACGATGAGTGTTGTTTCTTGGGCTGGTAATGGCTTTATTTATGGGGATAAATAGAATGTAACATCTCCAACTTTGATATTCAAAAACACTGTACAAATAATAGAACAAAGTCAAGATACGCATTTTGCTTAGAAAAAGAAGCATAAAGGAAAGGAAGACCAATAGGCCAATTTGGATTTGGTTGACTTATGGTTATGATGACTTGTACTCAATCCGATGGATGGGCCAAAGAAAAAAAGGGAGAAAAGGATGGAGTTCATGGAAATGCTTTGCTAAGGACCCTAGTTGGCTTTCCAGGAAGTGTTATGGCAAGAGGATGGGACTTGCCAGGATGTAAATGTATAGGAAATTTTCCATCTGGCCACAATTGTTCAAATTCTGCTTCAAAGCCCTGAGTGCTCTTTTTCTTTTTATTAATTTCTTTTTTTGTGCTCTTACGATTTTAGAAGAAAATCGATACATTATTATGAAGACTTCCTTGTCTAATATACACATCAGTTTCACAATTTGTTCACTCTTTTTTATCGAAAAATATTTATAGTATATTGTCCGTGTTTAATATACTTGTGTAAGGATTAGTATAATTTATGAAGGGAGCCTACTGATATATGGTGGTAGTTTATCTAACCGGCTTCTGATGTATCTTTCTTTATCATGAAGGGAGCCTTCAAAACCAAATAAACCGGTTCGTTGATTTTGTTCTAATATTACCTCCATGAATTCATTTTAGGCAAACATCTCTCTAGTTAAAAAGATAAGATGGGTTTCAAAGCATGTAGGACCATTCAATAAATTTGGAGAGGAACATACAACGGCCTTTTTTTTTGTCTTTTTTTTTTCAAGTATTTTTAACATTTATTTCTCTTACTTGGATGCTTGATTGGTTTACATGGAAAAACCTTTCACTCTCCTAATGAGTCATAACTACTATTATTTTTATTATTTCATATATTCCTATTTATGACTATTTTTTAGAAGCTTTTTGTAAACTTGTTCCCTAGCTAAAAGAAACCCTTTATTCTTCTTAATTTCTTTTTCCTCTGAATTAAAAAAAATTTAGGAACATATTATATTGGAAATTCTAGAACAATTAATGAAATAAAGTCAAAACACGCATTTTGTTTAAGGAAAAGAAGAATAAAAGAAAGGAAGAAAATCAGCTACGTGGAAAAAAGTATGCAAGCACTAAGCAACTAGCTGGATATTCCTTCCCTAGAAAAATAAATTCTTTATATAATAAATAAACTAATTGATAAAACCAATTGACTGATGGATTCCAAGTTTTAAATTAGAGAAAATTTCACATGCATCATCATTAATTAATTTCACAGTTTATTTAAGAAATACTTGCCCAATCTCACCCCATATACATAAGCGAAATAAATCAAGGACAAATATTGTGAGATTTGAATTATTATATTTAACAAATAATTAATCTCTCAAACTCCAAAATCTGAAATTGTTAAAGCACATTATATTTTTTTATTAAAGGCAAGATATAACTATCATTAATTATGTTATAAAATTTAGCTACTATTCAAAGGTGGTTTTTAGGAGGAGACAAATAATTAAATTCATCGTCCAAGTTAAAAATCCAATTGAAAAAAATGACCATAAGTATTCACAAAAGCTATGGTAAAAGGAATTTAAGAAAACATCCAGAGATAACACACTTATTATGCATTGAAGATAAAGTTTTGTCAATTGTTTTTTTCCTTGAGAAACTTTATGGAAAATTATCCAAAACACTAATAAAAAAATGATATAAGAAATAGTTTTGATCAGGTCTCATAGCCACTGAATTAATTATATATTCTCCAAAGAAAATTTTAACATAATCCAAAAGACAATTAAACTCACACCTATTATGCATCAAGAAAGCATCAAGAGATAACACACATATTATGCATTGAAGATAATGTTTTGTCAGTTGTTTTTTTCATTGAGAAACTTTCAGGAAAATTATCCTAAACACTAATTAACAAAACATGAGATAAGAAATAGTTTTGGTCAGTAGTCTTCTCATAGCCATTGAATTGATTATATCTGCTCAAAGATTTTTTTCAAAATCAATATCTGCTCAAAGTTGACCAAGAAACATCAATGAAGAATAAGGGGTTTTTCTTATCCCTTGCATTGAAGAATTCCAACGCGGGAGCCGACTTAGTTTATTAAAGTAAAGGGAGATTTGAGGAGCTTTCCCATAGATTTTTTTATAATTCATAGTTTACTCGAGAATTTCTTTCATTCATGGTTTGATTTACACAATATTACCAAATAAAGGAATTGCTAGGACCTTACCCAATTTGGGAAAGGATCCTCTCTATTAATAAAAAAGTTATGGAGATGTGTATACTATTCATGTTTTAACAGCTTCCCTTGTTTCATTTTGCTCTGAACATATTGTCTCACAGAAAGCCTAGAAGAAAAAAAAGAGAAAAGAAAATAATGGAGTCATGAAGACTCTCTGCTAAGGACCCTGGTTGAAGTTTCATGGAAATTAGAGGATGGACTTGCGAGGAAAATCATGCCTCCTCCTGGTCCCTGTATTTGTCTCATTATTTCATTGGGAGGGCAAAATAAAATGCAGGGGCGGCCCAACAAGTTCAAAGGTCTAAAGCGAAATATTCAAATGAGGTTTTTTTTATTAAAATTAAAAAAAATTATTAAAATTTTATTTTTCTAGCTTTTTGAGATGCAAAATTTTTAATTAAACTTTTATAATCAAGTTCTGCTAATATTTCTTTTTCAATTGATAATATAGCTAATCCATTTAATCTTTCTTGAGACATTGTTGATCTTAAATAAGATTTTATTAATTTTAGTTTTGAAAAACTTCTTTCTCCTGATGCAACACTTACTGGAATTGTTAACAATATTCTAAAAGCAATATATGCATTTGGAAAAGAATCGAGTCTTCTTATATAATTAAGTATGTCAATTGGATTATTTTCTTCTTGTATAATTTCTTTTAAAATTTTTAACTCTGAAAATAAATCTAAACCATCAATATCAGAATAGTTGTTATATTTTAAAGAACATTCAAGATTAAGACAATATTCTTTCAAACTATTATCATCTAATGACTTCAACTTTTTACCGCTAAAAAAAAACCAAAAATATTTTCATATATCTTAAATTGTTCAAATCTACTTTGAAGTGAAAAAATTGCTTGATCTACTATATACAAGAAATAATCAATTCTAAATGATTCTTCAAGAGATCTAGTTATTCCATTATCAATATTCTCATCAAACTGTTTTTTCCTACGAATAATACGTGTATCACGAAATTCAGGTTCTATATTCATTTCAAATGCAATTTCTTTAGAAGAAATCATATCAGATGCAAATCCATTTTCTCTATATTTTTCAAAAAAAGAAAGAAGACCTTTTAATTGTTCTATAGCAACATCAATACACATATCTTTTGATTGCAAATTTTTACTAACAGAGTTAACAGCAAACAATGTATCATACCAAATAGTCATGCCCAACAAAAACTCAAAATTTTCAAGCTCATATGTTGCTAAGCAATTAGCTTCACTTTTAGTTTTAGGATCTTCACTAACTTCTACTAATTTCAATAAAGCATCTCTTATTTGTGGAGCTTGGAATCTTATTGCTTTAACACTTTCAACACGACTTTCCCAACGTGTTTGTGACAATGACTTAAGATTTAGACTAGGTATCTTGTCTTGTAAAATTTTCCATCGTTTGGTAGAAGAAGAAAATAGTGAATATATTCGTTGTACCACTCCAAAAAATGATATAGCTTTAGTGCAAGAATTTGCCATGTCACAAAGTACTAAATTTAGATTATGACAACCACATGGTGTATAAAAGGATCTAGGATTTAAGTCTAAAATTCTTTTTTGCACTCCTTGTTGCTTGCCCTTCATATTAGATGCATTATCATATCCTTGTCCTCTTAAATTATTAATATCAAGCCCAACATTTTTTATTTCACCCACAATGGCATCAAAAAGACCTTTTCCAGTTGTATCATCTACTTTTAAGAATTCGAAAAAATACTCCATAACTTTAATTGGACTTGATGAAATATTAACACATCGTAATATAAAAGACATTTGCTCTTGATGACTTACATCTGGGGTGCAATCAAGTATTATTGAAAAATATTTTGCTTCTATGAGGTTTTTAATAATTTTATTTCTAATTTCACTTGCTAACAAATTTATCAATTCATTTTGTATTTTATGTCCAAGGTAATGAGTATGAATTTTATTGTCTTTAATGCGTTGAATATGTTCTTGCATTACTGGATCAAATTCTGCAATCATTTCAATTAAACTTAAAAAATTTTCATTACTTTCTTGATAGATCTTTTCATTTTTCCCTCGAAAAGCCAAATTATTTTTACCAAGAGTTTTTATTACAGCAAGAATTCTTGTTAATACTTTTTTCCAATGTTCTTCATCTCTTTTTATTTGTTCTTGAACACTTTCATCAATTGTTTTATTTTTCAATAATCTCATTTCTAAATCAATCCAAGAACTCATATTAGTAATATGCTCATTACTCATTTCATGACTCTTAAGCTTAGCACTAAGGTTTCTCCAATCTCTAGTGCCTACATTAGCCAATTTACTTGTACTAGAAGCCAAATTAAACAATTTACAACAAAAACAAAATACTCTATCTAAGTCTTTCGAATAAACTAGCCATCTTCTTTCATGTGTCTCCCCATTTGCCAATTTTTGAATATAGTATGTAATAGAAAAATGTCTTGAAAACTCATCTTTGGGAAAATCTAAATCATTAACTTTAATTGGACCTTTTTCTATTAATAAATCTCTTAAATTTGTATCAATATTTGTCCATTGACTTGGATCATAAATATTTTTAGGAATGCAATCATTTAAATTAATAGGTTGATCCTCTTCATCATGATTTCTATGATCATTTTGAATTTCTTGATGATTTTTATGATCATTTTGAATCTCTTCATTAACTTCTTGTTCTAGTATTTCATCATCATCTAACTCTCTAAGATTATTAACTTGTTCGTTTAAGGGATATTTATTAATAATTTCTAATTCATTATTTTTATTACTTGTAAAAAATCTATCAAGAGCTCCTTTTTGAGATTGTATTAAACTTTCAATTCTTCTTTTTTTTTTAAGTTTTGAATAACCAGATTCATATTTTCGATTTGACATGAGGTACAAAAATATTGAACTATTATAATTATCTTATATTTTCTAAATGGCTAATATAAAATCAACAATCAAAATTTCTAATCCAAATAAATCAACTATCACATGAAATAAAAATAATATAACAATATAATATAAACTCTAAATTAAAGTAAAAAAATTTGTAAAGATTAGAACAATAGTACCTGATTGTTGAATGCTTATTGTAAACCGTAAATGAGACTCACAGCTTTATGAAGATAATAAAATAACAGACTTCTTGTGTATTTTTTGGAGAAAAATTGAAGTTAAAGGAAGAAAGAGCAAATGAGAAAGAAAGATTTCAAAAGTAGATATTATACATTGAAAAAAATATTGGTTTTATATATAGGAAAAAAAATAGTTGTTGGAAATCATTAAATGCATTTATTGAAAATAAAAGAAATAAATGAGAAAAAAGAAACTGTTGGATATGAGTAAATACACATGACTGTTGGTTTATTGGAAATAAGAGAATATAGTTGAGAATTAATAGCATTATAGTAAGAAGGAAGTAATAGAAAATTAAAATTATTAAGCACATAATTAAAACAATAAAAAAATAATTTTAATAACTATTTTTTACTTTTATATATATTTTTAATTTTTATGTATTTTTAATATAATTAATTACATTATAATTATTATAAAATTATAAAGTTTTTTTAAAATTGAGGCCTCCCCAAATTGGGGGCCTAAAGCCATTGCTTGGGTGGCTTTACCCAAGGGCCGGCATTGAACTGAGGTAGAGATCAACTTTGCACTGCAACGATCAGAATGCCAAGGAATTAAAAAACAACAAACTTTCACTTATGTTCATTTGAATGCATACGAATAACTCTACATATGATAGCAAAAACAGTACTTTATTATAGAAAGTAGAAACTCTAACGGCATGTTTGGTTCGCGGAATAGATAGGAATAGAATAGAATAGGTATTCTATGGGAATAAAATAAGGTGGGAATAGAAAAAAACAGTTATTACTTTGTTTGGTTCAGTGAATGAAATAGAGTAGGAATGACTATTACTACTTAATGCAGTGTTTGGTTGGTAACAATAACTTTGGAATAAAAAAGGAATAGAAAATAAAAAGATAAAAATACCCTTTATTATATATGATTATTTATTTTTATTTTATTTTTTAGGGTAATAATAATTTATAATTTAATTAAAATATTAATAATTAATAATTTAAATATTAATATTTTATTTATAATTTAATATTATTATGATTAAAATATTAATAATTTTTTATTTTTTATTTATATTCATTAAACATTTAATGTATTAATAATTTAATAAATAAAACATTAATATTTTAATATTTATAAATAATTTTTTCTTTTTTTTTTATTTATCTTTTCTTCTTCCCCGTAATCCGGTCGAAGGAAAGGCGATCGGTGTCATGTAACATCGATCTGGCGCACCATGTGGCCGGATTTGGCCATTAGGATGCCAGATCGGTGTCTCCGACGGTTGGATCTGGTCGTGGAGTGCCAAATCCAACCGCGGGATCTGGTCGGGAAGCACCAGATCTGGTGCTTCCCACGGCCAGATCTGGCCATTGAGATCCAAATCGGTTGAGAGAAAGATGAAGAACGACGGAAGAGGGGCAGATCAGAAGAGGGGAAGAGGCAGATTGGTGGCAGAGGGGAAGATCAGAAAAGGGGAAGAGGTAGATTGGCTAAGAGAGAGGGGAAGGAGGAAGAGAGAGAAACAAAAATCTTTTATATGGCCAGAGTTGAAATTTTGTAGTAGGAATGAGGGTATTTTTGTCATTAATAACATTACAGCTATTCCATGAGACATGGAATAGCCATTACCGAGGGGGACATCGGGAACAATTAAGCCAGCCTTATTACGCTACAGCACGGAATAGGAATGACTGAGGAATTCCTATTCCGTGCTGCACTTTGATACCAAACGAGGGGATAAGAATTGATGGGGAATAGAAGGGGAATGGCATAGCCATTCCCCCAACCAAACGTGCTGTAAAAGGTTCTTTGGTTTCCAGTGCAAGGTGACTAGTCTTTGTAAACAATATTCAGAAAGGGTTGATGGAAGCTAGTTACAGAGGATCTTTGAGTATCATGGGGAGGTTCGAGATGTTTTGCTACTGCAGAGGAGAAGCAAAACAGGTAAGAAGTTGGGTTTTGTGAGGCATACGCAGCAAGAAAAGGCAAGGAGAGCGGTGCATAAGATGAATGGATTATTGTTACTCAATCATAGGCTTGGTGTTAACATAGCAAAGCATGGAGGCTGATCGAGAAACATTTTGGAGAAGAAAGACTGGGGAAGAGCAATAAATAATGAACTTACATACCAAGGAAATCTATAGATGAACTTTGATCCAGGCAAACTCAGAAAGTCGATGATGGTTTTTTCCTTCTTTTTTTCTTTTTTTTTTGTTTTGGAGTTCAAAGAAATCAGAAATAGAAATGAGCTCTGCACTGCAATGATCAGAAGGGCAGCGAATTAAAAAATAAAGACTTTCATCACTTATCTTCTTTCTAATAGAAAAAAACAGAGCAAATAGAAGAGCACACCAGAAAAAGCCAAGAATATAGAAAGTAGAAACTTTTAAGCTAAGAGGATTTTTTTTTTTGTAAAAGTATCCCTAATATTCTTTCTCTAAAGCAAAGAGATGAGCTTAGGTAAGCAAATTAATACTGGGAAAGGTACTGAAATCTTTCTTGAAACTTACCTCTCTATTCTCACCATTTGAATGTGAAAGGGTAAAAGACAAACACAGAGTTTCTAGCTCTCTGCTTCACACAAATGCCATGGGTGGGGTGTAACTGTATAAGATCAAAAGAGTTAATTTGGCCACAGAAAATAATTCAGTGCGAATTTTGCATGTAAAGATTGCAGATGTATTCTCAAATGCATAAGCCAAGACAAAAACAAACCATAGAAGAAAATGATGCACCTATAGACCAAGGAAACAATAAGTTTCAGGAGCCAAGGCCAAGCTTTTCTATATTGATAAAAAAAACTCAACTAGAAATCAAGTTTGTGCTACAATATCCAAAAGCCTGCCAGCAGAGGGAATTGCGAAACAACAAATATCTGTCAACCTAAGATCAAAAGAACAACTTAATTTGAAAATAGAAAATATGTGTCAATGCATCAAACCTGCAAATATCTATACTCAAGTGTAAAACCACAAATCTTAAGAAAATAAATAGCAAACTTCTTAAAAAAATAAATGGCAGACTTGGAGAAGGAATAATAGAAAGTTGGCTGAATGTGTTTTTCATTAATAGAATACAAAAATATATACACCTACATCTCAATCAATTCTACCAGATTTTAAGCTTCAAAATCTGTGATCTACCTTTAGTGGAATTTGATTTACACTATCTTAGGAAAGTAAATATATGGAGAATATTACAATTTCATTCCTTAACACTCCCCCTCAAGTTGGAGAGTGAATATCATGAAGTCCCAACTTGTTACGTAGTGTCACAAATTGATCCTTTCCCAAGGCTTTTGTGAATACATCTGCTAACTGGAAGAGCGTAGGCACATATGAAGAACTGATCATTTTGGCTTGTAGTTTTTCTCGAACTATGTGATAGTATATTTCAATGTGCTTTGTACGCTCATGAAAAATGGGATTTGCTGCAATGTGCAAAGCTGCCTGATTGTCACAGAATAATGGTGTAGGAGCTACTTGTGGGACCTTTAAATCTTGTAATATATAGCGTAGCCAAGTCAGCTCCAAACATGTGTTAGCCATAGCTCTTTATTCGGCTTCTGCTGATGATCTAGAAACATTGGTTTGTTTCTTAGACTTCCATGAGATTAGGAAATTTCCAAGAAAAATACAGTATCCTGTAACTGATCTTCTTGTAGTACGACAACCTCCCCAATCTGAATCACAAAAAGCTTTCAAAGCAAGATTATTTGTGGAAGGAAATAGTAAACCTTGACTTGGAGTACCTTTGATATATTTGAGGATCCGTATAGCTGCATCCCAATGAGGTTTTCGAGGCTCATGCATGAATTGGCTTAGTGTCTGGACAGAATAGACTATGTCAGGTCTGGTGACAGTAAGGTAAATCAACCTTCCAACTAGTCTTCTGTATTTAGTTGGATCATTCAGTAATGTTCCATCTGTGGGAGTGAGCTTTAAATTTTGTTCCATTGGGAATTTGTCTGGGCGTGCACCGAGAAGTCCTGAATCTTGTAAAATGTCTAGTGCATATTTTCTTTGAGACATGAAAATGCTTTTCTTTGAACGAGAGAATTCAATACCCAAAAAATATTTCAAGTCTCCAAGATCTTTGATACAGAAGCATTTGAGAAGAAACTTTTTGAGACGTTCAATTTCTTGAAGATCATTTCCTGTCAAAAGAATGTCATCCACATAGATGAGGATTGCAGTAAATGAAGTACCTTTAGCCTTGGTGAAAAGGGAATAATCAGCCTTTGATTGTTGATAACCAGCTTTCTGAATGGTGTCTGAAAAAGTGAGAAACCAATTTCTTGATGCCTGTTTGAGACCATAAATGGATTTGTTAAGCCGACATACAATGTTCTCCTCCTGTCATCGAAGACCAGGTGGAGGCTCCATGTATACTTCTTCATGTAGGTCACCATGCAGAAATGCATTCTGAACATCTAGTTGGTAGGCAAACCAATGTCGGGCAACGATAACAGTGAGAAGACAACGAAGTGTAGTGAGTTTAGCTATAGGAGAAAAAGTTTCTTGATAATCGATGCCTTCAACTTGAGTATAGCCTTTGGCAACAAGACGAGCCTTATAGCGCTCAATGGTGCCATCAGACCTATATTTGATTTTGTAAACCCATTTACAGCCGATAGGTTTATGACCATCAAGAAAGGGGACTAAACTCCAAGTGTTATTTTGCTGTAGTGCTTCTAATTCTGTATTCATTGCTTGTTGCCATTGTGGATCAAGGATAGCTTGAGCGTAAGAGTGTGGCTCAGTGTGACTTGAAATATTAGCTAAAAAGGTACAATGGGTAGAAGAGACACGGGAGTAAGAAAGAAAATGGGAAAGAGGATATCGAGTACCTGATGCAGAACTTGGTTCCATGGTAGGGTGATTGACTTGTGCTGACAGTATGTAATCTCTATGCCATGCTGGAGGTTGTTTAGGACGGATGGATCGTCGCAAAGGAGGAACAGAAATCGCTAAAGGATCGAAAGAAGTGGAAACAAGTTCACTAGGTTCTACTGGAGGTGAGTGGATGGGGGTCGTGGGCTCATGTATGTTAGGTGCCTCAATTGGCTGCAGTGGAGAGGAAGGCATGTTCATGGGAAATGATGGTAGGGAGTGCCAGTTGTCTGTGATATTAGGAGAAGAATAAGGCACCACTAAATTGGGATTTGGTATAGTTGAAAGAAAAGGAAATGTGGTTTCAAAAGATTTGACATCACGACTTACAAAAAATTTTTTTGTCTCCAAATCATAAAGTTTGTAACCTTTTTGACCAATGGGGTATCCAACAAAGACGCAACATTTGGCACGAGAATCAAATTTATGAGAAGGATAAACAATAGTTGCATAACATAGACAACCAAAAACTTTTAAATGATCAAGTGATGGTGGATGATTGTATAACAATTCAAAAGGTGATTTGGAAGATAATAGTGGTGATGGTAATCGGTTAATAAGGTAGACAGCAGTCAATACACATTCTCCCCAAAAGGTGAGGGGTAAGTGAGATTGAAAGAGTAATGCTCGTGCTACATTTAGAATATGACGATGTTTGCGTTCAACTACTCCATTTTGTTGTGGAGTGAAAACACAAGTGTGTTGATATTCGATGCCATGAGATTGAAAGAAATTTCTCATAGACAGGAATTCTTTGCCATTGTCTACCCGAACAGCTTTAACTGAGGCACGAAATTGAGTATGAGCAAAAGTAATAAAAGACTGTAAAAGATTTTGAGTTTCAGACTTGTACTGCATGAGAAAAACCCAAGTGCACCTAGCAAAATCATCCACAATAGTAAGGAAAAAACGAGCCCCTGACTGTGTGGGCATTTTATGTGGACCCCAAATATCATAATGTAACAAATCAAATGGAGCATGAGTTGATAAAGAACTTGAAGGAAACGGAAGTCTAGTTTGTTTAGCTATAGGACAAATGGTGCAATTATTATCAAAAGAGATATTAAGAGAAGACAATAATGGAAAGACTAATTTAAGACGAAATGGTGATGGATGTCCGAGACACATGTGTCACAAATTTGATGGTTGAGAAACATGGTGAGAGACATGTGTTTGTTGTAGTAAAGACATGTAATAGAGACCACCGTGCTGTTTACCCGAGCCAATCATCTTCCCCGTAGCCAAGTCCTGCAAAGCACAGAAAGTTGGAAAAAAAATGGCACAACAGTTTAAGGCAATAGTAAGTTTACTTACAGACATCAAATTTAAACGAAAAGAAGGAACGCATAGAATGTTATCTAAGGTGATATCTGAGTTGAACGGTATGGTTTCAGTGGAAGTGATTAAGGCAGAAGACCCTGTGGGTAAATTTACAATGGGTATTGATGAGGATTTTGTTTGAGTGAAAAGTGTGGAATCAGAAGTGATGTGGTTAGTAGCTCCACTATCCAAAATCCAAGGCTTAGTAAATATAGAATTAATTGAAGTACTTGAAAAAAGAGATAGACCTACAGCATTTGCATAAGCATCGCTATTACCCGGAGCATGATTTTGGGTCATCTTAGACAAGGCACGAGCAATTTGTTGAAGTTGATATGTGGAAAGCCCAAGCGAAGAGTTATCGATGTCTTGTGAATGAACCCCTTGTGTAGATTAAGAAGATTCTGTTGCATTAGCAATGGGAAATGAATTCATTGCACTTCCTCGAGACCCCCGTTGTTGCTGTCGTAGGTGATTGTGTCTATTACCTTGGGCTCCTGTGTTGTTGGGAGCCCATGTGCCATTTTTGAATTTACACCTGTCTTTAGTATGACCTTTTCTGTCACAATATTTGCAATGGAATTTTAGAGTCCGACAATTTTCAATTGTATGCCCTTCTCTACTGCAGTGTTCACAGTGCTTGTCTTTGGATTTATTTGAAAAGTTATTTGGACGACTTTGAATTGCAGCAGCAATGGAAAAATTTTCAGTTGGTTCAGATGTCATTTGTCGTTGTGTTTCATCTTGAATAACGAGAGAATAGGCTTGATGTACATTGGGCAACGGTGACATCATGAGGATGTTAGAGCGTACAACATTGTAGGTATCGTTAAGGCCCATGAGAAATTGCATCAAGCGATCTTCTTCTCTTTGTTCATTATGTGCTTTCATCTGGTTGCAATTGGGGAGAGCTCGATATGTATCTAATTCGTCCCAAAGCGCCTTGAGTTTTGTGAAATAGGTTGAGACTATCATGGTACCCTGTGAGAAAGAAGCCAACGATTTTTGGATATGAAAGATTGCTGGTGCATTCTTTTGTGAGAATTGATCTTTGAAATCTTCCCATACTTGTTGGGCAGTACTAGCATGAACGACTCCTTTGGCTAAATCGGGTTCCACCGAGTGGGTAAGCCATGATAAAATCATGTTGTTGCATTGATTCCATAGAGCATATTCTATTGGTTGATTTATCTCTGAAGGTGGCTCAATGCAGTGCCGGCCCTTGGGTAAAGCCACCCAAGCAATGGCTTTAGGCCCCCAATTTGGGGGGGCCTCAATTTTTAAAAAAAATTATAATTTTACAATAATTATAATATAATTAATTATATTAAAAATACATAAAAATTAAAAAAATATATAAAAGTAAAAAATAGTTATTAAAATTATTTTTTTATTGTTTTAATTATGTGCTTAATAATTTTAATTTTCTATTACTTCCTTCTTACTATAATGCTATTAATTCTCAACTATATTCTCTTATATCCAATAAACCAACAGTCATGTGTATTTACTCATCTCCAACAGTTATTTTTTTCTCATTTATTTCTTTTATTTCCAATAAATGCATTTAATGATTTCCAACAACTATTTTTTTTCCTATATATAAAACCAATATTTTTTTCAATGTATAATATCTACTTTTGAAATCTTTCTTTCTCATTTGCTCTTTCTTCCTTTAACTTCAATTTTCTCCAAAAAATACACAAGAAGTCTGTTATTTTATTATCTTCATAAAGCTGTGAGTCTCATTTACGGTTTACAATAAGCATTCAACAATCAGGTACTATTGTTCTAATCTTTACAGATTTTTTTACTTTAATTTAGAGTTTATATTATATTGTTATATTATTTTTATTTCATGTGATAGTTGATTTATTTGGATTAGAAATTTTGATTGTTGATTTTATATTAGCCATTTAGAAAATATAAGATAATTATAATAGTTCAATATTTTTGTACCTTATGTCAAATCAAAAATATGAATCTGGTTATTCAAAACTTAAAAAAAAAAAAGAATTGAAAGTTTAATACAATCTCAAAAAAGAGCTCTTGATAGATTTTTTACAAGTAATAAAAATAATGAATTAGAAATTATTAATAAATATCCCTTAAACGAACAAGTTAATAATCTTAGAGAGTTAGATGATGATGAAATACTAGAACAAGAAGTTAATGAAGAGATTCAAAATAATCATAAAAATCATCAAAAAATTCAAAATGATCATAGAAATCATGATGAAGAGGATCAACCTATTAATTTAAATGATTGCATTCCTAAAAATATTTATGATCCAAGTCAATGGACAAATATTGATACAAATTTAAGAGATTTATTAATAGAAAAAGGTCCAATTAAAGTTAATGATTTAGATTTTCCCAAAGATGAGTTTTCAAGACATTTTTCTATTACATACTATATTCAAAAATTGGCAAATGGGGAGACACATGAAAGAAGATGGCTAGTTTATTCGAAAGACTTAGATAGAGTATTTTGTTTTTGTTGTAAATTGTTTAATTTGGCTTCTAGTACAAGTAAATTGGCTAATGTAGGCACTAGAGATTGGAGAAACCTTAGTGCTAAGCTTAAGAGTCATGAAATGAGTAATGAGCATATTACTAATATGAGTTCTTGGATTGATTTAGAAATGAGATTATTGAAAAATAAAACAATTGATGAAAGTGTTCAAGAGCAAATAAAAAGAGATGAAGAACATTGGAAAAAAGTATTAACAAGAATTCTTGCTGTAATAAAAACTCTTGGTAAAAATAATTTGGCTTTTCGAGGGAAAAATGAAAAGATCTATCAAGAAAGTAATGGAAATTTTTTAAGTTTAATTGAAATGATTGCAGAATTTGATCCAGTAATGCAAGAACATATTCAACGCATTAAAGACAATAAAATTCATACTCATTACCTTGGACATAAAATACAAAATGAATTGATAAATTTGTTAGCAAGTGAAATTAGAAATAAAATTATTAAAAACCTCATAGAAGCAAAATATTTTTCAATAATACTTGATTGCACTCCAGATGTAAGTCATCAAGAGCAAATGTCTTTTATATTACGATGTGTTAATATTTCATCAAGTCCAATTAAAGTTATGGAGTATTTTTTTGAATTCTTAAAAGTAGATGATACAACTGGAAAAGGTCTTTTTGATATCATTGTGGGTGAAATAAAAAATATTGGGCTTGATATTAATAATTTAAGAGGACAAGGATATGATAATGGATCTAATATGAAGGGCAAGCAACAAGGAGTGCAAAAAAGAATTTTAGACTTAAATCTTAGATCCTTTTATACGCCATGTGGTTGTCATAATCTAAATTTAGTACTTTGTGACATGGCAAATTCTTGCACTAAAGCTATATCATTTTTTGGAGTGGTACAACGAATATATTCACTATTTTCTTCTTCTACCAAACGATGGAAAATTTTACAAGACAAGATACCTAGACTAAATCTTAAGTCATTGTCACAAACACGTTGGGAAAGTCGTGTTGAAAGTGTTAAAGCAATAAGATTCCAAGCTCCACAAATAAGAGATGCTTTATTGAAATTAGTAGAAGTTAGTGAAGATCCTAAAACTAAAAGTGAAGCTAATTGCTTAGCAACATATGAGCTTGAAAATTTTGAGTTTTTGTTGGGCATAACTATTTGGTATGATATATTGTTTGCTGTTAACTCTGTTAGTAAAAATTTACAATCAAAAGATATGTGTATTGATGTTGCTATAGAACAATTAAAAGGTCTTCTTTCTTTTTTTGAAAAATATAGAGAAAATGGATTTGCATCTGCTATGATTTCTTCTAAAGAAATTGCATGTGAAATGAATATAGAACCTGAATTTCGTGATACACGTATTATTCGTAGGAAAAAACAATTTGATGAGAATATTGATAATGGAATAACTAGATCTCTTGAAGAATCATTTAGAATTGATTATTTCTTGTATATAGTAGATCAAGCAATTTTTTCACTTCAAAGTAGATTTGAACAATTTAAGATATATGAAAATATTTTTGGTTTTTTTTTTAGCGGTAAAAAGTTGAAGTCATTAGATGATAATAGTTTGAAAGAATATTGTCTTAATCTTGAATGTTCTTTAAAATATAACAACTATTCTGATATTGATGGTTTAGATTTATTTTCAGAGTTAAAAATTTTAAAAGAAATTATACAAGAAGAAAATAATCCAATTGACATACTTAATTATATAAGAAGACTCGATTCTTTTCCAAATGCATATATTGCTTTTAGAATAATGTTAACAATTCCAGTAAGTGTTGCTTCAGGAGAAAGAAGTTTTTCAAAACTAAAATTAATAAAATCTTATTTAAGATCAACAATGTCTCAAGAAAGATTAAATGGATTAGCTATATTATCAATTGAAAAAGAAATACTAGCAGAACTTGATTATAAAAGTTTAATTAAAAATTTTGCATCTCAAAAAGCTAGAAAAATAAAATTTTAATAATTTTTTTTAATTTTAATAAAAAAAGCCTCATTTGAATATTTCGCTTTAGGCCTTTTAACTTGTTGGGCCGCCCCTGGCTCAATGGATCCATTGATGAAGCCACTTTTGTTTTTGGTTGTGAGAGCATGAATCATAGATTTACTCTAAGATGGATAATTGACACCATTCAATTTGATTGGAACAAGCAAATGACTGGGATGATCCGAATGATGAATAAAATATGGGTTTGATGGATCTAGATTGAAACTATTGTTGGTTGTGTTTGAATTTTTTGAATGGGATTTTTCTGATGAGGTTTGATCTTTTCCTGCCATTTTTTTTTTGAAAATAAAGTAAACAGGCCCTAGAACATATGCTCTGATACCATCTTAAGAAAATAAACAGCAAACTTCTTAAAAAAATAAATGGCAGACTTGGAGAATGAATAATAGAGAGTTGGCTGAATGTGTTTTTCATTAACAGAGTACAAAAATATATACACCTACATCTCAATCAATTCTACTAGATTTTAAGCTTCAAAATCTGTGATCCACTTTTAGTGGAATTTGATTTATACTATCTTAGGAAAGTAAATATATGGAGAATATTACAATTTCATTCCTTAACAACAGAAGAAGAGGATGAACATTTACATACCAAAGGAAATATACATGACCTTGAGGAGCCAAGACAGAGCTTCTATTTTGATCCAGCCAAAATATATCACAGACACTGACAAAGTCGGTGAAGTTTTTTTTTTATTATTTTGGAGTTCAAAGAAAGCTGAAGTAGATATAATAAACTTTACACTGCAATGATCAGAAGGCCGGGAAATTAAAAAAACAAGAAGACTTTACTTATCTTCTTTAAAATGCGTGCAGATTATAATTCTGCTTCTGATAGCAAAAGCCGTAGTCGAACATAGAAAGTAGAAGCTCTTAAGGCAAAGACTTGTTATCTTTGGCATATTTTTTTGTTTTTATTGTTACTATTTTTGTCTTGTTCAAATGCTTAGTGGAGGACAGATTAGAAAAGATAAAAAAGAAAAGGATGGAGTCATGGAGATGCTCTGCCGGTTGGCTTTCCAGGAAGTGTTATGGAAAGAGGATGGGACTTGCGAGGATGTTAGTGCATAGAAAAAGTTTTGAAATTCTGCTTCAAATCTCTTTGAATGAAAAACATAAACTTAGTGTTATTTATGACTCTTTTGTAATTAAGCATTACTTGGTAAATTCTCCTCTAATAATGAGTAATGACCTACTTTTCAAAGCTTTTTATGAACTTGTTGCCTGCCTAAATCTTTTAAGTTGGACATGGAACATAATTAATTTAGTGCCAATCTTGGGTATAAATAATAATTATTTACTCATAAAGGTGGCTTTCATAAAGGTGAAGGGTTTTTTTTTTTTTTAAGTTCAAAGAAAACTGAAGCAGAAATGAACTTTGCACTGCAATAATCAGAAGATCAATGAATTAAAAAATAACAGACTTTCACTTATCTTCTTTTTAATTCTGCTTCTGATACAAATGAACAGAGCAAACAAGAAAAAGTAAAGTAAACAGAGCACTTTTAAGCATTACTTGGTAAATCTCTTCTAATAATGAGTAATGACCTACTTTTCAAAAGCTTAGCCTGCCTAAATCTTTTAAGTTGGACATAGAAAATAATTTAGTGCCAATCTTGGGTGTAAAGTTTACAGATGTATACTCAAATGCAAAAACCAAGAGCCATAGAAGAAAATGATGCACATAAATTTTGGCTGAATTACAATAATCAAAGAAACAAGTGGAAATCAAGTTTGCACTACAATAATCAGAGGCCCACTAGCAGAGGGAATTAAGACAACAGTTGATTCTTCTTCGGCTAGCGAGAGCACTTGAATACAGGAGAGAAAATTTTGAATAAATGATGTGATCCTTCTATTATTGTCGTTTCCATTTTTGTCATTTTGCAATCATTTTTCCCTTGAGCTCCACCTAGTTGCTTGCTCGGTTTAATGGCTTTCATGGAAAAATACTTTACCATATATAGTACAAGGGAAGGGAGATACCCGGAGCTTCCATGTAGATTTTTGTCCCTTTTATTTACTTACTAAGAAGGTGGATTTGATCATCTTAGTATTCGAATTCCCCCTTGATGGTTACTTACTCCTTACTGATGAAAAGACGAGACAGACTCACAGCTTTTTCTCTGTCATTGATGCTTAATTAGAATGACTATTTGATGGCTTCCAATTATGTTGCCCATTTTCGTAATTCTGTGATCTACCTGGTTGGTTTAATGGATTTCAGGTTAAAACACTTGCACTATTTATTTTATTGTTGGGATTAACTTTTGTGATCAAATTATGCCCCCAATGGATTTAAAATATTATGGAAAAATAAATAAAAAGTTTCGAGATTCAATTTCCTTTTTCTAATTTTTTTTCCTCCATTGAATTATCTTAATGTATTGAAAGAAGTATCTTAATTTGTCTTTAAATTTTCTATTGTTTTTTGTAAGGGGCTACAATTGTTTGATAATATTTTAATCTAATTTGTCGTTTAGAAACTAAACTCAAAATGTATAAAATAATATTCTTAAAATTATTCTGAAAATGCCCTCTATAGGTCAAGGTACATCTCTACTCTTTGAACTATCATTTACAGATCATGTGTTTTTTTCCCCACGTTTTATTCATCGTTCTCTCGTCCCTGTATTTGTCCCATTATTTCATTGGGAGAGTAAAAGAAAATGAATCCCCCATTCTCCCGAAAGAACATGTGATAGTGGATCCATACTTTGCAAAATTGTCTGTAAATGAAGGAAGAAATAGTTTTGGTTAGTCGTCGCCTAATTGATTATCTCTGTTCCAAAGTTAACAAAGAAACGTCAATGTGAAATTAGGAAATTGCTCAACCCTTGTCTTGAGAGAATTGAGTCTAACGCGGACACCGAATTTACCAAAGTAAAAGAGAGATTCTCGAAACTTTTTTGATATTTTTGATTTATTGCGGAATCAAACACAATATTAATGACACCATTTATGGAGAGTGTATTGTTATTAAAGAAGTATTATTGACTAATTCTCTCTCAAAGAATAAAAAAAAGATGAAGATACTCTGTTAAAGAAAATTCTAATTAATATAAAATGTGTTTCATGTTTGTGATTTTAAATGTAATAATATCTTTTCTACAATATTTAAAAAATTAAATTATTTTAATAAATAAAGTATAAACTTCCACTAAACAAAATATTAAGCACAATCTCCACCACCTTTATCCTTGGAGGCCAATCCCTGTGAGAACAACAACGTGAGCACCCACCAAGAGAATAAACAAAATTGATTACATGAAGGACCCCTGTAACAAAAGACAAATGCTGTGTGAACAATCAACAAAAGATGGCCCCCAGAAGCATTCAAAAGACTTGTCAAGAGCAGCTGCCAAAGAAATTAATTTCACAATTTCAATTTTTTCCTTGTGCTCCTATATATGCAATGGGCGGTGGAATCGTCGATTCACTTTTGAATTATTAATGCTTTTTTTGATCATTTTTCAATTACTTTTCAGTATTTATTTTTAACTTGTTTAATTGGTTTACATGAAAAACAGTTGACTCTCTTTGTAAGCAAAAACTACTATTATTATTTCGTAAATGTCGTTAAGCGTAAACATTTGATTCTCTCTATTTATGATTCTTTTGTAATTAAGCATCACTTGGTGAATTCTTCTCTAATAATGAGTAATGACCTACTTTTAAAAGCTTTTTGTGAACTTGTTGCCTGCCTAAATCAATTAAGTTGGACATGGAAAAAAAATTTAGTGCCAATTTTGCATGTAAAGTTTGCAGATGAATACTCAAATGCAAAAACCAAGAGCCATAGAAGAAAATGACGCACATATATACCAAGGAAAGACGTAGTTTCAGGAGCCAAGGCTAAGCTTCTATTTTTATCAAAGAAAACTGAAATAGAAATCAAGTTTGCGCTACAATAATCAGAAGCCCACTAGCAGAGGGAATTAAGAAGCAAGAGTTAATTCTTCTTCGGCTAGCAAAAACACTTTAATACAGGACAGAAACTACAAGGAAGATTTCCGGAGCTTTCGTATAGATATTTTTCTCTTTTTACTAGTGGGACATGGAATCATGAGCACTTTTATCAGTTTGAGAAGAAAACTGATACACTATTATGAAAACCTGCTTGGTTAAACTTTTTTACTGAAGCATATAGATTTAAATTGGACAAAATTCACATAAAATGGGAGACTGGAACCTTTGAAGCTAATAATTTCTTTGTCCATTTAGAGAAAAGCCTCATGATCAATCAGCAGCACTAGAAGAAATTATTTATAAAGAAATCAATGGAACAAAAAACAGGCATTTTGGCAAGTTGCAAGAGGTATTCCTTGAGTGTGACGTTACTTTTAAACGAATGGATACCCCATTTTTGCCTCTTTTTAAAGCATATCAGAACCCAAAATTGCCTTTTATATTTAGGTGGAGATGGAATATATAAATGGATGGCTCTCCTCCTTTATCTTGTCCATTATTCTTTTGCTTAATGCCTGTTTTTATTCTTTTAAACAGAACAAGATTCCACTCAAGTTTTCTTTCATTCCATATTCTTTGCTACTTATTGAACAATGACAGAAAAAATAATTAACCGTTTTTTAATCACTAAATTGATTCTTTATTTCTTTTCTTTAATTCCTCACTGCTTACGACTTAATAATGGGGAAAAGTAAGCTTCAACTTTTAATTTAAAACAATAAAGAAAGATTACAAGGAGCATAAATACATGTAATTGACTTTGTTTAATTTATCACTAAATAACACAAAAAATTGATAAGTATAAATCGTAATACAATAATTAAATCGCTATATAATTAACCTCAGAATTCTCTTTCTTTCCTATGTTAACTAATTGATAAGTGAAATGCAAATTTAACTGATCTGAATCACTTTCCTTTGATATAGAAAAAACAAGTGATTTCTTTAATTCTAAATAGTCTTTATTCACATTGAGTGATTGCTTTATGTTGTCTCCATCCAATTATTACTTAACCTCACAAGTTTCAACAAATAGGTAATATGGAAATAAAATTGATGTCGAATTTTTTCTACTTAATTTCTTTTTTTTTTTAGACAATGATATTCTATGGTAAGAAGACATGAGCTCCTAGACGAAATGTGGATAATGGTCAATTAATTAACAAAGTAGAGAAAATATATTTATATTGTTGTAACATATTGAAGATAATGACGAAAGTTTCCTTCTAAATTAAAATTAATTAATTACTAGTTTTTATTCCTAATATATTAAAACAAAATTCTTTTCCAATTAGAATAAGGTTCAAAAACAACATTATAATGTTTATTCTTGGACCCCAAAAACTAAATTATTTAAATACGTTATCTGTGTTGATCATTGAGAAAAGTTAAGCTAAAAAATTTTTAAGCAAATTTCATCCATTGTTTTTCCTTGTGATGGGGAAAATTTTAGTCAATCGTCACCTAATTGACTATCTTTGTTTTGAAGTTAACAAAGAAACATCAATGTGGAATTAGGACTCTTCTTAACTCTTGCCTTAATAAAACTAAATCTAACGCAGAAATCAACTTTTGAATTATTAATATCACCTATTTATTTTTAATAACTCTAAGGTCCTTTTTTATAGTTACTTTTGTTTCAAATCTGCTTCAAATCCCAGTTACCACTTGAAACTACAGAGAAAAAGTTTCAGCAAAGATTTCTATTCTTTGGAATCTCTTTTGTTTTTTTTTTTTCTTATTGTTACTATTTTTCTTATTCTAATCCTTAGTTGAAGACAAGGACCCAAACATCTTTTGCCTTAAGGAACTATTGGCCTTACCTTTTCTTAGGGACCAAACATCATTTATTCCGTGGAACTAGTAGGATCTTCAAGACTTGTTTCTTTTGAATAAAGGAAAGAGATGAGCTTATGCAAGCGAATTAATATACTGTAAAAGGTACTGAAATCCTTTCTTGAAACTTACCTCTCTATTCTCACCCCTTGAATGTGAAAGAGTAAGAGAAACACAAAGTACCTTTGAAAGCAATTAGCATAAATCTAATATACGGCTCCATTTGTATTTTTTTTATATTAGTTCAATATATGTATTATTGAAATGATACTAACAAGAAAAAGCACTTAATAATCTGAAAAGTGACCTAAATATATATATATATATATATTTCTTATATTTCAAAAAAATTGTATTTTTGTGTTTAATTAAGTCCATGTACACTAAACATTTATTCAATTTAGTCCTTGTACCATATTCTTTTCTTCAATTTAGTCCCTCTGACACATCAACATGTCAATGCATTTTCAAACAATTGGGTGATGTGGTAATGCCATGTCAGCATGTCAGACACAAATATGCTGCCACATCATCGAAATTTGCCATGTCAACATTGATGTAATCACCTTTAATGGTCAAACTGGATGCTGTTAGGGAGAAAGATTAAGTTTGAGCAATTTCTAAAATAGAGGGACTAAATTGTTACGATTTTAAGTAGAGAGACTAAATTGAACAAAATGTATGGATACAGGGATTGCTAGGGTATTTTGACCATAGATAATTTCATGGTATAAAAATTAATTATAATTTTATTTTATTTCATTATGAATTTTATGACTTATAATTATGATAATTTAGGAGATGTCACTGCTAAACCTTTTCTTAATCTATCTGGTAGAACACTCTTTGAAAAAAAAATTATTAGATAGAACAATTTGTTTTATCATCTCCTTCCATCTCATTATTTTTATTCTTTATTGAATTTTTTTGTTAAATAAACTCGACTTTGATCATTATTTTTAGTAACATAGTAAAGTTATGAAATTTTTGAAAATAAGCTTTCAAAATTTTGAATTTTAAATTTTTAAAAAATAGTTTTTGAAAATTTAATTTTATATAATATTTTAAAAAAATGATAAAATTGAGTTCATTAATTTGACAAAAAAAATAAAACACATATAAACAAAATGGGACGGAGATAGCATGTATTTGTCACAATATTAGGTTCCCTTTGATAAATATTTTAGTGTTTTCTCCTTTTCTTTTTATGCCAAAAATGAATAAAAAAGAAAAGGCAAAATAAATAGTAAAAAAAACAAAAGATAAAAAGTATCAAACTGGTACAGAATCTTAAAAAATAATCTTGTAATTATTGAAAAGTATGGTAAGAGAAGGAAATTAAATTGAACTTACTAATTCTAAGTGCATGTAGAAATGATTCAATCCCTTCTTATAATTCTTATTGTAAGCATTACTTGGTAAAATTGTCTTTTATCATTACAAAAAATCAGAGTATTACCGATGGAATTGATTCCGTCGATAAAATTCTGTCGATATTTACTGACAAAACACCGAAAGATTACTGACGGATACAGACACCATGTATCACCGATGAAATACCAACGAAGTTGCTGAATGGTATTGTTGAGAATATGCTGATATTGGTGTTTCGTTATTGGTTTTGTTTGCTGTTTTCCATGCTATTGAGTTTTTGAGCTGCTTGAGATGGCCATGTACTTAATTGTTTTAACGCTGTTGTCACTGAAGTAATGTTGCTGGATTTTGTGCTTGGGTTATTGGATTTGTTTCGCTGGTCTTGCTTTGGGTGAAAGAATTCTGAACCTAACAGTATTGAAGAAGCTTGCGAATTGTTAGCTTAATAAATCATTGAAAATTTTCAAAGGTTTCTGTTTTGGCATATATCTGCAGTTTGGGTGTTTGTATTTTTTTGAGATTTGAGGTATCCCCTTGGTCTGTTTCATAACTCCACCATTAGGTAAAACTTTCACTAAATCAGCTTTTGTTTTAATTTAATATTGTAATACCCCGTATCCTCGTTAGAAACAAATAAGACTTTATTGATCAAATGAATGATTATTTGATGTGAATTAGCGCGCTAAGGAACACTTAAGAATAAAATGTATCGCAAGCGCAGAACTCATAATTAAATGATAATATTTTTATCAGAGATAAATTAGTGAGTTAAAGGATGATTCAGAGGTAAATTGACACATAATAATGTGTTTCGAGATCAAAGAAGGCAAGTGAAAATTTTTGAAATAAAATAATATTTTATTAATAAAATAATATTAAAATATTAATATTTTATTAGAGGTCAGAATTAGTTATGAAAAATGAAATATGACTAATTTAAGTGGGGGAGGAGCAGTAAAGAAGAATTTTGGACGAAAACGACGAAAATCGTACGATGCGCATTTTAGTTGAGTTAACATGGTGAGAAAATATTTAAATATTATGGAGACACCGCGTTGGAATGCAATCTCAATAATTTGATTTTATATATGTGAAGGAAGAATAATTTTGAAAGAAATTAAAATTTAATAAGTGTGGATAAGAAAGAAAAATATTAGACTTAATTTTTAGAGAGCAAAGTGTTGAAGAACACAAAAATATTCTTGTATATGCTTGAGTATTTTGGCCATATCTCGAGCTACAGAACTCCAATTGAAGCAATTCTTCGACCATTGAAAAGCTAAGAGACAAAGCTACAACTTTGATGAGATCACTTCACCCAGTTTTGTCTCTAAAATAGAGAAAATCACGTTGGAAAATGACGAGGCGTCATATCTCGAGAATAAAAATTTCAAGGATTGATAATTAAATTTTTGGAGTCTCTTAGTACAATTTTGAGCCTAATTAAATCTTATATTAATTAAAGGCTTAAATGAATATTTAGAAGGTGAAATGAGGGTAAGAGTTGGTTAAAATTTTAAGTTATAAATATAATAAGGATATATATAAATATATATATATATGTACAAGGTCACATGGGTAGCAGCCCATGTGTAAAATGTGAGACTTTTCTAAGTCAAAAGAAGGGAGCTGGTCAAGGAGAGTGAGAGGAAAGGAAAAGATAAAAAAAAGAAGATGGTAGGAGGCTCTAGAAGAGTCGGCTGAAATAAGAAACAAAAGACAAGAAAAACAAAATGGAGAGCAAAGAAAGAAACGGTGAAATAGAGAGAAGAAAGTGGCGTGAAAGGGGGGAGAAAGAAGCCAGAAAAATTTGACAATTTTGTGGGAGGTAGAAGCTGATCCTTGCTGCACTTTTGGAGAAGAAAAAGGTTGGTTTCAAGTGCAGAAAATTGGCAGCAAAAGAGGAGAGAAAAGAGGAGAAAATTCGGTTCTTGAGAGAGGTATGAAATCTGAAAATTCTGCACTT
The DNA here is from genome assembly GCA_036013995.1 of Theobroma grandiflorum. Taxonomy (NCBI): domain Eukaryota; kingdom Viridiplantae; phylum Streptophyta; class Magnoliopsida; order Malvales; family Malvaceae; genus Theobroma; species Theobroma grandiflorum. The sequence goes on from CP142133.1 coordinate 35,073,268, forward strand.
TGTTTGGGGGCTGTTTTGATGCCTTTTGAGGGGGTTTTAGGTGCTGAAAATTCCAGGTTATTGATGTTAGAAATTGAGCTTTAAGTTGCTGAAATTTTGAGAGTTCTGGTGGCTAAAAATGGTGATGTTTGGCTGCTGCAAATTGGAGTTAAAGAAGACAGCGTAGTTGCTGGAAATTTCCAGGTTTCATGCCATCGAAAAGTTGAGCTAGTGGTGACCAATTTTGAGAGGAAAGAAAGGAGGAGGCCACGGTGGTGAAGGGAGGAGACCACGGTGGTGAAGGGAGGAGGAAGAAGAAAGAGAAATGGGTTGGAAAAAGATGGAAGAAAGCAACATAGAAGAGAAGAAGAAAAAAAAAAGAGAGAAAAAGAAAAAGAAAAAAAAAGGGTGGGCATGACCCATGAAAAAATTAACATGGGCATGGCCCAATGACAATTAAATGGGCTTGGCCCAATAGAAAAATTTGATAAACCCATGGACAAGGTCCAATAGCTTGGGGGAAAGAAAAGGCCCAATGACAAGGAAAAATAGAAAAGCCCAATGGAACATGTCGCGGAAGCGTGCTGAATGAGACACACGACTGACAAATAGAAATAATCATACACGCGTACAAAAATAGCGATGTAATATCCCGCTATTTCGAGGTGAGTAGGGGGTGTCAATTTCTAAATATTTCGTATATAGATATGCTTCTACGTGTATTTTACGTGCAATGCAATTTTTACGAAAAACATGTGTTAAATAAATTTTAAAGAATTGTGAGTGCAAACTATTTTAGAAATCATTTGAAAAAATATATATATATATATATATTATACGTAAAGTATTTTAAACTGGGAAACAAGCGTTTTGAATTGATTTGCATCAAAAAGAAAAATGTGCCTTAATGTTTGTGTGATGTGCATTTCATGAAATATTTAAATATTCATCATACTAGTTTGACAGAAAATATCATGCAAATGTTTACAACGAACATTTCGTAAAACGAGAATTTCAACGTGACACGGGGATTGATAATTTGAAAAAAAAAGATTTAAAATATCCCCTTAAAAATCATTTTGAAATCAAATGATGATTTTAGAAAAATTGAATAATTTGAGAATACATATTTGTGTTATAGAAATTATGCTTTGAAATTTATGACTTATGACGGTGTTATGGCATGATTGGTTGATTGGCATTTATATTAAAATTTTTTTTAACTGATTGTTTTGCCTGGATTGGCCCGATAATACTTTGATTGCCATATCATCTATTTAAATTTTATTGATTGGTGGGTTATAGGATAGTCACTGCAGTGGCGGGTGCCGTGGACTGCCTTTAGGAGGGGCACAGTTACCCGGTTATATTCATACCTTGGTAGTAGAGGCGCGGAGGGTATCTCCTGAGGTATGATTAGAATTCCCTTCGACCGACCCATCATGGGAAAGTGAACTCCGCTAATGCTAAGGAATGGCTGTGGTTTTTAAACAGAAAAATATGTTTTATGAGTACATAAAATTTTTAACAGCCTTGGCGGATTCGGTTAGGTGCCCTCGCCCAAGGTATCACCGAATATGAGTTTTTGGCACGAGCCAAGTTTTATTAAAATCATATGCCTTACTAATTATTTTTGATAAAATGTAATTATTTTACATGGATTGAAATAAGTTTTAATATTATGAGTTGTATTTCCTTGCATGGTGAAATTTGATTTAAACGGATTTTTACAGCTCCTTTATTTGTTTTTCCATGAAATGGATTTGAAATTCCTTGCGTAAAGGTGAGTTATGATTAGTGCATGACTTTAAACAATGTTGATCTCGCGGGAGCTAGCTTGATTTTATCAATTTGGTTCGAAATTTGTTATCAACATATTTTGATGAGAAATTATTATTATTTCAATTGATTATACTTTCAAAACTTCTCGAATTTCGATATAAGGCACAAAACCCCTGTTTGAGACAAATTATTTTTATGATTCTGTATTTTACATTCAACTGATCTTCCGCTTGCTTGTTTCCCATCTACACCCTACTCACTGGGTCAATGATATTCACTGAGTCTATGAGACTCACCCCCCATTTGATTTCCCTTTTTGCAGACAAGGATCATTTTAGTGTGAAGTCATTGACGCGTTCGCGTGTGGTCTACCGTGAATAGGTAAAGACATCTCCTAGCACACTATTATGAGTCGCTCCGTTGTGTCCTGTACCTGTTATGTTTGAAGTCAAGTCGTAGTATTCTACTTATTAAGTTGTAAATAAATTTTAAATTTGTATATAAACATTAGTTTGAAAAATTATAGATTTTGGCGTATATGTAATTGTGGATAAATAAGGAAAAAGTTTATAGTGATTTTTATATTTATGATTTAATTCAGTATATGAAAGTAATACTACTATTTGATGAGTGAATATAATGGATTAACGAGCAATTTTGGTCAGGCTTGTTCGGGACTTAATGGGTTTTTCCCGAAAGTTTCGAACGTCGGTAGCAACCGGGGAGTGGTTGTAACAAATATACAACAGCTAGGGAAGCTATAATGTTGTGAAAAGGCCACCCTTAATTTGCTTAAGCAATTCTTTACCAAAATGGAGATTTATATACAGTGACTAACAATAAAAGGAAATTCATATTAGTAATATTGTATTAGCAATTAATTAAATTAAATTGGGGTATACTAAATAAAATTATATAATTTCAAAAATAATTGAATTAATTAATGTATTGAATTAATTATTTGTAATTAAGTAATTAATTAAATTAGTAAAGTTAGTGAAATTTAAAAAAAAATAAATTAATTAAGGTATTTTTAAATTAATTAAATAATTTAACTAATTAAATAAAAAATACTTGAATAATTAAGAATTTTTAAAAAAGTTTGCATTAATTAAGGTGTTAATGAGTTAATTAAGTAATGTAATGTGTTAGTAATTAAGAAATTAATTAAATAAAGAAATATTATATATTACTTTTTTATTTAAATTAATTAAGGTTTGAGGGAATTAATTATCACATAATTTAACTAATTAAAAAGAATCATGTATTAGTAAAAAAGTAATTAATTAAATAAGTAAATATAATAAATTAATTTACTAATCTAAAATTCTGCCAGCGTTGAAGAGTGAAGCGGATAAATCCTATTGTGTAAAAGCGCTGAATGATAAGGATGATAACGTTATTAAATGTTCTTATCCCATGACTGAAGGTGCTGGTTCGGACAGATTTAAAATTCTGCCTGCTGTGATTAATGGGCCACTATACATTACGGAAGGTTATTATGGGGATATTTGGATAATTTAAAGAAAATGGTTTTAATTCCTTTTCATTATTCCAATGATGGGGTCTGGACACTGATGTCCGGTTGTATAGGAATGGCGTGGAGGACATGAGAAATTGTTAGTCGGACAAGAATGGTGAGGTCGTTATACCTTTGGCCGTCGAACCATCTTGTTTAAATTCTGGGGAGAATCAGTACCAAATTGAGTGTAGCGATGAATGTTAGCAAACAAGGGAATGAAATTGAGGCAGAGGCAACATTAATCCCCTTAATTGATGTCGGCGTTAAATTGGGTGTGAAATTTGTGGCTGCGAAAGAAGATGTGATTAATGTTGTGGTTGCTCTTGAAAGGGGAGGAACAGGGCTTGTAAAGCTCAAGTGATACGTGTTTTGGTTGTGTGTTTGATTCTTAATGATTGTGTTAACATGGAATGTTAGACGGTTCTGTAGGGGTGAAAAGAAAAGATCTATTAGGCGGAAAATTGGCAGGGAAAGTCCTGATATGGTTTTTCTTCAGGAGACTAAATTGAAATATGTAGTACAGAGTTGCTATGAGTCAGTTTGGAGAAGAGATCGAGTAAAGGGGATTGGTGTGAAATCTGAGGGCCCATCTGGAGGTCTCATGGCAATGTGGCGTGAGAGTTCTTTAATATGGAGGAAGATGCTTTGAATAGATATTTTATTCTTGTGACAGGAAATGTTCAAGGAATCTTTGATGAAAAGTGTGGGTTCTTAAACGTGTACGCACCTAATGATGAGGCAGAAAAAGTTCTATTACGGGCTACATTACGACAAGAGATGTAATGCAGGGATGTTTGGTGGTGTGTGGGAGGTTATTTTAATACTGTTCGTACCGAGGAGGAAAGGATTGGTGAGAATGATAGTAGTCGATCTGCATCTACTTTTTCCAGTTTTAATTATGATGCTGTCTTAGTAGATATGTCAATGATGGGTGGGTCATTTACTTGAAGCAATAGGAGGGAGCCGGTAACTTTTTGTAGACTGGATAGGTTACTTCTGGATGCTAATTGGTTGGGTTCGTTGGAAAATTTGGTACAAAAGTGTTTATCAAGCTCTCTCTCGTATCATAATCCTGTCATGATAACAAGTAAGTATTTTGACTGGAGTCCTAAACCTTTTCGTGTTTTTAATTATTGGTTTGATGATAAATCCTGTCATGATTGGATTAAGGATAATTGGAGTAAGGTGCAGGTAGGAACTAATAGAAGGCCGAGTATCTGGTGGGGATGAAAAGTATGGCATAATAATCGTTTTGGATTGATTTCGAAATGAATTGAGATACTAAAGGCGGATATCCATGATATGGAGGCTATTTGGCAATTGAATTGCTCTGATTTTGGTATGAGAGATAGGATAACGACTAAGAGAGTGGAATTATGGGACTTGCATAGAATAGAGGAGAGAAAATGGAAAGAGCAGTCTCGGGTATATGATGGATTTCGGAGGGTGATAGAAATACTCGATTCTTTCATGCTATGGCCTTAGAAAGGAAACGATTAAATAATTTGGGTTGTATTTCAGTAAATGGTGAGATTATGGAGGAGCCTTTGTTGATTAAAAAGGAGGTTTTAAAACATTTGCGTAAATTTTTCTCTGCACGTAAAACAATGAACGTGGCGGAACTTCAATGTGGAGTGAGACGTTTAAAGGCGGAATCCGCAACTGCTCTAAAGTGTCCTTTCTTGGAATTTGGGGTATGGGAGATTATTAAGGAGAGTGATAATAATAAAGCTCCAGAGTCAGATGGTTTCAATTTAAATTTCTTTAAGACTCAATGGTTTGTGAGCAAAGGCGAGGTTATGGAATTTGTCCAGGATTTCTATGATACTAGTCATCTAGGACATGGGGTGAATGAGAGTTTTACCACTTTGATTTTTAAGAAGAAGAATCCTAGTTCAGTTGGGGATTATAAACCAATTAGTTTGGTGGCTAGTATTTATAAATTGGTAAGGAAGTTACTTGCAAACAGATTGAAAGGGTTATTGGGGAAGTAGTAGAGAAAAATCAGTTTGCTTTTATAGCTGGGAGGCAAATCTTAGATTCGGCATTAATTGCTAATGAATTGGTTGACCTTATGAGTAAGAGTGGTGAGGGGGGTTTGTTGTTGAAGGTTGGTTTTGAGAAGGCTTATGATAAAGTATGCTGGGAGTTTTTGGAGTTTACTTTGGAAAAAATGGGTTTTGGGAGGAGGTGGTGTGGATGGGTTATGGAGTGTGCGAAAACTGCCTTTGTTTTTGTCCCTGTAAATGGATCTCTTACCAAACCAATCAAATTGCCACGAGGTTTGCGTCAAGGTTGTCCTCTGTCTCCTTTTTTATTTAATTTGGTCGTGGAAGTTTTTAGTTGTCTGCTGGAAAAGGCTAATGACAATAGAATTTGTAATGGAATGCCGATTGAAAGTAAAGGCTTATATTTGACGTAATTGCAATTTGTAGATGATACCCTCCTCTTTTGCAAACCAAATTTATCGGAGCTTCTTAATATGAAGGGAATGTTAAGGTGTTTTCAGATCATGTCTGGCCTTAAAAATAACTTTCGGACGAGTTGCTTATTTGGTGTTGGTGTTGATAAGGAGATCTTGGGATCTCGGGCTGAGAGAATTCAATGTAAGGTGGGTAACCTCCCAACCACTTATCTGGGTTTGCCACTGGGTATGAATTTATCATCCATGAAAATATGGAAACCTCTTGGTGGATAGAGTGAAGGATAAGCTTGAAGGGTGGAAGGCTAAGTTTCTATCTCGTGGTGGTAGAATGACTCTTTTAAAGTCAGCGATTAGCAGTCTGCCCATCTATTATATGTCTTTGTTTCAAATCCCACGTGGGTTGCAATTTGAGTTGAAAAAACTTCAACGTAGTTTTCTTTGGAAAGGGGCTAGTCATAATAAAGAGTCACATTTCATTAAATGGGGAAACGTTTGCTATGAAAAGGAGAAGGGGGTTTGGGGTTAGTGGATCTTGAAATCAGAAATAGAAGTCTTCTAATCAAATGGCTATGGAGGTATGAGAATGAGAGAGAGGAATTATGGAGGAGAATTGTAACGACCCATCCCCGGTCGCTACCGGCGTCCGAGACATCCGGGAGATCACGCCAAGTCCCGAACAAGTCTTTATAAATTTTTCGTGACATTTATTAAATACACTAACGCGTATGTAAATTATTAATAATAACAATAAAGTACTATATGGGTATTTCATTTCCAGTGATAGCAATTATATTTAAAATACAGAGTTTCAACAATGCATAAGTAGGAATTAATAATGCGAATAACATGTAGAATTTCTATGTGACCGAACTCTAGACAGCGGAGTGACTCGGAACGGGCTAAGAGATGCCTTTACCTATCTGCCAGAAACTGAGCACACCGATGATTACGAGCTAGGCTGATCCTTGTTTGCAAAAGGGGAAATAAAGGGGTGTGAGTCTCACAGACTTAGTGATCATCGGCTCAGTGAGTAGGACGTAGATGGGAAACAAGCAAATAGCTGATCAGTTGAATAATAAATCACAAGATTTTCAATTTAATTTTGATTTAAAGGGAGATTTGTGCCTTATAAAATGATGTAGTAAAATCATTGTGCAACATTTAATTCGGGCAAAACAATGCCAAAAACAGGTATAATAACTCTAGGCGAAATCAACAAAAATTCGACTTCTCGTTAAAAATTTCAAATGAGGAGATAAAAGTGTGCATGCTCTCAAAACATGTAGTCTGTAATCAAATTAAATTATAAACCTCGTAAATCACTTCATGATCAATAAATAAGCATTGAAAGCTTGTTTAAATAAAGGGAGCTGCAGAGAAAATCTTAAATCTTCACCATACATAAAAATACGTGTCGAAAAAATTATACTGCTCTCGAGTAGGAAATCATAACATTAACACGTGGACCCACTTCCACGTAATAACATCCGGGAGCATCGCTTCCACCGGATTCCCATATAATGCCATGGCAATCTCAACGATGTTGGCCGACATCGGAGATATCAAGCGGTCGCAACCGCGTAAATCATCTGTGGCCTTGCCACGTATATCACAGACCATGGCCCCAGCCATGTCTAACAGCCCGTCGGTGACCCGAAAATGTCTCTAGCTAGAGCTCACTCGTGCACGAGGGTCACACTTAACCGATGTGACATCCGGCCTACTCTCGACGCTTTTGGTTTATCAAAATCAAAATATTTTGCGGATCCATAACAACTTCTCAAGTCTATTTCCTTAAATCATTTAAAAACCAAAAATTTGATAAACCGATATATTGATTTTTCACATCTTTTGTCTTGATATAAACACTATATAAAAAAAATTCAAAATAAAATCGACTTTCAGAAGCTACATAAAAATAATTTAACAAATGCATTTACTATGCATGTCACCCAAAAATATAAGGCACGTGTTTTGATGCTAAGCGGTACGAAAGACTTGTTTCTCAATTTTTTTTAAATTCTTTACTTATAACTATACATATATATTCAAAATATTTTCTAAAATAATTTACATTCACAATTTCCTAAAATTCTACCAATGCATGCTTTCCACAATTGTGCGTGTTCGATAAATTATGCGTAAGTATATATCTATAGATAATATGGAAATTTTAAAATTGACACCCCCTACTCACCTTGTAATAGCGGGATGTTACGTCGCTATTAATTTCGAAGGTGTGTCTTACTCTTTCTTCCTACCGATTGTTCGCTAATTTCTTCGGCCTGCCAACACAGTATAACACCTTATTTATTTCCCAAATATTAAAATTCCACTTAACAGATATATATATATATATCCTAATTCATTATATTTTATTTTAATATTATTACTTTATTCAATATATATTATTATATATTTTTATATTTAATATTTTTATCTCTTTCTTCTTTCTTTTTTTTTTTACCTTTCTTTCTTTCCTTTTTCTTCCCTTCACAGCCCGATGGTTCTCCCTCTCTCTTCAGCATCACCGATCGGCAGCTGTAGCACCCTCTCTTCTCTCTTTTCACTCACCACCGTTCACCTCTTCTTCTATCTTCTTTCACCCCAAGCAGCCCCCAAAACGAACAACTAATCTTTAAGATTTTTAGGAACTAAACCTCAAGAATTTACAGTCAAAGCTGCTCCTTATCTCCTTCTTCTTCTCTCTTTTTATTTTTTTTTTCTGAACAGCTTCTCTCTCTCGGGTGCTTCTCTCTTTCTACAGACTGTTTTCACTCTTCTTTTGCTCTTTTGTTTCTTTGCTCCTCTTGGCTCGGCAGCTTGCACAAAAATGGCTATCAAAAGCCATTTAAAAAGGGTGAAATGATTTGGGGAGCCGGACATGACTCATTGTCATGTCCACTCCATAATTTTTTTACACGTTTCTATTTCTTTTATGCTCAAAACCGGCCCCTACCTATCCTTCTCTTGCTTTTTTGCTTTTGGTCTTTTCTTCTCTCTTTGGTATTCATCCGGCCCCCCACCTTTGCTCACTCATTTTGTGAGTCTTTGTTTGAAAGTTTAAATTGACCACATGGGCGGCTGCCCATGTGGTCTTTCTTTCTATTATTTTTTTAGAGGGTTGTTACAAGAATCATGACAGTAAAGAATGACTACGATCTGAATGCCCTGTTATCTAAAGCTGCTGTTACACTAATTGCTCTAAGGAATGGAAAAATATCATATCTCCTTTAATGCCTGCTGATAAATTTTTCTTGCAGGCTAAAGCGAATTTGGGAGTGATTGAGGTGATGGGAGTTCAATTTTATTTTGACATGATGAATGGTTGGAGGATTGAGTCCTAAAATTGGAGCTTTCTAGACTTTATGCGTTGGCTCAAAAGAAAGTATAAGGCTTTGTGAGTATGGAAGTGGAGAGAGAATGAGTGGCAATGGCAAATTGAACTAAGAAGGCAGTTATTCGGATGGGAATTTGAGCAATGGACACGCCTATGGAGTCACTTGAGAGAGTGTTCTCTAGGTGATGGGTTTAGCAATGGAATTGTCTGAAAGCTAATCCACGTGGAATGTTTTTTGCAAAGCCTTTTTCTCAAACTGCTAATATGACTAACTCTGATAAGTCTGATTTATGGAAAAAGGTTTGGATGGGTTATGTACCACATAGAGTTCAAATATTTTTTTGGCAATTGATGTGGGAAAAAATAGCTGTGAAAGCTGAGCTATTAAAAGGGAAATTAATTGGACAGGATCAAATGATGTGTGTTCTATGTAAAAGACATCCAGAGACTGTAAACCACGTGTTTTTTACTTGTGATGAATCTTGGTCTATATCGGGATTGTGGTTATCAGATTAGAATATTAGTTGGGTCTCTCCTTTTCATGCTCAAAATTTTTTTCTGGCTTGGATTTCCGTTTGTATTGGTAAGGACAAATTGAAAATTTGGATTTTAGCTTGTTTATGCAATATCCCGGTCTATTTGGCTATTCAGGAATGATATCATATTTAATGGAAAGAATTGGGATATTAAGCAGTTGTATGATTTGATTATATTAAGGGTTGCTGTGTGGAGTAAAGCTAAGTACCCGAATTTGGTAGAGTCCCATGAGAATTTGTTTAGAAATCGGAGTCCTGTGTCCATAGCCCCCAAGTCAAAGCCGGCGCGAGAGATGATGATATGGGAGGCTCCTATGATGGGTTGGGTAAAATTTAATATGGATGGTGCGTCGGTTGAAAACCCAGGAGATGCAGGAATTGGAGGAATTTTACGCAATTATAAGAGAGATATTCTTATTAGATTTTCAAGGTCATTGGGGGTGTGTGATGCAAACTTTGCAGAAATTGTGGCGCTATCAAAGAAGTGTTTCTTTTGTTCATTAAATTTCTACGATACTCGCAATTAAAATTATGAATAGAAAGTGATTCGATGAATACGGTGAGGCGGATAAATAATCCTTCAAAGGCTCCATGGAGGTGTAGACAATGTATGGTGCAAATTGCCTGTTTACAGAAGGCAATTAAATTCTGAAAGGTAATGAGTTAATTAAATAATTTAGGATGTTAAATAATGTAATGTGTTAGTAATTAGGAAATTAATTAATTAAGTAAGATTATATAATATTAGATTTATTTAAATTAATTATATAATTTAACTAATTAAAAAGAATCATGTATTAGTAATTAAGCAATTAATTAGATTAGTAAATGTACTCAAATTTAAAATTATTTAAATTAATTAAGGTTTTATTAAATTAATGAAATAATTTAGCTAAGCAAATGAAAAAATGTTTTAGTAATTAAGCAATTATTTAAGGTAGTAATATCTTTAAAATTTAAAACTATCTAAATTAATTAAGGTGTTAAAGAATTAATCAAATAATTTAGTTAATTAAGTTATGTAATGTGTTAGTAATTAATCAATTAAATAAATTAGTAAATTTAGTAATATTTATAATTAGAGAAAATTAATAAATGTTTTATTAAATTAATTAAATAATATTTTATTTTTAAATTCATTTAAATTAAGTAATATTTTAATAAATTAAAGCTTCGCAAAACAAATAAAATTTTTATAATTCTAGCATTTAAGTTGGATTTTATTTTCAATTGGTGTTTGTGTTAACATCTGATAATGGAAAACGCATATGTCCGTTATAATATTTTTCTCAAAATGGTGCAAGAAAGGAGTTGGATGTATTCCTAAGTCGATTCAAGTAGATTTTTTTTAAGATCGAATTTGTGAATGGTGTAAATGAATTTATTTTATTTACGTTCAATCAACCAAGGTATGTGACTAAATATAAGATCATATGTCCTTACGCTCAGTGTATGAATAGCAAGTTCTTGGTTGATGATAAGGTTTGGGAACACCTATTTCATAAAGGGTTTACTAGTGCATGCACAACATGGGATGCACATGGTGAATCGTTCCATACCAGCAAATCATCTGGACATTTTGTTGGTGAGCAAAACAAAGCTGTTAATGAACTGAGAGTAGAAAATTCATATGCTGAAACGGTTATAGATGCTTTACGATCGGAGTTTCAATTCAATGATGAGACCCAAAATGAACTGGTCATTCTTGAAGATCCAAATTCAAAAGCTGCATTCTTCTTTTCATTGTTAAATGATACCGATGCAGCTTTGTGGGTCGAATGCAGAAAGCACACAAAACTGTCAATTATGTTCTAATTACTGAATGTGAACTTAGAATTTAACATAATTGAGGCATGCTTTAATCGTCTGGTGCAGCTAGTGAAAGAGATGTTGCCATCCAATGAAGCATTACTAACAAACTTCTATAAAATGAAGACACAGCTAAAAGAACTTGGGCTCGGTTATTAGAAAATTCATGCATGTAAGAATTAATTGTGTGTTGTTTTATGACGAATATTCCGAATTGTTTTATTGTCCATCTTGTGGTCATTTTTGATATAAACCAAATAAATCAAGGGGAAGAAGGAAAAACAAAATTCTTTTATGATTTTGCGATATTTTCCACTAACATCAAGATTGCAGAGGTTAGATATGCCAAGGAAAACTGCAGATTACATGACATGGCATGCCACACGCCAATATATTGATGGAGTGCTAAGGCATCTTGTTTATGGTGAGGCATGTCAACCTTTTAATCGCATCCATCAGTCTTCTGCCTTTAGGCCTCGCAGCGTCAGACTCAATTTATATTGAAATGGTTTTTGTCCATTCGGGCTGATAGTGAAACTATATTTTATTTGGCTTGTAATGGTCACTATGTATAACTTATCTCTGTGGATGCACATGAAGCAACCGTACATCTTTCTTAGTATGGTCATCTCGGGGAGGACAAGTTCTAGACGGAATATTAATATGTTCCTCCAACCTCTGATGGATGCAACGGAGGTTTGGTGCATATAAAAGAAGATTTGCAAGGACTGCCTCAAGGACTTATTATATATATTGAAACATGTGCATTAAGAGGTTTAGGTACTAACTCCATGTAACATTATCTTTCATAGCTTTCAGTTCAAGAGTAATTACCTCTTTCCAATACAAATGATTAATGGTCTCATAGTAAGACTTTGGTTCTTGTATTTGTGAAACTGAAATGGTAAAATTTTTATGTGCAGGTGAGAAATGACAAATGCATTAAAAGAAGATGGATAGTAATTGTGTATGCCATAAAGAGCAGGTCGATATGATATGCATCAAGGTATTTTGGGACTTGTTTGATTCTGGTACTCTTTCTAATAGGTAAGTTGGTCAATGCCTCTACCAATTCAATGTTGTTTTGGTGATAGTTGCTACTTGTAGCAGTCTGCACACTGTCAGCTGCAGTAGACATGCTGACAGTGTTAGGTGAATTTGATGACAAATCATTATAATTTTAAGTTTGTAAAGGTGAAACAAGTTCGGGAAACCTTGACTCAGCTGATGTGTTGTCAAGAAAAGAAAAACTGGGTTGATAAGAGTCAGAAATGTCTATGTGACTGGCATGCACATCAGGTGTTTGACAGAATGTAGATGACCGTGTGTTTTGCTTAGAACATTGAAATGGGAATACTTTCTCATAAAAAATGACATTTCTGGATATAAGAACCCTATTTGCATCAAGATCATATACTTATAAGCTTTAACATTGCTTTAATAACCTAGTAATACACATTTACTTTCCTTATTATCTAATTTCTTTCTGTTATGTGAGAGTGCAGACACAAAACACAATAATCCAAACACTTTGAAATGCTTATAGGTAGGTGGTTTGTTGTACAACATCTCATATGGGGACTTGTTTTTGAGAATTTTGGTTGGAATCCTGTTAATTATATGAACTACTGTTAGCATAGCATCACCTTAAAAATGAATTTGAAGACTTGATTGATGCATGAGAGCTCTTGCCACCACTAGAATATGTCGGTGCTTCATTTCAACAACAGCATTATGTTATGGTGTCTCTACTTAGGACATTTGATGAGCAACTCTTGTTTTTGGATAGGAATCACTGAGTTTAAATTATTAACCATTGTCAGACCTTGAAAACTTGATTGATGAATTAAAATGCCTTTGTACATACTTATCAAAAGAAAGAAAAATGGTTAAAATATCTTAGTTGCATTTCATCGAAAACACCCAAGTAAACCAACTGTAGTCATCTACCAAAGTGAGAAAGAACCTTTGTCCTGACAATTTTGGTGTCTCATATGGTCCCCATATGTCAGTATGCACAAGTTCAAAAATTTTCTTAGAACCTTGAACATGAACTAGGAAAGCAAGTTTTCTTTGTTTAGCCATGGGACAAACTTAACAAAGCAAGTCATTTGTGCATTTCACATGAGGAAATTTCTAATTGATTACATTAATTCTTTCAACAGGGATATGGCCTAACCTAAAATGCGATAGATAAAAAAGTTGTACTCTATCTTGGAAACATTAACAGATAAAACTTTTGGAGTCTTTACAAAATTTTCAAAACAAATTTTTGATAAATCTTGCTCATCTTGATTCTCTTGCATTAGATAAAGTCTTGAGTAGGCTCTACCAACCTTAATCACCTTCCACGAAGGAATACCCTGGACAATATAGTGTTTGTCAGTGAATAGCATACAAGCTTTCTTGCCATTTGTAATCTAACCTGTTGACATTAGATTAAATTTGAAACTTGGGACATGTAAAACATTCTGCAAAATCAATGAAGAACTCAACTTGACAGCTCCAATTTGAGACACAGGAATTTTTCTATTGCTTGGTGTAAAGCCCGACCCTAACTTATACTTGAAATGACATTTACATGCATTGGATAGCATGTTTGTATATTGAAATGCCCTGGAAACGTAGTAAAAGTCGATAGTATACCAAGCTGTACAATTAAGCAGATCGAACCTCGAACTAGTTTAAATAGAGATTTGAGAATGAAATTGAAGATTTTAGAACCCTAGAATGCCTTATAATGGTGATTAGGAGTTCGATGGTGAATTTGGAGTCAATTGGACAATTTCGGATCCTAGGGGCAAAATGATCATTTTACCACCCGGGGACAAAAATTGAATTTTTGAGAATATTTTGATCAAATTTAAATATTTAGAGTGTGATATGAGTATAAGGAGTGAAAATTATGCATTTTGGCAAATTTTCAGATTTTGGGACAAAATGTAATTTTTGTAAAGTTCGGGGGTAAAAATGTAATTTTTGAAAATTTACTCGACCAAAAATTTGAAAGAGTATAGAAACTCCATGTGGACCATGGATAAGTGAGAAAAATTGAATGGTGGAGATTGAAAGTCAAAAAGATAAGAAGAAAAAAATGAACCAATGAAAACTTGCCAAGTGTCATTAAAATAATATATTTTATTTGTTATATAAATAAGCTGATTTTTCAGCCTTTAAACCCTCACATGGCTGGCCATTTCAAGCAACAAAGAGAGAAAGAAAAACTCAAAAAACTTGCTGGAAATTGAAGAGAAAATCAAGAGAAAACAAGGAAAAGTCTTGGAAAAAGGTAAAAATCTTAGTTTTTCTTAGTGATTTTCACTTTCCCACCATTCTTTTTCCATTTTTTTGCAAGAATAAAAAGTGGGTATTCTTTCCTCTTGCTGGCTGAACCACCATGGGAGGAATTTGAGCAATTTAGTTGATGAATTTAGGTTGATTTAATGTAGTTTAGCCAGGTTGTGTTGTTAGATAACAAGTTAGCATGAAAACCCATTTTTCCCACATTGAACCCACCCTAGCCGAATCTTTTTGGGTGTGAAGGCTGCTGATTTTAGTATTATCTAGAGGCATTTAGATGAATTATCATTAATTATGGTGCTAGCAAAATTATAGGAATTTTCGGTGCAAAAATACGACTTTTTGCCTAATAGGGGTATTTTCGTAAATTATCATTTGGACAAAAAATTTGCACCACATTCAGTGGCATTAAGTCAATTTGGGTATAATTAAGGCATATAATTAAAAAAACTCGATTCGGACTTAAATCAGAGGTTTTAGCGAATTAAATAGCGTCTCGTGCGTATTAAGCCGAATACCGCGTTTCAAAGGTTATTCGGATAATTTATGCATCACATTTCATGCATTCATATAGTATGTAAAGCCTGAAATCAATTTTGATAAATTGGCATCAATCATTGAAATTCATGCATGTGTGTCGTGTAGGTAATGAATCATCCGACAAAGGCAAACAAATCGCGTTGGACCAACATGACTAGGAGTATTTTGACCTCTAAAAGTAGTGAGTGGATAAACTATCTTCCTTAATATCTAGATTGATTTTTACCTGTTTTTGTATTTATAATGAATTGAATTTTATAAATGGTTTGTAAATTGAAAAACTGATTTTATAACACTGAGTGCATGGAGATGGGTTTTGAACTTATATTTATGTATTCAAATTGATATCTATGGCTTATGAATCTTGGGATGCATGATGGCTAGAATTATTTGGTATAAATTGTACAAATTGTTTCATTTTTCTAACAGGTTGGGTAAAGTTTTAGTTGCGCTGTCATGCTGCCAAAATTTTTATTTATTAATTGGTGGGTCATTTAGTCGCTGCAGTGGCGGGTTTCCGTAGACCAACCTATTAGAAGGGCACGGTAACCCAGTTTCATTTTACCTCGATATCAGAGGTGATGAGGGTAACTCCTGAGGTAAAGATCGAGTTCACTTCACGCCGAACCACCACGCGAAGTTGAACTTAACCAACGCCAAGGAACTACTGTTTTCTAAATGAAAAACATGTTTTATCTGTACAAGGTTTTTAACAGCCTTGGCGGGCTCAATTGAACGCTCTGATCAAGTGTCCACGAGTATGAGATTTGGTTAAGCCTAGTGTTTAAGAAAACAATCATAAGCCTTATTATTTTGATGTATTAATATTTGTTTTGTATGAATGTACTAAAATGATGTTATGAACTACCTTATGGTATCACGTTTTTATGTTGTCTCCATCTACTCGACGTTAGATGTCGGGGATGGTATTTATTTACTCGCTGGGTTGTCAAACTCACCACCTCAATTTTTCTCCTTTCAGGCTCACAGACATCTATAGATATCTGTATTTTGTTGAGGAGACAGTTGGAGTGACGACCTTGGTTACCAAAGGTTTACTCCTATTTTCATGTTTTTCTCTGTTGTGGGTCCACTTAGCATTGTAAATTAAATTTTATACTCCAGTCAGTTGTATTACAGTATGTAATAATATATTTTGCTTTTACGCTACAAAAATTTTTTCCCGAGTTGTCTAAAAATATTGTACAAAAAAAAATAGAGTATTTTTATTGAATATTTTTAAATAGTAAAATCAATCTTTAAATCCTTTAAAATGTATGTTTCAGACTTCCGATTTCAATTTCAACTGTGAATCATGTATTCTCTACACGTGTGCTATGTTTTTACCAAATTTCAAAAATTTTACCAAAAATGACCAAAATGCCCTTGTGTAGCAAATTTTTTTTTTGATTGTTTTCGACTCGAAATCAATTTATATTCATTCTAACATGATATTTCATGATAAATACTCACAGGGGAAGTAAAAAAAAAAACCGGTACGAGATGCCTTGCGGAGTCTCTGTTTGCGCTCGTGGGATGAGTGCCTATCGGGACCTCGTGGCAGTTGTCACGGGCTCGATGGGAGTTCCGGATCGTGACACTTGGTAACTCAACAAAACAATTCTTTACTAGTTTGGCATGACTAAAATTGCTTAAGGAATAGGATGCATGATCTGATGCTCCTGAGTTTACTATCCATTGGTTTTTCTTTATCAAGCTACTATTCACATTCCCATATTCATATGACAAATTATTCACGGTATTAAAACATAAGTGTCTTGAAACAATACCTGTAAAGGCTGAATTGGCTAGTGAGTGTTTGGTTGTGTAGGGTACTGTTGAGTTCTTACCATCTCTTCCATTCATATTATTCAAATTCAGGAGGTCCATGATCTTGTTAACATGTTGTTGTAGGATTGATAGTTGAGACATGGAGCCTATTCCACCCAATTCCTCTTCTTGCTCTACTTGAGACATATTGTTTACTGCAGCCTTTCATTTCTTATTGTTTCTTTTCCTTTTTGTGAATTTAAAATTGACGTCGGGGCGTTGTAAAGACACCTGGGCGTTGTGAAAGACACCAATTGTGGCGAAGTTAGAAACCCCACTAAGGTGAATCACCAATCTTGGCAAGATTGAAAACCCCAACGTTTGGATCCACATACTGTCATAGTCCATACTAACCATTTGAACAATTCATCTATTGTTTTGAAAGTTGTTTTTGAAGAGTTTACCTTTGGAGATGGAATAGTTGTTGAACTTTGACTTTTATGGTTTGAGGTGGAATCTTTCTGTCTAGATGAACTCCTTGAACTTTTCCGTAATCGTTGTTTCTCAACCTTTAGTGCTAGTCTGATGACATCATTTAAGTTCCAATATGGTTGTAGTTGAACAACATCTGCAATTTCAACATTGAGACCCCCAAGATAACGAGCTACAGTTTGTTCTTTAGGCTCATGGACATCACACTTCATGTGAAGTTGTTCGAACTCCATTGTATATTCTTCCACTGACATTGTTTTTTGCCTCAAGTTATGAAATTTGATAAAAATTTCTTGTCGATAATGCTCAGGAAGGAACTTACGCTTGAGTTCTCGACACATCTTATCCCATGTTCTGATTTTGTTGCGACCTTCTCTTTCTCTTTGTCTTTTGAGATTTTCCCAAAAAATATAAGCATGTTTCTTCAATTTAATTGCCACAAGGTTCACATGTTTTTCATCAAGAATATATTTGAGCTCGAAAACTCTTTCTACTATGTAGAGCAAATCAAGGAAGTCATCAGGATGAAGTCTTCCTTCAAACTCAGGATTGTCGACTTTCATTCCCAAATCTCTAGTAGCAGCAGTTCTTAGGCGACGAATAAGTATTTCTTCATCAGAGGATGAATTTTGATGAAAGGGGTTGGTGTCAATCTATTCATCACTAGAGTTACTATTATTGATTTGAGCATCACGTCTTGCGAGTTGCTTTTGTAATTCTTGAATTTGCTGACGTAGTTCTACAATCTCAATCTCATGATCATCTCTTTGACAATTTTGACGTCTTGGCGGCATTTTTTTTTTTTGTATAGTGATGACGATGTGGTGATGTAGAAAAAAAGAAAAAAAAGAATAAGAAGAAGAAAAAGATGATGATATATTATAAAGCAATAAATAAAATTACTCGAATAGGGAATATCAAAACTCGACAGCAAACTTGAACTTATGTAGCGAACAATGATCTTCCCGCTCTGATACCAAACTGACGCTGGGGTGTTGTAAAGAAACTTGGGCATTGTGAAAGACACCAATCGTTGTGAGGTTAGAAACCCCACTAAGGTGAATCACCAATCTTGGCAAGATTGAAAACCAATCTTGGCAAGATTGAAAACCCCACTAAGGTGAAAAATAGCCAAAATCTCACTTTGGTTGGCTAGGCCAAAGATACTAAAACCTCTTACTCTTAAAAAGAGCCTAGAGAAATAAGCACTCTTACTTAAGAAAATATTATTTATTAACTCTCAACTTGAATGCGTATAATAACCAAGCCTAAAGGTCCTATTTATACTATTATAGGCCCAAATCCTAATAAAACTCTACTTCTAGTTATCTAATACAATTCAAATAATTAATAAGAAATTTAAATAAAATAAATATTCTATTTCTAAATAGAACATGACTAGCTTAAATCCTAATACAAATAAAAGAAGAATTTTATTATACCTATAATTCCTAAATCAACTAAAATTAACAAAAACTAAATTAAATAAAATACAATTCTAAATGCTCCTGCGTAAAAAATCCTCTGAAAAGCAAATGATTCTGAAATACTTATCTTTGGTGTGTCCCTTCTTCCCACAATGGTTACATAATATGTTTTTTTTTCCACTTTTTCTTGTATTCTGCACTGACCATCATAGCAGACGATTCTATTGTTAGTTGAGGTTGTAGCACATCATTTCTTTGGGATTACTCTCTCAAGGTCAAACTGTAAAATTTATCCAGAGTAGCGATAAGATCCATGAGAATAATTTGGAATCTAATTACTGCAAATGATTCATTCAACCCATTCAAAAATTTGAATACCATGTCCTTTTGATAAAGGTCAGAATATTTCTTAAAACAAGCAGGATTGTAGCTCCCATATTCGTTATGTGGTAATGGTCTGTAATTCATCATTTCCTTCCATAGTACCTTCAGCTCAATAAAATATGCATCAAGTGTCCTAGTCCCTTAAGTTACATTCTCTAGAACATACTGTAAGTTACAAACTCTAATATCATCAGGTTGAGCAAGGTTTTGTTTGAGTGTGTTCTACATGTCATGGGCAGAATCCATATAAAATATGGTTGGAGCAACTGATTGAGTAATTGATTCTAGTAACCATTCCACAATAAGATTATTGCAGTGGATCCATGACTGGAAAAAGGGATCTTTGATCTTTGGCTTAGGTATGGTTCCATTGAGAAACCCGATCTTGTTTCTAATCGAAAATGCAAGTAGAAAAGACTTACTCTAGGTGATGTAATTTCTAGTAGTGAGTTTGGGGTAGATAACTACTAAACCAGTGTGGTCAGTCTGATGTAAGTAATATGGTGACTGGGGATCAGCAGTAGGAGGGATTTGAATGGTCTGTGTGCTGGTTTGGTTTGTGGTTTGTGATGGTCTTAATTCATTAGATTCGAACATTTTTCTATTGCTTTAATCAAGCTCAAAGATGAGTATAAAATAAATAAGCAACCCAAAAAAGTTTCTTAGAGGCAAACTTACTAATTTTGTGAATGATGACAGATTCGTTCAAGGATCAGCTTCCTACTCTGATACCATGAGAGAAATAGTGATGCAGAGAAAGGACAGCATAGTAAATGAGGGAATGTTTCTGATCGTTCCATTCCATAAAGGAAATATGTACAAAAGTTGTATTTATAGCCTGTACAAAAGGGTAACCTGATGAAAGAGAAAACTATAACTAATCCTAAGATTAATTACTTTAACTAACTAAACTAATTTTTGAAAAATACACTTTATTAATTAAACACTGCGTTTGATGCCTTTCACTACTTCCTTCTTTATTTTAAATGAAACGGTGCGTCTTGAGGTTTTCTTGTCCTACTTATGGCTTCTTCTTTCTTAAAGTCTCGATCTCTCTTCTTCCTTCTCTTCTTGTTTCTAGTTCAACCTTCATCAAGGATTCAGCCATTTATGATGTTCTTGGACTTATTTTGCAGCTCACTTTAGATATGCCATTTCAAGTGCCTAACCTGATAAGCCAAAGACTTCCATGGCATTAGAACCCCGGTATGGGAGTAAAGCAGTCAATTTGATTATACAAAGTGAGTTAACTAATAAAAAACAGATGGCTGCTCTGCAGCTCAAAAACAACAAATGCAACAAGCCCTGTGACCAAGAGAAGGGTATTATAAAGGCCAAAGCATCCAAAAAACAGAGGCCAAACCTCTACATTTACCAATCCTCAGCTGTGATTGCAGCAAACAAAAAATAAGGAAAGGACACAGCTCCAAATTGCAATTGGAATTCCAAAGCGATAAGGGACTGTAAAAAAGTATGAATGAAGCAAAAGCACATTGAATGGCTCCATCACAAACATCTCGGGCCATTAGAAACCACGAAATCCGAGGCTCACTGGCGGAAAACACAAAAAAAAACCATTATCACCAATCAACAAAGCCATGAGACGTAGATGACAAACCAAAGCCAGCATCTTAATATGAAAAGAAAACCAGAGATCCATCACTTCATCAGACCGTTCCACCAGCTTAAAAACTCATTGGTTCACCGTGCACAAATACCGGCATCAAAATCTTTAGCAAAGGAAAAGAAAACACCCCCGCATCTGGATAAGAAACAGAGGAATTTCACTCTTGTTCTTCTACTTATTGTACATACAAAGAGCAACATAACATCGATTGGGTAAATTATTGAAAGCAAAGGATCCCTTAAAATACAAAAATAAGGATAAGAAACAAAGGAATTTCATTCTTGTTCTTCTAGTTATTGTATATAGAGAGAGCAACATAATATTGATTGGGTAAATTATTGAAAACAAGGGATCCCTTCGCTTGACAACTCCATGAAGCAAAGTAATTTCAACACCCTGTTTTTTTTTATTTATAAATATAATAAAGTTTAACGCAAGTGAACCACCCAAACTTAATTAGGAATATGCAAACAAAAGAAAGAAATAGAAAGGAAAAGCAGCCTTTGTTTTACCTGTGTTTTGTTGACAACCTCAACCGACTCATTTATTTTGCAACTTCCCCTGAAATCATTCTTTCATGGAAGGTGGTAGCTGATCCCCTATGCTTCAGGACCAAAATATGTTCCCGAAGTGAACTCCATTTTGAGTAGTGGTAGATCCTTCGGTGACGTCTTGGTCAACTAGTCGTGGTATCTTTCAAAAAAATTGAAATAGTGAAATGAAAAGCAAAAGTATTAATTTCTTATGTTACAAAGGCAAAAGAAGAATCAGCTATATTATATTTTATACAAACCAGTGTTTGTATTTTAAACAAATATGGTACATTGGACGCTTAGTAATGATGTTTGTCGGTCAAATAATACAGCCGTTAATGAAGCAAGGGACTGAAAGAAGCTTGATGCCAATCCCTTCAGATTGTAGGTATGGCAGGCCCTTTTTGGGCTGCAGATGACATGTGATGTATAAGTTGTAAAACCAAACTCTTCTTGAACAATGGGAGGACTTGGTATGACAAATGCATGAAACTTTCTCAATGCCCAATGCTATTAGATTCATTTGATGTCTAATAACCAGGTTGTACATCGAAAGCATTCCCACCCTTGCCACAAATCACTTTCTAGTTTTGATGTTCATCGTCAATTCCTAACCATGGAAATTTACTAATCTCATCCATTCTATGTAATAAACAAAGGAATCCAGATATACATCAGTAAAAGGGAAATGTAATGGAATGGGAATGGGATTGATTTAACGGACAAGCTGAAAGCTGTAGCTGATTAACATATAACAAATAGGACAACTGTAAGTGAGAACTTCAAGTGGTAATGGCCTAGTAGCCACTCCCTGTTATGCTCAATTACATGAAGGGAACGAGCATTTTACTAATTAACACTCTGACTATGATAGACATACATATATACATCAAACCCTTATAGCAAAAACTTAGACCAGATCTAGAGGAGCAGACCATGAAGGCTTTTATCATTTTAGGGAGAAATGAGAATTTTCCTTGATTCATAATTCTTTTCTGCAAGATATCCAGAACTGATGAGAGAGGTTGTGCAGACCTGATCAGACCTCACTGGTTCATCATCATCATTCCGGTGCCAGCTCCAAAATTCATGAGCTGAATTCACTATCTTAAGCTCACCATGACCAAAGCTTGCTGCACGGAACATTGACGACTCAGGTTCTGGCTGTCGGTATCTGTAAGTAAATTTACAGCACTTAATGAAATTGCAGCCCACAATAAATTTGCATGAAGGTTTCATTAAAATATTGAAGGTAAGCTTAATTTGTAGCTGGAAGTTGTTAGAACACGCATGATAAATGCATGATGTTCAATTTGTACATCTGGAATCAAAATTATAAACAATTTAACTTATGCTAATAAGATTAATGTTTTCTACTTAGATTTGATATTTCAGAAAGTTTTCTGCAGAAGAGGACATATTTTGCAGCTAAACCTTCACTGTTGCCTCCATCTCCGACAATATTATGGACAGCACCACAAGGATTTGATTTTCCATTGTTAACAAGTTTCTGTCAGGTAGAGAACCACATCATAAACCCATCCTAATAATATTAAGAATAAGGAACAAAGCTAAGCCAGTATTGACATACAGAGCGCTCGTAAGCATGCACATGACCAGCAAGTACTAAATAAACACCAGCAGCATAAATCAGTGGTTCCATGATTGCCATCATCCCATCCCTTCACCTTGATGAGCATTGTTGCTATTGTACCATGGAACATGGAATAATACAACTAACCAGGGTGTCTTTTTTCGGTCCACCTTTGGAAGATCAGCCTACAGATTTAAAGTATACAGGAAACTTCGTCAGTTAAAAGCACAACTAGAGATTTCATTATAATCATGATAGAATTACACTCTTTCTAATAGGCCACAGAACACTTTGTGTCCTTGTGGTTCGAGCGGAAACCAATTATTAGAGGAAAGGAAAAACTAACCTTCAACCAGCTATATTGATCTAAAAGCTCATCATAATCTGTATAGAAACCAAGCATGATAACATGGATCCTTGCAACTTCAAAAGAATAATAAAGATTGGAGGCTGATCCACTTTCCTCAAAAGGCATTTTCCATCTTCCATTATAGGACTGAAATGCATCCGTAAATAGTGGTAGCTTCTCCTTTTCATGGTTGCCTTCTGTTACCATCCATGGTCTGGCACTTGCAAGTGGCTGCACCAGCTCACCGTAGGTGTCCCAGCGATGCTGCATGTAATCGGTATATGAAAGGTACCCAGGAAGCAGATGTACATCATATTTGCATTGATCAACGTGGTCTAGTGTTGATTTAGTCCAGCCAGTTTGACCTAAATCCCCAGCCACAGCAAAAGCAACAGGAAATTGAGCTGGAGGGGTCTTGAGCTGAAACTCAGGACCTTGTCCTCCGCATCGATGAAGATAAATAGTATCATGTTCCAGAGTTCCAATGACAGTGTGGTGTATCTTTCCTGAGCTATAGAGTAGGTAATTATTAGAGGTGGTGTCTCCTTCAGCTGAGGAGGTGTATCACCCAGGTGAGGTTCCATATTCAACAATCGAAGGAGAGGATTCATCGTCAGTGACCCATGAGATTCGCATGTATTTTTCTCCTGTCAAGGATATGTGTACCTGTGTAGAAAAAAAATTATGAGCCAATTACGTCATGTGAATTTGATGAGTTCATAACCACGTAATTAATTGTGAAATAATTAATTTATTGGTTGGATTATTTCAAAGATATAGTTGAACCAATTCACCTATGTGTCATATATTTATCTCATGAAATAATTTAAAAATAATATTTATATTGGACTAATCAAAATTTAATTATTGATTATTCAATTTGTCTCTAAATAAATCAAGGTAATTTAGAGATAATATTCATATTTTTAACCTATCAAAATTTAATTATTGGTTATTTAATTTATTTCTAATAATTATGCTAATTTAGAGATAAAAATCAAATTTGATAATGTAATTTATCTCTAAATAAATTAAGATAATTTTAAAAAAATACTTTTATTTCAGCCAATCAAAATTCAAGAACTCAAAGTCCAATCAATCAAAAGACTTTTAATGAGTCATCATAATTTATCTCTAATTAAATTAAAATAATTTAGACATATTTTAAAGAGACTACATTCTCATCAAAGTTTCCCACCTAGCATTATAAATAAGGCTCATCTAAGCCATTTGATTCATTCAAAGGCACCCGAAGATTCGCATTCGAAGATTTAGAGCATTTCAAAGATCAAGAAGAGTAGAAGATTTCTGAAGTGAAGATATCAAGCGGTAACAAAATTTGTGATCAAGATTAAGCCGTTAAAACCTTGAAGAGAAGATATCTAGTATAGTTCGTAATCAAGTTTAAGTCATAAAGACCCTTGAAGCGAAAATTAAGTTTAGTGTATGATCAAGACTAAGTCCGGATTTGTAACTCTTGAAGACGATGTAGCGACCCCTCTCCAGTCACTACCGACGTCCGAAATTTCTGGGAAAAACCCACCAAGTCTCGAACAAGCCTATCCCGAATCGCTTGTTAAACCATTACATTCAACCTCTATATGATAATAAAACTTTCATATATTGAATTAAGTCATAAATATAAAAATTAGTACAAACTTTTTTTTTCTACTAATATATATATATATGCCAAAATCTAAAATTTTCAGACTAATGCTTATATAAAATTTTAAAATTTGATTTACAACTTAATAAATAAAGTATTTCGTTTTGACCTCTAACATTAATCTCTACACAGCGGAGCGACTCAAAATAAATTGCTAGGAGATGCCTTTACCTATGCACAGGAAACTCAACTCGTCGATGATTACATGTTAGGACGATCCATGTCTGCAAAAATAGAAATAAAGAGGGTGTGAGTCTCATAGACTCAGTGAATATCACCAATTCAGCGAATATCATCGACTCAGTGAATAAAGAGTAGATAGGAAACAAGCAAACGACAGATCATTTGAATATTAAAAGCAGGAGTATAAAAATAAATTGTCTCAAACAGGGGTTTTGTGCCTTATATTAAAAATTCGAGTATTTCTTATAAAGCATCAACAATCGAGGAAATAAGATTTTTCGTATCAAAATACGTTAATAGTCAATTTTGAATCAATTTCTAATCAAATCAATAAAATTTAGCAAGCTTCCAAGAAATCAAATATTATTTAAAATTACGTATAAATGGTAACTCGCCTCATATGCGAGGAATTACAAATTCATTTCACACAGAACAAGTAGGGGGAGCTGCAAAAACCATTTATTTCTTTTCTCATCATGCAAAGAAATATGATTTGTCATATTAAAACCTATTTCAAATAATATAAAATAATTACATTTTATCAAAAATAAATAGTAAGGCTTATGACATTCTTAAAACTTGGCTCGCGCCATAAAAACTCATATTCGGTGATATCTTGCGTCGAGGTATCCAACCGAATCCGCCAAGGCTGTTAAAAATTCATATATGCATAAAACATATTTTTACGTTAGAAAACACAACCGTTCTTTGGTGTTAGCGGAGTTCACTTTCCCGTGATGGGTCAGTTGAAAGGAACTCTAACCATACCTCAGGAGATACCCTCCGCGCCTCTACTACCAAGGTATGAATATAACCGGGTAACCATGCCCCTCTTAAAGGCAGTCCACGGCACCCGCCACTGCAGTGACTATCCTATAACCCACCAATCAATAAAATTTAAATACCATGATATGGCAATCAAATTATGACCAGGCCAATCCAGGCAAAACAATCAGCTCAAGAATTTTTTATACAAATGCCAATCAGCCAATCATGCCATCACACCGTCATAAGCCATAAATTTCAAAGCATAATTTATATAACACAAATATGTATTCTCAATTTATTTAATTTTTCTAAAATCATCATTTGATTTCAAAATAATTTTTAAGGGGATATTTTAAATCTTTTTTTTTCAAATTTTCAATCCTCGTGTCATGTTGAAATTCTCGTTTCACGAAATGTTCGTTGTAAACATTTGCATGATATTTTCTATCAAACTAATATGGTGAATATTTAAATATTTCATGAAATGCACATCACACAAACATTAAGGCACATTTTTCTTTTTAATGCAAATCATTTCAAAACGCTTGTTTCCCGATTCAAAATACTTTACGTATAATATATATATATATATTTCAAATGATTTCTAAAATAATTTGCACTCACAA
Source organism: Theobroma grandiflorum (assembly GCA_036013995.1). Lineage (NCBI taxonomy): Eukaryota > Viridiplantae > Streptophyta > Magnoliopsida > Malvales > Malvaceae > Theobroma > Theobroma grandiflorum. Next base: position 35,099,920 of record CP142133.1, read on the forward strand.
TTCCTTAAAATTTATTCAACACATGATTTTTATAAAAATTGCATTGCACGTAAAATACACGTAGAAGCATATCTATATACGGAATATTTAGAAATTGACACCTCCTACTCATCTCTAAATAGTGAGATTTTACATCGTTATTTTCATACGCGTATATATTTATTTCTATTTCTCAGTCGCGTGTCTCGTTCAGTATGCCTCTTCGATAAACGTGCCATTGAGCCTTTTCCATTTCTCCTAGCTATTAGACCTTGTCCAAGAGCCTCTCCAATTTTCCTATTAGGTCAAGCCCAATTATATTTTCCACTTGGGCCTTGCCCAATTTCATTTTTCTATTGGGCCTTGCCCATCTTATTACCATTGGGCCATGCCCATTTTATTTTTCTAACATCATTTTCATTTTCATTTTCATTTTCTTTTTCTTTTCTTTTTCTTTTTCTTTTCTCTTTCTTTCTTTTGCAGCCAAGTTTTCTTCTTCATCTACCCGTCACCCACTCACCACCGTGACAGCTCTCCTCTGTCGGTGGTGGCTCCTCCGTCCTCTCCACCATGGCAGCCCATTTCCTCATCTTTTCTCACCATTTGGATAGCAAAACTCTGCCCTTTTTCATCTTCAAAATCAGCAACTAAAAGCTGCCCATTTCACTCAAAAATTTCAACAACTTTCAGCTCTCAAAAACCACAAATTTCTAACTCAAATTTTTTGCACAAAGTCAGCCATCAAACCGCACCTTCAAGCCTCCAAAATCAACCAATTTTTAGCTCTAATCCTGCCTAAATTTTCAGTAGCCAAGAATCTTAAAAAATTCAACAACAAATCTCCAAAATTTCCAGCCATAAAAGCTTAAATAAAACTAGCTTTTTTTACCTCAAAATTGCAACAAAACTACTCTAAGAAAATGCAAAAATTTTCGGTCTTCTTGCCTCACCCTTCCATAGGTTTTCTTGTTCATTTTCTTTGGCTTTTTCCTCCCTTTTTTCTGTCCGTCCTTTGCTCTAAATATTTCCTTTTGTTTCTTTGTCTTTTATCTCTTCCTTGCTTAAACGACCTTATCTCCCTTCTAGACTCTTCTTTCTTTTTTTCCTCTTTTATTTCTCTTGCCTATCTTTTTTGATCGAGTCTCCACCTTCCTTTATTTGCTCACATGACCGGCCCCCCACTTTGAAATCACCTTGATTTTTTTTTCTCTTCTCACCCGTAACCAACGTCACTCTCTCTTTCTTTTTACTTCTCATTTCACTTGCCTTCTTTTGTTTGCTTTTGTCTTTTCTCCTTTATTTCATTTCTTTATCTTGCATGGCCGGCTCTTACCTTATGTTTTCATTTCCTTTGCTTTGAATTTTCTTTATTTTCTTTCCCTTGTTTTATTTGTCTTCTTGTCACATGTACATAAACAAATATTGATTGACTTTTCTTCTTGTCTCCTTTTTTCCTTTTTCATATGTTGTGGCCGGCCCCATCTTGTACACTTAAAAGAATTTTATTTGCCTTGTCTTTATGTGAGCATGCATCACACCACAATTATTTTGACCTTTTTTTTCACCACCTTTCTTTTATTCTTTTCATGCATATCTTATTCTTCTCATTTCACCTTTTAAATATTCATTTAAATCTTTAATTAACCTAGGATTTAATTAGGCTTACAAGTGTAATAAGAGACCAAAAAATTTAATTATCAATCCTTACAATTTTCATTCCCAACATATCACGTCCAGCTACTTTCCAACGCGATTTTCTCTATTGTAGAGACAGAACTGGGCGAAGTGATCTCATCAAAGTTGTATCTCTGTCTCTTATCTTTCCAATGGTCTAAGAATTTTAGCAATTGAAGTTCTATAGCTTGAGATATGACCAAAATACTAAAATATGTACAAGAAAGTTTTTGAGTTCTTCAACACTTTGCTCTCCAAAAATTAAGTCTAATATTTTTAATTCCTATCCACACTTATTAAATTTCAATTTCTTTCTATTCTTCTTCCTTCACATATATATGATCAAAATATTGAGATCGCATTCCAACACGATGTCACCATAATATTTAAATATTTACTTACCGCGTTAACTCGATTTAATAAAAATCGTGCGGTCTCATTTACGGTATTTCCTTCCAAAAATTCATTCTTACTTCTTCTCCCCCACTTAAATTAGTCATATTCTGTTTTTGATGACTAATTTCGACAACATAATAAATATTAATATTTTAATATTATTTTATTGAATAAAATATTATTTTATTGAATAAAATATTATTTTATTGAATAAAATATTATTTTATTCCAAAAATTTTCATTTACTTTCTTTGGTCCCGAAACACTTTATTATATCTCGATTTACCTCCGAATAATCTTTTAACTCACTAATTTATCTTCGATAAAAATATTATTTAATTTTGAGTTCTGCGCATGCAATATATTTTATTCTTAAGTGTTTCTTAGCATACTAATTCGCATCAAATGATCATTCATTTGATCAATAAAGTCTTATTTGTGTCTAAAAAGAGTACGGGGTATTACAGACGAAGTAAAAAAATTAATTAGAGGAATTTTCAGAGATTATAACTTATATTAAAATCTTTTATATTTGTCTCATAATTTTTAAGCCAAGAAATCTCGACTAGAAATTTGCATGTACAAGATTCTGGCATGCTTGGTGGGACTCGAACCGACAATCGGAACTTCAAAACAATTTGTTTCACTTGCAATTTAATTAATTGAATCGCATAACTCAAGGAGAAGTACAAGCTTGATTTATTCTTCAATCTTCTATTTTGGTAGCTTCATCATCATAGAGAATTGAGTCATGCTTAATGCAAGAGACTTTGGTTTTTTTTTTTTTATTTGGTGTGACTGAACTTGGCAATGGGACCAAGCTGCCTATGTACCTCTTAACATGAAGAAGTTCCATTGGGCTTCCTAGAAATTTGTACACACAAATTTCTCGTCGAGATTTCTTGACTTGAAAATTATGGGATAAATATAAAATAGTTTAGTGTGAGTTATAATATCAAAAAATTCCTCTGATTAATTTCTTTACTTCATCTTCAAGAGTCACGAATTCAGACTTAGTCTTGATCATGAACCAAACTAGATATTTTCACTTCAAGGATCTTAGCAACTTAATCTTGATCACGAACACTTGATATCTTCGCTTCAAGGATCTTGGTGACTTAATCTTGATCAAACACATGATATCTTCACTTCAGGAGTCATCATGACTTAATCTTGATCACAAATACTTGATATCTTCGATTTAAGGGTCTTCATGACTTGATATTGATCACGAACTATATTTAATATCTTTGCTTCAAGGGTCTTCATGTGTTAACCTTGATCATGAGCACTTGATATCTTCGGTTCAAAGGTCTTCACGAACTTTAGTGCCACTTGGTATCTTGGTCACGAACTTCGTTGCTACTTGATCTTGATCACGAACTTCGTTGCCACTTGAGATCTTCACTTTAGAAATCTTATACTCTTCTCAATCTTTCAAATATTCTCAATCTTTGAATGGCTCTGAATGAATGAAAATGGCTTAGAGGAGCCCCTTATTTATAATCCTAGTTGGGAGACTTTGATGAGAATGTAGTCTCTTTAAATTAGCTCTAAATTATTTTAATTAATTAGAGATAAATTATGATGACTCATTGACAATCTTTTGATTGGTCGGACTTTGAGTTCTTGAATTTTGATTGGCCGAAGTTAAGTGTTATCTCTAAATTATCTTAATGTATTTAGAGATAAATTAAATTATCAAATTTGATTTTTATCTCTAAATTAGCATAATTATTAGAAATAAATTAAATTACAAATAATTAAATTTTGATTGGTCAAAAATATGAATATTATTTCTAAATTATCTTGATTTATTTTGAGACAAATTGGATGACCAATAATTAAATTTTGATTGGTCCAATTTAAATATTATTTTCAAATTATCTCAAGGGATAAATATATAACACATAGGTGAATTGGTTCAACTATGTATCCTTGAAATAATTTAACCAATAAATTAATTATTTTATAATTAATTATGTGGTTATGACATCATCAAATTCACATGACAGCACGTAATTAGATCGTAATTTTTCTCCATCTACTACCTGCAATATTATTTGTCAAGCACAAAGTATTTCAACTAAATGGAAACATGAAAGAGGTCTTGATGGAATTATAGGGAAATTAAATTTTAGATGCTTTTCTCTCTTTCAAAACATTAGTATCATTAGAAATGTAGAAATAGAGTTTTTCGTTGATCGTATCATTTTATTTTGATTTTCTTTCTATTTTAGTTAATTTCCTTTTAAAAAAATTTATATTCTATAGTTGGAGTACATGAGCTTGTAGTGAAAATGTATTTATACTATTGAAATCAAATAAAAACTAAAAGAAATATCATAAAAGCAGGGGTCAAAGCCTTTTACCCTTTTTATAGTTGATTCTCCTTCCAACTTTGATCACCTAGCTTTTTCCTTTATACTTGGTCTTTGAGGTGATGACCTTGGAGTAGTAATGTCTTCTTCCAACAATTACTAGTCATTTTACAATAACGGGAAATTTTTTATTAAAATATTTATATAATATATTACCCTGTTTAAATTATGTAGACCTTAATAAGTTAAATTTTGAGCTAATTAAATTATAGAAAATTATCCAATAAACTATCATGAAATTTATAAACTTCATCCATGGAATTAGAAAGTTGTCACATATTCATTAGGATATATTTGAAAAAATTAATAAATTAATCTGATAAATAAAAAGACATTAATTTGACAATTTTTTAATTTTACTAAGGGAGTTAAAATCTCACCGAGGATGTATAGAATAATAGTCCTTAAAATAATCCTTTTGTGTTTACAATTGAGGGACATTCATCCTTACATGCATTAGTGGTGTAGATTTATTGCTTACCATCATTTTGTGCTTAATTACATGCTTTTGTTTAACTTATATATATAAATAAATATATATATATATGCTTTCGTTAGTGCTTGTTGAATTCTGGCAGTAAAATGTTTAATAGAGTTGATATGAATGACTGTAGGAAGATGGATCATATTTATCACAAAAAGCATTGTGAACCCAACTACGAAACGCATGGATTCTATCTCTTTTTCTAACAACAGGCCTGGCAAGCGCGGGAATACCAATTCTAACATTGGTTTTAGATCACTTTATCAAATTTCAAAGCCTTTCTTTAGAGCTTTTTTCCCCTGGCTTTCTTGGGAGAATTAACTGGTGCTGTAAAAGAGGGCCATGTTGGGGATGGTTTAGTGTAATTTTTTGATAATTATAATTGAAACAGATTGGAGGAATGCAATTAATTGGATATTGAACCCCAACAGTAGATTATGGATCAATGGTGGAAGACATTTCGGCAGGTGGATTCTTTAAGCTGGTAGGTGCTAGGCAGCGTCTATTATTCTGTGAGTGCTGATTTTTTTTGGCAAAGGAAGGAGCAAGGAGGGAGAGCTTTTATTGGTTAGGTATTCATGGTGACAAAGTTTTATGGCTCTACAGATATGGAGTGGGTTTTAGCCTTTAGAATTAAGATAGAGCTGTAATCTCTATGTGATCTTATGGTATTTGTACTTAGTCTTTTAGTTCATGTGATTAAAATTCCGCAGAATAATAAGATAGTCATTGCCTTGACATTTATGTTAACAGGAGTAATCTATTTTTTTAAAAGGAAATACTTATTGTAAACCTTGAACTAATACAGGTAATTCTTTTTATATATGTTTTGCTCTTCCAAAACATGGTAATCATTAGAAATTTAGAAGTAGAGTTATACGTTGATCCTTTCATTGATTCAACTACTTTCATATAAAACAAAAGCTCAGCCGATGAAGAACATCGATCATTATCCTCTTCATATCTTCCAGTAGTTACTCTGTTTTCCTTATGAAAAAACAGCAGCTCGCTCGCTTGAAAGAAAGAATGGAAGGGACTAAACAGCTAGCAGTACAATTCCTGGTCTAAGTCATGGTTCACTTTTTGTCTATGGAAATGAAATCTCTTTTTATAATAAATTTGATTTCATTAGACACTTTTTGTAGCCTAATCTCAGCCATAAACATGAGTAAAGTGAAACAAAGGCATTTACTTGGTTAATTAATTGATTGTTAGCCAACTTGATGGAAATCAAATAATTAAAAACCAAAAGAAAACATCATCAAAAACAGGGGCCAAAGCGTTTTACCCTTTATATAGTTGATGTTCCTTCCAATTTTTACCAGTCTTTGAGGCAATAGCCTTGGAGTAGTAATATCTTCTTCTTATAATTACTAGTCATTATACAATAATGGGATTTTTTTAATAAAACATTTATATAATATATTGCCTCTTTGTAAATTACGTGGACCTCAATAAGTTAAATGTTGGAGCAAGGTAAATCATGAAAAATTATTCAGTAAAATGTAGGATAGGCTTGACAAGATTGCACCCATGCTGATACCAGTGACTGCAAAAGGATAAGCGTGACGCTAAGGGTATGACAAGTACTTACAAGCTTTTTAAGAGAAATTTTGATCTTCTTTAGTTCAGTACTAATTCCCAGGGTTTGTTTTTGTTTCCTGTGAATGCAGGACTTGGTTCCTTGTGTTCCTGTTTTATTCAAGGATGAACAGATTATGCTCTGGAGGGGAAAGAGAGATCAGGAACTGAACTCTGACATATCGGATGCCAATGTGAAATCTCTGGATACTTTGTTGAGGTTGCAATGTAGGCAAGACAAGATCATTGTTACTTGTAAATCTCCATTCCTTGAGAGAGAGATCACAATCTTTATTTATCTTAAGGGGCAAGGATGGTTTGCAAAGATGCTTTTCTTGAAGAGACATGGTCATAGGGTGATGGAGGTTAAAGGCAACTAGCTCATTAGCTTTGCCAATGCTTCCCCAGTTCTTGTTAATTCAAAACAGTTCCTTTCTCAGCTGCATCAAAATATAAAAACCTGCCTGATCACTGTATGACATTGTTTACAATCATCATTATTATTAATATCTACAATATGACAAGCTGCCGGTCTAATCACTGATCCCAAAAGACAAGAAACCATTTACTTCTCTGAGCTAAATTTTTCTAGGTACTGTTCTCTCTTTAATCATCTACATTTCATGATGAATCGAAATTCTTGAACCCCCTGGTTTTCTCATGCTTTTGCCTGCAAAAGAGAGAGCACGTGATTAGGAATAACAGAAATCAATCGTTCTCAAGACAACGTACTCTAATTAAGAAGAGGTGAAACCAAGCATATTGGCCCCAGTGTCAACATGGGAGGAAGCCGAAGTTTGATCACATTTTGGCCTCTCCGTTCGCCAGGGATGCTTTGGCTGGAGGATTTGTTGTGAAAAAATTTGAAAGGCGGAAATTGGGTGGGAAAATGAAAGTGGAAGAGAATGAAGAGTTTGAAGTCAAGGTTCCTCCTGGGTCAGTACTTCTACTCCCAAGTCAAAATGCAGTTGGAGTCGATGACCTTAAGTCTATGGATTTTGAGGTGAAGAATTTGATCGTTTTGGATGGGACGTGGTCCAAGGCTGGTAGAATTTACAATGAGAACCCCTGGTTGAAGCTTTTGATACATTTGAGATTGCATTTGGACAAGATGAGCTTGTATAGTGAAATAACGCATCAGCCGAAGGAAGGATATTTGTCAGCCATTGAGGGCATTGTGCATACCTAGAAGGCTTTGGGAGACAATGTCGATGGATTGGACAACCTCTTGGATGTTTTTGAGTCCCTGGTTGGGGATCAGAGGCTACTTAAAGATGAAAGGTTGAGCAAAGCCTCCGAAGATTGAATCTACTAATTTTTGCATTCTCAGTTAACATTGTTTCAAACTGAGGTGATGTATACAAATTTGCTAGTGATAAAATGTGTTGTAACTATTGAAATACTGAACAACTATTCTTGCAGCCGCTTCAGACTTGTTCCTTATAAATTGTTTATATGTACTGTTTCTAAAATTTATGTAGCTTTTGGCTTTCTCCATAGCCATGAACTTGCAATGTTTAACCTTGCAGGCTTTGACCAATGTTAAGATAGTTCTATGCTAACTTTGCAAAGTTAATGTCCGCAAATTGCAGCCATATAGCAATGCTGATGTTAAGCTTAAATGAGAAGAACAATGGCTTGCAATGAATGGAATACAAGATAACTCAGACTAGAAAGCAGCTCCATCTGACCATTTTCCATGTCTAGGCAGAAAGTCTAAAAAGGCGTACAGCTGCTAGCAGGGACTTAATTGAATAATACAAAAAATTAATGGGGCACCAATCAAGAAATTTGTAACCACTAAAATGCCCCTCAATGAATTGTAAGTTTAAAAACCACCCTCTTCCTCTCTTTTCCATTTCCAAGACTGCCATTAGCAACCAATCTTTCTTCCGCGAGAAACAATGCAAAAACTGCTCTCACGTCCACTCTCAGCCCCACCGAAACCCTCCTTCTGTTGTTTCTTCTCCCACTCTCCCTCCAAAACCACTTATGACCCTCCATTTTCCCCTATTTCCAAACCCCCAAAACCCAAACCAAAGCCACCCGACCCTACCACCAAACCAAACCCGTATCCTCTCAAGTCAAACCTCCCATTTGATTTCAGGCATTCTTACTCTGAAACCGACCCCAGCCTTGAGCCCATTGGGTTCCGAGACCCCAAGAGGTTTTCTCCATTTGGGCCAGGCAGGCTTGATAAGGATTGGACTGGAACTTCCGCCTCAGCCCGGGATGAAGTGGATGGTTGTCCGGTCGCGGAGGAGAGGAGACGGGTTTTGGGGGAGCCGCTCACGGAGGAGGAAGTTGAGCAGCTGGTTGAAAAGTATCGGCATAGTGATTGTTCTAGGCAAATCAATCTGGGTAATTCTCTTTTCACCTTTTTTTGTTTGAAAGGCTGTTCTTTCAATAAAAAAATGAGACCTTTTCATGTTTTTATATGATTTAGTCAAGTTTGTTGGTGTATCAATATGAACTGATTTAAGTTAGCAACTTTGCTGGGTTGACAGAACTCAGGTAAGCTTCATTAGTAATAGCTTGGAATCTACCTACACTAGGCTTGCTTTTTCTTGTTGCTGGAACGAAAGGTGAGAGTGAGGAGATTGTTGTGTGTGTGTTTTGTGTCTGTTAGGGAAGAATGGGGTCACTCACAACATGTTGGATGACATTCACAATGATTGGAAGAGGGCTGAAGCTGTAAGGATCAAGTGTTTGGGAGTGCCAACTCTTGACATGGACAATGTCTACTTCCACCTTGAGGTTTGAACTAAGAACAGTCTCCCATCAATTTGATAATGTGTTTTGTTCTTTTGGGATTACCGATTGTTATTCGCTGATCTTAGATGGTGTCTCTGTAGGATAAATCTGGAGGGAAGATCATCTACCACCACATTAATGTCCTCCTTTTGTATCGTGGTCGAAACTATGACCCGAGAACCGACCAGTCATACCTCTTATGCTGTGGAAGCCTTATGCTCCTATATATCCGAAGCTTGTGAAGATCGTTGCTGATGGCCTGACATTCGAAGAAACCAAGGAAATGAGAAACAGAGGAATGCACTCTCCTGCTCTTATGAAACTTAGTGAGTTTCCTAGATAAATTTCTAGTTTGATCTTGTTGTTTTAATGGTGGTTTAAAAGAAGTGATTGATGATATCAATGGATCATCCAAGTAAATACTGATGGTTCAATTTTATGTTCAGCAAGGAATTGAGTGTATGTCAATGTAGTGGCAAGAGTCAGGGAGGCATTCCAAACCGAAGAGGTAGTTAGACTAGATTGCACCCATGTTGGTACCAGTGACTGCAAAAGGATAGGTGTGAAGCTAAGGGTATGGCTGGTACTTACAAGCATTTGAAAGAAATTTTAATGTTCTTTTGTTCAATACTAATTCCCAGGGTTTGTTTCTTTCTCCTGTGAATGCAGGACTTGGTTCCCTGTGTACCTATTTTATTCAAGGATGAACAGATTATACTCTGGAGAGGAAAGAGAGATCAGGAACTGAACTCTGACATTTCGGATGCCGATGTGAAATCTCTGGATACTTAGTTGAGGTTGCAATATAGGCAAGACAAGATCATTGCTACTTGTAAATCTTTAGCTTATTAGCTTTTCCAATGCTTCCAATCTTTGTTTATTCAAGACAGTTCCCTCTCAGCCGCTTTAAAATATTAAAACCTGCTTAATCACCGTATGACATTGTTTATAAGCGTCATTATTATTATTAATATCTACAATATGACAAGCTGCTGATTTATCTGACCATAATGCATTAATCCAGCGATCATGGATCCCAAAAGACAGTAAATCATTGACTCCTCTGAGCTAAATTCTTCCAGATACCGTTCTCTCTTTCGTTATCTGCGTTACATGATGAATCAAAGTTCTTGAAACCCTGGTTTTCTCATGCTTTTGCCTGCAAAAGAGAGCGCTTGTGATTAGGAATAACAGAAATCAATCATCGTCCAGATAATATACTCTAATTAAGAATTTAAGACCTCTGTTTAGGAGGAGACACCAACCATATTGGCCCCAGTGTCAACATTATGGATTATTCTCCACAAACTACAGCACTCCCTGGAACCCTCACACAATTGGCAGGTCATTCATCTCTCTATGTAAGGAGGAATTCAAGTATCACAGATTGAAAAGATTCAGCTACCACAGAAATCTTGTAGGAAGAACTGAGTAGGTGTTACAAGATGGTATAACGACCAGATCTAAGACACCAAACATCAAATATTCAAGAGTTAGATAAATAGCACAGACCCATGGGTAAAACATCCTAGACCAAGGCAACCAACCTAGAAGACTACATAATTAGCAGCTAATCAACACCCTTTTGGTGTGTGCATGTTCCATTTTTTGCCCCTTAAGAATCGTCACATGCTAGAGCGCCAGAAGAATTCCAAATCTTACATGCAGTGCTTCTAATTATGATATGCTAAGACCTTATCACTACGGAAAGTATACCCTGTAAGCAAACAAAAAATTCACATGTGAACAATCCAAACAAACAATATATGTCCATATACCTAGTCTTCTAATTCCGATCAATCACAGTCCTACAGGCAAAACATTCAGAACATAAAAGATGTTATAAAATTAGCGATGGCAGCTCCAACAGCATTGATGGGCTGTACGGGCGTGTGGAAGATGATGATGGAGAAGACTATGACAGATATAAGTTTCATGGTGTTGCCAGTGCTAAATGTCAAGGGAGAGATCTCACCAAGGGACATGTTTGATACCTGATTGTAGAGTGTTTCGTCCTTCCCAGCACAACTTTTTGTGGTGTTCGCTCAATCACTTGATGGGGTGTAGTGTAATAAAATAAAATGTTAATTTAGAAACTAGTCCAATATACTTCAAGTGTGTGTGTATATACATGTACTTGTTCCATAAGTGATATAAATATACAAATTAACTTAACCCTAGACAGAGGCAACCTCCATATCCATATTCCATATTTTCAGAAAGAAATCATTAACGATGGCTGCGCAAGTGAATCTGGAATTGTTCAGTGCGGCAAGGTCAGGGAACTTACAAATAATCCAGGACTATTTTCGAGATGATGAAGCGATAGTAAAAGATGCAAAAACCCCAGAAGGAAACACGGTCCTTCAGTTAGCTGCAAGATTTGGACACAGGGATTTGGTAGACGAGCTCATCAGGCGATGTCCTTCCCTTGTCTACCAGAGGAATTTCAAGGGAGAAACGCCGCTGCATGTCGCGGCAAAGGCCGGAAGAGATAAAGTTGTTGAAGTGTTAATCAATCAGACAGCACAGGCCGGAAGAGATGAAGTTGTTGAAGTGTTAATCGATCAGACAGATACTACTGGCTTGCGCATCGGTTGGAGCGGAGATAATTCTGGTAATACCCCTTTACATGGTGCTGTCAGGAATGGACATTCTAAGGTAGTGAATGAGTTCGCTGGAAGAGATCTACGATCGTTACTCTGGGTTAATGATGCAGGGGAATCCCCACTTTTAATTGCTATTAATATGAGGTTTTCAAAGCTTGCAGCAACAATCATAGATTTGAATAAATCTACGCTTGATTACTGTGGAAACGACAACCAAACTCCTTTGCATTGTGCCGTCATGAGGCAAGATTTTGGTGAGCTCCTGAAAGATTCACCTTTTACAACTCTCCTCCGCTCCCCTTTAAGAAATATAGTTAACCCAACTATCTTTCTCTGTTTTTTTTTTTTTTTCTAGGTATCATGGAAAAAATAATGAATTTGAAAGAGGATCTCGTTGGAAAGCAAGATGGAAGCGGAATGACTCCCCTTCACCATGCTGCGGCCTTGGGTCACCAAAAAATGGTGGAGGCGTTAATCAAAAAAAACCCTTTGGTTGCATACCAAGGAGACAATAATCGGAAAATACCTCTTCACTTGGCAGCAGTGAATGGGCAAAAACATCTGATAGGAGCATTGCTAGGGCCTTGTCCAGAAACCATCGAGACCGTTGACATGAGGCAGCAAAATGTTCTTCATGTTGCAGCCAAGAATGGAAATGTGGGTGCGGTGTCATATATTCTGAAGCTACCTGAGATGGAAGATTTGGTTAACTCTCCTGACGAGGATGGAAACACCCCCTTGCATCTGGCGGCCCGCAACTACCACAACGATGTGGTGAGCGTTCTCTCCAAGAATTCGAAGGTGGAAATCAGGGCAGTCAACAAAAAAAACCAGACTGCTATAGCAATTGTTAAATTGCCTGTTGATCGTAGCATGGAATTACAGAAGGTATGTAACTTGATTTCTTAAAGGAATTACTGAATTTAAAAAAATGTAATTTAAAACATACTGAAGTGTATGTTTCAAATTTACAAAATAAAATTCATTTCATTAAAGAACTGTTGGTCAAGTTTTAAATTGTTCAGCTATTCCATACTTTTATGAGAATCTTGCAAACTCAGTACTAGTTTTTGTTTCTTGCAGCACTTAACCTTGAAAGAATTAAAAAACGCCTATAAACGAAAGGCTATTCATTTTGCGGATGCCGCTGAATTGGATCATGGAGAGGTAGGAAAGGGTGAAAAGCCAAATAAAGATGCTCTTAATGACAAAGCAGAAAGAATCTTTGTGATGTCGACCCTTATAGCTACATTCACATTTTCCGCAGTTTTTCAAATCCCTGGTGGTTTTAGGAGTGATGATCCGGATGGGGGCTTGGCAATGTTAATTAGTAAATCAGCTTTCCGAGCTTTTGTTATTTCTGATGCCATTGCCATGACTTCATCTATTACTGCTGCAGTTATTGTGTTTTGGTCATTTTCACGTCGAGACACTGAATCATTCTTGGATACTCTTCCTTTGACCATTGTCTTAACTTGGACCTCACTTATCGCAATGGCACTAGCTTTTGTGACTGGATTATTTGTTGTGTTGCAGAAGACACTATGGTTGGCTATATTGGTTTGCGTCATTGGCTGTGCTCCCCTTTTCATTCTTTTCATATGTCCTCCCATATTTGTTACTGTGCTTGAAATGCTTTCCATGTCTCAAACCTCTCTTAGTAATCTGAAGAATATGGTGGAAGACAATCCATTTCTGTTTATTTTTCGATCGATGAAGATATTTGTTCAAACACGGAGATATTTTCTCCGTGCATATTTGAGCAGCGGTGGAAGAGGTCAGGTCAACTGAGTCAAGAGTTCACTGCACTTGTTCCTTGACAGAAAGCATGCGATCAAGCTGGTATAGCTCGAGTTAGAGTCCTCAGTATTTAGGAATTACAATATGTACAAGAAAAAAAAGGTCATGTTTTTCAACTTGCTGTTCAATTTGCTGTTTAAAGCGCGTGGGATGAGTACAATATATAGGTGTGTGGACTGCCTTGCAAAAGGAAGGAGTGATGAGATTAAATTCGAGAAGAGATTAGAGCTGACTGATGGCTTCAACGGTTTCATCGTGGTTTGAGGTGTTTTATGCCATGTTAATTGGTGGTTATTTCTATCTGTGGATATGTGTTGTTAAGGTGTAAACAGTTGTAGGACTTACAATTCTGGGCAGATTTGATTGTCTGTATGTAACAATGTCTTGTACGTAGGTGTTCTTGGGATCCTGTTTAAGGTTGGGGAGGTGTTTGTCCTGTTTTAGGTTGGTATTGAGGTGTTGTAACATATTAAAGATTGTTAAGAGAAGAAATTTTTATTAAAAGCGAAATTTATTGGCTTATAAAAAAAAATTACTGTTAAAAGTGACATTTTTAGAGACTTATCGAAAATTAATTATTTAAAATTAATTAGATGGTTTAATGACTTCTGATGTTAGGTACATTAGTTTAATAGTCATCGTCACTATTTCAACATGCGCAGAATAAAGCAATTCTAATGTTAATAATTATCAACATCAACTTTTTTCTTTTCCTAATTAAAACAAAGCAAGTAGTACCATTTTGCAATAGATCTCAGGGTCTGTGAGGTTATCTAGCTGGTGGGTAGTAAATGGGTGAACCTCTCTTTTCATTCTGACACTGTCGCAGATGAGGTCCCCTGTACGCCTTTTCTTCGGATTAGGTGCTCGTTAGTCTCGGCATCGTGTGGAAGGTCCAATTCATTGATAAAACTGTTGATTTTTAAACATATAAAAATAACAAATTTAAAAAATATTATAACTTTTTATTTTGCTTCAAACATTTTTTATTTTTTTATTAATTAAAAAGATGAAGATTGATAATTTTTTTTTATAATTTTTGTTAATGCAACATGACATTATATATATTAATACCTACAAGTACGAATAATAGGAACAAAAGATTACAGTACCGATATCAATCCACCAGTTTCATAGATAATAGATGCACATATGGACAAATATAAATATATTCAAAAATATCGATAAAAAATATGTAAAAATGATGAAAATATATAATAAATGTTAGAAATTTAGAATGAAATTTAGCATATGTTTATACATATTTTAGAATTATAATATAAAAATTATATCATACTAATTAACTCTACATAGTATGTTATTGAATTTTTATAGGTCAAAAAATAAAAATGTTATATTATATTATAATTTATATCATAAATATAGAAATAAATTGATAAATTTGTAAAATATTGATTTCCAAACCTAAATATTAAAAAATGAGCTGATTAACAACATCTAATAACATATTGAATTCTAACTAATCGAAAATATTTGACTTCATGTTTATGGTCCTAAACATAATAATGTCTTCTTTGCAAGGATTTAAGATATCAAATCTTTATACACCAATTGAAAATAGAAAAGAGATCAACAAGCTTCATTTGAATTACTTTAATGAGGTATAAATTTCTCTTAAACAAAAATTAAGTAATAAAGTTCACACATTTTTTTAAAAATTTAGAGTTATAATTTATTATAATTGGTATGGTTGGTCCATTTAAGTGTAGATCTTGGCTTTCATGTAGCACATTACTTGCTGAAAATAGAAAACATCTTTTCAAGTGTAAATCCCTAGAAGAAAATTATGAAAATTCACAGAACATCTCTTTATTGTTTTTAAAACTCGTCCTTTTCTTGGTGATGTGCTTTTTCTCTGTCATTCGTGCCTTATTTTGGCTTAACCCTTTAGTTTGCTTCAAACACCTTTTATTTACTCGTTAAGGAGGTGGATTTGATCAGCTTATTTTTGCCCTTTTAATAGTTACTCACTCACTATTGATGTAATGAAAAGGCGAGAAAAAATGACAGTTTTTTCACAATTTTTGTTAAAAAGACATAATGCATTCATGCTTAAATAGACTAATTATACTTTTATTATTGCCGTTTTCTGTAAATTTGTCATGGGACGTTTTAAAAAGTAACCTTTAAAGATAAGATATTTTTAAAAATAGTCCTCTTTACAATTTTAACTATTTTTAACTAAGTTGGACAAGAATACCCTTAATGGAATTACACGTTATGATGTGACACGCCATGTACAAAAATCTATAACAAACTATTGTTAGGTTGTGGCACATCATATATAAAAATCTATGACACACCATGTACAAAAACTTGTGACAAGCCATGGTTAGGTTGTGACACGCCATGTACAAAAACCTGTAACATGCCATGTATAAAAATCTGTGACAAGCCCTGATTAGGCTGTAACACACCATGTACAAAAACCTGTAACACGCTATGGTTAAGTTGTGACACGTCACGGTTAGGTTGTGACACGTCATGTATAAAAACCTGTGACAAGCCATGATTAGGTTGTGACACGTCATGTACAAAAATATGTGACACACCATGTATAAAAACATGTGACACGCCATGTACAAAAATCGATAAGCCATGGTTAGGCTGTGACACATTATGTACAAAAACCTGTGACACGCCATGGTTAAGTTGTGACACGCCACGGTTAGGCTGTGATATGCCATGTACAAAAACCTGTGACAAGCCATAGTTAAGTTGTGACACGTCATGTTGAAAAAAATATTGTTATTACAAGCCATATATAAAAACATGTTCAACACTATAGTTAAATAGATATACTGAAATCCTCTCAATTCTTTTCATTTTTTTTTGTTTTTGTTTTTGACAATTTGGCACTGCTTAAAGTGTTTCCAACATGTTTTCCTACATCAAAATATAATTTTTTTATCTAAAACACTTACTTTGACTAAAAATTAACAAAAATCTTTTAAAAATCTAAGTTTATAAATTTTAAAATTTTAAATTTATTGGTGTCTAGATCCCGAATTGATTCAATTAAAAACTATTTCATACATTTTTTATTATTTCTACCATTTTAATTTTATCCAAAATACCTAAAAATCAAAATTTTCAAATACCCACCCACCCAAACACATCAAAATGATTGCCTAGTGTCTTAAAAGCGCAAGAAAAAGAAATCTGAAAACGCTAGAGAGAGAAATCGAAAGCATAGCAGACGAATGTCGAAAAGAGAAATCGATAAAATTTGAGAGAGTGGAATGGTGAGAGAGAGAGAAATCCGAAACACAAATGGAGAGAAATTATGATGAATGGTTTAATTTATTTAAAATAGTTTAAAAAGTGTTTTTGTCAAGTCATGACTAAATATGGGTAAAAACAGTTAAACTTATTCTGATTGTTATTTTTAAAATGTCTTTTATCAAAAAAGGACATTCTTCACAATTTCTTCTTTTGTCATCTACTTGGTTGGTTGGTTTAATGGATTTCATGTAAAAATACTTTCACTATTTTTTTATTTTTGAGATTAAATTTTGTGATCAAATTATGCCCCAGGAGATTCAAAATTAAATGAGACAATTATGTGATAGTTCTATGGACCTAGATTTTTCACACAAATTAAGATAGAATTTTTCATCCCTTAGATTAAATCTCCCAACCAAAAACAAAATTAAACTCTACAAAATCCATGTTAGAGAATCGTCATTAGCTCCTCCTTCCCAAGTCGCGTGGACTATCTCTCGATCATAGTTTGCTTATCCGTGTTGGAGAATGGCTAAGGATGTTATTACTAATTGGTAAGAGACAGATACAAGTTCTTAGCTCTCTGCTTCACACAAATGCCATGGGTACGTGGAGTGTAACTGTATCGGATCAAAAGAGTTAATTTTAACATACAAAATAATTCAGTGTCAATTTTGCATGTAAAGTATGCAGGTGTATACTCAAGTGCAAAAATCAAGAGCCATAGAAGAAAAATAATGCACATATATACCAAGGAAGCATGAAGTTTCAGGATCCAAGGGTAAGCTTCTATATATTTTGATCAAAGAAAACTCAAGTAGAAATCAAGTTTGCATTACAATAACCAGATGCCTACTAACAAAGGGAATTATGAAACGACAGTTAATCCTTCTTGGGTAGCAAAAGCACTTTAATCCAAAAACTCAGGCAGGAAAGAAAATTTTGAATAATTGATATGATCCATCTATTACTGTCCTTTGTATTTTTGTCATTTTGCAATCATTTTTCCCTTCAACTCCATGTATTTCTGGCCTTTATACGGTACTATTCTTTAAAACAAAAGAATGCTATCAGAAACGAGACCCACAGCCTTTTGGCCTTCAGATAGTTGATGCCCCTCTGCTCTTTTTCCTACGATCTTGTGGTCTATGAGGTGATCTCTTATCCAAAGCTGACAACCAAACATCAATTCAGCTGGAAGGTGGTAAATGGGTGAAGCTTTATTTCCGTTCTGACGCTGTTGCAGGTCCTTTGTACATCTGTTTCTTCTTATCGAGTTCACAGCACCATGTAGAAGGGTACATCGGAATATAGAGATCTTGTGATTCAAATTTGAGTCTTCGAAACTATTAAAATTAAAATTTTAATTAATTTTAAAAATTTATATTTTTTAAATCACAAACTAATCAAAATGTTATAAAAATTATTAAAAAGATTTTTTTAAGATTTTTTCATTAATACTTATCATATTACCTAAAAATCATAAAAAAAATCAAATTTAAATAAAAAATAAAAAATATAAATAATTTAAAATTTTTATGTTCAAATTATGAAAATATAATATTAAACATACTTTAATCAATAATCTTTTATATATTTTTTTTATTTTTTTTATGTTAAGCTCTTAATTATTTATCATTTGAGTTTGATAAAATAAACTAATTTTTATTAATTTTTTTAATGTGATTTAATGAGTTGTTGTTAAGGAAAATAAATTGATCTTAACTCCATTAACTTAAATGCGACAAATAAAATTAACATTAATTAAATATTTTTATTTACTTAAAATTTTTTATTTTATTCTCTTTTTATTAATAAACCCAAAATCATAACTATAATTATAACAAGTTAAACTTATATTATATTTATTTATTTATTTAATATGGGTTATAACTTTTTATATAATTAATTAGGTAAGATATTTTTGAGGTTATTATAACAAGTTTTTAACTCTCCGCTTCACACAAACGTCATGTGTGGAGTGTAGCTTCATCAGGATCAAAAGAATTAATTTAGACACAAAATATTTTAGTGCCAAATTTGCATGTAAATTTTGCGGATGTATCCTCATATGCACATGTACACCAAGGAGAGATGAAGTCTCGGGAGCCAAGGTTAAGCTTCTATTATGATCAAAGAAATCTGAAGTAGAAATCAACTACAATAATCATCAAAAGTCCACTGACAGAGGAAATTATGAAACAACAGTTAATTCTTCTTGGGTGGCAAAAAAACTTGAATATAGGAGAGAAAATATTGAATGAATAATGTGATCCCTCTACTTTGTATTTTTGTCATTTTGCAATCATTTTTCTCTTACCTTCATTTATTTCGTACCTTTTCATGGTACGATTCTTTCAGACAAATAAATACCATAAGAACAGAAGCCACAGCCTTTTGGCCTGAAGATAGTTGATGCTCCTGCATCTTCCTTTGATCTCGTGGTCTGTGAGGTTATGTAGCTGGTGGGTAGTAAATGGGTGAACCACTCTTTTTATTCTGACACCGTCGCAGCATGAGGTCCCTTGTACGTTCTTTTCTCCCGATTAGGTGCTCATTAGTCTCAGCATCGTGTTGAAGGTCCAATTCGTTAATAAAATTGTTGATTTTTAAACATATAAAAAAACAAATTTAAAAAATATTATAGTTTTTTATTTTGCTTCAAACAGTTTTTATTTTTTATACTGGATATGACCAACATATAGAATCTTTGTAGAGCAGTAGAAAATAGAAAAAAAAAATCAACAAGCTTCTTTTTATTTACCATAACGAAATATAAATTCTCTTAAATAAAATTTATCATCAATCAAAAAATAATTAAATACACACCTTTAATTTTTTTTTTCCTACAAAATGTGTAGAGAAAATCAATATGTCATAATCAAAATCGTCAATTTCTTCACAATTTTTATTAGTGAGACGTGACATTATTGATGTAATTTTAAATTATTGATTTTTTTAATTTGTTTATTTTTTAAATTATATTTCAGTATTTATTGATTTATAAATAATACAAATGAAAGATCATACAGGTGAACCACCCAAAAGCAACTAAAGTAGATGAAAGATGAAATAAAGGAATTAAAATACTTGTTAATTTGCAAACAAAATTTGTCATGATTCTAAAGGTAAGTTCACATCTTCAACTTAATTTTTTCTCTTTATCGTCCTACGTATTTGAGAAGAAAATTGATCTATCATTATCAAGATTTCATTTTTTCCATAGTCGTCTCTTTTCCTTAATTAATATTTTCCTTTTTTGTTGTCATTTCCTGGCTTATTGTTGCTTAGCCTTTTATTTTGCTTCCAACCATTTTTTTATTTTCTCATTACTTAAAAAAAATAAAAAATTCTCAGTTTTGTAATTGAGGATATAAACACTTATTTTGATTAGTAAAAATGGGTTCGATTCTGAATTTTAAATTCAAAAATACATATATTTATTAATGAATTCAATAATACATACACTTATCACTAAGTCATATTCAATTAATTAAGGATAAGTTTTTTTTTCTTTAGAAGAAGACGGCTCGAACTCTTGAATAAAAAGATACCTACACTTATCAATAATTTCTATGTATATATACACCAAAAAGGTTTGGATAATATGCTCCGACGGCCGAGGTTTGTTGGATACATTGCCTGTTGATTTCATTGCCCAGCCCATTTCCAATGAAAGGCTGTTGTTGCCCATGAAAATTTATGTAGAAGCCCATCTCAGCAGCCTTGTTCTGTCAACCTTGCTGGTTCACCCATCAGACTGCATTTCAGACATGAGGGAGACCGTCTTGACCTCGTACAAGTTTGTTACTGCAATGAGATATAAAACCAGCGTTTGTATTTTAAACATAGTATATCGGAATTTTAGTAATAACGTTGGTTGGCCAAATAATAAAGCCGTCAATGAAGCAAGGGACTTAAAGAAAGCTGATGCCAATCCCTTCAGATTAGGGGTATGGCAGGCCCTTTTTGAACTGCTGATGACATACTGACATATGATGTATAAGTTGTAAAACCAAACTCTTCTTGAACAATGGGACTTGTATGACGAGCATGAAACTTTCCCAATGCCTGTTGTGAAGACAACGGGGTGTTGTAAAAACATCAACTGTGATGAGATTAGAAACCCAATTGGGGTGAATAATAATCAAAATATCACTTTAGTTGATCAAATCAAATGTATTAGAACCTTTTAATTTTTTAAAAAGAACTTAGAAAAAATAAACACTCTTATTTATTAAAAAAATTTTTTTATTCATTTACCAACATAATTAATGAATATATTTATTTGATACTCAAAATGTTTAAAAGTTTTTTTTTGTATATCAAAAATCATTTCAAAATGTTCAAAATACTTACAATTTTTTTAATTTTTTGATATATTAATTTTCAAAATGTATTTGAATATATTAATTTTTTAATTTTCAAAAATCATTTGAAAATACTGAAAATGCTTATAAATTTTTTTTATGATAAAAAATATTTTAAAGATGAATAGTTTGATGAGAAAAATTCAAAAAGATATCAATAATTTGAAACAAGAGCTTAAACATATGAATTGATTTTATTAAAAGTTATTTTGTTTAAAATTAATTTTTATTAACAAAAAATAATTAAAATTATAAAAAACATTATTTTTAAAAACACTTTATGTAAGTATTCTTAAAAAGAATCCAATAAAAAGCATCTTTTCAAATGAAAAACCATAGAAGAAAAAGATGAACATTTACGGAACATTTCTTTATTGTTTTTTAAACTCATTCTTTTCTTAGTGATGTGCTTCTTCTCTGCCATTCCTGCCTTATTTTTGCTGAACCCTTTACTTTGCTGAACCCTTTACTTTTCTTCAAACACCTCCTTTTATTTACTCATTAAGAAGGTGGAATTGATCATCTTATTATTGCCCTTTTAATAGTTAGTTACTTACCATTGATCAAAAGATGAGAAAGATTGACAGTTTCTTCGTAGTTATGTTAAAGTGACATACTGCATTGGTACTTAATTAAAATAATTGATATCTTTATTTTTTAAAAATAGTATCAGGAATTCATTAAAACGGGAGTGAAAACTTCCACCACCCCAGAGCAAAATAATTGATACCTTTATTATTGCTGCTTTCTGTAATTTTCTCAACTACTTGGTTGGTTGGTTTAATGAATTTCGTGTAAAAACATTTGTACCATTTATTTGTTTGTGGGATTGAATTTTATGATCAAATTATGCCCTCAAGGGATTCAAAATTGAATGAAAAAATTATTTGATAGTTCTATGGACTTAGATTTTTCACATAAATTAGAACAGAATTCTCCATCTATTAAATTAAATCTCTAGACCAAAAACAAAATTAAACTCTACAAAATCTACGTTTGAGAATCGCCATAGCTCCTCCTTCCTAAGTTGCATGGCCTATCTCTTGATCATAATTTGCTTATCCATGTTTTAGAATGGGCAAGGATGCTAGTACTAAGTAAGAGACAAATACAAGTTTTTAGCTCTCTGCTTCACACAAATGCCATGGGTGGAGTGTAACTGTATCGGATCGAAAGAGTTAATTTTAACATAAAAATAATTCAGTGTCAATTTTGCATGTAAAGTGTGCAGATGTATACTCGAGTGTAAAAATCAAGAGTTAATTTTAAGAAAATAATGCACATATATAACAAGGAAGCATGAAGTTTCAGGAGCCAAGGGTAAGCTTCTATATATTTTGATCAAAGAAAACTCAAGTAGAAATCAAGTTTGCATTACAATAACCAGATGCGTACTAACAAAGGGAATATGAAACAACAGTTAATCCTTTTTGGGTAGCAAAAGCACTTTAATACAGAAACTCAGAGGCAGGAAAGAAAATTTTGATTAAATGATATGATCCGTCTATTATTGTCCTTTGTATTTTTGTCATTTTGCAATCATTTTTCCCTTCAACCTCCATGTATTTCTCGCCTGTACATGGTACTATTTTTTAAAACAAAAAGAATGCTATCAGAAGCGGGGGCCACAGCCTTTTGGCCATCAGAGAGTTGGTGCTCCTCTGAGCTTTTTCCTCGATGTTGTGGTCTATGAGGTGATCTCTTATCCAAATCTGACAAAGAAACATCAATTCAGCTGGTAGGCAGTAAATGCGTGAAGCTTTATTTCCATTCTGACGCTGTTGCAGGTGCTTTGTACATCTGTTTCTTCGTATTGAGTTCACAGCTTCGTGTAGAAAGGTACATCGGAATGCAGAGATCTTGTGATCTAAAATTGAGTTGTCGAATTTATCAAAAATCAGAGTTTTAATTAATTTTTAAAATTTATATTTTTTAAATCATAAAATTAATTGAAATATTAGAAAAATCATTAAAAAGATTTTTTAAGCTTTTTTTATTAATATATCATGTTATTACAAAGTTATAAAAAAATATCAAATTTAAATAAAAAATATAAATATAAATAATATAAAATTTTTATATCTAAATTATAAAAATATAACTATAAATATATCTTAACCGATAATCTCTTAAATGCTTTTTCTTTTTTTTTGTGTTTCTTCTTTTTTTATATTAAGTTTTTCTGATTAATTATCATTTGAACTTGATAAAATAAATTAACTTTTATTATTTTTGAAACGTAATTTAATGAATTATTATTAAGTAAAATAAACTGATCTTAACTCTATTAACTTAAACATGATAAATACAATTGCTATTAATTAAATTTTTTTATTTGTTTAAAAATTCTTATTTTATTTTTTTTATTAAAAAATTAAAAGTCATAATTGTAATTATAAAAAATTAAACTTATATTATATTTATTTATTTATTTAATATGAATTATCACTTTTTATATAATTAATTAAGTAAGATATTTTTGAAGTTATTATAACAAGTTTTTAGCTCACTGCTTCACACAAATGCCATGTGTGGAGTGTAACTCTATCAGGATCAAAAGAATTAATTTAGACATGAAAAATATTTTTATGCCAATTCTGCATGCAAATTTCACGCATGTATCCCCAAATGCACATGTACACCAAGGAGAGATGAAATTTCAGGAGCTAAGGTTAAGCTTCTATTATGATCGAAGAAATCTCAAGTAGAAATCAACTACAATAATCATCAGAAGTCTACTAGCAAAAGGAATTATGAAACGACAGTTAATCCTTCTTGGGTGGGAAAAAAACTTGAAAATAGGAGAGAAAATGTTAAATGAATGATGTGATCCCTCTATTGTTGTACTTTGTATTTTTGTCATTTTGCAATCATTTTTCTCTTAGCCCCATGTAGTTCGTACCTTTTCATGGTATTATTCTTTCAGATAAAAGAGGTGCCACAGACTTTTGGCCTCAAGGTAGTTGATGCTCCATCTTCGTCCTTTGATCTTGGGGTCTGTGAGGTTATCTAGCTGGTGGGTAATAAATGGGTGAACCGCCCTTTTCATTCTGACACTGTCGCAGATGAGGTCCCCTGTACGTCCTTTTCTTCTGATTAGGTGCTCGTTAGTCTCGGCATCGTGTAGAAGGTCCAATTCATTAATAAAACTGTTGATTTTTAAACATATAAAAACAACAAATTTAAAAAATATTATAACTTTTTATTTTGCTTCAAACCTTTTTTAGATTTTATTCTGGATATGACCAACATTTAAAATCTTTTGTAGAGCAGTTGAAAATAAAAAAAAAAATCAACAAGCTTCTTTTTATTTACCATAACGAAATATAAATTTTCCTTAAATAAAATTTACTTTTAATCGAAAGATACTTTTTATTTCTTCCTACGAAATGTGTAAAGAAAATTAATATGTCATTATCGTCAACTTCTTCACAATTTTTATTAATTAATGAGACGTGACATTATTAATGTAATTTTAAATTATTGATGTCTTTTAATTTTTTTGAATTATACTTCAATATTTATTGATTTATAAATAATACAAATGAAAGATGATACAAATTAATCACCCAAAAGCAACTAAATAGATGAAATATGAAATAAAGGAATTAGAATACTTGTTAATTTGCAAACAAAACTTGTTGTGATTCTAAAGGTAAGTTCACATCTTCAATTTAATTTTTTGTTCTTTATGATCCCACGTATTTGAGAAGAAAATTGATCTATCATTACCAAGATTTCGTTTTTTCCAGAGTCGTCTCTTTTCTTTAATTAATATTTTTTTTCCATTGTCACTTCCCGGCTTATTGTCGCTTAGCCTTTTATTTTGCTTTCGATGTACTTAAAAAAACTTTGTCAGTTTTATAGTTGAGGTTATAAATACTTATTTTGATTAGTAAAAATGAGTTTGAATCCGAATTTTAAATTTGAAGATACATATATTTATCAATTAATTCGATAATACATATACTTATTATTAAGTTATATTCAATTAATTGAGGATAAATATTTTTCTTTCTTTAGAAGAAGACGACTCGAACTCTTGAATAAAAAGATACCTACACTTATCAATAATTTCTATATATATACACCAAAAAGGTTTGGATAATATGCTCCGACAGTCGAGGTTTGTTGGATACAATGCTTGTTGATTTCATTGCCCAGCCCATTTCCAATGAAAGGCTATTGTTGCCATTGAAAATTTATGTTCAAGCCCATCTGAGCAACCTTATTCTGTCAACCTCGTTGGTTCACCCATCAGACTGCATATCAGACATAAGGGAGTCCGTCTTGACCTCATACTAGTTTGTCACTGTAATGAGATATAAAGCCAGTGTTTGTATTTTAAACATAGTATGTAGAAAGTTTAGTAATGACGTTGGTTGGCCAAATAATAAAGCGGTCAATGAAGCAAGGGACTAAAAGAAAGCTGATACCAATCTCTTCAGATTAGGGGTATGGCAGGCCCTTTTTGGACTGCTGATGACATGTGATGTATAAGTTGTAAAATCAAGCTCTTCTTGAGCAATGGGACTTGTATGACGAGCATGAAACTTTCTCAATGCCTATTGTGAAGATACCGGTGTGTTGTGATACCAATTGTGACGAGATTAGAAACTCCACTAAGATGAAGATCAATTTTGATGAAGCTAGAAAATTTTATTAAAGTGAATAATGATCAAAATTTTACTTTGATTGATCAAATCAAAGATACTAGAATCTTTTACTTTTTTAAAAAGAATCTAAAGAAAGTAAGCACTCCTATTTATTAAAGAAAATATTCTTTGTTAACTCTCAACTTGAATGTGCCTAACAATTAAGCCAATAGAGTTTTATATAACCATTCCTAAGGACGAGAATCTTCTAACTTTCTCATGTGGGACTATTATAATTCTTAACTAAAAATAAATAAGAAAATAATCTAGCTTAAATTTTCTTAGAGTATAAGTAAAAGATAACTTAATCTAATCTAACTTAATACGTAAGTAACGTAAATAATCTTCTTTAACTTAATGTGTAAGTAACCTAAAAACATACTCCTGTATCATTCTCCTTAGATTGGAGAAAAATCGCCTTCAAGATCCATGTCTGTTTCGTCTTCTTTGTAGTAAGGAGAGAAATCAACTATGTTGAAGGTAGAAGAAAATTCATAATCTCCAAAAAGTTCGATCTTGTAAGCATTTTCATTAATTCATTCCAAGACTTGAAATGATCCATCAACTTGAGGAGATAATTTTGCATGAGACTTAGGAAAACATTATTTCTTTAAGTAAATCCACACTACGTCTCCTTCCTTAAAACTAGATGGCTTTTTGTGTTTGTTAGCTTGTTTTTGGTATATGGCAGTTTGACGAATAATCTTCTCTTCAACTTCTTCATGAAGCTTCTTGATTTGCTTAGCACGTTCTTCAACATAAGCACTAAATTCACGAGTAGTTGGTAACGTAAGACGATCCAAAAGACTAAGAAGGTGTTTTCATTACACTTCTTCGAATGGACATCTTCTAGTGGTTTGATTCACAAAATTATTGTAAGAAAATTATGCTTATGCTAACACAAGATCCTATTGCCGAATATGTTTGCCCACAAAGCTTCTCAATAAGTTTTCAACTTTGGTTGTTCAGTTCTGTTTGACCATCTACTTAAGAGTGACTTGCTGAACTAAATTGCAAGTGAGTTCCCATTTTCTTTCAAAGAGTTCGTCAGAAATGACTCATGAACTTCACATCTCAATATAAAATGATGATTTTTGGGATTTCATGAAGGCGCATAATTTTTTCGCAATACATATTAGCTATGTGAGAAGCATCATTTGTTTTATGGCATGACACAAAATGAGCTATTTTGGAGAATCTGTCAACAGGGGCAGCCCAACAAGTTCAAAGGCTTAAAGCGAAATATTCAAATGAGGCTTTTTTTATTACAATTAAAAATATTATTAAAATTTTATTTTTCTAACTTTTTGAGATGTAAAATTTTTAATTAAACTTTTATAATCAAGTTCTTCTAATATTTCTTTTTCAATTGATAATATAGCCAATCCATTTAATCTTTCTTGAGACATTGTTGATCTTAAATAAGATTTTATTAATTTTAGTTTTGAAAAACTTCTTTCTCCTGAAGCAACACTTATTGGAATTATTAACATTATTCTAAAAGCAATATATGCATTTGGAAAAAAATCGAGTCTTCTTATATGATTAAGTATGTCAATTAGATTGTTTTTTTCCTGTATAATTTCTTTTAAAATTTTTAACTCTGAAAATAATTCTAAACCATCAATATCGGAATAGTTGTTATATTTTAAGGAACATTCAAGATTAAGACAATATTCTTTCAAACTATTATCATCTAATGACTTCAAGTTTTTACCGCTAAATAAAAAATCAAAAATATTTTCATATATCTTAAATTGTTTAAATCTACTTTGAAGTGAAAAAATTACTTGCTCTACTATATACAAGAAGTAATCAATTCTAAATAATTTTTCAAGAGATCTAGTTATTTCATTATCAATATTCTTATCAAATTGTTTTTTCCTATGAATAATACGTGTATCACGAAATTCAGGTTCTATATTCATTTCAAATGCAATTTCTTTAGAAGAAATCATAACAGATACAAATCTATTTTCTCTATATTTTTCAAAAAAAGAAAAAAGACCTTTTAATTGTTTTATAACAACATCAATACACATATCTTTTGATTGCAAATTTTTACTAACAGAGTTAACAACAAACAATATATCATACCAAATAGTCATGCCCAACAAAAACTCAAAATTTTCAAGCTCATATGTTGCTAAGCAATTAGCTTCATTTTTAGTTTTAGGATCTTCACTAACTTCTACTAATTTCAATAAAGCATCTCTTATTTGTGGAGCTTGGAATCTTATTGCTTTAACACTTTCAACACGACTTTCCCAACGTGTTTGTGACAGTGATTTAAGATTTAGACTAGGTATCTTGTCTTGTAAAATTTTTCATCGTTTGGTAGAAGAAGAAAATAGTGAATATATTCGTTGTACCACTCTAAGAAATGATATAGCTTTAGTGCAAGATTTTGCCATGTCACAAAGTACTAAATTTAGATTATGACAACCACATGGTGTATAAGAGGATCTAGGATTTAAGTCTAAAATTCTTTTTTGCACTCATTGTTGCTTGCCCTTCATATTAGATCCATTATCATATCCTTATCCTCTTAAATTATTAATATCAAGCCCAATATTTTTTATTTCATTCACAATGGCATTAAAAAGACCTTTTCCAGTTGTATCATCTACTTTTAAAAATTCAAAAAAAATACTCAATAACTTTAATTGGACTTGATGAAATATTAACATATCGTAATATAAAAGACATTTGCTCTTGATGACTTACATTTGGAGTGCAATCAAGTATTATTGAAAAATATTTTGCTTCTATGAGGTTTTTAATAATATTATTTCTAATTTCACTTGCTAACAAATTTATCAATTCATTTTGTATTTTATGTCCAAGGTAATGAGTATAAATTTTATTGTCTTTAATGCGTTGAATATGTTCTTGCATTATTGGATCAAATTCTGCAATCATTTCAATTAAACTTAAAAAATTTCCATTACTTGCTTGATAGATCTTTTCATTTTTCCCTCGAAAAGCCAAATTATTTTTACCAAGAGTTTTTATTACTGCAAGAATTCTTATTAATTCTTTTTTCCAATGTTCTTCATTTCTTTTTATTTGTTCTTGAACATTTTAATCGATTATTTTATTTTTCAATAATCTCGTTTCTAAATCAATCTAAGAACTCATATTAGTAATATGCTCATTACTCATTTCATGACTCTTAAGCTTAGCACTAAGGTTTCTCCAATTTCTAGTGCCTACATTAGCAAATTTACTTGTACTAGAAGCCAAATTAAACAATTTACAACAAAAACAAAATACTCTATCTAAGTCTTTCGAATAAACTAGCCATCTTTTTTCATGTGTCTCCCCATTTGTCAATTTTTGAATATAGTATGTAACAGAAAAATGTCTTGAAAACTCATCTTTGGAAAAATTTAAATCATTAACTTTAATTGGACCTTTTTCTACTAATAAATCTCTTAAATTTGTATCAATATTTGTCCATTGATTTGGATCATATATATTTTTAAGAATGCAATCATTTAAATTAATAGGTTGATCCTCTTCATCATGATTTCTATGATCATTTTGAATTTCTTCATGATTTTTATGATCATTTTGAATCTCTTCATTAACTTCTTGTTCTAGTATTTCATCATCATCTAACTCTCTAAGATTATTAACTTGTTCGTTTAAGGGATATTTATTAATAATTTCTAATTCATTATTTTTATTACTTGTAAAAAATTTATCAAGAGCTCATTTTTGAGATTGTATTAAACTTTCAATTCTTCTTTTTTTTGAAGCTTTGAATAACCAGATTCATATTTTTGATTTGACATGAGGTACAAAAATATTTAACTATTATAATTATCTTATATTTTCTAAATGACTAATATAAAATCAACAATCAAAATTTCTAATTCAAATAAATCAACTATCACATGAAATAAAAATAATATAACAATATAAAATAAACTCTAAATTAAAGTAAAAAAATCTATAAAGATTAGAACAGTAGTACCTAATTGTTGAAAGCTTATTGCAAACCGCAAATGAGGCTCACAGCTTATGAAGATAATAAAAGAACAGACTTCTTGTGTATTCTTTGGAGAAAAATTAAAGTTAAAGGAAGAAAGAGCAAATGAGAAAGAAAGATTTCAAAAGTAGATATTATACATTGAAAAGAAATTAGTTTTATATATAGAAAAAAAAAATAGCTGTTGGAAATCATTAAATGCATTTATTGGAAATAAGAGAAATAAGTGAAAAAAAAATAGCTGTTGAAGATGAGTATATACACATGACTGTTGGTTTATTAGAAATAAGAGAATATAGTTGAGAATTAATAGTATTCTAGTAAGTAAGAAGTAATAGAAAATTAAAATTATTAGGCACATAATTAAAATAATGAAAAAAGTAATTTTAATAACTATTTTTTACTTTTATATATATTTTTAATTTTTATGTATTTTTAATATAATTAATTATATTATAATTATTGTAAAATTATAAATTTTTTTTAAAATTGGGGGCCCCCCAAATTGGGGGCCTAAAGCCATTGCTTGTGTAATACCCGACCTTAATTTATCTGGGATATGTCATTCACATGCAATGGATAGTATGTTTGTATATCGAATTGCCCCGGGAAACAAGATAAATGACAATATTGCCTCTAATGGTATGGTTAAGTCAATAAAGTCTTGAATCAGTTTAAACAGAGAATGGAAAATGAATTTAAGAAAACCAAAACAGTGATTTGGAGTTCGAGGTTCAATTTGGAGTCAATTGAAAAAATTGACCGATTAGGGACAAAACGATCATTTTTCAATTTCAGGACAAAATGAAGAATTGTAATAAAGATTTTGATCACATTTGACTAAGATCAATTATTTGGAGTATAATGTGATTTATTGGAGTATAAAATGAAGTTTAGCAGTGAAAAGTACAATTCTCGATATTTTTGGGACACAATGGTAAAATAGTAATTTTACCATTAAAGGACGAATTTGGAATTTTTGAAAAAGATTTTTTGATCCCATTTGATTGAGATTGATCATATTAATCAATAGAAGTATTATTTGAGGTTGAAAAGTGGAAAAAGAAGAAATTCCAGTGATTTTTGGAGTGCAGGGATAAAATCGTAATTTTACCACCGAAAGGCCAAATTTAATTTTCGAGAGAACTTTGATCAAATTTGATAAATTGGAGTGTGGCATGAGTTTTAGGAGTGAAAAATATGCCTTGTGGTAATTTTTCAATTTTTGGGGTGAAAATGTAATTTTGTACTTTTTCGGAGACCAAAGTGTAATTTCACAAAATTACACTATAAAAATCATTGAAATTTTTCCTAGAAACTCCAGGAAAATCAGAGGATAAGGGCTAGAATTTTGGATTGAAAAGAAATTCAAAAAGAAAATAAGTAAATAATAAAATAATAAAAAAAAGGTAATTACCATGTGTTAAATTAAATATTTAATCATTTAAGTTATAAAAAGTCAAAATTCAGCCTACTTCTTCTTCTCCAAACCGTGTAAGTGAGGGGAAAAGCTGAAAACTTGAAACCCTAGCTGAAAATTCAAAGAACAAGTGAGAGAAATTAAGAAAATTAGCTTGAAAAAGGTAAAATCACTTGATTTTCTTTGATTTTCTCATTATCCATGCATTTTAGTTCAATTTTCATGCAAAATTAGAAAGTGGGTATGAACACCCATGCTGGTTGAATCTTGATGGGAGGATTTGGGGTGTGATTTGTTTGATTTTTAGCTTGATTAAATGTTTGTAGGAAGTTTGGTTAAGTGTAGAAATGAAAACTAGCAAAAATAAGCAAGAAAAATAGAATTTTCCATATTGCACCAAGCTTGACCGAATTTCTAGAGAGAGAAATGCTGCTGATTTTTAATGCTATTTTGTGGTAATTAAGTGAATTATGATGAATTATGGCTAGAGGAAAATTTTGGAAATTTTTAGAGTAAAAATCAAAATTTTTACTCGCTAGGGGTAAAATCATAATTTTCAATCTAGGACTGGTAAATTGACTTGTAGATGCTGCCATTGAGAAATGGGAATGTAATCAAACAATTAGAAACTGAAATGGGTCAAATCGGAGTTAAAATGAAGATTTTAGCAATTTAGACGCGTGTAGGCGAGTCGGTAGGACACCGTAAGAAAACGACTGTTCGGACCATTTTTTACCCATTTCATGCATCACATAGAGCCTGAAATTGATTATGGTTAATTGACACAATTTATTGAAATTGGTGTCACACGAAACACATAGGTGGTGAGTCCCCGAATACGAGAAAAAGGTAGTGTAGTGGGAAATTGAAAACAGGAGCATCGGGCACTCCTGTGACAAGGTGAGTGGATAAATTATCATCTTTAATATCTAGAGTGGATTTATTATAGTTTATGCTTATTAAAGCATGGTGAAATTGAAATTTTCAAAATATTATGATTTTCGATTAAAATGTATTTCGATGAAATACTGCTTTAAAATTAAATACCGATTTTATGGAAATTGAGTATGTGGAGACGTACACTGTGATTTGTGTTGTATATTCATTAATTGAAATTCTGGCTTATGGCATTGTGGTAGCATGATGGCTGAACTTTTGTATTGGTATGAAATGTATAAATTGTTTATTTCCTTGACAAGTTGGATTAAATTTTATTTGCCATATTATGCTACTGGAAATTCTATGGGTCTGGTGGTATATTAACGGTCACTACAGTAGTGGGGGTTTCCATGGACTGCTTATGAGAGGGGCACGGTAACCCAATTATATACTTACCTCCGGGGGGAGATGGCGGGTGAAGTGTCTCTTGAGGTGAGATTTGAGTGCACCTCACGTCTGGGCCACCACGTGGGAGTGAGACTCAGCCAACGCCAAGGAACGGCTGTGTGTGTCAGATGTGAAAAATATGTTTATGGGTATGGGACACTTAACAGCCTTAGCAGTTTTGGTCAGATACTCGGGTATAAGGTATCCCCGAGTACAGGTTTTGGCATCAGCCAAGTGTTTCTAAGAAATTCATAAACCTGGAAGTTTTAAATGAAAGAAAATTGTTTGGTATGGATTGGAATAAATATTGGCTTTATAAATATTATTGAGACATAATGTTTTTATATTGTCTCCACCTACTTGGCTTTAGATACTTTTGATGGTAGTTATTTACTCATTAGGTTGTAAAACTCACCACCCTCTCTTCCACCCATTTTAGGCTCAAGAAAAGCACTAGATAGCTGTGGCATCAAGAAACTAGGCGGAATTGGAATCCAGTACATTTAAGGTACATAGTTCTACATAGTGGGGCCCACATTTCATTGTAAAATTAAAATACATACTATGGTTATTTGTACTACAGTATGTATGAATTTATTTTGCTTTCACGTGCGAAAAATTATTTTCAGATATGTTGGTAAATATTGTTTTATAAGAAATTAAAATATTTTTATTTAATATTTTTAAATAGTATTATTAATCTTAAAACCGCTTTTAAATTAATGTTTGAGATTTCTAAACTTATTTTTAGTTACGAGAAGTATAGCTTTCATCTACAAATTGTTTTCAAAAAAAAAAAAAGAGAGTGGAAAACTGGTACAAGAGCCTTGCGAGGTCTCGATTTGCATTCGGGGGATGAGTGCACACCGAGACATCGCGGTAGTTGTCACGGGCTCGATGGGAGTTCCGGGTCGTGACAGCTTGGGTGGCTTTACCCAAGGGCCGACATTGTTTGTCAATGACCACCGTTACGGAGTTTTTCTGCTTTTAGGTTCTTGGCAAACCTAAAACAAAATCCGTACTCACATCTATCCAATGAGCATTAGGAATGGGTAACGGTTTAAACATACTAGTGTTTTGATTTCCAAGCTTGGTAGTTTGACAAGTATGACACCTTTGAATATGTCGAATGATATCTTGTTCTAGCTTAGGTAATAAAATTTTTCCTTTAACAAGAGTCAACGTTTTGTCTGTCCCAAAGTGTTTAGCCAATCTTCCATTATGAGCTTTCCAAATAATAGATTGGCATAGAGAACATTGAGCGATGCACAATTGGTTACCTTTGAAAAGATACCTTTCTTACTGGTGAAATTGTCGATAAGGATGTTGAGAGCTGGATTTCCATATCTCACCAGATTCAGGTTCTTTCTCATACAATTCTTTCACAACTTCAAAACCAACAACCTTCAATTGTAAGGTAGAGAGAAGAGTAAGGCGATGAATTAAAGCATCAACTATCTTGTTTTGCACACCTAACTTGTGCTTGAAGATAATTGAAAAAGCTTGAAGAAACTCACTCCAATTGGCATGTTGAAGATTAAGATTGTGTTGAGTTGAGGTGTTTGAGGGCCTCGTGGTCAAAATACAAGATGAATTCTTTTGGCAACAAATAGTAGCTCCAATGGTCCAAGGCTTGAATAACTACATAAAACTTTTTATCATATGTTGAGTGTATCAACTTTGCATCATCGAGTTTCTCACTAAAAAAGGCAATTGGTCGTCTTTCTTGAAATAGAATAGCATTAGTACCTACATTGGAGGCACCACAATCAACTTTATACACTAAATCAAAATTCAAAAGTGCAAGCACAAAAGCCTTAGTAATCATTTCTTTCAATTCCTCAAAGCTATGTTGTGCCTTGATACTCCATATAAAACTATCTCGCTTAAGCATTTAGTAAGCGGTGCATAAATAGAATTGAAATTTTTTATGAAATGCTAGTAAAAAGAGGTCAATCCATGAAAGCTTCGAGCATTATAAAGTGACTTCGAAATTGGCTAGTTGATAATAGCATTAACTTTGCTTTGGCCTATTTCAATTCCTTGGCTTGACACAACATATCCTAAGAAGAAAACTTTGTTTGTTATAAATTCACACCTTTTTAAGTTAGCAAAAAGTTTTTGCTCTTAAAGCACTTTAAAGATCTACTGTAAATGTTCCAAATGCTTCTTTTGACTTTTACTATACACCAAAATATCATCAAACTAAACTACAATAAACTTTCTAATAAAAAGGCGGAATACCTAGTTCATTTGGCGCATAAAAGTGTTAGGTGCATTAGAGAGGCCAAATGGCATAACTATCCATTCATATAACACATCACAAGTTTTAAATCCAGTTTTCCATTCATCTCCAAGTCGTATTCGAATTTGGTGATAACCACTACATAGTTCGATCTTTGAGAAAATAATATCATCATGCAATTGATCCAAGAAATCATCAAGTCCAGGAATGGGAAAATGATACTTGATGGTGATTTTGTTCACAACATGACTATTAATGCACATACGAGATGTTACATCATTTTTTGGAACTAATAAAGTAAGAACAGTACAGAAGCTAACACTTTTTCTTACCAAGCCTTTCTCCAAAAATTGTTTGACCTAATGTTGTAACTCGTTATGCACTTGCAAACTTATGTGATAAGCATGCTTGTTTGGAATTACAAAACCAAGAATGAGATTGATGACATGTTGAATATCTCGCATTAGTGGCAATCCATGGGGTGTCTCATCAGGTACAACATCATAAAACTCGTCAATTATGGGTTTGACATCATTGGATAATGATGAAGATACTTTATTCTCCTTACAAACTAATAAAAGGTATAAGAAGCCTGACTCACGATAAGCTTTGTTTAGGCCAGACATAATGATGAATGCTTTATATTGCTTTTATCTTTTTAGACGGTATTTTACCTTTAGTGGAGTCAACATAATTTTTACTCCATCCTTGATAAAGGAATAAGTATTCTTGTATTTGTCATGGTAAGCTCGATGATCATATTGCTATGGGCGTCCCAACAACAAGTGGCATACGTCCATTGGGATAACATCACACCAAACTTCATCTTAATATTTATTTACAATAGAGAATTGAATGCAACAGCACTTTGTTACCTTAACTTCATTTCATTTTCTCAGCTATTCTAGCTTGTAAGGATGAGGATGTACTTTAATTGGAAGCTTCCATTTTTCTACCATGTAATTGGCAACAACGTTCTCACAACTTCCACTATCAATAATGACATTGCAAACCTTCCAATGGGATGTGCACATTGTATAAAAAATGTTATGGCGAAGCTAACTTTCTTCTTCAGTCATTATAGTAGTGTTGAGGTTACGATGAATGACAATAGCTTCTACATAGTCGGTAGAAACTTCTTTTGTCTCATATTCATTGAATATTTCTAGCTCATCATCTACTTCTTCCATGATAGGTTTTTCCATAACTTCTTCTTCTATTAGGGAGATAATTCTTAGATTTTAACAGTCAGAAGTAATATGCCTAAATCCTTGGCATTTGAAACACTTCTTGTTGACATTAGAAGCACAAGTAGAAGTAGTTTCTTTATCATTATTGTTTGCAGTTTTGGAAGAGTTTACCTTTGGAGATGGAATGGTTACCAAACTTTGTCTTCCAAGATTTGGGGTAGAATCATTTTGTCCAGATGAATTCACTAAGTTTTTCCGTGATCGTTGTTTCTTAACCTTTAATGCTAATTTGATGACATCATTTAAGTTTCAATATGATTGTTGTTGAACAACATCTGCAATTTCAACATTGAGACCTCCAAGCTAACGAGTTACAATTTGTCCTTTAGGTTCATAGACATCGCACTTCATGTGAAGTTGTTCAAACTCTATTGTATATTTTTTCACTGACATTGTTTTCTGCCTCAAATTATGAAATTTAATAAAAACTTCTAGTCGATTGTGCTCAAGTTGAAACTTACGTTTGAGTTCTTAATGCATTTTATCCCATGTTTTAATCTTGTTGTGTCTTTATCTTTCTCATTGCCGTTTGAGATTTTCCTGCCAAATAGAGGCATATTTTTTCAATTTAATTACAACAAGCTTGACACGTTTTTCATAAGGAACATCTTCGAGCTTGAAAACTCTTTCCACTGTGGAAAGCCAGTTAAGAAAATCATTAGAGTGAAGCCTTCCTTCAAACTCGAAAATGTATACCCTGATTCCCAAATCTCTATTAACAGCAGTTCTTAGATGATGTATAGGTACTTCTTCATCAGAAGACGATTCTCGATGGAAAAGGTTGGTATTATCCTCTTTATACTAAAGCTATTGTTGTTGATTTGAGCAGCATCACGTCTTGTGAGTTGCTCTTGTAATTTTTGAATTGGAGACATAATTCCTCAACCTCGATGTTGTGAACTTCTCTTTGATGATTTTGACATCTTGGTAGCATTTGATTGTA
Organism: Theobroma grandiflorum; assembly: GCA_036013995.1. NCBI lineage: Eukaryota > Viridiplantae > Streptophyta > Magnoliopsida > Malvales > Malvaceae > Theobroma > Theobroma grandiflorum. The sequence continues at coordinate 35,137,030 of CP142133.1, forward strand.
TGATGATGATAATGTGGTGATGCAGAAAAAAATTATGACAAAACTATAAAACAATAAAAGAGACAAAATTATTCAAACAAAGAGAGTCAAACCCAACGGTGAACCTGAACTATGCAGTGAATAATGATCTTCCCGTTCTGATACTAAATTGATGTTAATGATCCTCCCACTCAGATTCCAAATTAATATCAGGGCGTTGTGAAGACATCGAGGTGTTGTGAAAACACCAATTGTAAGAAGGTTAGAAACCCTGTTAAGGTGAACACTAATATTAATGATGTTAGAAAACCCCACTAAGGTGAACAATGGTCAAAATCTCACTTTGGTTGGTCAAACCAAAAATATTAGAACCTCTAACTCTTTTAAAAAGAGCTTAGACAAAATAAGTATTTTTGTATATTAATAAAATTATTCTTTATTAGTTCTCAATTTACATATATCTAACAATTAAGCTAATAAGGCTTGATATAACTAGTCCTAAGAAAAAAGACTTCTAATTTTCCCATGTGAGATTATTACAATTTCTAAATAAAAAAAAATAAAGAAGCAACCTCACTTAAACTTTTTTAGTTTTCAAGTAAAATAAAAAATAGCTTAAATAATCTTTAACCTAATGTGCAAGTAACCTAATAACATACTCTTATATCAATGCCCGATGCTATTAGATTCATATGACGTATAACAACTAGGTTGTACAACAAAACTATTCCCTTCCTTGCCACAAATCTTCTTCATAGTTTTGATGTTCATCTTCAATTCCTAACCATGGAAATTTACTAATTTCATCCATTCTATATAAGAAACAAAGGAATCCATATATATATATATATATTTATGCAAGATGGAACATCAATATGCTAGAAATGTGATGGAATGGGAATGCCATTGATTTAATGCACAAGCTGCAAGCTGTAGTTGCTTTACATATAACAAATAGGAGAACTACAAGGGAGAACTTCAAATGGCAATGGCCTAGTAGCCATTTCATATTATGCTCAATTACATGAAGGGAACGAACATTTTACTAATTCAAACTATGGCTATGATAGACATACATATATAACCAAAACTCTGGTAGCAAAAACTTAACCCAGATCTGGAGAAGCAAACCATGAAGGCTTTTGCCATTTTAGAGAGAAATGAGAATTTTCCTTGATTCATAATTCCTTTCTGCAAGACACCCAGAACTGATGAGAGAGGTTATCCAGACCTGATCAGACCTCACTGGTTCATCATTATCATTCCCAGCTCCAAAATGCATGAGTTGAATTCACTATCTTTAGCTCACCATGAACAAAGCTTGCTTCACGGAACATTAACCACTCAGGTTGTGGTTGTCAATATCTGCAGGTAAATTTACAGCACTTAATGAAATTGCAGCCCATAATAAATTTGCATGAAGGTTTCATTAAAAAGTTGAAGGTAAGCTTAATTTGTAGCAAGAAGTTGTTAGAACATGTAAGATAAATGCATGATGTTCAATTTGTACATCTAGAATCAAAATTATAAACATTTTAACTTATGTTAATAATATTATAGTTTTCTAATTAGATTTGATATTTTAATTTAAAAAAAAAATAGATTTGACATTTCAGAAAGTTTTCTGCAAAAGAGGACATACTTGTGGCTAAACCTCCTCTGTTGCCTCCATTTCTGATTGTAACATGGACAGCACCACAAGGATCTGATTTTCCATTGTTAACAAGTTTCTGTCAAGTAGAGAACTACATATCATAAACCCATTCTAATAATACTAAGAATAAGGAACAAAGCTAAGCCACTGTTTGACATACAGAGCACTCATAAGCATGCACATGACTAGCAAGTACTAAATCAACACCAACAGCATAAAGTAGTGGTTCCATGGCTGCCATCATACCATCTCTTTCACCTTGATGAGCATTGTTGCTATTGTACGATGGAACATGGAATAACACAACTAACCAGGGTGTCATTTTCCGATCCACCTTTGAAAGACCAACCTACAGATTGAAAATATACAAGAAACTTCCTCAGTTAAATGCACAACTAGAGACTTCATTATAACCATGATAAAATTACACTCTTTCTAATAGGACATAGAACCTTTGTGTCCTTGTGGTTCAAGCGGAAACCACTTATTAAAGGAAAGAAAAAACTTACCTTCAACTTCAAAAGAACCAAGCATGGTAACATGGACCCCTGCAACTTCAAAAGAATAATAAAGATTGGAGTTTGATCCACTTTCCTCAAAAGGCATTTTCCATCTTGCATTATAGGACTGAAATGCATCCGTAAATAATGGTATCTTCTCCTTTTCATGGTTACCTTCTGTTACCATCCATGGTCTGGCACTTGCAAGTGGCTGCACCAGCTCACTAAAAGTGTTCCAGCGATGCTGCATGTAATCAGCATATGAAAGGTCCCCAGGAAGTAGATGTATATCATATTTGCATTGATCAATGTGGTCTAGTGTTGATTTAGTCCAGCCAGTTTGGCCTAAATCCCCAGCCACAGCAAAAGTAACAGGAAATTGAGCTGGAGAGGTTTTGAGCTGAAACTCAAGACCTTGTCCTCGTCAACGATAAAAATAAGTAGTATCATGTTCTAGAGGTCCAATGACAGTGTGGTGTATCTTTCCAGAGCCATAGAATGGGTAACTATAGGAGGTGGTGTCTTCTTCAGCTGCAGAGGTGTATATCCCTAGTGAAGTTCCATATTCAACAATTGAAGGAGCGGATTTATCGTAAGTGACCCATGAGATTCGCATGTGTTTTTCTCCTGCCAAGGATATGTGTACCTGCAACATTATTTGTCAAGCACAAAGTGTCACGCCCCAAATTCAATATCACTTCAGAAATAGCCAAAGTATACTTTCATAACATTATCTTACACAATTATAGTAACAAGTCCAAGAATCTTTTAAAAAAATCCTCAAAAATATCACATTCTAATTTCATTTTCTTTTAGTTAGTTATCAGAGTACTTTTCAACATTTTAACCATCACTAAACTATGATAAGATCATGTTGACATAATACATTACATTCGCTAATTTTTTTAACAGAATATTCCTCATTAACTTAATCATCATGAACCTATGACAAGAATCAAACCAATGCACTAGATCATATCAATAAATCTTACACCATACATTTCAAATATTAATCCTTAACTGTCCAAGTCATCTCCAAAATTTCCAATGCTATTTGCTTCCAATTTCATAGATTAATTATCATATAACGATAAAACACTTCACAAAGCTTAGAAGTATCAAAATATTCCAGCTTTTCTTAAATAAGATATATCATTATCAACTCAAAAATCAGAATCCAAAAATCTATGTACCCAATTAATTTATCATAAGGAAATTATATATATATTCTCAACCATTATAAACTCCAACTAATCGAATTCATGTCAAAAGCAAACCAATAGCCACCAATCCAAAGCATCACTTAATCTCATAGATTTTCTTATATTCTTCAAAATTGAAACCATAGTCAAGATTTCCAATATAAACAATTATAATAATTATTTGGTTTTACCACAATACAAAATGATATTCAATGCATTTGTAACACAACAAATTTTCTTAACAAATATGTTTCAATAGTTCAAAATACTCATTCAAAAATCAACTTCCTTGATACAACTTTTCCATAATCATAACCTTAATTAGTCTTTATATACAAAATCATGACAAAACCTTATATTATGATAAATGATGTTCTTCAATAAACATAATCCAAATGAATCTCATATAGTACCTCAAGTTGTACTACAATCACAATTCACAAATTATTGACATTAGCCCTTAACAAATTTATAGTACTCCAAAAGAGATCTAATAATCGAACCTCAAATCTTGTACAATATCAATTCTCAACATCAAGTTTATGTACCTTTTCAATAAAACAAACCATTCAAATAGATCAAATATCCCCTTTTAATCATCATAATGATAATTCTTCATAGATGCAAGATTGAAAACAATCACCTAACAACGTAATTCACGGCATTAATACTAATATATACCTCAAGATTTTGAAATGTTATATCATGCGAACTTTGATATTTAATACTTAAACTCCAATAAAGTATATTTAAATCATGATCAAAGATTCACTTAACATCCATTAGAATACTCCAAAATCTCAATAGGTTAAAAATCTAATTTCAATTCCACAGTGTCTCCAAACATCAATTTTTTTTTTACAATAACCTTTATCTTAATATATCTAACTTATCATAATTCACATTTATCATATATTCCAAAATTTCATTTTCAAATACCAGAAGTCAGTATAATTTTGCTTCGGATCATAGAGTTAACAAAATTTTGAAACTTTTAGATAACAGAACAAAACATAATTTCACACTAATTTCAGATTTTATTAGTCTCTTGTAATATGCTACGACCACATTTAAATTTTGTGGCATAAGTCATAAATAAAACCACAACTAACTTGCATGGGTCAAAATTAGATACACAATTAACCCTAGTGGCATGGGTTAGAAGTATATCAGAAGCCATTGACTACACTGAACAGATATCACAAATATCGTTATTCTATAATCGGTGGTGCAGTTGGGCGATCGATCTTTAATCATAGAATACATGTCGACAAGGTCGACATTGAACCCCCATTGACAAGGTCATAGAATAACCATTCTAGGAGAAAGACAAAATAAAACTTATTTTTAAATTATCCAATTTCACAAAACAACATATTCTCTTCCCAAAACACAACTTGTGCACATAAAAAGCATATCCATTTTAGACTAAATTTTTTATGTACATTGAACAAAAATCACTTTCCAAAACTAACATCGAGATCATATTCCAAAAACTAGAATAGAGATCATATTTACATATATATATATATATTAGCATACTCACCTGATTTAACAAACTAGGACAAAATATCATATATCATGTGCAATTCAAATTAAGGTTAATTTTTAAGATGTGAAAACATCAAAAGGATATCAGTGACTTATCTAATCCGCTAAACCAAAACCAAAGGACAAAGAATCAGAATCCTCTTTAAAGCCTATTAATTTAAAGTACTTAGAATTAGAAACCAACTTATCAAAACGAACCACGACTCTTTGCTGGTCATTCTAAGGCATTTAAGGTGTAGCATCTTTTTTGTTGATCGAAAATCAATTTTAATTCCTTTAATAATTTATAAATACATAAAACATTCAAAACTTATAAACTCATAGACTATAATTCAAAATCATTAACAATATGAGGTTGGGTGAAAATACTTTAAATACAAATCAAAATTTAGATATGAAGATTTCTAATCAATATTTCCAAAATATGCCAATTCAAAAATAATTTATCAGATAAATTTTATTCATAAAAAAAATTTCACTAAAATTTAAATAGCTTAAAATTTTGAAGTTTCTATCAAAATAGGTCGAATATAGGTCAAGAATAATTTTTGAAATAATTAAAAATGACTTCTCATAAATTCTAAAATTTCAGATTTTTATGGCCATTTGGCTTACTTCAAGCACTTATAACTCTTAACTCGAATTGTTCTTCATGAAAAACTCAAAACCAAATTGAAGTATTCATGTCACACTATAGCATTGGAATTTGTTTCAATGAAAAAGATTGCAAAATTCACAAGTTACAAAAGCCAAAATTTTAAAAGTCATCTTAGATTTACCTAGATTTCTGGATTTCCAAATTCAAGTAGCCAACTTTGAACTTTCGGTTCTCTTAACATAGAAAGCCCTTAACAGAGCCATTGACACCTAATTAAACAGTACATTTCACACTACAAAAGCCCTCAAAGAAACAACTCAAAACATTGCAGGAATGTAGAGTTCTGATGACCTAAAGTTGGATCGTCAAAATTGTTAAAAATGAATTTTTAGTCAACTTTAAAAAATTGTATCTTCCTAATCACAAAGCCAAATGATATGCTACAAAAACCATTGAAAAGATATTTCAAGACTTTTCCATTGGTACCATCATGTCATCGGAAAGTATTCGGAACAGTACTGGATTTGACCAAAAGTTAAAGAAACATAAATTAATTTAGGGATTTTTATTTCAAACGATGCAAAAATACAATTTTCATAAGTTAAAACCTAATTGTATCTTAATCATTGCTTTCTTGAATAGATTCTTCATTTTTCTACCTTCTTCTTCTTTTCGTGGATTAGTTACTCTAAAATGGTTTTCTTCTTCTAGCTGTTTTTTTTTTCCTTAAACATGTCTTACTGTTTTTCTTTTTAAAACTGACTTAAATTTCTGTTTAAACGTGATAATATAAAATTGCCTTTACCTTCCTCTCTTAAACATGATAATATAAATGATTTTTTATTTTAACGTGTGATAATATAAACTGAAAGTAACAAAACTACTATATTTGCAAAAGGGTCCCTATCTCAAAAACTATTCTAATATAAATCCAAATATTTTATAAATAATTTGAATAAGGGATTTATTTGTCAAATTTACGATTTATAAATATACTAATGTACTTATAATTTGGGTTGGGTATTACATATTCAAATTTAGGATTTATAAATATACTAATGTACTTATAATTTGGGTTGGAGTATTACATACTCCCCCACTTAAAAAGAATTTGGCCCCCAAATTCAAAATTCCATAAACTCCGAGTCTTGTCCAATTTTTAATCAAATGTCGCATACAAGCTTTCTCTAGAAGAGTTCATCAATCTAGTAGTGTCCCATCAAAATTTCACATAATCATGTATCCACTAACCAATTCAACATAATTAAAAATCTAAAACTTGTATAACCAATTGATCAAGTATTCCAAAACTTAAAATCTCAATTCTTGTTCTAAAGCAAGATGCAACTACAATAGTTGAAAACTCTTTAGAGTTTTATAACTCCAAAATGCAAGTACATAAATCACAACCTTGTCTTGACTACATAACTTATTTGCAATTATACTTTATTCAGTCAATCTTCCTTATTAATGAGATCAACACAACAAAATGTCATAATATCATAACTCATTCTCGCTCTCCAACTATCTTCAGTATAAAAATCAATAATCATACACCATTAATATACAAATCACTTATCTCCATTTTCTTATATTTCCATCACTATCTATGTTACCGAAAATCCTTATTTTAACCAAATCATGCTTCCATAGCGCATTCTGATATCTCATTCAATATCACATCAAAAATAGCCAAAATATACTTTCATAACATTATCTTACACAACTATAGTAACAAATCCAAGAATCTTATAAAAAAATCCTTTAAAATATCACATACTAATTTCATTTTCTTTTAGTTAGCTACCAGAGTACTTTTCAACAATTTAACCATCACTAAACTATGATAAGATCATGTCGACGTAATACATTACATTCACAATTTTTATTTAACAAAATATTCCTCATTAACTTGATCATCATGAACCTATGATAAGAATCAAACCAATGCGCTAGATCATATCGATAAATCTTACACCATACATTTCAAATATTAATCCTTAACTATCCATGTCATCTCCAAAATTTTCAATGCTATTTGCTTCCAATTTCATAAACTAATGATCATATAACGACAAAACACTTCACAAGGCTTGCAAGTATCAAAGTATTCCAACTTTTCTTAAATAAGGTATAACATTATCAACTCAAAAATCAAAATCCAAAAATCTATGTACCCAATTAATTTATCATAAGAAAATTATATATATATATATATAGAGAGAGAGAGATTTTTCACCATTATAAACTCCAATTAACAAAATTCATGTCAAAAGCAAACCTATAGCCACCAATCAAAAGCATCACTTAATCTCATAGATTTTCTTATATTCTTCAAAATTGAAACCATATTCAGGATTTCCAATTAAACAATTATAATAATTATTTGGTTTTACCACAATATGAAATCATATTCAATGCATTTGTAACACAACAAATTTTCTTAACAAATATGTTTCAATAGTTCAAAATACTCATTCGAAAATCAACTTCCTTGATACAACTTTTCCATAATCATAACCTTAATTAGTCTTTATATATAAAATCATGACAAAACTTTATATTATGATAAACGATGTTCTTCAATAAACATAATCCCAATGAATCTCATATAGTACCTCAAGTTGCATTACAATCACAATTCACAAATTACTAACATTAGCCCTTAACAAATTTATAGTACTTTAAAAAGATCTAATAATTTGAACCTCAAATTTTACACAATTTCAATTCTCAACATCAAGCTTATATACCTTTCCAATAAAACAAACCATTCAAATAGATCAAATATCCTCTTGTAATCATCATAATGCTAATTCTTCATAGATGCAAGATTGAAAACAATCACCAAACCAGGTAATTCACAACATTAATACCAATATATACCTCAAGATTTCAAAATTTCATATCATGTCAACTTTGATATTTAATACTTAAACACCAATAAAGAATATTTAAATCACGATCAAAGATTTACTTAACATCCATAAGAATACTAAAAAAATCTCAATAGGTCAAAAATCTAATTTCAATTCCATAGTGTCTCCAAACATCAATATTTTTTTTTTATAATAACCTTTAGCTTAAAATATCTAACTTATCACAATTCACACTAAAATCACTGTAACTTATAGACATAGCATAATTGTTTATCAACTTAATCTATCTTTTTCCTCACCATTGATTTCTTTATCCTCATCATAGATTTCTAAAAACCATCTATCTTATCAAGATTCATATGAAATCACATCAACTTATAAATGTAACATTACTGTTCATCAAATCAATTAGTCCTTTCCTTACCACAGATCTCTTTTTCTTAACCATTGATTTTCTAATCCATTTTCTAAGTATTAATTGAACTTCTTATCTAAATATCAATTCAACTAAAAAATCCAAAGTCCATAGACCATTAATCTAAGCTTTGATACCACTTAATCTGTCACATCCTAAACTTAAAGTTTTAAGACATAACAGGCACCGCATACTTATGAGATGAATCCCCTAAGCATGTAAAGCAACAATATCATAGTTAGTCATATATAATACTTCCACAATCTTTTTAAAATTTACACTTTACGTAACCTAAAGTTTCCAAATATAATATTAAAATATAATTCTCCAAAAAATACAAATTTCTGATCTAGCTAACATCTACTTAACAAAGTAAAAATTGAATATATCAATGCTTATAATTATCCAAGGCATATGTTAATCTTACTAACCAAAACTCTCACCAAGCAAGTCTAACTCTCAAACATGCAAAGATGTTGAAATCTGTAAAATGATTAGAATTAATGGAATGAGTACAATCACAGAGCAAGTAAATGACATCCTTTCAGTCGGATTAAGTATGCTCAAAACATTTAGGCCAAAATTATTACTACACATATAAGTATCAAAACAAAATTTTTAAGTAATCTTCAGAATCATATATTTCAAAATTTCATTTTAAAATAAAAGAAGTCAATATAATTTTGCTTCAGATCACAGAGCTAACAAAATTTTGAAACTTTCAAATAACAGAACAAAACATAATTTCACACTAATTTCATATTTTATTGGTCTCCTATAACATGCTACGACCACATTTAACCCCTGTGGCATAGGTCAGAAATAAAATCACAATTTACCCTAGTGGCACGGGTTAGAATAAAAAACACAATTAACTCCAATGGCATGAGTCAAAAGAATATCAGAAGCAACCATTGGCAGCATTGAAAAAATATCACAAATACTGCTATTTTGTAATCAGTGGTGCTGTTGGAATATCGATCTCTAATCACAGAATACATATTGACATGGCTAACATTTAGCCCCCATTAGCAGAATCAGAGCATAGCCATACTAGGAGAAAGAGAAAACAAAATTTATTTTTAAATTATCCAATTTCACAAAACAATATATTCTTTTCCCAAAACACAACTTGTGCACATTGAAAGCATATCCGTTTTAGACTAAATATTTTATGTGCATTGAACAAAAATCACATTCCAAAACTAAAATTGAGATCATACTCCAAAACCAAAACAAGGAGCATTTATATATATATACATATATATATATATATATATATTAGAATGCTCACCTGATTTAAAAAACCATAAGACAAAATATCATATATCATGTACAATTTCACATTGAGGCTAATTTTTAAGGTGTGCAAACACCAAAGGGATATAAGTCACTTATCTAATTTGCTAAATAAAAACCAAAAGATGAAGAATCAGAATCCTTTTGAAGTTTATTAATTCAAAGTACCCAGAATTAGAATCCAACAACCCTAACTTATCAAAACAAACCATGACTCTCTATTGGTCATTCTAAGGTATTTAGGGTGTAGCACCTCTATCACTGACCGAAAATCAATTTTAATTCTTTTAATAATTTATAGCTATATAAAACATTCAAAACTTAGAAACTCATAGATTATAGTAGAAACTCAGTAACAATATAAGGTTGGGTGAAAATACTTTAAATACAAATCAAAATTTAGATATGAAAATTTCTAATAAATATTTTCAAAATATGTCAATTCAAAAATAATTTATTAGATAAATATTTATTCATAAAAAAATTTCACTAAAATTTAAATAGCTTAAATTTCTGAAGTTTCTATCAAAATAGGTTGCTTATAGGTCAAGAATAATTTTCCAAATAATTAAAAATGAATTCTCATAAATTCTGAAATTTCAGATTTTTATGCCCATTTGGCTTACTTCAAGCACTTATAACTCTCAACCTGAATTGTTCCAAGTGAAAAACTCAAAACCAAATTGAAGTAGTCAAGTCACAGTATAACAGTAGAATTTGTTTCGATGAAAAAGATTGCAAAATAAACAAGTTATAGAAGCCAAAATTTTAAAAATCATCACAGACTTACTCAGGTTTCTGGGTTTCCAAATTCATGTAGCCAACTTTGAACCTTCGGTTCTCTTAACACAGAAAGCCCTTAACTGAGCCATTGACATCAATTAAGCAGTGCATTCAATACTACAAAAGCCCTCAAAGAAACGACTCAAAACATTACAGGAATATAGAGTTTTGGTGATCCAAAGTTGGATCGTCAAAACTATTAAAAATGGGTTTCCAGTCAACTTTAAAAATTCGTATATTTCTAACTATAAACCCAAACAAGAAGCTACAAAAACCATTAGAAAGATATTTTCAAGACCTTTCCATTGGTGCCCATCACGCCATCAGAAAGTTACCAGAACAATATCAGATTTGATCGGAAGTGAAAGAAACATAAATTAATCTTATGGATTTTTATTTCAAATAATGCAAAAATATAATTTTTATAAGTTAAAATCTAATTGTACCTTAATCATTGATTTCTTGAATAGATTCTTCTTTTTTTTGCCTTCTTCTTCTGTTCAAGGATCAGTTACTCCAAAATGGTTTTCTTCTTTTGGATGTTTTGTTTTCTTTTAACATGTCTTACTATATTTCTTTTTAAAACTAACTTAAACTTTTGCTTAAAGGTGATAATATAAAACTACCTTTAACTTCCTTTTTTAAACGTGATAATGTAAATAGTTTTTTTCTAACTTGTGATAATATAAACTAACACTAACAAAACTACTATATTTGCAAAAAAGTCCCTATTACAAAAACTATTCTAATATTAACCCAAATACTTTATAAGTAATTTGAATAAGGGACTTATTTGTCAAATTTATGATTTATAAATATACTAATGTACTTATAATTTGGGTTGGGGTATTACATATTCAAATTTACGATTTATAAATATACTAAGGTACCTATAATTTGGGTTGGGGTATTACACAAAGCATTTCAACTAAATGGCAACATGAAGGAGGTCTTGATGGAATTATAGGAAAATTAAATTTTTTATATACCTTTCTCTCTATCAAATCATAGGTATCATTAGAAATTTAGGAATAGAGTTATATGTTGATCCTCTCATTTTATTTTGATTTTTTTCTCTTTTTCGTTAATTTCCTTTTAAGAATTATATTCTATATCTTTCAAAAAAATTATATTCTATGGCTGGAGGACATGAGCTCGTATTGAAAATGTATTTAAATTATCGAAATCAAATAAAAACTAAAAGAAATATCATTAAAAATAGGGGTCCAAGCCTTTTACCCTTTTTATAGTTGATGCTCCTTCCAACTTTGATCACTTAGTTTTTTCCTTCATACTTGGTCTTTGAGGTGATGGCCTTGGAGCAGTAATGTCTTCTTCAAACAATTACCAGTCATTTTACAATAATGGGGAATTTTTTATTAAAATTTTTATATAATATATTGCCCTGTTTAAATTATGTAGACTTCATTAAGTTAAATTTTGAGCTAATTAAATTATTGAAAATTATCCAATAAACTGTCATGAAATTTAAAAACTTTATCGATGGAATTAGAAAGTTGTCACATATTCATTAAGATATATTAAAAAAATTAATAAATTAATCTGATAAACAAAAAGACATTAATTTGACAATGTTTTAATTTTACTAAAAGAGTTAAAATCTCACCAAAGATGTATAGAATAACAGTCTTTAAAATAATCCCTTTGTTTTTTCAATTGAGGGACATTGATCGTTACATGCATTAGTAGTGAAGATTTTTTGCTTTTCCTCCCATCATTTTGTGCTGAACTACATGCTTTTGTTCGACTTATATATATATATAGATAGATAGATTGATACATGCTTTCATTAGTGCTTGTTGAATTATGGCAGTAAAATGTTTACCAGAGTTGATATGAATGAAGTGACTATCCAGAGATATTGCATCGTTTCTTTTCTGCTTAATGGGTTCCAATGCTTGGGGCATTTCTGTAGTTCTGTATACTTGTTTGCCACAACTTGCAAGAAAACAGCATGACAAGATTGCATCTAAATTTGCCTATAACTTTAAATTCAGTTCAGCTTCATCAACAAGAAAAGAAAATCTCAGTTCAGATTGTAGTATTTTGATTACTGAATGAGTGACTCGAGGAAGATGGATAACATTCATGCATGCATGCGAAGCTCGTTTGGTAAAATATAGCACAAAAAGCATTGTGAACCCAACTTCGAAACACATGGATCTCATCTCTTTTTCTAACAACAGGCGTGGGAATACCAGTTCTACCATTGGTTTTAGACCACTTTTTCAAATTTCAAAGTATTTTTTTTAGTGCGTTTTTCTCCTGGCTTTTTTGGGAGAATAAACTGATGCTGTAAAAGAGGCCATGTTGGGGATGGCAGGGGATGGATTAGTGTAATTTTTTGATAATTATAATTGGATATTGAACCCCGACAGTAGATTATGGAAATGGTGGAAGACATTTCAGCAGGTGGATTCTTTAAGCTGGGAGGTGATAGGCAGCGTGTATTACTCTGTGAGTGCTGTATTTTTTGGCAAAGGAAGGAGCAAGGAGAGAGTTTTTATTGGTTAGGCATTCATGGTAACAGAGTAATATGGCTCTATAGGTATGGAGTGGGTCTTAGCCCATGGAAATTAAAAAAGTGGACTTCCCACATTGAAAGGCTGAAGATGGAAGTGGGGAGCTGGGAAGTGAACCACACCTACAGATAAAGGAACAAACTAGGTGATAGACTTGCAAAGAATGAAATTCAAAGGGAGGTTGAGCTACTAAGTGTTCTGGAGACATGAGGCCGAGGTTGCATGGAGCTTGGGTGTTTGTTGCTGGTCCATCATTCAGGTATATGTATTTTTAGGGCCAGTACTTGATCTTTGATTATGGTGGATGTTTGAATGAAGTTATGGCTTTCCACCGTTGAATGAGTGTAACTTGCTGATTGCATGTCTTTTGAATATGTAAAGGGTAACTGAATTGAATTGAGAAATGTTTTGTTGCATTGGAATCTCTGAACCCTGTTTTTGTTAAAGGGTTCTGTTGTATAGGGAATGGCCAGGGGCGGAGCGTCCCTTTGCAATAGCCCCAAAATTTTTAAAATTTTTTATATATTATATATTTTTTAATAATTTTTTAAAATAATTTTTTATTGAATAATTAATATAATTAAAAATAACAAAATAACATTACAAGTCCCATTCAATTGTACTCAAATTTTTATTTTTTTTAATTTTTGAGTTTCTCCACCAATATTTTCTTTTTTTTTTGTCCTTGTATTGTGAAATTATAAAGAGATAATATTTTTATTTAATTTTTTTATTTATATTATTATTATTATTATTTATATTTATTTTTTTTTCAATTCTATTCTATTTGCTCATATATTTTAAGTTTTTATAAATTTTCTTTTTTAAATTTCTATGAATCATCAATCATATTTTTTTTCTATTATATGATTATATCTCCTACTTGTCATGATTTTTTTTGTGTTATGTGGATTTTATTTTTAATGATTTTAATTTTTAAAAATTAAAAAATTGTTATATATATAATTTTCAAATATAGGTTCTAGTGTGCATTATTGGTTATTGTTTAAAATTTCACTAATATATTATTTTTTTATTAATCTTAATTATATAAGAAAAAATTATCTTGAGTATATGCTTTTAATATGCTTTACGTTTTATATTTAGTTAAAAAGAAATTATCTTGAGTATAATAAAAAATTATTAATTTTGTATATTGTATTTAACTATTTATATTTTTTATATTATAGTTTGATATTTAATATTATAAACTTCAATATAATATAATAAAATAAGAATATTGAATGTTAACTACATCAATTTTTTAGTTATTTATATTGAAAAAGATAAGACTTCGAAATAAAATGAATAAAAAGTTTCTTATAAATAATTTAATTGTTTATATTAAAAAAGATATTACCATTGACGAACAAAACTTTCCTAAAACAATATTGTAAGTTTTTTTTTATTTTTTTATTTACATGTCTTATAAAATTATTATCTATTATAAATCTTTTGATTATTAATGATTAAGTTCAATATATTAATTTTAAAAATTTTTAACTTTTATTCTTCTTAACGTTTAGGCTCCTCAATAAAAATTGGCCAGCTCGGGTAGGACACTTTTGATTTTGTGCAGGCTGTGAGTATGGATTTTAAGTTGACGTGGGTCTGATGTATAACAACTTAACATCTCGTGCGTTGCTCTATGTCTTAGCAGGGAACACATTATTCCTTATTTTTGAATGAAATTTTAAGTTTCAAAGAAAAAATAGAGATGTGATCTTTATGTGATCTTATGGTATCCATACTTAGTCTTTTAAGTTCATGTGACTAAAATTTCGCAAAATAATAAGATATTGTTATTTCCTTGACATTTATGTTGAGCCAACAGGAGTAATTTTTTTTTTTAAAAAAGAAACGCTTATTGTAAACCTTGAACTAATACGGGTAATTCTTTTTATATAGGTTTTGCTCTTCCAAAACATTGTAATCATTAGACATTTAGAAATAGAGTTATATGTTGGTCCTTTCATTAATTCAACAACTTCCATATAAAACAAAAGCTCAGCAGATGAAGAACATCATTATCCCCTTCATAGCCTTAAGTAGTTGCTCTGTTTTCCTTATGAAAAACCAGCAGCTCGCTTGCTTGAAAGAAAGTATGTGAGGGACTACGCAGCTAGCAGTACAATTCCTGGCCCAAGTCAGGGTTCACTTTTTGTCTATGGAAATGGAGTCTCTTTTTATAATAAATTTGATTTCATTTGACACTTTGTTTAAGAAGTTGTAGCCTAATCTCAGCCACATACATGAGTAAAATGAAACAAAGGCATTTACTTGGTTAATTAATTGATTGTTAGCCAACTTGATGGAAATCAAATAATTAAAAACCAAAAGAAAATATCATCAAAAACAGCGGCCAAAGCCTTTTGCCCTTTATATACTTGACGTTCCTTCCAACTTTTATCACGTAGTCTTTGAGTTGATGGCCTTGGAGTAGTAATGTCTTCTTCTTATAATTACTAGTCATTATACAGTAATGGGATTTTTTTAATAAAACATTTATATAATATATTGCCTCATTGTAAATTACGTGGACTTCAATAAGTTAAATGTTGAGAAAGGTAAATTATGAAAAATTATTCAGTAAACTGTAGGATAGGCGTGACAAGACTGCACCCATGTTGGTACCAGTGACTGCAAAAGGATAGGCGAGAAGCTAAGGGTATGACTAGTACTTAAGCTTTTTAAGAGAAATTTTGATCTTCTTTAGTTCAATACTAATTCCCAGGGTTTGTTTCTGTTTCTTGTGAATGCAGGACTTGGTTCCTTGTGTTCCTATTTTATTCAAGGATGAAAAGACTATACCCTGGAGGGGAAAGAGAGATTAGGAACTGAACTCTGACGTATCGGATGCCAATGTGAAATCTCTAGACACTTTGTTGAGGTTGCAATGTAGGCAAGACAAGATTATTGTTACTTGTAAATCTCCATTCCTTGAGAGAGAGGGAGAGAGAGAGAGCAATCTTTATTTATCTTAAGGGCCAAGGATGGTTTGCAAAGATGCCTTCCTTGAAGAGACATGGTCAAGTGGTGATGGAGGTTAAATGCAACAAGCTCATTAGTTTTGCCTATGCTTTCCCAATCCTTGTTTATTCAAAACAGTTCCCTTCTCAGCTGCATTAAAATATAAAAACCTGCTTGATCACTGTATGACATTGTTTACAATCATCATTATTGTTAATATCTGCAATATGACATGCTGCCGGTCTAATCATCGATCCCAAAAGACAGGAAACCATAAACTTCTCGAAGCTAAATTCTTCTAGATATTGTTCTCTTTATTCATCTACATTACATGATGAATCAAAATTCTTGGACCCCCTGGTTTTCTCATGCTTTGGCCTGCAAAAGAGAGCGCACGTGATTAGGAATAACAGAAATCAATCGTTCTCAAGACAACGTACTCTAATTAAGAAGAGGAGAAACCAAGCATATTGGCCCCAGTGTCAACATGGGAGGAAGCCGAAGTTTGATCACATTTTGGCCTCTCCGTTAG
Source organism: Theobroma grandiflorum (assembly GCA_036013995.1). Classification (NCBI taxonomy): domain Eukaryota; kingdom Viridiplantae; phylum Streptophyta; class Magnoliopsida; order Malvales; family Malvaceae; genus Theobroma; species Theobroma grandiflorum. The sequence goes on from CP142133.1 coordinate 35,153,935, forward strand.
CCAGGGATGCTTTGGCTGGAGGATTTGTTGTGAAAAAATTTGAAAGGCGGAAATGGGATGGGAAAATGGAAGTGGAAGAGAATGAAGAGTTTGAAGTCAAGGTTCCTCCTGGGTTAGTACTTCTATTCCCAAGTCAAAATGCAGTTGGAGTCGATGACCTTAAGTCTATGGATTTTGAGGTGAAGAATTTGATCGTTTTGGACGGGACATGGTCGAAGGCGGAGAGAATTTACAATGAGAACCCCTGGTTGAAGCTTTTGCCACATTTGAGATTGGATTTGGACAAGATGAGCTTGTATAGTGAAATAAGGCATCAGCCGAAGGCAGGATATTTGTCAACCATTGCGAGCATTGTGTATACCTTGAAGGCTTTGGGAGACAATGTCGATGGATTGGACAACTTCTTGGATGTTTTTGAGTCCATGGTTGGGGATCAGAGGCAACTTAAAGATGAAAGGTTGAGCAAAGCCTCCGAAGATCGAATCTACTAATTTTTGCATTCTCAGTTAACATTGTTTCAAACTGAGGTGGTGCATACAAATTTGCAAGTGATAACATGTGTTGTAACTATTGAAATACTGAACAACTATTCTTGCAGTGGCTTCAGACTTGTTCCTTATAAATTGTTTATATGTACTGTTTCTAAAATTTATGTAGCTTTTGGCTTTCTCCATAGCCATTAACTTGCAATGTTTAACCTTGCAGGCTTTGACCAATGTTAAGATAGTCGTATGCTAACTTTGCAAAGTTACTGTCTGCAAATTGCAGCCTTATAGCAATACTGATGTTAAGCTTAAATGAGAAGAACAATGGCTTGCAATGAATGGAAAGCAAGATAACTCAGACTAGAAAGCAGCTTCATCTGACCATTTTCCAGGTCTAGGCAGAAAGTCTAAAAAGGCACACAGCTGCTAGCAGGGACATAATTGAATATACAAAAATTAATGGAGAACCAATCAAGAAACTTGTAATCACTAAAATTCCCCTCAATGAATAGTTAGTTTTAAAATCATCCTCTTCCTCATTTTTTCCATTTCCAAGACTGCCATTAGCAACCAATCTTTCTTCTTCCAGAAAGAATGCAAAAATTCCTCTCACGTCCACCTTCAGCCCCACCGAAACCCTCCTTATCTTGTTTCTTCTCCCACTCTCTCTCCAAAACCACTTACGACCCTCCTTTTTCCCCTATTTCCAAGCCCCCTAAACCCCCAAAATCGAAACCAAAGCCACCCAATTGCACCACCAACCGAAACCCGACTCCTCCTCTCAAGTCAAACCTCCCATTTGACTTCAGGCACTCGTACTCCGAGACCGACCCCAGCCTTGAGCCCATTGGGTTCCGAGAACCCAAAAGGTTTTCTCCATTTGGGCCAGGCAAGCTTGACAGGGAATGGACTGGGACTTCCGCTCCGGCCCGGGATGAAGTGGATGGTTGTCGGGTCGAGGAGGAGTGGACACGGGTACTGGGAGAGCCACTTACGGAGGAGGAAGTTGAGCAGATGGTTGAAAAGTATCGCCATAGTGATTGTTATAGGCAAATCAATCTGGGTAATTCTCTTTCCACCTTTTTTTGTTTGAAAGTCTGTATTTTTAATAATAAAGTGAGAGCTTTTCTTGTCTTTATATGATTTAGTTAAGTTGCTGGTGTATTCATATGAACTGATTAAGTTAACAACTTTGCTGGATAGACAGAACTTAGGTAAGCTTCATTGGTAATAGCTTGGAATCTACTTGCATTACGCTTTCTTTTACTTGTTGCTGGAATGAAAGGTGGGATTTTAGAGATTTGTGTATGTGTGTGTGTGTGTGTGTGTGTTAGGGAAGAATGGGGGTCACTCACAACATGTTGGATGACATTCACAATCATTGGAAGAGGGCTGAAGCTGTAAGGATCAAGTGTTTGGGAGTGCCAACTCTTGACATGGACAATGTCTGCTTCCACCTTGAGGTTTGAACTAAGAACAGTCTCCCATCAGTTTGATGATGTGTTTTGTTCTTTTGGGATTTGGGATTATTATTAGCTGATCTAGTTGGTAGTATTTCTGTAGGATAAATCTGGGGGGAAGATCCTCTACCGCCACATAAATGTCCTCCTTTTGTATCGTGGTCGAAACTATGACCCCAAGAACCGACCAGTCATACCTCTTATGCTGTGGAAGCCTTATGCTCCTATATATCCGAAGCTTGTGAAGAATGTTGCTGATGGCCGGACATTTGAAGAAACCAAGGAAATCAGAAACAGAGGACTCCACTCTCCTGCTCTTATGAAACTTAGTAAGTTAGTTTCCTGGAGAAATTTCTAGTTTGATCTTGTTGTGGTGATGATGGCTTATAAAGTGATTGATGATATCAATGGATCATTCAAGTAAATACTGATGGTTCAATTTTATGTTCAGCAAGGAATGGCGTGTATGTAAATGTAGTGGCAAGAGTCAGGGAGGCCTTCCAGACTGAAGAGGTAGTTAGACTAGACTGCACCCATGTCGGTACGAGTGACGCAAAAGGATAGGTGTGAAGCTAAGGGTATGGCTGGTACTTACAAGCATTTTGAAAGAAATTTTAATAGTTCAATACTAATTCCCAGGGTTCGTTTCTTTTTTTCTGTGAATGCAGGACTTGGTTCCCTGTGTACCTATTTTATTCAAGGATGAACAGATTATACTCTGGAGAGGAATGAGAGATCAGGAACTGAACTCTGACATTTCGGATGCCAATGTGAAATCTCTGGATACTTAGTTGAGGTTGCAATGTAGGCAAGACAAGATCATTGCTACTTGTAAATCTCTAGCTTGTTAGCTTTTCCAATGCTTCCAATCCTTGTTTATTCAAGACAGTTCCCTCTCAGCCGCATTAAAATATAAAAACCTGCCTAATCACTGTATGACATTGTTTATAAGCGTCATTATTATTTTTAATATCTACAATATGACAAGTTGCTGATCTATCTGACCATAATCCATTAATCCAGCGATCATGGATCTCAAAAGACAGTAAATCATTGACTCCTCTGAGCTAAATTCTTCCAGATACCGTTCTCTCTTTCGTTATCTGCGTTACATGATGAATCAAAGTTCTCTAACCCCTGGTTTTCTCATGCTTTTGCCTGCAAAAGAGAGCGCTTGTGATTAGGAATAACAAAAATCAATCATCGTCCAGACAACATACTCTAATTAAGAATTTAAGACCTCTGTTTAGGAGGAGACACCAACCATATTGGCCCCAGTGTCAACATATATGGATTATTCTCCACTAACTACAGCACTCCCTGGAACCCTCACACATTTGGCAGGTCATTCATCTCTATATGTAAGGAGGAATTCAACTATCACAGATTGAAAAGATTCAGCTACCACAGAAATCTTGTAAGAGGAACTGAGTAGGTGCTACAAGATGGTATAACGACCAGATCTAAGACACCAAACATCAAATATTCAAGAGTTAGATAAATAGCACAGACCCATGGGTAATACATCCTAGACCAGGGCAACCAACCTAGAAGACTACATAATTAGCAGCTAATCAACACCCTTTTTGTGTGTACGCATGTTCCATTTTTTGCCCCCTTAAGAATCGTCACATGCTAGAGCTCCAGAAGAATTCCAAATCTTACATGCAGTGCTTCTAATTATGATATGCTAAGACCTTGTCACTATGGAAAGTATACCCTGTAAGCAAACAAAAAATTCACATGTGAACAATCCAGACAAACAATATATGTCCATATACCTAGTCTTCTAATTCCGATCAATCATAGTCCTACAGGCAAAATATTCAGAACATAAAAGATGTTAAAAAATTAGCGATGGCAGCTCCAAGAGCATTGATGGGCTGTACGGGCGTGTGGAAGATGATGATGGAGAAGACTATGACAGATATAAGTTTCATGGTGTTGCCAGTGCTAAATGTCAAGGGAGAGATCTCACCAAGGGACATGTTTGACACCTGATTGCAGAGTGTTTCGTCCTTTCAAGCACAACTTTTTGTGGTGTTCTCTCAAACGCTCGAGGGGGTGTAGTGTAATAAAATAAAATGTTAATTTAGAAACTAGTCCAATATGCTTCAAGTGTGTGTATATATACGTGTACATGTTCCATAAGTGATATAAATATACAAATTAACTTAACCCTAGACAGAGCCAACTTCCATATCCATATTCCGGATTTTCAGAAAGAAGTCATTAACAATGGCTGCGCAAGAGAATCTGAAATTGTTCAGTGCGGCAAGGTCAGGGAACTCAAAAGAGTTCTGGGAATTAATTGGACATGATGAAGCGAAAGTAGAAGATGCAATAACCCCAGAAGGAAACACAGTCCTTCAGTTAGCTGCAAGATTTGGACACACGCCTTTGGTAAAAAAGCTCATCACGCGGTGTCCTTCCCTTGTCTACCAGAGGAATTTCAAGGGAGAAAGGCCGCTGCATGTCGCGGCAAAGGCCGGAAGAGATGACGTTGTTAAATTGTTAATCGATATGACAGATCCATCTGGCTTGCGCATCAGTTGGATCGTAGATAAATCTCGTAATACCCCTTTACATGGTGCTGTCAGGAATGGACATTCTAAGGTAGTGAAGGCGTTCGCTGAAAGAGATCCATTTTCGTTACGCTGGGTTAATGATGCAGAGGAATCCCCACTTTTAATTGCTATTGATATGAGGTTTACGAAGCTTGCAGAAGCAATCATAGATTTGGATGAATCTACGGTTGATTACCGTGGAAACGACGGCCAAACTTCTTTGCATCGTGCCGTCATGAGGCAAGATTTTGGTGAGCTCCTGAAAGATTCACCTTTTACAACTCTCCTCCACTCCCCTTTAAGAAATATAGTTAACCCTACTATCTTTCTCTGTTTTTTTTTTTTTTTTTTGCTAGATATCATGACAAAAATAATGAATTTGAAAGAGGATCTCGTTGGACAGCAAGATGAAAGGGGAAGGGCTCCCCTTCACTATGCTGCAGCCTTGGGTCACCAAAAAATGGTGGGGCTGTTAATCCATAAAAACCCTTTGATTGCATACAAAGGAGACGAAAAAGGGAAAATACCTCTTCACTTGGCAGCAGTGAATGGGCAAACACGTCTGATAAAAGCATTGCTAGAGCCTTGTCCAGAAACCATCGAGAGTGTTGACATTATGCAGCAAAATATTCTTCATATTGCAGCCGAGAATGGAAATGTGGGTGCGGTGTCATGTATTCTGAAGCTACCTGAGATGGAAGATTTGGTTAACTCTCCATTCTCTTAGTACTTGGCAGAATATAGTGGAAGACAATCCATTTCTGTTTATTTTTCGATTGATGAAGATATTTGTTGACAGACAGGTTTATTTTCTCCTTAAATATTTACGCAGAGCTCCTTAAATATTTACGCAGAGGTGTAAGAGGTCAGGTCAATAGAGTCAATAGTCCACTGCACTTGTTCCTTGACAGAAAGCATGCGATCGAGCTGTTATAGCTCGAGTTGGAGTCCTCAGCGTTTAGGAATTACAATATGTACAAGAAAAAAAAAGGTCATGTTGTTCAACTTGCTATTCAATTTGCTGTTTAAAGCGTGTGGGTTGCTTTGGATGAGTACAATATATAGGTTTGTGGACTGCCTTGCAAAAGGAAGGAGGGATGAGATTGAATTCGAGAAGAAATTAGAGCAGTATCATGGCTTCAACGGTTTCATCGTGGTTTGAGGTGTTTTATGTTGTGTTGATTTGTAGCTATTTCTATCTTTGTATATGTGTTGTTAAGGTTTAGACAGTTGTAGGGCTTACAATTGTGGGCAGATTTGATTGTCTGTATGTAACAATGTCTTGTATATAGGTGTTGTAATATCCCTTAAAAACATATATATATATATATATTAAATTATAAAGGACCACATGGGCAGCCGCCCATGTGGTCAAATAAAAAAAGAAAGAAGGCTAAATGAGATTTGGAAGAAGACAAAAGTAAAAGAAAGAGTTGAGAGTGGGTGGGGGCCGGATAGACAAATGACTAAGAAGGAGACAAGTGAAAAAACAAAAAAAAAAAAGGAGAAAGGACAGAAAAGAGAAAGAAAGATAGCTGAGAAAGATCGAGAAAATAGAGAGAAAAAAGAGAGAAAAAGAATAGAAGAAGAGCCAAGTTGAGGGGGGCGTTGATTTCGGTCAATTTAAAGAGGAAAAAGAGAGTGATTTCGCTACGGTTTTAAGGAAGGAAGAAAGCTAAAATTCAACAGTCTTTAAGGAGGTATGAAACTGATTTTTTTTAGCTAATTGCTGTCTAAATCTTTGTGAATTTTATGGTTGGAAATTTAGTTAAAAGTCTGTTGTTTTTGGAGGCTTAAAGGTGCGATTTTCATGGCTGATTTCTTAGTTGTTTTGACTGTCAATTGGTGCAGAAAATTTAAGCTTTGTGTTGTTGAAAATTGGACAGAAATGGAGTTGAAATTCTGCTAGTTTGGGGGTTAAAAAGTGCTACTACGGTGAGTGAAACGGGAGGAAGAAAGGGAGGAAGAAAAGGAGGAGAAAGGAAGAGGGACGGTGGGGCTGCCACCACTGGCGGTAGGGCTACCACCACCGACGGTGGGCCTGCCACGGAGAAAGGAGGAGGCCACGGGCTGGAAGGAAGAGAGAAGCAAGAAGAAAGAAAAAGGTGAAAAGAAAAAAGAGAAAAAGAAAGAAAATAGAAAATGAAAAATGCAAGAATGGGAAAAATAAAAATGGGCTTAAGTGGAAATTAAAAAAATTGGGCAAGGCCCAATGGAGGACTAAAATGTGACAAGGCCCAATAGGAAAAAAAAATATAAATGGGCTTAGCCCAATGGGAAGAAAAAGAGGGAAAGCCCATGTAGAAGGTTAAAAGGAAATAAAGAAATGGAAAATGCCCAAATGGTAAGTTGAAATTATATTTTAAGATTTATGGATAATTAATATTATGTATATTTTAGATAAAAAAAATATGCAAGTTATTTAGGGAATTTTAATTAAATTAATACCTATACAAGCGTATGATTAAGTATATTGGATTTAAATGATTGCTAGGAACGTTTGTCAAGGAGGCAAGCCGAGCAAAATAGGTGACCGAGAAATAAAAATAAGTATATACGCATATGCAAATAGCGATGTAAAATCTCGCTATTTCGAGGTGAGTAGGGGTGTTGACTTTAAAATTTTCATAATATTATCTATGTATAAATATTTTAATTTCAATGCAAAATTGTGAATAACATGTGCTAGTAGAAATTTTAAGAAATGTGGATGCAAAATTATTTTTAAAATTATCTTGACTATATATGTATGTATATTATACGTAAAGCATTTTGAAAATCGGGAAACAAGCCCTTCGCACCGTTTAGCATCAAAATCTTGTGCCTTATAATTTTTGTGTGATATGCATAGTAAATGCATTTGTTAACTAATTTGTTTTATGAAAGCTTCCGAGATCCGGTTTAAGTTTGATTTTTATATAAGTGCTTACACCATGACAAATAACATGAAAAACAAATTTATTAGTTTATACGAATTTTGATTTTAAAGAATTTAAGAAAATAGTCTCGAGAAATTTATTATGATTTTGAAAAGCACTTTTTGACAATTTGATGGCATCGAGAGTAGGGCGGATGTCACATCGGTTAAGTGTGACCCTCGTGCACGAGTGAACTCTAGCTAGAGACATTTTCGGGTCACCGACAGGCTGTTAGACATGGCTGGGGCCATGGTCTGTGATATATGTGGCAAGGCCACAGATGATTTACGAGGTTGCGACCGCTTGATATCTCCGATGTCGGCCAACATCATTGAGATTGCCATGGCATTATATGAGAATCCGGTGGAAGCGATGGTCCCGGATGTTATTACGTGGATGCGAGTCCATGTGTTGATGTTATGTTTTCCTACTCGAGAGCATTGTGAATTTTTCGAAACGTACTTTTATGCCTGGTGAAGACTTAAGATTTTCTCTACAGCTCCCTTTATTTAAACAAGCTTTCAGTGCTTATTTATTGATCAGGAAGTGATTTGTATCCTTTATAATTTGATTTGTTTACAAGCTACATGTTTTGGGAGCATGCATGCTTTTATCTTACCATTTGTATTTAAACGATAAGTGGGATTTTCGATATTTCACCTTGAATTATTACACCTGATTTCGGCATTGTTTTGTCAAAAAAATTAAATGTTGCATGATGATTTTACCGCATCATTTTTATAAGGCACGAACCTCCCTTTTAATTAAATTGAATTTCGATAATCTTGTGATTTATTATTCAAATGATCAGCTAATTGCTTATTTCTCATTTACGTCCTACTTGCTGAGCCAATGATCACTGAGTATGTGAGACTCACACCCCTTTTATTTTCCTTTTTGCAGACAGAGATCGGCCTAGCGCGTAATCATCGGTGTGCTCAGTTTCCTACGGATAGGTAAAGGCATCTCTTAGCCCGCTCTGAGTCGCTCCGCTGTCTAGAGTTCAGTCAAATAGAATTTCTACATGTTATTAGCATTGTCAATTCCTATTTATACATTGTTGAAAACTTTGTATTTTAAATATAATTGCTATTACTGGAAATAGAATACCAATAGGGTATTATTGTTATTATTAATCATTTAAATACGTCTTAGTATATTTGATAAATGTCTCGAAAAAAAATTGATCTCTCATCAAATCCTGATATCTCATTATGGTAAAAAAATAAATAAAATTCACTCTTTATTTCTATAAAAATAATAAATTCTCAAAATAATACCAACCTTTTATTTCCTTGAGAATAAAATCTCATTAATAAAATGTCTAGATTTGTACATAGAAATTAATCCATCAGAAAACCACATTACAGTCCGGCAAACTAACCCCATAGAGAATCCTAAAAAACAAATAAAACAGAGATACAAGCCAAGATGAAATAAAAACATCACAGTACCATAACCCAAACGATTACTGAATTACAGAATAATCCAGACAGCATTACATAAAGCAATAAATCTCCATATATGATTGGCATAAATAGTGCATCACCAAAAACACCCTCACGTCCCTGGCACCTACACATCACAGAAGCAATGTGCACCTTTCCAATGCGGCTCACACCCCAGAAAAAAAACATAAGCTCGGCTACCATATATACATTATCATGGAGCAAAGAACATGTCTTGTCTTTCCACACCAAACTTGGCCAATGAGTCGGCAAATGTATTTGCTTCTCCCAAAGTAGTAATCCTCTACATCATTGGAAATATTTCAATGAATCCATGGCCTTGTTGATTAATCAAAAGTAAAATTGGAACAAATAACCAAAAGTAAGTCCTTAAGATAAATAATCAATTAACCAAAAGTAAAATTGAAACAAATAAAAATATAACACAATTACCTTCAACTGAGACTCAGATTGTGGAGTAAGTCCTTGTTGATTTTGGGAATGAATCATTACTGTTGCATGCCATCTTTCAAAGATGAACACTTGACAAAATAGTTTTTTGGACAAAAGCTCCTCAGCTGTTCTAAGTTTTTGAGTCTTAAATCCTCTAACCGAGGGAGGTAAATAACGTGACTATCCATTTCTTTTGCCTCGTGCCCATCCATTTTTTTTGCCACGTCGAAGACACGCATTAACTGGGGGCAATCAGTTATCCCAAGCGATTCCAAGTTAGGAAGTCTTTGAGTAAAAGTGACCGGAAACACGTATTTCAAGCTTTTGCATTTAGCTATCTCAAGACTCTTCAATTTTGGCCACAAAGGATCGCGATCCTCGTCCAAAACTACTTCATCGCTATTTTCTGCTTCTATCATAAAATGTTCCAAAGAGTTGCAGTTCTGTATATCGAGTTCTTCTAGGTGCGTCAAAGTTTGAGCAAGAATAGATGAAAAGAGATATACCAGTTTACTACACTCCTGAATTTTCATAGTCTTAAGATTTCCGAGGTTAACAATATGGGTGGGTCCTCTCCATATCCAGCTCAATTTTGGTAATGACTTCAGCTCCAAACGGGTTAAACTTGAAAGTGCTGTTATCTGATTTTTCTCACATAAAAAAAAATATAAATTCATTAATTAATAAATATTGAAATATGAATTCATTATATTTATAAACAAAATTTAAATATTGGGAAGACATACAATATTAAAAAAATGTAAAAAAAAAGTATTAAAAGTCAATAATTTAAAAAGATTATAGAGTAATTATTTATATATTTGATAATTTAACCAAAAAAAAGATGATTAGATAAAGCACAAATGAGAGCATTATTTAAGCAAAAATAGAGAGAGATGAGGTACCTCTTGCTCATCCATCTCTTGGGCAAAAGTAAAGACTTGTTCTATTTCATTGCATTGAGATATCTCAAGTTTTTCTAGATGCAACAGACGACAAGATGAGAAGATAGATTTCATTCTATCGCATTTCTGAATTGTTACATCCTTCAAATTTTGTGAGCTTGCATGATTAGGCCGTTCTTTCGACATTCTCCTCAATGCTGGTAGCAAATACTGCTTCAGACAAGTTAAATTGAAAGTGATGTTACTAGATTTTCCTCACATAAAGAAAAATATAAAATATATTAATTTATAAATACTAAATTATGAATTTATTGTATTTATCAAAAAAGTACTTAAATATTAAGAAAACATACATTTTTTAAAAAAATGTAATAATGGAAGTCTTAAAAGTCAATATTTAGAAAGATTATATAATAATTAATTAATTATTTAATAATTTAACAAAAAAAATTAGATCAAGAACAAATGAGAGCATTATTTAACGGAAAAATGGAGAGAAAAGTGGTACCTCTTGCTCAGCCATTTCTTGGGCAAATGCAAAGACTGGTTCTAATCTACTGTATATAAATATCTTGAGTTGTTCTAGATGCAACACACTTTGAACAAGGCAAGGTGCATGAGAAGATATTTTTGTGTTTCATGTTGATATCAGTTAGAGTAATATTTTTCACATTGCAAAACAGCTCCATAAATGCATATAATGAGGACGAGAAATCCCTAATTCTCAAGGTTCCCCCCTCCATATTGTCAATATTTACAGCTATATTGTAGCTTTGCAATTTAGGGAACACAGTTTTCTTAGAAATATTGATCAGTAGAAACTTTCAGTGTCAATCCAGTCAAACTCTCAGTGTCGGTGTCAATCCATTGCTACAGGGGTATAATACCTCAAGATCCTTTTGTACATTTCAGGGGTGATCTTCTGACCACCCATATTAATGCATATTAACTTTCAGAAAAAAAAAAAAGAAAAAAAGATAGAATTAACTTGCTAACTAATGTGCAATTCTTTTTTTTTCTTTAATTCATGAGTTCTGAGTTTTATATTCATAAAAAATAAAGAGTATAAAATTTTTTTAATGGCAATTTTAAGACACCCTTATAAACAAGGGTTGAAAAGATTCGAGTCAAAAGCAAAATCTAGAATCATAATTAAAAAAAAAAAGAGTATATAAAAAGTACCTTTAGTTGAGTTTGTTGGTCAACTTCTATTTGATTGGCGAAATTTATCAATTTAGGACAGTTTAAAACTTCCAACTTCTTCAAGGATGGCAATGTGATGAGAAAATTTTCTGAGCAAAAGAAGTTTAAATTCATCAAGTTTTCAAGTCGTAGATCTTGTAAGCAAGGAAGTGCAATGGCACCGTCAACTCCATTCTCTTCTCTTGTCACATTGAAAACTTGTTGTAATTGAGGAGAATCGGTTATCCAAAATGATTTCAATCGTGGAAGAACTTGACCCGAAGGGACTTGAAAAACATTTTCCAGTCCAAGACAATGACTTATTCCTAGAGTTTCCAATTTTGGCATGAGAGGAGGATGGGGATAGGCTTCTGATTCTATTCCAACGTCACATTCCAACTCTGTGATAATGTGTTGCAATCCATCGCAGTTATCTATCTTGAGTTGTTCTAGGAGCATCAAGCTTTGAGCAAGGGATGGTGAGAAGAGATATTCCAATCTATTGCAATAACTAATTTCTACAAACTTCAGGCTTTGGAGGCTGACAAAATGGGTGGACCCTTTCCATATCCACTTCAATTCTGGTAATGAGTGCAGCGCCATGAGTGTTAAATTTGACAGCAACGACCCTTGATTTTCTTCTGTATCATGAAGAAACTCATCTATTTGAAATATTTCTTGCAATTGGCCACAATTAACAACTTTCACTTCCTTCAGATTTTGCGGCGTGGGAGATAAAGAGACCATTTCCATGCAATTCCTTGCTTCCAACTTCTCTAGTTTTTGTAGAAACCCCTTTGGTAACTGACCGTTGCACAACATTTTCATGCCAGTCATATCTTCTATGACCAATTCCACCAAATTGAAGAAGGCATTGGTTGAGACAAACCCTTCTGTTGTATCAATCAAGCATTCCAGATCCTTGCCATCTTTAAGTGCAAGAAAAGTTAATTCATTCAGTCCCTTTGGATCTACATTTGGAACCAAATTTTTCTGATGCATGACTCCTTTCAAGGTAAGATTTTTGGCGTCGTATGATAACTTCCATCCATGCAATCCGACGTCCTGATAAATTCACAACAAAATAGAAGATACTAGATAAGTTAGAAAGATAAATAAAATTAATAGAATTTAAAGATTCATGCCAAAAAAATTTATCCTTTTCAATGAAAGATTATTAAAGTAGACAAAAAAAAGCCAAAGCTTATATAAATAGTGTATATTATACTTACAAGTAGATGTGAAAGTAGTAAAAGTTATTGATGGAAAACATGTTATCTTATGAGATAAATAATCAATTTATAATTACCGAAAGAAAAATTGAAACAAACAAAAATATAACAGAAGCACCTTCAATTGAGACTGCAACGTAAGTCCTTGTTGATCTTGGGAATTAGTCATTAATTGGGGTTGACGACCATTATTGCAATCTTCCGACCCTTTGAAAGATGGCAACATGACAGAATAGTTGCTTGGACAAAAGCTCCTCCAGTTTTCCAAGTCTTCAAGTCTTAAAAACTGTAATTTAGGGAGAACAATATCGTGATTATCCTCTTCTTTTGTCATGTTGAAGACATGCAATAGTTGAGGGCAATCAATTATCTGAACTGATTCCAAGTACGGAAGTCCTTGAGCCAAAGTGATGGGAAACACGTATCTCAAGCTTTTGCAACTAGCTATCTCAACAGATTTTAATTTCTTCCAGCACGGAAGATAGCGATCCTTGTTTGAAACTATTTCATCACCATTTTCTGCTTCGGTGATTAAATGTTTCAAAGAGTTGCTTTCCTTTATCTTGAGTTCTTCCAGATGCACCAAAGCTTGAGCAAGGGTAGGCGAAAAGAGATATTCCAGTTTAGAACATGACCAAATTCTCATAGTTTTAAGACTCTCGAGGTGAACAAGATGAGTGGGTCCTCCCCATATGCACCTCATTTTTGGTAAGGAATCCAGCTCCAAACAAGTTAAATTTGAGAGCGATGGTTGCTGATTTTTCTCACATTTAAAAAAAAAAAAGAAGTGTTAAAACCAATAATTTAAAAAGATTAGATAGTAATTATTCATATATTTGATAATTCAAAAAAAAGACAATTAAAAACAGAATATATGAGAGAATTATTAAAGGAAAAATGGAGAGATAAGAGGTACCTCTAGCTCAACCATTTCTTTGTCAAAAGCAAAGACTTGCTCTAATTTTTTGCATTCACATATCTTGAGTTTTTCTAGATGCAACAGACTTTGAGAAAGGCAAGGTGAGAATATAGATTTCAGTTTATCACAACCATCAACTTCTATATCCTTCAGACTTTGTAGGCTTACATGATGAGTTGGCTCTTTCCATATACTCTCCAATGCTGGTAATGACACTAGCTTCAAGCTTCTTAAATTTGAGACCGTTCGTGTCTGACTTTCTTCCTTTCCAAGGAGCCCATTCATTTGAAACACTGATTGTAACTGCTCACAATAGAAAATGCACAATGTTTTCAACTTTTTTAAGAAGCTTATCGGTAATTGACCATGGCACAACTCTTTCAAAGAAGTCATTCCATGAATGTCTAAGTTCACCAAATTAGAAAATGCAGTGGTTGGACTTTGTTCTCGTGTTGTATCGATCAAGCATTCCAGATTATCACAAGATGTAAGCTTGAGAGAAGTTAATTCCTTTAGTCCGCGCTGATCTACATTTGGTACAATATTTGTGTGTTCAATAGTGACCTCGGACAGAGTAAGCCTTTCCACATTGCAAAACAGCTCCTTAAATGCATTTAATGAGGATGAGAAATGACGAATTCTCAAGGTTCTCAAGCTCAGCCCCGCCAAATCGACAAGATATTCATTTACAGCTATATTGTAGTTTTGAAGTTTAGGGAACACAAAGCTTTCTTGAGAACATTGATCAGTAGAAACTCTCAGTGTTAATCCAGTCAAACCAGACAAAGAATTCAGCTCCGATAAGTTGACATTGTTGTCAGTTGTCACGTGTAGCTCTTGGAGTGAGGTCAACCTGTTACAAACAAATACAAAATGTTTTTAATGCAATAATAGCACTTTCAACCGAATGATAAAATAGCAAGGTAATGAAATGAATAAGATAATATAAACTTTTTTATTTCTTCATTCTTAATGCTACTTTTGTACTACAGGTTTCAATGTTTCATAATAATAGGAGTGACCAAAAGCTCATGCTAGAGATATATATATATATATATATACATATATATATATATATACATATATGTTTGTGATAGTCAAAATTAAAATATTTAATAAAATAAATAATAAAAAAAAAGTAAATAACATAAAATTAAATATTTAACTCAAAACAACTAGATAATTAATTTTAATCACATCTTAGTACTACCTTGATAGCAAGTAAGGGAAGAAATTGCTGTCCTGCTCTCTAGAGTAAGAAAAATATAGTGATTTTAGTCTATACAATTCCACTAATTCTTCTGGGAGCTCATGAATGTTAGTATGAAGCAATGCAAGAACCTCAAGGTTTTGCACATATCTCAACGATGAGATGTTCTTGAGCTCGCAATTTATAAAACATAGAGTTCGAAGATTTGTCCAGAATTCAAGTGCTTCCAGGGTGAGTACAACATCTTGGAGAAGCAAAACTTGAAGGGTTGTCATTCTTTCAAAAAAAGCACATGAAACTCTCAATGAATTCTTTCCTTTGAGAAATAAAGTCTTGAGTTTTGAAAATTTCACTTTGTTAGGAAGATGATTAATCTCAATGTTCCATAAGGAAATTGCCTTATAACATTCAAAACTTTCACTCATAGGCCATTTTGTCGATCCATCTTTTCCCATGAATATATTGTCCCCTCTCGATGTTATCCAATGAGCAAAATCACGAACCACTTTGTGCATTTTTATTTTTTCTCTATCGTCAGTTTCCAATAACAAACCAGACTGTTGGAGTATAGATAATGCATTGTAAATTTCCCACCTTAAGGCTTCAACTGAATTAATAGAATGGAACAATCCTTGACCAATCCCACACATAACCAAAATCTCAATTGGTTTTTCAAAATCTTCCGGCAAAAGGTAACACAACAAGAAACATGATTTGACATTACCTTCCAAATAATCATAACTAAGCTCAAGACTGCTATAGATACCTCCACAAACATCTTGATTATCCAAAGCTCTTGAGTCTTTGAGTCGTTGATTTGCTACCATCCACCCATCTAGATTACTACCTTTTAAAGCTTTTGCCACAGTTACAATTGCAAGAGGCAAACCATCGCATCCACGAGCAACCTCCTTGGCTACGTTCAAGGTGGGAGAGTCATCTTCTACATCAGCTTTATCTTTGAATAAAGCCCATGCTTCATCTTCGGATAAGATTTTCAGTTCAAATTTCTCTTGACAATTCATTCGAAAACAGACTTGTTGAAGGCGTGTAGTTAGAAGAATTTTGCAACCCTCGTGTTCACCGCCGAATGGAATTCCTATAGTTTGCAATTCAAGTTCTTTCCAAACATCATCGAGAATCATGAGAATATTCTTCTCGCCTTTTAATCTCCGCCATAACTCTTCTGCTTTTCCTTTTTCTGTACTGGCTTCAAATTTTAAACCAAAGAGTTCTGCAATCCTTGCTCGAATTTCGTTGAGGTTTGGAGTTTGGGTCACTGTAACACTCACAACCTTATCAAAAAGCTTGTCTTCTGTAGTTTGTTTCAGTACTACTTCCGCCAAAGTTGTTTTACCCACTCCTGGCATTCCGTACAATCCAACCATGTTCACACCATAACTTGTTAAAGCCTTCATGATCCCATTGAAAGCTGAATTTGAAGATTCGGAAGGAATGATATCCTGGGGTGTTAGGAACTCTATTCCTTGAAGAGGAGGACGCTGGCCGACTCGTTGAAAATTACAAGTCTCTGCTAAAAGTCGAGATATATAAAGCGTCCTCTTCGCTACTTTGATGCTTAAGCGGTAACGCCAGCCGCAACTAGGACACCAATTGAAACGCTTGTTACGTTCTATTTCTTCTTCCAACCACCGAGCTTCATCCAATTCTTTCTCTGCCTTTGTTAGCCACTCCTCAACGCCCTCCTTAATTACCTCAGTTTGCCTTAAAGCCTCACGGACATCATCTTGCACCTCATCTCTTTTTGATTTAAGTTCATTTCGCCGGTTCTTGAAATCTTCAACAATTTTGCCAGAACGGAAAAAGTAACAGAGATAAGGTGATGTGTATTCTGTTGCCCGGTTTCCCACGCAATTGGCAATACATTCGAGTGCCATTCTTTGATGATCTGAGACTGAAAAACAATTTGGAAGAGTAAAAAGTTTTGCAAATATCTCTCAGCTAATTAAGATGAAAGAATTACTTAATTTGAAAATAGAAAACAAATGTCGCTGCATCTAAATTTGCAAATATAAAACCAACACAAATAAACTAAAGAAGAAAAAGATGAAGATTTACGTACCAACCAAATCTATAGATGAACTTTCAGGAGCCAAGACGGTGAAGGTATTTTTTTGTTTTTGAAGTTCAAAGAAAACTGAAGTAGAAATGAAGTTTGCACTGCAATGATCAGAAGGTCAAGGAATTAAAAAATAACAGACTTTCACTTATCTTCTTATTAATGCGTATAGATAACTCTGCTTCTGATACAAAAGAACTGACGAAACCAGAAAAAGCAAAGTAAACAGAGCAACTCTTAAGGCAAGAAGATTTTTTTTAAAAAAAGTATTCGCCACTCTTTCCCTAAAGCAAAAAGGTGAGCTTACAAAATGATATTGATAGTGGAAAAGGTTCTGAACTCCCTTCTTCAAACTTACCTCTCTATTCTCACCACTTGAATGTGAAAGGGTAAGAGAC
The DNA here is from genome assembly GCA_036013995.1 of Theobroma grandiflorum. Taxonomy (NCBI): domain Eukaryota; kingdom Viridiplantae; phylum Streptophyta; class Magnoliopsida; order Malvales; family Malvaceae; genus Theobroma; species Theobroma grandiflorum. Next base: position 35,171,192 of record CP142133.1, read on the forward strand.
AAACACAAAGTTTCTAGCTCTCTGCTTCACACAAATGCCATGAGTGGAGTGTAACTGTATAAGATCAAAAGAGTTAATTTGACCATAGAAAATAATTCAGTGCCAATTTGTCGGTAAAGTTTACAGATGTATACTCAAAAGCAAAAACCAAGACAAAAATAAGCCATAGAAGAAGAAGATGCACAAATATACCACTGAAAGATGAAGTTTCAGGAGCCAAGGCCAAGCTTTTCTATATTGATTGAAGAAAACTCAAGTAGAAATCAAGTTTGTGCTGCAATAACCGGAAGCCCACTAGCAGAGGGAATTAAGAAACAACAACTATCTGTCAATCTAAGATGAAAAAAACAACTTAAATTGAAAATAGAAAATATGTGTCAATGCATCTAAACTTGCAAATATCTATACTCAAAGCAAGACAAATAAACCACAAAAGAAGAGGATTAACATTTACATACCAAAGGAAATATACATGAACTTTGAGGAGCCAAAGACAGAGCTTCTATCTTGATCCCGGAAATATATCACAGACACCGACAAAGTCGGTGAAGGTTTTTTTCTTTTTTTTTAGTTCAAAGAAAACCGAAGTAGAAATAATAACCTTTGCACTGCAATGATCAGAAGGCCAGGAAATTAAAAAAACAGAAAGACTTTCACTTATCTTCTTTAGAATGCATGCAGATTACAATTCTACTTCTGATAAAAAAAACAGTTGAATATGGAAAGCATAAACTTTTACTGCATGTTTGGTTGGCGGAATGGCTATGCCATTCCCCCTCTATTCCCATGGCATAGCCATTCCGATGTTTGGTTGACGGAATGCACAAGGAATAGGAATTCCTAAGGAATTCCTATTCCTTGCAGTAGGGGAGAACACGGTAATAGCCATTACCGTCTCCCCCCTCAGTAATGGCTATTCCGTGCCTTAAGGAATAGCAAATAATCTGTCAAGACTAAAATACCCTCATCACTTTGGGTTAATTACAAGTATGTCCCTATAAAAGCTTAATTTTCTCTCTCTTCGAATTTTCTCTCTCTTCGAATTTTCTCTCTTCCTCCTTCTGTCTCTCAACCGAGCTTCATCGGTCTTCCTCCCTGTTCCTCCCTGTTCCTCCCTCTTTCATGACCGAATGTGGTCGGAAAGGGTCCATAGAATACCTTTCCGACCAGATTCCACCGAGATCTGGCCTCAAAGGCCAGATCTCGCCACGGGAAGCACCGGATCTGGTGCTTCCCCTCCAGATCCCGCGGTTGGATCTGGCACTCCATGGCCAGATCCAACGCCGGGAAACGCCGATCTGGCGTCCTAGTGGCCAGATCCGGCCACACGGTGCGCCAGATCGGCGCAAAATGACACCGGTCGCCTTTCCGGCGACCGGACCTGGTGAAGAAGAAATAAACGAGTAAAAAAAAGGAAAAAGTAAAAAAAAAGAAAAAATATTTATAAATATTAAAATATTAATGTTTTATTTATTAAATTATTAATATATTAAATTTTTAATGAATATAAATAAAAATAAAAATATTAATATTTTATATATAATTTAAATATTATTAATTTTAATATGATTAAAATGTTAAAATATTAATGTTTTATTTATTAAATTATTAATATATTAAATTTTTAATGAATATAAATAAAAAATAAATATTTAATGAAAAAAATATTTATAAATATTAATATATTTATGTTTTAAATATTAATATTTTATATATAATTTAAATATTATTAATTTTAATAAGATTAAAATATTAAAATATTAATGTTTTATTTATTAAATTATTAATATATTAAAATTTTAATAAATATAAATAAAAAATAAATATTTATTGTATTAATAATTAAATTATACTAAAATATTAATATTTAAATTATTAATTATTAATATTTTAATTAAATTATAAAATATTATTATCCTAAAAAATAAAATAAATAATAAATAATCATATATAATAAAGGGTATTTTTGTCTTTTTATTTTCTATTCCTACTCTATTCCAAAGTTATTGTTACCAACCAAACACTGCATTAAGTAGTAATAACCATTCCTACTCTATTCCATTAACTGAACCAAACAAAGTAATAACTATTCTTTTCTATTCCCACCATATTCTATTCCCACGTAATAGCTATTCTATTCTATTCCTGTCTATTCCGCGAACCAAACGTGCTGTTAAGGCAAAGACTTCTTTTCTTTTGAATCTCTTTTTCTTTTTATTGTTGCTATTTTTCTTATTCAAATCCTTAGTTGGGCCCCAACATCTTTTGCCTTATCATTGACTAATTCTCTCTCAGCAAAACTAAGTAAAAATAAAGAAAAGAAAAGAGCGGAGTAATGGAGATGCTCTGCTAGGGACTCTAGTTGGTTTCCAAGAAGTTTATGGAAAGAGGATGGGAAATGCGAGGATGTTTAGGGTGCGTTGGTGCGAGGGATATGATGTTATATTTTTTATAATATAGTTAATTAAATTATATTATAATATTTATTTTGTAACATATCATTATAACATAAGATTGTAATGTAATTATATTACGGTCAATGGATATGACGTAATTGCAATCACATTACATTATACTCCGTAATATTATTAGAGGTATTTTTATTTTTTAATTTTATTATTTTATTAAAAATATTTTATAATATTTTAATTAAAATAAAATTATATAATATAAAAAATAAAATATAAAAAATTAAAATTTATATAATACAAGTAAAAAAAATTAAAATAAAATATATAATATAAAAATTAAAAAAATAAAATATAAAAAATTAAAATTTATATAATATAAATAAAAGAAATTAAAATATTATATATAATATAAAAAATTATATTAAATAAATAAATATAAATTATACAAAATTATAATAAAAAATGAAAATAAAATATATTTAAAATATAATATTATATAAAAATTAACAATAAATAATTTAAGTATATTAAATTTGTATTTTAATAAATAAGAATAATTCTATAAATTAATATTACATTCTCAGCAAAATACTTATAAATCAAACATTGCAATATTATCTTTTTTACATTTTAATCATGATTTTACTTGTATACCAAATACTATAATATTATTTTTCTTGTAATTACATTATTTATAATCAAATTACATTATAAAATACCAAACGCTACCTTAATGTATAGGAAACATTGTTAGAGATCTTTTCATTTCACAACTCTCGTACAAAACAAAAGCTTAGCAGATGAATAACATCATTATTGCAAAGAAATTTCACTCCGGTTCTTCTACTTATACAGTACATATAGAATATAATAAAGGTGCAATAGAGGGCAACATAAGATTAATTGGCTAAACTATTGAAAGCAGGGGATCCCTTCAAAAACTCTATGACCTTGGAGTAGTAATGCCTTCTTCCAACGATTGCTAGTCATTTTACAATAATGGGAATTTTTTTATTAAAATATTTATATAATATATTATTCCTATTTAAATTATATAGACCTCAATAAGTTAAATTTTGGGCTAATTAAATTATAAACTGATGTGACAAATTCTATGCAATAATAAAGTTTACACAATCTCTCCTTAGAATTTTATTCGTTTTCATTATCAGAAAACTATGCCTCCGCCTGATCCCTGTATCTGTCTCATTATTTGATTGTGAGGGTAAAAGAAACTGAATCTCCATTTCTCCCCTTCATTCTCCTCTTCCCCATAGGACATGTGATAGTGGGTCTACCCTCCGAAAAATTGTCTTTAAATGTTGTTGGTTCTACCTTATTCCCAATCCCATGTCCATTGCAGTCTAGTTATAGGTATAAATGGCACCCAATGAATGCTTTTCATCCATTTTGGCTAGTGGGACATGGCACCCAGTCCCGTCCCCATAGTCGTGAGCACGTTTAAATTATTGGTTTTCTTCCTGGTCTCTTTTTGACTGTCATTTTTTTTTATTCAAATAACAATAAATGCATACATCATTTGCCTTATGAAATTATAGGTCTCACTTTGTTTTTAATAAAAAATTATTTAAGGAGTAAATAATATCTTAATTTCAAAATCTTAAATTATTAAATTACATTAGAGGGAGATAAATAATTAAATCCATAGACTCAAGGAGAACTTCTAATTAAGAAAATAACTAGTATTGAGGAAAGTTAAGCTAAAAAGAGTTTAAGAAAGTATTGTGAATTGTTTTTTCTTCTTGTGATGGAAAAAACTTTAATTAACCACTAATGAATAAAAATGAGGGAAGAAATAATTTAGATCAGCCGTCGCCTAATTGACTGTGTGTGCTCTAAAATTAACAAAGAAATACCAATGTGAAATTAGGAATCTTAACTTTTGCCTTGAAACAATTGAGTCTAACATGGAAATCAAATTTACCGACAAATTTCTACACTTTGGCAGACAAACTTCAAAGTGTGAGCCCACTATCACATGTTGTGTGGGAGGGTAAAAGAAAATGAATCCCCCTTTCTCCCCCACCTCCTTCTCTTCCTCATAGAACATGTGATAGTGGGTCTACACTTCGAAATTTTCTCTGTAAATATTGTTGGTATTACCTTATTCTCAATCCCATCTCCTTTGCACTGTAGTTATACGTATAAATGGTACCCAAAGAATGCTTTTGTCCCTCTCCTACTAGTGGCGCATGGAATCATGAGTACTTTTCAATTATAGGTTTTCTCTCGAGGCTATTTGTTACTGTTATTTTCTTTTATCAGAGTAACAATGGATCGAAACATCTTTTCCTAAACCAAAAAGATGAGCTTACAAAAAGAAATTAATAGTGAAAAAGGTACTGAAATGCTTTCTTGAAGCTTACCTCTATTTAGCTCTCCACTTCACACAAATGCCACGTGTGGAGTGTAATTCTATTATATCAAAAGAGTTAATTTGGACACGGAAAATAATTTAGTGTCAATTTTGCATGTAAAATTTGCAGATGTATCCGCAAATGCAAAAACCAAGACAAATAAGCCATATATAGAAGAAGATGATCCACATATACAGCAACGAGAGATGTAGTTTCAAGAGCCAAGGGTAGGCTTCTATTATGATCAAAGAAAGCTCACCTTTGAGTACACTCAACCCTTCCCTTAATATTAACTATTCGATGTCTTAGCTTCAAAAATTGTTAATATTAAATTACTCCTCATAAGTTTAAAAATTTACAACTTTACCCATATTAATATTTAAATAATCAATTATTAATATTTGAAATAAATTAGAAATTATTAATATTTAAAAATAAAATAATAATAATAATAATATTCAAATTATAAATAAAATAATAATATCTTATAATCTTAATGATAAAATTATAAAGAAAATATTAATATTCAAAGTATCAATTATTAATATTTTAATAAATTATAAATTATTAATATTTAAAAAATAAAATAAAAATAAAAATAAATGATCATAATAACACTTAAATTATCAATTAATAATATTTTAATAAATTATAAATTACTAATATTTAAAATATAAAATAAAAAGAAATAATATAATAACATTGAAATTATAAAAAATAATAGTTTGTAATATTAATAATTAAATAATAAAAAATTATTAATATTTTAAATAAATTATAAATTATTAATATTCAAAAATAAAATAAAATAAAATAAATAATCACATATAATAAAAGATATTTTTATCTTTTTATTTTTTATTTTTTTATTTTAAAATTATTTTTACCAATCAAATATTGTAATAAATTATAATAATTATTTTTATTTTATTTTATTGATATCAAATTACGTAATAATTACTTAGATTATTTTATTTTTATATAATAATTATTTTATTTTATTTTTATTTATTTTATGAATCAAAACGTACCATTGGTCGTTCCTGGGGTAGCCAAAACACTTGAATACAGCAGAGAAAATTTTGAGCAATTGATGCGATCCTTTATTACTGTCCTTTTTATTTTTGTCATTTTGCGATATTTTTTGCTTGGGCTCCATGCGTTTCTCGCCTTTTCATGGTACTATTCTTTAAAACAAAAGGATTCCATAAAAACAGGAGCCACTTCCTTTTGGCCTTTGGAGAGTTGATGCTCCACGCAGCTTTTTCCTTGATCTGGGGGTCTATGATGCGATCTCGTATCCAAAACTGACAAAAGAAACATCAATTAAGCTGGTGGGTAGTAAATGGGTGAACCTTTCTTTCCATTCTGACACTGTCGCAGCATGAGGTCCTTTGTACGTCCTTTTTCTTCTGATTCAGTGCTCATTAGTCACAGCATCGTGCAGAAGGGTCCAATTTATTAATAAAATTATTGATTTTCAAAAATCTAAAGAGCATCATAACTTATTATTTTGCTTAAAACTTTTTTTTTATTTTTTATTAATTAAAATGCCAAAGATTGACCGTTTGTTTATAGTTTTTGCTAATGCGACGTGGCATTATATATTGATACTTACAAGTAAGAGTATTTGATGTGATCTCTTTATTATTATCTTGAATATTTGTCATTAATTGCTTTTTATCAAAAAATATCTCTCTAACTACAAACTTCATAGAAACAAAGGATTAGAGTACCGACATCAACTAGCCAGTTTACTAAATAATGGATGCACATATGGACAAATATAAATATATTCATAAATATCGGTAAAAGAATGTGTAAAAATGATAAAAATATATAATAAATGTTAGAAATTTAGAATGAAATTTAGCATATGTTTATACATATTTTAGAGTTACAAATCATATCCTACTGATTAACTCTACACATAGTATATTATTAAATATTTATAGGGTCAAAAATAAATAATCTATATTATATTGTAATTTATATCATAAATATAGAAATAAATTGATAAATTTTTAAGATATTGATTTCCAAACCCAAATATTAAAAGACAAACGAATTAACAATACCTAATAACATAGTGAATTTTAACTAATTGAAAATATTTAGATTCATGTTTATGTTCCTAAACATAATAATTTCTTCTTGGTAAGATTTCAACATATTGAATCTTTATACACCAATTGAAAACAGAAAAAGGTCAACAAGCTTCCATTGAATTACTTTAATGAAGCATAAATTTCTCCTAAATAAAAATTAAGCAATTAAGTTCACACATTTTTTTTAATTTAGAGCTATAAAAAATAAATTATATTATAATTGGTATGGTTGGTCCATTTAATGGCTTTCATGTAGCACATTACTTATTGAAAATTAAAAAAAAATTATGAGAAATAACCTTTTTTATAAACTCAATTCAAAAATATCTTTCATTGTAATTTTAATTATTTTTAATCAATTTTTTATATGACTTGATAACAATACCCTTTTAATAATTTCAAACAAATTAAAATAATTTCAGTTTTATCTATCCCGTCATACAGACAAAAATTTTAAAATTAAATTTTAATTTCTCTTTCTCACCAAATACTATCTATCTTTCCATTAAGCTCTTTCTCGCCATCTCTAAAAATAGAGATGACGTCAATGTATGTGTTTTAAGTTTTGGGTTTATTAGTTTATTTATAGAACCCTAAAGTTGAGGGGTTGAAATTAATTAGATATACTTGTAAATTAGAACACTTTATGACTTTGACAATTTAAATTTGACTATTAGCAGACAAATCAATTAGTTATTAGGTATTGTATTATGGTTTTTAGGCATTGTGTAATTGGTTTTTAAATATTGCAAGAATGATTTTTAGCCATTGCTTGACTTAATAATTGTGCTTATAGTTTTTAGGCATTGCATTATTGGTTTTAGGTATTACGTGATTGGATTTTATGTATTACTTAATTAATTTTTAAGTAATGCCTAAGTTACAAAATGTCTAAAAACTAATCACGGAATGTCTTACTAACTAGTTACGTAATACTTTACTAACTAGTCATATAATGCCTTATTAATCAATCACGTAATGCCTATCAACCAGTTATATAATGTAATATCAACTAGTCACGTAATATCTAAAAATCAATCATGTAATGTTTAAATATTTTTAACTTAATGCTTAAAAACCAATCACGTAATTGTCAAAAATTAATTACGTAATGCCTAAAAACCACCAAAATTACTGTATTCCATTTAACAAAATCAATAACTTCAAATAATATACCATATTTCATTTACCAACATAATAAATGAATATGCTTATTTAATGAAGAATGCTTAAAATATTTAAAAGTTTTTTTTTGTATATCAAAAATCATTCTAAAATGTTCAAAATACTTAAAAGTTTTTCTTTATGATAAAAAATACTCTAAAGATGAATAGTCTAAAGAGGAAAACCCACAAGATATCAATCGGTTTGGGACGCAGCCTAAACATATGAATCGATTTTATTAAGAGTAATTTTATTTAAATTTAATTTTTTTAACCAAAAATAATTTTTAGAGTATAAAATTGTTGATTTTTAAACATATAAAAATAACAAATTTAAAAAGTATTATAGCTTTTTATTTTGCTTCAAACATTTTTTTATTTTTTTATTAATTAAAAGGATGAAGATTGATAATTTTTTTTATAATTTTTATTAATGCGACATGATGTTATATATATTACTACCTACAAGTACGAATAATAGGAACAAAAGATTACAGTACCGATCTCAATCCACCAGTTTCCTGGATAATGGATGCACATAAGGACAAATATAAATATATTCAAAAATATCGATAAAAAATATATAAAAATAATGAAAATATATAATAAATGTTAGAAATATAGAATGAAATTTAGCATATGTTTATACATTTTTTAGAATTATAATATAAAAATTATATCATACTAATTAACTCTATACAAAGTATATTATTGGATTTTTATAGGGTCAAAAAATAAAAAATCTATATTATATTATAATTTATATCATAAATATAGGAATAAATTGATAAATTTGTAAAATATTGATTTCCAAACCTAAATATTAAAAAACGAGCTGATTAATAACGTCTAATAACATATTGAATTCTAACTAATCGAAAATATTTGACTTCCTGTTTACGGTCCTAAACATAATAATGTATTCTTTGCAAGATTTTAAGATATTGGATCTTTATACACCAATTGAAAATAGAAAAGAGATCAACAAGTTTCATTTAAATTACTTTAATGAGGTATAAATTTCTCTTAAACAAAAATTAAGTAATAAAGTTCACACATTTTTTTTTAATTTAGGGTTATAATATATTATAATTGGCATGGTTGGTCCATTTAATGGCTTTCATGTTGCACATTACTTGCTGGAAATAGAAAACATCTTTTCAAGTGTGAATCCATAGAAGAAAAAGATGAACATTCACAGAACATCTCTTTATTGTTTTTAAAACTTGTCCTTTTCTTGGTGATATGCTTTTTCTGTGTCATTCGTGCCTTATTTTTGCTTAACCCTTTACTTTGCTTCAAATACCTTTTATTTACTCATTAAGGAGGTAGATTTGATCAGCTTATCTTTGCCCTTTTAATAGTTACTTACTCACTATTGATGTAATGAAAAGGCGAGAAAAAATGACAGTTTCTTCACAATTTTTGTTAAAAAGACATAATGCATTGATGCTTAAATAGACTAATTATACCTTTATTATTGCCGCTTTCTGTAATTTTGTCATCTACTTGGTTGGTTGGTTTAATGGATTTCATGTAAAAATACTTTCACTATTTTTTTTATTTTTGAGATTAAATTTTGTGATCAAATTATGCCCCAGGGGACTCAAAATTATATGAGAAAATTATTTGATAGTTCTATGGCCTAGATTTTTCACACAAATTAAGATAAAATTTTTCATCCCTTAGATTAAATCTCCCAACCAAAAACAAAATTAAACTCTACAAAATCCATGTTAGAGAATCGTCATTAGCTCCTCCTTCCCAAGTCGCGTGGACTATCTCTCGATCATAGTTTGCTTATCCGTGTTGGAGAATGGCTAAAGATGTTATTACTAATTGGTAAGAGACAGATACAAGTTCTTAGCTCTCTGCTTCACACAAATGCCATGGGTACGTGGAGTGTAACTGTATCGGATCAAAAGAGTTAATTTTAACATACAAAATAATTCAGTGTCAATTTTGCATGTAAAGTATGCAGGTGTAAACTCAAGTGAAAAAATCAAGAGCCATAGAAGAAAATAATGCACATATATACCAAGGAAGCATGAAGTTTCAGGAGCCAGGGGTAAGCTTCATTATATATTTTGATCAAAGAAAACTCAAGTAGAAATCAAGTTTGCATTACAATAACCTGATGCCTACTAACAATGGGAATTATGAAACAACAGTTAATCCTTCTTGGGTAGCAAAAGCACATTAATACGAAAACTCAGAAGCAGGAAAGAAAATTTTGAATAAATGATATGATCCGTCTATTATTGTCCTTTGTATTTTTGTCATTTTGCAATCATTTTTCCCTTCAACTCCATTTATTTCTTTATACGGTACTATTCTTTAAAACGAAAGAATGCTATCAGAAACGAGACCCACAGCCTTTTGGCCTTCAGATAGTTGATGCTCCTCTTATCTTTTTCCTTCGATCTTGTGGTCTATGAGGTGATCTCTTATCCAAAGCTGACAAAGAAACATCAATTCAGCTGGTTGGTGGTAGATGGGTGAAGCTTTATTTCCGTTCTGACGCTGTTGCAGGTCCTTTGTACATCTGTTTCTTCTTATCGAGTTCACAGCACCGTGTAGAAGGGTACATCGGAATATAGAGATCTTGTGATTCAAATTTGAGTCGTCGAAACTATTAAAATTAAAATTTTAATTAATTTTAAAAATTTATATTTTTTTAATCACAAACTAATCAAAATGTTATAAAAATTATTAAAAAGATTTTTTAAAGATTTTTTCATTAATAATAAAAAATAAAAAATATAAATAATTTAAAATTTTTATATTCAAATTATGAAAATATAATATTAAACATACTTTAATCAATAGTCTTTTATATATTTTTTTTATTTTTTTTATGTTAAGCTCTTAATTTTTTATCATTTGAGTTTGATAAAATAAACTAACTTTTATTATTTTTTTTAAATGTTATTTAATGAGTTGTTATTAAGGAAAATAAATTGATCTTAACTCCATTAACTTAAATGCGATAAATAAAATTGACATTAATTAAATATTTTTATTTACTTAAAAATTCTTATTTTATTCTCTTTTTATTAATAAACCCAAATTCATAACTATAATTATAAAAAGTTAAACTTATATTTTATTTATTTATTTATTTAATATGGGTTATAACTTTTTATATAATTAATTAGGTAAGATATTTTTGAGGTTATTATAACAAGTTTTTAACTCTCCGCTTCACACAAACGTCATGTGTGGAGTGTAACTTCATCAGGATCAAAAGAATTAATTTAGACACAAAATATTTTAGTGCCAAATTTGCATGTAAATTTTGCGGATGTATCCTCATATGCACATGTACACCAAGGAGAGATGAAGTCTCGGGAGCCAAGGTTAAGCTTCTATTATGATCAAAGAAATCTGAAGTAGAAATCAACTACAATAATCATCAAAAGTCCACTGACAGAGGAAATTATGAAACAACAGTTAATTCTTCTTGGGTGGCAAAAAAACTTGAATCTAGGAGAGAAAATATTGAATGAATAATGTGATCCCTCTACTTTGTATTTTTGTCATTTTGCAATCATTTCTCTCTTACCTCCATTTATTTCGCACCTTTTCATGGTACGATTCTTTCAGACAAATAGATACCATCAAGAACAGAAGCCACAGCCTTTTGGCCTGAAGATAGTTGATGCTCCAGCATCTTCCTTTGATCTCGTGGTCTGTAAGGTTATGTAGCTGGTGGGTAGTAAATGGGTGAACCACTCTTTTCATTCTGACACCGTCGCAGCATGAGGTCCCTTGTACGTCCTTTTCTCCTGATTAGGTGCACATTAGTCTCAGCATCGTGTCGAAGGTCCAATTCGTTAATAAAATTGTTGATTTTTAAACATATAAAAAAACAAATTTAAAAAATATTATAGTTTTTTATTTTGCTTCAAACAGTTTTTATTTTTTATACCGGATATAACCAACATATAGAATCTTTGTAGACCAGTAGAAAATAGAAAAAAAAATCAACAAGCTTCTTTTTATTTACCATAACGAAATATAAATTCTCCTAAATAAAATTTATCATCAATCAAAAGATAATTAAATACACACTTTAATTTTTTTTCCTACAAAATGTGCAGAGAAAATCAATATGTCATAACCAAAATCGTCAATTTCTTCACAATTTTTATTAGTGAGTCGTGACATAAGTGATGTAATTTTAAATTATTGATCTTTTTTAATTTGTTTATTTTTTTAATTATATTTTAGTATTTATTGATTTATAAATAATACAAATGAAAGATCATACAAGTGGACCACCCAAAAGCAACTAAAGTAGATGAAAGATGAAATAAAGGAATTAAAATACTTATTAATTTACAAACAAAATTTGTCATGATTCTAAAGATAAGTTCACATCTTCAATTTAATTTTTTTTCTTTATGGTCCTACGTATTTGAGAAGAAAATTGATCTATCATTATCAAGATTTCGTTTTTTCTAGAGTCATCTCTTTTCCTTAATTAATATTTTCCTTTTTTGTTGTTATTTCCTGGCTTATTGTTGCTTAGCCTTTTATTTTGCTTCCAACATTTTTTTTTATTTTCTCATTACTTAAAAAAAATAAAAAATTGTCAGTTTTGTAATTGAGGATATAAACACTTATTTTGATTAGTAAAAATGGGTTCGATTCTGAATTTTAAATTCAAAAATACATATATTTATTAATGAATTCAATAATACATACACTTATCACTAAGTCATATTCAATTAATTAAGGATAAGTTTTTTTTTCTTTAGAAGAAGACGGCTCGAACTCTTGAATAAAAAGATACCTACACTTATCAATAATTTCTATGTATATATACACCAAAAAGGTTTGGATAATATGCTCCGACGGCCGAGGTTTGTTGGATACATTGCCTGTTGATTTCATTGCCCAGCCCATTTCCAATGAAAGGCTGTTGTTGCCAATGAAAAATTTATGTAGAAGCCCATCTCAGCAGCCTTATTCTGTCAACCTTGCTGGTTCACCCATCAGACTGCATTTTAGACATGAGGGAGTCCGTCTTGACCTCGTACAAGTTTGTTACTGCAATGAGATATAAAACCAGCGTTTGTATTTTAAACATAGTATATCGGAATTTTAGTAATGACGTTGGTTGGCCAAATAATAAAGCCGTCAATGAAGCAAGGGACTTAAAGAAAGCTGATGCCAATCCCTTCAGATTAGGGGTATGGCAGGCCCTTTTTGAACTGCTGACGACATATTGACATATGATGTATGAGTTGTAAAACCAAACTCTTCTTGAACGATGGGACTTGTATGACAAGAGCATGAAACTTTCCCAATGCCTGTTGTGAAGACAACGGGGTGTTGTAAAAACATCAATTGTGCCGAGATTAGAAACCCAATTGAGATGAATAATGATCAAAATATTACTTTAGTTGGTCAAATCAAATGTATTAAAATTTTTTAATTTTTTGAAAAGAATTTTAAAAAATAAACACTTTTATTTATTAAAAAATTTTTTTATTCATTTATCAACATAATTAATAAATATACCTATTTGATGTTCAAAATGTTTAAAAGTTTTTTTTTTGTATATCAAAAATCATTTTAAAATATTCAAAATACTTATAAATTTTTTTTATAATAAAGAATATTTTAAATATAAATAATATGATGAGAAAAACTCAAAAAAATATCAATAATTTAAAATGCAAACTTAAATATATAAATTGATTTTATTAAAAGTAATTTTGTTTAAAATTAATTTTTATTAACAAAAAATAATTAAAATTATAAAAAATATTATTTTTAAAAACACTTTATGTAAGTATTCTTAAAAAGAATTCAATAAAAAGCATCTTTTCAAATGAAAAACCATAGAAGAAAAAGAGGAACATTTACGGAACATTTCTTTATTGTTTTTTAAACTCATTCTTTTCTTAGTGATGTGCTTCTTCTCTGCCATTCCTGCCTTATTTTTGCTGAACCCTTTACTTTGCTTCAAACACCTCCTTTTATTTACTCATTAAGAAGGTGGAATTGATCATCTTATTATTGCCCTTTTAATAGTTAGTTACTTACCATTGATCAAAAGATCAGAAAGATTGACAGTTTCTTCGTAGTTTTGTTAAAGAGACATACTGCATTGGTACTTAATTAAAATAATTGATATCTTTATTTTTTTAAATTAGTATCAGGAATTCATTAAAACGGGGGTGAAAACTTCCAGCACCCTGGAGCAAAATAATTGATACCTTTATTATTGCTGCTTTCTGTAATTTTCTCAACTACTTGGTTGGTTGGTTTAATGGATTTCGTGTAAAAACAATTGTACCGTTTATTTTTTTGTGGGATTAAATTTTATGATCAAATTATGCCCTCAAGGGATTCAAAATTGAATGATAAAATTATTTGATAGTTCTATGGACTTAAATTTTTCACATACATTAGAACAGAATTCTCCATCTATTAAATTAAATCTCTAGACCAAAAACAAAATTAAACTCTACAAAATCTACGTTTGAGAATCGCCATAGCTCCTCCTTCCTAAGTTGCATGGCCTATCTCTTGATCATAATTTGCTTATCCATGTGTTTAGAATGGGCAAGGATGCTAGTACTAAGTAAGAGACAAATACAAGTTTTTAGCTCTCTGCTTCACACAAATGCCATGGGTGGAGTGTAACTGTATCGGATCGAAAGAGTTAATTTTAACTTAAAAATAATTCAGTGTCAATTTTGCATGTAAAGTGTGCAGATGTATACTCAAGTGTAAAAACCAAGAGTTAATGTTAAGAAAATAATGCACATATATAACAAGGAAGCATGAAGTTTCAGGAGCCAAGGGTAAGCTTCTATACATTTTGATCAAAGAAAACTCAAGTAGAAATCAAGTTTGCATTACAATAACCAGATGCGTACTAACAAAGGGCATATGAAACAACAGTTAATCCTTTTTGGGTAGCAAAAGCACTTTAATACAGAAACTCAGAGGCAGGAAAGAAAATTTGGAATAAATGATATGATCCGTCTATTATTGTCCTTTGTATTTTTGTCATTTTGCAATCATTTTTCCCTTCAACTCCGTGTATTTCTCGCCTGTACATGGTACTATTTTTTAAAACAAAAGAATGCTATCAGAAGCGGGGGCCACAGCCTTTTGGCCATCAGAGAGTCGGTGCTCCTCTCAGCTTTTTCCTTCGATCTTGTGGTCTATGAGGTGATCCCTTTTCCAAATCTGACAAAGAAACATCAATTCAGCTGGTAGGCAGTAAATGGGTGAAGCTTTATTTCCATTCTGACGCTGTTGCAGGTGCTTTGTACATCTGTTTCTTCTTATTGAGTTCACAGCATCGTGTAGAAAGGTTCATCGGAATGCAGAGATCTTGTGATCTAAAATTGAGTTGTCGAATTTATCAAAAATCAGAGTTTTAATTAATTTTAAAAATTTATATTTTTTAAATCATCAAATTAATCGAAATATTAGAAAAATCATTAAAAAGATTTTTTAAGCTTTTTTATTAATATATCATGTCATTAAAAAGTTATAAAAAATATCAAATTTAAATAAAAAATAAACATATAAATAATTTAAAATTTTTATATCTAAATTATAAAAATATAACTCTAAATATATCTTAACTGATAATCTCTTAAATACTTTTTTTTTCTTTGTGTTTCTTCTTTTTTGATATTAAGCTTTTCTGATTAATTATCATTTGAATTTGATAAAATAAATTAACTTTTATTATTTTTTAAATGTGATTTAATGAGTTATTATCAAGTAAAATAAACTGATTTTAACTCTATTAACTTAAACATAATAAATACAACTGATATTAATTAAATTTTTTTATTTACTTAAAAACTTTTATTTTATTCTCTTTTTATTAACAAATTCAAAGTCATAATTGTAATTATAAAAAATTAAACTTATATTATATTTATTTATTTATTTAATATGAATTATAACTTTTTATATAATTAATTAAGTAAGATATTTTTGAAGTTATTACAACAAGTTTTTAGCTCTCTGCTTCACACAAATGCCATGTGTGGAGTGTAACTCTATCAAGACCAAAAGAATTAATTTAGACCTGAAAAATATTTTAGTGCCAATTCTGCATGCAAATTTCGCGGATGTATCCCCAAATGCACATGTACACCAAGGAGAGATGAAATTTCAGGAGCTAAGGGTAAGCTTCTATTATGAAACGACGGTTAATCCTTCTTGGGTGGGAAAAAAACTTAAATATAGGACAGAAAATGTTAAATGAATGATGTGATCCCTCTATTGTTGTACTTTGTATTTTTGTCATTTTGCAATCATTTTTCTCTTAGCCCCATGTAGTTCGTACCTTTTCATGGTACTATTCTTTCAGATAAAAGAATACCATAAAAAACAGGTGCCACAGACTTTTGGCCTCAAGGTAGTTGATGCTCCAGCATCGTCCTTTGATCTCGGGGTCTGTGAGGTTATCTAGCTGGTGGGTAGTAAATGGGTGAACCTCTCTTTTCAGTCTGACACTGTCGCAGATGAGGTCCCCTGTACGTCCTTTTCTTCCAATTAGGGGCTCGTTAGTCTCGGCATCGTGTAGAAGGTCCAATTCATTAATAAAACTGTTGATTTTTAAACATATAAAAATAACAAATTTAAAAAATATTATAACTTTTTATTTTGCTTCAAACCTTTTTTAGTTTTTATTCTGGATATGACCAACATTTAGAATCTTTTGTAGAGCAGTTGAAAAAAAAAAAAATCAACAAGCTTCTTTTTATTTACCATAATAAAATATAAATTTCCCTTAAATAAAATTTACTATCAATCAAAAGATAATTAAATTCACACTTTAATTTTTTTTTTCTTCCGACGAAATGTGCAAAGAAAATTAATATGTCATTATCGTCAACTTCTTCGCAAGTTTTATTAATTAATGAGACGTGACATTATTAATGTAATTTTAAATTATTGATGTCTTTTAACTTTTTTTAATTATATTTCAATATTTATTGATTTATAAATAATACAAATGAAAGATGATACAAATGAACAACCCAAAAGCAACTAAAGTAGATGAAATATGAAATAAAGGAATTAGAATACTTGTTAATTTGCAAACAAAACTTGTCGTGATTCTAAAGGTGAGTTCACATCTTCAATTAAGATTTCGTTTTTTCCAGAGTCGTCTCTTTTCCTTAATTAATTTTTTTTTCCATTGTCATTTCCCGGCTTATTGTCGCTTAGCCTTTTATTTTGCTTTCGATATTTTTTTATTTTCTCATTACTTAAAAAAAATTTGTCAGTTTTATAATTGAGGTTATAAATACTTATTTTGATTAGTAAAAATGGGTTTGAATCCGAATTTTAAATTTGAAGATACATATATTTATCAATTAATTCGATAATACATGCACTTATTATTAAGTTATATTCAATTAATTAAGGATAAATATTTTTTTTTTCTTTAAAAGAAGACGACTCGAACTCTTGAATAAAAAGATACCTACACTTATCAATAATTTCTATATATATACACCAAAAAGGTTTGGATAATATGCTCCGACAGTCGAGGTTTGTTGGATACATTGCTTGTTGATTTCATTGCCCAGCCCATTTCCAATGAAAGGCTATTGTTGCCATTGAAACTTTATGTTCAAGCCCATCTGAGCAACCTTATTCTGTCAACCTCGTTGGTTCGCCCATCAGACTGCATTTCAGACATAAGGGAGTCCGTCTTGACCTCATACTAGTTTGTCACTGTAATGAGATATAAAGCCAGTGTTTGTATTTTAAACATAGTATATAGGAAGTTTAGTAATGACGTTGGTTGGCCAAATAATAAAGCGGTCAATGAAGCAAGGGACTAAAAGAAAGCTGATACCAATCTCTTCAGAATAGGGGTATGGCCCTTTTTGGACTGCTGATGACATGTGATGTATAAGTTGTAAAATCAAACTCTTCTTGAACAATGGGACTTGTATGACAAGAGCATGAAACTTTCTCAATGCCTATTGTGAAGATACAGGCATGTTGTCATACCAATTGTGACGAGATTAGAAACTCTACTAAGATGAAGATCAATTTTGATAAAGTTAGAAAATTTCACTAAAGTGAATAATGATAAAAATTTTACTTTGATTGGTCAAATCAAAGATACTAAAATCTTTTACTTTTTTGAAAAGAATCTAGAGAAAATAAGCACTCTTATTTATTAAAGAAAATATTCTTTGTTAATTCTCAACTTGAATGTGCCTAACAATTAAGCCAATAGAGTTTTATATAACCATTCTTAAGGACGAGAATCTTCTAACTTTCTCATGTGGGACTATTACAATTCTTAACTAAAAATAAATAAGAAAATAATCTAGCTTAAATTTTCTTAAGTACAAGTAAAGTAAAAGATAACTTCACCTAATCTAACTTAATACGTAAGTAACGTAAATAATCTTCTTTAACTTAATGTGTAAGTAACCTAAAAACATACTCTTGTATCATTCTCCTTAGATTGGAGAAAAATCGTCTTCAAGATCAATGTCTTTTTCGTCTTCTCTGTAGTAAGGAGAGAAATCAACTATGTTGAAGGTAGAAGAAAATTCATAATCTCCAGAAAGTTCGATCTTGTAAGCATTTTCATTAATTCATTCCAAGACTTGAAATGGTCCATCAGCTTGAGGAGATAATTTTGCATGAGACTTAGGAAAACATTATTTCTTTAAGTAAATCCACACTAAGTCTCCTTCCTTAAAACTAGATGTCTTTTTATGTTTGTTGGCTTGTTTTTGGTATATGGCAGTTTGACGAATAATCTTCTCTTCAACTTCTTCATGAAGCTTCTTGATTTGCTTAGCACGTTCTTCAACATAAGCACTATATTCACGAGTAGTTGGTAACGTAAGACGATCTAAAGGACTAAGAAGGTGTTTTCATTACACTTCTTCGAATGGACATCTTCTAGTGGTTTGATTCACAAAATTATTGTAAGAAAATTATGCTTATGCTAACACAAGATCCTATTGCCAAATATGTTTGCCCACAAAGCTTCTCAATAAGTTTTCAACTTTGGTTGTTCACTTCTGTTTGACCATCTACTTAAGAGTGACTTGCTGAACTAAATTGCAAGTGAGTTCCCATTTTCCTTCAGAGAGTTCGTCAGAAATGACTCATGAACTTCACATCTCAATATAAAATGATGATTTTTGGGATTTCATGAAGGCGTATAATTTCTTCGCAATACATATTAGCTATGTGAGAAGCATCATTTGTTTTATGGCATGACACAAAATGAGCTATTTTAGAGAATCTGTCAACAGGGGGGGCCCAACAAGTTCAAAAGCCTAAAGCGAAATATTCAAATGAGGCTTTTTTTATTACAATTAAAAAATTATTAAAATTTTATTTTTCTAGCTTTTTGAGATGCAAAATTTTTAATTAAACTTTTATAATCAAGTTCTTCTAATATTTCTTTTTTAATTGATAATATAACCAATCCATTTAATCTGCTTGAGACATTGTTGATCTTAAATAAGATTTTATTAATTTTAGTTTTGAAAAACTTCTTTATCCTGAAGCAACACTTATTGAAATTGTTAACATTATTCTAAAAGCAATATATGCATTTGGAAAAGAATCGAGTCTTCTTATATAATTAAGTATGTTAATTGGATTTTTTTCTTCCTGTATAATTTCTTTTAAAATTTTTAACTCTGAAAATAAATCTAAACCATCAATATCAGAATAGTTGTTATATTTTAAGGAACATTTAAGATTAAAACAATATTCTTTCAAACTATTATCATCTAATGATTTCAAGTTTTTACCGCTAAATAAAAAACCAAAAATATTTTCATATATCTTAAATTGTTCAAATCTACTTTGAAGTGAAAAAATTGCTTGATTTATTTTATACAAGAAGTAATCAATTCTAAATAATTCTTCAAGAGATCTAGTTATTTCATTTTTAATATTCTCATCAAATTGTCTTTTCCTACGAATAATACGTGTATCACGAAATTCAGGTTCTATGTTCATTTCAAATGCAATTTCTTTAGAAGAAATCATAGCAGATGCAAATCTATTTTCTCTATATTTTTCAAAAAAAGAAAGAAGACCTTTTAATTGTTTTATAGCAACATCAATACACATATATTTTGATTGCAAATTTTTACTAATAGAGTTAATAGCAAACAATATATCATACCAAATAGTCATGCCCAACAAAAACTCAAAATTTTCAAACTCATATGTTGCTAAGCAATTAGCTTCACTTTTAGTTTTAGGATCTTCACTAACTTCTACTAATTCAATAAAGCATCTCTTATTTGTGGAGCTTGGAATCTTATTGCTTTAACACTTTCAACACGACTTTCCCAACGTGTTTGTGACAATGATTAAGATTTAGACTAAGTATCTTGTCTTGTAAAATTTTCCATCGTTTGGTAAAAGAAGAAAACAGTGAATATATTCGTTGTACCACTCCAAGAAATGATATAGCTTTAGTGCAAGAATTTGCCATGTCACAAAGTACTAAATTTAGATTATGACAACCACATGGTGTATAAAAGGATCTAGGATTTAATTCTAAAATTCTTTTTTGCACTCTTTGTTGCTTGCCCTTCATATTATATCCATTATCATATCCTTGTCCTCTTAAATTATTAATATCAAGCCCAATATTTTTTATTTCATCCACAATGGCATCAAAAAAACCTTTTTCAGTTGTATCATCTACTTTTAAGAATTCAAAAAAATACTCCATAACTTCAATTGGACTTGATGAAATAATAACATATTGTAATATAAAAGACATTTGCTCTTGATGACTTACATCTGGAGTGCAATCAAGTATTATTGAAAAATATTTTACTTCTATGAGGTTTTTAATATATTTATTTCTAATTTCACTTGCTAACAAATTTATGAATTCATTTTGTATTTTATGTCCAAGGTAATGAGTATGAATTTTATTGTCTTTTAATGCGTTGAATATGTTCTTGCATTACTGGATCAAATTCTGCAATCATTTCAATTAAACTTAAAAAATTTTTATTACTTTCTTGATAGATCTTTTCATTTTTCCCTCGAAAAGTCAAATTATTTTTACCAAGAGTTTTTATTACTGCAAGAATTCTTGTTAATACTTTTTTCCAATGTTCTTCATCTCTTTTTATTTGTTCTTGAACACTTTCATCAATTATTTTATTTTTCAATAATCTCGTTTCTAAATCAATCCAAGAACTCATATTAGTAATATGCTCATTACTCATTTCATGACTCTTAAGCTTAGCACTAAGGTTTCTCCAATCTCTAGTGCCTACATTAGCAAATTTACTTGTACTAGAAACCAAATTAAACAATTTACAATAAAAACAAAATACTCTATCTAAGTCTTTCGAATAAACTAG
Organism: Theobroma grandiflorum; assembly: GCA_036013995.1. Taxonomy (NCBI): domain Eukaryota; kingdom Viridiplantae; phylum Streptophyta; class Magnoliopsida; order Malvales; family Malvaceae; genus Theobroma; species Theobroma grandiflorum. Next base: position 35,192,628 of record CP142133.1, read on the forward strand.
CCATATTTTTTCATGTGTCTCCCCATTTGCTAATTTTTGAATATAGTATGTAACAGAAAAATATCTTGAAAACTCATCTTTGGGAAAATCTAAATCATTAACTTTAATTGGACCTTTTTCTACTAATAAATCTCTTAAATTTGTATCAATATTTGTCCATTGATTTGGATCATAAATATTTTTAAGAATGCAATCATTTAAATTAATAAGTTGATCCTCTTCATCATGATTTCTATGATCATTTTGAATTTCTTCATGATTTTTATGATCATTTTGAATCTCTTCATTAACTTCTCGTTCTAATATTTCATCATCATTTAACTCTGTAAGATTATTAACTTGTTCGTTTAAGGGATATTTATTAATAATTTCTAATTCATTATTTTTATTACTTGTAAAAAATTTATCAAGAGCTCCTTTTTGAGATTGTATTAAACTTTCAATTCTTCTTTTTTTTTTAAGCTTTGAATAACCAGATTCATATTTTCGATTTGACATGAGGTACAAAAATATTTAACTATTATAATTTTCTTATATTTTCTAAATGGCTAATATAAAATCAACAATCAAAATTTCTAATTCAAATAAATCAACTATCACATGAAATAAAAATAGTATAACAATATAATATAAACTCTAAATTAAAGTAAAAAAATCTATAAAGATTAGAACAATAGTACCTAATTGTTGAATGCTTATTGCAAACAGCAAATGAGGCTCACAGCTTTATAAAGATAATAAAAGAACAGACTTCTTGTTTATTCTTTGAAGAAAAATTAAAGTTAAAGGAAAAAAGAGCAAATGAGAAAGAAAGATTTCAAAAGTAGATATTATATATTGAAAAAAAAATAGTTTTATATATAGGAAAAAAATAGCTGTTGGAAATCATTAAATGCATTTATTGGAAATAAGAGAAATAAGTGAGAAAAAAATAGCTGTTGGAGATGAGTAAATACACATGACTGTTGGTTTATGGGAAATAAGTGAATATAGTTGAGAATTAATAGTATTCTAGTAAGAAGGAAGTAATAGAAAATTAAAATTATAAGGCACATAATTAAAACAATGAAAAAAATAATTTTAATAACTATTTTTTACTTTTATATATTTTTTAATTTTTATATATTTTTAATATAATTAATTATATTATAATTATTGTAAAATTATAATTTTTTTTAAAATTGGGGCCCTCCCAAATTGGGGGCTTAAAGCCATTGCTCGGGTGGCTTTACCCAAGGGCCGGCACTGTGTTAAACCTGGCCCTAAAATATCTACCATGTTATACATGTGACTGATAGAGTGATAATATATTTGAACAGCTGGAAAAATATTTAAAAGACAGTATTATAACTAGAAATATGACTAAGATGATTTAAACCTCGAATAAGCTCAAATACGGATTTTAAGAGTGAAATTGGAAATTTCATAATCTAGGGATTACTCAAAATAATGATTCAGAGTTTGAGGTCTAGTTTGGAGTTAAATGAGAAAATTGATCGATTAAGGACAAAACGGGCATTTTGTCATTTAAGGACAAAATGGAGATTTTATAAACAATTTTAATCACAATTGACCAAGAATAATTATATGAAGTATAATATGATTATTGGAGTATAATATGAAGTTTAGCAGTGATAAATGTAATTTCTCGATATTTTTGGAGCACAAGGGTAAAATAGTAATTTTACCATTAAAGATCAAAACGATAATTTTTAAAGAAGATTTTGATCCCATTTGATTTAAATTGATTATTTAGACTAGTTAAAATATAATTTGAGGTTGAAAAGTGGAAAGGAAATGCAATTTCAGTACATTTTGGAATATAGGGGCAAAATGATAATTTTACCATCGGAGGACCAAATTTAATTTTTTGAGAGAATTTAGATCAAATTTGATAAATTGGAGTGTGGTATGAGTTTGAGGAGTGAAAAATATGCCTTGTGGTAATTTTTCAATTTTTGGGGTAAAAATGTAATTTTGTATTTTTTCGGGAGTAAAAGTGTAATTTTACAAAATTACACCATCAAAATTTTAGAATGGTCTAGAAATTTCATGACGGCTGAGGATAAGGGAAGGAAATTGGTGGCTGAAAAGAAAGTCAAAGGATAAGGATAAAAAAAAAAGAAAAAGAAAGAATTAATAAAATATTAAAAAAATGAATAAAATAACATTTTTTATTTAAGGCTTTAAAAAGCCAAATTTCAGCATTTCTTCTTCTTCAAGCCGTGTAAGCAAGGGGAAAGAAGGAAATCAAGAACCCTATGGGAAAATCAAAGGTGAAAAGTGTAGAAATAAAAAATTTATCAAGTAAAAGGTAAAATTTCTTTAATTTCTTTTGATTTCTTCATTACTCACCCATTTTACTTTGATTTCCAAGCAAAGTTAGGATGTGGGTATGCTCCCCACATGCTGACCAAATTTCTTGGAGTGATTTTGGGTCTTGATTTGGTTGAATTTTAACCTGATTTAATGTTTTTAGTGAGTTTAGTAAGTGTAAAATGAGAAATAGCAAGAAATAGAATTTTTTCATATTGAAACCTATTTATGCAGAATTTTAGAGAGAGAAATTAGTTGCTGAAATGATGTTTATTTGTGGTATTTAAGTGAATTATGTTGAATTATGGCTAAAGGAAAATTTTGGGAATTTTCAGAGTAAAAATAAGAATTTTTACCCTATAAGGGTAAAATCATAATTTTCAATCTAGAACTGGTAAATTGACCCGTAGATGCTGCCATTGAGAAATTGGAATATAATCGAACAATTAGACATTGAAACGGGTCAAATCGAAGTTAAAATAGGGATTTTAGCAATTTAGACGTGTGTAGACGAATTAAGTCGAAAACCGTGTTTAGACGGTTATTCGGATAGTTTGTGGGACATTCCATGCATTTAGAGCCTGAAATAATTTATGATGAATTGACACAATTTATTTAATTTTGTGCCATGAATTATGGATAGGTGGTGAGTAAACTGATACGGGTAAGAGATTGCGCCCGAGGACGGAGAATAGGAGTATTTCTACTCCTAGAACTGTGAGTGGACAATTTATCGCATTAATTATCTAGAGGAATTTTATTTAATTGGATGATTTTATGAAAATTATTTTAAAATGGAAAATTTCTTGTTTATTGAGAAAAATATGAAATTATGAAATAAATGGAATTTATCAAATAAATCATATTTTTATCAATTGATTTGAAAATCGAATATTGGATTTGAAATTAGAGTAATTGGAGACCCCGTGATTTATTGTGATTTATGTTTAAATTATTATGACTTATGAAAATGTGGTATGACTGGCTGCTGGTTTATTGTGTTGAAATTTATATGAACTGCTGTTTGCCGTGCAGACTGGTTGGTAATAAAATGGCCTAGTCATACTATTAAAATTTTATTAATTGGTGGATTGAAATCTGTTGTAGTAGATGGGTTTCTGTGGACCGGCCTAATTAGAGGTGGCACGGTAAAACCCCTTTATACCAATATCTCAGTTGTAGAGGAGTACAGGGTTATTTATCTAATTATCCTGAGATATGACAGAGTCACTTCACGTTAAACCACCACGTGAAGGCGAACTCAGCTAACGCCTAGGAATGGCTGATTTTGAACAATTATGAAAATTTTGACAGCCTTGGCGAGCTTGGTTGAATACCTCTGATCAAGGTGTCACCGAGCACGAGATTTTTGGCACAAGCCACGATTTTGCTAATAATCATAAGCCATGTAAATTTTCAAGTGAAACAAAATTAATTTACTCAGTGAAAGGAAATAAAGTGTTATGAACATTTTACAGTAGTTTATGATAATTGTCTCATTTTACTCGACTTTAGATAGTTTTGATGGTAAATATTTACTCACTGGGATTTTATAATCTCACCCCTGCATTTCCTCACATTTCAGGCGTCTGAGCATCCCATAGTTAGCTGATTCGATCAAGGACCACAGTGGACTTGAATCGACGAGAATTGTAGGTTCACAGTTCCCGAGACATTTTAGTTAGTTTTGGAGCCCACGTGTCACTGTAATTTAATTTTAATATTTTAGTGACTTGTATTAAAGTATGTAAAAACATAATTAATTTTTACGCTGCGAAAATTGTTTATCAATAGTTTTATAAAATTGGTTTTATGAGAAAATATATTATTTTATTAAATATTTTATTATATTCAAATAATTAAATTTTATTTCTAAATAAATATTTTAGATACTTAAATTTATTTTTATCATGATAAATGTGTTTAATACGCATTTACTACATTTTTTAGCAAATTTTGAAATCGACGCTCATCGGGGAAGCGTGGAACCTGATACAAAAGCCTTGCGGGGTTTCGGTCGGTATTCGGGGTGTGAATATCTATTGAGACTTCGCGGCGGTTGTCATGTGCCCGATGGGGAGTTCCGGGTCGTGACACACTGTCTGTCAATGACCACCGTTACAGAGTTTTTCTGCTTTTAGGTTCTTGGCAAACCCAAAACAAAATCCATACTCACATCTACCCAATGAGTATTAGGAATGGGTAACGGTTTAAACATACTAGTGTTTTGATTTCCAAGCTTGGTAGTTTGGCAAGTATGACACCTTTGAATATGTCAAATGATATCTTGTTCTAGCTTAGGGAATAAAATTTTTCCTTTAACAAAAGTCAACGTTTTGTCTGTCCCAAAGTGTTCAGCCAATCCTCCATTATGAGCTTTCCAAATAATAGATTGGCATAGAGAACATTGAGCGATGCACAATTGGTTACTTTTGAAAACATACCTTTCTTACTGGTGAAATAGTCGATAAGGATGTTGAGAGTTGGATTTCCATATCTCACCAAATTCAGGATCTTTCTCGTACAATTCTTTCACAACTTCAAAACCAACAACCTTCAATTTTAAGGTAGAGAGAAGAGTAAGGCGATGAATTAAAGCATCAACTATCTTGTTTTGCACACCTAACTTGTGCTTGAAGAGAATTGAAAAAGCTTGAAGAAACTCACTCTAATTGGCATGTTGAAGATTAAGCTTGTGTTGAGTTGAGGTGTTTGAGGGCCTTGTGGTCAAAATACAAGATGAATTCTTTTGGCAACAAATAGTGGCTCCAATGGTCCAAGGCTTGAATAACTGCATAAAACTCTTTATCATATGTTGAGTGTATCAACTTTACATCATCGAGTTTCTCACTAAAAAAGGCAATTGGTCGTCTTTCTTGAAATAGAATAGCATTAGTACCTACATTGGAGGCACCACAATCAACTTTATACACTAAATCAAAATTCAAAAGTGCAAGCACAAAAGCCTTAGTAATCATTTCTTTCAATTCCTCAAAGCTTTGTTGTGTCTTGATACTCCATATAAAACTATCTCGCTTGAGGCATTTAGTAAGCGGTGCATAAATAGAATTGAAATTTTTTATGAAATGCTAGTAAAAAGAGGTCAATCCATGAAAGCTTCGAGCATTATAAAGTGACTTTGAAATTGGCTAGTTGATAATAGCATCAACTTTGCTTTGGCCTCTTTCAATTCCTTGGCTTGACAAAACATATCCTAGGAAGAGAACTTTGTTTGTTATAAATTCACACTTCTTTAAGTTAGCAAAAAGTTTTTGCTCTTAAGCACTTTAAAGATCTACTGTAAATGTCCCAAATGTTTCTTTTGACTTTTACTATACACCAAAATATCATCAAACTAAACTACAATAAACTTTCTAATAAAAAGGCGGAATACCTGGTTCATTTGGCGCATAAAAGTGTTAGGTGCATTAGAGAGGACAAATGGCATAACTATCCATTCATATAACACATCACAAGTTTTAAATCCAGTTTTCCATTCATCTCCAAGTCGTATTTGAATTTGGTGATAACCACTACATAGTTTGATCTTTGAGAAAATAATATCATCATTCGGTTGATCCAAGAAATCATCAAGTCCAGGAATGGGAAAATGATACTTGATGGTGATTTTGTTCACAACATGACTATTAATGCACATACGAGATGTTACATCATTTTTTTGGAACTAATAAAGTAAGAACATTACAGAAGCTAATACTTTTTCTTACCAAGCCTTTCTCCCAAAATTGTTTGACCTGATGTTGTAACTCGTTATGCACTTGCAAACTTATGTGATAAGCATGCTTGTTTGGAATTACAAAACCAAGAATGAGATTGATGACATGTTGAATATCTCGCGTTAGTGGCAGTCCATGGGGTATCTCATTAGGTACAACATCATAAAACTCGTCAATTATGGGTTTGACATCATTGGATAATGATGAAGATACTTTATTCTCTTTACAAACTAATAAAAGGTATAGGAGGCTTGACTCATGATAAGCTTTGTTTAGGCCAAACATAATTATGAATGCTTTATATTGCTCTTATCTCTTTAGACGGTAAAAACCTTTAGTGGAGTCAACATAATTTTTACTCCATCCTTGATAAATGAATAAGTATTATTGTATTTGTCATGGTGAGCTCGATGATTATATTGCAATGGGCGTCCCAACAACAAGTGGCATACGTCCATTGGGATAACATCACACCAAACTTCATCTTAATATTTATTTACAATAAAGAATTGAACGCAATAACACTTTGTTACCTTAACTTCATTTCATTTTCTCAGCCATTCTAGCTTGTAAGGATGGGGATGTACTTTAATTGGAAACTTCCATTTTTCTACCATGTAATTGGCAACAATGTTCTCACAACTTCCACTATCAATAATGACATTGCAAACCTTCCAATGGGATGTGCACCTTGTATAAAAAATGTTGTGGCGAAGCTAACTTTCTTCTTCAGTCATTATAGTAGTGTTGAGGTTACGATGAATGACAATAGCTTCTACATGGTCGGTAAAAACTTCTTCTGTCTCATATTCATCGAATATTTCTAGCTCATCATCTAATTCTTCTATGATAGGTTCTTCCATAACTTTTTCTTCTATTAGAGAGATAATTCTTAGATTTTAACAGTTAGAAGCAATATGCCTAAATCCTTGGCATTTGAAACACTTCTTGTTGACATTAGAAGCACAAGTAGAAGCAGTTTCTTTATCATTATTGTTTGCAGTTTTGGAAGAGTTTACATTTGGAGATGGAATGGTTACCAAACTTTGTCTCCCAAGATTTGGGGTAGAATCATTTTGTCTAGATGAATTCACTAAGTTTTTATGTGATTGTTGTTTCTTAACCTTTAATGCTAATCTGATGACATCATTTAAGTTCCAATATGATTGTTGTTGAAAAACATCTGCAATTTCAACATTGAGACTTCCAAGCTAACGAGTTACAATTTGTTCTTTAGGTTCATAGACATTGCACTTCATGTGAAGTTGTTCAAACTCTATTGTATATTTTTTCACTGACATTGTTTTCTGCCTCAAATTATGAAATTTAATAAAAACTTCTAGTCGATTGTGCTCAAGTTGAAACTTACGTTTGAGTTCTTAATGCATCTTATCCCATGTTTTAATCTTGTTGTGTTTTTATCTTTCTCATTGCCGTTTGAGATTTTCCTACCAAATAGAGGCATATTTTTTCAATTTAATTACAACAAGCTTGACACGTTTTTCATAAGGAACTTCTTTGAGTTTGAAAACTCTTTCCATTGTGGAAAGCTAGTTAAGAAAATCATTAGAGTGAAGCCTTCTTTCAAACTCGAAAATGTATACCCTGATTCCCAAATCTCTATTAACAGTAGTTCTTAGATGATGTATAAGTACTTCTTCATCAGAAGACGATTCTCGATGGAAAAGGTTGGTATTATCCTCTTTATACTGGAGCTATTGTTGTTGATTTGAGCAGCATCACGTCTTGTGAGTTGCTCTTGTAATTTTTGAACTGGGGACATAATTCCTCAGCCTCGATGTTGTGAACTTCTCTTTGATGATTTTGATATTTGGTAGCATTTGATAGTATGATGATGATGATAATGTGGTGATGCAGAAAAAAATTATGACAAAACTATAAAACAATAAAAGAGACAAAATTATTCAAACAAAGAGAGTCAAAACCCAACGGTGAACCTGAACTATGCAGCGAATAATGATCTTCCCATTCTGATACTAAATTGATGTTAATGATCCTCCCACTCTGATACCAAATTAATATCAAGGCGTTGTGAAGACATCAAGGTGTTGTGAAAACACCAATTGTAAGAAGGTTAGAAACCCTGCTAAGGTGAACACCAATATTAATGATGTTAGAAAACCCCACTAAGGTGAACAATGATTAAAATCTCACTTTGGTTGGCCAAACCAAAAATATTAGATCTCTAACTCTTTTAAAAAGAGCTTAGACAAAATAAGTATTCTTGTATATTAATAAAAATATTCTTTATTAGTTCTCAATTTAAATATATCTAACAATTAAGCTAATAGGGCTTGATATAACTAGTCCTAAGAAAAAAGTTTTCTAATTTTTCCATGTGAGATTATTATAATTTCTAAATAAAAAAAAAAATAAAGAAGCAACCTCACTTAAACTTTTTCAGTTTACAAGTAAAATAAAAAATAACTTAAATAATCTTTAACTTAACGTGCAAGTAACCTAATAACATACTTTTATATCAATGCCCGATGCTATTAAATTCATATGACGTATAACAACTAGGTTGTACAACAAAACTATTCCCTTCCTTGCCACAAATCTTCTTCGTAGTTTTGATGTTCATCTTTAATTCCTAACCATGGAAATTTACTAATTTCATCCATTCTATATAAGAAACAAAGGAATCCATATATATATATATATATATTTATTTATGCAAGATGGAACATCAATATGCTAGAAATGTGATGGAATGGGAATGCCATTGATTTAATGCACAAGCTGCAAGCTGTAGTTGCTTTACATATAACAAATAGGAGAACTACAAGGGAGAACTTCAAATGGCAATGGCCTAGTAGCCATTTCATAGTATGCTCAATTACATGAAGGTAACGAACATTTTACTAATTCAAACCATGACTATGATAGACATACATATATAACCAAAACTCTGGTAGCGAAAACTTAACCCAGATCTAGAGAAGCAAACCATGAAGGCTTTTACCATTTTAGAGAGAAATGAGAATTTTCCTTGATTCATAATTCCTTTCTGCAAGACACCCAGAACTGATGAGAGAGGTTATCCAGACCTGATCAGACCTCGCTGGTTCATCATTATCATTCCCAGCTCCAAAATGCATGAGTTGAATTCACTATCTTTAGCTCACCATGAACAAAGCTTGCTTCACGGAACATTAACCACTCAGGTTGTGGTTGTCAATATCTGCAGGTAAATTTACAGCACTTAATGAAATTGCAGCCCATAATAAATTTGCATGAAGGTTTCATTAAAAAGTTGAAGGTAAGCTTAATTTGTAGCAAGAAGTTGTTAGAACATGTAAGATAAATGCATGATGTTCAATTTGTACATCTAGAATCAAAATTATAAACATTTTAACTTATGTTAATAATATTATAGTTTTCTAATTAGATTTGATATTTTAATTTAAAAAAAAATAGATTTGACATTTCAGAAAGTTTTCTGCAAAAGAGGACATACTTGTAGCTAAACCTCCTCTGTTGCCTCCATTTCCGATTGTAACATGGACAGCACCACAAGGATCTGATTTTCCATTGTTAACGAGTTTCTGTCAAGTAGAGAACCACATATCATAAACCCATTCTAATAATATTAAGAATAAGGAACAAAGCTAAGCCACTGTTTGACATACAGAGCACTCATAAGCATGCACATGACTAGCAAGTACTAAATCAACACCAACAGCATAAAGTAGTGGTTCCATGGGTGCCATCATACCATCTCTTTCACCTTGATGAGCATTGTTGCTATTGTACGATGGAACATGGAATAACACAACCAACCAGGGTGTCATTTTCCGATCCACCTTTGAAAGACCAACCTACAGATTGAAAATATACAAGAAACTTCCTCAGTTAAATGCACAACTAGAGACTTCATTATAACCATGATAAAATTACACTCTTTCTAATAGGACATAGAACCTTTGTGTCCTTGTGGTTCAAGCGGAAACCACTTATTAAAGGAAAGAAAAAACTTACCTTCAACCAGCTATATTGATCTGAAAGCTCATCATAATCTGTATAAGAACCCAGCATGATAACATGGACCCCTGCAACTTCAAAAGAATAATAAAGATTGGAGTTTGATCCACTTTCCTCAAAAGGCATTTTCCATCTTGCATTATAGGACTGAAATGCATCCGTAAATAATGGTATCTTCTCCTTTTCATGGTTGCCTTCTGTTACCATCCATGGTCTGGCACTTGCAAGTGGCTGCACCAGCTCACTAAAAGTGTTCCAGCGATGCTGCATGTAATCAGCATATGAAAGGTCCCCAGGAAGTAGATGTATATCATATTTGCATTGATCAATGTGGTCTAGTGTTGATTTAGTCCAGCCAGTTTGACCTAAATCCCCAGCCACAGCAAAAGTAACAGGAAATTGAGCTGGAGAGGTTTTGAGCTGAAACTCAAGACCTTGTCCTCGTCAACGATAAAAATAAGTAGTATCATGTTCTAGAGGTCCAATGACAGTGTGGTGTATCTTTCCAGAGCCATAGAATGGCTAACTATAGGAGGTGGTGTCTTCTTCAGCTGAAGAGGTGTATATCCCTAGTGAAGTTCCATATTCAACAATTGAAGGAGCGGATTTATCGTAAGTGACCCATGAGATTCGCATGTGTTTTTCTCCTGCCAAGGATATGTGTACCTGCAACATTATTTGTCAAGCACAAAGTGTCACGCCCCAAATTCAATATCACTTCAGAAATAGCCAAAGTATACTTTCATAACATTATCTTACACAATTATAGTAACAAGTCCAAGAATCTTTTAAAAAAATCCTCAAAAATATCACATTCTAATTTCATTTTCTTTTAGTTAGTTATCAGAGTACTTTTCAACATTTTAACCATCACTAAACTATGATAAGATCATGTTGACATAATACATTACATTCACTAATTTTTTTAACAGAATATTCCTCATTAACTTAATCATCATGAACCTATGACAAGAATCAAACCAATGCACTAGATCATATCAATAAATCTTACACCATACATTTCAAATATTAATCCTTAACTGTCCAAGTCATCTCCAAAATTTCCAATGCTATTTGCTTCCAATTTCATAGATTAATTATCATATAATGATAAAACACTTCACAAAGCTTATAAGTATCAAAATATTCCAGCTTTTCTTAAATAAGATATATCATTATCAACTCAAAAATCAGAATCCAAAAATCTATGTACCCAATTAATTTATCATAAGGAAATTATATATATATTCTCAACCATTATAAACTCCAACTAATCGAATTCATGTCAAAAGCAAACCAATAGCCACCAATCCAAAGCATCACTTAATCTCATAGATTTTCTTATATTCTTCAAAATTGAAACCATAGTCAAGATTTCCAATATAAACAATTATAATAATTATTTGGTTTTACCACAATACAAAATCATATTCAATGCATTTGTAGCACAACAAATTTTCTTGACAAATATGTTTCAATAGTTCAAAATACTCATTCAAAAATCAACTTCCTTGATACAACTTTTCCATAATCATAACCTTAATTAGTCTTTATATGCAAAATCATGACAAAACCTTATATTATGATAAATGATGTTCTTCAATAAACATAATCCAAATGAATCTCATATAGTACCTCAAGTTGTACTACAATCACAATTCACAAATTATTGACATTAGCTCTTAACAAATTTATAGTACTCCAAAAGAGATCTAATAATCGAACCTCAAATCTTGTACAATATCAATTCTCAACATCAAGTTTATGTACCTTTTCAATAAAACAAACCATTCAAATAGATCAAACATCCCCTTTTAATCATCATAATGATAATTCTTCATAGATGCAAGATTGAAAACAATCACCTAACAACGTAATTCACGACATTAATACTAATATATACCTCAAGATTTCGAAATGTTATATCATGTGAACTTTGATATTTAATACTTAAACTCCAATAAAGTATATTTAAATCAAGATCAAAGATTCACTTAACATCCATTAGAATACTCCAAAAATCTCAACAGGTTAAAAATCTAATTTCAATTCCACAGTGTCTCCAAACATCAATTTTTTTTTTACAATAACCTTTATCTTAATATATCTAACTTATCATAATTCACATTTATCATATATTCCAAAATTTCATTTCAAATACCAGAAGTCAGTATAATTTTGCTTCGGATCATAGAGTTAACAAAATTTTGAAACTTTCAGATAACAGAACAAAACATAATTTCACACTAATTTCAGATTTTATTAGTCTCTTGTAATATGCTACGACCACATTAAAATTTTGTGGCATAAGTCATAAATAAAACCACAACTAACTTGTATGGGTCAAAATTAGATACACAATTAACCCTAGTGGCATGGGTTAGAAGTATATCAGAAGCCATTGACTGCACTGAACAGATATCACAAATATCGTTATTCTATAATCGGTGGTGCAGTTGGGCGATCGATCTTTAATCATAGAATACATGTCGACAAGGTCGACATTGTACCCCCATTGACAAGGTCATAGAATAACCATTCGAGGAGAAAGACAAAATAAAACTTATTTTTAAATTATCCAATTTCACAAAACAACATATTCCCTTCCCAAAACACAACTTGTGCACATAAAAAACATATCCATTTTAGACTAAATTTTTTATGTACATTGAACAAAAATCACTTTCCAAAACTAACATCGAGATCATATTCCAAAAACTAGAATAGGGATCATATTTACATATATATATATATATATATATATTAGCATACTCACCTGATTTAACAAACTAGGACAAAATATCATATATCATGTGCAATTCAAATTAAGGTTAATTTTTAAGATGTGAAAACATCAAAAGGATATCAGTGACTTATCTAATTCGCTAAACCAAAACCAAAGGACAAAGAATCAGAATCCTCTTTAAAGCCTATTAATTTAAAACACTTAGAATTAGAAACCAACTTATCAAAACGAACCACGACTCTTTGCTGGTCATTCTAAGGCATTTAAGGTGTAGCATCTCTTTTGTTGATCGAAAATCGATTTTAATTCCTTTAATAATTTATAAATACATAAAACATTCAAAACTTATAAACTCATAGACTATAATTCAAAATCATTAACAATATGAGGTTGGGTAAAAATACTTTAAATACAAATCAAAATTTAGATATGAAGATTTCTAATAAATATTTTCAAAATATGCCAATTAAAAAATAATTTATCAGATAAATATTTATTCATAAAAAAAATTTCACTAAAATTTAAATAGCTTAAAATTTTGAAGTTTCTATCAAAATAGGTCGAATATAGGTCAAGAATAATTTTTGAAATAATTAAAAATGACTTCTCATAAATTCTAAAATTTCAAATTTTTATGGCCATTTGGCTTACTTCAAGCACTTATAACTCTTAACTCGAATTGTTCTTTATGAAAAACTCAAAACCAAATTGAAGTATTCATGTCACACTATAGCATTGGAATTTGTTTCAATGAAAAAGATTGCAAAATTCACAAGTTACAAAAAGCCAAAATTTTAAAAGTCATCTCAGATTTACCTAGATTTCTGGATTTCCAAATTCAAGTAGCCAACTTTGAACTTTCGGTTCTCTTAACATAGAAAGCCCTTAACAGAGCCATTGACACCTAATTAAACAGTACATTTCACACTACAAAAGCCCTCAAAGAAACAACTCAAAACATTGCAGGAATGTAGAGTTCTGATGACCTAAAATTGGACCGTCAAAATTGTTAAAAATGAATTTTTAGTCAACTTTAAAAAATTGTATCTTCCTAATCACAAAGCCAAATGATATGCTACAAAAACCATTGAAAAGCAGTGCCGGCCCTTGGGTAAAGCCACCCAAGCAATGGCTTTAGGCCTCCAATTTGGGAGGGCCTCAATTTTAAAAAAAATTTATAATTTTATAATAATTATAATATAATTAATTATATTAAAAATACATAAAAATTAAAAAATTATATAAAAGTAAAAAATAGTTATTAAAATTATTTTTTTATTATTTTAATTATGTGCTTAATAATTTTAATTTTCTATTACTTCATTTTTACTAAAATGCTATAAATTCTCAACTATATTCTCTTATTTCCAATAAACCAACAGTCATGTGTATCTACTCATCTCCAACAGCTATTTTTTTCTCACTTATTTCTTTTATTTCTAATAAATGCATTTAATGATTTCCAACAACTATTTTTTTTCCTATATATAAAACCAATATTTTTTTCAATGTATAATATCAACTTTTGAAATCTTTCTTTCTCATTTGCTCTTTCTTCCTTTAACTTTAATTTTTCTCCAAAAAATACACAAGAAGTCTGTTCTTTTATTATTTTCATAAAGCTGTGAGCCTCATTTACGGTTTACAATAAGCATTCAACAATTAGGTACTATTGTTCTAATCTTTACAGATTTTTTTACTTTAATTTAGAGTTTATATTATATTGTTATATTATTTTTATTTCATGTGATAATTGATTTATTTGAATTAGAAATTTTGATTGTTGATTTTGTATTAACCATTTAGAAAATATAAGATAATTATAATAGTTAAATATTTTTGTACCTCATGTCAAATCGAAAATATGAATCTGGTTATTCAAAACTTAAAAAAAAAGAAGAATTGAAAGTTTAATATAATCTCAAAAAGGAGCTCTTGATAGATTTTTTACAAGTAATAAAAATAATGAATTAGAAATTATTAATAAATATCCCTTAAACGAACAAGTTAATAATCTTAGAGAGTTAGATGATGATGAAATACTAGAACAAGAAGTTAATGAAGAGATTCAAAATGATCATAAAAATCATGAAGAAATTCAAAATGATCATAGAAATCATGATGAAGAGGATCAACCTATTAATTTAAATGATTGCATTCCTAAAAATATTTATGATCCAAGTCAATGGATAAATATTGATACAAATTTAAGAGATTTATTAATAGAAAAAGGTCCAATTAAAGTTAATGATTTAGATTTTTCCAAAGATGAGTTTTCAAGACATTTTTCTGTTACATACTATATTCAAAAATTGACAAATGGGGAGACACATGAAAGAAAATGGCTAGTTTATTCGAAAGACTTAGATAGAGTATTTTGTTTTTGTTGTAAATTGTTTAATTTGGCTTCTAGTACAAGTAAATTGGCTAATGTAGGCACTAGAGATTGGAGAAACCTTAGTGCTAAGCTTAAGAGTCATGAAATGAGTAATAAGCATATTACTAATATGAATTCTTGGATTGATTTAGAAATGAGATTATTGAAAAATTGCATTTGAAATGAATATAGAACCTGAATTTCGTGATACACGTATTATTTGTAGGAAAAAACAATTTGATGAGAATATTGATAATGAAATAACTAGATCTCTTGAAGAATCATTTAGAATTGATTATTTCTTGTATATAGTAGATCAAACAATTTTTTCACTTCAAAGTAGATTTGAACAATTTAAGATATATGAAAATATTTTTGGTTTTTTATTTAGCGGTAAAAAGTTGAAGTCATTAGATGATAATAGTTTGAAAGAATATTGTCTTAATCTTGAATGTTCTTTAAAATATAACAACTATTCTGATATTGATGGTTTAGATTTATTTTCAGAGTTAAAAATTTTAAAAGAAATTATACAAGAAGAAAACAATCCAATTGACATACTTAATTATATAAGAAGACTCGATTCTTTTCCAAATGCATATATTGCTTTTAGAATATTGTTAACAATTCCAGTAAGTGTTGTTTCAGGAGAAAGAAGTTTTTCAAAACTAAAATTAATAAAATCTTATTTAAGATCAACAATGTCTCAAGAAAGATTAAATGGATTAGCTATATTATCAATTGAAAAAGAAATATTAGAAGAACTTGATTATAAAAGTTTAATTAAAAATTTTCTCAAAAAGCTAGAAAAATAAAATTTTAATAATTTTTTTTAATTTTAATAAAAAAAAGCCCCATTTGAATATTTCGCTTTAGGCCTTTGAACTTGTTGGGCTGCCCCTGTTGAAAAGATATTTCAAGACTTTTCCATTGGTACCATCACGTCATCGGAAAGTATTCGGAACAGTACTGGATTTGACCAAAAGTTAAAGAAACATAAATTAATTTAGGAATTTTTATTTCGAACAATGCAAAAATACAATTTTCATAAGTTAAAACCTAATTGTATCTTAATCATTGCTTTCTTGAATAGATTCTTCATTTTTCTACCTTCTTCTTCTTTTCTTGGATTAGTTACTCTAAAATGGTTTTCTTCTTCTAGCTGTTTTTTTTTTCTTAAACATGTCTTATTGTTTTTCTTTTTAAAACTGACTTAAATTTCTGTTTAAACGTGATAATATAAAATTGCCTTTACCTTCCTCTCTTAAACGTGATAATATAAATGATTTTTTATTTTAACGTGTGATAATATAAACTGAAAGTAACAAAACTACTATATTTGCAAAAGGGTCCCTATCTCAAAAACTATTCTAATATAAATCCAAATATTTTATAAATAATTTGACTAAGGGATTTATTTGTCAAATTTACGATTTATAAATATACTAATGTACTTATAATTTGGGTTGGGTATTACATATTCAAATTTAGGATTTATAAATATACTAATGTACTTATAATTTGGGTTGGAGTATTACATACTCCCCCACTTAAAAAGAATTTGGTCCCCAAATTCAAAATTCCATAAACTCCGAGTCTTGTCCAATTTTTAATCAAATGTTGCATACAAGCTTTCTCTAGAAGAGTTCATCAATCTAGTAGTGTCCCATCAAAATTTCACATAATCATGTATCCACTAACCAATTCAACATAATTATAAATCTAAAACTTGTATAACCAATTGATCAAGTATTCCAAAACTTAAAATCTCAATTCTTGTTCTAAAGCAAGATGCAACTACAATAGTTGAAAACTCTTTAGAGTTTTATAACTCCAAAATGCAAGTACATAAATCACAACCTTGTCTTGACTACATAACTTATTTGCAATTCTACTTTATTCAGTCAATCTTCCTTATTAATGAGATCAACACAACAAAATGTCATAATATCATAACTCATTCTCGCTCTCCAACTATCTTCAGAATAAAAATCAATAATCATACACCATTAATATACAAATCACTTATCTCCATTTTCTTATATTTCCATCACTAGCTATGTTACCGAAAATCCTTATTTTAACCAAATCATGCTTCCATAGCGCATTCTGATATCTCATTCAATATCACATCAAAAATAGCCAAAATATACTTTCATAACATTATCTTACACAACTATAGTAACAAATCCAAGAATCTTTTAAAAAAATCCTTTAAAATATCACATACTAATTTCATTTTCTTTTAGTTAGCTACCAGAGTACTTTTCAACAATTTAACCATCACTAAACTATGATAAGATCATGTCGACGTTATACATTACATTCACAATTTTTATTTAACAAAATATTCCTCATTAACTTGATCATCATGAACCTATGATAAGAATCAAACCAATGCACTAGATCATATCAATAAATCTTACACCATACATTTCAAATATTAATCCTTAACTATCCAAGTCATCTCCAAAATTTCCAATGCTATTTGCTTCCAATTTCATAAACTAATGATCATATAACGACAAAACACTTCACAAGGCTTGCAAGTATCAAAGTATTCCAACTTTTCTTAAATAAGGTATAACATTATCAACTCAAAAATCAAAATCCAAAAATCTATGTACCCAATTAATTTATCATAAGAAAATTATATATATATATATATAGAGAGAGAGAGAGAGAGAGATTTTTAACCATTATAAACTCCAATTAACAAAATTCATGTCAAAAGCAAACCTCTAGCCACCAATCAAAAGCATCACTTAATCTCATAGATTTTCTTATATTCTTTAAAATTGAAACCATATTCAGGATTTCCAATTAAACAATTGTAATAATTATTTGGTTTTACCACAATATGAAATCATATTCAATGCATTTGTAACACAACAAAATTTCTTAACAAATATGTTTCAATAGTTCAAAATACTTATTCAAAAATCAACTTCCTTGATACAACTTTTCCATAATCATAACCTTAATTAGTCTTTATATATAAAATCATGACAAAACTTTATACTATGATAAACGATGTTCTTCAATAAACATAATCCCAATGAATCTCATATAGTACCTCAAGTTGCATTGCAATCACAATTCACAAATTACTAACATTAGCCCTTAACAAATTTATAGTACTTTAAAAAGATCTAATAATTTGAACCTCAAATTTTACACAATTTCAATTCTCAACATCAAGCTTATATACCTTTCCAATAAAACAAACCATTCAAATAGATCAAATATCCTCTTGTAATCATCATAATGCTAATTCTTCATAGATGCAAGATTGAAAACAATCACCAAACCAGGTAATTCACAACATTAATACCAATATATACCTCAAGATTTCAAAATTTCATATCATGTCAACTTTGATATTTAATACTTAAACTCCAATAAAGAATATTTAAATCACGATCAAAGATTTACTTAACATCCATAAGAATACTAAAAAAATCTCAATAGGTCAAAAATCTAATTTCAATTCCATAGTGTCTCCAAACATCAATTTTTTTTTTTACAATAACCTTTAGCTTAAAATATCTAACTTATCACAATTCACACTAAAATCATTGTAACTTATAGACATAGCATAATTGTTTATCAACTTAACCTATCTTTTTCCTCACCATTGATTTCTTTATCCTCATCATAGATTTCTAAAAACCATCTATCTTATCAAGATTCATATGAAATCACATCAACTTATAAATGTAACATTACTGTTCATCAAATCAATTAGTCCTTTCCTTACCACAAATCTCTTTTTCTTAATCATTGATTTTCTAATCCATTTTCTAAGTAGTAATTGAACTTCTTATCTAAATATCAATTCAACTAAAAAATCCAAAGTCCATAGACCATTAATCTAAGCTTTGATACCACTTAATCTGTCACATCCTAAACTTAAAGTTTTAAGACATAACAGGCACCGCATACTTATGAGATGAATCCCCTAAGCATGTAAAGCAACAATATCATAGTTAGTCATATATAATACTTCCACAATCTTTTTAAAATTTACACTTTACATAACCTAAAGTTTCCAAATATAATATTAAAATATAATTCTCCAAAAAATACAAATTTCTGATCTAGCTAACATCTACTTAACAAAGTAAAAATTGAATATATCAATGCTTATAATTATCCAAGGCATACGTTAATCTTACTAACCAAAACTCTCACCAAGCAAGTCTAACTCCCAAACATGCAAAGATGTTGAAATCTGTAAAATGATTAGAATTAATGGAATGAGTACAATCACAGAGCAAGTAAATGACATCCTTTCAGTCGGATTAAGTATGCTCAAAACATTTAGGTGAAAATTATTACTACACATATAAGTATCAAAACAAAAATTTTGAGTAATCTTCAGAATCATATATTTCAAAATTTCATTTTCAAATAAAAAAAGTCAATATAATTTTGCTTCAGATCACAGAACTAACAAAATTTTGAAACTTTCAAATAACAGAACAAAACATAATTTCACACTAATTTCATATTTTATTAGTCTCCTATAACATGCTACGACCACATTTAACCCCTGTGGCATAAGTCAGAAATAAAATCACAATTAACCCTAGTGGCACGGGTTAGAATAAAAAACACAATTAACTCAAATGGCATGAGTCAAAAGAATATCAGAAGCAACCATTGTCAGCATTGAAAAAATATCACAAATACTACTATTTTGTAATCAGTGGTGCTGTTGGAATATCGATCTCTAATCACAGAATACATATTGACATGGCTAACATTTAGCCCCCATAGTAGAATCAGAGCACAGCCATACTAGGAGAAAGAGAAAACAAAATTTATTTTTAGATTATCCAATTTCACAAAACAATATATTCTTTTCCCAAAACACAACTTGTGCACATTGAAAGCGTATCCGTTTTAGACTAAATATTTTATGTGCATTGAACAAAAATCACATTCCAAAACTAAAATTGAGATCATACTCCAAAAACCAAAACAAGAAGCATATTTATATAGATACATATATATATTAGAATGCTCACCTGATTTAAAAAACCATAAGACAAAATATCATATATCACGTACAATTTCACATTGAGGCTAATTTTTAAGGTGTGCAAACACCAAAGGGATATAAGTCACTTATCTAATTTGCTAAATAAAAAACAAAAGATGAAGAATCAGAATCCTTTTGAAGTTTATTAATTCAAAGTACCTGGAATTAGAATCCAACAACCCTAACTTATCAAAACGAACCATGACTCTTTACTGGTCATTCTAAGGTATTTAGGGTGTAGCACCTCTATCACTGACCGAAAATCAATTTTAATTCTTTTAATAATTTATAGATATATAAAACATTCAAAACTTAGAAACTCATAGATTATAGTAGAAACTCAGTAACAATATAAGGTTGGGTGAAAATACTTTAAATACAAATCAAAATTTAGATATGAAAATTTCTAATAAATATTTTCAAAATATGTCAATTCAAAAATAATTTATTAGATAAATATTTATTCATAAAAAAATTTCACTAAAATTTAAATAGCTTAAATTTCTGAAGTTTCTATCAAAATAGGTTGCTTATAGGTCAAGAATAATTTTCGAAATAATTAAAAATGAATTTTCATAAATTCTGAAATTTCAGATTTTTATGCCCATTTGGCTTACTTCAAGCACTTATAACTCTTAACCTGAATTGTTCCAAGTGAAAAACGCAAAACCAAATTGAAGTAGTCAAGTCACAGTATAACAGTAGAATTTGTTTCGATGAAAAAGATTGCAAAATAAACAAGTTATAGAAGCCAAAATTTTAAAAATCATCACAGACTTACTCAGGTTTCTGGGTTTCCAAATTCATGTAGCCAACTTTGAATCTTCGGTTCTCTTAACGCAGAAAGCACTTAACTGAGCCATTGACATCAAATTAAGCAGTGCATTCAATACTACAAAAACCCTCAAAGAAACGACTCAAAACATTACAGGAATATAGAGTTCTGGTGATCCAAAGTTGGATCGTCAAAACTATTAAAACGGGTTTCCAGTCAACTTTAAAAATTCGTATCTTTCTAACTATAAACCCAAACAAGATGCTACAAAAACCATTAAAAAGATATTTTCAAGACCTTTCCATTGGTGCCCATCACGCCATCAGAAAGTTACCAGAACAATATCAGATTTGATCGGAAGTGAAAGAAACATAAATTAATCTTATGGATTTTTATTTCAAATAATGCAAAAATACAATTTTTATAAGTTAAAATCTAATTGTACCTTAATCATTGCTTTCTTGAATAGATTCTTCTTTTTTTTGCCTTCTTCTTCTGTTCAAGGATCAGTTACTCCAAAATGGTTTTCTTCTTTTGGATGTTTTGTTTTCTTTTAACATGTCTTACTATATTTCTTTTTAAAACTAACTTAAACTTTTGCTTAAAGTTGATAATATAAAACTACCTTTAACTTCCTTTTTTAAACGTGATAACGTAAATAGTTTTTTTCTAACATGTGATAATATAAACTAACACTAACAAAACTACTATATTTGCAAAAAAGTTTCTATTACAAAAACTATTCTAATATTAACCCAAATACTTTATAAGTAATTTGAATAAGGGACTTATTTGTCAAATTTATGATTTATAAATATACTAATGTACTTATAATTTGGGTTGGGGTATTAAATATTCAAATTTACGATTTATAAATATACTAAGGTACCTATAATTTGGGTTGGGGTATTACACAAAGCATTTCAACTAAATGGCAACATGAAGGAGGTCTTGATGGAATTATAGGAAAATTAAATTTTTATATACCTTTCTCTCTTTCAAATCATAGGTATCATTAGAAATTTAGGAATAGAGTTATATGTTGATCCTCTCATTTTATTTTGATTTTTTTCTCTTTTTCGTTAATTTCCTTTTAAGAATTATATTCTATATCTTTCAAAAAAAATTATATTCTATGGCTGGAGGACATGAGCTCGTATTGAAAATGTATTTATATTATCGAAATCAAATAAAAACTAAAAGAAATATCATTAAAAATAGGGGTCCAAGCCTTTTACCTTTTTTATAGTTGATGCTCCTTCCAACTTTGATCACTTAGTTTTTTCCTTTATACTTGGTCTTTGAGGTGATGGCCTTGGAGCAGTAATGTCTTCTTCAAACAATTACCAGTCATTTTACAATAATGGGGAATTTTTTATTAAAATTTTTATATAATATATTGCCCTGTTTAAATTATGTAGACTTCATTAAGTTAAATTTTGAGCTAATTAAATTATTGAAAATTATCCAATAAACTGTCATGAAATTTAAAAACTTTATCGATGGAATTAGAAAGTTGTCACATATTCATTAGGATATATTAAAAAAATTAATAAATTAATCTGATAAACGAAAAGACATTAATTTGACAATGTTTTAATTTTACTAAAAGAGTTAAAATCTCACCAAAGATGTATAGAATAACAGTCTTTAAAATAATCCCTTTGTTTTTTCAATTGAGGGACATTGATCGTTACATGCTTTAGTAGTGAAGATTTTTTGCTTTTCCTCCCATCATTTTGTGCTGAATTACATGCTTTTGTTCGACTTACATATATATATATATATATATATATATATATAGATAGATTGATACATGCTTTCATTAGTGCTTGTTGAATTATGGCAGTAAAATGTTTACCAGAGTTGATATGAATGAAGTGACTATCCAGAGATATTGCATCGTTTCTTTTCTGCTTAATGGGTTCCAATGCTTGGGGCATTTCTGTAGTTCTGCATACTTGTTTGCCACAACTTGCAAGAAAACAGCATGACAAGATTGCATCTAAATTTGCCTATAACTTCAAATTCAGTTCAGCTTCATCAACAAGAAAAGAAAATCTCAGTTCAGATTGTAGTATTTTGATTACTGAATGAGTGACTCTAGGAAGATGGATAACATTCATGCATGCATGCGAAGCTCGTTTGGTAAAATATAGCACAAAAAGCATTGTGAACCCAACTTCGAAACACATGGATCCCATCTCTTTTTCTAACAACAGGCGTGGGAATACCAGTTCTACCATTGGCTTTCGACCACTTTTTCAAATTTCAAAGTATTTTTTTTAGTGTGTTTTTCTCCTGGCTTTTTTGGGAGAATAAACTGGTGCTGTAAAAGAGGGCCATGTTGGGGATGGCAGGGGTTGGATTAGTGTAAGTTTTTGATAATTATAATTGGATATTGAACCCCGACAGTGGATTATGGAAACGGTGGAAGACATTTCAGCAGGTGGATTCTTTAAGCTGGGAGGTGATAGGCAGTGTGTATTATTCTGTGAATGCTGTATTTTTTGGCAAAGGAAGGAGCAAGGAGAGAGTTTTTATTGGTTAGGAATTCATGGTAACAGAGTAATATGGCTCTATAGGTATGGAGTGGGTCTTAGCCCATGGAAATTAAAAAAGTGGGCTTCCCACATTGAAAGGCTGAAGATGGAAGTGGGGAGCTGGGAAGTGAACCACACCTACAGATAAAGAAACAAACTAGGTGATAGACTTGCAAAGAATGAAATTCAAAGGGAGGTTGAGCTACTATGTGTTCTGGAGACATGAGGCCGAGATTGCGTGGAGCTTGGGTGTTTGTTGCTGGTCAATCATTCAGGTATATGTATTTTTAGGGCCAGCACTTGATCCTTGATCATGGTGGATGTTTGAATGAAGTTATGGCTTTCCACCGTTGAATGAGTGTAACTTGCTGATTGCATGTCTTTTGAATATGTAAAGGGTGACCGAATTGAATTGAGAAATGTTTTGTTCCATTGGAATCTCTGAACCCTGTTTTTGTTAAAGGGTTCTGTTGTATAGGGAATGGGCAGGGGCGGAGCGTCCATTTGCAATTGCCCCAAAATTTTTAAAATTTTTTATATATTATATATTTTTTAATAATTTTTTAAAATAATTTTTATTAAATAATTAATATAATTAAAAAATAACAAAATAACGTTACAAATCCCATTCAATTGTACTCAAATTTTTATTTTTTAAAATTTTTGAGTTTCTCCACCAATATTTTCTTTTTTTTTGTCCTTGTATTGTGAAATTATAAAGAGATAATATTTTTATTTAATTTTTGCATTTATATTATTATTTTTATTTATTTATTTTTTTCAATTCTATTCTATTTGTTCATATATTTTAAGTTTTTATAAATTTTTTTTTTAAATTTCTACGAATCATCAACCATATTTTTTTTCTATTATATGATTATATCTCCTACTTGTTATGATTTTTTTTGTGTTATGTGGATTTTACTTTTAATGATTTTAATTTTTAAAAATTAAAAAATTATTGTATATATAATTTTCAAATATAAGTTCTAGTGCGCATTATTGGTTATTGTTTAAAATTTTACTAATATATTATTTTTTTATTAATCTTAATTATATAAGAAAAAATTATCTTAAGTATATGCTTTTAATATGCTTTACATTTTATATTTAGTTAAAAGGAAATTATCTTGAACATAATAAAAAATTATTAATTTTGTATATCGTATTTAACTATTTATATTTTTTATATTATAGTTTGATATTTAATATTATAAACTTCAATATAATATAATAAAATAAGAATATTGAATGCTAACTATATTAATTTTTTAGTTATTTATATCGAAATAGATAAGATTTCGAAACAAAATGAATGATAAGTTTCTTACAAATAATTTAGTTTTTTATATTAAAAAAAGATATTACCATTGACGAAAAAAACTTTCCTAAAATGCTATTGTAAGTTTTTTTTTTGTTTTCTTATTTACATGTTTTATAAAATTATTATTTATTATAAATTTTTTAATTATTAATAGTTAAGTTTAATATATTAATTTTATTTTAATTTTTATTCTTCTTAGCATTTAGGCCCCTCAATAAAAATTGGCCAGCTCGGGTAGGACACTTTTGATTTTGTGCAGGCTGTGAGTCTGGATTTTAAGTTGATGTGGGTCTGATGTATAACAACTTAAAATCTGGTGTGTTGCTCTATGTCTTAGTAGGGAACACATTATTCCTTATTTCTGAATGAAATTTTAAGTTTCAAAGAAAAAATAGAGATGTGATTTTTATGTGATCTTATGATATCCATACTTAGTCTTTTAAGTTAATGTGACTAAAATTTCACGAAATAATAAGATATTGTTATTTCCTTGACATTTATGTTGAGCCAACAGGAGTAATTTTTTTTTTAAAAAAAGAAACGCTTATTGTAAACCTTGAACTAATACGGGTAATTCTTTTTATATAGGTTTTGCTCTTCCAAAACATTGTAATCATTAGACATTTAGAAATAGAGTTATATGTTGGTCCTTTCATTAATTCAACAACTTCCATATAAAACAAAAGCTCAGCAGATGAAGAACATCATTATCCCCTTCATAGCCTCAAGTAGTTGCTCTGTTTTCCTTATGAAAAACCAGCAGCTCGCTCGCTTGAAAGAAAGTATGTAAGGGAGTATGCAGCTGGCAGTACAATTCCTGGCCCAAGTCAGGGTTCACTTTTTGTCTATGGAAATGGAGTCTCTTTTTATAATAAATTTGATTTCATTTGACACTTTGTTTAAGAAGTTGTAGCCTAATCTCAGCCACATACGTGAGTAAAATGAAACAAAAGCATTTACTTGGTTAATTAATTGATTGTTAGCCAACTTGATGGAAATCAAATAATTAAAAATCGAAAGAAAATATCATAAAAAACCGCGGCCCAAGCCTTTTACTCTTTATATACTTGACGTTCCTTCCAACTTTTATCACATAGTCTTTGAGGTGATGGCCTTGGAGTAGTAATGTCTTCTTCTTATAATTACTAGTCATTATACAATAATGGGATTTTTTTATTAAAACATAATATAATATATTGCGTCTTTGTAAATTACGTGGACCTCAATAAGTTAAATGTTGAGAAAGGTAAATTATGAAAAATTATTCAGTGAACAGTAGGATAGGCGTGGCAAGACTGCACCCATGTTGGTACCAGTGACAGCAAAAGGATGGGCGAGAAGCTAAGGGTATGACTAGTACTTATAAGCCTTTTAAGAGAAATTTTGATCTTCTTTAGTTCAATACTAATTCCCAGGGTTTGTTTCTGTTTCCTGTGAATGCAGGACCTGGTTCCTTGTGTTCCTATTTTACTCAAGGATGAAAAGACTATACCCTGAAGGGGAAAGAGAGATTAGGAACTGAACTCTGACATATCGGATGCCAATGTGAAATCTCTGGATACTTTGTTGAGGTTGCATGTAGGCAAGACAAGATCATTGTTACTTGTAAATCTCCATTCCTTGAGAGAGAGAGAGATCACAATCTTTCTTTATCTTAAGGGCCACGGATGGTTTGCAAAGATGCCTTCCTTGAAGAGACATGGTCACATGGTGATGGAGGTTAAATGCAACTAGCTCATTAGCTTTGCCAATGCTTCCCCAATCCTTGTTGATTCAAAACAGTTCCCTTCTCAGCTACATTAAAATATAAAAACCTGCCTGATCATTGTATGACATTGTTTACAATCATCATTATTGTTAATATCTGCAATATGACAAGCTGCCGGTCCAATCATCGATCCCAAAAGACAGGAAACAATAAACTACTCTAAGCTAAATTCTTCTAGATACTATTCTCTCTTTAATCATCTACATTACATGATGAATCAAAATTCTTGGGACCCCTGGTTTTCTCATGCTTTTGCCTGCCGAAGAAAGCGCACGTGATTAGGAATAACAGAAATCAATCGTTCTCAAGACAACGTACTCTAATTAAGAAGAGGAGAAACCAAGCATATTGGCCTCAGTGTCAACATGGGAGGAAGCCGAAGTTTGATCACATAATTGCCTCTCCGTTCGCCAGGGATGCTTTGGCTGGAGGATTTGTTATGAAAAAATTTGAAAGACGGAAATTGGATGGGAAGATGGAAGTGGAAGAGAATGAAGAGTTTGAAGTCAACGTTCCTCCTGGGTCACTACTTCTACTCCCAAGTCAAAATGCAGTTGGAGTCGATGACCTTAAGTCTATGGGTTTTGAGGAGAAGAATTTGATCGTTTTGGATGGGACATGGTCCAAGGCTGGTAGAATTTACAATAAGAACCCCTGATTGAAGCTTTTTCCACATTTGAGATTGGATTTGGACGAGATGAACTTGTATTGTGAAATAAGGCATCAACCGAAGGCGGGATATTTGTCAACCATTGAGAGCATTGTGTATACCTTGAAGGCTTTGGGAGACAATGTCGATGGATTGGACAACCTCTTGGATGTTTTTGAGTCCATGGTTGGGGATCAGAGGCGACTTAAAGGTGAAAGGTTGAGCAAAGCCTCCGAAGATCGAATCTACTAATTTTTGCATTCTCGGTTAACATTCAAACTGAGGTGATGTATACAAATTATCCAGTGATAAAATGTGTTGTAACTATTGAAATACTGAACAACTATTCTTGCAGTCGCTTCAGACTTGTTCCTTATAAATTGTTTATATGTATTGTTTCTAAAATTTATGTAGCTTTTGGCTTTCTCCATAGCCATGAACTTGCAATGTTTAACCTTGCAGGCTTTGACCAATGTTAAGGTAGTCCTATCCTAACTTTGCAAAGTTAGTGTCTGCAAATTGCGGCCTTATAGCAATGCTGATGTTAAGCTTAAATGAGAAGAACAATGGCTCGCAATGAATGGAAAGCAAGATAACTCAGACTAGAGAGCAGCTTCATCTGACCATTTTCCAAGTCTAGGCAGAAAGTCTAAAAAGGCATACAGCTACTAGCAGGGACATAATTGAATAACACAAAAATTAATGGAGCACCAATCAAGAAACTTGTAATCACTAAAATGCCCCTCAATGAATAGTTAGTTTTAAAATCATCCTCTTCCTCATTTTTTCCATTTCCAAGACTGCCATTAGCAACCAATCTTTCTTCTTCCAGAAACAATGCAAAGACTCCTCTCACGTCCACTCTCAGCCCTACCAAAACCCTGCTTCTCTCGTTTCTTCTCCCATTCTCTCTCCAAAAGCACTTACGACCATCCATTTTCCCCTATTTCCAAACACCCTAAACCCCCAAACCCCAAACCAAAGCCATCCGACCCTGCCACCAATCGAAACTCGTCTCCTCCTCTCAAGTCAAACCTCCCATTTGACTTCAGGCACTCGTACTCCGAAACCGACCCCAGCCTTGAGCCCATTGGGTTCCGAGAACCCAAAAGGTTTTCTCCATTTGGGCCAGGCAGGCTTGACAGGGAATGGACTGGGACTTCCGCTCCGGCCCGGGATGAAGTGGATGGTTGTCGGGTCGAGGAGGAGAGGACACGGGCACTGGGGGAGCCACTTACGGAGGAGGAAGTTGAGCAGCTGGTTGAAATGTATCGGCATAGTGATTGTTATAGGCAAATCAATCTGGATAATTCTCTTTCCACCTTTTTTTGTTTGAAAGTCTGTATTTTTAATAAAAAAGTGAGAGATTTTCATGTTTTTATATGATTTAGTTAAGTTTGCTGGTGTATTCACATGAACTGATTAAGTTAACGACTTTGCTCTATTGACAGAACCTAGGTAAGCTTCATTAGTAATAGCTTGGAATCTACTTGCATTAGGCTTTCTTTTACTTGTTGCTGCAATGAAAGGTGGGATTTTAGAGATTTGTGTGTGTGTGTGTGTGTTTGTTAGGGAAGAACGGGGTCACTCACAACATGTTGGATGACATTCACAATCATTGGAAGAGGGCTGAAGCTGCAAGGATCAAGTGTTTGGGAGTGCCAACACTTGACATGGACAATGTCTGCTTCCACCTTGAGGTTTGAACTAAGAACAGTCTCCCATCAGTTTGATAATGTGTTTTATTCTTTTGGGATTTTGGATTATTATTAGCTGATCTAGATGGTAGTATTTCTGTAGGATAAATCTGGGGGGAAGATCATCTACCGCCACATAAATGTCCTCCTTTTGTATCGTGGTCGAAATTATGACCCCAAGAACCGACCAGTCATACCTCTGATGCTGTGGAAGCCTTATGCTCCTATATATCCGAAGCTTGTGAAGAATGTTGCTGATGGCCTGACATTTGAAGAAACCAAGGAAATGAGAAACAGAGGACTCCACTCTCCTGCTCTTATGAAACTTAGTAAGTGAGTTTCCTGGAGAAATTTCTGGTTTGATCTTGTTGTAGTAATGATGGTTTATAAAGTGAGTGATTGATGATATCAATGGATCATTCAAGTAAATACTGATGGTTCAATTTTATGTTCAGCAAGGAATGGCGTGTATGTAAATGTAGTGGCAAGAGTCAGGGAGGCCTTCCAGACTGAAGAGGTAGTTAAGACTAGACTGCACCCATGTTGGTACCAGTGACTGCAAAAGAATAGGTGTGAAGCTAAGGGTATGGCTGGTACTTATAAGCATTTTGAAAGAAATTTTAATGTTCTTTGGTTCAATACTAATTCCCAGGGTTTGTTTCTTTTTCCTGTGAATGCAGGACTTGGTTCCCTGTGTACCTATTTTATTCAAGGATGAACAGATTATACTCTGGAGAGGAAAGAGAGATCAGGAACTGAACTCTGACATTTCGGATGCCAATGTGAAATCTGTGGATACTTAGTTGAGGTTGCAATGTTGGCAGGACAAGATCATTACTACTTGTAAATCTCTAGCTCATTGGCTTTTTCAATGCTTCCAATTCTCGTTTATTCAAGACAGTTCCCTCTCAGCCGCATTAAAATATAAAAACCTACCTAATCACTGAATGACATTGTTTATAAGCATCATTATTATTATTAATATCTACAATATGACAAGCTGCTGGTCTATCTGACCATAATCCATTAATCCAGCGATCATGGATCCCAAAAGACAGTAAACCATAGACTCCTCTGAGCTAAATTCTTGTAGATAGCGGTCTCTCTTTCGTTATCTGCGTTACATGATGAATCAAAGTTCTTGAACCCTTCGTTTTCTCATGCTTTTGCCTGCAAAAGAGAGCGCTTGTGCTTAGGAATAACAGAAATCAATCATCGTCCAGACAACATACTCTATAAAGAATTTAAGACCTGTGTTTAGGAGGAGACACCAACCATATCGGCCCCAGTGTCAACATATATGGATTATTCTCCACTAACTACAGCATTCCCTGGAACCCTCACACAATTGGCAAGTCATTCATCTCTCTAAGGAGAATTCAGCTACCGCAGAAATCTTGTAGGAGGAACTGACTAGGTGTTACAAGATAGTATAACGACCAGATCAAGGACATCAAACATCAAATATTCAAGAGTTAGATAAATAGCACACAGCCACGGGTAATACATCCTAGATCAAGGCAACCAACCTAGAAGACTACATAATTAGCAACTAATCAACACACTTTTTGTGCATGCATGTTCCATTTTTTGCCCCTTAAGAATTGTCACTGGTTAAAGCTCCAGAAGAGTTCCAAATCTTACATGGAGTACTTCTAATTATGATATGCTATAGACCTTATCACTATGAAAAGTATACTCTGTAACCAAGGAAAAAATTCACATGTGAAAAATGCAGACAAACAATATATGTCCATATACCTAGTCTGCTAATTCCGATCAATCACAGTCCTAGAGATGATGACATGTAGACCTGTCATCAGTGTTTCATCCGTTCAAGCACAACTTTTTGTGGTGTTCCCCTAATCGCTTGAGGGGGTTGTAACGACCCATCTCCGGTCGCTACCGGCGTCCGAGACCTCCGGAAAATCCCGTCAAGTCCCGAACAAGCTTTTGTAAATTTTTTTAAGACATTTATTAAATATGCTAACACACGTATGTAAATAATTAATAATAATAATAATACCCTATTGATATTCCACTTCCAGTAATAGTAATTAAATTTAAAA
The DNA here is from genome assembly GCA_036013995.1 of Theobroma grandiflorum. Classification (NCBI taxonomy): domain Eukaryota; kingdom Viridiplantae; phylum Streptophyta; class Magnoliopsida; order Malvales; family Malvaceae; genus Theobroma; species Theobroma grandiflorum. The sequence goes on from CP142133.1 coordinate 35,223,681, forward strand.
TACAAAGTTTTCAACAATGCATAATTAGGAATTGACAATACTAATAATATGTAAAAATTTCATGTGAATGAACTCTAGACAGCGGAGCGACTCGAAGCGGGCTAAGAGATGCCTTTACTTATTCGCAGTAGACTGAATACGCCAATAGTTACACGCTAGGCCGATCCCTGTCTGCAAAAGGAGAAATAAGAGAGGTGTGAGTCTCACAGACTCAGTGATCATCGGCTCAGCGAGTAGGGTGTAGTTGAGAAACAAGCAAATAGCTGATCATTTGAATATTAAAACTACAGGATGATAAAACAATTTACTTCAAACGGACATTTGTACCTTATATATAAAGAAAATATCAAGAATTTGTTTATGATATAACCAAACCAAAGGTATATAGATAAATACGCACCAAATCTAGTGTGAATAATAATTTCATGTAGAAATCATTTAGAATAATTTATTCAAATCAATTTCCTTAAATCAGGCAAGCTCCCGTGAAATCAATATTTTGAAAACTGACACTCGAATTAACAAATCACCTATTGCATGAGGTGTTAAGTCAAATTATTTCGTAAACAGGGAGCTGTCGAAAACTTTATAACTCTCACCATGCACAGGAAAATTATAAATTTGGAAATCCAAAGAGACTTTACTCTCGAGTAGGAAATAAGATAAAAAAACTCGTGGTCCCGCTACCACGTAATAACATTCGGGAGCATCGCTTCCACCAGATCTCCACATAATACCATGGCAATCTCAACGATGTTGGCCGACATCGGAGATATCAAGCGGTCGCAACCGCGTAAATCATCTGTGGCCTTGCCACGTATATCACAGACCATGGCCCCAGCCATGTCTAACAGCCCGTCGGCGACCCGAAAATGTCTTTAGCTAGAGCTCACTCATGCACGAGGGTCACACTTAACCGATGTGACATCCGGCCTACTCTCGAATCTCTCGATTAAATAAAATCACTTTAGAAATTATTTTATGTCTTGAAAGTCTCATTCTAAATTATTCTCAAAACATTTGACAGAAAATATAATAAAACCAATTATCATTTTCATAAATAAAATTTGGTGCATGAATTTTAAAATACTTCACATGGTAACCAGGCATCATAATCATGGATGCACACTATACAAGTATAAGGCACAATTTTGAATATAAATCCCATTGAAAAAGCTTATTTCCCGGTTTAAAACACTTTACATATACTTTATACATATATATTCAAAACACGTTTGAAATTCGTAGCATTCACAAATTTTCTAAAAATCTACCAACTCATGCTTTCCACAATTTGTACGTAATATAATTCATGCATATACATACATATATAATTACGAAAATTTTCAAATTGACACCCCTTACTCACCTCGAAATAGCGGGATATTACATCGCTATTTTTGTACGCGTATGTCTTTATTTCTATTTCTCGGTCGTGTGTCTCGTTCAGTACATTTTCTCGATAAACGCGCCATTGAGCCTTTTCTATCCCTCATAGCTATTGGACCTTGTCCAAGAACCTCTTCAATTTTCTTATTGGGCCAAGCCCAATTTTATTTTCCACTTGGGCCGTGCCCAATTTCATCTTTCTATTGGGCCTTGCCCATTTAATTACCATTGGGCTATGTCCATTTATTTTTCCTATTGGGCCTTGCCTAATTTATTTCTCCTTTGGACCCACTTTTATATTTTTTTTTATTCTTTCATTTTCATTTTTATTTTTTTTTTCTTCCACATTTTTTTTTCTTTCTTTCTCTCTCAGCCATGGCTTCCTCACCGTGGCAGCCCTTCACCACCAGTGGTGGTTCCTCCTCTCCACCACCGTTGGCCATCCTTTTCCTCCTCTCTTTCTCACCATTTGAGCAACACTTTTCAGCCCCCAAACCAGCTGGATTCTAGCTTAATTTCCAGCTCCATTTCTGCCCAGATTTTCAGAAATTTCCAATCCTCAAAACCACACCTTCAAGCATCCAAATCAACAGATTTTTCACTCCAAAAACAGCAGAATTTTAGCTTTAAAAATCAGCCATCAAAACCACAACAATTTAGCTTTAAAAGTCCAGAATTTCCAGCAGCAAATTTCACCCATTTTTCAGCCATAAAATTCACAAAATTCGGATAGCAATTACCTAAAAAAAATAAGCTCTTTCTCTCCTCTAAATCCAGCAGAAAAATCGATCTTCTTCTTCCCTCTTTCATGGTTTTCCTTGGCTGTTTTCTTTGGCTTTTCCTCCCCTTTTTCCGTCCCTTCTACGATTTTTTCTTTCCTTCTTTTTCTTCTTCAACCGAACCTCATTTCATTTTCTTTTCTTTCCTTTTTCTCTCTTTTTGTTCTTCTCTCTCTCGGGTTCTTCACCCTCTCTAGACCACTCTTTGTTTCTTTTTCAATTTTCTTTTTTTTTATCATTATTTTCTTCTTATTCCACTTGTCTTCATCTTTATATTTGTCTATCCCGCCCCCCCCCCCCCCCCCCCATTCAACTCTTTCAAATCCTTAGTCAAAGTTTCAATTGACCACTTCCCCTCTTTTTTTTTTGTTATATATATATATATATATATATATTTGTAAGTGGGGTGTTACAGGGGTCTACTGCAATAAAATTAAATGTTAATTTAGAAACTAGTCCAATGTACTTCAAGTGTGTTTATATATACATGTACATGTTCCATAAGGGAGATAAATATGCATATTAACTAAACCCTTGACAGGGGCAACCTCTATATCCATATTCCTGATTTTCCGAAAGAAGTCATTAACAAATGGACGGGCAAGTGAATCTGAAATTGTTCAGTGCGGCAAGGTCAGGGGACTTACAAAAATTTCGGGAATTAATTCGAGATGCTGAAGCGAAAGTGGAAGATGCAAAAACCCCAGAAGGAAACACGGTCCTTCACTTCGCTGCAAGATTCGGACAGACGCCTTTGGTGAAATATCTCATCGAGCAGCGTCCTTCCCTTGTCCACCAGAGCAATTTCAAGGGAGAAACGCCGCTGCATGTCGGGGCAAAGGCCGGAAGAGATGACGTTGTTAAATTGTTAATCAATTCAAAGACAGATAATTCTGGCTTGTGCATCTGTTGGATCAAAGATAAATCTGGTAATACGCCTTTACATGGCGCTGTTAAGAACGGACATATTAAGGTAGTGAAGGCGTTCGCTGAAAAAGATCCATTATCGTTACGCTGGCTTAATGATGCAGGGGAATCCCCACTTTCAATTGCCATTGATATGAGGTTTACGAGTCTTGCAGCATCAATCATAGATTGGAATAGATCTACGCTTGAATACCGTGGAAACAAGGACCAAACAACATTGCATTGTGCAGTCATGAGGCAAGATTTTGGTGAGATCCTGACAGATTCATCTTTTAATACTCTCCTCCATTCCTCTTAAGAAATATGGTTAACCCAACTATTTTTCTCTGTTTTTTTTGCTCTATAAAATTTAGATATCATGACAAAAATAATAGAGTTGAGAGAAAATCTCGTTGGAGAGCAAGATGGAAGGAAGAGGACACCCCTTCACTATGCTGCAGCCTTGGGTCACTTAAAAATGGTGGAGGTGATAATCGGTAAAGATCCTTGGGTTGCATACAAAAAAGATGAAAATCAGCAAATACGTCTTCACTTGGCAGCAGAGAATGGGCAAATACGTCTGATAGACGCATTGCTACAGCCTTGCCCAGAAACCATCGAGATAGTTGACAAGAAGCGGCAAACTATTCTTCATATTGCAGCTAAGAATGGAAATGTGGGTGCGGTTTCACATATTCTGAAACTACCTGAAATGGAAGATTTGGTCAACTCTCCTGATAAGGATGGAAACACCCCCTTGCATCTGGCGGCTTGCAACTACCACAGCGATGTGGTGAGTGTTCTGTCCAAGAATTTTAAGGTGGAAATCAGGGCAATCAATAACCGTGGAAAGACTGCTATGGCAATTGTCAAATTGGCTGATGATCATGGAATGGAACTACAAAAGGTATGCAACTTGATTGTCTAAAGAGATTACTAAATTTAAGAAGATATAGTTTAAAGCGAGTATGTTTCAATAATTTACAAAATAAAATTCATTTCATGAAAAACCTCAGAAAGAATGTTGATCATAAGTTGTTCATCTAATTCATATTTCTACGACAATTTTGCAAATGAGATTTTTTTAGTATGACTTAGTATAAGGTTTTGTTCCTTGCAGCACTTAACATTGAAAGCATTAAAGAGTGCCTATAAACAGAAGGCTATTAATTTTGAAGATGCCCCTGAATTGGATGCCCCTGAGTTAGATTATGGAGAAGTAGAAAAGCCAAACAAAGGTGGTAAAAAGGGTAGGGAAATGGCCCAAATAATCTCTGTGATGTTAACCATTATAGCTACAGTCACGTTTACTGCAGCCTTTACCATCCCTGGTGGTTTTAAAAGTGGTGGTCCGGATGAAGGTTTAGCATTGTTAGTCAGTAAATCAGCTTTTTGGGCATTTGTTATTTCTGATGCGATTGCCATGACTTCATCTATTACTGCTGCAGTTATTGTGTTTTGGTCATCTTCACGTCGAGACACTGAATCATTCTTGGATACTCTTCCTTTCGCCATTGTCTTAACTGAGATCTCACTTATCGCAATGGCACTAGCTTTTGTGACTGGATTATTTGTGGTGTTGCAGAAGACACTATGGTTGGCTATATTGGTTTGCGTCATTGGCTGTGCTCCCCCTTTCATTCTTTACATATTTTCTCCCATATTTCTTATTGTGTTTGAAAGGGGTTCCCAGTCTCAAACCTCTCTTAGTAATCGGCAGAATATAGTGGAAGACAATCCATTTCTGTTTATTTTTGGATTGATGAAGATATTTGTTGAAAGACAGAGTTATTTTCTCTTTACATATTTACGCAGAGGTGTAAGAGGTCAGGTCAACTGAGTGAAGAGTCCACTGCACTTGTTCCTTGAAAGAAAGCACGCGACCGAGCTAATATAGCTCGAGTTAGAGTCCTCAGCATTTAGGAATTACAATATATACAAGAAAGAAAGAGAAAGGGTCAGTGTGTAGGCTGCATTGAATGAGTACAATAGGTGTGTGGACTGCCTTGCAAAAGGAAGGGGTGATGAGATTGATTTCATGTGCAGCAGCGATATGATTCGGCAAGAAATTAGAGTAGACTGATGGCGTCACCGGTTTGATCGCGGTTTGAGGTGCTTTATGTCGTGTTGATTTGTAGTTATTTCTATATGTGTATACGTGTTGCTAAGGTGTAAACGGTTGTAAGACTTGCAACCATGAAACAATGTCTTGTATATAGATGTTTTGGGATCCTAATTTAGGTTAGGGAGGTGTTCGGTTTGTAACCAGGGTCGTAACGAGATGTTGTAATCAATACTATATATTGATTTTTTTTCTTTTGAAAAGCGAAATTTGTTGTCCTATAAAAAATAATTGCTGTTCAAAGTGACATCTTATGGACTTGGTGAAAGTTAATTATTTAAAATTATTTAAATAGTTTAATAACTTCTAATGTTAGGTAGAGTAGTTTAATAGTAATCTGCACTAGTTCAGCATGTGTAGAATAAAAAAAACTTAAAGTTGATTCATAAATTGACACATGTAATTTCAAATAAATTTAATTTTTTTCTTTTTTAATTAATTTTCATTATCTTTCTACTCAATTTAAGATCAATATACATTAATCACCTTAGAATCAAGTAGTGAACATCTTGGTGGACCTAGCTAGTTCACACTAGTGACTTGATCATGTTAGGAATGAGAAGCTGCCGATGATTTTTGAGCGGTAATACTATCTGATAATTTGTTCATGTTGGATGAAGCACAAACAAATGTTTTCATGTCAATAGAAATCTCTAACGGTTAATATAGAGATTTTCGATGGCATAGTAGCTCTAGTGTTAATAATTTTTTTTTAAAGGGTGAACCCTTGCACCATATTGCATGCAGGGCTAGATATGGTAACATTGTTTTTTTGTTTGAAAGTAATCATGGTAACATTGTTAAAAGTATCATTGATTTTATCAAAGACTTTCAACAACATATACATGAAAAAATAGTTAATACACTTACAGCGTATAGTTTTTATACACTATATATCACCAAATCTATATATTAATAAGGTTTTATTTTGAAAGAAATAAAAGATTGATATTATTTTGAAGAAAATAAAAGATAGATTTTATTCGCTTTACCATATTAATGAGAGGTCAAGATTTGGTGTCTGTATAAAAACTATACACCATCAGTACATTAAACACTGACACTTTATTAATAAGATAAAAAGACATTTTATTGTTTTCAAAAAAATAAAATTAAAAAATAATACTTCATTAATGACGTGTTAAGATTTAATAACCTAAGAGTATATAGAAATTAATCCATCAGAAAAACACATTACAGGTCGGCAAACCAACCCCACAGAAAATCTTAAAAAACAAATAAAACAGAGATACAACCCCAGATAAAATAAAAACATCACAGTACCATATCCCATATGATTACCGAATTACAGCATAACTACAGAATAATCCAGACAGCATTACATAAGCAATAAATCTCCATATATCATAGGCATAATTAGTGCATCACCCAAAACGCCCTCACGTCCCTGGCTCCTACTCACCACAGAAGCGATGTCCACCTTTCCAATGCGGCTCACACCCCAGAAAAAACATAAGCTCGGCTACCGTATATACATTATCATCAAGAAAAGAACATGTCTTGTCTTTCCACACCAAACTTGGCCAATGAGTCGGCAAAAGTTTTTGCTTCTCTCAAAGTATGAATAGTAATCCTCGACATCATTGGAAATATTTCAATGAATCCATGGCCTTGTTGATTAGTTAAAAGTAAAATTGGAACAAATAACCAAAAGTAAGCCCTTAAGATAAACAATCAATTAACCAAAAATAAAATTGAAACAAATAAAAATATAACAGATTTACCTTCAACTGAGACTCAGATTGTGGAGTAAGTCCTTGTTGATTTTGGGAATGAATCATTAATTCCTACATTGCAAGCGATCTTTCAAAGATGGAAACTTGACAAAATAGTTTTTTGGGCAAAAGCTCCTCAGGCTTTCTAAGTTTTCAAGTCTTAAATCCGTTAACTGAGGGAGCACAATATCGTGCCTATCAATTTCTTTTGCTTCGTCCCTATCGATTTCTTTTGCCTCGTGCCCATCCATTTTTTTTGCCATGTCGAAGACATGCATTAATTGGGAGCAATCAGTTATCCCAAGCGATTCCAACTTAGGAAGTCCTTGAGCAAAAGTGACTGGAAACACGTATTTCAAGCTTTTGCATTTAGCTATCTCAAGACTTTTCAAATTTGGCCACCCAAGACTGCGATCCTTGTCTAAAACTACTTCATCGCTATTTTCTGCTTCTATGATAAAATGTTCCAAAGAGTTGCAGTCCTGTATATCGAGTTGTTCTAGATGCATCAGACTTTGAGCAAGCCAAGGTGAGAAGATAGATTTCAGTCCATCGCATTTCTGAATTGTTACATCCTTCAAACTTTGTAAGCTTGCATGAGTTGGTTCTTTCAATATACTCTCCAATGTTGGTAACAAGCTCTGCTTCAAACAAGTTAAATCTGAAAGATATGCTATTGATTTCCCACACATAAAGAGCAATATAAAATTTATTAATTAATAAATACAAAAATATGAATTTATTGTACTTGATAAAAAAGTACTTAAATATTGAGAAAAAATGTATTTTTTAAAAAAATGTAAAAAAAAAAGAAGTGTTAAAAGTCAATAATTTAAAAAGAGTAGATAGCAATTATTTATATATTTGATAATTTAACAAAGTAAAAATATGATTAGATAAAGAATAAATGAGAGCATTATTGAAGGAAAAATGGAGAAAGAAGAGGTACCTCTTGCTCAACCATTTCTTTGGCAAATGCAAAGACTTGATCTAATTTATTGAATGTAGATATCTTGAGTTGTTCTAGATGCATCACACTTTGAGCAAGGCAACGTGAGAAGCTATTTTTGCGTCTCATGTTGATATCCGTCAGAGTAAGACTTTTCACCTTGCAAAACAGATCGCTAATTCTCAAGGTTCCCGAGGTCAGCCCCTCCATATTTTCAAATTCTACAACTGTATTTTTGCTTTGTAGTTTGGGGAACACACAGTTTTCTTGGAAATATTGATCAGTAGAAACTCTCAGAGTTAATCCAGTTAAACGAGACAGTGAATTCAGCTCCAATAAGTTGACATTGTTTTCATTTGTCACGTGTAGCTCTTGGAGTGACGTTAACCTGTTACACACAAATACAAAATATTATCATCACAAAAATAGCACTTCAAGCTTAGAGAAAATATCTACACTCCAGTGTTAGTAATATATAATATATATAGTTCTGTTGATGATTTTTGTTTTTCCTCAAAATGGCACGATTCTTAAGCTGCTTTTTGTGATAGTAATATACTTGCTAGCCCTTAGGCTAATTTCACTAATGAAAATTATTTTTTGGCTGAGCTAAAAAATATATATATATATATATATATATGATGTTTTCATGATAATAACAGTGACCAAAAGCTTTGTGAACCTCAATCAAAATACTTAGTAAAGTAAATAATAGGAAAAAAAAGGAAAAAATAAATAACATAAAATTAAATACTTCACACCTTAGTATTACCTTGAAAGCAAGTTAGGGGGGACATTGCTGGGTCCAATGCAAGAAAAATACAGTGATTTTAATCCACGCAATTCCAATAATTCTTCAGGTAGCTCATGAATATTAGTATTTAACAATACGAAAATCTCAAGGTTTTCCATCTTTTTCAATAAGAAGATGTTCTCGAGCTTGCAATCTATAAAGCATAGAGTTCGAAGATTTTTCAAGAATGGAAGTGCTTCCAATGAGAATACAGCATCTTGGAGAAGTAAAACTTGGAGGGTTGGCATTCTTTCAAAAAATGTACAGGAAACTCTCAATGAATTCTTTCCTTTTAAAAGCAAAGTGTTGAGATTTGAAAATTCCATATTCTCAGGAAAATTAACTATCTCATTGTTCCATAGAGAGATTGCCATATAACAACTAAAACTTCCATTCGAAGGCCATTCCTTCAATCCATTTTTTACCATGAACATATTTTCCTCTCTCGATGTTATCCAATGAGCTAATTTGCGAACCACATTATGCATCTTTACAAATTTTTCATCATTAGTTTCCAATAACAAACCCGACTGTTGCAGTTTTAATAGTGCTTGACAAGTTTCCTTCCTCAAGTCTTCAATTAAGTAATTATTATTGAACAATCCCTGACCAATTCTGAATATAATCAACAACTCAATACTAATCTCATAATCTTCTGGAAAAAGGGAACACAACAAGAAACACTGCTTGATATTATCTTGATCCAAATAATCATAACTAAGCTTAAGGCGGGGATATACGCAGACATGTAGATCATCCAAATGTCTTGAGCTCTTGAGTCGTCTATTTGATGCTATCCACCCATCTAGACTTTCACCTTTTAGAGCACATGCCATAGCTACAATTGCAATAGGCAAACCGTTGCATTCACGAGAAACCTCCTTGGCTACATCATTCAAGGTGGGAGAGACATCTTTTAGACCAGCGATATCTTTGAATAAAGCCCATGCTTTATCTTCAGATAAGATATTGAGGTGAACTTTCTTTTGACAATTCATTCGAGTGCAAACTTGTTGAAGACGCGTGGTTAAAAAAATTTTGCAACCCTTGTGATCATCACCGAATGGAATTCCTATAATCTTCAAGTCAAGTTCTTCCCAAACATCATCAAGGATTATAAAGATGCTCTTCTCGACTTTGATTCTCAACCGCAATTGTTCCGCTGTTCCTTCTATTGTCTTCTTTTGAAAATCTAAATCTAGGAAGTCTGCAATGTTATCTTGAATCTTGTTGATGTTTGGATTTTGGGATACGGTTACAATCACAACTTTATCGAAGAGTTGTTTGGCTTGGTTTCCCACTTCTTGTGCCAAAGTGGTTTTACCCACTCCTCCCATCCCATATAGTCCAATCATGTTCACATCATCCTTTTTCAAAGCCTCCATGATCTCTTTGAAAGCAAAATTCGAGGATTCAGAAGGCATGAAACCTTTAGATGGAATGAACTCTAATCTTGGAAGAGGAGGACGCTGGCCGATTCGTTGAAAATTACAAGTCTCTGCTAAAAGTTCAGAGATATAAAGTGTCTCCTTCGCTACTTTCTTACTTAAACAGTATCGCCAGCCCCTCCTAGGACACCAATTGAAACACATGTTACGCTCTATTTCATCTTCCAACATCTGAGCTTCTCCCCATTCTTTCTCAACCCTTGCTAGCCAGTCTTCAACGTCCTTCTCAATTTCCTCAGTTTGCCCTATAGCCTCGTCGATATCATATTTTACCTGATTTCTTAAGAATTGAAGTTCTATCCGCTGCTCCTTGAAATCTTCAACAATTTTGTCAAAATGAAAAAAGTAACGGAGATGAAGTGATATGCATCCTGTTGCCGGGTTCCCCACGCAATTGGCAACATCAGAGGCAACATGGTGAAGAGCCATTCTTTGATAATTTGAGGCTGGAAAACAACTTGGATGAGTAAAGTGTTTCACGCAGAGCCAAAAGTAATTACGAAATGTTTGCAACGTTAAAGTGACTTACCTTCCCAGCAATACCTTTATGGAAAATGTGAATCAAAGTAGAACAAATTGTCCACCCACTAAATTGGAAATTGAAAACGCTGCAGATGTAGAAATTATTTTCACTGATCATGTCTATATTAATTAGAAATAGATCTTACTTGTTAGAGTAAAAGCATAGTATTATGATTCTATAAAATAGTTTCTCAAAATTTAAAATATCTATGTAATTCAGTTTTTTCCTAGTAACTACAGCTTTTATTTAACCATGGTTGCCATGGGCTGGGAAAGAAGTAAAATGCAAATTAATTAAATTTATTTGCCAATTGAAGAAACCAAGATGTCAAATGTATAAATTATAAATGGAGAATATAATATGTATTGTTGAAGCTAACCTCACTTGGAATGGATCTTCTAAAGCTGCATGGATTTTTCACTTCACCAACTCCGAAGACAGAAAGCAGAGAAACCCAAACACTAGAGGTAGCAGCTTTGGGTTTTTTTGGCCGTTGTGAAGCTAAGGAAAGGAAAAGCAGCAGGAATCAAAGGAAAGTAAATTAACAGAACAGTTTTTCTTCTTCTTTTTTTCTGAGTTAAAAGAAAATGAGGAAAGTAAAACCAATGAAAATAAACAAACAGAGATGCTTTAATTTGTTCTTTGAGTTAAAAGAAACATGGAAAAATCAAGGAAATAAAATGGAAGAGTAGGTTTTGTTGAGTTGAAAGAAGAGCAAGGCAGAAATCAAACAAGCTGTTTGGGGTAGTGTAGCTCACTGCTGTAGAGATGATAGAAGAAAATGCTTGAATGGAAACTCTATGACAAAAAAGTAATAAGAGTATAGGCATAATAAAAATGGGAAAATATTGGCAACTTTGGTCAAAGTCGTCCCGTGTGAGTTTCTCCACTAATTAATAAACAAATATTATTCTCTTTTTCTTCATCAGTATTTTCTTGGTGATATGCTTTTTCGCTGTCATTTCCTGTCTTCTTTTTGCGTACCCCTTCTATTTTGCAGATGTATCCTCTAATGCAAAAACCAAGACAAATAAGCCATAGAAGAGGAAGAAGAAGATGCACATGTGCACCAAGGAGAGATGAAGTTTCAGGAGCCGGGGTTAAGCTTCTATTATGATCAAAGAAAACTCAAGTAGAAATCAACTTTGCACTACAATAATCAAAGCCCAATAGCAGAGGGAATTATGTAACAACAGTTAATCCTTCTTCGCCCTAGCAAAAACACTTTTTCTTCTAATTAATAAAAATAAAAAAATAAATTGAACACGTTTGTAAAATATTAATTTTTAATAACACCAAATATTAAAAAAGTTGAACCAATTAATAATACTTAGCACCATATTGAGTTCTAATTAATGAAAAAATGGCTTCGTGTTTGTGCTCCTAAAACATAATAATGCCTTAATGTAAGATTTCAAGATACTGAATCTTTATGAACTAGTTGAAAACATTTAAAAATATCAACAACCTTCCTTCTAATTACTTTAATGAAGTATAAATTTTCCCTAAATAATATCTACCATGAATTGAAAGATAATTAAGTTCACAACTTTAATTTTCTTTGTGCCCCCACTAAATTTGCGAAGAAAACTAATATGTCATTGCCAACTTTGTCAGCAGGGACAGAGCCAAGGGGGCAGTGGGGTGGTAGCTGCTGCCACCCTTCAATTTTTAAATATATATAATATGATTATTCTTATAATTACCTTTTAGTCAATCTCTTATACGAAATTTTGAATTCGTTATTATTTATCATGGTCTTTGCTAATAAACATGACATCATTAATGCACTTTTGAATTATTTATCTCTTTAACATTGTCATTTTTTCAATTATATTTCAGTATTTATTGATGTATAAATAATACAAATGATTAGGATGTTGATACAAATGAACCACCCAAAACTAACTAAAGTAGATGAAAGATGAAAGAAAGGAATTAGAATACTTAATAATTTGTAAACAAAATTTTTCATGATTCTAAAGGTAAGTTCACATCTTGAATTTTTTTTTATGGTCCTATGTATTTGAGAAGAAAATTGATATATCATTATTAAGTTAAATTTTGAGCTAATTAAATTATAGACTACTGTGATAAATTCTAAGCAATAATAAAGTTCACACAATCTCTCCTTAAATCTTATCCATGAGCTTTTCTTTCCCCTCATTTTTTTTCTTTTCTTTATCAAAAAACCATTACGTTATAAATTTAACTATTATCAAAAGTGATTATTCGAGGGAGACAAATAATTAAATCCATCGACTAAAGAAATTCCAATTAAAAAATTATCAGTATTGAAAAAAGCAAAGCTAAAAAGAGTTAAGAAAGTATTGTGAATTTTTTTTTCCTTGTGATGGGGAACCTTTAATTAACCTCTAATGAAAAAAATGAAGGCTGAAATAGTTTTGGTCAATCGTCGGCTAACCGACTATCTCTACTTCAAAGTAACAAAGAAACATCAAAGTGGAATTATATAGCTCAGTCTAATGTGAAAATTGAATTTATCAAAGTAAGAAGGAAATTCCCAGAGTTTTCTTAGATATTTTTATTCATGCCATGGTAGAATCGAACACAATATTAACGCCACCATTTATGAAGAGTGTATTGTCATTGGAGAAGTATTTTTTACTACAATTCTCTCTCAAAGAGTAAAAATAAGGACCGAGATGCTATGTTTAAGGAAATTCTAACTAATGTAAAATTGGCTTCATGTTTACAATCCTCAATATAATAATTTCTTCTCCATAAAATTTTAAAAAATTGAATTACTTCAATGAAGCAGAAATTTCTTCGGAATAAAATTTACCATCTTCCAAACAAACAATTAAGTTCACACTTTAAATTTTTTTTCTTTGTGCTCCTGTATATATGAAAGGATACATGAAACATTTGATGCACTTTTGAATTATTGATCTCGTTACGGGTCAATTTGTTTTATCATCTATGCATTTATAATAATTTTAAGCTTTTTTTTTATAAATTATTTTGTTTCAAATCTTCCTTAAATCCCTGAGACCAACAAAAACTTTAAAGAAAAAGTTTTTATAGATTATTTTGTATTTTATTATGATATAAAATCTTAGAGTTAAATATTTTAAGCATAACGTGCAATAATTTTTTTTTTCAACATGTAGTGTAATAATATTTTTTTTAAATATGGTGTGTAACAAAATTATTTTTTAAGCATGGCATGTAACTTGGTTTCTATCTTTATATTTCACTATGACAAACTCTTGGAGTTAAATACCTTAAACATGGTGTATGATAATTTTTTATTTTTTTACAATGACGTATAATAATATTTTTTTCAACACTTGTATTTGAATATGAGAAAATTTCATTAAAGGTAATTTTGTCCAATAATCTTTTCTTTTGATTAAAAATAATTAAAATTAAAAAAATTATTTTCATCCTTCTTTTAACATCTCTACATATTTATGGTCTTTGCCTCAAGACATAAAGAAATTTGCGGTAAGTAGGACAAGTGGCCAGTTTTTTATTGAATTCAAGGAAAGATGACTTCACAACTTCAATATTGACTTTGCATTGAGTTATGCTAATGAAGCATAGTTTTCTCCAGACCAAATTTACCATGATTTCAAAAGCAAGTTCACACCTTCAATTCGATTTTTCTTTTTATTCTTGCGTCTCTTTTTCTTAATCAGTATGTTCTTGGTGATATGCTTTTTCTCTGTCATTTCCTGTCTTCTTTTTGCTTACCCTTCTATTTTGCTTCAAACAATTTCTTTCTATCATTTTCTCATTAATTAAGTTCATAAAGATTACCAATGGGACATAGGCTTCATTCCAATCAAACCTTTTGAATTATTGATCTGATCCCTTTATTATTTTCTTTTAGATTTGTGTCATTTTCAATCATTTTTCCCTTGGAGGTCCATTTATTTCTGACTTTCTTGCTTGGTCGGTTTAATGGCTTTCAAGGTAAAATGCTAGCACTTTTTATTTTATTTTTTGGACTAAATTCTGTGTTTAAGGGATTGAAGCTTCACACTTTGTTTAACACAAGGAAAAATGGCGAAATACATCAAACGATTCATATAGTGCAAGGATCATGTTTTGGTTGGAGAGAAGTAGAGGGTCTAGGTACATCTCTACTTTTTGAACTATCATTTACAGATCCTTAGGGACGGTTTCCTCCATGGTTGGTAATCTAATACAAGAAAGAAGATCATCTAAGACTGATTTGTTCTAATCAAAACTATTTTGAATTAATATCCAACAAATAAAAGTAAGAGCTCCAAGGAATAACCCGACCCATCAAACTTGATTTGGATTCAAAAATGAGACAGAATTGATCAGTGTAGTTGGACAGCAAGGCATTTATCACCATTAAGAGAGACTGTATTCTCAAAGTATTTTGACTAATTCTCTCTCAGATGCTCTGTTAAAGGACCGTGGTTGGCTTTCCAGGAAGTGTTAGGGCAAGAGTCTGGGACTTGCTAGAGGATGTAAATGTAAGACAAGGGACCAAACATCATTTATTTCGTGGAGCTATTAGCAGCTTCACTTGCTTCTTTTGAATAAAGGAAACTTTTTAGTTGTTTTTAAGAAAGTCTTATCAATTATTTTTCTCATTGTCATGAGGAAAACTTTAATTAACCACTAATGAAAAAAAAATGAGAAAAGAAATAGTTTTGATCAGTCGTCGTCTAATTGATTATCTCTATTTTAAAATTGACAAAGAAACATCAATATGAAATTAAGAGTCTTCATTTGCTTTCATCTTGGAAGAATTGAATAACACGAAAGCTCACTTTACCAAAAACGGAGATATCTGGAGCTTTCCCTCAAATTTTTGCAGAAGCATTTTGACTAATTCTCTCTTGAAGAAAAAAAATGATAAAGATTCTCTGTTAAAGGAAATTTTAATTAATGTAAAATTAGTTTCATGTTTGTGATACTAAATATAATAAGGTCTTTTTCACAAAATTTCAAGAAATTGAAATGAAACTTTATAGATAAGTTGAAAACAAAAAAAAAAAAAATCAGCAAGCTTCCTTTGAATTACTTTTACTTTGCATCTTCTCCTTTATTTTTTTTCAATTATTTTTTTAGCATTTATTTCTTTTCTTCTTTGAGTTAAAAGAAACTTAGGAACATAAAGAAATGCATGTTTATTGTGATATGGCTCCTTTTTAGTTTCTTCTTCTTTTGGAGACTCTATTGCAAAGAAATGAATGGGGATATATAGTCTAATTTGGATGTGGATGACTTATAATTACAATGACTTAGGGAGTGTCACTTACAAACTTTTTCTCAGTCTATTAGATGGGTCAAATCTAAAGACTTGGATTAACATTATATACTAATGTCATCATCAATTTATGACAAATTTGCTGTTCAAAAAAAAAAAACCCTTTTTCCTTGATACTTGTTCTTTGAGGTGGTGACCTTGGAGTAGTAATGGCTTCTTCCATAATTACTAGTCACCAATGTGATCAGGGCTGTTAATTAATTCAAGAATCTTAAATTTGAGACTTTAATTATTTCTTCTCATAAATTTTGAATACCAAAATTTCAAACATATCAAAATTGTTGATGAGAATTTCACTCTAAATTAAAATTAATTAATTATTATTATTGGTTTCAAATATAAGGTTCAAAAGCGACATTCTTATAATGTTTATTCTTGGACCCCAAACAAATTTTTTGCTTAGTGCCAAATCTATCTCTAGCTTTTAGCTTGGATTAGTCCAGTTTAATCTATCCCAAACCTTTTCTTTGGATAGCATAATTAGATAGGTTTCTTTAACTTACCAAATGAAAAGATATATTGATATTTGGAATTAGATTCGTTTCATAACAAATTAACTTAAATTTGGGGAGGACCCTTATAGTGCTCAAATAAGTCAAATTAATGAAAAATTGACTTCATGTTTTTGATCCTAAACATAATAATGTCTTCTCCATAAGATTTCAAGAAACTAAATCTTTATAGATAAGTTGATAACGGAAAAAAAATCAACAAGCTTCATTTAAATTACTTCAATTAAGCATAAACTCTCCTGAACAAAATTTATCTTGTCATAGTAGTCATGTCATGGATCATTGATGCACTTTTGAATTATCAATCTCTTTAACTTTGTCAATTATATTTCAATATTTATTGACGTATAAATAATAGAAATCGTTAGGACGTTGATACAGATACGAACCACTCAAAAACAACTAAAGCAGAAGAAAGATGAAATAAATGAATTAGAGTACTTGTTAATTTCCAAACGAAGTTTGTCATGATTCTAAAGGCATGTTCACACCTCCAATTTAATTTTTTCTTTATGATCCTATATATTTGAGAAGAAAATTGATCTATCATTATCAGGATTTCGTTTTCTCCAAAGCTGTTTCTTTTTCTTAATAAATAAATGGGTGAAGCTTTCTTTCCATTCTGACGCTGTCGCAGGTCCTTTGCACATCCTTTTTTACTGATTGAGTGCTCATTAGCCACAGCGTGGTGTAGAAGGGTCTAGTTCATTAATTATTTGATTTTCAAAAAAAAATAAAAATTAAAGAGTATGAATAATTGACAATTTCTTCAAACTTTTTATTTTGCTTCAATTTTTTTTATTTTCTTATTAATTAAGAAGATGAAGATTGATAATTTCTTTACAGCTTTTGTTAATGCGACATTACATTATATTCATACATACAAGTATGAATAATTGACGTGATCTCTTTATTATTGTCCTCTATATTTGTCATTTCCCTTTTATGTCCATTTATTTCTAACCTACCAGCTCTGTCCAATTAATGGCTTTCATGGAAAAATATCTCTGCAAGCTACAAACTGGATAGGACCAAAGGATTAGAGTACGGATATCAACTAACCAATTTACTTGATAATGAATGCATATATGGACAAATATAAATATATTCATAAATAGCAGTAAAAATGTGAAAAAATGATGAAAATATATAATAAGTGTTAGAAATTTAGAACGAAATTTAGCATATGTTTATACATATTTTAGAGTTAGAGTAAAATCTCTATAAATTAATACTCGATAAATTAGTAATCTCGATTAAATAATATTTTTAGTTGGTCCTGACTTAAAACCAACGTGGTAAATTAATAATTCATTAAATTTATAAGATAATACAATAAAAAAAATACATAGGTCTCACGTGATATAAAAATTAATATTCTCCTTATACATCAAAATTATATATACACAGAACTCGATTAAGAGGTCTTTGTAAAATATGACTTAAATATTACTTATTTCTTCTTGAAATTGATGTCTCCTTAGACCTCATTCTTAACTTTTTTTTAATGCATTAAGAAGTTTTCGTATAAAGTTCTCATACTGTAAAAGAAAATTAAACAATGTGATTGTTACTTGGCTCACAAGCAAGTTAAACTTTTATGATACCTACTGTTGTAATTGCTTTTGGGTGCAATTTGAATTTCTATGTTGTACTCACACAATGTTTTACGCATTTCATCCATCATTGTCGATTTTTTTTACACTTTTGAGATGAAAAGCCATTGTGCTTAGTTTTACCGTTTGTGATACTATATGTTCTTTTTGTAAATGTTTTTGTTTGACTTAATGTTCATGAAGTATATTAATATAGCATAAATCGAATGTAATTTTAGTTTGTTGTAAAAATGGATAGATTCATAACTTATATTTAATAAGATTAATTACATTCATAAACTTGTTTTGGTTAAACAAATACATACAATAATAATAATTCATAATTCGGTAACTAGGTAACATTCATATAATCACAATACACAATACATGTATTACATTCAATGTTCTGAAAAAAAAAACAAAGTATACCTTGATAAATTAATTTTTTATTATTTAATTTATAAATTAATAAATTATTAATTTATCGGTTAAACAATATCTTGATTAATTAATAAATTTTCATGGTTCCAAGGATGTTAATTTATAGAGATTTTATTGTATAATATAAAAATTATATCATACTAAAACTCTACACAAAGTATATTATTAAATATTTATAAGGTCAAAAATAAAATAATCAATATATATTATATTATAATTTATATCATAAATATAGAAATAAATTGAATAAATTTATAAAATATTGATTTCCAAACCCAAATATTAAAAGCCGAACCAATTAATAAGACCTAATACCATATTGAATTCTAATTAATCCAAAATATTTGGCTTCATGTTTATATGCTCTTAAACATAATAATATTATCTTCTTCGTAAGATTTCAAAATATTGAACCTTTATACACCAATTGAAAACAGAAAAAGATCAACAAGCTTCCGTTGAATTACTTCAATTAAGCATAAGTTTCTTGTAAACAAAAATTAAGCAATTAAAGACACACCTTTTTTTTTTAATTTAAAGTTATAATAAATAAATTATATTATAATTGGTATGGTTGGTCCATTTAATGGCTTTCATGTAGCGCATTGCTTATTGGAAACAGAAAAGATCTTTTCAAATGAAAAACCATAGAAGAAAAAGTTGAAATTTACAGAACATCTCTTTATTGTTTTTTAAACTCGTACTTTTCTTTGTGATATGCTTTTTCTCTGTCATTCCTGCCTTATTTTGGTTAAACTTTTACTTTGCTTCAAACTCCTTTTTACTCATTAAGAAGGTGGATTTGATCATCTTATTATTGCCATTTTAATAGTTACTTAATCATTATTGATGAAAAGGCGAGAAAGATTAACAGTTTCTTCACAACTTTTGTTAAGAGACATAATGCGTTGATAGTTAATTAAAATAATTGATACCTTTATTATTGCCGCTTTCTGTAATTTTCTCATCTACTTGGTTGGTTGGTTGGTTTAATGGATTTCATGTAAAAACACTTGCACTATTTATTTTATTTTTGAGATTAAATTTTATGATCAAATTATGCCCCTCAAGGATTCAAATTTAAATGACAAAACTATTCGATAGTTCTATGGACTTAGATTTTTAACACAAATTAAGACAGCATTCTCCGTCCATTAAATTAATCTCCTGGTCAAAAACAAAATTAAACTCTACAAAATCCATGTTTGAGAATCACCATAGCTCCCCCTTCCTAAGTTGCATGGACTATGTCTTGATCATAGTTTGCTTATCCATGTTTGAGAATGGCTAAGGATGTTAGTACTAATTGGTAAGAGACAAATACAAGTTTTTAGCTCCCTGCTTCACACAAATGCAATGGGCGGAGTGTAACTGTATCAGATCGAAAGAGTTAATTCCGACATACAAAATAATTCAGTGCCAATTTTACATGTTAAGTGTGCAGATGTATATACTCAATTGCAAAAACCAAGAGCCATAGAAGAAAAGATGCACATATATACCAAAGAAACATGAAGTTTCAGGATCCAAGCCTGAGCTTCTATATATTTTGATCAAAGAAACCTCAAGTAGAAGTCGAGTTTGCACTACAATAACCAGAAGCCCACTAGCAGAGGGAATTAAGAAACAACAGATAATTCTTCTTTTGGCAGCAAAAACACTTAATAAAGGTGGGAGCAGCTTTTTCCTTTGTTCTTGTGGCCTATGAGCTGATAGTCTTGATTATCTCTACTCCAAAATTGACAAAGAATTAAATCCAAGGCGGTTTGAGGTTGTGGGTAGTAAATGGGTGCAGCTTTCTTTCTATTCTGACGCTGTAGCTGGTCCTTTCTACATCCTTTTTTTCTCATGCAGAAGGGTCCAGTTCATTAATAAAATTAGTTAATCACAAACCAATAACACACTTGAATGCAGATATTTTTGAATAATCGATGCTGATCTCTCTATTATTGTCCTTTGTATTTTTGTCATTTCGCAATCGCTTCCCTTAAGCTCCATTCATTTCTCACCTACTTGCTTGCTCGGTTTAATGGCTTTCATGGAAAAATATCTTTCTACCTACCTACTGGATATGACCAACATATTAAATCTTTGTAAAGCAGTTGAAAATAGAAAAAAAAAAATCAACAAGCTTCTTTTTATTTACCATAATGAAACATAAATTTCTCCTAAATAAAATTTACCATAAATCAAAAGATAATTAAATTTACACCTTCAATTTTTTTTTTGGTGTTCTTCCTACGAAATGTGCAGAGAAAATTAATATGTCATTACCAAAATCGTCAACTTCTTCACAGTTTTTATTAGTGAGACGTGACATCATTGATGTAATTTTAAATTATTGATCTCTTTTAATTTTTTTATTTTTTTAATTATATTTCAGTAGTTATTGATTTATAAATAATACAAATGAAAGATGATACAAATGAACCACCCAAAAGTAACTAAAGTAGATGAAAGATGAAATAAAGGAATTTGCAAACAAAATTTGTCGTGATTCTAAAGGTAAGTTCACATCTTCAATTTAAATTTTTTCCTCTACGGTCCTACGTATTGAGAAGAAAATTGATCTATCATTATCAAGATTTCGTTTTTTCTAGAGTCGTCTTTTTTCCTTAATTAATAATTTTCTTTTTCGTTGTCATTTCCTGGCTTATTGGCCCTTAGCCTTTTATTTTGCTTCCAATTTTTTTTTTCTCATTACTTAAAAAAGATAAAAATTGTCAGTTTTATAATTGAGAATATAAATACTTATTTTGATTAGTAAAATGGATTCGAATCCAAATTTTAAATTCAAAGATACATATATTTATTAATGAATTCGATAATACATACACCGATCACTAAGTTATATTCAATTAATTAAGGATAAGTATTCTTTTTTTCTTTAGAAGAAGACGGCTCGAACTCTTGAATAAAAAGGTACCTACAATTATCAATAATTTCTATATATATACACCAAAAAGGTTTGGATAATATTAGGGATGTCAACGGGTACCCTATTATAGGGTACTCGTGGGTATCCGATCCGATTATACAGGGTTAGGGTACTCATAAACGGGTTCGGGTAGGGTTAGGGTAGTGATTTCACTATCCGAATATTAATAGGGTAGGGTTAGGGTACCACCTATTGGGTACCGGGTACCCGTTACCCGAACCCGATTACTATTTATAAATATTTTATTATTATTTTAATAATTAAATTAAAAATTTATAATTTTTACCAACTTTACAAATAAATTTTTTTGTTAAAAACTAACAAATATATAAAAAGTATGGTTACTTTCATTATTAATATGTTGACATTATTATATTTAAATTAAAAAATTATTAGATTGTTATTTATGTTTAAGTATAATTACTCTAATTATTAATATGATGACATTAACACTTTTATGAATACGTGTGTGTATATATTATGTATTTTAAATATAAATATATTTACTTTTTATTTTGTATTAACATTATAAAAATTATAATTCATAAAATTATTAATTACAGTATATATATGTTTATTTATGAGATTAGAAAAGTTAATTGGATAATTGGGTTCCCATGAAGAAAATTTTAATAATTTTTTTATTTAATCGGGTATTTAAACGGGTTAGGGTAATTATAGGGTAGTGGGAATGTATTAGGGTTTGGGTTAGGGTAGTAATTTTAAAATTAAACGGGTAGTTAATAGGGTTAGGGTAATTGATTTTTTTATAGGGTTAGGGTTCGGGTACCTCGAAATTATAGGATACCCGACCCGTTGACATCCCTAGATAATATGCTCCGACAGCCGAGGTTTGTTGGATACATTGCTTGTTGATTTCATTGCCCAGCCCATTTCCAATGAAAGGCTATTGTTGCCGATGATAATTTATGTACAAGCCCATCTCAGCAGCCTTATTCTGTCAACCTTGTTAGTTCACCCATCGGACTGCATTTCAGACATAAGGGAGTCTGTCTTGACCTCATACAAGTTTGTCATTTGTAATGAGATATAAAACCAGTGTTCGTATTTCAAACGTAGTATATTGGAAGTCTAGTAATGATGTTGGTTGGCCAAATAATAGAGCCGTCAATGAAGCAAGGGACTGAAAGAAAGTTGATGCCAATCCCTTCAGATTAGGGGTATGGCAGGCCCTTATTGGACTGCAGATGACATATGATGTAGAAGTTGTAAAACCAAAATCTTCTTGAACAATGGGACTTGGTATGACAAGAGCTTGACATCCGGGCATGAAAACACCAATCTTGATCAACCAAAATGAAAGACATTAAAATTTTTTACTCTTTCGAAAATAGTGTTTATTTATTAATTTTCAACTTGAATATGTCTAACAATTAAGTTAATAAGATTTTACATAATTATTTCTAAAAAAAAGAGTTTTAACTTTTTGTGTCAAATTATTATAAGTTTTAAATAAAAATAAAATAAAGAAGTAGCTTAATCCTAATTTTTTTGGAATACAAGTAAAGTAAAAATAATTTAATCTTGCTTAACTTAATGTACAAGTAACCTAAATAATTTTCTTTAACTTAAAAGGTAAATAACTTAATAATGTATTTTTGTATCATTCTCCCTAAATTAAAAAAAAATATATTTTTAGCTATCTACTTCACACAAATGCCATGGGTGGAGTGTAACTGTATCAGATCAAAGGAGTTAATTTTGACATATAAAATAATTTAGTGCCAATTTTGCATGTAAAGTATGCAGATGTATACTCAATTGCAAAAACCAAAAGCCATAGAAGAAGATGATGCACATATATACCAAGGAAAAATGAAGTTTCACGAGCCAAGGGTAAGCTTCTATATATTTTGATAAAAGAAAATCAAGTTCGCTCTACAGAAGCCCACTAGCAGAGGGAATTAAGAAACAACAGATAATTCTTCTTTTGGCAGCAAAAACACTTAATAAAGGTCGGAGCAGCGTTTCCTTTGTTCTTGTGGTCTATGAGGTGATAGTCTTGATTATCCCTACTCCAAAGTTGACTAGGAATTAAATCCAACGCGGTTTGAGGTGGTCGGTAGTAAATGGGTGCAGCTTTCTTTCTATTCTGACGCTGTCGCTGGTCCTTTCTACATCCTTGTCGTCTCATGTAGAAGGGTCCAGTTCATTAATAAAATTTGTTGATCACAAACCAATAACACAGTTGATTACAGATATTTTTGAATAATTGATGCTGATCTCTCTATTATTGTCCTGTGTATTTTTGTCATTTCGCAATCGCTTTTCCCTTGAGCTCCATTCATTTCTCTCTTACTTACTGGCTCTATTTAATGGCTTTCATGGAAAAATATCTCCCTACCTTCTCACTGGATATGACCAAGATATTGAATCTTGGTAGGGCAATTGAAAATAAAAAAAAAAAGAAAATCAACAAGCTTCCTTTTATTTACTATAATAAAACATAAATTTCTCCAAAACAAAATTTCTCATAAACCAAAAGATAATTCAATTCACACCTTTAATTTTTCTTTGTTCTTCTTACCAAATGTGCAGAGGAAATTAATATGTCATTATCAAGACCGTCAACTTGTTCGCAGTTTTTATTAGTGAGATGTGACATCATTTATGCAGTTTTGAATTATTGATTTCTTTTAATTGTTTAATTTTTTCAATTATATTTCAGTATTTATTGGTTTATAAATAATACAAATGGTTAGGATGTTGATACAAATGAACCATCCAAAAACAACTAAAGTAGATGAAAGATGAAATAAAGGAATTGTAATACTTGTTAATTTGCAAACAAAATTTGTCGTGATTCTAAAGGTAAGTTCACATCTTCAATTTAATTTTTTTTTCTTTATGGTTTTACGTATTTGAGAAGAAATTGATCTATCATTATCAAGATTTCGTTTTTTCCAAAGTCATTTCTTTTCCTTAATTAATATTTCCCTTTTTAGTTGTCATTTCCTGGCTTATTGTCGCTTAGCCTTTTATTTTGTTTCCGACAATTTTTTTATTTTCTCATTACTTAAAAAGATAAAGATTGTCAGTTTTATAATTGAAGATATAAATACTTATTTTGATTAGTAAAAAAGATTTTGAATCCAAATTTTAAATTCAAAGATATATATATTTATCAATGAATTTGATAATACCTATACTTATTATTAAGTTATATTCAATTAATTAAAGATAAATACTTTTTTTGTTTAAAAGAAAACGGCTTGAGCTTTCGAATAAAAAGATATCTACACTTATGAATAATTTCTATGTATATACACCAAAAAAGTTTGGATAATATGCTCGGACAGCCGAGGTTTGTTGGATACATTGCTTGTTGATTTCATTGCCCAGCCCATTTCCTGTGAAAGGGTATTGTTGCCAATGAAAATATATGTACAAGCCCATCTCAGCAACCTTATTCTGTCAACCCTGTTGGTTCACCCATCAGACTGCATTTCAGACGTAAGGGAGTCCGTCTTGACCTCATACTAGTTTGTCACTGTTATGAGATATAAAACCAGTGTTTGTATTTTAAACATAGCATGTAGGAAGTTTAGTAATGACGTTGGTTGGCCAAATAATAAAGCCGTCAATGAAGCAAGGGACTAAAAGAAAGCTGATGCCAATCCCTTCAGATTAGGGGTATGGCAGGCCCTTTTTGGACTGCTGATGACATGTGATTTACAAGTTGTAAAACCAGACTCTTCTTGAACAATGGGACTTGTATGACAAGAGCATGAAACTTTCTTATTGCCTGTTGTGAAGATATCGGGGTGTTTTGGAAACACCAATTGTGACGAGATTAGAAACCCCACTAAGGTGAACACTAATTTTGATGAAGTTAAAAAACCTCATTAAGGTGAACAACGATGAAAATCTCACTTTGATTGGTCAAACTAAAGATATTAAAACTTTTTACTCTTTTGAAAAGAGCCTAGAGAAATAAGTACTCCTCTTTATTAACTTTCAACTTGAATGTGTCTAACAATTAAGCCAATAGATTTTTATTAACAATTCCTAAAGAAGAGAATCTTCTAACTTTCTCATGTGAGACTATTACAATTCTTAAATAAAATAAATAAGGAATAATTTAACCTAAATTTCCTTGGAATATAAGTAAAAGATAACTTAACCTAACCTAACTTAATATGCAAGTAACCTAAATAATCTTCTTTAACTTAATGTGTAAGTAAGCTAAAAACATACTCTTGTATTAGTCTCCCTAGATTGGAGAAAAATTGCCTTCAAGATCTATGTTTTTTTTGTTTTCTACATAGTAAGGAAAAAGATAAACTATGTTGAAGGTAGAAGAAACTTCATAATCTCCAGGAAGTTCGATCTTGTAAGCATTTTCATTAATTCGTTCCAAGACTCGAAATGTTCCATTAGCTCGAGGAGATAATTTTGCACGAGACTTAAGAAAACATTTTTTCTTTAAGTAAATCCACACTAAGTCTCCTTCCTTAAAACTAGATGGCTTGTTATGCTTATTGGCTTGTTTTTGGTATCTGGCAGTTTGATGAATAATCTTCTCTCAAACTTCTTCTTGAAGCTTCTTGATTTGCTTAGCACGTTCTTCCGCATCAACATTAAATTCACGAGTAGGTGTTAACATAGGAAGGTCCAAAGGACTATGAGGGTGTTTTCCTCACACTACTTCGAATGTACATCTTCTAGTGGTTTGGTTCGCAGAATTATTGTAAGAAAATTATGCTTATGCTAACATAAGATCCCATTGTTGAATATGTTCGCCCACAAAGCTTCTCAATAAGTTTTCAACTTTTGTTGATCATTTCTCAATAAGTAACCTAATAACATAATTTTATATCCATGCCCAATGCAATTAGATTCGTATGATGTATAATAACCAGGTTGTACAACAAAAGTATTCCTTCCCTTGCCACAAATCTTCTTCGTAGTTTTGATGTTCATCTTCAATTACTAACCATAGAAATTTACTAATTTCATCCATTCTATATAAGAAACAAAGGAATCTATATATATATATATATATATATATGCGAGATGGAACATTAATATGTTGGAAATGTGATGGAATGGGAATGCGATTGATTTAATGGACAAGCTGCAAGCTATAGTTGCTTTACATATAACAAATAAGAGAACTGCAAGGGAGAACTTCAAATGGTAATGGCTCAATAGCCATTCCATATTATGCTCAATTACATGAAGGGAACTAATATTTTAGTAATTCAAACTATGACTATGATAAACATACATATGTAATCAAACTCTGGTAGAAAAAACTTAGCCCAAATCTAAAAAAGTATACCATGAAGGCTTTTACCATTTTAGGGAGAAATGAGAATTTTCCTTGACTTATAATTCTTTTCTGCAAGACACCTAGAACTAATGAGAGAGGTTATCCAGACCTAATTAGATTTCATTGGTTTATCATCATAATTTAGAGACAATTTAAAAAGGCTGCATTCTTATCAAAGTCTCCCACCTAGCATTATAAATATGGGGCTCCTCCAATCCATTTGATTCATTTAGAGACATTCAAAGATTCAAAAGCATTTGAATATTTAGAGCATTTCAGAGATTGAAAGAGTAAAAGATTTCTACTATGAAGATATCAGCAACAACGAACTTCGTGATCCAGCAACAACGAAATTCGTGATCAAGATATCAAATGTTCATAATGAAAAGTTATGAAGACCCTTGAAGCAAATATGTCAAATATAGATCTTGATCAAGATTAAAGATTAAATTGTGAAGACCCTTGAAGCAAAGATGTCAAATATAGTTCGTGATCAAGATCAAGTTGTCAAGACCTTTGAAGTGAAGATCAAGTTTAGTTCATGATCAAGACTAAGTCCGAATTTGTGACTCTTGAAGATAAAGTGAGGAAATTAATCAAAGAAATTTCTAGAGATTATAACTCACATTAAAATATTTTATATTTGGCTGATAATTTTCAAGTCAAGAAATCTCGAAAGGAAATTTGTGTGTACAAATTTCTAGCATGCTTGGTAAGACTCAAACCCACAATTGCTTGATTAAATTTCAAAACAATTCAACTTAAGATTGTAATTTGTTTTACTTGCAATTTAATTAATTGTATCACACAACTCAGAGATAAATACAACCTTGATTTATTCTTCGATTTTCTATCTTGGTAGGTTCATCATCATAGAGAATTTGCCATACTTAATGCAAGAGACTTTGTTTTTTTTTTATTTGGTGTGACTGTGTACCGATCCAAATCCAACTACTGGCTTAGTAGTTTTTTGGGCCTAAACCACGTGGGCTTCAAAAGCTTAAGCTCAAGTTGCTAGTAGTGGTGGGTTTGGATTGTTATATAGGTCTTAACAATCACATTCATATCAGATGTGGGATGTTAAGTATCACAATCCCACCCACTTAAATCCTTGATGTAAGGACCCAAGTCCAATCACTGATCTAGCAGCTTTTAAGGGCCAGCTTTTTGGGCCTAAATCACGTGGCTCTTAAAAGCTTAAGCTCAAGTTGTTAGTAATGGTGGACTTGGATTGTTATATAGGTCTTAACAATCACATTCACATCAAATGTGGGATGTTGGGTATCACAATCCCACCCACTCAAATCCTTGATATCCTCATCAAAGCCACACATCACATCCACGGGACTAATATCTCACCAGAACAATGTGAAAGCCCACATTGGACTAACGCAAGCTCTGGTACCATTTGTAACAACTCAAGCCCAATCACTGGTCTAGCAGCTTTTTAAGCCTAAACCACGTGGCCTTCAAAAGCTTAAGCTCAAGTTGCTAGTAGTGGTGGACTTGGATTGTTATATAAGTCTTAACAATCACATTCACATCAAATGTGGGATGTTGTGTATCATAGATTGAACTTGACAATAGGACCAAGCTGCTTATATGCCTTACAATATGAAGAAGTCTTACGTGCAAGAAATTTGTACACACAAATTTCTCATCGAGATTTCTTGACTTGAAAATTATGAGACAAATATAAAATATTTTAATATGAGTTATGATCTTTGGAAATTCTTCTAATTAATTTCTTCACTTCATTTTCAAGAGTCACGAATTCGGACTTACTCTTGATCACAAACTAAACTTGATATCTTTACTTCAAGGGTCTTGGTGACTTGATTTTGATCACAAACTATATTTGATATTTTCGCTTCAAGGGTCTTGGCAACTTAATCTTGATCATGAACACTTGATATCTTGGCTTCAAGGGTTTTCACAACTTAATCTTGATTACGATTGCTTGATATCTTGGCTTTAAGGACACTTGATATCTTCGCTTTAAGGGACTTCATGACTTGATCTTGATTATGAACACTTGATATCTTCACTTCAAGGGTCTTCACAACTTGATCTTGATCATGAACTATATTTGATATATTCGCTTCTTCACGAACTTTGTTGCAACTTGTTATCTTGATCATGAACTTTATTTGATCTTTATCACAAACTTCGCAACAACTTGATTTTGCTCACAAACTTTGCTGTCGCTTAAGATCTTCACTTCAAAAATCCTCTACTTTTCTCGATTTTCCAAATGCTCTAAATCTTCAAATGTCTCTGAATGAATGAAAATAGCTTGGAGGAGCCCCTATTTATAACACTAGGTGCGAGACTTTGATGTGAATGTAGTCTCTTTAAATTATCTCTAAATTATTTTAATTTAATTAGAGATAAACTATGATGACTTATTGAAAGTCTTTTGATTAGTTGAACTTTGAATCCTTGAATTTTGATTAGTCAAATTTATATGTTATCTCTAAATTATCTTAATCTATTTAGAGATAAATTACATAATCAAACTTGATTTTTATCTCTAAATTAACATAATTATTAGAGATAAATTAAAGGATCAACAATTAAATTTTGATTGGTCCAATTTAAATATTATTTTTAAATTATCTCAAGGGACAAATATATGAGACATAGGTGAATTAGTTCAACTATATATCTTTGAAATAATCCAACCAATAAATTAATTATTTTATAACAAATTATGTGATTACGACATCATTAAATTCACATGGCAGCATGCAATTGGATCATAATTTTTCTCCTTCCACAACCTGCAACATTATTTGTCAAGCACAAAGCATTTCAACTAAATGGCAACATGAAGGAGGTCTTGATGGAATTATAGGGAAATTAAATTTTGTATATACTTTTCTCTCCAAAACATTGGTATCATTAGAAATTTAGAAAGAGTTTTACGTTGATCGTATCATTTTATTTTTATTTTTTTCTTTTTTAGTTAATTTTCTTTTAAAATTTTATATTCTATGACCAAAGAACATGAGCTCGTAGTGAAAATATATTTATATTGTCGAAATCAAATAAAAACTAACAGAAATATCATCAAAAAGAGTGGTCAAAGCCTTTTACCCTTTTATAGTTGATGCTCCTTCCAACGTTGATCACTTAGCTTTTTCCTTTATACTTGGTCTTTGAGGCAATGGCCTTGGAGTAGCAATTTATTCTTCCAACAATTACTAGTCATTTTACAATAATGGGAAATTTTTTATTAAAATATTTATATAACATATTACCTTGTTTAAATTAGGTAGATCTCAATAAGTTAAATTTTGAGCTAATTAAATTATAAAAAATTATCCAATAAACTGTCATGAATATATTTGAAAAAATTAATAAATTAATCAGATAAATAAAAGGATATTAATTTGACAATAGTTTAATTTTACCAAGGGAGTTAAAATCTCACCAAGGATGTATAAAATAATAGTTCTTAAAGTAATCCCTTTGTTTTTACAGTAGAGGGACATTGATCATTACATGCATTAGTAGTGTAGATTTGTCGCTTACCACCATTTTGCGCTTAATTACATGCGTTTGTTCGACTTATACATATAATATATATATATATATATATATATATATGCTTTCGTTAGTGCTTGTTGAATTCTGGCAGTAAAATGTTTAATAGAGTTTATATGAACGAGTGACTGCAGGAAGATGGATCACATTCATGCATGCTTGCGAAGCTCGTTTGGTATTATTTAGCACAAAAAGCATTGTGAATCCAACTACGAAACGCATGGATCCCATCTCTTTTTCTAACAACAGGCCTGGCAAGCGCGGGAATACCATTTCTAACATTGGTTTTAGACCACTTTATCAAATTTCAAAGCCTTAGTGCTTTTTTCCCCTTGCTTTCTTGGGAGAATTAACTGGTGCTGTAAAAGAGGGCCATGTTGGGGATGGATAAGTGTAATTTTTTGATAATTATAATTGAAACAGACTGGAGGAATGCAATTAATTGGATATTGAACCCCGACAGTAGATTATGGATCAATGGTGGAAGACATTACAGCAGGTGGATTCTTTAAGCTGGGAGGTGCTAGGCAGTGTTTATTATTCTGTGAGTGCTGATTTTTTTTGGGAAAGGAAGGAGCAAGGAGGGAGAGTTTTTATTGGTTGGGAATTCATGGTGACAAAGTAATATGGCTCTATAGTTACGAAGTGGGTCTTAGGCTGTAGAATTAAGATAGAGATGTAATCTTTATGTGATCTTATGGTATCCATACTTAGTCTTTAAGTTCATGAGACTAAAATTCCGCGGAATAAGAAGATATTGTCATTTATGTTGAGCCAACAGGAGTAATCTTTTTTTTTTTTTAAAGAAAAGAAACACTTTTTGTAAATCTTGAACTAATACGGGTAATTCTTCTTAGATATGTTTCGCTCTTCCAAAACATTGTAATCATTAGAAATTTAGAAGTAGAGTTATATGTTGATCCTTTTATTAATTCAACAACTTCCATATAAAACAAAGGCTCAGCAGATGAAGAACATCATTATCCCCTTCATATCTTCAAGTAGTTGCTCTGTTTTCCTTATGAAAAACCAGCAGCGCGCTCGCTTGAAAGAAAGTATGTAAGGGACTACGCAGCTAGCACTACAATTCCTGGCCCAAGTCATGGTTCACTTTTTGTCTACGGAAATGAAATCTCTTTTTATAATCAATTTTATTTCATTTGACACTTTGTTTAAGAAGTTGTAGCCTAATCTCAGCCATATGCATGAGCAAAATGAAACAAAGGCATTTTCTTGGTTAATTAATTGATTGTTAGCCAACTTGATGGAAATCAAATAATTAAAAACCAAAAGAAAATATCATCAAAAACAGTGGCCAATGCCTTTTACCCTTTATATAGTTGATGTTCCATCTAATTTTTATCACATAGTCTTTGAGGTGATGGCCTTGGAGTAGTAATGTCTTCTTCTTATAATTGCTAGTTATTATACAATAATGGGATTTTTTTAATAAAACATTTATATAATTTATTGCCTCTTTGTAAATTACGTGGACCTCAATAAGTTAAATGTTGAGCAAGGTAAATTATGAAAAATTATTCAGTAAACTGTAGGATAGGCGTGACAAGACTGCACCCATGTTGGTACCAGTGACTGCAAAAGGATAGGCGAGAAGCTAAGGGTATGACTAGTACTTATAAGCTTTTTAAGAGAAATTTGATCTTCTTTAGTTCAATAGTAATTCCCAGGGTTTGTTTCTGTTTCCTGTGAATGCAGGACTTGGTTCCTTGTGTTCCTATTTTATTCAAGGATGAAAAGATTATACCCTGGAGGGGAAAGAGAGATTAGGAACTGAACTCTGACATATCGGATGCCAATGTGAAATCACTGGATACTTTGTTGAGGTTGCAATGTAGGCAAGACAAGATCATTGTTACTTGTAAATCTCCATTCCTTGCGAGAGAGAGAGAGAGAGAGAGAGAGAGAGAGATCTCAATCTTTATTTATCTTAAGGGCCAAGGATGGTTTGCAAAGATGCTTTCCTTGAAGAGACATGGTCACATGGTGATGGAGGTTAAATGCAACTAGCTCATTAGCTTTGCCAATGCTTCCCCAATCCTTGTTAATTCAAAATAGTTCCCTTCACAGCTGCATTAAAATATAAAAACCTGCTTGATCACTGTATGACATTGTTTACAATCATCATTATTATTAATATCTACAATATGACAAGCAGCCGGTCTAATCATTGATCCCAAAGGACAGGAAACCATGAACTTCTCTGAGCTAAATTCTTCTAGATACTGTTCTCTCTTTGATCATCTACATTTCATGATGAATCAAAATTCTTGAACCCCCTGGTTTTCTCATGCTTTTGCCTGCAAAAGAGAGAGCACGTGATTAGGAATAACAGAAATCAATCGTTCTCAAGACAACGTACTCTAATTAAGAAGAGGGGAAACCAAGCATATTGGCCCCAGTGTCAACGTGGGAGGAAGCCGAAGTTTGATCACATTTTGGCCTCTCCGTTCGCCAGGGATGCTTTGGCTGGAGGATTTGTTGTGAAAAAATTTGAAAGGCGGGAATTGGATAGGAAAATGGAAGCGGAAGAGGATGAAGAGTTTGAAGTCAAGGTTCCTCCTGGGTCAGTACTTCTATTCCCAAATCAAAATGCAGTTGGAGTCGATGACCTTAAGTCTATGGATTTTGAGGTGAAGAATTTGATAGTTTTGGATGGGACATGGTCCAAGGCTGGGAGAACTTACAATGAGAACCCCTGGTTGAAGCTTTTGCCACATTTGAGATTGGATTTGGACAAGATGAGCTTGTATAATGAAATAAGGCATCGGCCGAAGGCCAGATATTTGTCAACCATTGAGAGCATTGTGTATACCTTGAAGGCTTTGGGAGACAATGTCGATGGATTGGACAACCTCTTGGATGTTTTTGAGTCCATGGTTGGGGATCAGAGGCGACTTAAAGATGAAAGGTTGAGCAAAGCCTCCGAAGATCGAATCTACTAATTTTTGCATTCTCAGTTAACATTGTTTCAAACTGAGGTGGTGTATACAAATTTGCTAGTGATAAAATGTGTTGAAACTATTGAAATACTGAACAACTATTCTTGCAGTGGCTTCAGACTTGTTCCTTATAAATTGTTTATATGTATTGTTTCTAAAATTTATGTAGCTTTGGCTCTCTCTATAGCCGTTAATTTGCTGTTTAACCTTGCAGGCTTTGACCAATGTTAAGGTAGTCCTATGCTAACTTTGCAAAGTTAATGTCTGCAAATTGCAGCCTTAGAGCAGCGCTGATGTTAAGCTTAAATGAGAAGAACAATGGCTTGCAATGAATGGAAAGCAAGATAACTCAGACGAGAAAGCAGCTTCATCTGACCATTTTCCAGGTCTAGGCAGAAAGTCTAAAAAGGCACACAGCTCCTAGCAGGGACATAATTGAATAATACAAAAAATTAATGGGGCACCAATCAAGAAACTTGTAATCACTAAAATGCCCCTCAATGAATACTTAGTTTCAAAATCATCCTCTTCCTCATTTTTCCCATTTCCAAGACTGCCATTAGCAACCAATCTTTCTTCTTCCAGTAACAATGCAAAGACTCCTCTCACGTCCACTCTCAGCCCCACCAAAACCCTGCTTCTCTTGTTTCTTCTCCCATTCTCTCTCCAAAAGTACTTACGACCCTCCGTTTTCCCCTATTTCCAAACCCCCTAAACCCCCAAACCCCAAATCAAAGCCACCCGATCCTGCCACCAACCGAAACCCGTCTCCTCCACTCAAGTCAAACCTCCCATTTGACTTCAGGCACTCGTACTCCGAAACCGACCCCAGCCTTGAGCCCATTGGGTTCCGAGAACCCAAAAGGTTTTCTCCATTTGGGCCTGGCAGGCTTGACAGGGAATGGACTGGGACTTCCGCTTCGGCCCGGGATGAAGTGGATGGTAGTCGGGTCGAGGAGGAGAGGACACGGGTACTTGGGGGAGCCACTTACGGAGGAGGAAGTTGAGCAGCTGGTTGAAAAGCATCGGCATAGTAATTGTTATAGGCAAATCAATCTGGGTAATTCTCTTTCCACCTTTTTTTGTTTGAAAGTCTGTATTTTTAATAAAAAAATGAGAGCTTTTCATGTTTTTATATGAATTAGTTAAGTTGCTGGTGTATTCATATGAACTGATTAAGTTAACAACTTTGCTGGATTGACAGAACCTAGGTAAGCTTCATTAGTAATAGCTTGGAATCTACTTGCATTAGGCTTTCTTTTACTTGTTGCTGGAATGAAAGGTGGGATTTTAGAGATTTGTTTGTGTGTGTGTTTGTTAGGGAAGAGTGGGGTCACTCACAACATGTTGGATGACATTCACAATCATTGGAAGAGGGCTGAAGCTGTAAGGATCAAGTGTTTGGGAGTGCCAACTCTTGACATGGACAATGTCTGCTTGCACCTTGAGGTTTGAACTAAGAACAGTCTCCCATCAGTTTGATAATGTGTTTTATTCTTTTGGGATTTCGGATTATTATTAGCTGATCTAGATGGTAGTATTTCTGTAGGATAAATCTGGGGGGAAGATCATCTACCGCCACATAAATGTCCTCCTTTTGTATCGTGGTCGAAACTATGACCCCAAGAACCGCCCAGTCATACCTCTGATGCTGTGGAAGCCTTATGCTCCTATATATCCGAAGCTTGTGAAGAATGTTGCTGATGGCCTGACATTTGAAGAAACCAAGGAAATGAGAAACAGAGGACTCCACTCTTCTACTCTTATGAAACTTAGTAAGTTAGTTTCCTGGAGAAATTTCTAGTTTGATCTTGTTGTGGCAATGATGGTTTATAAAGTGAGTGATTGGTGATATCAATGGATCATTCAAGTAAATACTGATGGTTCAATTTTATGTTCAGCAAGGAATGGCGTGTATGTAAATGTAGTGGCAAGAGTCAGGGAGGCCTTCCAGACTGAAGAGGTAGTTAGACTAGACTGCACCCATGTGGGTACCAGTGACTGCAAAAGGATAGGTGTGAAGCTAAGGGTATGGCTGGTACTTGAAAGCCTTTTGAAAGAAATTTTAATGTTCTTCAGTTCAATACTAATTCCCAGGGTTTGTTTCTTTGTCCTATGAATGCAGGACTTGGTTCCCTGTGTACCTATTTTATTCAAGGATGAACAGATTATACTCTGGAGAGGGAAGAGAGATCAGGAACTGAACTCTGACATTTCGGATGCCAATGTGAAATCTCTGGATACTTAGTTGAGGTTGCAGTGTAGGCAAGACAAGATCATTATTACCTGTAAATTTCTAGCTCATTAGCTTTTCCAATGCTTCCAATCCTTTTTTATTCAAGACAGTTCCCTCTCAGCCGCATTAAAATATAAAAACCTGTCTAATCACGGTATGACATTGTTTATAAGCATAATTATGATTATTAATATCTACAATATGACAGGCTGCTGGTCCATCTGACCATAATCCATTAATCCAGCGATCATGGATCCCAAAAGAAAGTAAACCATAGACTCCTCTGAGCTAAATTTTTCCAGATACCGTTCTCTCTTTCGTCATCCGCGTTACATGATGAATCAAAGTTCTTGAACCCCTGGTTCTCTCCTGCTTTTGCCTGCAAAAGAGAGCGCTTGTGATTAGGAATAACAGAAATCAATCATCGTCCAGACAACATACTCTAATTAAGAATTTAAGACCTGTGTTTAGGATTGGCCCCATTGTCAACATTTATGGATTATTCTCCACTAACTTCAGCACTCCCTGGAACCCTCACACAATTGGCAAGTCATTCATCTCTCTATGTAAGGAGGAATTCAACTGTCACAGATTGAAAAGGTTCAGTTACCACAGAAATCTTGTAGGAGGAACTGAGTAGGTGTTACAAGATGCTATAACGACCAGATCAAAGACACCAAACATAAAATATTCAAGAGTTAGATAAATAGCACAGACCCACGGGTAGTATATCCTGGACCACGACAACCAACCTAGAAGACTACATAATTAGCAGCTAAATCAACACCCCTTTTGTGTGTGCATGCTCCATTTTTCCCCCTTAAGAATCGTCACTTGCTAGGGCTCCAGAGGAGTTCCAAATCTTACATGCAGTGCTTCTAATTATGATATGCTATAGACCTTTTTTTTTTTGAAAGGTGGAATAATTCATTAAAGGGAGTAACCAATGGTTAAACTCCAATCAAAAGTACAAAAGCACTGCAATTTTAAGACC
Organism: Theobroma grandiflorum; assembly: GCA_036013995.1. NCBI lineage: Eukaryota > Viridiplantae > Streptophyta > Magnoliopsida > Malvales > Malvaceae > Theobroma > Theobroma grandiflorum. The sequence goes on from CP142133.1 coordinate 35,260,122, forward strand.
TATGCGCTGTCCTGGTGGTGGCATAACCCTCAAAACTATATAAATGGGCAAAGCCAAGGCCACGAACAGAGAATTCCTGAGCAATACTTTCCCAATTCCCGCTCCTTAAAAGAAGTCATTAAACTCAACCTTTCAATCGGAGCTCATCAGCATCAGGCAAGCCCTTTCACCCCCTCTCCCTACCTAGGAACCAATGGATCATCAGAAACATCTGTCATAGACATTACCAACAGCAAAACAAACAAGCAGTCCGCCTACCAGTCAATACAAAAAACAGAAATCAGGCAGAAAGAATTCCTACTGACATGCCAACTCTACAACAAACAAAAGAAGCATCCAGTCACATAAAGATGCACCTAACCCATCACTAGAAGTGCCACAAAAAAGCTCGCTGATCATTAATTCACACCTGCCCCCACCTCCCTTCTCCTACTTGGAGTGTCCTCTCAGGCATTCATCAGGTCCACTTCTCAGCCTATTCCCCTAGCAACCTTTTTGCCATGTTCAGCCCCGTTAGGAAAGTTGACAACACAGCAAAATCACTGGCTACAACCGGAGATCCCTGAGCAGATATGCTATAGGCCTTATCACTATGGATTGTATACTCTTAAAGCAAACACAAAATTCACATGTGAAAAATCCAGACAAAAAATATATGTCCACATACCTAGTCAGCTAATTCCGATCAATCACAGTCCTACAGGCAAAACATTCAGAACATAAAGATGTTTTAAAATTAGAGATGGCAGCTCCAAGAGCATTGATGGACGGGACAGGCGTGTGGAAGATGATGATGGAGGAGATTATGACAGATATAAGTTTCATGGTGTTGCCAATGCTAAATGTCAAGGGAGAGGGACATGTATGACACCTGATTGTAGAGATGATGACATGTAGACCAGTCATAAGTGTTTCATCCGTTCAAGCACAACTTTTTGTGTAATAAAATAAAATTTTAATTTAGAAACTACTCAAATATACTTCAAGTGTATGTATATATACTTGTACATGTTCCATAAGTGGTATAAATATGCATATTAACTTAACCCTAGACAGGGGCTGCCTCCATATCCATATTCCTGATTTTCATAAAGAAGTCATTAACAATGGATGAGCAAGTGAATCTGAAATTGTTCAGTGCAGCAAGGTCAGGGAACTTACAAACACTCCGGCGATTAATTCAAGATGATGAAGCGAAAGTACATGAAAAAAAAACGCCAGAAGGAAACACGGTTCTTCACTTCGCAGCAAGATTCGGACACACATCTTTGGTAGAAGAGCTCATCACGCGGTGTCCTTCCCTTGTCCACCAGAGCAATTTCAAGGGAGAAACGCCGCTGCATGTCGCGGCAAAGGCCGGAAGACATGACATTGTTGAATTGTTAATCGATTCAAAGACAGATAAATCTGGCTTGTGCCTCGGTTGGATCAGGGATAACTCTGGTAATACGCCTTTACATGGGGCCGTCAGGAATGAACATTCTAAGGTAGTGAAGGCGTTCGCTAAAAAAGATCCATTATCGTTACGCTGGCTTAATGATGCAGGGGAATCCCCACTTTCAATTGCTATTGATATGAGGTTTACCAAGCTTGCAGCAACAATCATAGATTTGAATAAATCTACGCTTGATTACCGTGGAAACGACGACCAAACTCCTTTGCATTGTGCCGTCATGAGGCAAGATTTTGGTGAGCTCCTGAAAGATTCACCTTTTACTACTCTTCTCCACTCCCCTTTAAGAAATATAGTTAACCCAACTATCTTTCTCTGTTTTTTTTGCTAGATATCATGACAAAAATAATAAATTTGAAAAAGGATCTCGTTGGAGAGCAAGATGGAAGGGGAAGGACTCCCCTTCACTATGCTGCAGCCTTGGGTCACCAAAAAATGGTGGAGGTGTTAATCAATGAAAATCCTTGGGTTGCATACAAAAAAGACAAAAATCAGCAAATACCTCTTCACTTGGCAGCAGGGAATGGGAAGACACGTCTTATAGAAGCATTGCTAGGGCCTTGTCCAGAAACCATCGAGATAGTCGATAAGATGCAGCAAAATATTCTTCATATTGCAGCTAAGAATGGAAATGTGGATGCGGTGTCATATGTTCTGAAGCTACCTGAGATGGAAGATTTGGTTAACTCTCCCGACAAGGATGGAAATACCCCTTTGCATCTGGCGGGCCGCAACTACCACAGCGATGTGGTGAGTGTTCTCTCCAAGAATTTGAAGGTGGAAATCAGGGCAGTCAACCACTCTAAAGAGACTGCTATAGCAATTGTTATATTGCCTGATGATCGTGGAATGGAATTACAAAAGGTATGCAAGAAGATTACTGAATTTAAGAAAATGTAATTTAAAGCATAATGAAGCGTATGTTTCAATAATTTACAAAAAAAAATTCATTTCATTAAGTTATTCAATTATTCCATATTTCTATGAGAATCTTGCAAATAAGATTTTACTAGTGTTACTCAGTACAAGCTTTTGTTTCTTGCAGCACTTAACCTTGAAAGCATTAAAGAGCGCTTATAAACAAAAGGCTATTCATCTTGAGGATGCCACTGAATTGGATTATGGAGAAGTAGAAAAGGATGAAAAGCCAGACAAAGATGAAAAGCCAAACAAAGATGGTAAAAAGAGTAGGGAAATGGCACAAATAATATCTGTAATGTCAACCCTTATAGCTACATTCACATTTACCGCAGCTTTTACCATCCCTGGTGGTTTTGAAAATGATGGTCCGGATAAGGGCTTGGCAGTGTTAGTTACTAAATCAGCTTTTCGGGCCTTTGTTATTTCTGATGCTATTGCTATGACTTCATCTATTACTGCTGCAGTTATTGTGTTTTGGTCATCTTCACGTCGAGACACTGAATCATTCTTGGATACTCTTCCTTTCGCCATTGCCTTAACTTGGATCTCACTTATGGCAATGGCACTAGCTTTCGTGACTGGATTATTTGTTGTGTTGCAGAAGACACTATGGTTGGCTATATTGGTTTGCGTCATTGGCTGTGCTCCCCCTTTCATTCTTTACATATTTTCTCCCATATTTCTTATTGTATTTGAAAGGGTTTCCAAGTCTCAAACCTCTCTTGGTAATCGGCAGAATATAGTGGAAGACAATCCATTTCTGTTTATTTTTCGATTGATGAAGATATTTGTTGAAAGACAGAGTTATTTTCTCTTTACATATTTACGCAGAGGTGTAAGAGGTCAGGTCAACTGAGTGAAGAGTCCACTGCACTTGTTCCCTTAAAGAAAGCATGCGATCGAGCTGGCATGGTTAGAGTTGGAGTCCTCAGCATTTAGGAATTACAATATGTAAGAAAAAAAAAGGGTCATGTTGTTCAACTTGCTGTTTAAAGCGTGTGGGTTGCTTTGTATGAGTACAAATATGGATTGTGGACTGCCTTGCAAAAGGAAGGAGTGACGAGATTGATTCTATGTGCAGCAGCGATATGATTCGAGAAGAAATCAGAGCAGACTGATGACTTCAACGGTTTCATCGCGGTTTGAGGTGTTTTATGCCGTGTTGATTTGTGGCTATTTCTATCTATGGATATGTGTTGCCAAGGTGTAAACAGTTGTAAGGCTGATAATTCTGGGCAGATTTGATTGTCTGTATGTAACAATGTCTTGTATATAGGTGTTCTTGTGATCTTGTTTTAGGTTAGGGAGGTGTTTGGTTTGTAACAATGATAGTAACGAGGGGTTTAAGAGAGGGGAAACTTTTTTATTATGCGAAAGTTATTGGCTTACAAAAAAATTGCTGTTCAAAATGACATTTCTATGGACTTGTTGAGAGTTAATTATTTAAAATTATTTAAATAGTTTAATGACTTCTGATGTTCGGTGGAGTAGTTTAATAGTCATCTTCACTAGTTCAACATGTTTAGAATAGAACAGATCTTACGTTAGTAATTATCAACATCAACTTTTTTCCTTTCCTAATTAAAAAAACAAATAGTACCATTTTACAATAAAATTATTTTCAAAATGTTTAGAATTTTCTCTAAACAAATGAAATATTGTTGAGAATCTAAATTCAACTGAAAAAAAGATTAAGAGATTAAAATTGTTATGTATCTCTATCTAATTCTTAAAAGACCTTTTACATTGTTAATATTCGAAATGTTCATTACTTGATTCATAAATTGACATATGTAATTTCCAATAAATTTAAAGTAAAAAATTGTCACCATCATTTTTTTTTCTTATTAATTTTCATTATCTTTCTGCTCAATATAAGATCATTAAAATTTCAGCTATAAATTAATTTTAATATACATTAATCACCTTAGAATCAAGTAGTGAACATCTTCACATAGCTACAGGATTCGGAGATATTTGGTAGAAGAGACAATGACAGGAAGCAAGCCTTCCCTTGTTCTTAGTAGTACCAACCGCAAGGGTGAACCCCTGCTCCACAGAATGAGAAGGGCAGAGAGCTAGTTCATACTAGTGACTAGATCATGTTAGGAATGAGAAGCCGACAATGATATGATTTTTGAGCGGTAATACTATCTGTCATTGTACATGTTGCATGAAGCACAGACAGGTGTTTTTATGTCAATAGAAGTCTTTAACGGTTAGTATAGAGACCTTTGAAGGTATAACGGCTCTAGTGTTAATCAATTTTTTTTAGGGTGAATCCCTAGTGCATAGTGCAGTCATGGCTGGACATGGAAACACTGTTAATAGTTTCGTTGATTCTATCAAAGACTTTGAGTAACATATACATGGGAAAATATTTGATATAATGACAATGTTTTGAAAGAAATAAAATATTAGTATTATTTTGAGATTTTATTATTAATTTTAAAGAAAATAAAAAATGGGGTTTTTTTTTTATCTCATTATGATCGTAATAGTAAAAGTGAATATGTTACAACCTAAGGTCAAAATAAAGAGATTCTTACATACCCACCTAGCCCAACTCCATTGCAAGAAGCAGAGGAGATTCCCATGCATCATAACTAATTCCATATCACTAATCCTGACAATGTATATGACATTAATATTTGATATATTAACAGTATATAACTGTTATACTATCAAGTCATCACATCCTGACGCCTCATCAGTAAAATAAAAATAATAAAATTAAAATAATAAATTCTCAAATAATATCAATATTTTATTTCTTTCGAAATAATAATAAATATCAAAATTTAGTAACCTGACAGCTATGCACTATCGATGTATCAAATATTAATCAATCAAAAAAACACATTACAGCCCAGCAAACCAACCTCATACAAAAACTTAAAAAACAAATAAAACAAACATACAGCCCAAGATGAGATAAAAACATCACAGTACCATATCCCAAATGATTACCGAATTACAAAATAATCCAGAAAGCATTACATAAGCAATAAATCTCCATATATCATAGGCATAATTAGTGCATCACCCAAAACACCCACGTCCCTGGCTCCTACACGTCACAGAATCAATGTGCACCTTTCCAATGCGGCTCACACCCCAGAAAAAACATAACCTCGGCTACCATAAATACATTATCATGGAGCAAAGAACATGTCTTGTCTTTCCACACCAAACTTGGCCAATGAATCGGCAAAAGTATTTGTTTCTCTCAAAGTATGAATAGTAATCCTCGACATCATTGAAAATATTTCAATGAATCCATGGCCTTGTTGATTAATCAAAAGCAAAATTGGAACAAATAACCAAAAGTAAGTCCTTAAGATAAACAATCAATTAACCAAAAGTAAAATTGAAACAAATAAAAATATAACAGAATTACCTTCAACTGAGACTGAGATTGTGGAGTAAGTCTTTGTTGATTTTGGGAATGAATCATTAATTCCTTTATTGCAAGCGATCTTTCAAAGATGGAAACTCGACAAAGTAGTTTTTTGGACAAAAGCTCCTTAGCCTTTCTAAGTTTTCAAGTCTTAAATCCTTTAACTGAGGAAGCACAATATCTTGCCTATCCATTTCTTTTGCCTCGTCCATATCCATTTCTTTTGCCTCGGGCCTATTCTTTTTTTTTGCCATGCCGAAGACATGCATTAATTGGGGGCAATCAATTACCCCAAGCGATTCCAACTTAGGAAGTCCTTGAGCCAAAGTGATAGGAAACACGTATTCCAAGCTTTTGCATCTAGCAATCGTAAGGCTTCTCAATTTTTCCCACAAAAGATTGCTATCCATGTTTGAAACTACTTTATCGCTATTTTTTGCTTCTTTGATTAAATGTTTCAAAGAGTTGCAATCCTGTATATCGAGTTCTTCTAGATGTTTCAAAGTTTGAGCAAGAATTGGCGAAAAGAGATATACCAATTTAATACACCACTGAATTGTCATAGTCTTAAGACTCGAAAGGGTAACAAAATGGCTGGATCGTCTCCATATGCAGCTCAATTCTGGTAATGACTTTAGCTCCAAATAAATTAAATTTGAGAGTGGTGGTACCTGATTTTCCTTACATAAAGAAAAATATAAAATTTATTAATTAATAAATAGTGAAATATGAATTCATTGTGCTTGATAAAAAAAGTACTTCAATATCGAGAAGACATACACTTTCTTAAAAAAATGTAAAAAAGGAAGTTTTAAAAGTCAATAATTTAGAACGAGTAAATAGAAATTATTTATATATTTGATTAATCAATAAAAAAATAATTAGAAAAAGGAATATATGAGAGCATTTTTAAAGGAAGAATAGAGAGATAAAAGGTACCTCTAGCTCAACCATTTCTTTGTCAAAAGCGAAGACTTGCTTTAATTTTTCGCAATCAGATATCTGGAGTTTCTCTAGATGCAACAGACTTTGAGCAAGGCAGGGTGAGAAGATAGATTTCAGTTTATCACAATCATGAATTATTACTTCCTTCAAACTTTGTAGGCTTACATGATGAGTTGGTTCTTTCCATATACTCTCCAATGCTGGTAATGAACTCAGCTTCAAACAAGTTAAATTTGAGAGTAATGCTGCCTGATTTTCCTCAAACAAAAAAAATATAAAATATATTAATTAATAAATACTGAATTATAAATTCATTGTACTTGAGCAAAAAAGTATTGAGAAGACATACATTTTTTAAAAGATAATGTTAAAAAGAAAGTGTTAAAAGTCATTAATTTAAAAAGATTAGATACTAATTATTTATATATTTGATAATTTAACAAAAAAAAATGATTAGATAAAGGATAGATGATAGCATTATTAAAGGAAAAATGGAGAGAGAAGAGGTACCTCTTGCTCCGCCATTTCTTGAGCAAAAGCAAAGACTTGCTCCAATTTGGTGCATTGAGATATCTCAAGTTGTTCTAGATGCATCAGACTTTGAGCAAGCCAAGGTGAGAAGATAGATTTCAGTCCATCGCATTTATGAATTGTTACATCCTTCAAACTTTGTAAGCGTGAATGAGTTGGTTCTTTCAATATACTCTCCAATGTTGGTAACAAGCTCTACTTCAAACAAGTTAAATTTGAAAGTTATGCTATTGATTTTCCACACACAAAGAAAAATATAAAATTTATTAATTAATAAATATTAAAATATGAATTTATTGTACTTGATAAAAAGGTATTTAAATATTGAGAAAAAAAATACATTTTTTAAAATAATGTTAAAAAAAAGAAGTGTTAAAGGCCAATAATTCAGAAAGATTAGATAGCAATTATTTATATATTTGATAATTTAACAAAGGAAAAAAATGATCAGATAAAGAACAAATGAGAGCATTATTAAAGGAAAAATCGAAAGAGAAGACGTACCTCTTGTTCAACCATTTCTTTGGCAAAAGCAAAGACTTGATCTAATTTACTGTATGTAGATATCTTGAGTTGTTCTAAATGCATCACACTTTGAGCAAGGCAAAATGAGAAGGTATTTTTGTTTTTCATGTTGATATCGGTCAGAGTAAGACTTTTCACATTGCAAAACAGCTCGCTAATTCTCAAGGTTCCCGGGGTCAGCCCCTCCATATTTTCAAATTCTACAACTATATTGTCGCTTCGTAGTTTGGGGAACGCACACTGTTTTTGGAAATATTGATCAGTAGAAACTCTCAGTGTTAATCCAGTTAACCGAGACACTGAATTCAGCTCCAATAGGTTAACATTGTTTTCATTTGTCACGTGTAGCTCTTGGAGTGACGTTAACCTGTTACACACAAATACAAAATATTATTATCACAATAATAGCACTTCAAGCGTAGAGAAAATATCTACACTCCAGTGGTAGTCATACATAATATATATAGTTCTGTTGATGATTTTTTTTTCTAAAAATGGCATGATTCTTAAGCTGCTTTTTGTATTACAAGTTGCAATGTTTTCATAATAATAGGAGTGACCAAAAGCTGTGTGAAACTCGATCAAAATACTTAGAAAATTAAATAATAGGAAAAAAAAGGAAAAAATAAATAACATAAAATTAAATACTTCACACCTTAGTATTACCTTGAAAGCAAGTTAGGGGGGACATTGCTGGGTCCACGCAATTCCACTAATTCTTCAGGTAGCTCATGAATATTAGTATTTAACAATGCCAAAATCTCAAGGTTTTTCATGTTTTTCAACGATGAGAGGTTCTTGAGCTCGCAATCTATAAAGCACAACGTCCGAAGATTTGTCAAGAATTGAAGTGCTTCCAATGAGAATACGACATCTTGGAGAAGTAAAACTCGGAGAGTTTTCATTCCATCAAAAAACTTACTCGAAACTAGTAGTGATTGCTTTTTTGTCAAAAGCAAAGTCTTGAGTTCTGAATTTCCTGTCAAAAACAAAGTATGCAATTTTGAAAATTTCAAATTGTCAGGAAAATTATCTATCTCATTGTTCCATAAAGAGATTGCCTTGTAACAATCAAAACTTCCACTCAAAGGCCATTCTCTTAACCCATTCTTCACCATGAACATATTTTCCCTTCTCGATGTTATCCAATAAGCAAATTTGCGAACCACATTATGCACCTTTACAGATTTTTCATCATTAGTTTCCAATAACAAACCAGATTGTTGGAGTTTTGATAGTGCTAGACAAATTTCCCTCCTTAAGTCTTCAATTAAGTTAATATCACAAAACAATCCTTGACCGATCCCGCATATGGCCAACAACTCAATATTAATATCATAATCTTTTGGAAAAAGAGAACACAACAAAAAACATGATTGGATGTTGTCTTCCTTCAAAAAGTTATAACTAAGCTCAAGGCTGTAAAAGACAGCTTCCCAAATATTGTGAAAATGTGTCGGGTCCTTGAGTCGCTGGTTTACATCTATCCACTGATCTAGACCTTTACGTCTTAGAGCACGTGCCGTCATTGTAATTGCAAGAGGCAAACCATTGCATTCATGAGCAACCTCCTTGGCTACATCATCCAAGGTGGGAGAGACATCTTTTAGACCAGCGATATCTTTGAATAAAGCCCATGCTTCATCTTCAGATAAGATATTGAGCTGAACTTCCTTTTGACAATTCATTCGAGTGCAAACTTGTTTAAGACGCGTGGTTAGAAAAATTTTGCAGCCCTTGCAATCATCACCGACTGGAATTCCTATGTCGTACAAGTTAAGTTCTTCCCAAACATCATCAAGGATTATAAGGATGCTCTTATTTTTGATTCTCAACCACAATATTTCTGCTGTTCCTGCTGTATTCATCGTTTGAAGGTTTAGATGAAGGAAGTCTATAATTTTTTCTTGAATCTTTCCGATGTCCGCATTTGGAGACACGGTTACAAACACAACTTCATCGAAGAGTTGTTTAGCTTGCCGTCCCACCTCTTTTGCCAAAGTGGTTTTACCCACTCCTGCCATTCCATATAGTCCAATCATATTCACATCACCATTATTCAGAGCCTCCATGATCTCTTTGGAAGCAGAATTTGAAGACTCAGAGGCCATGAAATCCTTAGATGGGATGAGTTCTAATTTTGGAAGACTAACTTGGCGAAAATTACAAGTCTCTACAAGTTCAGAGATATTAAGTGTTTGCTTCGCTACTTTCTTACTTAAGCTAGATCGCCAGCCCCAATTGAAACCCATGCTACGTTCAATTTCATCTTCCAAACTCTTAGCTTCTCCCAATTCTTTCTCTGCCCTTATTAGCCACTCCACAACGTCCGTCTCAATTACCTCAGCTCGGGTCCTAGCCTCAGCGATATAATCTTTTACCCGATTTATTGCGAATTCAAGTTCTTTTTTCTGCTTCTCCAAATGTTCAATAATCTTCCAGCTCCCTCGCAATTGGCAACAGGCAACAGCCATTTTTGATGATCTGAGGCTGAAAAACAACATCAATGAGTAAAAGTTTTACAGAGAGACAAAAGCAATTACGAAATGGTTGCAAAGAATCTTACCTTCACAGCAATACTTTTATGAAAAATGTGAATCACAAGAGAGCAAATTGCCGACCAACCAACTTAAAAATTGAAAATGCTGCACAACTAGAAATTATTCACTGGTCATGTGTATAGTAATTAGAAATATATCTTGCATGTTAAAGTAAAAGCATAGTATTATGATTCTATAAAATAGTTTCTCAAAATTTAAAATATATATGTATATCAGTTGTTCCTAATAAATTTAAAATTTAAAATGTACGTGTTATCGACTGGTAAAGAAGTAAATTGCAAATTAATTAAATTTATTTGCCAACTGAAGAAATCAAAATGTCAAATGGATAAGTGATAAAGAGAAATATTGAGCATAGCAAAAATTATATATGGAGAAGCTTACCTCACTTCGAATGGATTTTCTAAAGCTGCATGGATTTTTCACTTCCCCAACTCCGAAGACAAAAAGCAGAGAAACCAAAATACTAGAGCTAGCTGCTTTGGGTGTTTTTGGCCTTTGTATGTGGAGCTAAGGAAAGGAAACGTAGCAGGGATCAAAGGAAAGTAATTAAACACAACAGTTTTTTTCTTTTTCTGAGTTAAAAGAAAATGAGGAAAGTAAAAACCAATGAGAATAAACAAACAGAGATGCTTTAATTTGTTCTTTGAGTTAAAAGAAAAATGGGAAAATCAAGGAAATACAATGGAAGAGTAGCTTTTGTCGAGTAAAAGAAGAGCAAGGCAAAAATCAAACAAAAGCAATTACGAAATATTTGCTAATTACCTTACCTTCAGAACAATACCTTAAAGAAAGTGTGAAACACGGGAGAACAAGTCGCCAACCGATCAACTTAGAAATTGAAAATTCTGCATATGTAGAAATTTTTTTCGCTGGTCATGTGTATATTACTTGGAAATATATCTTACCTTCGAGATTAAAATCATAGTACTATTACTCTATAAAATACTTTCTCAAAATTTAAATGTCTATTTATTTCAATTTTTTTCCTAATAACACAAGTACAAATTAACTAGTTTATTTGACAACTAAGAAAATCAAGAAGTCAAATACATAAGTGATAAGCGAAATTGAGCATATAAAAAAATTAAATATGGAGAATATAATGTGTTTTATTGAAGCTTACCTCAATTGGGACGGAATTACTTCACCAACTCTGGGGATAGGGAAACCTAAATTAAGGAAAATTAAGTAGCTAACAAGGATCAAACCAAAGTAATTTATGAGAATAATTTTTTTTTTCAGGGTTGAACAACAGAGATGTTTTTCTTCTTTGAGTTGAAAGAGAAATGGGAAACTCAAGGAAAATAAAATGAAAGAGTAGGTTTAGTTGAGCCAAAAGAAGAGCAAGGGAAAAATCAAACAAACTCTTGGGATAGTGTAGCTCGCAGATGTGGAGATGATACAAGAAGATGCTTGAATGGTAACTCTATGACGACAAAGTAATAAGAGAAGGTATAGGAAAAATGGGAAAATATTGGCAATTTGGGTCAAAGTCGTCCCATGTGAGTTTCCCCACTAATTAATAGACAAATATTATTCTCTCTTCTTTTATTATAACCAGCTATAATGTGAAAGCTAGGGCTTTACATTGATAAAGTTTGCTTTATTTATTGTTTTTCCGGTTGGCTTTTATCTAATTTATCCCCTTAATAAGCCCTCATTTTTTCAATTACTTACTCTTTTTCCTTCTGAAAAAGCAGCAGCTCGCTTGAAAGAAAGTAGGTAAGCAATACGCAGCTAGCTGCACAATTCCTGGCGTGAAGCATGGTTCACTTTTTGTCTATGGAAATGCATTCACCTTTCACAATAAATAGATTAAGCACCAATTGATTACATGTCACACTTTGTTTAAGAAGTAATAGGCTAATCTCACCCACATACATGATAGTAAAATAAAACAAGAGCATTTACTTGGTTAATTGATTGCTAGCCAACTTGACGGAGACTTTTGCATCTACCTCTGTACATCATTCTACTCATTCTTTGAACTCTTCTTGATAAACTGACTACTATGTTAAAAAGATTATAACAATTAATCAATCTTTAATCATTATGATTGAAATAAGTCTTCTGTCTTATCAAGGTTAAAGACTTGGATCAACATTATGTACTAATGTCATCATCAATTCATGACAAATTTACTTTTCGAAAAAACCAAAAAAAAAATTTCCTTTACACTTGCTTTTTGAGGTGGTGGCCTTGGAGTAGTAATGGCTTCTTCCAATAATTACTAGTCACCAATTGTGATTTCTTCTGCCCGGCCTTCCCTTAAACCTGGCCTTCTCATGCAGATTTTTAGTTGTTTTCGTGAACCTTTTATGAGATGGTCCCTTTGTCATGCTGTTGGACCCTTTTGCTGGTTGATATTTTACAGTACAGAACTTGCATAGGATGATGGTATAGGTGTTAATAGTGTACAGCTTCCTGCTTCTTGCAAGGTTTTGATTGCTGCGGGATAGCCTTATCCCTTTCTTCTTTTGAAATATAATCTTCTTTTTTCACTTTAAAAAAAAATTGAGATTTTTATTATTTTTTCTCATAAATTTTGGATGCAAAAATTTCAAACATATCAAAGTCTTTGATGAGAATTTCACTCTAAATTAAAATTAATTAATTATTATTATTGGTTCCAAATATAAGGTACAAAAACAACATTATAATGTTTATTCTTGGACCCCAAACAAATTTTTTGTTTAGTCCAGCTGATTAATAAAAGTTTATTCTATATATCTAAAGCTTTTGCTTTGGATAGCATAATTAGATAGGTTTCTTAAACTTACCAAATAAGAAGACATATTGATATTTGGAATTATATTTATTTGATAACAATTACTTTAATTTGGGGAAGACCCTTGTAGCATTCAATTAAGTCATATATATTAAAAATATTTTTAATAACACGTTTTAAAAATGTGTTATCTTAATTCAAATTTGTTGCAGTGTCTTATGTTCAAAGTGGAAGACAATTGACCTGAAATGCATCTTGTATTCCACAACTTTTGATTTTTAATTCTATCAAATCTAGGATGCATTTTCCCTATTCTTTTCCTTTTCTAATACAATAATCCCAACCACCAAAGCTTTTGCTAGTAGAACATGGAATTATCCATTCACTTTTGAATTAATTTTATTTTATTATCCAAACAAAGGTGCAGCAAAGACTTGGTATTCTTTCAAGTCTTTTTTTTTTATTTTATTTCTTAGCAAGTCTTTTCTTATTGTTATTTTCTTTTGTTCAAATAACAATGGACCCAAACATCTTTTGTTTTATGAAATTATTGGCGTCATTTTCCTTTTTTAAAAATATATTTTAACGAGTAATAATATCTAAGTCTAAAGTCTTCTATTATTAAAGCATGTTATATGTGTTGATGATTACTAAAGGGAGATAGATAAGGAAATCCATCATTTCAAGGAGAAATTTCACTTAAAAAATGACCACCATTGAGAAAAATATTGACAACGTGGTGATTAATAATCAATTGATTATTAATAAGAGTAGGCATAGGACATATCAAAAAATATTGCCAACTTGGTGATTAATAATCAATTGATTATTAGTAAGAGTAGGCGTAGGACATATTGAAAAATATTGCCAACTTGGTGATTAATAATCAACTGATTATTATAATAAGAGTAGGTTTAGGACATATCGAAAAATATTGGCAACTTGGGTCACGTCGTCCCATTGAGAAAGCTACAATGCCAAAGCTACTTGCATACACTGAGAGGTTTGTTTTATTTGTTGTTTTCCAGCTAGAATCCAAAACATTGTTAGAAATCCTTTGATTAGACAACTTCCATACAAAACAAAAGCTTGGCAGATGAAGAACATCATTATTTCTTCAACTTTGATTTATTAATAATCAAATTAATTTTATTTAACACTTATCAAATATAGATCTCAACCTTGAGAAAAATGAAATTCAGATGCATCTATAGTTTATATTTTTTTCATTAACTCCTTTATCTTTTCCATAATTAGATATCCGGTCATATTAACACGTTCTTTATACTGAACAAACTATTTACAGAGAAATTTCTCTAATTTCAGGAACTTTGCAGTTTTGTGTTGTTTGGCATCATCTTTTCAATGTGGACTGATAAATACTCTGATGATCTCTTATCGTAAAATCCAGGAAAATAAAATGAAAGAGTAGGTTTTGTTGAGTCAAAAGAAGAGCAAGGGAAAAACCAAACAAACTCTTGGGATAGTGTAGCTCGCAGATGCGGAGATGATACAAGAAGATGCTTGAATGGTAACTCTATGAAGACAAAGTAATAAGGGAAGGTATAGGAAAAATGGGGAAATATTGGCAACTTGGGTCAAAGTCGACCCATGTGTGTTTCCCCACTAATTAATAAACAAATATTATTCTATTTTCTTTGATTATAACCAGCTACGATGTGAAAGCTAGTGCTATACATTGAGAAAGTTGTTTAATTTATTGTTTTTGATTGGCTTTTCTCTATTTGTATCCCCTTAATAAGCTCTCGTGTCTTCAATTACTTACTCTTTTTCCTTCTGAAAAAGCAGCAGCTCACTTGAGTGAAAGTAGGTAAGAATTAAGCAGCTAGCTGCACAATTCCTGGCGTGAAGCATGGTTCACTTTTTGTCTATGGAAATGCATTCTCCTTTTACAATAAATAGATTAATCATCAATTGATTACAGTTCACACTTTGTTTAAGAAGTAGTAGCCTAATCTCACCCACATACATGATAGCAAAATAAAACAAGAGCATTTACTTGGTTAATTGATTGCTAGCCAACTTGACGGAGACTTTTGCATTTACCTCGATATATCATTCTACTCATTCTTTGAACTGTTCTTGATAAACTGACTGCTCTGTTAAAAAGATTATAACAATTAATCAATCTTTAATCATTATGACTAAAATAAATCTTCTGTCTTATCAATGTTAAAGACTTGGATAACATTATGTACTAATGTCATCATCAATTTATGACAAATTTACTTTTCAAAAAAACCAAAAAACAAAATTCCTTTATACTTGCTCTTGGAGGTGGTGGCCTTGGAGTAGTAATGGCTTCTTCCAATAATTACTAGTCACCAATTGTGATTTCTTCTGCCCGGCCTTCCCTTAAGCCTGGCCTTCTCATGCAGATTTTTAGTTGTTGTTTTCATGAACCTTTTATGAGATGGGCCCTTTGTCATGCTGTTGGACCATTTTGCTGGTTGATATTTTATAATCTTTCTCCTCTAGGAAGGAGCTTGTACAGAACTTGTATAGGATGATGGTAGAGGTGTTAATAGTGTACAGCTTCCTGCTTCTTGCAAGGTTTTGATTGCTGCGGGTTTTTGTAAGGAGGAAATGGGATAGCCTTATCCGTTTCTTCTTTTGAAATATAATCTTCTTTCTGCTCTTTAAAAAAAAAATTGAGATTTTTATTATTTCTTCTCATAAATTTTGGATACAAAAATTTCAAACATATCAAAATTGTTGATGAGAATTTCACTCTAAATTAAAATTAATTAATTATTGTTATTGGTTCCAAATATAAGGTACAAAAACAAAATTATAATGTTTATTCTTGGACCCCAAACAATTTGTTGTTTAGTCCAGACAATTAATAAAAGTTTATTCTATATATTCATAGCTTTTACTTTGGATAGCATAATTAGATAGGTTTCTTAAACTTACCAAATAAGAAGATATATTGATATTTGGAATTAGATTTATTTGATAACAATTAACTTAAATTTGGGGAAGACCACTGTAGCATTCAATTGAGTCATATATATTAAAAATATATTTTTAATAACACGTTTAAAAATGTGTTATCTTAATTCAAATTTGTTGTACTGTCTTATGTTCAAAGTGGAAGACCCTTGAACTGAAATGCCTCTTGTATTCCACAATTTTTTATTTTTAATTCTATTAAACCTATGATGCATTTTCCCCAATCTTTTCCTTTTTAATACAATAATCCCAACTACCACAGCTTTTGCTAGTGGAACATGGAATTATTCATTCACTTTTCAATTAATTTTATTTTATTATTCAAGAAAAGGTGCAGCAAAGTCTTGGTATTTTTCCGAGTCTTTTATTTTTGATTTTTTTTCTCAGTAAGTCTTTTTTTTATTGTTATATTCTTTTATTCAAATAACAATGGACCCAAACATCTTTTACTTTATGAAATTATTGGTCTCACTTTTTCATTTCTTTTTTTTTTAAATATCTCACTCTAAAGTCTTATATTATTAAAGCATGTTATATGTGTTGATGATTATTAAAAGGAGATAGATAAGGAAATCCATCATCTCGAGGAGAAATTTCAATTAAAAAATGACCAGCATTGAGAAAAATATTGACAACATGGTGATTAATAATCAATTGATTATTAATAAGAGTAGGAAATTTGGAAAAAAAAAATATTGGCAACTTGGTGTTGAATAATGAATTGATTATTAATAAGAGTAGGTGTAGGAGTAGGACATATGGATAGATTATTGGCAACATGGCTCAACGTTGTCCCATTGAGAAAGCTACAATGCCAAAGCTACTTTCATACATTGAACAAGTTCGCTTTATTTATTGTTTTCCAGCTATAATCCAAAACATCGTTAGAGATCTTTTCATTTCACAACTTCCATGCAAAACAAAAGCTTGGCAAATGAACAACATCATTATTGGCAACTTAAATTTTTTTAATGATTCCCGATAATCTTTTTTATTTAATTGTTCACGATAATCTTCTTTATTTCCTCTCAATTCTATCAGTTTTACAGATATATTGATATTTGGAATTAGATTTATTTGATAACAATTAACTTAAATTTAGGGAAGACCCTAGTAGGACTCAATTATGTCAAATACATTATTCTTATGTTCTTGGGTTTTTTTAGTTGAAAGTGGAAGACTCTTGACCTGAAATGCCTCTTGTATTCCACAACTTTTGATTTTTAATTCTATCAAATCTAGGATGCATTTTCCCTATGCTTTTCCTTTTCTAATACAATAATCCCAACCACCACAGCTTTTGCCAGTGGAACATGGAATTATTCATTCACTTATGAATTAATTTTATTTTATTATCCACGAAAAGTTACAGCAAAGACTTGGTATTCTTCCAAGTCTTTTTTTAATCATTATTTTCTTTTATTTAAATAATAATAGACCCAAACACCTTTTGCTTTGTGAAATTATTGACCTCACTTTTTTTCATTCTTTTTTTTTTAAATATTTGACAAGTATTAATCTTTCCCTCCAAAGTCTTATATTATTAAAGCACACTATATGTGTCGATGATTATTAAAGGGAGATCGATAAGGAAATCCATCATCTCAAGGAGAAATTTCAATTAAAAAAATGATTTGCATTGAGAAAAATATTGACAACTTGGTGATTAATAATCAATTGATTATTAATAAGAGTAGGAAATTTGGAAAAAAAAATATTGGCAACTTGGTGTTGAACAATGAATTGATTATTAATAAGAGTAGGTGTAGGAGTAGGACATATGGATAGATTATTGGCAACATGGCTCAACGTTGTCCCATTGAGAAAGCTACAATGCCAAAGCTACTTTCATACATTGAACAAGTTCCCTTTATTTATTGTTTTCCAGCTATAATCCAAAACATCGTTAGAGATCTTTTCATTTCACAACTTCCATGCAAAACAAAAGCTTGGCAAATGAACAACATCATTATTGGCAACTTAAATTTTTTTAATGATTCCCGGTAATCTTTTTTATTTAATTATTCACGATAATCTTCTTTATTTCCTCTCAATTCTATCAGTTTTACAGATATATTGATATTTGGAATTAGATTTATTTGATAACAATTAACTTAAATTTTGGGAAGACCCTAGTAGGACTCAATTATGTCAAATACATTCTTCTTACGTTCTTGGGTTTTTTTAGTTCAAAGTGGAAGACTCTTGACCTGAAATGCCTCTTGTATTCCACAACTTTTGATTTTTAATTCTATCAAATCTAGGATGCATTTTCCCTAATCTTTTCCTTTTCTAATACAATAATCCCAACCACCACAGCTTTGGCTAGTGAAACATGGAATTATCGATTCACTTTTGAATTAATTTTATTTTATTATCCAACTTGGTGATTAATAATCAATTGATTATTATAATAAGAGTAGGCGTAGGACATATCGAAAAATATTGCAACCTGTTGATGAATAATGAATGGATTATTAATAAGAGTGGCTGTAGGGCATTTGGATAAATTATTGGCAACTTGGCTCAACGTCGTCCCATTCAGAAATCTACAATGCCAAAGCTATAATCCAAAACATTGTTAGAGATCCTTTCATTTGACAACTTCCATACAAAACAAAAGCTTGGCCGATGAACAAGCCTTAGACTTTAAATGGCATTTTGCGGCTGCCGAGTCTAATAAATTCATTTTTCAGAAAAAAGAAAAAACCATTATTTCTTTAACTTTGTTCAACTTTGTTGTGATAACCCTATTCTTGTGTACAGGGGTTGAGACTGATTTTTGGTGCTGCCAAACTTTTATTTGGTGCAACAGGACTTTTGTAATTGTATATAACTTTGACATGCTAAAGCTAGTCCTTTTGATGCCATCAAAAGTTCTAGTGTTAGGGTTCAAGACTTGTTATGGCATACTAGCCAGAAGTTTTAATTGTATCCCAATTTTTACAAAAAAAAAAATGAAATTAATTTCATTTCAAACTTTGTTTAAGAAAACAAGGGCGTTTATCTTAATTGGTCAATTGATTGTTAGCCAACTTGATGGGGACTTTTGCATTTACCTCCATATATCATGAACTCATCCTTTGGTCTCTTATTGTTAAACAGGTTGCTCAGCAAAATTTTTTAATAGCAAAGCAATGTCAGGATATATAGTTAATTATTTCAAAGAAAGTGAAATGCAAATTTTATCTAATCAAAATCCCTTTCCTTTGTTGTTTAAAGAGTGATTTTCTTTGTAGTTGATTTCTTAGTCTAATTAGTCTTTATTTATATAATATTTATTAAAATATATAATATATTTCTTAGTTTAGTGATTTTCTTTTTATTAAAATATTTATATAATATATTGCCCTGTTTAAATTACCTAGACCTCAATAAGTTAAATTTGAGTTAATTAAATTATAGAAAATTATCCCATAAACTGTCATGGAATTTAAAAACTTTGTTAATGGAATTAAAAAATTGTCACATATTCATTAGGATATATTTAAAAAAATTAATAAATTAGTTTGATAAATAAAAAGACGTTTTGTCATGCCCTAGATCCGAGGCATAACAAACATTTTGTCAAATACATCAAATATATTTGTCTTCGGATCTTATGCTTTACTTGAAAGTGGAAGACCTTTGACCTGAAATGCCTCTTGTATTCCACAACTTTTGATTTTTAATTCTATCAAATCTAGGATGCATTTTCCCTAATCTTTTCCTTTTCTAATACAATAATCCCAACCACCACAGCTTTTGCTAGTGGAACATGGAATTATCCGTTCACTTTTGAATTAATTTTATTTTATTATCCAGGAAAAGTTGCAGCAAAGACTTGGTATTCTTCCAAGTCTTTTTTTAATCGTTATTTTTCTTTTATTTAAATAATAATGGACCCAAACACCTTTTGCTTTGGGAAATAATTGGCCTCACTTTTTTTCTTTTTTTTTAAATATTTAACAAGTATTAATCTCTCCCTCCAAAATCTTATTCTATTAAAACACATTATATGCATGTGTTGATGATTATTAAAGGGATATAAATAAAGAAATCCATCATCTCAAGGAGAAATTTCAATTAAAAAAATACCAGCATTGAGAAAAATATTGACAACTTGGTGATTAATAATCAATTGATTATCAATATACGAGTAGGTCTAGGACATATCGAAAAATGTTGACAACTTGGTGATTAGTAATCAATTGATTATTATTATAGAAGTATGTGTAGGAAATTTGAAAAAATTATTCGCAACTTGCTGGTGATTAATATATAATCAATTGATTATTAATAATAGTAGGTGTAGGACATATGGATAGATTATTGGCAACATGGCTCAACGTCGTCCCACTGGGAAAGCTACAATACCAAAGCTTCTTTCACACATTGAACAAGTTTGTTTTTATTTATTGTTTTCCAGCTATAATCCAAAACATCGTTAGAGATCCTTTCATTCCACAACTTCCATGCAAAACAAAAGCTTAGCAAAAAATCAACTTCATTATTGGCAACTTAAATTTTTTTAAAGATTCAAGACAATCTTCTTTATTAAAAGATTCACGATATTCTTCTTTATTTCCTCTCTATTTCATCGATTTTCTACCCAACTTAAACTTTATACATTTCAACAAACACACATATGAAATAACTATTTAGACAAATAAATTTGGATGAAAGTTTATGCTAAGTAGAATTTTTTTAAAAAAAATTAAAAATTATTTAAACCAAGAAAAAAAACAGACTAAAAGAAAAACATACTAAAAGAAAAGCATGTCAAGATAAAAATATAACTTCAATTCCAAGCTATTTTCGCCTCTAGGGCAAGAGATTTCGTTGAAATTCATGTTTTCATTATCAGTTTGTTGCTGCTCCATTGTTAGATTCATCTAAAACTAATGAATTCAACGCTACTGGAGAATAAAGAAAGCAATGAAGAGTCACAAGAATATAAGAAACTATAGAGAGTTAAAAGGGTACATAAACAAAAGCTGAAAGTAATTGAGATTAATTGAAAGTTGTCAATAGATAAATAACAATAAACCCAAACATCTTCCGCTTTATGAAATTATAGGCTTCATTGAATTATTGGTTTGTTGGATTCCTTGCTTGTTGAATCCATTGCCCAGCCCATTTCCAATGAAAGGTTATTGTTGCCAATGAAAATTGATGTACAAGCCCATCCCAGCAACCTATTCTGTCGGCCTTGTTGGTTCACCCATCAGACGGCATTTCAGACATAAGGGAGTCTGTCTTGACTTCATACAAGTTTGTCATTGTCATGGTATATAATGCCAGTGTTTGCGTTTTAAACATGGTATCGATGTTGGCTGGCTAAATAACACAGCCGTCAATGGAGCAAGGGACTGAAAGAAACTTGATGCCAATCCTTTCAGATTAGGGGTATGGCAGGCCCTTCTAAGACTGCAGATGACATATGAGGTATAAGTCGTAAAACCAAACTCTTCTTGAACAATGCAAGGACTCGGTACGACGAGCATGAAACTTTCTCAATGCCCAACGCTATTAGATTCATATGATGTCGAATAACCAGGTTGTACAACGAAAGTATTCCCTCCCTTGCCACAAATCATCTTTCTAGTTTCACTTCCTAACCATGGAAAGTTATTATTTTCATCCATTTTATATAAGAAACAAGGGAATCCAGATATATATATGCAAGATGGACCATCAGTATAGTGGAAATGTGATGGAATGGGAATGGGATTGATTTATTGAACAAGCTACAAGCTGTAGCTGATTTACATATAACAAATAGGACAACTGCAAGGGTGAACTTCAAATGGTAATGGCCTAGTAGCCACTCCCTATTAAGCTAAATAACATGAAGGGAACGAGCATATTACTAATTCATACTATGACTATCATAAACATACATATATACATCAAACTTGTGTAGCAAAAACTTAGCCCAGACCTTGAGAAGCAGACCATGAAGGCTTTTACCATGTTAGGGAGATATGAGAATTTTTCTTGATTCGTAATTCTTTTCTGCAAGGCACCCAGAACTGATAAGAGAAGTTATCCAAACCTGATCAGACCTCACTGGTTCATCATCATCATTCCGGTGCCAGCTCCAAAATGCATGAGTGGAATTCACTATCTTTAGCTCACCATGACCAAAGCTTGCTTCACGGAACATTGACCACTCAGGTTGTGGTTGTCGGAATCTGTAAGTAAATTTACAGCACTTGATGAAAATTGCAGCCCATAATAAGTTTGCATGAAGGTTTAAACCATTAAAGGTAAGCTTAATTTGTAGCTGGAAGTTGTTAGACCACACAAGATAAATGCATGATATTCAATTTGTACATCTGGAATCAAAATTATAAACAATTTAACTTATGCTAATAATATTAATGTTTTCTAATTAGATTTGATATTTCAGAAAGGTTTCTGCAGAAGAGGACATACTTTGCAGCTAAACCTTCTCTGTTGCCTCCATCTCCGACAGTAATATGGACTGCACCACAAGGATCTGATTTTCCATTGTTAACACGTTTCTGTCAAGTAGAGAACCACATATCATAAACCCATTCTAACAATATTAAGGAATGAAGCTAAGCAAGTATTGACATACAGAGCGCTCATAGGCATGCACATGACCAGCAAGTACTAAATCAACACCAGCAGCATAAAGCAGTGGTTCCATGGCTGCCATCATCCCATCTCCTTCACCTTGATGAGCATTGTTGCTATTGTACCATGGAACATGGAATAACACAACTAACCAGGGTGTCTTTTTCCGATCCACCTTTGAAAGATCAGCCTACCAGAATTAAAGAGACACAAAACTTCGTCAGTTAAAAGCACAACTAGAGATTTCATTATAATCATGATGGAACTACACTCTTTCTAATAGGACACAGAACACTTTGTGTCCTTGTGGTTTGAGCAGAAACCACTTATCAGAGGAAAGAAAAACCCAACCTTCAACCAGCTATATTGATCTGAAAGCTCATCATAATCTGTATATGAACCAAGCATGATAACATGGACTCCTGCAACTTCAAAAGAATAATAAAGATTGGAGGTTGATCCACTTTCCTCAAAAGGCATTTTCCATCTTGCATTATAGGACTGAAATGCATCCGTAAGTAGTGGTATCTTCTCCTTTTCATGGTTGCCTTCTGTTACCATCCATGGTCTGGCACTTGCAAGTGGCTGCACCAGCTCACCGAAGGTGTCCCAGCGATGCTGCATGTAATCAGCATATGAAAGGTCCCCAGGAAGTAGATGTATATCATATTTGCATTGATCAATGTGGTCTAGTGTTGATTTAGTCCAGCCAGTTTGACCTAAATCCCCAGCCACAGCAAAAGTAACAGGAAATTGAGCTGGAGGGGTCTTGAGCTGAAACTCAGGACTTTGTCCTCCACATCGATAAAAATAAACAGTATTATGTTCCAGAGGTCCAATGACAGTGTGGTGTATCTTTCCTGAGCTATAGAATAGGTAACTATAAGAGGTGGTGTCTCCTTCAGCTGAAGAGGTGTATATCCCTGGTGAGAGTCCATATTCAACAATTGAAGGGGCAGATTTATCGTCAGTGACCCATGAGATTTGCATGTGTTTTTCTCCTGCCAAGGATATATGTACCTGCAACATATATTTGTCAAGCAAAAAGCTTTTAAACTAAATGGCAACATGAAGGAGGTCTTGGTGGAATTATTGGGAAATTAAATAATCCATACAAAAACCACTGAATCAACTCCTATGGAAATACTGTTATAAGACTTATAACAGTAGACATTCGTAATTCCATTTTTTCTTGATTTGGGAAACACGATCTTCACTTCGCACCACAAGACCAAGATCAAAAGTAAGACTGTTATTCCAGCAAGCATCATATTATATGTTTTAAGAATCATTCCAACACAGCTGTAGACCATGTATCTTGCTACAAAACAAAACATTTCTTTCTACAAAACAAAACATTTCTTTTGCTCCTTAAGAAGCTCTGATGTTTTGATCCATGCATGCCTAATACTCTACACAGCATTTCTTCGTTTCAACATAAGCATCATTAATCTCAAATCCACAGATAATATCCCTAAAAAATTTTCAGAGAAAGTCTATAACTCTAACAATAGATATCTATCACAATAGATTGCTCAATGTACAAAATTCTGATCATGCAGGTCTAATCAGCTCCAGAAACAACCAAACTTACTAGCTTAGATTGAAGTTTTTTAGGCAGCAGATACACAAAATCCAAAGACAAATTTGGCAGTAAAAACCAAAAAAAAAATGCAAAACTTTCTCAAGAAAAATCCATTTCATGGTAATTCCATTTCTCAAAACACAAATCCCCAAAAATTTTTCAGAGAAGCAAAAGTCTCACCCAAAATTTCCCCAAAAGCTCTTATAAGTTAAAAAAGAAAGATCTGTTCTCTCAACAAGATGAACCCAGAAATACAAAAACAAGAAACAACCCAGATCAGATCACATCAAGACAAAGCCAAAAAAGCATCGAATCTGACAAAAACAAGAACAACCGAGAAACTGAAAAATGTTTTAAGGTAAAAATGATGCGGTTACCTGCTGGGGCTGAGATGGGGGCTTTGGGTTCCATGGAAAATGCAAAGTTTTACGAGGTTGAGGTCTAACATAATCAGTTCTGACAGTAACTGAGATTGACAGAAGAAGAGTTAGTAGCACAGGTATAAATTTTGTTTCCATTTTTTTTCTTTGGTCCTGGAAAATCTCTATCCCTTCTGAAACACTTTTTGATTTTCTTTGTCTTTACTTCATGAATGGTCCATTTTGAAATGACTGTCTTAGCCTTTTTAAGTTGTTGGTATGGTGATAGGAATATGGTAATGTTGTCATTTTGTGAAAAGGATGAAGTTGATATTTGGTTTGACTCTTTCCGTCTCCACCCCGTAACCTTTCAAACGCAAGTAGTTGGCAACTCCTTGTCAGGAAATTAGAACAAGGAACTACTATGGCAAACCAATTGTGCAACTCTAAGATTGCGAAAGCTGAATAGCTTTCTGTACTGAAGCATGATTTCATCAACATGTTGAATTGCTATGAGAGCCAAATGGAATCCAGGGTCAGATTTTGTAACAAAGCAAACAAAACCATACGTAAGTTACAATCATCAAATCGACATATTCTCAGGAGAATAAGCTTTCAAGCTAAAACCCCTTTTCCCTAAATGCAGAAATGAAGGCATATATCTCCTCATATTCTCCTAACATTCACCAAAACTTTGTACTTATCTATGACTCTTTGACCCCAACTCTTTGCCAGAAAATTACCTGGGAAATTGTTTCATTTTAAGACATAGTCCATAAATGCAAAAAGCAAGCAACATGGTGATTCAATCATGAGAAACAGAAATATATTCTCAGAGAACTTTGAATCTGGAATAAACATCAAGACCATCACGAGAAACTATTGAAAATGAAATGATGATGCTGCCCAGCAAAATAGCAAGAACATTCCCATGCTTTTGAAATTGCAACTTCATGACTCACTTGTTTACTTGTATCTTGTGGAGTAATTACAAGATTTTTAACTGGTAGGAATTGTTGCTTCTGTAGCCTCTTTGAGTTCACCTATACAAGAAAAGGAAAATGAGCAAGAAACCAAGATTTTCTTTAACGTCAGACTATATTTGCATAGCTGCTTATGGGGTCGAGTGAGTAGACTGAGATTGAGAGCATGTGTATTTTCCTGCTAGACCAAGTTTCTGATCCGATTAATATGCTAAGTTGGAAATATTTTAACAGAAATTCACCTAATAACTATCTTTCCTGGCATTAATTACTGTCAATTAATTTTTGCGGAGCAGTGTACCAAGAAGAGCTCAAAGAATGACTAGATAAATATACCCAGGTAATGTCAACTCCCAATCAAGTGGGCTAACAATCCATTAACCAAGAATTAATTGATGAAGATGCATGTGTAGTGCTTACATGTGAAATGTTCTCTAGTTTAAAACTTTGAATCAAATAGTCAACTGGTTTTATTAATTTATTATGTAAAGAATTCCTTTTCATATATCAAATAGTCAAAGAATATCCAGCTAGTTGCTTGGTGTTTACATACTTTCTTCCGCGTAATTCTGATTTTCTGTCTTCCTTGCTTTTATTCTTTTGACTTTGTTCCATCAGTTGTTCCGTGTTTGAATATGAAAGTTGAAGGTGCAATGTTCTGTTCATCGTCATTCATTTCTTTGTGAGAGAGTGTTGCAAAGAGAGAAGAAAAAGGAGCAATACCCCTGTAAATATTGATCCTTATGTTCTAGAGTTTCTGATATGAAAACTGACCTCATTCATTCTTTTATGTTCCTAAGTTTCATTTAACTCACAGGGGAAAAGAAAGAAGAAAAAAATTATCTTTTTGGCTTACATATCCTGAAGTGTGGAACGTGCTGTGGAGAGGGCTGTAAAAGACTGTGAAGACTCCAAATGAGGTGAGTTTCAAGGGCCCTTATACATATGATCCAGTGAGTTTGTGCATGCTCTCCCTTTCTGTTTGGTCAAAGAAAAAAAGCCTTGTTTCTATCTGCTAGGACCATTGGTGGTATATTTCTTTTTGAAAACATGATTGTGGTTCAAATTCTTTTGCAGATAAATAACTAGTGATTAAAGTTGAAATTAGGTTGAGTTATTTTCCTCTTCAAACATCTTGTGGATTGATCAGTGACTTATTCACCTGTAGTGTGCAGTTTCAAATAAGTATTGCTAGTAAGGTACTCAGCAAAGTTCTCAAAATTTCTTCTTCAAAATTTGTTACCCTGTCACTGAGATTCCATATAATTACTAGCAAAGTGTCTTTTTGAATTTCAGATTGTCAGGGATGGCTGATCAAATTGGTCTAGCTGTTGCTGCAAAGATTACAGAATACCTGGTTGCACCAGCAATTTGTCATCTTAGTTATGCGTTCCGTTTTGCCAGTAATGTTGAGGACCTCAGGAAAGAGACTGAAAAGCTGACAGTTGCACAAGGGCGGTTGCAAAATGATGTCAATGAAGCCATAAGGCAAACTGAAGAAATTGAAAAAGATGTGGAGGACTGGCTTACAGAGGCAAACAAAGTCCTGGAAGATGTGAAGCTCCTGGACAGTGAAATAGAAGAAAACAGAAGGTGTTTTAATTGGTGTCCTAATTGGCTCTGGCGTTATCAATTAAGTAAGAAAGTAGCAAAGCAGAAGCTCAGTGTTGTTCAACTTCAAGAGACTTCCAAATTTCCACGAGTAGGACACCGTGCTACCCTTCCTGTCATAGAATTCTTACGACTCAAGGATTTTATGCCATCTAACTCTTCAGAGAAAGCTTTCAACCAGATTATGGAGGCCTTGAAGGATGATGATGTGAGCATGATTGGACTGTATGGGATGGCCGGGGTAGGTAAGACAACCATGGCAAAAGAAGTTGGAAAGAAAGCCACAGAACTGAAGCTTTTTAATTTAGTAGTGATTGCTGTTGTCTCTCAGACTCCAAATATCAAAAACATTCAAGGTCGGATTGCAGACTCATTAGATTTACGATTTGAAAAGGAAACTGAAGAAGGAAGAGCAGCTCAGTTATGGCATAGACTGCAGGAAAAGAAGATCTTCATAATCCTTGATGATGTTTGGAAGGAACTCGACTTGGCATCTATAGGAATTCCATTTGGTGCTGATCACAAGGGTTGCAAAGTTCTTCTGACTACACGACTTCAACATGTATGTACCAGAATGAGAAGCCAAATGAAGATTCAACTAGATGTTTTATCCAATGCTGAAGCCTGGACCTTATTCAAACACAATGCAGGTTTGAATGATGCACCTGGCCACGATGAATTGATTGATGTAGCACAAAAGGTTGCTGGAGAATGCAAGGGATTGCCTCTTGCAATTGTAACTATTGCCAGGGCCCTAAGAGAAAAACCTCTAGATGAGTGGATAGTAGCAAATCTTCAACAACAAAAAAGCTCTCAGCTTGCAGAGAATCAAGATTTCTGTGAAGATATCTATGGATGTCTTAAGTTCAGTTATGATTATTTGAAGGGAAGAAAAATCAAGTCATGTTTCTTATTGTGTTCCCATTTCCCGGAAGATTACGAGATTAGTATTGAGCAGTTGACTAGATATGGACTTGGCCAAGGCTTATTCCAGGATGTTAACTTCATTGAAGATGCAAGGAGAGAAATGCGAGTAATATTAACCAATCTCCAATACTCTGGTTTGTTGTTGGACACTGGCAATGAAGAAACTGTGAAAATGCATGATGTCATACGTGATTTTGCCCACTGGATAGCATCAGAAGCAGAGAATGTGATGATAAAAGCAGGCCTTGGGTTAGATGAATGGCCAAATTCTGAAAGCTTGGGATGTTGTAAAACGATCTCCTTGATGAACAACAAAATAGAATATCTTCCTGATAAATTAGCATGCCCAAAACTGGAAACTTTATTGATGAGTGGGAATTGTTTGATGGCTATTTCAAGTTCATCTTTTGAAGGGATGAAAACCCTCAAAGTATTAACTCTTTCAGGTGGGTTATTGCCATCTCTGGAAGGAATTCTATGGTTGACAAGCCTGAAAACCTTACACCTAGAGGGATGCAAACTCCATGACATCTCATCATTGGGAGAACTGAAGAAACTTGAGATTCTAGACTTTTGTGGTTGTTATCTCGATAATATACCAGATGAAATAGGGGAATTAACTAGTTTAAGATTGCTAGATCTGTCCTATGCTGATGGACACTGGAAAATCCCACCTAATCTGATACGGAGGTTATCCAAACTGGAAGAGCTATATATTGGTGAGTTTAGCTTTAGCCAATGGGCCATTGAAGGGAGAGGTGAGGAGGCAACCACTGCTAGTTTATCAGAGCTGAAATCATTGTCCCGTTTAACTGCACTAACAATGAAGGCAAATTCTATATGTTTGCCAAGATACTTTGTCTTCCCTAAATTACAAAGGTACAAGATAGCAATAAATCAATGTTTTGACCACCGCTATCCAAGCTCAAGGAGCTTGAAAATTGCGGGATTCCCGTTAAGTCCTTTTAAGGAGCTGTTTTCTGATATTGAGTACCTTGATTTGGATAGTATCATTGGTCATCAATGCCTTGTTCCGAGCTTGGATCAAAGAGGGTTAAACAAATTGACTTTTCTTTGGCTGAGACGCTGTAGGCATATGCAATGCCTCATTCAGACAGTACAGCAGCAGGTTCCTGCCATTGCATTGTTTAATCTAGCAGAATTATTCATTGAAGATATGGTTTCCTTGACAGAGCTATGTAATGGTCCGCAACCAACAGGTTTTCTACAGAAATTAGAAAAGTTTACTGTGAAAAGTGGTGCTGCTATGATCTCTACAGTTCCAGTAGAAAAACATTTAAGAGAGGTGACTGTCATAAACTGTCCTAAGTTGCAAGCAGTGTTTCAGTTGGATAGTCTGCTACATACTGGGGAAGAAAATCATGCCATACTGCTTTCAAACTTGGCTTACTTAGAGCTTGAGCTATTACCTAACTTGGCATGTATATGGGAAGGGCCCATTAATCGTGTAAGCCTTCAAAGTCTTAAGACTGTGAAAGTACAGAGTTGTGATAAATTAGCATCTCTCTTCTCTCCGGTGCTTGCTCAAGGTCTTTTGCAACTTGAAACACTTGAAGTACATGGCTGTTCTGGAATGAAGCATATTGTCCAAGAAACAGTTGACTCTGATTCCCATCCTCTGAGCTTGCCAAAATTAACAACTCTAAAGATCTCTTCTTGTGATATTTTGGAATATGTTTTTTCAAACTCTACAGCCCCAGATTTTCCACAGCTAAAAGAAATTAACATTACTAATTGTACTCAGTTGAAACAATTTTTCAGCCTTGGAAAAGAATTGGATGGCAAGGACATTGTTCTACCTCAACTACAGTTGTTAGTACTTAAAAACTTAAAAAGCTTGAGCAGTTTCTGTCCAGAAATCTCTGTTATTGTGCAGCCATCTTTGGAAGTGTTAGAGATTGAAGAATGCCCCCTGTTGGAATCTTTTACTTTTGAAGACATGATGAAGGCTGAAATCAAGGTATTTCTATTCTCATTTAGAGTTCTTTTTTGGTATTTCTTGTGTCCTGCTTGCAGTTCATCAAATAGTCCACTTCATAGGAGAGATAACTCCAACCAATTTGTTAGCTCAAACCCTCTCATACCACTTTGGTTGGATAGACCATTTTGTTAGTTCCCAGTAGCAGTTGATGAATATTTCTACTCTAATGCACTGGTTTTGGTCAGTCTCTTGCTTTGGCACCAGACCTAAATATAATCTAGTCTTACCAGAGGAATTGCAACTTATCAATGCAGAGTTAGATATACGAGAAGTAGAAAGAAGTATATTTGTGTTCTTGATTACTTACAAGCCGGTCAGGAAATGATACTTATTTGACACTCAAACTGTTGAATGCTCATCTATCCAATAAATCAGGAATAGAGTTGGTTAATTTTTTTTCTTTTAATTTGTTTGTGTTAGCCTTGCCTGAGTTAGGCAGCAAATTTTTGTTCTAATATCAATTGACATTACCTATCTGGTCTAACTGTTGGCTATATCCACAGAAACTATGGCTCTCTAAGGTTGGAAGTAACTGTCGACAGTGCAACAGTGTTGGCCTCCAGGGAAGAAAGAGGTCACCTGATATGGAACATTTAACAGTTGGGAACTGTGAAGAGATATTTCAACTTGAAGGCGGATTCTTCCTCTCAAGTCTGGAGAAACTACAACTGAAAGATCTGCAAGAGTTACAGGTGATATGGAAAGGTCCTACACAGATTGCAACCCTTCAAAACCTTACTCATCTGGAAGTAGTTGAGTGTAAGAGACTGAGACATATCTTCTCACCTATGTTTGCTCGAAATTTTCTGCAATTGAAAGACCTACATTTGGAAGGATGTGAGGAACTGGAGCAAATCATTGTCAAAGATCAAACTTCATTATCTTCCTCAAAGGATCGTCTACAAGCTATAAGCTTCCCTAATCTGGCCAAAATATGGATCAACAACTGCAACAAACTGAAAATTCTCTTCCCTGTTAGTGCTGCTGGAGGTCTTCCAAAACTTGAAGAATTGAAAATAGAAGAGGCGTCAGGATTAGAGCAAGTGTTTGGACATGAAGATGGAGCAAACATTACAAATGAAGAGGGTATGGCGCTTCCTAAGTTAAAGAAATTAGATATCCTCCACCTACCAAGCCTTGTCAGTTTCTGCCCTTCCGATTATCTTATAATGTTCCCATCATCGTTCACTGCAACAGTAGAAGACTGCCCCAACTTGACCACATGTTTCACTGTTGATATAAAAAACTTGATACCTTCTGGCACACAGGTAAACACGCCAATCTCTTTTCCTGATATGAGGGGTTCGATGCTACTATTTATGGTGCTAATAAAAAAAAAAAAAAGAACATATCTAATTCTCTCATTCAAAGTCCACTGCAGATGAATTGTTAATGTGGTAGAGACAAAATACCATACAATGCAACATAGTATTGTCCTAAACTTTTATGCATTGCTCAAGTTAAGACGCAAGAGTAACACACACTTCAGTGCTCAAAACAAAATTTGACTAGTTTTGCTGTTAACAGGCTTTACTTGAAATATCTAAACAGATGATTGTTTTCTCAAGTACTTGATGCATTCCTCTTACTGTGTTTAGAAATTTTTACCATTCGTTAAGAACCATTTGCATCCATTTCAAGCACTTAGGAGTTCAATCAGATGAAGATGAAATATGTTTGACTGTGAAAATTACTACTGCTAAGTTTATTGTTTCTATTCATTTTCGGAAGAAAATGAAATTAAAGTTAAGCAATGTTGGTTACTGATTTGATGAGATGGAATGCTTGTGTTTACAGAAGCCACGCCCTCAAAAGGAAAAGAAACTGTCTAAAACACAGGGAAAATGCTTCCTAGATTTGAAAGAACTAAGAATTATAAGTTGTGGAGTGCCAGAGCTGTTTCAGCTCAAGGGTCTTCCTCTTCTAACTACAACCGAAGAACATCAATGCTACTGCTCAATGTTGAGGAACAAATTTGACATACTTGACATATTTGAGTCCTACAAGAGTGTAAGCCTTAGTGATCTTACTACTTTGGAGCTGTCCAAATGTAAGAGATTGAAACACATTTTCACACCCACCCTTGCTCAAAATCTGCCACGACTGAAGTACCTGAGTATATGGGAATGTGAGGATTTGGAGCAAATCATTGCCCATGATGATGGTAAAGAAAGGGACCAAATTTCAACATCAACATCATCAAGGGGTCATTTCCAACCTATATGTTTCTGTGCACTGAATAAAGTCAAAATTGGAAGCTGCAATAAAATGAAAAGCCTCTTTCCGGTTAGTGTTGCTATGCCAAAACTGGAAATACTCAAAGTTGAAGGTGCTTCTGAACTAGAGCAACTATTTGGAGATAAAGATGAAGAAGCAGGTGCTCAGGAAGAGAAGCAAATAGTGCTCCCTCAATTGTGGACGTTGGATCTCCTTCAACTCCCAAACCTCATCACCTACTGCCCAAGGGGTTACCATCTTGTAATTCCCAATTTGATTTATTCAAAGGTTGAAAATTGTCCCAAGCTTTGTGTGAATGCCAAGACATAGCGGTATCTGCAATTTGCACTGTTACTAATTTTTGTTTATATGTTATGTGCTATACTGCTTGCTAACAAAAAATTAGTACTAATTCTTGTTCTTTATGTCTCTCTTTGTTTGGTTTTGAAGGCTCCCTAGAGGATAAACAAAGATGCATCAGAAGAATCAGAATACAGTTTAACAAGAATGTAAAACCATGTTGAAGCATAAATCTGAATTTTACTAGCTGCTGCTGCTACATGTTTAGCAAATTAACAAGTTTCATCTACTTCAGTTGTTTTTGGGTGTTTCATTTGTATCGACATCCGAACCATCTTTATTATTTCATACATGAATAAATAGGTGGTTGATCAAGCTTTGACTTCAGACCCATTCATTCAATGGATTTGTCCAAGTGACAGGATATTTGCTTCAGTATCATTTTGGTTCTTTATGTCATATATTCTTACAAATTACAGCTGAATATTACAAGCACTCAACAGCATTTGAAAAGATGAATCAAAAGGGAATCCCTAGCTAGTATCACTTAAAAATATACCTTGACTGCCTGGTATATAGTCTATATAGTATTATACCATGAATCAGACACTGCAAGAAGTTGTTTTCCTTCAAGCTCTCGGAACGTATCCTTTAAACTCACCTCCATTGGAGTAAGGTTAACACCTAGGCTTTTTGCTCTTTCCTGAGGTACCTGAAATGCTAGCATATAGAATATTGCTTCTCATCTGTGCATCTGCCATAACCAAAAAACATGTTTGGTATTCACTCAGACGTCTATTAGCATCACCAAATCAGATATATTCTAACACCTGAAGCTTAGGAGTGAACCAACTAATCCATGCAGTTAACTAGGCAAATTAATTTAGAAAAGAAAAACCTTCTTGTTTTTTTTTAAGTACTATATTAGTGTTAAAAATTTCCTATACCTACTCTTATTACTTTCTCGTCATAGATTTTGGACAAATACCCAGAATTGGCGACTAAGGACTCATCAGCGATCAAATAAAGGCTTGAAATAACAAACTCGGCAGTTGTTGAGATGGCATTGGAAGCAAGCCTAGTTTGCATAAAGGAATGGGGAAGGCCTGCTATTGATGATATCACCCAAATCATCTATGTTTCTTCCAGTGAGATACGCTCACCTGGAGGTGATCCTTACCTTGCTAGCTAGCCAACTTGGCCTAAAAAATGATGTTAACCGAGTTATGCTCTATTTTCCTGGTTGCTATGGTGGTGTCCTTCGCCTTCGAGTAGCCAAAGACAAAGCAGATCACAATCCAGGAAGTTGTGTTCTGTTAACTACCTCTGACACTACCATCCTTGGTTTTCGACCTCCAAACAAAGCACGCCCGTATGACCTTGTTGGTGCAACACTTTTAGATGATGGAGCAACAACAGTGATCATTGGAACCGATCCAATAACGAGCACAGAAACTCCATTCAAGGAGTTTAACAGAATTTCATGATTTGTTTTGGGCTGTGCATCCTGGAGGACCATTTACACTTGACCGCTTGGAGAACACTCTCAAACTGAACAATGGGAAAATAGAATGAAGCAGGAGAGCATCCATGGACTATGGAAATGCTATAAGCAATTGCATTTTCTACGGCATGGAATACATGAGGTAGGAGTTGAAGAAGAAAACGGCCCATTAATGAGGTTTTCCCTTCTTACTATTCACGGCCCAGAATTAGTGAAGTGTTCAAAGGTATGACCTGTAGCTTCCCCTCCGCCATTTCCATTGGGTTTTCTTTACTGTGTTGTGAATCTTTTTGCAATGTGTATCATACTAAAATTCTGCTTTCTCTCCTATGCATCTTCTTTCTTCTAGAATTGTTTCACTTGCTGTTTTCTGTGCATCTTGTCTCAATTGCAACCGATGCTGTTGCCAACATTTAGTTTGATATAAGCTTTTCTCTCCAGCCTTTTTATCTTTGATATAAGATCATCTTTTGCAACAACGTTTCGTTTCTATTTCCAACATTTACAATAAATTTTCATCATTTTTTTACAAATAATTATGAATATTTTTTATATTTAAAAAAACAAATTTCAAATTCTACTTTTTTAAAAAAAAATTATATATTAATTAATGAATTAAATGATCAAATACATAATTATAAATATTTTATATGCATTCATTATCGGTAAATTGATTGATCGATATGATATTCTAATCCTTCGATTGTATCTAATATGTAGGTAGAGAGATGTTTTTCCATTAAAGCCATTGAATTGACCAAGCAAGTAAGGCATAAATAAATGGACCATGAAGGAAAAATGATTGCAAAATGACAAAAATCCAAAGAACAACGATAGAGGAATCATATCAATTATTCAATAATTTTTATTTTGTAGTTTTTATTAAAAGGTTGGACAAATTGTGATATTTATAATATTAATTTATTAACTTTTTTAATATTAATTTCAAAATGACAAAAAATTTTGAAGAAAATTTATTTTGATTTTTTTAATAAATTTTTGATGTATTTCCAGTCGAAATTTTTTGATGGAAATCCTTTTGAAATTTTTTTGGTGCAAAAAAGAATTACTTCTGTCAAACTTTTCGATGAATTTCCAATGAAATTTTTTCAATGGAAAATAATCTATTAAAAATCCATCAAAAAATTTAAAGAGTTAAAAATATTTTAAACTTGAGAAATTTTTTAATAGATTTTTCTATTTAAAAAAGTTATTACCAATAGAAATATTCCAACAGAATATTTCGTTGAAGAATTTCGTCAATATTATTATTTTTTAAATTTTTTATTTAAAATATATTAATTTTTTAAAAAATTTTATTTATCTTTTATAGAAATATATTAAAAAAATTAAATTTTTACATATTGAATTTTATAATATTAAAAATTTAAATATGTTTTCTTTTATTTATTATTTTTTAATATATTTTAAAATTTTTATTGAATCATAAATTATAAATTAATTCTTTCAAATTTATCAACATTATAAAATTAAAAATTTTATAAAAATAACTTAATAAATTTTTTAATTTTGTAAAAATAGATAATAAAATTTAATAATATATTAAATGAAAACTAATAATAAATCAAAAGCTATTTCCAAGTTTAGCCACGTCTTTGGATGACAAGTGAGGAGCTTTACTAAATAAATAAGTCCTAGTTTCTCACATACATATATACACATTAAATAAATAAAATTCAAATTCAAATTTTCAAATAAATGATGTATAGAGACTTACTAATACAAATGAGTGACAATATTCAGATATATTTATAAAGTCTAAGGATTTCTTAAAATAAAATAAAATAGAAAAGAAGCGAGGGAAACAAAAAGAAAGAACAAAAGCGGGGCCCAATGACAATGAGGGAAGCAAAAATCTAACAAGATATTTGTACAGAAGATAGCGTCAACTCTTCTTCCCTGAACTCCGTTCTCTGTCTCTGTCTCTTGTTCTCTCCATTGAAGATCAACTGACGGCTGAACTAACATTTCTCTCTCTGGGCGTGCTCGATCCCTTGCTTACTACTTTCTCTCTCGCCATTTCGTTCTCATGGTGAGTCTTCTTTCTCTCCTTTGATCTATTAATGTATATCTATTGTTTCTAGGGATTTGTTTCTTGTCTCTGTTTAGGGAACTTTGGCTTTAAATCCTGCAAGGCATATAAATTAGGATTATTTAGGGTTCCATTGACTGTTTTGATTAATGGGTCTCTGTTTATTTCTTTGAGTTTTCTTTGGTTCTTGATCTTGAATCTATTTTTTCCCCTTTCTCAAGTTGGCTTCAAAGGCATAGTGCTTACATGCCCGGACGATTATCCACAGTTCATCTACGAGCTCATATCCTTAGGACGATTAAGAATAATTTTTTTAAGGAAATGAATTAAAGAAAAGAATAACTCTTAATATATTCACCTTTTAATCAAAATTTAAATCAAATACGTAAAAATTATATAATAATGTTGATAGCACATGATGGCCAAAGAGCTTCTAGTGGAGCATTTAGCACATGACAAGTGTGAGCAATGTTGCCAATTCGTCTTGTACAGTGAACCCCCTCATCCACAATAAAACGTGTTTTTTTTTTTCTCTCTCAAACAGTGAATGCTTTTATACCTTTTATTCTACCCATAATAAAACGTGCCTTCTGTCCTGAGTTCTTTCAGTATCTAAGCAGCAAGCACTGGCTCTAAAGGCCGCACAAACACTTCCATCTTATCTTTGCAAACAAGAACGCGTGATCAAAAATGGCAGGTGGGCAAACTTCAATTGCGGATACTGCTGCTGTTGCTGCTGCTGATACAAACGTTCAATACCAGCGTGCCTTGGTGAGCATCGAGTATGTACGTGTGAACAATATTGATAAAGAGACTCCTGGTCACCTCTACGGAACAGTAAAGGTCAAGGACTTCTGGGGCCTTCATACAGTGTATGATCGGAGTTCAAGTGACTACGAGAGCAAAGGTCCTGGCGAATTTGCCACATTGACAGGCCCTTCTGATGCTATTTCGGGCTATGATGTGTTCGTTATCCGCATCAGTTTGTGGGACCATGACAGCTTGTCCCCCAAGGATGAGATTGCTCAAGGCGACATCGTGTGGGAACCAAGAAATGAGAATCTAACTTTCGCCAATTACGACAAGCGTTTGGAGAAGGTTGTGTTTGGTCAATATGGCAGTGTTGCAGTGGGTTACTCCGTGGTAAGATATGCTCTTAATGCCACTGTCAATGTTTTGCTGATCAAGGGGGATAATGAATCGCCGGTGGATGTGTATGGAACAATCAATGCTTTGCAGGTTATAGGGGAATCAGAGACATCCCTCACATTGTTTGAGAAATCATCTGGTGAATATGTCCAAGTGAGTCCCAATCAATCTATTCCCCTGACTCGTTCAGTTGTGGTTGCACCAGCGAGTTCTGGGTTAACAATCATGGCAGATTTGTGGAATTATGACACGCTGTCACCTGATCACCAAATTGCGAAGGGAAGTGCACACTTTGATGCAGTGGTCGGAACCCAAATCAAGAGCATATACAGTCAATATGGTGAAGTGCAAGTATCCATCACTTGTGAGTAATCGAGGAAGCAACACTCTCCTTGCCTGACCTTGCCCGCCGGTTATGAAAGTAAAGAGGATATTAGAAGTTCTGTTCAGAATTTACTGTGTTGTGAATCTTCTTGCAATATGTTTAGGCTGCTTTGGGCACCAGTGTAAAGTTATAACATACTAGAATTCTGCTTTCTCTCCTATAGATCTTCTTCCTTCTAGTATTGTTTCACTTGCTGTTTTCTGTGCATCTTGTCTCAATTGAAACTGATGCTGTTGCTAACATTTAGTTTGATATAAGCTTTTCTCTTCAGCCTTTGATCTTTGATACAAGACCATCTTTTGCAAGAACGTTTACTTAATTTCTATTTTCAACATTTACTATAAATGTAATCATTTTTACACAATTTTTTTACCAATAATTATGGATATTTTTATATTTGTCCATATATGCATCCATTTTACCTAAAATGGTTGGTTGATTTTGTTTGGTTGATATTGGTGCTCTAATCCTATGGTCATATCTAGTAAGTAGGTAGAGAGATATTTTTCTATGAAAGCCTTTAAACCGACCAGGCAAGTAGATCAGAAATAAATGGGCCACAAGGGAAAAATGACTGCAGAATGACAAAAATATAAATAACATTAATTTTTCAAAAGTTTCTATTTTCAAGTGATTTTTGCTAGCTAGAGAAGAATTAACTGTTGTTTCTTAATTCCCTCTGCTAGGGGGCTTCTGATTATTGTAGTGCAAAGTTGATTTCTACTTAAGTTTTCTTTGATCAAGACAGAAGCTTAGCCTTGGCTCCAGAAAGTTCATGTTTCCTTCGTATGTATGTGCATTATTTTCATCTATGGCTTATTTTTGTCTTGGTTTTTTGCATTTGAGTATACATCTGCAAACTTTACCTGCAAAATTGGCACTAAATTATTTTGGATGTCCAAATTAATTCTTCTGATCTTCTACAGTTACACTTCACACATGGCATTTGTGTGAAGCACAGAGATTCGAAACAAAAGAAGTCTTTGCCGTAAGAGTTTCTACTTTCTATATTCAACTACTGTTTTTGTTATCAGAAACAGAATTATCTGCAGGCATTCAAAAGAAGATAAGTGAAAGTCTGTTGTTTTCCAATTTCATGGCCTTTTGATCATTGCAGTGCATGCAAAGTTGATTTCTGCATCAGTTTTCTTTGAACTCAAAAAAAAAAAAAAAAAAGCACACCGACTTTGTTAGTGTCTGTAATGTATTTTGCATGTATCAAAATAGAAGCTCTATCTTGGCTCTTCAAAGTTCATATGTTTTTCCTTGGTATGTAACTGTTCATCCTCTTCTTTTCCGTTTGAGTAGATATTTGCAAGTTTGGATGCAGTGACGCTTTCTATTTCCAAATTAATTAATTTTTTTAAACTTAGTTTGAGAGATTTTTTTATTTCCACCTTCTGCAGTATTTTTTTGATTATGTTGCTAGTTAATCGTTATAAGTCTTCCTGTTGCTGCTTGTGCTCAAGAAAAACTTGTTCTTCAACCTCAGTCATCAGTGAATGGCTGCTGAATTTGCAACCTCTGTTGCTTCCGCAACTCTGAGAAATTGGGCAGCGTAACACAAAACAGCTTATGTTCGTTACTTTTTTTGGTCTGGCAAAATCGTTGAAGATTTCAGAAATCAAAGCAAAAAACTTGAGTTAGCAATTGATAGGCTACAGAATGAGGCGAATGAGTCCTGAAGGCAAACTGAGGTAATTGAGCATGACGTAGACGGCTGGCTCACCAAGGCAAGAGAAGAACTGGAAGACGTGGAGAGATTATTACATGAAATAGAATGTAAGAAGTGTTTCAGTTGGTGTCTTGCTTTGGGCTGGAGATACTGCTTAAGTATGAAAGTTGGAAAGAAGACTCTCAATGTTTCTAAACGTACAGACTTGTAAGTTTCAACGAGTAGATCACCGAGCTACTCTTCCAGGATTAGAGGTTCATTCCATCTAAGGATTTCATGTCTTCTGAATCTTCGAATTCTGCTTTCAAAGAGATCATGGAGGCTCTGAATAATGGTGATGTGAACATGATTGGACTATATGGAATGGGAGGAGTGAGTAAAGCCACTTTGGCAAAAGAGGTGGGAAGGCGAGCCAAACAAAACTTTGATGAAGTTGTGATTGTAACTGTACCCCAAACTCCGAATATCAACAATATTCAAGGAAAAGTTGCAGACTTCCTACATTTAAGTTTTCAAAAGACGACTTTAGAAGGAAGAGCAGGACCACTGTGGTTGAGAATAAAAGACGTGAAGAGCATCCTTTTTTTTTTTTTGAAAGATGGTGTTTTATTGATCCAG
Source organism: Theobroma grandiflorum (assembly GCA_036013995.1). NCBI lineage: Eukaryota > Viridiplantae > Streptophyta > Magnoliopsida > Malvales > Malvaceae > Theobroma > Theobroma grandiflorum. Next base: position 35,300,118 of record CP142133.1, read on the forward strand.
CCATTCAACCTGCCACTTTAAGTCTTAAGTCCCTCATAAACTAAAGACTCTTGATGGCACAAGAGTTGTCTTAGCTGGGAGAAGACTGTACAATTGCATCCTGAAGCAGCTACCTACAAAAGGATTGGCAGCACAACTACATAAGTAAAAGAAACCTAAACAAAAAGTCATCTAAGTTCCTATGCACATCAATAAAATTTCTAAATGGCTCGTCAAAACAAAAATATTAAGCCATACGCATCCTTATAATCCTTGGTGATGTTTGGGAAGAGCGTGACTTGAAGGTTATAGGAATTCCGTTCGGTGGTGATAATCACAACGGTTGCAAAATTTTTCTAACCACGCGTCTTAAACAAGTTTGCACTCGAATGAAATGTCAAAAGGACGTTCATCTCAATATGTTATCTGAACATGAAGTGTGGGCTTTATTCAAAGGTAATGCTGGGCTAAAAGATGTCACTTCCCTCTTGAATGATGCAGCTAGGGAGGTTGCCGGAGAATGCAAAGGTTTGCCTCTTGCAATTGTAACTTTGGGAAGAGCTTTGAAGGATGAAACTCTAGACGGTGGAAAGTAATATATCAGCGACTGAAAGACTCTAGACATAGAGAATCAAGATGTTTACGGAGGTATTTACAGCAATCCTTAAAATTAGTTATGATTATTTAAAAAAGGACAATAACCGTTCATGTTTGCTATTGTATTCACTTTTCCAGAAGATCGTGAGATTAGAATCGAGGAATTAACAATGTATGGAATTAGGCAAGGAATGTTTGATGGTGTTGATTTAATTGAAGATGCAAGGAGGGAAATGCTTGTAACAATAAAAAATCTCTAAAAGTCAAGTTTGTTGTTGAAAACTAATAATGAAAGGTGTGTGAAAATGTATGCTGTGGTTCGTGATTTTGTCTATTGGAAGACATCAAGAGGGGAAAACACACTCATGGTGAAAAGTGGGTTAAAGCAATGGTTTAGGAGTGAAAGTTTTCAATGTTACACAAAATCTCGTTAATGAAGAATAAAATAAATATTTTTTTGACAAATTGAAGGTTCCAAATCTCATTAATTGTAAAGTTTCTCGATTTTGCTAGATTATGATTATAATGCAACCAAGGTGAGCGTAGTAGATGTCACTCTTATAATATTGCTTTCAAGTATTATTTATTTTGAATCTTATTTATTTTTCTACTCTTATACTCTATGAAAATCTTTGTAAAAGTAATTGCAATGTTTAATAAATTTATATTATAAATCATTATAATTAAATTAAGTATAATTAATTATAAGTCAGTGAAGCATATTCATATTCATGTTCATATTTTTTTGCTTTTTAATCTTTCATCTTAATTGATTTGCTAGTTAGGATTGTTAACAATTTTTATTGTCTGTATGGTTTATGACTTGGTTAAATCATTGATCCTACAAATAAATATTAATATATTATATCAAATTTTATAATTTAACAAAGATTAAACTTAGTCTTCTCTGTTATGACTCTCTAAACTGATGCTTTATTTTTTCATAACTTTTCTTCACATTAAGCATTTACTTCGTTATATATTTATTTGTATTATTCACTTCACTTCAGTTGCAATTATCAGTCGCTTCTGGTTGCTTAATTAGCCTATTTCTTTGCTTAATATCAGGTTGGAGCGACTAGAAGAGCTACATCTCCATCCATACATAGAATGGGGAATGGGGAATTGCTAGCATATCAAAGCTATGTTCATCACTCCGTTTGACCTCACTATCACTGATGGTTTCTTCTAAACTTATCCCAAAAAGTTTTTTTTTCCTTTCATTACAAACCCTCATTATAATTGTAAACTTGGAAGCACCAAACGCTTATAATTAAGAAGTATGGGACCTCAAGAAGAATCTTGACAATCAGTGGATTTTCATTGAATGCATTCATGAAGTTATTTTGGAATGTAGAAGATCTTAGTCTTTATAACATCATGGATTGCAAAAATATTGTTGATAACTATATTTTATAGAGCTATCTTACACTCTATTTTATAGAGTTATCACCTTTAATGAATTTGACCTAGAATACTTTTAAAGTAAAATATGCTTATCTCTTCTTCTGTCATCATTTTTACACATTTTTTACCGTTATTACGGATATTTTTACATGCATCTATTATAGGTAAAATGGTGGGTTGACATGCCTAGACCATTATCCATACTTCGTTTACGAGCCTATGTCCTTGGACCATTAAGTATAATTTTTTAAAAGAAATTAATTAAAAAAAGAAAAATTCTTAATATATTTACCTTTTAATTAAAATTTAAATCAAATATCTAAAAAGTATATAATAATGTTGATAGCCCATGATGGCCGAAGAGCCTTTAGAGGGAGCATTATTAGCATATGAGAAGTGTGAGCCATGTTGTCAATTTGTCTTGTACAGGGAACCTTTCTTTTTATTTTTTTTTTTGCTGTCTCACACATTGAATGCATTCATTCTTTCCTTTTATTTTGCCCATAATAAATCGTTACCTTTTTGTTTGCTCAAATATTAAATGCATTCATACCTTTTATTTTTTTCCATAATAAAACCTGCCTTTTTTGTTTGCTCAAACATTGAATGCATTCATACCTTTTATTTTTCCCATAATAAAACCTGCCTTTTTTGTTTGCTCGAACATTGAATGCATTCATACCTTTTATTTTGCCCATATTAAAACCTGCCTTTCGTCACGAGTTCTTTCAGTATTTAAGCAGCAAGCACTGGGTCTAATGGCCGCACAAACACTTCCATCTTATCTTTGCAAACAAGAGCGCGTGATCAACAATGGCATGTGGGCACACTGCGGATACTGCTGCTGTTGCTGCTGCTGGTTCAAATGTTTCATGCGAGCGTGCCTTGGTGAGCATTGAGTATGTACGTGTGAACAATATTGATAAAAAGACTCCTGCTCACCTCTACGGAACCGTGAAGGTCGAGGACTTTTGGGGCCTTCATACGGTGTATGATCGGAGTTCAAATGACTACGAGAGCAAAGGTCCTGGCGAATTTGCCACATTGACAGGCCCTTCTGATGCTATTTCGGGCTATGGTGTATTCGTTATCAGCGTCAATTTGTGGGACCATGACAGTTTGTCCCCCAAGGACGAGATTGCTCAAGGCGACATCGTGTGGGAACCAAGAAATGAGAATCTAACTTTCGCCAATTACGACAAGCGTTTGGAGAAGGTTGTGTTTGGTCAATATGGCAGTGTTACGGTGGGTTACTCCGTAGTAAGATATGCTCGTAATGCCACTGTCAATGTTTTGCTGATCAAGGGGGATAATGAATCGCCGGCGGATGTGTATGGAACAATCAAAGGTTCACAGGTTATAGGGGAATCAGAGACTTCCCTCACATTGTTTGAGAAATCATCCAGTGAATATGTCCAAGTGAGTCCCAATCAACCTATTCCCCTGACACGTTCAGTTGCGGTAGCACCAGCGAGTTCCGGGTTAACAATCACGGCAGATTTGTGGAATTATGATACGCTGTCACCTGATGACCAAATTGCGAAGGGAAGTGCGCACTTTGAAGTAGTGGTCGGAACCCAAATCAAGAGCATATACAGTCAATATGGTGAAGTGCAAGTATCCGTCACTTGTGAGTGATCGAGGAAGCAACACTCTCGTTGCCCAACCTTGCCTGTCGATTTGTCGGTTGGGATACATTGTAAATAAATGGGGTGGGAAGGGAAGGAATATTGTTATGCCGTTATATATATATATTTTAGGAGTTGTGTCACTGTTAGTTTTCAAATATAACAATAATAATAATAATAATAAGCTTGAGAGATATATTTATTTCCACCTTCTGCAGTATTTTTTTGATTATGTCGCTGGTTAATCTTTACAAGTCTTCCTGTTACTGCTTTTACTCAAGAAAAACCTGTTCTTCAACCTCAGTCATCAGTGAATGGCTGCTGAATTTGCAACCCCTGTCGCTTCTGCTACTCTGGGAAATTGGGCAGCGTAACACAAAACAGCTTATGTTCGTTACTTTTTCTGTTTTGGCAAAATCGTTGAAGATTTCAGTACTCAAAGTGAAAAAATTGAGTTAGAAATTGATAGGCTAGAGATTGAGGTGAATGAGGAGGCCTGAAGGCAAACTCAGGTAATTAAGCATGACGTAGAGGACTGGCTCACAAAGGCAAGAGAAGTACTGGAAGATGTGCAGAGATTATTAGATGAAATAGAACGTAAGAAGTGTTTCAGTTGGTGTCCTGCTTTGGGCCGGAGATACTGCTTAAGTATGAAAGTTGCAAAGAAGACTCAATGTTTCTAAACTTGTAGCGACTTGTAATTTTCAACGAGTAGGTCACGGAGCTACTCTTCTAGGATTAGAGTTCATTCCATCTAAGGATTTCATGCCTTCTGAATCTTCGAATTCTGCTTTCAAAGAGATCATGGAGGCTCTGAATAATGGCGATGTGAACATTATTGGACTATATGGGATGGGAGGAGTGGGTAAAACCACCTTGGCAAAAGAGGTGGGAAATCAAGCCAAACAAAACTGTAAAACCCGACCCTATAAACACATATCATAACATACATGCACTAAGTAACATGGTTATACGCTAGGAAAGCCCCTAAGAATAGATGAAACCCGGTATTGTACATAACGGTACACTTGAGTTAATTTAACCTCGAACTAGTTCAAATAGGAAATTTTAAGATGAAATTTGATATTTCACAGTCTAGGAATGACTCAAATGGTGATTCGGAGTTCGAGGTCCAATTTGGAGTCAATTGGAAAAATTTATTAGTTAGGGGCAAAACGGTCATTTTGCCATATAAATTTTTAAATTTGGTTATTTGATGGAAATTGTGACCAAGATTAATTATTTGAAGTATTATATGATTATTGGAAGCATAATAGGTGGTTTAGCAGTGAAAAATTTTAATTCTCGGTGTTTTTGAAGTATAGGGGTAAAACCGTAATTTTATCTTATCGGGGGCAAGACGGTAATTTCTACCATCCAAAAAATTTTGTCAAAAGTCAAGGATTTTATTTTAAAATAGAGTGGATACACATGGAAATATTTGTGGTGGGAAACTTAGTAGAAAAAGTCAAATAGTCAAAATTTTAGATGAATTAGTTGTGACATGTGGCAATTATAATATTTTATCAGCTTGTACACTTGATTTTCTCTCACCAGAATTGGGACAAAACTTGGAGCATAGGAAAAGTAAAGGAAACAAATGGGGAAAATAAGGAAACTAGCCAAAATTCAAGAGAAAAAGTGGAGATTTCACCCGATTAAGCTAAAAAAGGTGAGATTCTTCAACTTTGGCTTGATTCCTACCATACCCATGCTCTTGTTTTCATTTTCCATGGTTGAGGAAAGAGATTGAAAATGGGTATCAAGGGCTGGACGAAATTAGAAGGAGAGTTTTTGATTTTTAATTGATTTGATTTTAGGTTGTTTGGTTAGTTTTGGTTAGATAGATGTGTTCGGAAACAAATTTGAGCAAGAAAGCAAGATGTTTTCACCTTACCCACTCAAGGCTGAAGGTTTAATGCTGGGTATTGATGATTGTTTGATTTTTGTTCTGAGAAAATTGATGAGAAAATAATGGAAATTGTTTGATTTTAGTTATGTGGTTGTTTAGTGATAACTAAGCATAGTTAGGGACCAAACATCAGAAAAATATTCAATTTCTCTAGGGTTATGTATTGGCTGAATCATGAGGGTTAAATATCAAGGAAAAATTGTTTGAATTTCAAGAAAAATGGTTTGAAAAAATGAAGAATTAAGTGAGAAAAGTGATTAGGAAAAATCAAAACATTAATGCCCATTTTTGGCCGAATTTGTCATGAAAGAAAGTGAGCTGATTTTGGTGAATTTTAAGGTTAATTGGTTGGTATTTAATGGTTAGAAATGTTGGAGAGAGAATGGAACAATTTAGAGCTTAAGTGAAGCGTGTTAGCAATTTATCGGGTAAAGTGCCATAAATAGGCTAACACCGCGTTTAAGCCGTTTTAGGCCATTGCATTTCATACCATGCATTAGTATAGGATTTGAGTCAATTATTTAATGATTTAGCATCAATGTGGTGAATTGTGTAATTTTTACGATGTGTCAAGGAGGAGAGCCTTCCGGTAAAGGCAAGGAAGTCGTGCCCGACGAACAGTGATCGGGGCACCTAGAAAGTGTTTAATTTCTGCAAACGCTGAGTAAACTTACTATTATTGTAAATTATCTAAAGTCTATTTTAATTGTTATTTGTGAATTTTATGCAAAAATGACTTTAAAAAGAGAGATTTTGATGTTTGCAAATAAATAAGTTTAAATGATGATCTTCGGTGAATTACTTGGATATTTGAATATTGTTAAAAATTGAGTAATTGGAGACCGTTACTTATGTTATAAATGATATTTTTATGAAATTGGCTTATGAGATTGTGAGTATATGTGGCTGTATTAAAAACTGTATTGGGAATAAATGTAAGCTGTATTTTTACTATGCAGGCTGGGTAAACAAATAAAAGCCACGTTATGCTGTCGAAATTTTAGTAAATTAGTGGGTTTAGTCACTGCAGTGACGGGTTTCCGTGGACCGCCTATTAGAGGGGCACGGTAAACCCGGTTATATAGTTATTCCGGTTGTAGAGGCGTTGAGGGTAACTCCCGGGGTAGCATTAGAGTTCACTTCACGTCGAACCCCCACGTGAATGTGTAACTCGGCCAACGCCAAGGAACGGCTTGTTTTCAAAAATAAAATGTGCTTAACATGTAAATGTCTTAACAACCTTGGCGGACTCTGTTAGATGCCTCGGCCAAGGTATCTCCGAGGACTTGTTTGGCTTGAGCCATGTTTTTAATAAAAGTCATAAGCCTTAATAATTGTTTTGGTAAATTACAAATATTTTATGATTTAAGAAATAAATTGAAAACCTTATGAAATGGTTTGTGATTTGTTGTTTAAATTTGTCTCCATTTTACTCACCTTTAGATGTTTACGATAATGTCTGTTTACTCATTGTGATTGCAAAATCTCACCCACCTCTTTTCCAAACATTTCAGGCCTGTGGTAGCTTGTAGATACCCGATTTTGTCGATGATTCTAGTTGACCCCTCTATCTCACAGACAGTAGGTGACTATCACCAACACTTAGTGTATTTATGGGCCATTTGTCATTGTAATTATTATTGTACATTATAACTTTGTAAATTATTATATGTATGAACTTATTTTACTTTCACGCTACAAAAATTACTTACACGTGTTTCTATAAATATTGTTTTATATGAAAATGCTATATTTTAATTAATATTATGAATAGTGAAAAATTATCTTTAAACCCTTTAAAAAGCAAGTTTTGGACTTTCGATTTCAAATTCGATTTCAAATTGTGTATTCTCGACGTATAAACTGCATTTTTACCAAATTTTGATATTTCGTCGAAAAATGACTAAAATACCCTTGTGAGTTAAAGATTGACTTTTGATTTAATTGAGCTAGAAATGACTAGTAATTGTTTAAAATGAGTTGTTTCGTAAAGATTGCTCACAAGGAAGGTGAAAAACTGATACGTAAGCCTTGCGGGGTTCCGGTTGGCATTCTGGGTAATGAGTGTCAATCGGGACGTCGCGGCGATTGTCATGAGCCCGAGGGAGGTTCCGGGTCGTGACAATTCAATTGGTATCAGAGCCTTTGGTTTAAAGGCTTATGGTTTTGAAAGAAGTTCTTAATTTTTAAAGTTCTTGGATTTAAAGTTATTTTAAAATAATTTACAATGTCAGTGTGGCTCAATTAAGATTAGTTAGTTGCATGTAGTTGCATATAGAGTCTTAAGTGGTCTAAACCAATTTCGTTTTCTTTTGTAGATAATCATGCCTCATCGACGTAGGCGTCTACCTCTCTCTAGGTTAGGAGGGAGGGGGAGAGGCCATTCTAGACAGAGTCGGTCGGATTCCATAGAAGAGGAGTCGGCTGCGTCTTCTTTTAGAGCCGCTCCAGCTGCTGAGTCTACTGACATTTCTATACCTCTTCCACCACCTGTTGCTGCTCCTGGCGTACCTGCCATGTCACCCAAGGCAGCTCAGGCATTAGCGACTTTTCTCACTACTCTTATGGGCCAGGCTCTGGCTGGTCCAGTTCCACCCGCTATTCCCCCAACAGCAGCCCCAGTACCACCACCTCCTCCTATTCCACCCCAGACACCGGACATCTCCATTTCTAAGAAATTGAAGGAAGCTAGACAGTTAGGTTGCATCTCATTTACTAGTGAGTTGGATGCGACCGTAGCTAGGGATTGGGTTATTCAGGTATCGGAGACACTGGCAGATATGGGATTAGATGATGAAATGAAATTGAAGGTGGCTACACGGTTACTTGAGAGGAGAGCCCGTACTTGGTGGAGTTCAGTAAAGTCTCGCTTTCCTACACCGTTGACTTGGACCGATTTTCTCCGAGAGTTCGATGGTCAGTACTACACATATTTCCATCAGAAAGAGAAAAAGAGAGAGTTTCTGAGCTTGAAACAAGGGAACATGACCATTGAGGAATATGAGACTCGTTTTAACGAGCTGATGTCTTATGTACCTGAGTTGGTGAGATTGGACCAAGATCAGGTAAACTACTTTGAAGAGGGACTACGTAATGAGATACGAGAGCGTATGATAGTGACTGGCAAGAAGTCGTATAAGGAAGTTGTGCAGATGGCCTTACGGGCCGAGAAGCTCGCTAATGAGAACAGACGGATCCGAGCTGAGTTCGTAAAGAGAAGGAATCCGCCTACGTTCCCGGGTCAGTCTTCAAAGAGAGGCAGAGATTCGACATCTGCCGCAGGAAGTACTACCTCAGCGTCTGTGGCATCCACTAGACCTCCATCTCAACAGTCACAGCCGAGATCTTCTAGATTTGGTCGACCAGTGATGAGTAGTCAAGGAAGGACTTCAAAAGGATTGGATAGATGCCGTAATTGTGGTGGATTTCATGTTGGGTCATGTAGAGAGCCTGTAAAGTGTTTTCAGTGCGGCCAACAAGGGCATATTAAGAGAGATTGTCCTCAATTGAGACGGGGTACAATAGCTACTTCTACTCTTCCGACTCGTCCTAGTATTCCGCGGAGAGACACTTCGGGATCATAGTCTAGACAGGGCCCAATGATACGCTCAGGCATGGGGAGTAATAACCCAGAGCAGCCATCTTCCAGACCACAGCCTCAGATTTTGACCAGGGTTTTCGCAGTGACTGAGGATGAAGCTCGGGTTCGACCTAACACAGTGACAGGCACTATGATTGTGTTTGATAGAGATGCACATGTTTTGATAGATTCAGGCTCCGATAGATCATACGTGAGCATATCATTTGCATCATTCTCAAATAGGAACCTATCACCATTAGAGGAAGAGATTGTAGTGCATACTCCTCTAGGCGAGCGGTTAGTGAGAAATACGTATTATAGAGACTGTGGTATTAAAGTAGGGGAAGAAGAATTTATGGGTAATTTAATCCCTTTGGAGATTTGGGACTTTGATTTAATCTTAGGTATGGATTGGTTGTCCACTCATCGAGCGAAGATGGACTGTTTTAAGAAAGAAGTGATTCTCCAGAGTTCAGAAGAAGCAGAGGTTGTATTTACGGGAGAGCGTTGAGTATTATTGTCCTGTGTAATCTCGGCCCTCAAAGTTTTGAAATTGGTGCGAAAGGGGTATCCGGCATACTTGGCTCACGTGATTGATATATCGATGGAGGAACCTAAGTTGGAGAATGTCCTTGTAGTAAGTGAGTTCCCTGATGTATTTCCTGATGAATTACCGGGACTTCCACCCGATCGTGAGTTCGAGTTCACCATTGACTTACTTCCAGGTACTGCCCCTATCTCTATTCCTCCATATAGAATGGCTCCGACAGAGTTGAAGGAGTTGAAAGTACAATTGCAAGAGTTAGTGGACAAGGGTTTTATACGCTCTAGTACTTCTCCGTGGGGAGCACCAATTTTATTTGTGAAAAAGAAAGATGGTACACTTCGGTTATGTATAGATTACCGACAGCTTAACAGAATGACCATTAAGAATAAGTATCCGTTACCGAAGATTGATGATCTTTTCGATCAGTTACAGGGAGCTATAGTGTTTTCTAAGGTTGATCTGAGGTCTGGGTATCATCAGTTGAGGATTAAGGAACAAGATGTACCCAAGACAGCGTTCAGGACTCGGTACGGTCATTATGAGTTCTTGGTCATGCTTTTTGGGTTAACTAACGCACCGGCAGCTTTTATGGATCTCATGAACAGGGTGTTCCATTCTTACTTGGACAAATTTGTTATTGTGTTCATTGATGACATCTTGGTTTACTCAAGAGATAATGATGAGCACGCTGCCCACTTGCGTATAGTATTACAAACTTTGCAGGAAAGACAATTGTATGCAAAGTTTTCGAAGTGTGAGTTTTGGTTACAAGAAGTGGTATTCTTGGGACACGTAGTGTCGGGAGCTGGAATATATGTGGATCCCAAGAAGATAGAGGCAATTTTACAATGGGAGCAACCTAAGACAGTGACGGAGATTCGTAGTTTCCTTGGATTAGCCGGTTATTATCGGAGGTTTGTTCAGGGATTTTCATTAATAGCAGCTCCTTTGACCCGTCTAACTTGTAAAGGAGTTAAGTTCGAGTGGGACGATGTGTGTGAAAGTCGGTTTTAGGAGCTGAAGAACCGGTTAACATCTGCTCCAGTATTGACACTTCCTGTGAGTGGTAAAGGATTTGTAGTATATAGTGATGCCTCAAAGTTGGGGTTAAGGTACGTACTGATGCAGGATGAAAAAGTTGTGGCTTATGCTTCTAGACAGCTAAAGAGGCATGAAGCAAATTACCCTACCCACGACTTAGAGTTAGCAGCTATGGTGTTTGCTTTAAAAATCTGGAGACATTACTTGTATGGTGAGCATTGTCGGATATTTACGGATCACAAGAGTTTGAAATATTTGCTTACTCAGAAAGAGCTTAATTTGAGGCAAAGACGATGGTTGGAGTTGATAAAAGATTATGACTTGGTGATAGATTATCATCCCGGTAAGGCGAACATTGTAGCTGATGCTTTAAGTCGTAAGTCTTCATCTTCATTAGCAGCGCTTCAGAGTTCTTATTTCTCAATGTTGACTGAGATGAAGTTTTTGAGGATCCATTTAGATAATGGTGATAATGGGTCTCTACTTGCTAGTTTTATTGTGCGACCTTCATTGCTTGATCAGATTAGAGAATTACAACCATCTGATGATGAGTTGAAACGAGAAGTTCAAAAGTTGCAAAATGGAGAGGCTAGTGAGTATAGACTTAGTGATGATGGGATTTTGATGCTCAGAGACCGAGTTTGTGTTCCTGAGGGAAACCAGCTGAGACAAGCGATCATGGAAGAAGCCCATTCATCTGCCTATGAATTACATCCCGGAAGCACTAAGATGTATGGGATTATCAGGGAGAATTATTGGTGGTCGGGTATGAAGTGAGATGTAGCAGAATTCGTAGCAAAGTGTCTCGTATGTCAACAAGTTAAGGCGGAGCATCAGAGGCCAGCAGGTACACTTCAGCCTTTACCTGTTCCCGAGTGGAAATGGGAACATGTAACTATGGATTTTGTTTTGGGACTACCGCAGACACAGAAGAGAAAGAATGCAATTTGGGTGATCGTAGATCGGTTGACTAAGTCCGCTCACTTTTTAGCTGTCCATAGTACATACTCTATTGAGAAGCTGGCTCAACTCTATATAGATGAGATTGTGAGGCTACATGGAGTTCCCGTTTCTATAGTGTCAGATCGAGATCCTCGATTCACTTCTCGATTCTGGCCAAAATTTCAAGAAGCTCTCGGAACCAAATTGAGATTTAGCACTGCTTTTCACCCATAGACGGATGGTCAGTCAGAGAGGACTATCCAGACTATGGAGGACATATTGAGGGCTTGTGTCATGGATTTTCTTGGGAGTTGGGATAGACACTTGCCATTAGTGGAATTTGCTTACAACAACAGCTTCCAGTCTAGCATCGGTATGGCACCGTTCGAAGCTTTATATGGAAGGAAATGTCGTACTCCACTTTGTTGGGATGAAGTGGGTGAAAGAAAGTTAGTTAGTGTGGAATTAATCGAGCTAACTAATGACAAGATCAAGGTTATACGAAAGCGGCTAAAGGTAGCCCAAGATAGGCATAAGAGCTATGCAGATAAACGGAGAAAAGATTTGGAGTTTGAGATCGATGATAGAGTTTTTCTTAAGGTTTCTCCGTGAAAAGGTAATAATGTGAATACTTTGAGATATTAAGTTCTTCTTGATTATGCTACTATAATAACTTGTGGTATTGCGGTGAATATTTAAAGGTGTGATTCGATTTGCGAAGCGGGTAAAGCTTAACCCGAGGTATATTGGGCCTTTCCGCATTATTGAGAGGATTGGACCAGTGGCTTATCGGTTAGAACTACCTACGGAGTTAGATCGAATTCACAACGTTTTCCATGTCTCTATGCTTAAAAAGTATGTACCAGATCCCTCCCACATCCTCGAGTCACCTCCGATCGAGTTACCTGATGATTTGAAGTTCGAGGTACAACCTGTGAGTATCTTGGATCGAAAGGATCGAGTGTTGAGGAACAAGAGTATTCCAATGGTCAAAGTGTTGTGGAGGAATGCTCGAATGGAGGAAATGACATGGAAAGTAGAGCATCAAATGAGGAACCAATACCCACATCTATTCGTCGAATCTGGTAAGTGAAATTTTGAGGTCAAAATTTTATTTTTAGGGCGGTAGAGTTGTATTTTGAGGCTCTGAATAATGTTCACATCGCCATTATTCAGAGGCTCTGAATAATGTTCACATCCCACCTCTTTTGCCAAGGTGGTTTTACCCACTCCTCCCATCCCATATAGTCCAATAATGTTCACATCGCCATTATTCAGAGCCTCCATGATCTCTTTGAAAGCAGAATTCGAAGATTCAGAAGGCATGAAATCCTTAGATGGAACAATTTAGAGCTTAAGTGAAGCGTGTTAGCAATTTATCGGGTAAAGTGCCATAAATAGGCTAACACCACGTTTAAGCCGTTTTAGGCCATTGCATTTCATACCATGCATTAGTATAGGATTTAAGTCAATTATTTAATGATTTAGCATCAATGTGGTGAATTGTGTAATTTTTACGATGTGTCTAGGAGGAGAGCCTTCCGGTAAAGTCAAGGAAGTCGTGCCCGACGAACAGTGATCGGGGCACCTAGAAAGTGTTTAATTTCTGCAAACGCTGAGTAAACTTACTATTATTGTAAATTATCTAAAGTCTATTTTAATTGTTATTTGTGAATTTTATGCAAAAATGACTTTAAAAAGAAAGATTTTGATGTTTGCAAATAAATAAGTTTAAATGATGATCTTCGGTGAATTACTTGGATATTTGAATATTGTTAAAAATTGAGTAATTGGAGACCGTTACTTATGTTATAAATGATATTTTTATGAAATTGGCTTATGAGATTGTGAGTATATGTGGCTGTATTAAAAACTGTATTGGGAATAAATGTAAGCTGTATTTTTACTATGCAGGCTGGGTAAACAAATAAAAGCCACGTTATGCTGTCGAAATTTTAGTAAATTGGTGGGTTTAGTCACTGCAGTGACGGGTTTCCGTGGACCACCTATTAGAGGGGCACGGTAAACCCGGTTATATAGTTATTCCGGTTGTAGAGGCGTTGAGGGTAACTCCCGGGGTAGCATTAGAGTTCACTTCACGTCGAACCCCCACGTGAATGTGTAACTCGGCCAACGCCAAGGAACGGCTTGTTTTCAAAAATAAAATGTGCTTAACATGTAAATATCTTAACAACCTTTGCGGACTCGGTTAGATGCCTCGGCCAATGTATCCCCGAGGACTTGTTTGGCTTGAGCCATATTTTTAATAAAAGTCATAAGCCTTAATAATTGTTTTGGTAAATTACAAATATTTTATGATTTAAGAAATAAATTGAAAATCTTATGAAATGGTTTGTGATTTGTTGTTTAAATTTGTCTCCATTTTACTCACCTTTAGATGTTTACGATAATGTCTGTTTACTCATTGGGATTGCAAAATCTCACCCACCTCTTTTCCAAACATTTCAAGCCTGTGGTAGCTTGTAGATACCCGATTTTGTCGAGGATTCCAGTTGACCCCTCTATCTCACAGACAGTAGGTTACTATCACCAACACTTAGTGTATTTATGGGCCATTTGTCATTGTAATTATTATTGTACATTATAACTTTGTAAATTATTATATGTATGAACTTATTTTACTTTCACGCTACAAAAATTACTTACACGTGTTTCTATAAATATTGTTTTATATGAAAATGCTATATTTTAATTAATATTATGAATAGTGAAAAATTATCTTTAAACCCTTTAAAAAGCAAGTTTTGGACTTTCGATTTCAAAATCGATTTCGAATTGTGTATTCTCGACGTATAAACTGCATTTTTACCAAATTTTGATATTTCGTCGAAAAATGACCAAAATACCCTTGTGAGTTAAAGATTGACTTTTGATTTAATTGAGCTAGAAATGGCTAGTAATTGTTTAAAATGAGTTGTTTCGTAAAAATTGCTCACAAGGAAGGTGAAAAACTAATACGTAAGCCTTGCAGTGTTCCGGTTGGCATTTCGGATAATGAGTGTCAATCGAGACGTCGTGACGATTGTCATGAGCTCGAAAGAGGTTCCGGGTCGTGACAAAAACTTTGAAGTTGTGATTGTAACTGTGTCCCAAACTCCGAATATCAACAATATTCAAGGAAAAGTTGCAGACTTCCTACATTTAAAATTTCAAAAAACAATTGTTGTTGAGAATAAATGATGTGAAGAGCATTTTTTTTTTTTTTGAAAGATGGTTTTTTATTGACCCAGCCATTCAACCTGCCACTTTAAGTCTTAAGTCCCTCATAGACTAAAGACTCTTGATGACTATTATTATGGATATTTTTATATGCATTCATTCTCGGTAAAATGGTTGGTTGACATGCCTTGACCATTATCCATACTTCATCTTTGAGTTCATGTCCTTGGACCATTAAGTATAATATTTTTAAAGGAAATTAATTAAAAAAAAGATAAACTCTTAATATATTTACCTTTCAATTAAAATTTAAATCAAATATATAAAAAGTATATAATAATGTTGATAGCCCATGAGGGCCAAAGAGCTTCTAGAGGGAGCATTATTAGCACATGAGAAGTGTGAGCCAGGTTGTCAATTTGTCTTGTACAGAGAACCTTCTTTTTTTTTGTTTTTTCTGTCTCAAACATTGAATGCATTCATTCCTTTTATTTTGCCCATAACAAATCGTTACTTTTTTGTTTGCTCAATTATTAAATGCATTCACACCTTTTATTTTTCCCATAACAAAACCTGCCTTTTTTGTTTGCTCAAACATTGAATGCATTCATACCTTTTATTTTTCCCATAATAAAACCTGCCTTTTCTGTTTGCTCAAACACTGAATGCATTCATACCTTTTATTTTGCCCATATTAAAACCTGCCTTTTGTCACGAGTTCCTTCGGTATTTAAGCAGCAAGCACTGGGTCTAATGGCCGCACAAACACTTCCATCTTATCTTTGCAAACAAGAGCGCGTGATCAACAATGGCATGTGGGCACACTTCAATTGCGGATACTTCTTCTGTTGCTGCTGCTGGTTCAAATGTTTCATACGAGCGTACCTTGGTGAGCATCGAGTATGTACGTGTGAACAATATTGATAAAAAGACTCCTGGTCACCTCTACGGAACTGTGAAGGTCGAGGACTTTTGGGGCCTTCATACGGTGTATGATCGGAGTTCTAGGGACTACGAGAGCAAAGGTCCTGGCGAATTTGCCTCATTGACAGGCCCTTCTGATGCTATTTCGGGCTATGGTGTATTCGTTATCAGCGTCAATTTGTGGGACCATGACAGTTTGTCCCCCAAGGACGAGATTGCTCAAGGCGACATCGTGTGGGAACCAAGAAATGAGAATCTAACTTTCGCCAATTACGATAAGCGTTTGGAGAAGGTTGTGTTTGGTCAATATGGCAGTGTTACGGTGGGTTACTCCGTAGTAAGATATGGTCGTAATGCCACTGTCAATGTTTTGCTGATCAAGGGGGATAATGAATCACCGGCGGATGTGTATGGAACAATCAAAACTTCGCAGGTTATAGGGGGATCAAAGACATCCCTAACATTGTTTGAGAAATCATCCGGTGAATATGTCCAAGTGAGTCCCAATCAATCTATTCCCTTAACTCGTTCGGTTGTGGTAGCACCAGTGAGTTCCGGATTAACAATCACGATAGATTTGTGGAATTATGATACGTTGTCACCTGATGACCAAATTGCCAAGGGAAGTGCACACTTTGATGCAGTGGTCGGAACCCAAACCAAGAGCATATGTGGTGAATATGGTGAAGTGCAAGTATCCCTCACTTGCGAGTAACGGCGGAAGCAACACTCCCATTGCCCAACCTTGCCTGTCGATTTGTCGGTTGGGATACATTGTAAATAAATGGGGTGGGAAGGGGAGCAACATTGTTATGCTGTTATATATATGTATATGTATATATATATATATATATATATATATATATATGTAGTTGTGTCATTGTTAGTTTTTAAATATGATAATAATAATAATAATAAGTTGTGATTGTAACTGAGTCCCGAACTCCGAATGTCTACAATATTCAAGACAAAATTGCAGACTTCCTAGATTTAATTTTTAAAAAGAAGACTATAGAAGGAAAAACAGAACAATTGTGGTTGAGAATAAATAGGGTGAAGAGCATCATTATAATCCTTGATGATGTTTGGGAAGAACTTGACTTGAAGGCTATAGGAATTCCATTCGGTGAAGATCACAATAGTTGCAAAATTCCATTCGATCTCATGTAATTGGTGATCTCCTACTGAAGATCGTTTTATGATTGCATCTCCATCTTAATTTTAAAGATTGAGACTCACTCCCATACTTATAAAGTCATATTACTTTGACATTATGAATTTTTACCCATTAAAAACTCTTAATGATTAAGTATATTTACCCTTTTAAATAAACTTAAATCACTAAATAATTTTTGGTTAATGAAATTTTACCGATTCCCAATTAGAATTTGAATAAACTATTTAACACATTCACATGCAATTGTCCCTAGCT
This sequence comes from Theobroma grandiflorum, assembly GCA_036013995.1. Classification (NCBI taxonomy): domain Eukaryota; kingdom Viridiplantae; phylum Streptophyta; class Magnoliopsida; order Malvales; family Malvaceae; genus Theobroma; species Theobroma grandiflorum. The sequence goes on from CP142133.1 coordinate 35,317,287, forward strand.
AGTAGTAAACAAAAATCCTCACATCTATAAACATTATATTTGAAGGTGCTTCTGAACTATAGCAACTATTTGGAGATATGAAGATGAAGATTTGGATTGTCGTAGATTGGCAACTTTTTTTTGAAAGGTAATTAAGCTTTCATTAATAATATGCACAAAAGAAGCAATGAAGGGCAATGAGCTGCAGATCAAGCAGCATCAAGACAGATTATACAAGCTCAAAAACAACCTCAGGTTATAATAGGATCAAACGGACAACCATCAAGAACCAACCCATCAAGAAGGTCACCACGGCAGGAAAAAAACAGACCAATCATCACAGCACAACACAAGGAAATAAGAAACAAGTCAATCTGTACAAAACAATATCCTGTCAACCCGTCTCAGCAGAAGCCTTTGTCAAATCCAAGACCAAGCAAAAACAAAGCTTGAAGATCTCAAAAGCAAGAAGAAAGAAACCAAGGAATATTATGTCATCCTGAGAAGGTTTCGAAGGCTTCAATCAAATCATTTTCGTGCAATATTCCCTCCTTTTGCTAGATCATCAGCAGCCTAATTGAACGAGCAGGTTCAACTAAAGATAATTTTTTAAGAAAAAATTCGTTCAATTTAGAATAGGATCTCATAAGAATGAGAGTGTTTCTTATTTAACTAAAATGGTAGAAAAGCTCATGTTAATCCCTTGTCATGTTGGCATTTAAAGGACACATGGAAAATATGATGTGGCAACGTTGGCATTTATGAGACAAGTGGAAAACATGAGGTGGCAATAATGGACACATGGGATGTTAAGAAAAAATAAAAAGTTTAATGATTTAATCTGAAAATAAAAAAACAAATAACCACAGAAAAAAATCAATTTATAGAAATCAAATCCTAAAAAAAAAAAAAGAACACTCAAAAGACTCAAGAAACCATAAATTCTCTCCATTTTTATCTTTCTAGACCTTGAATGGAAGAAGAAATGTTGGGTGCTTTTCAGATTTCTAACATTTAAAACCCAAAATCCAATTCTAAAATTTAAAATTCACATCGTTTTTATTACGATATTATATTTTTCACGTGTCCTATAAATGTCAGCATGTTAAAGGGTTAACGGTCATCTATGCATTTCATCCAAGAATACTCTCACGTATTGAAAAATAGATTTAATTAGATAAATAAAAAATATAAATTTATTTATTTGACTTTTGTAATTGAGTTTAATAACGTAAACTTGTAATTGAACGAATATTAAAATAATCGTTTGATTTATGATTAATTAGGTGCATAGAGTGATATGTGTTCTTTCCTTGGGATTTAAAACACTTTTCTCATTCAATAATATTCACGTAACAATATCTTGGACCTTTGAACTTTAATTTAATTTCTAATGAAATTATGATATTTTTATGTCTTTGCAGCAATTATATCAAGCTGAGTTGTAATTGAGCAATGCGTATTCTGTGCTGGAATGTGATTGATGCTGCTGCTCTTTTAATGCTTTGATATGCACTTCGGTTATCAGGCTGCTGTATCTCTCTTAACTTGGGAAATGACGAGGGGTGCGATACAATTAATTTCCAATTACGACGTAGTTTAGCAAATTTGGAATATATAACAGTAGGAAATTATGTGAATATATTTCAAATTCAAGCTGGACACTTCTTCTCAAGGCTAGAGCATATATCCCTATGGCATTTACATCAGTTGCAGGGTCCAATCCAAGTTCCAAGCCTTCAATGTCTTAGAATTTTGAAGGTGTCAGAGTGCAATAGGTTGAAATTTCTCCTCTCTCCTATGCTTGCTCCACAAAAACCTACGCTCTATCGTCTCAATTTCTTTCATCACTTCCTGTGGAAGTCGGAATAATGACATGTAATACAGTGGTAAACTAGCAAAAATAGATCTTAATATTGTGACTCAACCTTCCATAGATAATAACTTGGATTTCCATCTAGTTAGTCTAGCCTCCAATTCTTTCCAACACCGGTTTCCAGGTTTTTAACCGTAGGGTTAGTTTCAAGAGGTAGACCTAAATATGCAGTGGGAAATTCTCCAATTCTGCACCTTACAGCCTCCGCCCAAACATTAAGTACAATGCTATCAACACCAAGTCCATACAAAAAGCTCTTGCTGAAATTTATTTTAAGATCAGACACCATTTGGAAACATCGAAACACCCTTCTAATATATTTTTTTGAAAGGTAGTTTTATTAGCATCAGTGCTAGCGTGCCATCCATAATCTAAAATCTTTTGGTTTAAGACTATTGTTGGCATCAACCTAACCTGAGCTTCAAAAGACAAAGACCATTCACTCCTCATTCTGCTGAAAAGACTTTGGTAGAAGTCTGTCCTAACCTGGCAAAAGCACCCTCCTAATATTAACAAGATGCTCTAGTTTTACTCTAACCGTATCATCCACAAATTGTAAAGAAGAAAGTTGGCTCTCATTTGTACCCATTGGAAATCCCTGACAAAGATTTGTCTTCTTCGTTCGAACCATAAAAACACTCAAATCTTCCTCGATCATATTGAAAAAAAAAAAAAGAAAAAAGAGACACCCTTATCTTAAACCTCTCTTCAAGTTAATTGGACTGGTCGGTAACCCATTAATCAAAATTGAGACTTTAGCAATTGTGACACATTCTTCAATCCACCTCCTCCATTTAATCTCCATTAAGGTATGCTTCATTAAAATAATTCAAAAAATGCTTATTGATCTCCTTTCTGCTTTCAATGTCTTTAACGATTATATCTTAAAATTTTACTAGAAGACATTCAAGAGCACATACATAAAGTCAATTTTTCATAATTAGAATTCAATATGATATTAGGTAGCATTAATGGATTCAGCTTTGTTCAATTTATTTATATTTATATTATATAAATTATAATATAATACAATAATATTGATTATTTAATTTTTGACCTTATAAATGTTCAATAATATACTATGTGTAGCATTTAGTATGATATAATCTTTATATTATAATTCTAAAATATGTGTATAAATATATATTAAAATTTTATTCTAAATTTCTAACGTTTATTATAATTTTCATCACTTTTTACACATTTTTTTACAAATAGTTATGGGTATTTTATATTTGCCTATATATGCATCCATTATCTGTAATATGGTTGGTTGATATGCGTGCTCTGATCCTTTGGTCATATCCGGTATGTAGCTAGAAAGATACTTTTCTATGAAACTCATTGAACCGAGCAAGCGACTAGGCGGGGAATAAATGGACCACATGGGAAAACTGATTGCAAAATGACAAACATACAAAGGACCGCAATCGCAGGGAAAAATGATTTCAAAATGACAAAAATACGAAGGACAGAAACAGAAGGATAAATGATTGCAAAATGACAAAAATACAAAGGACAGCAACAGAGGGATCACATCAATTATTCAATAATTTCTATATTCTTAAGTGTTTTTGCTACCTGAAGAAGAATCATCTGTTGTTCCTTAATTCCCTCTGGTAGTGGGCTTCTGATTATTTCTACTTGAGTTTTCTTTTTATCAAAATACAAGCTTAACCTTATTGTATTTATTTGCTTCGGTCTGTATTTCTCCCTTTTAAAATTTTATGAATACATATATGAAATAAAAGGCTGCTCCTTAATTCTTAATTTTTTTTCCCAATCCGTTGATGAAATAAAATAAGTAAATTAGATTTGAGTAGACCCCAAATTAAATAAAATAAATAATTTTCTTTTTATTAAATCGACTCTTGATTTGGATTGTGACACAATCAAACCCAAATTAGTTTCAATGACATAGTGCTTACATGCCTGGACTATTATTTATACTTCATTGACGAGCTAATGTCCTTGAACGACTAAGTACAATTTTTTTAAAGGAAATTAAATTAAAAAAAAAGCAAAACTCAGAATATATTTACTTTTTAATTAAAATTTAAATCAAAATATAAAAAATTATATAATAATGTCGATAGCAAATGATGGCCAAAGAGCTTCTAGCACATAAGAAGTGTGAGCCATGTTGCCAATTTGTCTTGTACGGCTTGTACAGTGAACCGCCTCACCCACAACAAAACGTGCCTTCAGTATTTTCTCAAACATTGAAGGCATTCATACCTTTTATTTTGCCCATAATAAAACGTGCCTTTTGTCCCGAGTTCTTTCAGTATTTGAGCAGCAAGCACTGGCTCTAATGACCACACAAACACTTCCGTCTTATCTTTGCAAAGAAGAACTAGTGATCAACAATGCCAGGTGCGCACGCTTCAGCTGCTTTCAATGTTGATGAAAATGATTACCAGAGATTTATCGAGGGCCTGAGATCCATACTCTCATTCTCCAGATCACATACCATCGGTGTGCTCAGGCCACAGACAGAGCCTGTAAGCTGGTTAGATATTCGCCTTACTTCTGGTGATTCCACCATCTTCTTGAGAATCGATCAAAGAAATCTATACGTGCGTGGCTATTCGAGAGATAACGGTGGAACATTTTGGGAGTTCTCAGATTCATCTCTGATTTCTGGATCGAGACGTCTCGCTTATGGCGGAAGCTATATAACTGGCTACAATTTGGTTGGTGCTGCCGGCGGAGATGTTACCCGTGAAACTCTTCAACTGGGTTATCAAAATTTGAGGAATGCCATTGCTAATCTAGCAAGAACAGAGGACCCGAACTCGACCCAAAACAATGCATTGCAGAATTGTGCTAGAGCACTGCTGATTCTAACTCAAATGATTTCTGAATCCACTAGGTTTCAGTTAATCACCAGCCACATTGCCACAAACTGGCACAATTCTGCATCACTTACTCCACAACTCGTCCGCTTGCAACAGGCCTTTGGCACTTTTTCTAGTGCTGTCCAACGTGCTGACTTCCCCAACTGGACAGCTAATACACCCTTGCCTAACATCCGGGAACCCAACGAAGCCAACATTTGGACCGTAGGTCAAGCCATTGCTGCACTCGGGATTTTGATAAATGTCCCGCGCACGAGCAGCCGCATGAAACGCCAAGCTGATGTTGATGTTGGCAATGCTCGTAATGCGGCTACTGCTGCTGTTGCCGCTGCTGATACAAATGTTTCATACGTGCGTACCTTGGTGAGCATTGAGTATGTGCGTGTGAACAATATTGATAGTGAAGATCCTGGTCAACTTTACGGAACAGTGAAGGTCAAGGACTTTTGGGGCGTTCATCTGGTGTATGATCGGAGTTCAAGTGACTACGAGAGCAAAGGTCCTGGCGGATTTGCCACATTGACAGGCCCTTCTACTGGTATTTCGGGCGATGATGTGTTCGGGATCAGCGTCAGTTTGTGGGACTATGACAACTTGTCCCCTAACGACGAGATTGCTGAAGGCGACATCGTGTGGGAACCAAGAAATGAGAATCTAACTTTCGCCAATTACGACAAGCGTTTGGAGAAGGTTGTGGCTGGTAAATATGGCAATGTTACGGTGGGTTACTCCGTCGTAAGACAAGCTCTCAACGCCACTGTCAAGGTTTTGCTGATCAACGGGGATAATGAATCATCGGCGGATGTATTTGGAACAATCAAAGCTTCGCAGGTTATAGGGGGATCATCAACATCCCTCACATTGTTTGAGAAATCATCCGGTGAATACGTCCCAGTGAAACCCTATCAATATATTCCACTAACTCGTTCGGTTGTGGTAGCACCATTGAGTTCCGGGTTAACAATCACGGCAGATTTGTGGGATTATGATACACTGTCACATGATGACCAAATTGCTAAAGGAAGTTTACACTTTGATGCATCGCTCGGAACCCAAGCTAAGAGCATATATGGTCAATATGGTGAAGTGGAAGTATACGTCACTTTTGAGTGATCGAGGAAGCAACACTCCCTTTGCCCAACCTTGCCTAGCGATTGGTCCGTTGGGATACATAGTAAATAAATGGTGTGGGAAGAGGAGGAATATTGTTATGCCGTAATATATATATATATATATATATATATTGAATTGTTGGCAGGAGTTGTGTCTCTGTTAGTGGATGGTATCCGTTTTATTTTGTTTGGAAATTGGATGTAATGCAGAACCAAATGTGACCAAACAATATGTTACTTTTCAAATAGAAGAAATTGTGAGAAATAACCTTCGTAGTAAAAGCATTTAAAAAATGACCGTCTTTATAATTTTAATTATTTTTAAATAATTTTTGACAAGACTTGACAAGATTACCCTTTAAATAATTTCAGACAAATTAAAATAATTTCAGTTTTCTCTATCCCGTCATCTAGACAAAAATTTCAAAATTAAATCTGGCTTTCTCTCTCTGCTCAAACACCATAAGGCACAAAAAAATAACTCTAGAAATGACTAGTCAAAACTCCCTGAATGATCAAGTAGAGAAACCAAGCATAAAGGAATCCAAACACCATAAACCAGCGCAAAGAATAAGAAAAACTCAATAATTTGACTCGTTGTCAAGGGAAAGAAAGACGAGCCCAAGAGCATCACATCCTAGATCGGTGAAGGGCAGAAGCAAGATTATCACCGAAGAAAACAACATAAGATACAAATTTCTCCCACCATCAAGGTAGAGGCAGATCGTCACGTGAGAGGAATTTTCGACTCAGAGGTAAGGAAAAACATGTAAATCAGTAACCAAAGACAAAGGAGTAGGGGAAGCCCTCAAAACTCACAACGAGAAATACAAGACACTAACACAAACAAGAACTCTGAAAGAACAAAACATAGCAAAAAAAGAAGACTCTTAAGACCCAACCAGAAACTAAAGTCACGCAATGCCTATCCACTAGTTACACAATGCTTTACTAAAAATTAGTCATATAATGCTTAAACACTAGTCACGCAACCCAAAGTCAGTCACGTTGTTTGTGTTAATGTCTCACGCAACCCAAAGTCAATCACGCTTGTGTGACTGACTTTGGGCATTGCGTGACTAGTATTTAAGTATTATATGACTAATTTTTAGTAAAACATTGCGTAACTAGTGGATAGGCATTGCGTGACTTGTTAGTAAGGCATTGCGTAACTTGTTAGTAAGGCATTGCGTGACTTTGGTTTCTGGTTGGGTCTTAAGAGTCTTCTTTTTTGGCTATGTTTTGTTCTTTCAGAGTTCTTGTTTGTGTTAGTGTCTTGTATTTCCCGTTGTGAGTTTTGAGGGCTTCCCCTACTCCTTTGTCTTCGGTTACTGATTTATGTGTTTTTCCTTACTTCTGAGTAAAAAATTCCTCCCACGTGACAGTATGCCTCTACTTTGGTGGCGGGAGAAATCTGTATCTGATGTTGTTTTTTTCGATGATAGTCTTGCTCCTGTCTTTCGTCGATCTGGGATGTGATGCTCTTAGGCTCGTCTTTCTTTCCCTTGACAAAATCAGTCACGCAATATCTAAAAACTAGTCACGTAATATCTAAAAACTAGTCACGCAGTACTCCAGAGATGAATAGTTTGACGAGAAAAGCTCAAAGAATATAAATTTATTTGAAGCACATAACTAAACATACTTGACCCGTTAATAAGTTTCGGGTTAAGACGCGAAGCTAAATAAATGGGTCGGTTTAATTAAGGGTATTTTCATCCAAAAGTGACTTCTTGTGTCTAAAAACATTTAAAATTATGGAGAAGTCCATTTTCAGAAATGCCTTATGCATGTGACCTATAAAAAAAAGTCGTTTTTCAAATAATAATAATAATAATAACAATATGTCCCAAACTCCAAATGCCAACCATATTTAAGACAAAATTGCAAACTTCCTAGTTTTAGTTTTTGAAAAGAAGACTATACAAGGAAAAAGCACAACAAATGTGGTTTAAAATAAATGACGTGAAGAGCATCATTATAATCCTTGATGATGCTTAGGAAGAACTTGGCTTGAAGGCTATAGGAATTACATTCAGTGAAGATCACAATAGTTGCAAAATTCCATTCCATCTCATGTAATCGGTGTTTCTCACCCTATTTCCAGTATTTCTTCTATTCTTTCTCACATCTCTAAAATTTTATCTCCTACCTAAGATCCTATCTAAGATCGTATAAAGGTGCAATCTCTATCTTAATCTAAAAGATTAAGACCCACTCCATATTTATAGAGCCATGTTACTTTGTCACCATGAATTTCTACTCATTAAAAACTCTCTATCATTAAGTATATTTACCCTTTAAATGAACTTAATCACCAAATAATTTTCAACGAATGAAATTTTGCTGATTCCCCATTAATATTTGAATAAAACATTTGGGTTTTTGTCAATTTAAGATTAAATGTTTCAATTGTAATAATTAAGGATCAAATGTTTTTAGTTCTATACAATTAAGAGCTAAGATGAGAAGTGTCTGGCGTGTATAGGACATTTGCATGACGTGGACTGTCAAGTCTTTTCTATCAGAAAGTCTTTTCTTTCAAGTCAAAACAATTCAAAATATGTCATAGTGTGCAATAACTTTTTCATCATGGCATGTAACAACTAAATATTTCAACATGACATATAACAATTAAATCTTCGACATGGCTTGTAACAACTACATTTTGCAATATGACGTGCAACAACTAAATTTTCAACATTGCATGTAACAACTATATTTTTCAACATGGTGTTTAATAGCTAAATTTTCAACATGATGTGTAACTATTAAATCTTTAACATGACTTGTAACAATTACATTTTTTAACATGGTATGTAATAATTAAATCTTCAACCTTGCTTGTAAGAATTATATTTTTCAACATGGTATATAACAACTAAATTTTCAACATTGCTTGTAACAACTATATTTTTCAATAAGAGGTGTAACAACTAAATCTTCAACATGGCTTGTAATAACTACATTTTTCAGCATAACGTACAATAACTAAATTTTCAATATGATGTGTCATAACATTTTTCCCATAAAAGTAATAATAACATTTCTAAACATGTCATGTCATCAGCTCACACAATTTTCTGTTTTGTGTGATACACGCTCCATCCACCTATCAATTAGCCTTTAACTGTAAGGTATCAAAAATATTTGGCCCTTAATTGTTATAATTGAAATATTTGACTCTTAATTGAAAAGGTGCCCAAACGTTCAATCCCAATTTGAGCATTTACCCTAAAAAAATCTTAAAAAATTAGTACTAATTCCTGTTCTTCATGTCCCAATTTGTTTGGTTTTGAAGGCTCCCTGCAATATAGACAAAGATGCATCAGGAGAATCATAATGCAGTTTAACAAGAATGTAAAACTATGTTAAAACATTAATCTGAATTTTACTAGCTGGTGCTGCAACATGTTAGCAAATTAACAATTATTGTCATTTCTTTCTTTCATTATTCATTCTCATTACTTCCCCAAGGGCATCACCTCCAAGACTAAGTATAAAGGAAAAAGCCGTGTGATAAAAGTTGGAAGGAACATCAACTATAATAAGGGTAAAAGGCTTTGGTCCCTGTTTTTGATGATATTTTCTTTTGATTTTTAAATATTTGATTTCCATCAAGTTGGCTAACAATCAATTAATTAACCAAGTAAACAGAATGTCAAATGAAATCAAATTGATTGTACAAAGAGATAGGATTTCCATAGACAAAAAGTAAACAATGATTTAGGCCAGGAATTGTACTGCTAGCTGCTTACTCCCTAGCATAATTTCTTTGAAGCAAGCTGCTGATTTTTCGTAAGGAAAAAAGAGTTACTACTTGAAGAAATGAAGGTTTATTGAGGGGATAATGATGTTCTTCATGAGCTTTTGTTTTATATGGAAGTTGTTGAATTAATGAAAGGACAAACATATACCTCTATTTCTAATTTTTGAATCCTAACAATGTTTTGAAAGAGCAAAAATATATATAAAAACAATTACTCCCATTAGCTTAAGATTTACAATAAGTGCTTCTTCTTTTTCTTTTACCAAAAAAAAAAAAGAAACAAAATAATTTCTCCTGTTGACTCAACGTAAATCTCCGGGTAATGACAATATCTTATTACTCTACACAACTTTAGTCACATGAACTTAAAAGATCAAGTACGGATACTGCAAGATAATGCAGAAATTACATCTCCATCTTAATTCTAAAAGTCAAGACCCACTCCATACCGAGCACAAATCGTCTGCCCCCTGTTTTGTGCCCCATTTAGTGCTCCTCTTATAATTTGATGCCACGTGTATGATACGTTTTTATTTGTGAACGTCAGCCGTTAAGTATAACTTCAGTCTAGATTAACATCAGCAGTTTACAGCCTCCTCTTTTCCACACTTCTCTCATCAAATTTCTGATCAAAGTCAAGGAACATTTTTACATAAGTTTTTTTTTTCTGTTTGCTCTTCATGTATATACTGATGATGGTAATACAAAATTAAAGAAGGAAAAACAGTCTTTGTCAATTCCATGCCTTGCCAGAGAGTCTACGAAATTGTTGCCTTCTCTGAAGATATGTTTGAAAGACACTATACCAAGTGAAACACGTAAAGAATCCATCTCATTGAATATGCTCCATTATCCCAAAATCGTTGTTCAACAGAATTAACCCATATGAGAGCGACTTTTTGAATCAAATTCAATAATTAAAGGTGAGGTCGCATAGGGTGAGGCAGCATAAAGGCGCAAAGCCTTTAAATATCTTTTTTCTTTTATTATGTTATATATGAATTTTATTTTTTATTTATCATGTTTTCTTTTTTTGTTATGTAAATTTTATTTTTTATAATTTTAATCTTTAAAAATAAATAAATTATTATATAATTCTCAAATATAAGTTACAATGTTACACTGTTGTTTAGAATTTTATCAATATATTATTTTTTATTCAGAATAACGAATACATTTTAACATATATGTTGCAAACTTTAAGTAATAAAGATATACATACAAATTGATAGAATAAAATAATTGTATTTCTTTCAATATAATTTTATTTATTATACATATTTTTAATGGCTCTCAAAATAATTTTTTTAATAATTAGTTTTATTGTTTGAATAGTTTGATAAAATTAGAGTCATTATGGTTAGCATATTACTAGTTAAGTCCAACAAATAAATTCTAAACTAATATGTTAAGCCTATCAAATTTTTTTAAAAAAATATAAAAGTGAGTGTACTAATCCAAACCCATTAAGTTTTAATATAAATTTAAGCCTATCATAATATATTATATCTTAACAGTCCATCCTAATAACTTATCATAACATATTATATCCCAATAGTTCAATCCAATAACTTAATATTTTAATTAACAATTTAAGAGACAAATAGAAAATAAGAAGAGAGTTCAAACATACAAAGTAAAAAAGCAATTCATATGAGTTTGAAAAATTGTTTTCTCTTTCACTCTTGGACGCAAAGAGTGAGAGAGATTCTTTTTATAGTTTTATTGAATCATATATATAAATGACACCATCATTATTGTTAATATATATATTTTTTATATATCTAGTGTCTTTTTAATTTTATTTAATCTTTTAGATATTGATAATTGAATTACATACAAAGTTCTCTTTAACTATTTAATGTTTCTTTCTATTTGGCTTCCCTTTGAAAATGCTCTAACTCCGCCCCTATTTTGAAGGATCCTTGTATGATAAAGAAAGATGTATCAAAAAGCAGTCAGATAAACCACCACCTTACATCAGAAGGCTCCCTTCATAAATTTGTTATAAGCTTTTCTGTTCAGCTTTTTATCTTTGATATAAGATCATCTTTTGCATGAACGTTTCCTTTCTATTTCCAACATTTACTATAAACTGTCATGATTTTTACGCTTTTTTTTACCATTAATTATGGATATTTTTATATTTGTCGATATATGCATCCATTATTCCAAAAAAGGTTGGTAAATATCGGTGCTATATTCCTTTGGCTAGACAGATTTTTTTTTTCCCATTAAAGCGACCAAGCGAGTAGGTCGGAAATAAATGGACCACAGGGGAAAAATGATTGCAAAATGACAACAATACAAAGGATAACAATAGACCAAGTATAAAGGAAAAAGCTAAGTAAAAAAAGTTGAAAGGAGCATTAAACCTTGTGTTTGATGATATCTCTTTTAATTTTTATTTTATTTTAACAATATAAATTCATTTTCACTGCTTTCTTAATTAATTGACACTTATCACTTGCCTGGACCATTATTCATACTTCATCTACGAGCTTATATCCTTGAACGATTAATTATAATTTTTTTAAAGGAAAGTAATTAAAAAAAGAAAAAAGAAAAAATCTTAATATATTTACCTTTTAAATAAAAAAATATAAAAAAAATTATATAATAATGTTGATAACACATGATCTCCCTCCACAAGCTTCTCTTGTCATTCCCATATCTCCACAACCAATTACTAAGCAATGCCCTATTTTTAAGTTCTCAACTGAGTAATCCAAGTCCACCATTTTCACGATAATTGCATACAATATCCCAATCCACCAAATGCATCTTCAATTTCTGACCACCCCTACTCCATAAAAACCTCCGCTCGATATTCTCAATTTCTTTTATCACTCCTTGCGAAAGCCAAAATAATGACATGTAATACAAAGGTAAACGGGCAAAAATAGATCTCAATATTGCGACTCTACCTTCCATAGATAATAATCTAGATTTGCATCCAGCCTTTTAACTGCCTAGGATTAGCTCCAGGAGGTAGACTTAAATATGTAGTGGGAAATTCTCCGACTCTGCACCTTACAACCTCTGCCCAGACATTAAGTACGGTACTATGAACACCAACTCGCCCTTGTTGAAATTTATTTTAAGACCAGACACCATTTGGAAACAATGAAACACCGTACTAATATTAATAATATCCTCCAGTTTTACCCTAATTGTATGATCCGCAAACTATAAGTGAGAAATTTGCCTCCCTTCCATTCATACCCACTGGAAATGACAAAGATTTACCTCTTTCGCTCGGACCATAAAAACTCAAAGCTTTTGCAACTATATTGAAAAGAAAAGGAGAAAGGGGACGCCCTTGTCTTAGACCTCTTTTCAAGTTAATCGGATTGGTCGGTAACCCAAAAACCAAAATCGAGACTTTAGCAGTTCTGAGACTCCTCAATCCGCATCCTTCATTTATCTCCATTAAGGTGTGCTTTATTAAAATAATTCAAAGAAAGTTTGTTGATCTCTTTTGTGCTTTATGTAGAAAACAATAGCATTGATGCAACAGCTAGCGGCAAATGTGCAAAATATCAGCAGGAAACTCAGCATAAGACCTTTGGCAAATAATCAAGCAGCAATCAACACAATCTTGAATCTTTGATTTGTCTCCATAAGTTGTTGTTACGGTTGGAAGATCTCATAGAACCTCTTCAATCTTGTCTATATAAACCTTGCAAATCCTGATGTAAAAAGACAAAAAAAAAAAAAAGACTCAATAAAATTAGCCATTCCTTTCTTCTTCTTCTTCTTCTTCCTCTACTCCTCATCTCTGTTCTACCTATATTCTTCCAAAATTTTCACTTTCAACGTGTATAAAGATTATATCTTGAAATCATAAGAGCATATACATGAAGTCAATTTTTCATAATTAGGATTCAATATGGCATTAGGTATTATTAATCGGTTCAGCTTTGTTCAATTTATTTATATTTTTATTATAATGTATTATATAAATCATAATATAATATTGATTATTTAATTTTTGTTATTGTGGTTTTGTTGGTTACCTCTCCTGCCACGACAGATTTGTGATTTATCTTTGACGTCCAATGGCTCAGACTTCTGTCCCGCTGTCCTGAAGTGGGAGCTGCTCTTGTTTGTTTCTTTTGATATTTATAGCAGGCCCCTTGCTGCTGCTGTTGATAGATTTTTGGTGACTTCTGGGGATCAATTTTTATCATTTTTCATATGGCTCTTACATTTGTACAGGTGTGTCTTATCTATTTAGTTTTGTCCTTTCCCTTAGTGAGTGCCACCTTGCACTCGGTGTTGATAGCTGCTCTTAAGGATTGGTTTTCGGGAATTGAAAAGGTTGACGTTTGCTTACCATGAATGTCATAAATAGACCACAGCGGAAAAATGATTGCAAAGTGACAAAAGAACAAAGGACAGCAATGGAGGGATTACAATTATTATTCAATAATTTCTATATTCTAAGTGTTTTCGCTACCTGAAGAAGAATCGTCTGTTGTTTCTTAATTCCCTCTGCTAGTAGGCTTCAGATTATTTCTACTTGAGTTTTCATTTTATCAACGTACAAGCTCACGCTTATTTTATTTCTTTGCTTTGGTCTGTATTTCTCCTTTTTAAAATTTTATTAATACATATATGAAATAAAAAGTTGCTCCTTATTCCTTAATTTTCTTCTTCCAATCAGTTGATGAAATAAAATAAATGAATTAGATATGGGTCATCTCAGATTAAATCAAATTTAATAATTTTATTTTTATCAAATTGACCCCGATTTGGACACAATCGAACCCAAATTGGCTTATTGAGAATAAAACGTGCTTTTTTTTTTTTTTGCTCAAACAGTGAATGCGTTCATACCTTTTATTTTGCCCATAATAAAACGTGCCTTTTGTCCTGAGTTCTTTCAGTATTTAAGCAGCAAGCACTGGCTCTAATGGCCGCATAAACACTTACATCTTATCTTTGCAAACAAGAAGACGTGATCAACAATGGCAGGTGGGCACACTTCAATTGCTTTCAATGTTGATGAAGATGATTACCAGACATTTATCGAGAGCTTAAGATCCATACTCTCAAACTCCGTATCACATGATATCCCTGTGCTCATGCCAGAGACACAACCTTTTAGCTGGTTAGATATTCGCCTAACTTCTGGTGGTTCCACCATCATCTTGAGAATCGACAAGAGAAATTTATATGTGCGTGGATATTCGAGAGATGACGGCGCAACATTTTGGGAGTTTTCAGATTCATCTCTGATTTCTGGATCCAACTCTCTCGCATATAGCGGAAGCTATGTAGATGGTTACAATTTAGTTGCTGCTGCTGGCAGGGATGTTACCCGTGAAACTCTTCAGCTGGGTTTTCAGAATTTGAGAAATGCCATTGCTAACCTAGCAAGAACGGTGGACCCGAACTCAACCCAAAACAATGCATTGCAGGATTGTGCTAAAGCATTGCTGGTTCTAACTCAGATGATTTCTGAATCTACTAGGTTTCGATTAATCACCAACCACATTGTCACAAACTGGTCCGGTTCCGCATCACTCACTCCGCAGCTCGTCCGCTTGCAGCAGGCCTTTGGCACTTTTTCTAGTTCTGTCCAACGTGCTGACTTCCCCTATTGGACAGTTAATACACCCTTGCCTAACATTCCGAACCCTAACCATGCCAACATTTGGACTGTCGGTCAAGCCATTGCCGAACTTGGGATTTTGAAATATGTATCGCGCACAAGCAGCCGCACGAAACGCCAAGCTGAAGTTGATGCTGGCAATGCTACTAATGCGGATACTGCTTCTGTTGCTACTACTGATACAAATGTTTCATACGTGCGTACCTTGGTGAGCATTGAGTATGTACGTGTGAACCATATTTATGGTGAGAATCCCGGTGACCTCTACGGAACAGTGAAGGTCAAGGACTTCTGGGGTGTTCATACAGTGTATGATCGGAGTTCAAGTGACTACGAGAGCAAACGTGCTGGAGAATTTGCCACATTGACGGGCCCTTCTACTGCTATTTCGGGCGATGATGTTTTCGTTATTAGCATTAGTTTGTGGGATTATGACATCTTCTCCGACGATGAGATTGCTCAAGGCAACATCGTGTGGGAACCAAGAAATGAGAATATAACTTTCTCCAATTACGACAAGTGTTTAGAGCAGGTTGTGTTCGGTGAAGATGGCAGTGTTACGGTGGGTTTCTCCGTAGTACGACAAGCTCTCAATGCCACTATCAATGTTTTGCTAATCAACGGGGACGACGAATCATCGGCGGAGGTGTATGGAACAATCAAAGCTTCGCAGGTTATAGGGGGATCATCGACATCCCTAACTTTGTTTGAGAAATCGTCCAGTCAATACGTCCAAGTGAGTCCCTATCATTCTATTCCCCTCACTCGTTCGGTTGTGGTAGTACCAACAACTTCAGGGTTAACAATCACGACAGATTTGTTGGATTATGATCCAGAATCACCTGATGACCAAATTGCCAACGGAAGTGCACACTTTGATGCAGTGGTCGGGACCCAAACCAAGAGCATATATGGTCAATATGGTGAAGTGCAAGTATCCGTCACTTGTGAGTAATCGAGGAGGCAGTACTCCCTTTGCCCAACCTTGCCTGCCGGTTGGTTGGGATACGTAGTAAATAAATGGGGTGGGAAGGGGAGGAATATTGTTATGCCGTAATATATATATATATATATATATATATATATATATCTATCTTGAATTGTTGGCAGGAGTTGTGTCTCTGTTAGTCGATGGTATTTTGTATCAGTTTTATTTTGATTGGAAATTGGATGTAATTTAAAACCAAATGGGACCAAACAATATGTTACATTTCAAAAATAATAATAATAAAAAGTTGTTATTGTAACTGTGTCTCAAACTCCAAATGTCAATAATATTCAAAAGAAAATTGCAGACTTCCTAGATTTTGTTTTTGAAAAGAAGACTATAGAAGGAAAAGCAGAACAATTGTGGTTGAGAATAAATGACGTGAAGAGCATCCTTATAATCCTTATATGATGTTTGGGAAGACTTTGACTTAAAGGCTATACGTATTCCATTCAGTGAAGATCACAATAGCTACAAAATTCCATTCGATCTCATGTAATCGGTGTTTCCCCTACTATTTCCAGCATTCTTCTATTCTTTCTCACATCTCTACAATTTTATCTCTTACCTAAGATCGTATAGAGACTTAATTTTAAAGATTAAGACTCAGTCCGCATTTATAGAGCCATATTACTTTGTCGCCATAAATTTCTACCTGTTAAAAACTCTTAATCATTAGGTATATTTACCCTTTAAATAAACTTAATCACCAAATATTTTTCAACTAATGAAATTTTACAGATTCTCAATTAAAATTTTAATAAAATATCTAAAATAGTCACATGCAATTGTCCTTATAATAGTAGACAAAAATGCTCCAATCTATAAACAATTATATTTGAAGGTGCTTCTGAACTATAGCAACTATTTGGAGATGAAGATGAAGAAGCAGGTGCCTAGGAACAATTATATCGTCAAATTAATGCCTTTTATTTATCAGATTAATTTATGAATTTTTTAAAATATATCCTAATGAATACGTGACAATTTTCTAATTTCATTGATAAAGATTTTAAATTCCATGGCAGTTTATTGGATAATTTTTTACAATTTAATTAGCTCAAAATTTAACTTATTAAAGTCTAGGTAATTTAAACAGGACAATATATTATATAAATTTCATGTGGGACCTTGTCTTCTTATCTTTGGAAGAAGAGTGGTCCTGCATGTTTATGTTTACTATTCAATAATATTTTCTTATCTTTCAAAAAAAATATTATATAAATATTTTAATAAAAAATTATTCATTATTGTAAAATTACTAGTAATCGTTGGAAGAACATTACTACTCCAAGGCCATTACCGCAAAGAGCAAGTATAAAGGTAAATGCCAAGTGATAAACGTAAGAAGGAGCATCAACTATGGAAAGAGTAAAAGGCTTGGACTCAGGGCAGACTTAAGAATTTTTTTGAGTGATGTCATGTTATTTTGAAATTTTTTTTCTCTATTTAAGATTTATTGAGATAAAAAATACTCAGATCAAATTCAACACAATTTTAAATAAAAAATATTATTAAGAATTATCATCGTTAGAATTCTGTTGTTGTTATCATGAATTTGAGTCTTACGAAACAAGTTTTTTCTTTTAAAATAACTTTTCATAACTTATTTATTTAAAATTATAAAATTTATTAAAAATTACTATTTATTAATATAAATTAAAATATTAAAATTAAATAAAACATAATTTTACACAACAGATTATCATATTCAATAACTAACAATATAATAGTTTTTTTTCATTGATCAAAATTAAATATAAACATCTATAATCCGTAATCACTTACATTTCAAAAATAAAATAAATAATAATATAATATAATAAAAAACTAAATAATAAAAATAAAAAATAAATTTAAATAATAATATAAAAAAAAACCGAAAAAAGATTGATCCTATGCTCACCCTTCTTCCCTGATTCATCATTATCGGACATTTAATGTCCCTGAAAAAGCAATCGGATTTGAGGGAGAAATGGACACCTCCGATTGCTAACCTTCCTTTGGTGTCAGTTCTGAATATGATTACACCACTGAATTGTCAAAAAATTTAGACAACCCAGCTCTTAAAAAGAGAGTTCTCAAACAGGCTGGAGGGGATTGAAGGAGATTTTTGAAAAGCCAAAAAACCCAGTCTTTGAAAAACCAAAAAGCACAAAAACCAATCTTTCAAAAACAAAAAAAAAAACACAAATCAGTAACAAAAAAATATTAAGTTTTAGCAGCAGACTACCCTAACTACAATAAAAAAAAAATCAAGCATCACAACAAACAAAAAAAAAAGAGTATACTAGTCAGATCTGGAAAATGAGTGAGAGGTGGGTTTAGGTGAAAAGGAAAAAGTTGATTTTTTGTGGGTAGGGTGATAATCGGAAGGCCTACCGGCGGCAAGGGAAGGCTGCCGACAGAAAGAAAAAAAAGGAAAGAAAGAAGAAAAAAAGAGAGAGAAGGAAGGAAAAAAGAAAAAAAAAAAGAAAGAGAAGGAGGAAAGACGCCGGCCAAAAAAAAAAGAAAGAAGAGAGAGAAGGAAATAAAGAGAGAGGAAAGGAAAGAAAAAAAAAAGGATAAGGATGAAGTGATTCGAAACAAAAAGGGGTTCTTGAACGGCACCGTTTGGAGAAATTCCAATGCACCAAACGGTGCATTTTGTTGTGCTTTGGGTGGTCTGCCATGGTCCACGCAGCCTTGTCTTTCTTGGGCTAGTCAAAGCCTACACAAGGTAAGATCAAGCTTCGATGCCTTTTACTTTGATGTGGTCTTTTTGTTCATTGTGGTGGGCCCATTTGGTTGTGCTAAAAATCTATTATGAGGAGCATAGGATTAATTTAACTAGGATTAAAAATATATTATGAAGAGATTATGTGATGTTTTAAAATAGAAAAATAACAATAAAAAATATAAAGCGATAAATGAAAAAAGATGAGTAAATATTTGATAAAAAAAGTAGATATAGACAAACATTTGAAAAAAAAAATAAAAAGAGATGATAACGGTTATAATAGTAATATATATATATATATATATATAATTGGGACCAATATTCATATTTAGGAGGGTTTCTAAGTTTGGTCTAAAATATTCAATAAATAAATAAATAACAATAAAAATAAAATAAAAGAATAAGACCTAGTATGAAATTATTAAGTATGAAAATATAATGTTTGATTTGGAGTCAATACCGATGATGGGATGCTTATTTAGAAGACGAAAAGTCACAATTTTTAGTGAATTTCCTTAAACTAGGGATTTCGATTAAGACTTTATCAGGACGATGGGAAGGTACTAATTCGGAATTCCAATCTTTCTAACTTTAAATAAATAAAAAACAATACACACTTAATCACCAATTAATCAAAATATACAAACAAAAGAAATAAGGAATTAATTATGACAATAAATTTGGTAATCACAATAATAATACAAAAAGGAATGGATAAAATACATATAAATAATAATTACAAAATAACAAAACTATACTTGGTCTAAAAATATGATTTTGGAAAATTTCAAGTACTTTCATAGCAAAATACATAACGAAATAAAAATAGAACAATAAGAAAACATACAATACTTAGCCATGGTATTTATGCTCACACGAAGAAATAATAAAATAAGGAGCAAACATTAGAATTATAAGTGCATCACGTATCATGGTTGCATTGTTAAATGTCATGGCATATAAATATATTCTGTATATGAGTATAAGCCTCGATGATGGGACTTTTTGAGAAAACTTACGAATCCGAGTTTCTTCGACAAACTCCCTAGGTGAAAAGATACATCTGAGCTCCACCAATATGATGGGAGAGTTCAGAAAAATATCTTTAATAAAAGGGTTTTGCCTGTATTAGGATTTGCATTCACGAAAATACCACTTTTACGCGCAAATGACTATCTCGATGATGGGATTTACCTAGTAAACTTACGAAGACGAGTTGCTCAAGTATTTCCCTAGGTGAGAGAATACTCTCGGATCCTATCAGTATGATGGGCGGATTTGGAAAGTACATTTAATAAAAGGTTTTTGTTTAACATTATCTCGATTTTATGAAATGCATTTAACAATTGCATCACATGTACGTCAAACCTAAAAAATATTTTAACTTGATTAGTAGAATAAAGTATAAATTAAATAAATAATAATTAAGGAAATATAAGAATAAAATTAATGGGTTAGGATAATAAGTGATTAAATGGTACCGTTTGTGGAACGGGCGTCACGGAGGTACTAACCTTTCTTCATGTGTAATCGCACTCTCGAACCCATCTCTAAAAATCGTAAGCCAATTCTTGTTCTTTCGACAAACTTAAAATTAATTTAAGGCTTCATTGATTAGAATCGAGTTAATAGGTGGCCAATCACACCTAAATAAAAAAAAATTGGTGGCGACCTAGGTATTTTATTTTTGCCCACATCTAGCGGTCGGGTTCCTAGATCCGGCATGTTGCGACACAAACCACATAAAGTTAAATACAAAAATTGAATAATCAAATAATATGTCTACAAAATAATTAAAAAAAAAAAGAAAGACTTATAATCTCAAGATATTATTTGACATATAATACTATTTTTCATTAGTTAGATTAAAATTATGAACCTATATTATCAAACTAATCAAAAAAAATATTTAGACATGAAATATTTAAAAACTTAATTTGGGTTGAAAATTATTTACAATTAAAGCCTAGATGAGTTATTTTGAGAGAGAAAAACACAATCAAGGATCAAGAAGGGGAAGGACTTGAATTTTTAAACAGAGAGAGTAGTTTAGGTTTTGACATTTTTAATAAAATCTTAAATTATGGAAGAAAGTTTTTTTTTTATCTTTCCTTATAGTATTTAAATATTAATATATAAATTACTTTTTCATAAATCACTTTTACTTGGAGTCTTTGACTCCACTCTTTATGAAATTGTTAAAAAGGTAATAAGTTCATTAGTATATTAGCTACCCTGAATGTTAGATAAATTGCATAAGAAGTAAAAATTTTAAGAAATGAGTGGTGTCACATGATACCACTCCTTCCAACGTGGGTCGACTCATGCTTGGACCCCTATTTTTTATTATATTTCTTCTAGTTTTTATTTGATTTTGACTGTATAAATACATTTTCACTATAAACTCATATCCTCCGATCGTAGAATATAAATTTTTAAAAGGAAATTAACCAAAAAAGAAAAAATTCCATTAAGGAGTATATTTTGTTC
The DNA here is from genome assembly GCA_036013995.1 of Theobroma grandiflorum. Classification (NCBI taxonomy): domain Eukaryota; kingdom Viridiplantae; phylum Streptophyta; class Magnoliopsida; order Malvales; family Malvaceae; genus Theobroma; species Theobroma grandiflorum. The sequence goes on from CP142133.1 coordinate 35,338,701, forward strand.
TGATTTTTCTCTTTATTTATGTTATTTTCAATTCTTTTTTGGTTCATAGTGTTCCTCCAATCCTGAATTAATTAAAGAAAAATCTAAGTAATGTGTTTCCCTCGTGTATTTACAGAGTCATGCCAATGGATTCAATGTTTATTCAAACAAAAAGTATATTTAGATCTTCATAGCTGATCCCTCCATTATGGATGTTAGATCTCCGTCAACTACCAAGGCTCATCACTTACTGTCCAAGGGGTTACCACATTGTAATTCCCAATCTGAGTTTTGCAATAGTTGAATATTATCCCAAGCTAACTATGACATTTACTGTCAATTCCAAGCTTCGTGTGAATGCCAAGACATAAAGGTATTTGTGTTAGAGAATAACACTTGCATGGACACGTGCAAGTATTTTGCCAATACGTTTAGTGCTTAATATGCTTACTAGTTGTTAACACTTCTAATGTTAAGACAACATCAACTATACATGTTGTGTTGTTTTTACCTTGCTTGTACACCTGTTAAACTATTGATATAGGTATTATAATCTTAATTATCTTGTAATACATATGTTCATTGTGTGATCATCATGCACATATGAATGAATATCCTGTTTTGCTCATTAGCTTTTTTCTCTTTGACTCGTGTTACATAGTAATATATCATGTCTTTAACATGGTATCAAAGCAAAACCTTACTCTTGTAGGACCTTAGACAACTTTCTTTTAGTTCTCTTGGGTTCTTAGTGGTCATCTATAACCTTCAATTTTCTAGTCTAGTCCACTGTCACAATGACAACACCTAATATAACTCAACAACCTCCACTAGTCTTTGATGGCTTGAATTATGGTGTATGGGCAGTGAGAATGAAAACATATTTGAAAGGCTATCATTTGTGGAATGTTGTAGAACAAGATGTTGAGTTATAAGTATTGAGAGAAAATGCTTCTGATGCATAAGTTAACTAGTATGAAGAAGAGATTGCAAAGAAGTTCAAGGCACTTCCATTCATTCAATCTACTGTATCAGAAGACATTTTTAGCAAAATTATGGAGCATGAGCTAGCAAAAGTTGCTTGGACTAAATTACAAGAAGAATATGTTGTGATATTTAGAACAAGACACATGCAGGCACAGAACTTGAGAAAGCACTTTGATTTGATGCATATGAAGAAAAGCCAATCACTAAAAAAGTATATAGATCAATTACTTAAGCTTGTTAACTTGATAAAAATCTTTGGTGAAGAGCTTTGAGAGGTTCGAATAGTTAAAAATATTATCAATAGTGTATTAGGGAAGTTTGAAGCTATAATAACCTTTTTGTTACAATCAAAGGATTTGCTTGACATTTCAATTATAGAAATTGTTAATGCTTTGCAAGTAACTGAGTTGAGAATATTAGCTAAAGATGAGGCTTTTGGGGAGAAGGCCTTCATTGCTAAAGGCAAAGGTAAAGTAAAGGTTGAGATATTTACTAAACAAAAATTCAAAGACAAAGACAAAAAGGTTATTCAGATTGGTCAATCTTCAAACAGAAAAGGCAAGTTCAAGATGTGTTCCTATTGCAAGAAAAGGAATCATACAGAAGAGCATTGTTGGTTCAAACTAGATGCAAAATGTAAGATTTATAGCCAACTGGGACATACAGATAGAGCTTGTAAGAATAAACAACTAAAGATAAAAGTGTACAGCTAAATGAAAACTTAGAACTAATAGAAAAAGTGTTGTTCATGGCTCAATCAGATCAAAAAAGGATATCAACAATAGTGAATGGCTTCTTGATAGTGGCAGTTTAAGACATATTGCACATTCTGAAGTTGTGTTTGTTAATCTTGATAATAACCATCAATCAAGGGTGAAAATAGGCAATGGCATTACTTGTAAGCATATGGTAAAGGGAAGGTTCGAATACAAACCTCTACTAGTCACAGGTACATTCTCGATGTCTTATTTGTACCTTCTTTTTCATAAAATATTCTAAGTGTTGGACAACTATTAGAAAATGATCATATTCTATTGTTTAAATTTAAAACTTATAGAATTTATAATCCTTTAGGTTCTTATCTTATGACTATACCAGTGAGAAATAGATGTTTTTCTGTTAAATTTGAGCATTTGTGTTTACAAGTTGATGAAGAATTCGTAACATTGACTAATCTGTGGCATAGAAGGCTTGGTCATTGCAATCTCAGAGCCTTAAAACAGGTTAGTAATATAGGTTTTCTTGAAAAGGTTCCAAAATTAACAGTTAATGCTTCAGTTTGCAGTATATGTCAAATTGGTAAAATTTCTAAGAAGCCTTTTCCTTCAATTAGTTCTAGTTGAGCAAAATGTAAACTTTAACTTATCCACTCTGATGTTGGTGGACCTCTAAGTGAGGAATCTTTGAATGGCAACGAGTTCTATCTTCTTTTTATTGATGATATGACCAGATGAAGTTGGATTTTCTTCATGAAGCTTAAGTCAAAAGCCTTTGCTTTGTTCATAAACTTCAAAACCAGAATTGAATTAAAAACTAGACGCAAAATCAAGATCTTGAGGACGGATAATGGTGGTGTGTATACCTTTAATGAATTCACTCAATTTCTTAAACAAGAAAGGATATTTCATCAATTTACTACTCCTTACACTTTTAAGCAAAATGGGGTTAGTGAGAGGAAAAATAGAACAATCATGGAAATGTGTAGATATTTGTTGCATGAAAAAAGAATGCCCAAGAAGTTTTAGATAGAAGTTGCAAATATTGTTGTTTATTTGTTGAATCTGCTGCCAACACATGCCTTGAGTAACAGAACCCCATTTGAAGCTTGGTATGGTTATAGACCCTCAATTGCTCATTTGAATGTCTTTGGTCGTGTATGTCATGTGCACATACTAGGCTTTTTGAGAGATAAATTGCATCAGAAAGTAAAACCTCGAATATTTATTGGATATAGTGCTTAAACAAAGGCATATAGGATTTATCTACTAGGTAAAAAGAAAGTGATTATGAGTTGAGATGTAGTGTTTAATGAAGCTGCTAGTTGGAACTGGAATGAAACTCAACCTCATCCATTATCTCTTATACATCATATTCAAGCTTCTGCTCTTGAGGATCAAGTTGAAATTATGCAAGATGAAAGCATAGATGATATGCTAGTTAAGGGAACCAAATCTCTTGAAGATATATATTAGAGTAGCCTGGTTGCTATTGAAAAACCTAGTTGCTATGCTAAAGCTTCCAAGGATCCTGTTTAGCTTAAAGCTATGCAGAAGGAACTTCAAATGATTCTGAAAAATGGCACTTGGTCTTTGGTTGATAGACCTACAAATAGGAACATTATTGGTGTAAAATGGATATTTAAGAAAAAACTGAATCCTAATGGTTCACTTAATAGATGCAAGGCACGATTAGTAGCCAAGGGCCACAATTAATTGCTTGGTGTTTATTATGGAGAAACATTTGCTCTAGTAGCTAGGTATGATATAATTAGATTATCGTTAGCTCTAGCTGCTGCACTTAAGTGGAATGTTTATCATTTGGATAAAAAATTTGCATTTCTTAATGGCATATTAGAAGAGGAGATTTACACTGAACAACTTGAAGGGTTTGAACTATCTCCTAGTCAGAACAAAGTATACAAGCTCCATAAAAGCTTTATATGGCTTGAAGCAAGCACCTAAGAGGTGGTACAACAGAATCAATGATCATTTGATTTATCAAGGCTTTGTAAAAAGCTAAAATGAAGTTACATTATACACTCTCAAATCTAGTGATAAATTATTGTTGATAGTGTCATTTTATGTAGATGACCTATTAGTTACTAGGAGCTGTGAAAATGTCTTGCAAAATTTTAAATCATTGATGCAAGCAGCGTTTGAAATGACAGACTTGGGACTTATGAGATATTTTCTTGGACTTGAAGTTCATCATTTGAGTATTGGCATTTGGCTATCTCAAAGAAGGTACATCTCAAAGGTTTTCAAGAAATTCTAGATGATAAATTGCAAAACTGTTACAACTCTATTTATTGGAAATAGTAAACTTTGTGCAGATACTAGTAATGAGCTTGAAGACCCCTTTGGATTTAGGAAGTTGATTAGTTGCCTGCTCTACATTTGTGCCTCTAGACCTGATATTCAATTCTTAGTGGCATATCTTTCTCGATTCATGCAAGCTCCAACTAATCGGCATATGGTAGCTGTCAAGAAAATTTTTAAGATACTTGAAAGAGACAAAATCTTATGGGATTCATTTCACCAAGTTAACTAGAGTTGTACTTTCAGGATATACTGATTCTAATTTTGCAAGAAGTATTGAAGATGCAAAAACCACATCTGGTTACTTATTTACTCTTGGTAATGGTCCCTTCTCTTGGAATTCACATAAACAATATGTAGTTCCTCAATTATCAACTGAATCTGAATACATTGCTGCAGCAAAGGCTTCAAATCAAGCTCTTTGGCTAAGGAAATTACTTGTTGACATTCAATTTGAGCAAAACACTCCTATTGATCTGCTTGTTGATAGTAAGTCTGCCAGTGCTATTTTTAAAAATCCTGTTTGGCATGGCAAGACTAAGCATATGAATGTGAAATATCATGCCATTATAGATTAAGCGCAAGGAGGTGAGATCAATGTTTAATATTGTCCGTCAGAGTTGCAGCTAGCATATCTTGACTAAGCCTCTTCAAAAATCAAAATTTGAAACTCTCCGAACTCAGCTGAATCTTTCCATTGCAAGTGTTAATGTTAGAGAATAACACCTGCATGGACACGTGCAAGTATTTTGTCAATATGTTTAGTGCGTAGTTAGGGTGGAGCCTCCTTATGGAATTGGGGGGGGGGGGGGGGGGGGGGCGGGAGGATTGATAAAATTTTAAAATTTTTTTACATACTAAATAAATTTCTTTAATTTTTTTTATAAATTTTCTTAATGGCCCTTTTAAAATAAATTTTTATTTAATAATTAATATAAATAAAGAATAACAAAATAATTTCATATGCTTAACTCAATTTTAATTTTTTTAATTTATATTATTTTTATTTATATTTATTTAGTTATTTATTTCTATTCTATTTAGTCATATGTTTTAAATCTCTATAGATTTCTTTCACAAATTTATACGAACCATCAATTAAATTCTTTTTCTTTCTTTTTTGTTATGTCATATGTGGATTTTATCTTTTACTTGTCATGTTTTTCTTTTTTTTTTGGTTATGTGGATTTTATTTTTTATGATTTTAATATTTCAAAATAAATAAATTATTATGTAATTTTTAAATATAAGTTGTAGTGTCGCACTGTTACTTAGAATTTCATCAATATATTATTTTTTATTTAGAATAATTAATATATCTTAGTATGTATGTTGCAATCTTTAAGTAATAAGGATATACATATAAATTGATAAAATTAAATAATTGTATTTCTTTCAATACAATTTTATTTATTATATTTATTTTTAATGACTCTCAAAATAATTTTTATTTAATAATTAATTTTATTCATCAAACTGTTTAATAAAATTAAAGTCATTATGGTTAACATATTACTAGTTAAGCCCAACAAAAAAATTCTAAACTAATATACTAAATGTATCAAATTTACAAAAAAAATAAAAGTGAGTATACTTTTCTAAACTCATTAAGTTTTAATATAAATTTAAGCCTATCATAACATTTTATATCTTCATAGTCTAACCAAATAGCCTATCATAACATATTATATTTCAATAGTTTAATCCAATAACTCAATATTTTAATTAGCAATTTAAGAGGCAAATAGAAAATACGAGGAGAGTTAGGACACACAAAGTAACGAGGCAATTCATTTACGTTTGAAAAATTATTTTCTCTTCCACTCTTGCATGTAAAGAGTGAAAAAGACTCCTTTTATAGTTTTATTTAGTCATATATATAAATGGCACCATCATTACTATTAATATGCATTTTTTTGTATATTCAATATCTTTTGCATTGTATTTAATCTTTTAGATAAATGATAATTGAATTATATATAAAATTCTCTTTAATTGTTTAATGTCTTTTTCTATTTAGCCCTTCTTTTGAAATTACTCTAGCTCCGCCCCTATGCGTAGTATGCTTACTAGTTGTTAACACTTCTAATGTTAAGATAGCATCAACTTTACATGTTGTGTTGTTTTTACCTTGCTTGTACACCTGTTGAGCTGTTGTTACAGGTGTTATAATATTAATTATCTAGTAATATATATGCTCACTCTATGATCATCATGCACGTATGAATGAATACCCTGTTTTGCTCATTAGCTCTTTTCCCTCTAACTTGTGTTACATGGTGATATATCATGTCTTTAACAATCTGCAATTTGCTCTGTTACTGATTTTTGTTTATTTTTTGTTTATGCTATACGACTTGTTAACAAAAATTAGTATTAATTCTTTGTTCTTTATGTCTCACTTTTTTTGGTTTTGAAGGCTCCCTGCAGGATAAACAAAGCTGCATCAGAAGAATCAGAATTCTAAAGGTGAATCTCAAGGCAATGACAATATCTTATTATTCCGTGGAATTTTAGGCACATGAGCTTAAAGGTCAAAGACGGATGCCATAAAATCGTATAGAGATTACATCTCTATCTTAATTCTAAAGACTAAGACCCACTCCATAGCTATAAAGTCATATTACTTTGTCACCATGAATTCCTACCCAATAAAAACTCTTTCCTTGCACCTTCCTTTGCCAAAAAATCAGCACTCACAGAATAATACATTGCCTATCACCTCCTTTAAAGAATCCACCTGCTGAAATGTCTTCCACCATTTCCATAATCTACCGTCGAGGTTCAATATCCAATTAACTGCATTCCACCAATCTGTTTCAATTATAATTATAAAAAATTACATTAATCGAGTATGATCACGTCGAATACCTTATTAAAATCCGTCCCCTGCCATCCCTAACATGGCCCTCATTTACAGCACCATTTAATCTTGATATTCTCCCACGAAAGCCAGGGGAAACAAGCACTAAAAAATGGCTTTGAAACAAGCATAATCTAAAACCAATGTTAGAATTGGTACGCCCACGCTTGCCACGCCTGTTGTTAGAAAAAGAGATGGGATCCATGTGTTTCGTATTTGGTTTCACAATGCTTTTGGTGCTATATATTACCAAACGAACTTCGCAAGCATGCATGCATTTGAAACACTACAATCTGAACTGAGATTTTCTTTTCTTGATGATGAAGCTGAACTGAATATGAAGTTATAGGCAAATTTGGATATAATCTTGTCTTGCTTCCTTTTTTCTAGTTGTAGCAAATGCTCCAAGCATTTTATACAGAAACTGCAAATGTCCATTTATTTAGCAAATTAATTTATTAATTTTTCTAAATATATCATAAAGAGTATGTGACAACTTTTTAATTCCATTGATAATGTTTTTAAATTTCATGGCAGTTTATTGGACAATTTTCTATACTTTAATTAGCTCAAAATTTAACTTATTAAGGTCTAGGTAATTTAAAGAGGGCAATATATTATAATAAATGTTTATATAAAAAGCAAATCACTAAACTAAGAAATATATTATATATTTTAATAAATATATTATATGAATAAAGACTAATTAAGCTAAGTAATCAACTACAACGAAAATCACTCTTTAAACAACAAAGGAAAGCTATTCTGATTAGTTAAAATTTGCATTTCACTTTCTCTGAAATAATTAACTATATATCCTGACATTGATTTGCCATTAGAAAATTTTGGTGAGCAACCTATTTATCAAGAAGAGATCAAAGGATGAGTTGATGATATATGTAGGTAAATGCAAAACGCTCCATCAAGTTGGCTAACAATCAACTGGCCAAGTAATATAAATGCCCTTGTTGATAAAACGAAGTGTGAAATGAAATCGAATTGATTATTAATAAAACAAAGTTGAAGAAATAATGACGTTGTTCATTTGCCAAGCTTTTGTTTTATATGGAAATTGTGAAATGAAAGGATCTCTAACAATGGTTTGGATTGTAGCTGGAAAACAATGTTGAAGTTGGAATGCATCTCTTTAATTGTTGATAGTGTGTATCTGAGCAGCCAGCAGATACTACATGCTGGTGCACAAGACTCAGTTAAGTTCAGTTTTATTTTTTATGTTGCAGTCAGTTATTGTTGGTTATCCTACTTGGCACATGTTAGTCTACTACTAAGAATTATGGATCAGTTATCTATTGAGTTCACTTAGTGGGTAGTTATCAGTTTTTTAATTTCATGTCTTATGGTCAGTTTTCTATTTTTTGTATTTAAGCTTTATGTAGCAAACTGATATGAAATGAAGAAGTTCTGTTTTTTCTTCATTTTTAGCTGCTCTTAATCATTCTCTTTACTCTCCTTCATTTTTCTTCACTTTATTTTTGAAAGTTCATCATGGTATCAGAGCTTTTAGGATCTTGAGGGACCTAGAGTGCTAGAAACAGTGGAGTGTTTTTCATAAAAAAACAATTCTGTCTTTCATTCTTCTTTCACAAAAAAATTATCTGTCATGGCTTCATCCGGGTTTAATGTCACAGCACCTCCTGTTTTTTCAGAAGAAAATTATGCTATATGGGCTGTGAAGATGAAAGCCTATCTTAGGGCTTTTGATTTATGGGAGATGGTGGAGATGGGAGGTGATCCTCCGGTGATGAGACATGCTAATCCCACTGTTGCTCAAATTAAGCAGCATAGTGAGGATGTAGCAAAGAGATACAAGGCACTTTCTTGCATCCAATCTGTTGTGTCGGATGCCATTTTCACAAGAATTATGACTTGTGATAGCCTAAAGGAAGCATGGGATCGGCTCAAGGATGAGTTCCATGGAAGTGAGAGGACAAGACAGATGCAAGCTCTCAATCTTCACAAGGAGTTTGAGATTCTGAGGATGAAGGAAGATGAAACAATCAAAGAATATTCAGACAAGATTATGAAGCTTGTCAATCAATTAAGACTACTTGGAGAGGACTTAACCGAATGGAGATTTGTTAACAAGGTTCTTGTAAGTCTTCTAGAGAAATTTGAAGCTAAAATATCGTCTTTGGAAGACTCAAAGGACTTCTCTCAACTCACTGTTACAGAGTTGGTGAATGCCTTACAAGCCCAAGAGCAAAGAAGAGCTATAAGGCATGAGGATAGTGTGGAAGGAGCTTTGTTGGTTAAGAATAAAAGCAAGAATCCAAGTAGTAGCAGCAGAAGAAATGAAGGTGAAAAGAAAGATAAAGAGAGGAGAATGAATGATGGTAAACAAAAGAAAAATAGAGGTAAGTTTCCTCCTTGTAGCCATTGTAAAAAGATGGGTCATGCTGATCGTTTTTGTTGGTATAGACCAGATGTGAGATGCATGTTTTGTAATCAGTTGGGTCATATAGAAAAAGTTTGCAAAGCCAAAGGAACCCGAGGAGAAGAAAATGCAGTTGTAATAGAAGAAAAAGAGGCTGCAGAGGAAACGTTGTTTATGATAAAAAACACTGATTTAGGAGATAGAAAAGCAAAGTGGTTGATAGACAGTGGCTATTCTAACCACATAACAAGCAATGAAGAAAATTTTTGAAACTAAATAGAGACTTCAAGACTTAAATGGAAATTGGTGATGGCAAGTACTTGAAGATACAAGGGAAAAGAATTGTGGGAGTTCAAACACCAACAGGTATCAAAACTATTTCTCGTGTATTTTATTCTTCTCAAGTTAGCCATAATCTCTTGAGTGTTGGTCAGCTCTTGGAAGACAATTATTCCTTGTGGTTTAAAGATAAGTCTTGTACAATTTTTGATCCTTTGGGTAAGGAGGTGATTACTATTGGAATGAGGAATAAATGTTTTCCTCTTGACTTCATAAAGGATAGACATCAAGCTTATCAATGTATCTCCAGTGATGCTGAACTATGGCACAGACGTCGGGGACATGTTCATTATAATTCCTTGAAGTTGATGGCCTTATCACAGATTGTAGAAGGGCTTCCAAGCATTGAGCACACTGAACGTGTTTGTCGAATATGTCAGATGGGAAAGCAAAGCAGGACTCCATTCCCAAAGCAGAGCTTGTCAAGAGCTAATGAGAAATTGGAGCTTGTTCACTCAGATGTTGGGGGACCAATGAAAACCGAATCACTAAATGGAAGCTTGTACTATTTGATCTTCATTGATGACTTTACCAGGTACAGTTGTGTATTTTTTCTCAAACATAAGTTAGAAGTTTATGCCAAGTTTCTGATTTTTAAAGCTATTGTGGAAAAATAATCTGGTCTAGCTATGAAGATATTGAGAACTGATAATGGTGCTGAGTATCTATCTAATAAGTTCAAGAATTTCTTAGCTCAGAATGGTATAAAGCATCAGTTAACAGTACCCTATTGTCCCCAACAAAATGGGGTTAGTGAGAGAAAGAATCGAACCATAATTGAGATGGCTCGATGTCTTCTTTTTGAGAAAGGATTACCAAAAAGCTTCTGGGCAGAAGCTATCAATGTTGCTGTAAATTTGCTAAATATTCTGTCAACTTGAAGCCTGAATGCAAAGACTCCTCATGAAGCTTGGTTTGGATACAAGCCTTCGATCTCTCATATAAGAGTGTTCGGTTGTATAGGTTATGCCCAAATTCCTGATGAAAAGAGATCAAAGCTGGATGCTAAGTCGCAGGTTGTTATTAATCTTGGCTTCAGTGAAATTTCCAAAGGATATCGACTATATGATGTTGAAACCAAGAAGGTTCGAGTTAGTAGGGATGTTGCATTTGATGAATTCAGCAGGTGGAATTGGGGGACAAATTCGGTTAAAAGCTCAGAAGACTTGAGTATTATCAATGATGTTCCAGCTCAATTGGAGAATCAGCTTGAAGATGGAAATATTGATGATTATCCAGTGAGAGGCACAAGATCTCTGCACGATGTGTATGAGCGTTGCAATGTTATTATCTTGGAGCCAACAAGTTACATAGAGGTAGCTAAAGATCAACACTGGATTAAAGCTATGTGTGATGAGATTGAGATGATTAAGAAGAGCCAAACTTGGCATCTTGTAGACAGATCAGCAAACCAGAAAGTGATTGGGGTTAAGTGGGTTTTCAAAACTAAATTTAATGCTGATGAAACAGTTAATAAATACAAGGCACGTTTGGTAGCTAAAGGGTACGCTCAAGAATATGGGGTAGACTTCTCTAAGACGTTTGCACCAGTGGCTAGACATGATACCATTCGACTTCTAACAGCCTTGGCAACCAAAGAAAGTTGGAAGATCTGGCACTTAGATGTGAAATCTGCATTCTTGAATGGTTTCATAACAGAAGATGTCTACATTGAGCAACCTGAAGGTTTTGTAGAGAAAAGAAATGAGAACAAAGTTTGCAGGCTTGTTAAAGCTCTATATGGTCTTAAACAAGCACTAAGGGCCTGGTATGAACGAATTGACAATCACTTGAGGAGTAAAGGATTTGATCGAAGCATAAATGTGTCACGACCCGGAACTCTCAATCGGGCCCATGATAACCGTCGCGAAGTCTCAATAGGTATTCACACTCCGAATACCAACCAAAACCCCGCAAGGCTTTCGTATCAGTTTTCACGCTTCCCCGGTGAGCGACGATTACAAAATGTCGTATTTTAAATACCACTAGTCATTTTCAATTTAAAAATACTAAAATAGTTTCATCCGGCTCACAGGGGCATTTTCATCGTTTTTCATCGAAAATTTCAAAATTTTATAAAAATGTAGTAAATACGTATAAAACACATTTATCATGATAAAAATAAATTTAAGTATCTAAAATATATATTTGGAAATAAAATTTAATTATTTGAATATAATAAAATATTTAATAAAATAATATAATTTCTCATAAAACAAATTTTATAATACTATTGATAAACAACTTTTGCAGCGTAAAAATTAATTATGTTTTTACATACTTTAATACAAAAGACTATATTATTAAAATTAAATTACAATGATACGTGGGCTCCAAAACTAACCAAAATGTCTCGGGAACTGTGAACCTACAGTTCTCGTCGATTCAAGTCCACTATGGTCCTTGATCGAATCGGCTAACTATGAATGCTCTGAGCCTGTAAGGTGTGGAAAAAAAAGAGGTGAGATTATAAAATCCCAGTGACTAAACAGACACCATCTAAAGTATCTAAAGCCGAGTAAAAAGGAGACAAATAAAATATTCAAATCCAATATATTTTTCACAACATCAATACTCAATTTTATTCCAATAATTCACTTGGCTTATGCACAATCTTTAAAACTTGGCTCATGCCAAAACATGTACTCGGGGATACCTTGTACGGGGGCATCCACTCGAGTCCGCCAAGGCTGTAAAATTTCATATTTCTCAAAATTCAGCCGTTCCTTGGCGTTGGCGGAGTTCACCATCACGTGGTGGTTCGGCATAATGTGAACTCTAACCATACCTCAGGAGTTATCCTCCGCGCCTCTCATACTGAGATATAATATAACGGGGTTACCGTGCCCCTCTAATAGGCTGGTCCACGGAACCCGCCACTGCAGCGACCACAATTATCCCACCAATTAAATAAAATTATCATAGCATAACATGGCCCACGATTCTTATTTTGCCAATTAAGGCAAATCAAAGCAGTTCATGTATTTATCAATTCATAAAAATAGCCAGTCATGCCCACAATTTATCATAAGCCATACAATTCAAACAATAATTTGCAATACAATTAAACAGTCTCCCATTACTCTATTTCCCGAAATCACCATTTAATTTTTCAGAAAATTTATAAAATCATTTTACAAAATCACATTTTCTCATAAAACACAATAATTTTCCAATTAAACCATTTTTTCATAAAATCACACAATTGAATAAAACTACTCTAGATAATTAAGACGATAATAAGTTTACTCACTGTTCTAGGAGTAGAAATACTCCTATCCTCCGTTCTCGGGTGCAGTTTCTTACTCGAACCAATTTACTCACCACCTATCCATAATTCATGACACAAAATTCAATAAATTGTGTCAATTCATCATAAATTATTTCAGGCTCTACATAATGCATGGGAATGGGGTAAAAATAGTTCGAACAGTCATTTAATCACGGTGTCCAACCAACTCACCTACACGCGGTCTAAATTGCTAAAATCTCCAATTTAACTCTGAATCAATTTCTTTCAATTTCTATGCCTCAATTACACCCAATTTGACTTAATGTTCCTCAGTGTGATGCAATTTATCAGTCTCGATCGTAAATTACAAAAATACCCCTGGTGGGTAAAAATTCGTATTTTTGCTTTGAAAATTCCCATTTAATTTCTAATTCCATAATTCATCAATTCTCAACAATTTCACTTGAAATGAAATCATTTCATTTTTCACATATCCACTATGAAATTAGGCCTAAATGAATTCTCATGGAATAGATGATTTTCTCACTTAATTTCTTCCTACACATGACTAACTAACTAAAAACACTAACATAGTTAAAAATCAAATAATTCCATCAACTTTTTCTCTCTAAGCCCATATGTCCAGGTCTGAATTCATCATGAAATCATGCTATTTAACCATGGAAAATAATGAAAAATACATGAAAATGATAGATCATAAGCTAAACTTGAAAAATCATACCTTTAAACACTTGAATCCTTGAAAAATCACACTTTTTCTTTGATTTTCTTCCACCTAGGGTTTATTTTTGTGTTTTCTCTCTCTTCCTTCAGGTTAGGACGAAATTGTTGAGAAAGAAGGCTGAAATTTGACCTTTTTATCATTTAAATAAAATAATATTATTTTATTATACTTTTTAAAATTTTTATTAATTTTTTTATACTTTTTTATATTTTTTTTCTTTCTTTGACTTTTATCCACCATTCATTTCCCTTGACTTATCCAAGTCTTCTATGAAATTTCTAGACTTATCCAAATTTTTAGTGGAGCAAATTTTCTAAAATTACACTTTTACCCCTGAACTTTTCAAAAATTACATTTTTGCCCCAAAAACTGAAAATTTGCCATAATGCATAATTTTCACTCCTCATACTCATATCACACTCCAAATAATTAAATTTGATCAAAATCCTTTCAAAAATTTAATTTTCAGTTTCGGATGGTAAAATTACCATTTTGCCCCTATATTCCAAAAATACTGGAATCACAATTCTTTTTCACTTTTCAACCTTAAATTGTACCCCAAATAATAAATCTTAATGAAAGACTTCATTCTACACTCAACTTTTAAGTCTTAAGCAGCAAAATTACCATTTTGCCTTAGGGTGACAAAATTACCGTTTTGCCCCCAGTGTCCCAAAAATTATCGGAATCAATATTCTTCATCTATTAAACTTCAATTATGTTCTAAATAATCTAAATAATTAATCTTGATCAATTGTTATCAAAATCTTTTCCAAAAATTCTCGATTTGTCCTTTAGTGGCAAAATTACTATTTTACCTTTGTGCTCCAAAACTACCGAGAAATTAAATTTATCACTGTCAAACTTCATATTATACTCCAATAATCATATTGTATTTCATATAATTATTCTTGGTAATTTGAAATCAAAATCTTTATTAAAAATCCCCATTTTGTCCTGAAATTGAAAAATGATCATTTTGTCCCTGATCGGTCAATTTTTTCGATTGACTCCAAATCGGATCTCGAACTCCAAATCACTGTTTTGAGTAATCCTTGGACTGTGAAATTTCCAATTTCACTCTTAAAATCCATATTTGAGCTTATTCAAGGTTTAAATCTTCTTAGTCATATTTCTAGTTATAATACTGTCTTTTAAATATTTTTCCAGCTGTTCAAATATACTATCACTCTATCAGTTACATGTATAACATGACAGATATTTTAGGACCGGGTTTGACATAAATGAGCCAACTTTGTATGTGTTGAAATCAAATGGCTTTGTAAATTTGTTGGTCTCATTGTATGTTGATGACTTACTGGTCACAGGTCTAGATAGTTATGTTGTGGATGATTTTAAAATGAAGATGAAGCAGGAGTTTGAAATGACAGATCTTGGTGAGATGACTTTCTTTCTGGGCATGGAATTTGTTCAAAAACCAGATTCTATATGTATCCGTCAAACCAAGTATGCAAGGGAGTTGCTGCAACGATTCAACATGGAAGCTTGTAAGTCAGTGGACACTCCATTAGCCTCAAACAATAAGTTTTGCAAGAATGATGGTAGTAGAGATGCTAATGGTGCAGTTTACAGAAGTCTAGTTGGATGTTTATTGTATCTGACAGCCTCTCGGCCTGATATAATGTATGTTGCCAGTGTTCTTTCAAGGTATATGCAAGAGCCATCAGAGTTTCACTTTGTTGCAGCCAAAAGGGTGTTACGGTATGTGAAAGGGACAATGAATTTTGGTCTCAAATTCAACAAAAAATCCAACAATAATCTATTGGGGTATTGCGACAGTGACTGGGCTGGAAGTCTTGAGGATTCTCGAAGCACCACAGGTTTTTGTTTTTCTTTCGATAGTGCTGTGTTTACATGGAATTGCAAGAAACAAGATGTAGTTGCACAGTCCACAACAGAGGTCGAGTATATAGCTGCTGCTGCTGCTACTGCTACTAATCATGCCTTGTGGTTGAGAAAAATGCTTGAAGATATTGGTTTTAAGCAAAGAGAAGAAACAACTCTTTGGATTGACAATCAATCTGCAATTGATATTGCCAACAATCCAGTGCATCATGGGAGAACAAAACACATAAGGGTGAAATATCATGCTATTCGAGATGCCATCAAAGAAAAAGAAATTGTTGTGTATCACTGCAATTCTTCTGAACAGCTAGCAGATATTTTGACCAAGAGTTTGAGTAAGGAAAGATTTGTTTATCTCAGGACTATGCTTGGTGTGTGTAAGATACATTCCAAGGAGGTGTGTTGAAGTTGGAATGCATCTCTTTAATTGTTGATAGTGTGTATCTGAGCAGCCAACAGATACTACATGCTGGTGCATAAGACTCAGTTAAGTTCAGTTTTATTTTTTATGTTGCAGTCAATTATTGTTGGTTATCCTACTTGGCACATGTTAGTCTACCACTAAGAATTATGGATCAGTTATCTATTGAGTTCACTTAGTGAGTAGTTATCAGTTTTTTAATTTCATGTCTTATGGTCTATTTTTTATTTCCTGTATTTAAGCTTTATGTAGCAAACTGATATGAAATTGAAAAAGTTCTGTTTTTTCATCATTTTTAGCTGCTTTTAATCATTCTCTTTACTCTCCTTCATTTTTCTTCACTTTATTTTTGAAAGTTCATCAAACAACAAATAAAGTAAACTTTCTCAATGTATGCAAGCAGCTTTGGCATTGTAGCTTTCTCACTGGGATGACGTTGAGCGAAGTTGCCAATAATTTATCCAAGTGTCCTACTCCTACACCTACTCTTATTAATAATCAATTCATTATTCATCACCAAGTTGCCAGTATTATTTATTAATTTTGAAGCAGAGATAATCAACTAGGCGACCAGTGACCAAAATATTCCCCATCGAAAGGAGAAAAACAATTGACAAAACTTTCTTAGATAATTTTAGTTTATTTTTTCTCAATGCTAGTCATTTTTTAAATTGAAAGTTGTCCTAAAGATGATTGATGTTATTATCTATCTCCCTTTAATAATCTAACGATCAACATGTATAATAATAAAAAAGAAAAAGTGAGGCCAATAATTTCATAAAGCAAACCATGGTCTATTATTATTTGAATAAAAGAAAATAACAATAAAAAAAGATTTGGAAGAATACCAAGTCTTTGCTGTAACTTTTCTTGAATAATAAAATAAAAATAATTCAAAAGTAAATCAATAATTCCATGTTCCACTAGAAAAAGCAATGGGTGGTTGGGATTATAGATAGAAGTGATTTAGTGTTGGGATTATTATCATTTGTATAATAATCGGTGGGTTTTTAACTCCGTTAGTAAAGTTAAAATATTGTCAAATGCCTTTTTACTTATCAGATTAATTTTTTAAAATATATCCTAATGGATACGTGACAACTTTCTAATTTCATTGATAAAATTTTAAAAAACCATCAACAGTTTATTGGATAATTTTCTATAATTTAATTAACTCAAAATTTAACTTATTGAGGTTTACATAATTTAAACAGGGGTAATATATTATATAAATATTTTAATAAAAAATTCCAATTATTATAAAATGACTAGTAATTGTTGGAAGAAGGCATTACTACTCCAAGGCCATCACCTCAAAGACCAAGTATAAAGGAAAAAGCTAAGTGATTAAAATTGGAAGGAGCATCAATATTTTGTTGGTATTTCCTCTAGTTTTTATTTGATTTCAACAATATAAATAAATTTTCACTAAGTGCTCTTATCCTTCAGCCACATAATATAATTTTTTTAAAACGAAATTAACTTATTACTAGAAGAAAATTTATTAAGCAATGCTTAATTGCAAAAGAATCATTCTTAAATAGGCATCAAGTGTCTACTCTTAACGACATTTACGATATAATAATACTAGCTTTTATTCATAAAGAGAGTTAAGAATTTTCATACAAACCAACCTAGTAGGTAGGAAATAAATGCTGAAAATAACTGAAAAATGAAAACAAAAAGTATTTTCATATAATATGAAGTCAATTTTATATTAGTTAGAATTTTCTATAACAAAGTATCCCCATCCTTATACATTTTTTTTCATGGAGAGAGAATTAATCAATAATAATTCTTCAATGACATTAAAGTCTCCATTAACTGAGATAGTAATATTGTGTTCAATTCAAACATGTATAAGAAAACTTTAGGAAAGCTATGAGAATCTCCCTTTTTATTCTAATAAAGTTGGTTTTCACGTTAAACTTAATTCTTTTAAGACAAGAATCAAGAAAAGTCCTAATTTCACATTGATGTTTCTTTATTAATTTTGAAGGAAAGATAGTCAATTAGGCAACCAATGACCAAAATTTTCCCCGTTGCAAGGAGAAAAACCATTGACAAAACTTGCTTAGACATTTTTTAGCTTAACTTTCCTCCACTGACTCAAGCCGTGCTCACTCCAAACCGTTGCGTTTTCCTCATCCTTGAACCTCTCAGCTTAGGCTCAACACATATAACAATAACAAAAAAAAGGAAAGAAAAAGTGAGGTCAATAATTCCATTATTATTTGAACAAATATTATTTGAACAAAAGAAAATAACAATAAAAAAAAGACTCAGAAGAATACCAAGTCTTTGCTGCAACTTTTCTTGAATAATAAAATAAACATAATTTAAAAGTAATTCAATTTCCTTTGATGGATTTGTTGACAAAGCTCCCGAAGGATGGACACTGATTGCCAGGTCCCGTTGTGTGGAAGCACCCCTTTTGATTTGATATTGCTTCTAGATTGGATTCTCCTTTGGATGTTTTCTTTCGTTTGTGGTTCTTATGTGAAAAAGGGGCTGTTTTTTGACTTTTGATAGCCATGCTGCTCTTGGGATTATGGGTTAGAGAAGATTTGCTTGAAGATTATCTTGAGTTTTTGTTATTTCTTTTATAGCACAGGTCTTTAGGAAAAGGGAAGAGAGCTTTCTTTTGTTTCAGCAGCTCAGATTAAGGAAGGAAATTGTCACTGATTTTTGTAAAGCAGTTTCCATTTGTATTTGTATATACTTTTATTGTTGCACAAGCTAGATGTACAATAAAAGTCTTTAGCAAATGGTTCAAGACTTTGGATGGAATCATGGCTTAGTGTTAAAACAATCACTTCATATTTAAAAAAAAAAAAAAGTGAATCAATAATTTCATCTTCCACTAGCAAAAGCTGTGGGTGGTTGGGATTATTGACAGAAGCACTTTAGTGTTGCTGAGCAAAAAAACAACAAAAGAAGCACTTTAGTGTTGGGATTATTAATACGAGATCAACCTATTTATTAATTAGAGATCAAAGGATGAGTTGATGATATATGTAGGTAAATGCAAAAGTCTCCATCAAGTTGGCTAACAATCAATTGGCCAAGTAATATAAATGCGCTTGTTGATAAAACAAAGTGTGAAATGAAATCGAATTGATTATTAATAAAACAAAGTTGAAGAAATAATGATGTTGTTCATCTGCCAAGCTTTTGTTTTATATGGAAATTGCGAAATGAAAGGATCTTTAACAATGTTTTGGATTGTAGCTGGAAAACAACAAATAAAGCAAACTTTCTCAATGTATGCAAGCAGCTTTGGGGTTGTAGCTTTCTCAATGGGACGACGTTGAGCCAAGTTGCCAATAATTTATCCAAGTGTCCTACTCCTACACCTACTCTTCTTAATAATCAATTCATTATTCATCGCCAAGTTGCCAGTATTCTTTATTAATTTTGAAGCAGAGATAATCAACTAGGCGACCAGTGACCAAAATATTCCCCATCGAAAGGAGAAAAACAATTGACAAAACTTTCTTAGATAATTTTAGTTTATTTTTTTCTCAATACTGGTCATTTTTTAAATTGAAAATTGTCCTAAAGATGATTGATGTCATTATCTATCTCCCTTTAATAATCTAATGATCAACACATATAACAATAAAAAAGAAAAAATGAAGTCAATAATTTCATAAAGCAAATCATGCTTGGGTCGATTATTATTTGAATAAAAGAAAATAACAATAAAAAAAGACTCGGAAGAATACCAAGTCTTTGTTGCAACTTTTCTTGACTAATAAAATAAAAATAATTCGAAAGTGAATCAATAATTCGATGCTCCACTAGCAAAAGCAGTGAGTGGTTGGGATTATAGATAGAAGCGATTTAGTGTTGGGATTATTATCATTTGTATAATAATTGGTGGGTTTTTAACTCCGTTTGTAAAGTAAAAATATTGTCAAATGTCTTTTTAGTTATCAAATTAATTTTTTAAAATATATCTTAATGGATATGTGACAACTTTCTAATTCTGTTGATAAAATTTTTAAAACCCATCAACAGTTTATTGGATAATTTTCTATATTTTAATTAACTCAAAATTTAACTTGTTGAGGTTTACGTAATTTAAACAAGGGCAATTTATTATATAAATATTTTAATAAAAAATTTCCAATTATTGTAAATTGACTCGTAATTGTTGGAAGAAGGCATTACTACTCCAAAGCCATCACCTCAAAGAACAAGTATAAAGGGAAAAGCTAAGTGATTAAAGTTGGAAGGAGCATCAATATTTTGTTGGCATTTCTTCTAGTTTTTATTTGACTTCAACAAAATAAATAGATTTTCACTAAGAGCTCATATCCTTCGGCCACATAATATAATTTTTTTAGAAGGGAATTAACTTAAAAAAGGAAAAAAATTTGAAACCAAATGAATTAGATCAACTTATAACTCTACTTCTAAATTTCTAATCATCACAATGTTTTGGAAGAGAGAATGATATATAAAAATTACTCCCGCTAGTTCAAGGTTTACATTACCTTAGATCTCATGCAACCGGTGTTTCCCATACTCTTTCTCACATCTCAACAATTTTGTGAAACTCTTACAAAAAACTCGATTCCAAAAATAGATTGCATTTGTCTTAATTTTAAAGGTTAAGACCCACTCCATATTTATAGATCCATATTATTTTGTCACCATGAATTTCTACCCATTAAAAACTCTTAACCATTAAGTATATGTACCCTTTAATTAAATTTAATCACCAAATAATTTTCAACTAATAAAATTTACCGATTTCCAATTAAAATTTGAATAAAATATGCAATTGTCCCCAGTGGTAAACAAAAATCCTCAAATCTATAAACATTATATGATAACGTCGATCGCTCATGCTGGACAAAGAGCTTTTAGCAAGAGGCAGAAATAAACATTTGACTCTCGAGCACCACCCAGAACCAAGAGAAAACAAAAAGGGGGGACACACTATAGAAAAGCCAACCCAAAAACAATAAATAAAACAAACTTTCTCAATGAATAGCATTAGCTTTCGCATATCAAAGAAAAGAGAAACTTACATGGGGAGTGTAAGCCAAGTTGCTAATATTTTTCCATTGCATCGTAATAGTTCCCAATTGCTTATACCTACTCTTACTACTTTGTCGTCATAGAGTTTCCATTCAAGCATCTTCTTCTATCATCTCCACATCTGCGAGCTACACTACCCCAAAGACTTCGTTTGATTTCTGCCTTACTCTTCCATTTCATGTTCCTTGATATTTCCACTTTTCTTTCAACTCAAAAAAAGAAGGCATCTCTGTTGGTTTATCTTCATTGGTTTCTACTTTCCTCATTTTCTTTTAACTCACAAAAAAAAAAAAAAAAACAGAAAACTGTTCTTTGATCCCTACCTTTCCTTTCCTTAGCTCCACAGAGCCAAAAAAAAAAAAAAACTAAAGCTGCTATCTCTAATGTTTTGGTTTCTCTGCTTTCTATCTAAATAAGTCGGAGTTGGTGAAGTAATTACCCTTATTCTATTTCTTTGCTTTGGGTTGGTCCTTAATTGTTTCTTTCCCGATCTCCGGGGTTGGTGAAGTAGAAATCCATGCAGCTTTAGAAGATCCATTCGAAGTGAGGTAAGCTTCAAGAATACATATTATATTCCCCATATAAAGCTTTTGCTATACTCAATTTCTCTAATTACTAATGCAATTGACTTCTCGAGCTCTTCATTTGGCAAATAAAATTAATCAATTTACACTTTATTTCTTTCCCAGCCCTTGACGACAACATGGTCAAATAAAAGCTGTAGTTGTTCAGAGAAAACTGAAATAAATAGATATTTTGAATTTTAAGAGATTATTTTATAGAATGATAATATTATGCTTTTACTCTAACAAGTAAAAGAAAAAAAATCCTCTTGCCTTAGAGTTCCTACTTTCTATATTTAAGGACTGTTTTTGCTATGAAAAGCAGAATTATTTGTATGCATTAAAATAAAGATAAGTGAAAGTTTTTTGGTTCTTAATTAATTCCTTGGCCTTCAGTTATCTTTGAACTCAAAGAACCTTCACCGACTTTCCCTTGATCTGAATAGAAGCTCCATCTTGGCTCCTGCCAGTTATTATATATTTCCTCGGTATTTTGATTAAAACTGTTCTCTGATTCCTACTTTTCCTTTCCTTAGCTCCACAAGGTCAAAAAAAAAAAAACCAAAGCTGCTAGCTTTAGTATTTTGATTTCTCTGCTTCCTATCTTAAAAGAAGAAATCCATGCAACTCTAGACTATTTCTTTGCTCTATTTCTTTAATTACCCTTATTCTATTTCTTTGCTTTGGACTGGTCCTGAATTTTTCTTTCCCGATCTCCGGAGTTGGTGACCAGTGAATAATTTCTATTTGTGCAACATTCTCAATTTTCAAGTTGTTTGGTCGACAATTTGTTCTCTTGTGATTCACATATTTCATAAAAGTATTGTTGCCAAGGTAAGATACTTTCCAAACATTTCCTAATTGCTTTTGTCTCTATATAAAACTTTTTACTCATAGAAATTGCTCTTCAGTATCAGATCATCAAAGAATGGCTGAACCTGTTACCGCTGTTGTAACCAATACCGTGGGGAACCTGGCAACAGAATACGCATCACCTTATCTCAGTTATTTTTTCCGTTTTGGCAAAATTGTTGAAGATTTCAAGAATCGACGAAACCAACTTGAATTGAGAAAAGTTCGAGTGAAAAATGAGGTCGCTGAGGCAAAGAAGCAAACTCTGGTAATTGAGAAGGACGTTGAGGAGTGGCTAACAAGTGCAGAGAAAGAATTGGGAGAAGCTCAGAGTTTGGAAGATGAAATTGAGCGTAACAAGTGTTTCAATTGGTGTCCTAGTTGGGGCTGGCGATACTGCTTAAGCATCAAAGTAGCTAAGAAGACACTTTGTATCTCTCAACTTTTAGAGAATTCTAATTTTGAACGAGTAGGTTGCCGACCTACTCTTCCAGGATTAGAGTTCATTCCATCTAAGGATTTCATGTCTTCTGAATCTTCGTATTCTGCTTTCAAAGAGATCATGGAGGCTCTGAATAATGGTGATGTGAACATGATTGGACTATATGGGATGGGAGGAGTGGGTAAAACCACTTTGGCAAAAGAAGTGGGAAACCAAGCCAAACAACTCTTCGATAAAGTTGTGGTTGTAACCGTGTCCCAAAATCCAAACATCAACAATATTCAAGATAAAATTGCAGACTTCCTAGATTTAGATTTTCAAAAGAAGACACCAGAAGGAAGAGCAGAACAATTGTGGTTGAGAATCAAAGACGAGAAGAGCATCCTTATAATCCTTGATGATGTTTGGGAAGAACTTGACTTAAAGGTTATAGGAATTCCATATGGTGATGATCACAAGGGCTGCAAAATTTTTTTAACCACACGTCTTCAACAAGTTTGCACTCGTATGAATAGTCAAAAGGAAGTTCACCTCAATATCTTATCTGAAAATGAAGCGTGGGCTTTATTCAAAGATAAAGCTGGTGTAGAAGATGACTCTCCCACCTTGATTGTAGCCAAGGAGGTTGCTCGTGAATGCAATGGTTTGCCTCTTGCAATTGTAACTGTGGCAAAAGCTCTGAAAGGTAAAAGTCTAAATGGGTGGATAGTAGCAAATCAACGACTCAGAGACTCAAGACCTTTGGATAATCAAGATGTTTGTGGAGGTATCTATAGCCGCCTTGAGCTTAGTTATGATTATTTGGAGGATGATAATGTCAAGTCATGTTTCTTGTTGTGTTCCCTTTTTCCGGAAGATTTTGAAATACCAATTGAGATTTTGGTTATGTGTGGAATTGGTCAAGGATTGTTCAGTAACATTAACTCATTTGAAGTCTTAAGGAGGGAAATTTATGAAGCACTAACTAAACTCCAACAGTCTGGTTTGCTATTAGAAATTGATGATGGAGAAAAAATAAAAATGCACGATGTGGTTCGCGATTTTGCTCATTGGATAACATCGAGAGGGGAAAATATATTCATGGTAAAAGATGGGCTGACAGAATGGCCTATATGTGAAAGTTTTGGATGTTACACTGCAATCTCTTTATGGGGCATTGAGATAAATAACTTTCCTGACAAATTGGAATTTTCAAAACTTAAAACTTTTTTTTTAATGGGAGATATTTTATTGGAAATTTCGAGTACATTTTTTGAAGGAATGAAAACCCTTCGAGTTTTATTTCTCGAAAATGTTGTATTCTCACTAGAAGCACTTAAATCCCTGACAAATCTTCGAACTCTGTGCTTTATGAGTTGCAAGCTCGAGAACATCTCATCATTGAGAAACATGAAAAACCTTGAGATTTTGGCATTGTTTGATACTAATATTCAAGAGCTACCGGAGGAATTAGTGGAATTGCGAAGACTAAAATCCCTATATTTCTATGGAGAGGAACATTGCTGCTATTTCCCCCCTAACTTGCTATCAAGGTAGTATTAAGATGTGATTAAAATTGTTTAACTTATTATTTTCAGTTAAGTATTTAAGTACACACACATATTTTCTCTACACATGAAAAGATTTTAAAAAAATTATATTATCTTATTCGTTTCATTACTATTTAACAATGGTATTTAACAATGCTATATTTATCGTTCGAATGAAAATGCTATTATTGTGTTAATAATATTTTGTATTTGTGTTTAACAGGTTAGCGTCACTCCAAGAGCTACACGCGGCAAGTGAAAACAATGTGAACTTATTGGAGCTTAATTCATTGTCTCGCTTGAGTGCATTAAGATTGAGATTTTCTACTGATCAATGTTCCCAAGAAGACTTTGTGTTCCCCAAACTGCAAAGCTACAATATAGCTGTAAATGAAGATCATGCAAATCTTGACTATTTGACGAGGCTAAGCTTGAGAACCTTGACAATTAATGATTTCTCATCCTCATTAAATGCATTTAAGGAGCTGTTTTGCAACGTGGAAAAGCTTTCTCTGCACAATATCACCATGGAATGCTTGATCGATACAAAACGAGAACAAAGTCCAACCACTGCATTCTCTACTTTGGTGAACTTAAAGATGAAAGGAATGACTTCTTTGAAAGAGTTATGTCATGGTCAATCACCGATTGGCTTCTTACAAAAGTTAGAAACATTGAGTATTTCGGATTGTGAGCAGTTGCAATCAGTGTTTCAAATGAATGGGAAAGAAAGTCAAACGCAACCAATCTCACATATAAGACGATTGAAGCTGCGGTCATTGCCAAAATTGGAGAGTATATGGAAAGAGCCAACTCATCATGTAAGTCTACAAAATCTGAAGGAAGTAATAATTGGGGGTTGTCATAAGCTGAAATCTATCTTCTCACCTTACCTTGCTCAAAGTCTGTTGCATCTAGAGAAACTTAAGATATTTGAATGCAAAAAATTAGAGCAAGTCTTTGTTTTTGACAAAGAAATGGCTGAGCTAGAGGTACCTCTTTTGTCTCTATTTTTCCTTTAATAATGCTCTCATATATTCTTTTTCTAATTACCTTTCATTTTATTGAATTATCAAATATATAAAGAATTGCTATCTAATCTTTCTAAATTATTGGCTTTCAACACTTTCTTTTACATTTTTTTACAAATATATGCTTTCTCAATATTTAAGTACAGTGAATTCATATTTCAATACTTATTGATTAAAAATTTTATATATTTCTTTATGCTAGGAAAATCAAGTACAATCATTGTTAAATTTAACTTGTTTGGAGCTTACGTCATTACCAGAATTGAGCTGCATATGGAGAGGGCCCACCCATTTTCTTAATCTCGAGAGTCTTAAGACTATAAGAATTGAATCGTGTTCTAAACTGGTATATCTCTTTTCACCTTTCTTTGCTCTAACTTTGGCACATCAATGAAAGAAATTAAATTTAATTAAAAACAAAACAAAAAGGAAAGTGTACTTGTATAAAATATGATTGATGAATCTGGAAAATAATTTACTATATTTTGGGGTTTATATAAGCACATTTTAGTACATTCACATCTACCAATAAGTATTCTATTCACTATTTGTACTTTAAGCATTGATTTGTTTTTCTACTTTAATGAGCTTTCAATGAAAAAATACAAAATTTTCTTTTAACTCAGATCTTTAAATTTTATACAGAAAAAATAATTTCAATTTTGATTTAAAACGTATTATTTACCATTCTAATTTTTCTAATATATTCCATTTTTGTTGTGAATTTATTAGGATGTTGGATTGCATGGTGTGAGGGAGTTCTTATACAATGCCAAAGATCTTACCCTAGATAGAGTCATGTATCAGAAAAATCTCATTCCAAATCTAGATCCAAAGGGGTTTAGTGAATTAACTTTTCTTGCACTTAAAGATGGCAAGGAGCTGGAATACTTGATTGATGCAATAGAAGGCCATGTCTTAACCAATGCTTTCTTCAATTTGATGGAATTAGTCATAGAAGATATGACTAATTTGAAAATGTTGTGCAACGGTCGGTTTCCAAAGGGCTTTCTACAAAAACTAGAGAAGTTGACAGCAAGGAATTGCATGGAAATTGTCTCTTTATCTTCCATGCCACAAAGCTTAAAGTTTGTAGAAATTAGTTACTGCAGTAGATTGAAACATCTCTTCTCACAGTCCCTTGCTCAAAGCTTGGTGCTGTTAGAAGAACTCACAATAGATCACTGTGATGGACTGCAACACATTATCACTGAGTTGGGCCGTGATGATGAGATAGGACTAAATGCCTTTTCTCTGTTCTTGCCAAAATTGGAAACTCTAAGAATAAGTTATTGTCCAAGACTGGAATATGTTTTTCAAATGCCTCTTGCTCAAGTTCTTCCACCATTAAAATCATTTTGGATAACCGATTCTCCTCAGTTACAACAAGTCTTCAATGTGACAAAAGAAAATAATGGAGTTGATCGTGCCATTATGCTCCCTTGCCTACAAGATTTACAACTTGTAAACTTGAACAATTTGAGTTGCTTTGGCTCGGAAAACTTTCTCGTGTCATCACCATCCTTGGAGAAGTTGAAAGTTTGGAACTGTCCTAAATTGACAAATTTCACTATTCGAAAAGAAGTTAACGAGCAAATTCGACTAAAGGTATTATTTTATACACTCTTTCTTCAATTATGGTTTAGAATTTTACCTTTGAACTAAATCTTTTTTTCAACACTCACAAACTAATCCAATTATATATTTAAATTGCAGCACAACAATTTTATACTATTTATTTTAAAAAGCAAATTTTAATTTGTTTGTGGGGATCTTTGGGTTTTCTTTGTCCTTGTTTTTGGCTTGAGGTTCATCATATATTTTCTTCACGATGACAAATCTTGCTTTTTCTTCTTCGATTCTAGTTTCTCTTTCTTTCTTTTTTTATTCTAATTTTCTCTTTCTTCTTCAATTTAAGCTTTCTTTTTCTTCTTGGCCATGAGTTTTCTTCTTTTTTTTTTTTGTTTGATTCAAAGTGTTTCTACTTTCTTCAATTCAAGTTGCAAACAAGAGAAATAGATTGAGAGAGTTAGGCTTTCCAGGGAGGTTGCAAAAAAAAAAAAAAGTGACACGTTACCACTTTATGTTTACTTTTCAAATCAACATGCTTAAAGAAACAATGAAAAAGAAAAACACTTAACGATTTTAAGTTCAAAATTAACAGAGAAAACCTTGAAAGAGGTTAAATGTCTTTGGAGTCCACTTTCAAACCATTTCATGAAAATTTTGGATTTAAATTTTGAAACATATATATGTGCTATCGTTAAATATGTAAGGATTTTTTGTGAGTTGGCATCTAAAAAATTATGAGTAACATTTGCTTATGTATTCCTAATCTAATAGAAAAGGAATGTATTTAGTGACATTTAGTGGTGTCTATATTTGCAGGAATTATCTCTCTCTAAGTTGGTAAATAGCTTTCAATTGCATATTTCAGCCAACTGCAATCAAGAATATATAGCAGTTAGGAGTCATGAAGAAGTATTCCAGGTTCATGGGCGTATAAAGGAACTCCACCTAGAGGACTTATCTGAAGAGCAGATTATATGGAAGGATGTCGCTCAAGTTGTAACTCTTGAAAACCTTAAAATTTTGAAGGTGATTAATTGCAAGAGACTAAGATATATATTTTCACCTATGACTGTTCGAAGTTTATCACAGTTGTGCGAGCTATATATAGAAAAATGTGATGAATTGGACCAAATCATTGCTGAGGATCAAGTTTGTTCATCATCAAATGCTGATCTCCAACCTATAAGCTTTCTTAATCTGACCATAATTTCAGTTGAACATTGCAAAAAGTTGAAAAGTATCTTTCCTTTTGGATCTGCGCGCTATCTTCCAAAACTTAAGTACTTATGGGTTAAAGGGAACTCTAAATTGGAGCAAGTATTTGAACTAGAAGATGAAGGAGAGGCGATAGCTGAAAAAGAGATAAAGTTTGATCAATTAAAAGAATTATCACTTGAAGAACTGCCAAGCTTTGTTGACTTCTGTCCAAGGGGATATGACTTTGTATTATCGGCTTTGTATTATTTGGGAGTAAACGAATGTCCCAAGATGACTACAGGTTTCTTCATAGATTCAGAGGAATATGTGCATGCCAAAACAGAGGTATACACCCTGAAAACTTTAATCTTGTCTATTTTAAGGCATAATCTTCAAAGTCTTTACTTAAATTACTTAAATGATTGAGTATGTCACTACAACCAAAACTTAGTCTAAAATATCACTTTTAATGAATTTGGCCTAAAATGCTTATAAATTATAATATGCTTATTTCACACATCTAAACGATAGCCTGTACAATCACCCACTTACTTAGGAGTTTTGATAAAAAATTCTCTAACCATGTTTCCACCTCAGTAAACCATTTATTATGCCAATCCCAACCTTTATCCCTGAGCTCTTCAAATAGCTCCTTCTCCTCGAAGGTTAGCAGAAATTCTTTAAGAGACAAACTCTTCAAAAGTAGCCCTGAAATGCCTTCCATTTTAAATAATTCCATTAAATTTGCTGAATTTGAATTACGTTATGTTGTTACACAACACTTCTCTTCAATCGAAGCACGTTTTCCATGCTTTTTAGGACATTGAAGATCATCTCCTTTCTCTTCATTTGAAGCTCCACCTCTTTCAAAAGCACTTTTCAATAATAGAGCAAAAATGGCTTAGACAATAAAACCAAGTTGTCTCAAAATCCCATTGCAGGATCCGTTCTTAATGTGGTTAACACTAAGTGCATAAGAAGCTTCCTTTTTGCCTCCTCCTTCAGAATGAATGATGGCTTTCATAGCTGGTTATATTGACCTCTAGCCTTTAATTAAAAAGCCAGACTATTTAAATTTTGGACGGATCTTCTAGCTTTATTAAGATATCCAAATATGATACAAGGATACTTCTTATTGTATTTGCTTCTATTTCTCCCTGCAATGTATTGGCCACCTTTCCAAATTGATCAAAGTCCTTTGAAGCCATATTCATGGACTTTTGCAGGAATATTATTCACAAAAACTTAAAATACTTTATTCATTCTCCTTATCCTCCCAACATAATCGTTATTGATGATTAAAAGTTTTTATTATTGATTAGTGAATTAAGTAGAAGTTTTTATTTGGTATGTGCAAAGGCAATTAGAGTCTTTAATAATATTATATTGTATAATATTTCAAAGTTTTTACTTAAATTACTTAAATGATTGAGTAGTACATTGCAACCAAAAAATTAGTTTAGAATATCACTTTTAGTGAATGATTCCATTACTTTTAATGAATTTTTGGCCTAAAATGTTTCTGAATTATAATATGCTTATTTTTTCTTTTACCCTCATAACATGCAACATTAATACTTTTGTTTTACATTTTACTGTTTCAATTGTTTAAAAAGAAACTGCAACTGGTTGAGCAAGATACCACCAAAGAATCTGCCACTTCTCAAAATGTAGTCCACACCAAGACCATAAATTGGTACTGGGGTGATCATCTACCACCTTACAAGGAAGAACTATGAGATGATTGTAGGAGAAGTTGTAAAGGCATGTTTAAACATCACCGAGTATGTTGGAACTGTCAATTAAACATAGGTAAAGCAAAGGCTACTTTCCTTTTTCATTTCTTTCACTTGTTCGCCTAGTCTTAATCAAGTTTTGGTGGTTCACTTGTGCTAACCTTTATTAATCACGTGTGCTTTTCTTTGGTCTAGATGTTGGCTTTGTAGAGTTGTCAAGCGAAGGCATCACTTGCTTTCAATAATTTCTCCAATCAATATAATGTTACTCGTTATATGTACAATAAGTAAAAGAAACAAGCCTGAAATTCTTCTATTTCTTATCCTTATTTTGTATTTTAAATCAAGACATGTGAAATTCAGCTTTAATTTCCATATACAAGCTAAATAAATAATGCTTACAATAAGAATTATTAGAAGGGATTGGATCATTTCCACATGCACTTAAAATTAATAAGTTCAATTTAATTTCCTTTTCTAACCATATCATAAAATTCATTTTGATAATTATCCACATTACAGGATTTTTTTTTTTAAGATTTAGTACCAGCTTGATGCTTTTATCTTTTTTTTTTCTATTTATTTTTTTATTTTCTATTTATTTTGCCTTTTCCTTTCTATTCATTTTTTGCAAAAAATAAAAAGCAAAAATATTCATGAAAGGGAACTTATTACAAATATCTCCATCCTATTTTGTTTATATCTATTTAAATTTTTTCATCAAATTAATGACCTCAATTTTGATTATTATTTTTAAAATATTATATAAAATTAAAAATTCAAAAAAAAATTGAAAAGGTTTAAAATTCAAAATTTACAATTCTTATTTTCAAAAAAAAAATTATAACTTTACAATGTTATTAAAAATAATGATCAAAGTTGAGTTTCTTCAACCAAAAAAATCGATAAAGAACAAAGATAATGAGACAACAGGGGATGATAAAACAAATTTTCCTATCTAATAGATTAAGAAAAGTTTTATTAGTGATATCTTTTAAATCATCATACTTATAAGTCATAAAATTCATAAAAAAAAAATTTTTAATTATAATTAATTTTTATATCATCAAATTGGACTAATAAATTTCAAAATTTCAATTGTATTTAATTCCTTTAATTTGTAAAAATTTTTCCTATGCTTATTAAGATCAAGTTTCAATTGTCCATAAAAATTCCTTTTTAAAACCTTTTTTATTAACAAAAGTGAAGAATTTTAGCCCAAACTCAGCCCAATCTAACCCATTCTAAGCCCAATACCCGATTTACCATATAAAAAGCCCATTACTCCTACCGAATTCAAATTCTCCACGTGTCAGCTCCATAAAAAAAATATTCCACGTATGATGCAACAACCATGTAGGGTTTCCCTCTCTGAGATCTCTTGATTCACTTCCCTAGTTCCCTCTGTCTATCGAGTATGATGCAACGACCACCAGCAGGAGGCGTAGCTCCGCCGCAGTCCACGGCAGCTGATCAGTCTCAAACCCTGCAGTACCAGCGGCAACCGCAGTCGCAGCCGTGGATGATGATGCAACAACAACAACAACAGCAGGCAGGTCAGCCGGTTCCTCCACCTTCCAGTTGGGCTCCGCAACCCGTTCCTCCGCCCAGTTAGATGCAGCAGTACTCCGCCGGTGCAGCCACCTCCAGCGAGATTCGATCCCTCTGGATCGGTGATCTTCAGCAATGGATGGATGAGAATTACCTCATCAACATCTTCGCTTACACTGGAGAGGTAATTAATTAGTAAATTATATTATTTAAGAAAAGAATTAGGGGCTTTTAGAGAAAAAAAATGATTTAAGAGTGCCTAAGTAAATAGTGAATAGTAAAAATATATATTAAAATTTAATTAAACGGAGCAAATATAGTCTAATAAAATTTGCAGTTTTATTTATATTTTAATAAATCAAAATATTATTCCCTTTTGTTATTTAAATGAATTTCCTTTCTTTTCCTTTTAAACTTAAATGCTTAAGTAAAAAAATCAGTAAAAGTAATTAAAGGAAGTTTAATAGTTTTGGGATTTTTTAGGTGGCTTCAGCTAAGGTGAATAGGAATAAGCAAACGGGTCGACCAGAGGGGTATGGGTTTATCGAGTTTGTATCACGTGCGGCAGGTGAGAGGGTTTTGCAGTCGTATAATGGGGTGCCAATGCCGAATTCTGAGCAGAATTTTAGGTTGAATTGGGCGGCACTTGGATATGGGGAAAAGAGGCAAGATGAGGGTCCTGATTACACAATCTTTGTTGGGGATTTGGCTGCGGATGTTTCAGATTATATGTTGCAAGAGACTTTTAAAGCTGTTTACCTATCTGTGAAGGGTGCCAAAGTTGTCACTGATAGGACTGCAGGACAGTCTAAAGGTTATGGCTTTGTGAGGTTTGGTGATGAAACTGAGCGGATTTGTGCCATGACGGAGATGAATGGGATTTATTGTTCAACTAGGGCAATGTGGATTAGACCAGCTGCTAATAAGAAGCCAGTCACTGGTCAGCAGTATCCGAAAGGTACTATCTTATGGGTTATGTTAAGCTCATTATTTATCTTGATTTCCGTATGAAGGTTGCTTGGTTTTTTATAGTTTTTATTTGCCATGATTTATCTTAGAGTACTTTGACTTGACAAGTTGAATGCTTGTCGGTTATTCTATTTTTGTTTTTGGATTTTAATTTTCTGAGTTGAACTTGTTACTTGTTAGTTGTTACAGTGTCCTTAAAATTCAAATTCTTTCAGTTATGCACTTGAAGATCAGCGGAATTTATACAAAGTCATTTCCTTCCAGTTTGCCTTTGTAAACTTGGGCATGTTTAATTATATTAAAACATTCACAAACTTATATAAAACTCATGTTGTCTTAAAGCAGGACACCAAGAGGCTCTCATTTTGGGGGCCGGGAACTGGTTTCAGCTGAAATGATTCCACTTTAATGCTTGGCCTCATTTT
The DNA here is from genome assembly GCA_036013995.1 of Theobroma grandiflorum. Classification (NCBI taxonomy): domain Eukaryota; kingdom Viridiplantae; phylum Streptophyta; class Magnoliopsida; order Malvales; family Malvaceae; genus Theobroma; species Theobroma grandiflorum. The sequence goes on from CP142133.1 coordinate 35,371,485, forward strand.
AGGTCAGTTACTTTGTTTATGTCGTAAGCCTCATTTTCTCATGGCAGTATTTGTGCTACATTTGTAAATTACTTTTCCACTTACTTATTAAGTATTCCAGTCAAGTACAATTTGTTTCAGTTTTCCCAACACGTTTCCTTTAAATCTTTCTTTAGATTCTTTTACCAGTCCAGAAACCTTTTTTTTTTTAATTTTGTCATAGAGCAGTTCCCTTTCGATACTTGCATACGATTATGCACTCCTTTTGTTTCCTTTAAATTCAAGCTGTAATGCTCAAAACTAGGTGAAGCAGCCATGGGTAAAGTTCCTATGGATGTTATCTTGCACCATTCTGTTAATGAACCTTGGGGCAATTTTTATTCTATTGCATTTTGTATCTGTGCTTCTTTTAAAAGTTATAGTAACTTCTTTGTCCTCATTCTATTTCTCTGTTACAAATGAGGACAAATTGAGTCAGGAAAGAAACCTGGAACTTGTAGTTAAAGGCATTTTCGGTTAATGCATTTAACCTCAATGGAAGTGGATCACTCGTCCATGCTTTATTGCCAAAACCTAAATAGTGAAGGCCTAGCTGTGTATGAATCTACCAGTATTAATATTGCATTTTCAAGGCATTCTTTTTCTACTTGTCATTTGAGGTTTTGCGTCACTTCAGTTTAGAAGAATTTCCTCAGTTTCTAAATATGTTCTTCATCTTATCATTTTGTGGCTACTAATATAATCTCTATAGGTTTCTGTCTATGCAGAGAATGTTAAAGCATTTCTGAAATTAGTTTAGCAGATAGGTTCTTTCTACTAAAACATAATCTTTGAAGTTGAAGTTGTGAATCATTCTATTTAAGCACTGACAACTTCCTCCATCCCTCCCCTCCCCCTTACAAAAAATGAGTAAACGAAAGGAGAAAAGGGAAATATTTCATGTCAAGTGCAGAGAAAAGTTGAGTCTCTGATTTCAATTTTCCTTTTTCTCCTTTTCATGCTATTGTAAAAGGTTAATGAAAGAATAGGACCTTTACTGATTCCCTGAGTGTAATGTAATTAATGATTTCTTTTTGGGCTACTATTGAAATCCATTTAATCTGATACTTTTCACTTTCCCTGGTAATGGTAAGCCTTGATGTAACCCAAAAGAGGTTTATGGTTGTAATTGTAACTTTTGAGTGATGTATAGCTGGTGGTTTGACATTTTTGTTCTTCTGCATGCCATGGAGGGAATTTTTTTTTACCCTTTTTAGTATTTTTAAGTGTATTATCGTAATGCTTTGGTCTTTTCAACAATGTTAATTTGAGTTTTGAGAAGCAATGAGCTTTTTTATCATCTCATTCTACAGTAGTTTAATTGTATTTGTCATTGGCAGCTTCTTACCAGAATACTCAAGGAAATCCTGGCGAGAATGATCCAAATAATACCACAGTGGGTAGCTTTTTTATATATATTAAAATACTTTATTTCATGGTGTGGCCAACTGAAATATTACATGCTTAAATGCAGATATTTGTTGGTGGTTTGGGTCCTAGTGTTTCTGAAGGCCAATAAAAACAAATATTTAGCCAGCTGGGTGACGTAGTTCATGTAAAAATTCCTGCTAACAAGCATTGTGGTTTTGTTCAATATGCTAACAGGTAAGCAGTAAATTCTTCCGAATATTTAAGTGTGTGAAATATTATTATATTATGTTAATTTATTCTGCAATATGATGTACTTCAGGGCTAGCGTGGAGCAAGCTTTATCAGTTTTGAATGGCACCATATTAGGAGGAAGAAACATTTGACTTTCATGGGCATGTAGTCCTTCAAACAAACAGGTTTTGTATTTAAAATCATGGTATTCTGTAATTAAAACCTTGCCATATATATTTCTGCAAACTAAGAGGGAAATCTGTTGGAGTTTCAGGCTCAACCAGATCAGGCCCAGTGGAATGGTGGATATTATGGATATGCTCAAGGATTTCAAGCATATGGATATGCACCTCCTCCCCAAGATCCTAACATGTACTATGGGGGCTATCTTGGATACGGGAATTACCAGCAACCAGGAACTTACCAACAACCACAGCAGGTAAACATGATTTTATGAATTATACATATTTTCATAATTATTCCTGGCTCTTAGCAAAAGCAGAAAGAATGCAAGCATGCTGAATCTTTTTGACCCTTTGTTACTTTAATTGCATGGAAGGTTAATAAAAAACAAATGAAATGACTAATTTGTCTATGCTCACTACATCTGCCATTATCATTTTCTGACATTATATACATTGTGCTTAATGTGTTTAATTTTTATTGTATTTTGCAGTGAGGTGTGGTTGCTCTACTGTGGCTTGAAACTGGTCCACTCATCAAGGGCACTTAAGGTTTTGCTTTGATCTGACATGTTTTAAGATTGTGGGTTTTCATTGGCTGGTGTACAATGTTGTGGTTTTTATTTCTTTGAGAGGGTCATGTTCCTTCATCTCTTTTTTGTTTTTTTAGTTTGCTTCCCTTTCCTGTTTCATCCCACATTTTTTCTCTTTTCTGTGATCTTGAGTTTTCTAGTCTATGGGCAACGTTGTTGCAGGCCGAATACAATTGCCATTCAGTCTTACATACCGTAGGGAATCTGGCAACAGAATACGCATCAACTTATCTCACTTACTTTTTCTGTTTTTCCAAAATTGTTGAAGATTTCAAGAAGCAGCGAAAAGCACTTCAATCGGAAAAAGATCAGGTGCAAGATGATGTTGATGAGGCTGTAAGGCAAACCGAGGTAAGTAAGAAGGACTTTATGGAGTGGCTAAGAAAGGCAGAGATAGAATTGGGAGAAGCTCGGACTTTGGAAGAAGAAATAGAGCGTAACAAGTGTTTCAATTGGTGTCCTAGTTGGGGCTGGCGATACTGCTTAAGTATCAAAGTAGCAAAGAAGACGCTTTATATCTCTCAACTTTTAGCAGAGACTTGTAATTTTCAACGAGTCAACCAGCGTCCTACTCTTCCAAAATTAGAGTTCATTCCATCTAAAGATTTCATGCCGTCTGAATCCTCGAGTTCTGCTTTCAAAGAGATCATGGAGGCTTTGAGAAAGGATGATGTGAACATGATTGTACTATATGGGATGGGAGGAGGGGGTAAAACCACTTTGGCAAAAGAAGTGCGAAGGCAAGCCAAGCAACTCTTTGACGAAGTTGTGATTGTAACCGTATCCCAAACTCCAAACATCAACAATATTCAAGATAAATTTGCAGACTTCCTACATTTAAAATTTCAAATGACGACTAGAGAAGGAAGAGCAGAGCAATTGTGGTTGAGAATAAAAGACATGAAGAACATCCTTATAATCCTAGATGATGTTTGGGAAGAACTTGACTTGAAGATTATAGGAATTCCATTCGGTGATGATCACAAGGGTTGCAAAATTTTTTTAACCACGCGTCTTCAACAAGTTTGCACTCAAATGAATTGTCAAAAGAAAGCTTAGCTCAATATCTTATCTGAAGATGAAGCATGGGCTTTATTCAAAGATAAAGCTGGTGTAGAAGATGACTCTCCCACCTTGAAGGTAGCCGAGGAGGTTGCTCGTAAATGCAATGGTTTGCCTCTTGCAATTGTAACTGTGGCAAACGCTCTAAAAGGTAAAAGGCTCGAGATATTTGGATAATCAAGATGTTTATGGAGGTATCTATAGCCATCTTGAGCTTAGTTATGATTATTTGGAAGATGATAATGTCAAGTCATGTTTCTTGTTCTGTTCCCTTTTTCCAGAAGATTTTGAAATATCAATTGAGATGTTGACTGTATGTAGAATTGGTCAAAGATTGTTTGGTGATGTTGACTCAATTGTTGTCGTAAGGAGGAAAATTCATGAAGCTCTACACTCCAACAGTCCGGTTTGTTATTGAAAACTTGTGATGAAGAATCTGAAAAATTACATGATGTGATTCGTGATTTTACTCATTTGATAACATCGAGAGGGAAAAATAAATTCATGGTAAAAGATGAGTTAATGAAATAGTTTATGAGTGAGTTTTGAATGTTGTACGGCAATTCTCTTTTGGAACATTGAGATTAATCATCTGCCTAATAAAGTGGAATTTTCAAAACTCAAAACTTTGTTTCTAGAAGGAAAGATTTCATTGAGAGTTTTCTGCATATTTTTTGGAAAAATGAGAACCCTCTGAGTTTTACTTCTCCAAGATGTTGTACTCACATTGGAAGCACTTCAATTCTTGATAAATCTTTGGACTTTGTGTTTTATAAATCGCGAGCTTGAAAACATCTCATCATTGAAGAATGTGGAAAACCTCAAGGCTTGAGCATTGATTCAAACTAATATTCGTGAGCTTCCAAAAGAATTAGTGGAATTACATAGACTAAAATCACTATATTTTTCTTACCATAGAGTGTCATACAGTTATTTCCCCCTTAACTTACTATCAAGGCAGTACTAAAATGTGATTAAAATTGTTTATCTTATTGTTTTGAGCTAAGTATTTAATTTTATGCTATTTACTATTTTTTCTTATTATTTACTTTATTGAGTATTTTGATTTTGACTATCAAACACACACACACACACACACACACACACACACATATATATATATATATATAGAGAGAGAGAGAGAGAGAGAGAGAACATGAGCTTTTAGTCACTTCTATTATTATGAAACATTGCAACCTGTAGTACAAAAGTAGCATAAAGAATGAACAAATAAAAAAGTTAATGTTATCTTATTCATTTCATTAGCTTGCTATTTTTATCATTCGGCTGAAAGTGCTATTATTGCATTAATAACATTTTGTATTTGTTTGTAACAGGTTGCCGTCACTCCAAGAGCTACACGTGACAAGTGAAAACAATGTCAACTTATTGGAGCTGAATTCATTGTCTGGTTTGACTGCATTAACACCGACAGTTTCTACTGATCCATGTTCTCAAGAAAATTTTGTGTTCCCTAAACTACAAAGCTGTAAATGGATATATTGGATATTTGGAGGGGCTGAGCTTGAGAACCTTGAGAATTAGTGATTTCTCATCGTCATTAAATGCATTTACGGAGCTGTTTTGTAATGTGGAGAACCTTACTCTGTCTAGTGTCACCATGGGACACAAAAACATTGTCCCAAATGTAGATCAGCAGGGATTAAATGAATTAACTTCTCTTGAGCTTACATCTTGCGATGATCTGGAATGCTTGATTGATACAACACAAGAACAAAGCCCAACCACTGCATTATCTAATTTGGTGAACTTAAGAATTTATGGAGTGACTTCAGTTAAAGAGTTATGCCATGGTCAATCAGCGATTAGCTTCTTAAAGAAGTTAGAAAAATTGAGCATTTTTTATTGTAAGCAGTTGCAATTAGTGTTTCAAATGAAAGGCTTCTTGGAAAGGAAGAAAGTCAGACGCCCACAATCTCAAATTTAAGAAGATTGGAGCTGGTGTCATTACCAGCATTGGAGAAGTTGATGGTTATCATAAACTGAACTCTATCTTCTTATCATGTAAGCGTAAAAAGTCTGAAGGAAGTAATAATTGATGGTTGCCATAAACTGAAATCTATCTTCTCACTTTACTTTTGACAAAGAAATGACTGAGTTAGAGGTACCTTTTATCTCTTCATTTTTCTTTTAATAATGCTCTCATATATTCTTTATCTAATGACCTTTTTTTTATTGAATAATCAAATATATAAATAATTACTATCTAATCTTTTTAAATTATTTGCTTTAAAAATTTTCTTTTACATTTTTTTAAAATATATATGTCTTCTTAATATTTAAGTATAATTAATTCATATTTCAATATTTATTAATTAAAAAATTATATATATTTTTTATATTAGGAAAATCAAGTACAACCATTATCAAATTTAACTTGTTTGAAGCTTAAGTCCTTATCATAATTGAGCTGCATATGGAGAGGATTCACCCATTTTCTTAATCTCTAGAGTCTCAAGGCTATGACAAAAGAAAAGATTGGAGTTGATCGTGCCATTGCACTCTCTTACCTACAAGAATTACGATTTGTAAACTTGATAAATTTCAGTTGCTTTTGCTCGAAAAACTTTCTCATCTCATCACCATGTTTAGAGAAGTTGAAAATTTACAATTGTCCAAAATTAATAAATTGTATCATTCAAAAAAAAGTTAAAAAACAAGTTCTACTAAAAGTATTTCTTTTATTAAGCTCTTAAAGTGTTATTTTCATTATCCAAGCATACTTATTTGGATAGAATCCGTGGATATTTTAACTTCTAGCCACCCTAGCATTTATAGGCCATGTGAAAACATGATGTGGCAATAGAAGACATGTAGGCATGATAAAATTAAAAATTTAATAAATTTAATAAAAAAAGAAAACAAGCACGTGGCGATAAAAAAAGTTTATTTTATTTTCCTTCCTTGCATGCATGCCACATGTACTTTATTGCTAAATCATATTTGCATGTGTCCAATAAATTTCAGCGTGTACACTATTTATATTCCAGGCTTTGATATGTTTTTCAACTTTAATGAGCTTTGGAATGTTTTAAATTTTATGCATAGAAACAAATTCAATTCTAATTTAAAGAGTATTATCTACCTTTCTATTTTTCTAATGTCTTTCATTTTGTTGTGAATTTATGATCACGATGTTCAATTGCATGCATTGAAGGAGTTTTTACACAATGTCAAAAATCTTACCCTGAAAGGAGTCATGTATCAGAAAAATCTCATTTCAAATGTAGATTCAAAGTGGCTTAATGAATTAATTTTTCTTGCACTTTACGATGGCTAGGAGCTTGAATGCTTGATTGATACAATAGAAGGGCATGTCTCAACCAATGCCTTGTTCAATTTGGTGGAATTAGTAATAGAAGAAATGACTGGTTTGAAAATGTTGTGCAACGGTCAGTTTCCAAAGGGCTTTCTACAAAAACTAGAGAAGTTGACAACAAGGAATTGCATGGAAATGGTCTCTTTATCTCATGTACTACAAAATCTAAAGGAAGTGAAAGTTATTAATTGTGGCTAGCAGCAAGAAGTATTTCAAATAGATGAGTTTCTTCATGATACAAAAGAAAATCAAGGACTGCTGTTGTCAAATTTAACACTTATGAAGCTAAATTCATTACTAGAATTGAATTGGATATGGAAAGGATCCATCCATTTTGTCAGCCTCCAAAGCTTGAAGTTTGTAGAAATTAGTTACTGCAATAGATTGAACTATCTCTTCTCACCATCCCTTGCTCAAAGCTTGGTGCTCCTTGAACAACTCAAGATAGATCATTGTGATGGACTGCAACACATTATCACCGAGTTGGTCTGTGATGCTGAAATAGAAACAAATCACCATTCTTCTCTTTCCGAAATTGGAAACTCTAACAATAAGTCATTGCCCAACATTAGAAAATATTTTTCAAATTCCTTTGGCTCGAGTTCTTCCACGGTTGAAATCATTTTGGGTAACTGATTCTCCTCAATTATAACAAGTCTTCCATGTGGCAAAAGAAAATAATGGAGTTGATCGTGCTATTGCATTCCCTTGCCTACAAGATTTACAACTTGTAAACTTGATAAATTTGAGTTGCTTTTGCTTGAAAAACTTTCTCATGTCATCACCATCTTTGGAGAAGTTGAAAGTTTGGAATTATCTTAAATTGACAAATTTCATCATTCAAAAAGAAGTTAAGGAGCAGGTTCAACTAAAGGTATTTCTTTTATACACTTTTTCTTCAATTATGGTTTTGGATTTTGCCTTTAAGCCGAATATTTTCAACACTCATAAACTAATCCACACTCGGAGAAATTCAAACTTTCATCTTCAGCAACTCTAGCTTGAACTCATTTAATTATTACTTAAACATGCTTTTTTTTTCATAAAAATTTCATTTGATTTAAAATCTGATCATATAAGAATAAGAGTGTCATGTATTTGACTAAAATAATAGAAAAGTACATGTATTATTTCAAAAAAACAATTTAAATAAACATCTATTCTTTCATTATATTTAATTAAACTTTTAAAATATTATTTTTCACTATCCAAACTCTCTCCCTTATATGGATAGAATCCATGGGCGTGTTAATCTCCTGTCATGTTGGCATTTGTAGGATTCATGAGAAATATTATATGACAATGTTGGCAATTATAGGACAAGTGGAAATACTATCCTTCTTTTGTAAAGTTTAGGGGTTCCCCTGTTCTTATGCAATGAAATTACTTTTCAAAAAAAAATTAATTGACACATGACATGGTAAAATAAAAAAAAGTGTACTGATTTAATCTGTAAAGAAAGCAAACAATCGCTAAAAAAAAATCAATGCATAGAAATCAAACCTTGAAAAACACTAAAGAATTGAGAAACAATAAATTCTCTCCATCTGACCTTGAACGGAAGAAAAAATGTTGGGTGCTTTTTAGATTTTTAAGATTGATAACCCAAAATCTAATTCTCAGATTTAATAATTCAAAGATATTGTGACATCATATTTTTCACATGTCCTGTAGCTTATCTAAAATTTTGAAAAGGTACAGAAGCTTTTTCACCATTTTAGTCTACATAGAAAAGTTTAGCTTTCAACTTTGTACTTGTCAAGTCATAAGTTAATTGACCTTAGTAACAGAGTTTAATAGGGTAAACTTATAATCAAACGAACATTAAAGTGAGGAATTGGAGGACATCATTGAAATGGATCAAACTACAGCATCATCATCGCAGGCTCATCTCCAACCTATATCCTTCCCTTGTCTTCAATATATAACAATTCGTGAGTACCCCAACTTGAAAAGCTTATTTCCTAGTAGCGTCATCCATTCTCTTTCAAAACTCAGTAAAATCTCAATTTGTAAGGCTTCAAAACTTGGGCGAGTCTTTGGGTATCAAGGTGAAGTAGACGTTGAAGATGATCAAAAGGGAATGGTGCTCCCTGACTTAGGCTTATTGCTACTTGACGAGCTGCCAAGCCTAAAGAGTTTCGCTCCAATGAGTTACCATTTGCGATTCCCCTGTTTGCATGATTTTATACGAAGAGGATGCCCCCAGTTGAGTGCAAGTTTCAGTATTGTTCAAAAGGTGTTGTGCATGCCATAACAGAGGTACCACCCAACCTTTCTTTTGTTATGCCTTTTTTTTTGTTATGCTTAATTTGTTGTTCTTGATGATGATATTGAATATTGATAATACTAATAATAAAACATACATGATGGAAACAAAAGTCAATACTTCTTTAATTTTAATACCAAACTGACCTTAAAAATTTAAACTTTTCTAGCAATTGGAGTGAGAACCTGAGTTTAAGTTTTCACTTATAACAGTTTACTATTACAAAATTTTCTATGCATTTCAATGAATGCAACTCTTCTCGAGATCCATACTGTCCATTCTCGGCCTCTGGGTGTGCAGCCTTGTTGCTTTGGTTTTAGACTTGGTCGACCAGGCTGACAAATTGATGGAAAGAACAAAGTCAATTTCTTAATATTTTTCTATTGCTTTGTCATAAAGCAATTATTTTGACAACAAAGCGTATGTTATCTTAAACAACTGCAAAAGCTAATTGGAACATAGGGAATTGCACTACCACATTAATTTTACACACTTTTTTTTAATCATTATCTTTTCAAAATCCACAAATATTGAAAATTTCTAAACCTCTCTTTCTTCAATCTCCAAAAACCAATAAAAGAAAAGTATTTTCTAAATCCAACTGTTACATGTAACCAAATTCAGGTAGTTTTATCATTTTAGTTTGTAAATTAAACCTATTTTGACAAGTGGACTCAACCAAGCATATCTCCATGATTGAGTAATATCTTTTATGAATTTGACCTAAAATGCTTATAAAATATAACATACCTATTTCTTCTTTTGCCTTTGTAACATAAGAAATTAATGCCTTTTCTTTTCATTTCACTATTTCAATTTTTTTTTAAAATATACCACGACTAGTTGAGGAAGATGTCATCGAAGGATCTACCACTGCTCAAAATGCAGTTCACATCGGGAACATATTTTGGTCCCGAAGCACAGGGGATAGACTACCACCTTACATGAAAGAATGATTTCAGGGGAAATTGCAAAATAAATAAGTAGGTTGAGGATGTCAATAAAACACAGGTAAAACAAAGACTACTTTTCCTTTATATTTCTTTTTTTTTGTTTGCCTATTCCTAATCAAGTTTGGGTGGTTCACTTGCGTTAACCTTTATTATATTTATATATAAAAAAACAGGCGTTTGAAATTACTTTGCTTCATGGAATTGTCATGCGAGAGGATCCCTTGTTTTCAATAATTTACCCAATTAATGTTATGTTGGTCTCTCTATATACAATAAGTAGAAGAACAAGAGGGAAATTCCTCTGTTTCTTATCCTTATTTTTGTATTTTAAGGGATCCCTTGCTTTCAATAATTTACCCAATCAATGTTATGTTGCTCTCTATATGTACAGTAAGTAGAAGAACAAGAGTGAAATTCCTCTGTTTCTTATCCTGATGTGGGGGTGTTTTCTTTTCCTTCGCTAAAGATTTTGATGCTGGCATTTGTGCACGGTGAACCGATGAGTTTTTAAGCCGGTGGAACGCTCTGATGAAGCGATGGATCTCTTGTTTTCTTTTCATGTTAAGATGCTGGGTCTAGTTTGTCATCTACGTCTCATGGCTTTGCTGATTGGTGATAATGGTTTTTTTGTGTTTTTTGCTAGTGAGCCTCTGATTTCGTGGTTTCTAATTGCAATTGCAATTTGGAATTCCAATTTCTGATTTCGGGAACATGTTAAGTGTGCTTTTGCTTTATTCATACTTTTTTACAGTCCCTTATCACTTTGGAATTCCAATTGCAATTTGGAGCTGTGTCCTTTCCTTATTTTTTGTTTGCTGCAATCACAGCTGAGGGTTGGTAAATGTATAGGTTTTGGCCTCTGTTTTTTGGATGCTTTGGCCTTTTTGATACCCTTCTTTAGGTCACAGGGCTTGTTGTATGTGTTGTTTTTGAGCTGCGGAACAACCATCTATTTTTTATTGGTTGACTCACTTTGTATAATCAAATTGACTGCTTTACACCCATACCGGGGTTCTAATGCCATGGAAGTCTTTGGCTTATCATGTTAGAGACTTGAAATGGCATATCAGAAGTGAGCTGCAAAATAAGTCCAAGAACATCATAAATAGCTGAATCCCTGATGAAGGTTGAACCAGAAACAAGAAGAGAATGAAAAGGGGAGATCGGGACTTTGAGAAAGAAGAAGCCATAAGTAGGACAGGGAAACCTTAAGACGCACCGTTTCATTTAAAATAAAGAAAGAAGCAGTGAAAGGCATCAAACACAGCGTTTAATTAATAAAGTGCATTTTTCAAAAATTAGTTTAGTTAGTTAGTTAGAGTAATTAATCTTAGGATTAGTTATAGTTTTCTCTTTCAACAGGTTACCCTTTTGTACAGGCTATAAACACAACTTTTGTACAGATTTCCTTTATGAAATGGAATGATCAGAAACATTCCCTCATTTACTATGCTGTCCTTTCTCTGCATCGCTATTTCTTTCATGGTGTGAAAGCAGGAAGTTGATCCTTGAAGGAATCTGTCATCACTCACAAAATTAGTAAGTTGCCTCTAGGCATCTTTTTTGGGTTGCTTATTTACTTTTACACTCATCATTGAGCTTGTTTAAAGCAATAGAACAATGTCCGAATCTGATGAATCAAGACCATCACAAACCACAACCCAAATCAGCACATAGACCATTCAAATCCCTCCATTGCTGATCCCCAATCACCATATTACTTACATCATATTGACCACCTTGGTTCAATAGTTATCAACCCCAAACTCATTACCAGTAATTACATCACTTGGAGTAGAACTTTTCTACTTGCACTCTGGATTAGAAACAAGATCGGTTTTGTCAATGGAACCATACCTAAGCCAGAGATCACAAATCCCCTTTTCCAGTCATGGACTCGTTGCAATAATCTTATTATGGGATGGTTATTGGAATCAATTATTCAGCCAGTTGCTTCAACCATATTTTATATGGATTTTGCCTATGACATGTGGAATACACTCAAACAAAACTTTGCTCAACTTGATGATACCAGAGTTTATAACTTACAATATATTCTAGGGAATGTAACTCAAGGGACCAGGACAGTTGATAAATATTTTATTGAGCTGAAGGGACTGTGGGAGGAAATGAGGAATTACAGACCATTACCACATTGCGAATGTGGGAGCTGCAATCCTGCTTGTTTCAAGAAAAATTCTGACCTTTATCAAAAGGACATGATATTCAGGTTCTGGAATAGGTTGAATGAATCCTTTGCAGCAATTATATCCTAAATTATTCTCATGTATCCCATCCCTGTTCTGGATAAAGTTTACAGTTTGATCTTAAGAGAAGAATCCCAAAGAAATGTTATGCTACAACCTCAACCAACAATAGAATCGTCTACTATGATGGTCAGTGCAGAAAACAAGAAAAAGTGGAAAAAGGACATAGTATGTAACCATTGTGGGAAGAAGGGACACACTAAAGATAAGTGTTTCAGAATCATTGGCTTCCTAGAGGATTTTAAATTCACAAAAGGGAAAGGAAACAACAAGAAAGGAAAGGTTGCAATAAACAATGTGTCTGGAAACTATGAAGCAATCACTGGGGAAGAGACTCAAGTAGAGCAAGAAGAGGATTTGGGTGGAATAGGCTCCATGTCTCAATTGTCAATCCTACAATAGTAGGTTAACAAGATCATGGACCTCTTGAATATGAATGATTTGAATGGAAGAGATTGTAATGACTCAACAGTACCCCACACAACCAAACACTCACTAGCCAATTCAACCTTTGCAGGTATTGTTTCAGGACACTCATGTTTTAATACTGTGAATAATTTGCCATTTGAATATAGGAATGCGAATACTAGCTTGATAGAGAAAAACCAATGGATAGTAAACTCAGGAGCATCAGATCATATATCCTATTCCTTAAGCAATATTAGTCATGCCAAACTAGTAAAAAATTGTTTTGTTGAGTTACCAAACAATAGAAAAATTCCTGTGTCTCATATTGGAACTGTCAAGTTGAGTTCTTCATTGATTTTGCATAATGTTTTACATGTCCCAAGTTTCAAATTTAATCTAATGTCAGTAGGTCAGATTAAAAACGGCAAGAAAGCTTGTATGCTATTCACTGACAAACACTATATTGTCTAGGACATTCCTTCATGGTAGGTGATTGGGGTTGCTAGAGCCTACTCAAGACTTTATCTGATGTAGGAGAGTCAAGATGAGCAAGATTTATCAAAAATTTGTTTTGAAAATTTTGTAAGGACTCCAAAAGTTTTATCTGTTAATGTTTCCAGGACAGAGTACAACTCTTTTAATCTATGGCATTTTAGGTTAGGCCATATCCTTGTTGAAAGAATTAATGTAATCAATTAGAGATGTGAAATGTACAAAGGACTTGCTTTGTGACGTTTGCCCCATGGCTAAACAAAGAAGACTTGCTTTCCCAATTCATGAACTCGCGCATATTGACATATGGGGTCCATATGAGACACCAACATTGTCAGGACAAAGGTTCTTTCCCACTTTGGTAGATGACCATAGTCATTTTACTTGGGTGTTTTTGATAAGAAGCAAATAAGATATTTTAACCATTATTCCTTTTTTTGATAAGTATGTACAAAGGCATTTTAATTCATCAATCAAGTTTTTAAGGTTTGATAATGGTTAGGAATTTAAACTTAGTGATTTTTATCCAAAAACACGAGTTGCTCATCAAATGTCCTGTGTAAAGACACCACAACAGAACAGAGTTGTTGAAAGGAAGCACCAACACATTCTGGTGGTGGCAAGAGCTCTCATGCATCAATCAAGTCTTCCAATTCATTTCTGGGGTGATGCTGTGCTAATAGTAGTTCATATAATTAACAGGATTCAAACCAAAATTCTAAAAAACAAGTCCCCATATGAGATGCTGTACAACAAACCACTTACCTATGAGCATTTTAGAGTGTTTGGATCAATGTGTTTTGTGACTACACTCTCACATAATAGAAAGAAATTAGATAAGAGGGCAAGTAAATGTGTATTCTTAGGTTATTATAACAATGTTAAAGGTTATAAGGTATATGATCTTGATGCAAATAGGGTCCTTATATCCAGAAACATCATTTTTTATGAGAAAGTATTCCCATTTCAATGTTCTAAGCAAAACACACAGTCTACACTTTGTCAAACATTTGATGTGCATGCCAGTTAAATAGACATTTCTAACTCTTATCGGCCCAGTGTTTCCTTTCTTGACAACACATTAGCTGAGTCAAGTTTTCTTGAACCTATTTCACCTTTACAAACTCAAAATTCTAATGACATGTCATCAAATTCGCCTAACACTGTCAGCATGCCTACTGCAGCTGACAGTGTGCAGATTGTTACAAGTAACAACTAGCACTAAAACAACATTGAATTGGCAGAAGCATTGACCAACTTACCTGTTAGAAAGAGTACCAGAATCAGACAAGTCCCCAGATACCTTGATGCATATCATACAGAGCAGCCCTCTATGACAAATACAATTATTGCCCATCCTATTTCAATGCATTTGTCATCTCAATACCTATCACCTGAGCATAAAAATTTTACCATTTTATTTCACAAATACAAGAACAAGAGTCTTACTATAAGGCAAATAATCATTCACATTGGAAAGAGGCAATGACTCTTGAACTGAAAGCTATGGAAGATAATGATACATGGAGTTTAGTACCTAAACCTCTTAATGCACATGTAATAGGCTATAGATGGGTTTACAAAGTGAAACTTAATGCTAATGGATAGGTTGAAAGATACAAGGCGAGGTTAGTAGCCAAAAGGCTACAGTCAAGTACCCAGTTTTGATTACCAGGAGATATTTAGTCCAGTGGCAAAGCAAACCACAGTCAAAAGTGTTCTTTGCATTGGCAGCAGCATTTAATTGGACACTTTCACAAGTAGATGTGAACAATGCTTTTCCACATGGGGATCTACAGGAAACTATATATATGGAGTTGCAAAAAGGGTATACCACTAAGGAGGAGTATCCTACAGAGACAAAACTAGTATGCAAGTTAAACAAATCCCTTTATGGACTTGAACAGGCTTCCAGACAGTGGAATGCCAAGTTTACTACCTCTATTCAGCAATATGGATTCAAGCAGTCAATTGCAGATTATTCCTTATTCACAATGCAAACAAAGAAGGGAGAATTTATTGCATTGTTGTTGTATGTGGATGAAATTTTGATTGGAAGCACATCCATGAAGCAGCAAACAATGTCAAGGAATTTTGAGCACATGGTTCAAATTAAAAGACCTCGGTACTGTAAAGTACTTCTTGGGGTTGGAGATAGCTAAATCCTCCGAATGAATCTTTGTATATCAAAGAAAATATACATTAGAATTGCTGGGGTAACATGGATTGTTGGGAGCTAAACCTGTTGCTACACCAATGGATTATAATCACAAGTTGCAAAAATGTGAAGATAAAGAGAAGTTAGTCATAAAAAAAATTTGAAAGGAACATCTTAGAGCACTAAGTACCAGCAATTAATTTTTTTTAAAAAAAGCACCAGCAGTTAATCTGATCAATACCATTTTTGCTGTCAAATCATAAATAAGAAATTAAGTACGCTTTGTATTTTTAAATTTGACTACGGAAATTTTAGATTAAATACAAATTGTTTATACGTAACGTTTCATCAGTATTATCAAAGAAAAGAGAATCATATTTGTTTATTAATCAGTGGGGAAACTCACATGGGAGTATATGGAATGACTTTCAGCCAAGTTGCCAATACATTTCCATAGTTCCTAATTTAAATATTATCCTATACCTACTCTTATTATTTTAGCTGCATTATCAAAGAAAAGAAAATCATAATTTTGTTTATTAATTGGTGGGGAAACTCACATGGGAGTATGGGACGACTTTGACCCTAGTTGCCAATATATTTCCAATTTTCCTATACCTACTCTTATTACTTTGTCGTCATCGGGTTTCTATTGAATCGCCTTCTTCCATCGTCTCCACTTCTGCGAGCTACACTACCTCAAAGACTTTATTTGATTTCGGCTTTTATTCTTCTGTGTCTTAAACAAAACGTATATTTTAACTTTGTTCCATTAATTGTACAGAGTTTGAATATGAAAATTGAAAGTGTTCTATTCTATTCATCCTCGTTCATTTCTTTGTAACAGAGTCTTGAAAATAAGAAGAAAATGGAGCAATGCTCCAGTAAACAGTAATCTTTTTGTTCTAGAGTTTCTTAACTCCAAGGGAAAGTAGACTCCAAATTAGGTGGGTTTCAGGAAGCTGGTGCATATATATGTCCAGAACATAAAAAAGTTTACAATTTCAAAGAAGAAAGGATAGACAAGGTGAGGCTAGTTCCATAAGGCAAAAGATGATTCGGCCCTTGTCTTCCTCTAAGGATTTGAAATTAAATAAGAACAATAGCAACAATAAAAAAGAAAAAGATTTCAAAGAAAAGAATTCTTTGCCGAAACTTTTTCTCTGTAGCTTCAATTGGTTACTGGAGTTTGAAGTAGATTTTAAACAAAAGTATCTATAAAAAGGAGTTTAAAATTATTACAAATACATAGATGATAAAACAAATTGATCTATTTAATGCGATCAATAATTCAATAATCGAAATCCAGGTTCGACTTAATTCTATTAAAATAAGAGCCAAGGAAAGCCCTAATTCCACATTGATGTTTCTTTGTTACCTTTGAAATAAAGATGGCCAATTAGGCCACAATGATCAAAGGTTTCACTATTGCATTTAAGATTTTGGAGTGAGATATTATTCCTTGTTAAATATTTTTTTTAAAAAAAAAACTGGAAAAAGTGAAGTCAATAATTCCATAAATCAAAAGATGTATGAGCACATTGCTATTTGAATAAAAGAAAATAACAATCTAAAGAGAGGCTAAGAAGAAAACCAAGTCCTTGATGCAACTTTCATTGAATAAGAAAATAAAAATAAATTAAAAATACATCAATAATTCCATGTTTCTTGGGGGATTGGGTTATTGATTTGATGAGATAGAATATTGTAATTTGTCTCTGGCCCCTGGTATTTTTTTTTCCTCTGTCTGCTGTTGCTATGCTCATGCCCATTACGTTTTTCATGTTCTCTGCGAAGTGCTCCCTCTTGATTTAATGCTGCATTTTACTCATAGCCTGTGGGCTAAACTCACTGGATAGTCTTTCAGTGAGTTTAATACAAAACTTCTAATAGGCTGGGAAAAAAAAAGAATATTGCATTTGCAAAAAGAAACGAAACAGTCTAAAAGACAGGGAAAATGCTTCCCAGATTTGATAGAATTGAAAATCAGGAGTTGTGGCATACAAGAGGTATTTCAGGTCACGGTTCTTCCACTTTCAACTAAAGCTCAAGAACGTAAGAAGAATATATTTGACTTATTTGAAGGGCCTTCCCCAAATTTAAGTTAATTTGTTATCAAATCAATCTAATTCCAAATATCAATATATCTTTTTATTTGGTTAGTTTAAGAAACCTATCTAATTATGCTATCCAAAGTAAAAAGCTTGGGATAGATTCAACTTTTATCAAACGTCTGGACTAATCCAAAGTGAAAGCTAAGGATAGATATGACAAGTGAGGAACTGACCAAGCTTTTTCCTTCTTTTTCTTGGATCAGAACCATCACCAGTTGACCCTGTATGATTGCACCATGAGATATTGTGTACTATTTTTTGTTTTTTTGCTCAATCGACTATATTTTAGTAATGATAACAGATCACCAAGGATCAAGGGTGCATAGCATTGCCATGACCGTCAATGTCCAGCAAAGCATGATAATAGCTGACAATAACACCATAATAGCATCCCACAACCGGATCACAAAGCATGATATTGGGTACTATTGCTTCTTTAAGGTTGAAAATCTGGTGGTTGTAGGATAATGAGAAACTTTATTTTAAAAGAATCTAGAGAACAAATACAAAAGCTTGTTTGCTGTTTGAAATTTCTTGTTCATTTTCAAAAAAAAAAAAAAAGATTTGTCAAGTCCCATCATCTTACCGTAACACTTCCTGGATAGCCAACCAGGGTCCTTAGCAGAGCATCTACATTGACTCCATCTTGTTTTATTTTTCTAGTCTTTCTGAGAGAGAACAAGTCAATGATAAGGCAAAAGATGCTGGGGCCCTTGTCTTCCACTAAGAATATGAATAAGAAAAATAGTAACAATAAAAAGAAAAAGAGATTCCAAAGAAATGAAGTCTTTGCCTTAGAGTTTCCACTTTATATATTCAACTACTGTTTTTGTTATCAGAAAGCAGAATTATCTGCATGCATTCAAAACAAGATAAGTGAAAGTCTTTTGTTTTTATTTTTTCTTTAAATTCCTGGCCTTCTGACCATTGCAGTGCATGTAAAGTTGACTTCTACTTCAGTTTTCTTCAAACTCAAAAAAAAAAAAAAAAAACCTTCACCTACTTTGTCAGTCTTTGTAATATATTTCGCCTGGATCATCAAAATAGAAGCTCTGTCTTGGCTCCAGAAAGTTCATACATATTTCCTTGGTATGTAAATGTTCATCCTCTTCTTCTGTAGTTTATTTGCAAGTTTAGATACAGAAATGCATATTTTCTGTTTCCAAATTAAATAACTATTTTGATCTTAGCTAGACAGATATTTATATTTCCACCTTCTGCAGTATTTTTCTTTTTTTGAGTAAGCTGATCTCTTGGTTTAGGGAAAAACAATTTCTTAATAATTATTAGTAATTATTTTTTGGTTTTTCCACAAGAAAACTCTTTCCTACTATAAGTTAAGCAATGCAACCAACAATTTTCAACTATAAAATTTAGTCATTATTATTTCGTAAATGTCTTATGAGTAAAGAATATTGTTTGTAAAAGAAAATTATTAATGTATAGCAAGGTTTATTGTCTAACATATTAGTTTAATTACTCAACTTTTTTATCTTCTGGTCACTACTGTCTTCTCTACCTTTTATTTCTGTGCCCCTGTTTTGGATGCTATTTTTTTCCGATTAATTTCTGTGAGCAGTGGAGTTTTACAGAAAAATACCAATTTCCATCCTATAGGGTAAATCTTAAATCTCTTAAAAATAAAATTTAATCCGAAAAATAAATAAATAGAGCAAGTATTTTTTATTTTTCCATGAACGTCATGAAACCGACCAAGCAAGTAGGTCAGAAATAAATATACCTCAATAGAAAAATGATTGCAAAATGACAAAAATATGAAGGGCAATAATAGAGGGACCACATCACTTATTCACAAGTGCATCACTTATTCATATTTGTACATATCAATGATGCCGTGTCCCACTGGCAAAAGTTGTGAAAAGATTCGCAATCTTTATCTTCTTAATTAATGAGAAAATTAAAAAAAAATGTTTGAAGCAAAATTCGCAATCATAATTGGTTGTTTGAGTTTGAGGTCTTGTTGACTTGTCTGATTATGCACCAAGACTCCCTTTGGCTAACGTCTCTCGGTGGGGATCTTGAGTGATTTGGGGTGGGGTTGGGGGGCTTGTGATGAGAAGCTGTTGCTCTGCTGCATGATTGTTAAGATAAGTTCGCTGAGCCTTTCCAGGAGTTGGTCTTTTTGGGGACTTCTGATCTTTTTTTCCTTGTTTCTTGAATGCTGTCCAACGCTGCAGTTTGTTTTCTCATGAGAATGTGTCTCTTGTTATCCCTGTTGTTTTGGATGATGTTGCTGGACCACGATGTTCGTGCTTGTGATTGGACGTCGTGAACTGCTGATGACTTGTGCGGATGATGTTCTTGCTGTTTATGTGATGTTGGGTTCTGATGTCCTATTTGATTTTTTTTTTTTTTTGATTGAGCAGTGGTACTGATTACTGCTCAGAGAGTCGTTTTTTGTGTTTGCGCTGCCAAATGCCTTTTTTTTTAGCAGCCAAGGTATAGTGTTATTGTACAGGAACCTTACTGCCAAAGCTTGAGTTCCTATGCCACTAAAGTCTTTGACTTAAATAGTTACTTTGTGTTGGCATATTTGCCTTGGATGGAATATATAACAACCACTTTTCAAAAAAAAAAAAAAGTTAAGCAAAGATAAGGCAAGAAATGACAGCAAAAAGCATATCACCAAAAAAATACTGATTAAGAAAAAACATGTCTATTACTATTATAGAATTAGACACAGACAATTATTTAGAAGAGGTAACAAACGAACATTTGACTTAATAATTGAAAAAAAAAAAATGAAAACCGTCTTCACAAATTTCCTCATTGTCTAATATCTTCGGCCTGGATCAATATAGAAGCTTCGCCTTGGCTCCTGAAAGTTCATCTTTCCTTGGTATATATGTACGTCTGTTTCTTCTATGGCTTATTCGTCTTGATTTTTTCATTTGAGTGTGCAACTGCAAACTTCACATGCAAAATTAGCTCTAAATTATTTTCTATGTCAAAATTAACTGTTTTGATCTTCTACAGTTAGACACTACATGGCATTTGCGTGAAGCAGAAAGCTAAAAAACTTGTATTTGTCTCTTATCCTTTCACATTCAAGTGGTGAGAATAGAGAGGTAAGTTTCAATAAATGATTTCAGTACCTTTTCCACTATTAATTTTTTTTTGTTAGCTCATCTCTTTGATTTAGGGAAAGCAATTTCTTAATCAGTAGTAGTTATTTTTTGATTTTTTAGAAAACTGATTGAAAGGAAAATTAATAAATATACCATACTTTTTCTCTAACATGTAAGATATATTCTTAGTATACACATTAAGACTGAGGAATTTCTGCCATCTGCAGCAGTGTCAATTTTCAAGTATATTAATCAACAATTTGTTCTCCTCTGCTTTACATTTTCATAAAGGTATCGCTGAGAAAAAAAAATTTCATAAAGGGATGAATTTACATTTTCAAAAATTTTTCATAAAGGTATTGCTGTAATTTGTCTCTCTATAAAACCTTTTTACTCATCGAAGTTGTTTTTCAGCCTCGTATCATCAAAGAATGGATGCTGGATTTTTTGCCAATGCTGCTGCCAATACCGTGGGAAACCTGACAACAGAATACACATCACGTTATGTTAGCTACTTTTTCCATTTTGGCAGAATTGTTGAGGAATTCAAGAATCAGCGAGGCGAACTTGAACTGAAAAAAGATCGGGTGAAAAATGATGTCAATGAGGCTATAAGGCAAACTGAAGTAATTGAGAAGGACGTTGAGGAGTGGCTAACAAGAGCAGAGAGAGAATTGGGAGAAGCTCAGAGTTTGGAAGATGAAATAGAACGTAACAAGTGTTTCAATTGGTGTCCTAGTTGGGGCTGGCGATACTGCTTAAGTAAGAAAGCAGCGAGGAAGACACTGTATATCTCTAAACTTTTAGAGACTTGTAACTTTCCACGAGTCGGCCAGCGTGCTCCTCTTCAAGGAATAGAGTTCCTACTACCCAAGGATTTCATGCATTCGGAATCTTCTAAATCAACTTTCAATGGGATCATGAAGGCTTTAAGCAGCTACGGTGTGAACATGATTGGTTTGTATGGAATGCCAGGTGTGGGTAAAACAACTTTGGCGGAAGTAGTGGGGAAGCAAGCTAGGGAACAAAAGCTCTTTGATAAGGTTGTGATTGTTACAGTGTCCCAAACTCCAAACATCAACAAAATTCAAGATAAAATTGCAGAAATTCTTGGTTTAAAATATGAGACAAATACAGAAGAAGGAAAAGCAGAAGAGTTATGGAGGAGGTTAAAAGACCAGAAGAAGATGCTCATAATTGTTGATGACGTTTGGAAAGAATTTAAATTACAAACTATAGGAATTCCATTTGGTGGTGAACACAAAGGTTGCAAAATTCTCCTAACTACACGTCTTCAACAAGTCTGTGTTCAAATGAATTGTCAAGAGAAATTTGAACTGAAAATCTTATTTGAAGATGAAGCGTGGGCTTTATTCAAAGATAATGCAGATCTAAAAGATGTCTCTCCCACCTTGAATGATGTAGCCAAGCAGGTTGCTCGTGAATGCAAGGGTTTGCCTCTTGCAATTGTAACTATGGCAAAAGCCCTAAAAGGTGAAAGTCTAGATGGGTGGATAGCAGCAAATGAACGACTCAAGAGCTCAAGACATTTGGATAATCAAGATATTTGCGGAAGTATTTATAACTGCCTTAAGCTTAGTTATGATTATTTGAAGGAAGACAATATCCAGTCATGTTTCTTATTGTGTTCTCTTTTTCCTGAAGATTATGAGATTAATATTGAGTTGTTGACTATATGTGGAATTGGTCGGGGATTGTTTTGTCATATTAACTTAATTGAAGACTTAAGGAGGGAAATTCGTCTAGCACTTTCAAAACTCAAAATGTCTGGTTTGTTATTGGAAATTGATGATGAAGGATTTGTAAAAATGCATGATGTGGTTCGTGATTTTGCTCACTGGATAACATCAAGAGGGGAAAATATATTCATGGTAAAAGATGGATTGACGGAATGGTCTATGAGTGAAAGTTTAAGATGTTATATGGCAATCTCTTTATGGAACAGTAAGATAAACAATCTTCCTGAAAAATTGGAATTTTCAAAACTGAAGATTTTGTTTTTGACGGGAAAGAATTCGCTTAGAGTTTCAAGTATGTTCTTTGAAGGAATGAAAAGCCTTCAAGTTTTATTTCTCGGAAATGTTGTATTCTCATTGGAAGCACTTCAATTCCTAACAAATCTTCGAACTCTATGCTTTGTAGATTGTGAGCTCCAAAACATTTCATCATTGAGAAATATGAAAAACCTTGAGGTTTTTGCATTGCTTAATACTAATATTCATGAGCTACCTGGAGAATTAGTGGAATTGCATAGACTAAAATCACTATATTTTTCTTGCTATGGAAACAGCAATGTCCCCCCTAACTTGCTATCAAGGTAGTACTAAAATATGCTTAAATTGTTTATCTTATTGTTTTTAATTAAATATTTAATTTTATGTTATTAATTTTTTTCTTTTTTTTTCCAATTACTTACATTATTAAGTATTTTGATTTTGACTATCACAAACACACACACACAGATATACATCTGGCATGAGCTTTTGGTCATTGATATGAAATATTGCAACTTGTAGTACGAAGGTAGTTTAAGAATATTGCTTTCTTGAGAGAAAAATACCATTGGATTGTACACATTTTCAATCAATATGAAAAAGTAAAAAAATAAAAAAAAGGTTTATGTTATCTTATTCATTTCATTACTTAGCTATTTTTGTCATTCCCTTGAAAGTGCTATTATTGAGCTAATAGTACTCTGTATTTGTGTGTAACAGGTTAGCGTCACTCCAAGAGCTTCACGTGACAAGTAAAAACAATGTCAACTTATCGGATCTGAATTCATTTTCTCGTTTGACTGCATTAACATTGAGAGTAAATAAAGATCACTTTCAAGAAAACTTTGTGTTCCCTAAACTACAAAGGTACAATATAGCATTTTCAGATAAAGATCTTGAATATCTGAATGGCCTAAGCTTGAGAACCTTGAGAATCAGTGATTTCTCTTCCTCATTAAATGCATTTAAGGAGCTGTTTTGCAATGTGGAAAAGCTTACTCTGTACAATATCATGGAACACAAAAATATTATCCCAAGGGTAGATCAGTGGGGACTAAATGAATTAACTTCTCTTGAGCTTAGATATTGCAAGGATGTGGAATGCTTGATCGATACAACACGAGAACAAAGACCAACTGCAGCATTCTCTAATTTGGTGAAATTAGACATGAGTCAAATGACTTGTTTAAAAGAGTTATGCCATGGTCACTCACCGATTAAGTTCTTACAAAAATTAGAAACATTGATCATTTGGAATTGTGAGCAGTTGCAATCGGTGTTTCAGATGAATGGGTTTCTTGAAGAGGAAGCAAGACAGACGCAGCCACTCTCAAATTTAACAAGCTTGAGTCTAATGTCATTACCGGCATTGCAGACTATATGGAAAGAGCCAACTCATCATGCAAGCCTACAAAGTCTGAGGAAACTAGTAGTTTTGGATTGCCGTGAACTAAAATACATCTTCTCATCTTACCTTGCTCAAAGTCTATTGCATCTAGAACAACTTGTCATATCTGTATGCAAAAATTTGGAGCAAGTTTTTACTTTTGCTAGAGAAATGCCCGAGCTAGAGGTACCTCTTCTCTCTCCATTTTTCATTTAATAATGCACTGATATGTTCTTTATATAATTATCTTTTTTTTTGTTAAATTATCAAATTTATAAAAAAGATTACTATCTAATGTTACTAAATTATTGACTTTTAACACTTCCTTTCACAATTTTTTTTAAATGTATGTCTTTTCAGCAATTAAGTAAATTTTTGATCTAGTATAATGAATTCATATTTTAGTATTTACTAACTAATAAATTTTATATTTTTCTTTTTGTGAGGAAAATCAGGTAGCACCACTCTCAAATTTAACATGTTTGGAACTAGAGTTATTACCAGAATTAAGCTACATATGGAGAGGACCCACCCATCTTGTTAATCTCCAGAATCTTAAAACAATGAAAATTTTGCAGTGTTTTAAACTGGCGTATCTCTTTTCACCTGCCCTTATTCCAACTTTGGTGCATCTAGAAGAACTCCATATATACGACTGTGACTCTTTAAAACATATAATAGCAGAAGTGGAAAATGGCGATGAAATAGTTTCAAACATAAATCACTACCCTCTTGAGATAGCTAGTTATGAAAGCTCTTGCCTGTTCTCTTTATCTCCAGTGCTACAGAATCTAAGGGAAGTGAGAGTTATTAATTGTGGCCAGTTGCAAGGAGTGTTTCAAATAGATAAGCTTCTTCATGATTCGAAAGAAAATCAAGGACCATTGTTGTCAAATTTAACACTTA
Organism: Theobroma grandiflorum; assembly: GCA_036013995.1. NCBI lineage: Eukaryota > Viridiplantae > Streptophyta > Magnoliopsida > Malvales > Malvaceae > Theobroma > Theobroma grandiflorum. Next base: position 35,396,340 of record CP142133.1, read on the forward strand.
TGAAGCTAGTCTCATTACCAGAACTGAAGTGGATATGGAAACAGTCCACCCATTTTGTCAACCTCCGAAGCTTGAAGTTTGTAGAAATTAGTTATTGCAATAGATTAAGATATCTCTTCTCACCATCCCTTGCTCAGAGCTTGGAGCTGCTAGAACAACTCAAAGTAGATCATTGCGATGAGCTACAACACCTTATCACAAAGTTGGAACGGGATGATGAAATGGAATCAGACGTCCCTCTCCATTCTCCACTCTTGCCAAAATTGGAAACTCTAACAATATATCATTGTCCAAGACTGGAATATGTTTTTGAAATTCATTTGGCCAATGTTCTTCCACGATTGAAATCATTTTGGATATTTGATTCACCTCAGTTACAACAAGTCTTCAATGTGGTAAAAGAGAAGAATGGAGTTGATTGTGCCATTGCACTCCCTTGCCTACAAGATTTACGACTTGTAAACTTGATAAATTTGAGTTGGTTCCACTCAAAAAACTTTCTCATGGCATTGCCATTTTTAGAGAAGTTGGAAGTTTGCAACTGTCCTAGATTTACAAATCTCACCATTCAAAAAAATGTTAACGAGCAGGTTCAACTAAAGGTACTTCTTCTATACCCTTCCTTCAATTTTTGTTCCAGATTTTGCCTTTGACCTAAATCATTTCAACACTCATATACTAATCCAATTGTATCTTAAATTTGCAGTTCAAGAATTTTACACTACTTATTTTTGGTGGACATAAAAGCCAATACCCATGAATTAATAGAAAAAAAAGAATGGCACATTCTTACAATAATTAGCAAGGTTTTTTTTTTCTTTTTGAACTTAGCAAGTTGAATCTGATTCTTTCTTGAAATAAGAAAAAGATTTGAATAAAAATAGTAAAAAAATGAAAATTCTTCTTCAAGAAATCTTATAGAGTTTTATATTGTAAAAATTAAGGCAAGTCACAGTTGTATCCTTAGAGAAATTCAAACTCTCATCTTCAGCAACTCTATGTTCAACTTATTCAATTATTTCTTATTAGTACTTGTCATTTGAAAAAAAAATTAGTTCGATTTTGAATCGATCTTATAAGCATGAGAGTGATAGTTATGTAACTAGAAAGGATAAAAAAAAGCTTATATATTATTTCAAAATAAAATTAAATAAACGCCTTTTCTTTTATTGTATTTAAGAAAGTTCTTAAATTAGCCGAGGAGAGAGTTTGGGGAATGGGTCAAGGATGAGTGGAAAAACAAAGAAATGGAAAATGAGAAACAATTTTAGCTTCAAAATTAGCACCAAAAAAACAAACCTGAAAAGGGTTAGGTGTCTTTGTTTTCCACTTTCAAAAAATTTTGGATTTAAGTTTTGAAACATATGTGATTCTATTAAAATTGTAGGATTTTCTGTGAATTGACATCTATAAGTATGAAGACGTATGATTAAAATTTACTCAAGTGATCCCCATCTTATAGAAAAGGAATGTATTTAATGATATTTAGTGGTGTCTGTATTTGCAGGAATTGTACCTTTCTAACTTGGGAAATAGCAGCCAATTGTGTAACACTGTTGTCCCCCTATTGAATCAAGACTATATAGTAGTTGGGAATCATGAAGAGGTATTTCAGGTTCATGGTCGGTATTCATTCTCTAGTTTAAATGTACTGCGCCTGAAGCATTTATCTGAAATGCGGAATATATGGAAGGATGTTACTCAGAATGTAATCTTTGAAAACCTTACAATTCTGGAGGTGACCGATTGCAGGAGGCTAAGCTATATATTTTCACCCACAACAATTTCTCGAAGTTTATCACAATTGGTCCATCTAGATATTCGAAAATGCGAGGAATTAGACCAAATCATTGCAAAGGATCAAGTTTGTTCATCATCAAATGGTGATTCCCAACCAATATGCTTTCCTAATTTGATCACAATTTCTGTTAAATATTGCAAAAAGTTGAAAAGTCTCTTTCCTCTTGGATTTGCTCGTTGTATTCCAAAACTTGAATATTTAGTAGTTGAAGGGAACTCTAAACTGGAGCAAGTATTTGAGGTAGAAGATGAAGCAGAAGCGACAACTGAAAAGGAGATAGAGTTTGATCAATTAAAAATATTATCACTTGAAGAATTGCCATGCCTCATTGACTTCTGCCCAAGAGGATATCATTTCGTATTATCGACTTTGAGTTATTTGATCGTAAAAAATTGTCCCAAGATGACTACAGGTTTCTTCATTGATTCTGAGAGTTTTGTGCAAGCCAAAGAACAGGTATACGTCCAGAAAACTTTAATCCTATATAGCTCTATGGAGTCTTTTAATGATATTATTAGGCATAATCTTCAAAATTTTTACTTAAATTTCTTAAATGATTGACTAATACAATGCTACAAAAATGTTGGTCTAGAAGATCACCATTACTGAAACTTTCCATCACCTTTAATGAATTTGGCCTAAATTGCTTATATATTATAATATGCTTATTTCTTCTTTTGTCCTCACAACATGATATGTCTATTTTTTTTACATTTCACTGCTTCAATTGTTTAAAAGACACCACGATTGGTTAAGCAAGACGCCCCCGAAGGGTCTGCCACTGCTCAAAATGCAATTCGCACCAGGACCATAGATTGGCAGCCGTGGATGAAATGTGTGCTACCACCTTACATGGAAGAATTATGAGATAATTTCAGGGGAACTTGCAGAGACATGTTTAAACATAAATGAGTAGGTTGAGGCTATCAACTAAACACAGGTAAAACAAAGGCTGCATTCCGTTTTCATTTCTTTCTTGTGTTTGCATAGTCCTAATCAAGTTTGTGTGGTTCACTGCTAACCTTTGTTATTTACATAAAAAAGAACACGAACTTAAACTTACTACGCTTTTCACAGGTTAAAATTTATCTTTCGGATAAACTGTTACTGTGCTAACCAAACACTGCCTCTTGGTTTGTGAATGTGCAGGTACGGCCATGGAGATAGCGGAGGGATTTCCAAAAGCTAGGATGACCAAAGGATTTCAAGGGATCTTGAGTCCCTTGCTTTTATTTTGGAACACACTTGGTTTGATGGCTATGGCTTTTGCTTTTGTTGTTTTGTTTTAGATACTCTTAGGAGGATAGTCTTAGTGTGATAGCTTTCCTGTTTCGTGCCGCCAGTTTTTGTGTATAGGCAGCTTTCAGCTTCTCTTGTTTTTGGTTGCTGAATGTTGTGGGACTACTGCTAATCTATGTGAGCAGTTGTGCTCTTTTATTGTACAGTTTTTCTTTTTTTTTTTTTGCCAGGCTAATATTCATTCTAATGGGAGTCTCTGGTAGCTTCAGCTTGAGACTAACAATGGCATATCGGTTGTGTGGTTAATAAAAATCCACTTTCCAAGAAAAAAGCTAGATGAGCTGATTGCGCTGGTAGGCTCGGTGCAAGTGTCAAACTGATGGGGCTAAAACAGGAATTTCAAGCAGGTGACACTTGTGGCTTGGTTGTGAACTGCCCACGGGGTTGATACTTTGAGGGATTATTGGATGCTGCTGATTATCAACAAAAACTGATGGGGAAAATCTTTGGAATTGCTGTCATGTTGCGGAGAGATGCTTAGGCTGATGCTTCATTCGTTTATGGGTGGGAGGATTTGTAATACCTTGTACTCTCGTTAGACACAAATAAGATTTTATTGATCAAATGAATGATTGTTTGTGTAAAGCCCGACCTTGTGTTATTTTTTCTACATGTCATTCACATGCATTGGAAAGCATGTTGGCATCTTCAATTGCCCTAAAAAGTTAGATAAATGACGATATTGCCTTTAGGGGTACTGATAAGTCAATTATGCCTCAGACTAGTTCAAATAGGAATTTTAAGGTGAAATTGAGAATTTCACAGTCCAGGGATTTCTTAGAATAGTGATTCGGAGTCCGAGGTTCAGTTTGGGATTAATTAGGAAAATTGACCGATTAGGGACAAAACGGTCATTTTTCAATTTCAGGAAAAAATGGAGATTTTTAATAAAGATTTTGATTTTTATGACCAAGAATAATTATATGAAATACAATATGATTATTGGAACATAAAATAAAGTTTAGCAGTGAAAAAGTGCAATTCTCGGTGTTTTTAGGACACAAGGGTAAAATAGTAATTTTGTCACTAAAGGTCAAAATGGGAATTTTTAAAGGGGATTTTGGCCCCATTTGATGTATTTGATTACTTAGACTAATTAAAACATAATTTGAGGTTGAAAAGTGGAAAGGAAATGCAATTTCGGTACATTTTGGAGAATATGGGTAAAATGGTAATTTTACCATCGGAGGATCAAATTTAATTTTTCGAGAGAATTTAGATCAAATTTGACAAATTGGAGTGTGGTATGAGTTTGAGGACTGAAAAATATGCCTTGTGGTTATTTTTCAATTTTTGAGGTAAAAATGTAATTTTACACTTTTTCGGGGGTAAAAGTGTAATTTCACAAAATTACACTATAAAAATCATTGGAATTTTTTCTAGAAGCTCCTGGAAAAATCAGGGGATAAGGGCTGAAATTTAGCTGAAAGAAAGTCAAAAAGAAAATAAAAAAATAATAAAATAAGGAATAGTAAATTAACATGTGCAAATATTGAATATTTAATTAATTAAGTAATATAAAGCCATGAAAATTCAGCCAAATAACCCCAAATAGGTTGGCCATCAAAGGAGAAAAAGAAAGAAGAAGAACCAAGAACCCTAAGCTGATTTTTCAAGGGGGAAGTGCAAAGATTCAAGTGTCCAAGCAATTAAAAGGTAAAATTCATTAATTTTCTATGTGATTTCCATTACCCATCCATTCTTTTTTTATTTCCATGCAAAATTAACATATGGGTATGATGATCCCTTGCTGAACCAACATCCTTAGGTGGGTTTTGATTCATTTTGTAGGTAGATTTTATGGTGATTTAATGTTATTAAGTGGATAGAAATGGAAAGTAACAAAAACTAGTGAGAAAAATGATTTTTCTCCATTGACACCCTTAATACCGAAATTTCCAAGAGAGAAATGGCTGCTGAAAATGATGAGATTTCATGGAAATTAAATGAATTATGATGAATTAAGGGTGTAGAAAAATTATGGGAATTTTTAGAGCAAAAATCGAAATTTTTACCCATTAGGGGTATTTTCGTAATTTCCGTCCGAGACCGGAAATTTGTACCACATTCAGTGGCATTAAATCAATTTGGGTATAATTAAGGCATAGAAATTGAAAGAACTCGATTCGGACTTAAATCGGAGGTTTTAACGAATTAAATCGCGTCCCGTGCATATTAGGCCGAATATCGCATTTCAAAGGTTATTCGGACAATTTTTGTATCACATTTCATGCATTCATATAGAATTTAGAGCCTGGAATCAATTTTGATAAATTGGCATCAATCATTGAAATTCTTGCCACGTGTGTCGTATAGGTGGTGAATCGTCTGACAAAGGTAAACAAATCACGTCGGACCAGCAAGACTAGGAGTATATCTGACTTCTAAAAACAGTGAGTGGATAAACTATCTTCCTCAAGATCTAGATTGATTTTATCTATTTTTGTATCTTTAAAGAATTGAACTTTTGTAAATGGTTTATAAATTGAAAAACTGATTTTTTAACACTAAGTGTATGGAGACGGGTTTTTAACAAATGTTATGTGTTTAAATTAATGTTTATGGCTTATGAATCTTGGGATGCATGATGGCTGGAATTATTTTGTATGAAATGTGTAAATTGCTTTCTTTGTCTAACAGGCTGGGTAATGTTTTAATTGCCATGTCATGCTGTCAAAATTTTTATTTATTAATTGGTGGGTCATTTAGTCGCTGCAGTGGCGGGTTTCCGTGGACCAGCCTATTGGAGGGGCACGGTAACTCAGCTTCATTTTACCTCGGTATGAGAGGCGAGGAGGGTAACTCTTGAGGTAAAGATCGAGTTCACTTCACGCCGAACCACCACGTGAAGTTGAACTTAGCCAACGCCAAGGAACGACAGTTTTCTAAACGAAAAACGTGTTTTATTTGTACATGGTTTTTAACAGCCTTGGCGGGCTCGATTGGACACTCTGATCAAGTGTCCGCAAGTATGAGATTTGGCTAAGCCTAGTTTTTAAGAAAACAATCACAAGCCTTAGTATTTTGATGTATCAATATTTGTTTTGTATGAATGTACTAAAATGATGTTATGAACTATCTTATGGTATCATATTTTTAGATTGTCTCAATTTACTCGACTTTAGATGTCGGGGATGGTATTTATTTACTCATTGAGTTGTCAAACTCACCACCTCAATTTTCCTCTTTCAGGCTCACAGACATCTGTAGATATCAGCATTTTGTCGAGGAGACAATCGGAGTGATGACCTTGGTTACCAAAGGTTTACTCCTATTTTCATGTTTTTCTCTGTTGTGGGCACACTTAGCATTGTAAATTAAATTTTATACTTCAGTTATTTGTATTACTATATGTAATAGTATATTTTGTTTTTACGCTGTAAAAATTATATCCGGATATCTATATAAAAATTGTTTTATAAGAAAATATTTTATTTTATGAAATATTATTATTTTATTCCATTAAATGAAATTTTACACAAATTTCATGTTTTAGATATCCGATTTTAATTCCGACTTCAATTTATGAAATCTTTACGCGTAAGTAACATTTTTTCCAAATTTCAAAATTTTTGACGAAAAATGACTGAAACGCCCCTGTGTAGTAATTTTCGTCTTTTTCCCTGTTTTGGTCCGAAAATGGACAAGATGATTTAAAGTATGGAATAAATAAATAGAAACTCACAGGGGAAAGACTGGTACGAGAGCCTTGCGAGGTTTAGATATGATACTCGTGGGATGAGTGCATATTGGGACATCGCGACGGTTGTCACGGACTCGAGGGTGGTTCCGGGTCGTGACAATTTGATGCGAATTAACGTGCTAAGGAACGCTTAAGAATAAAATGTATCGCACGCGTAGAACTCACAATTAAATAATAATATTTTTGTTGGAGACAAATTAGTGAGTTAAAGGATGATTCGGAGGTAAACCGACACATAATAATGTGTTTCGGGTCCAAAGAAGGCAAGTAAAAATTTTTGAAATAAAATAATATTTTATTCGATAAAATAATATTAAAATATTAATATTTAATATGTTGTCGAAATTAGTCATCAAAAACGGAATATGACTAATTTAAGTGGGGGAGAAGAAGTAAGAATGAATTTTTGGAAGAAAATACCGTAAGTGAGACTGCGCGATTTTTATTAAATCGATTTAACACGGTAAGTAAATATTTAAATATTATGGTGACATCGCGTTGGAATGCGATCTCAATATTTTGATTATATATATGTGAAGGAAGAAGAATAGAAGGAAATTGAAATTTAATAAGTGCGGATAGGAATTAAAAATATTTGACTTAATTTTTGGAGAGCAAAGTGTTGAAGAACTTAGAAATTTTTGTACATGTTTGAGTATTTTGGCCATATCCCAAGCTACAGACCTCCAATTACAGAAATTTTTGGACCATTGGAAAGCTAAGAGACAGAGCTACAACTCTGATAAGATCACTTCACCCAGTTCTATCTCTACAATAGAGAAAATTTTGTTGGAAAGTGACGAGGTGTCATATGTCGGGAGTGAAAATTTCAAAGATTGACAATTAAATTTTTGGAGTCTCTTAGTATACTTTTAAGCCTAATTAAATCCTAAGTTAATTAAAGGCTTAAATGAATATCTTGAATGTCATGTCCTGGAACTCCCCGTTGGGCCCGTGACAACTGCCGTGACATCTCGATAGGCATTCATACCCAGAATACTGACCGAAACGTCGCAAGGCTTTCGTACCAGTTTTCTTACCTCCCCTGTGAGTAGTCATTACCAAACATCATATTTTAAAAGATTTGAAATTTTTTTTTCAATTCAAAACAATAAAAAGTGATTTTAACCTCACAGGGGTATTTTGGTCATTTACCCTCAAAAATTTCGAGACAGGCGAAAAATGCAACGTGTGGGTGGAAACCGCATATTTTGTAACCATAAATAAATTTATAAGTCTAAAATATTTATTTGAAGTAAAATTGTAACTATTTGAATGTATATAAAAACATTCAATAAAATATTCTAATTTCTTATAAAACAATATTTTCAGAAATATCTAAAAAAAATTTTTACAACGTAAAAACAAAGTAAATTCACATATACTATCATACCATGAACTAGGGTATGAACTTTAAATTTCAGTGACACGTGGGCCCCCAACTGACCAAGAAGGTGTAGTGCTATGAACCCTTACTTTCTTGAATGCAACTCCGAGATTAATTCTCGTCTTAATCAGCTATCAACAAATTGTCTTGAGCTTGAAAAAAAATGTATAGAAAGAGGGGTGAGATTATAAAATCCCAGTGAGTAAACAAATACCAACTAAATTATCTAAAGTCGAGTAAAAGGAGACAAAATTTCAAATTTCTTTCTTTGTACTACCACTCGTCTTATCTCAACTCATTTCAATTGAGTAGAGACAAATAAAATGTTCTATCGAGCAAAATAGAATTATTTTACTCGATTAAATTAATATTTAGTATGGCTTATGTATTTCTCAAAATCTCAACTTGGCTCTTGCCAAAAATCATTCTCAGGGATACCCCTGCAGAGGCATTTGATTGAGACCACCAAGGCTATTCAGTGTTATATACACATGAATATAATTTTATATCTAAAAATAGTATCTAACCATACCTTGGCGTTGGCTGAGTCTCACTTTCATGGGGTGGTAAGGCGTGAAGTGGACTCAAACCCCTCCCTAGGAGATACCCTACGCGCCTCTCCCACAAAGGTAAAATAAATCAATCGGGTTTACCATGCCCCTCTAATAGGCTGGACCACGGAAACCCGCCACTGCAGTGTAGATCAGCCCCATCATAATCATAAAATAATATCAACCGCATGACATGACTACACGATATTCCTTCGCCTATTAAGGCGAGTCAAGCAATTTATAGATTTAACAGATTATAAAACCAGCCATTCATGTGAAGGTTACCATAAGCCATTCAAATTAAAAATACAATTTAATTCACAACATATAACCGTCTTCGATTACTCTATTTTAGAACCATTATTCAATTTTTCAAAAATTTTATAAAATCATTTTATGAAGTCACTTTCTCCTATAAAATACAATAATTTTCCATTTAACCATTTTTCATAAAATCACAGAGTTTAATAAATCTACTATAGATAATTAAGACGATATAAGAGTACTCACTGTACTAGGAGTAGATATACTCCTATTCTCGGTCATCGGGTGTAGTCTTTTACTCGTATCAGATAGCTCACCACTTATCCACAATACATAACACAAAAATTCAATAATTTGTGTCAAATCATTATAAATTATTTCAGGCTCTTATCCATGCGTATGCACTAGATAAGGTTTGAAATGTCTGGACAATCGCTTAATTGCAATGTCCGACCTAACTCGCCTATACACGGTGTAAATTCCTAAAATCTCCAATTCAACTCCAATTCCATCCATTTCAATTTCAATTATCCAATTATATCCACAATACCTCAATGATTGTGAATTTGGTCCAATTTATCAGTCCGGACTATAATTTACGCTTTTACCCCTAGTGGGTAAAAATTTCAATTTTTGCACCGAAAATTCCCATTAAGTTTCCAACCTCATAATTCATCATTTTTCCATCCAATTCTCTTAAAATAAAGTCAACTTCATCCTCACACACAATTGGCTAGATTCGACCTAGAGAAATTCATGGAGAAAATGAATATTTTTCTTGTTGTTTTACTCATAAACATGCTAAACTAACACTAAACACTAACATAGTTCAAAACCAAATAATCTAACAACTTTCTCTCTCTAAACCCATATGATCAGATTTGAATCCATTATCAAAACACATAATTTAACCATGGAAAATGAGGAGTGCATGGACATGATAGATCTTAAGCTAAGCTTGAAAAATCATATCTTTAAACACTTGAATCTTTGTAAAATCACACTTTTTCTTTGATTTTCTTCCACCTAGGGTTTTATTTTTTGTTTCTCTCTCTTCCTTGCTGGTTTGGACGAATTTTAGGGGAAGAAAGCTGAAAATTTGGCCTTTTTATCATTTAAATAAAATAATAATATTTTATTATACTTTTTAATTTTTTATTAATTTATTTTTATTTTTTTCTTTCTTTGACTTTTATCCACCATCCATTCTTCACTTATCCACTCATTGTAAAAAGTTTCTATACTCTTCAAAAAAAATCTTGGTTGAGTAATTTTCAAAAATTACACTTTTACCCCCAAAAAGTCAAAAATTATATTTTTACCCCAAAAATTAAAAATTCACCATAATGCATAATTTTCACTCCTCATACTCACATCACACTTCAAATAATTAAATTTGATCAAAACCCTTTCGAAAATTCAATTTTCGGTTCCGGGTGGCAAAATTACTATTTTACCCCTATACTCCAAAAATACCAAAAATTCATATTTTTCACTGCTAAATCTTCCAATTGTACTTCAATACTCATATCATACTCAAATATGTCAAATGAGGCTAAAAAAATATTTTCTAAAAATTCTCATTTTGTCCTCAAATTGCAAAATGACCATTTTGCCCCTAACCGGTTAATTTTTCGAATTGACTCCAAATCAGACCTCGAACTCCGAATTACCATTTTGAGTCATCCTTGGATTGTGAAATTCTCAATTTCATCTTTAAGATCTCTATTTTATCTTGTTCAAGGTTTAATCGACTTAACTGCACTTCTAAGGGCAATATTGTCTTTTGTCAATTTCTCGGACTTCCTCAATATACAAACATTCTATCAAGCCTGTGAATGTCATCATAATTATTTTACAAAGCAGGGTTTGACATAGAAGGTGAAATGGATGATAAAATAATGAAATAAAGAGGTTGAAAAGTTAAATAAATTTTATGTGCATAAGTGGTATGGCATGACATGGAATAAAGGATGGAAATGAAATGGAATGAGTGGGGGCCAGCTATGCAAGGTAGAAAATGAGACAAAGGAATAAGACAAAATGGAAAGGTGCTTGGTCAAAGAAGCAAACAAAAGAATATAAACAAAGAAAATAAAATGAAGTGAATGAGATGTGGAGGGGCCGGTTACTAGTCAAGTAACCAAGGGATAGTCAAAACAAAGACAAATGAAGGGAGAAATAAAAGAAGTGGGGGGCCGACCATACAAAGAAATAAATGAGGGAAAAGTTAATAAAAATAAAAGCAAACAAGGAACAATGTAGAAAAAGGAAATGAATGACTGGTCAAGGGAAAATAAAAATGAAAGAAGAAAGAAATAAATGCAAAGAAGAAAAAGAGATAAAGGAAGCATGTAGAAGAGAAAAGAGAAGTCTAGAAGGTCGGCTAAGAAAGAGATGAAAAGAAAAAAATAAAAGAAAGAAAGACAAACAAATAAGAAGAAGAACCCGTGGGAGAGGAAGAAAGAAAATGAAGAAACCGAGGGGAAGGCAGCCGAGAAAAGGAAAAGAAAAGGGAGAGAAAATTTGATGCTTTGAAGGAGGTTTTGCTGCAAGTATTTTGTGGTTGGATGGCTGAAAAATTCTGAAAATATTAAGGTGAGAAAACTGATTTTTTGGTTACTGATTTGGTGTTAGAAATTGAGTTAAAAAGTGCAGAATTTGTTGTGGAAATTGTGTTGCTTTGTGGCTGATTTTGGAGGTTTATTGGTTGAACATTTAAATTGAAAATTTACAGGATTTTGGGGTTGAAAGGGGACATCTTGGCTGCTAGAAATTGAGCTAAGAAAGTGCAGCAAATGGAGTGGAGAGTTGAGAGAAAATGGAAGGAAAAGGGAAGGAAAATGGAGGAGGGAGTATGGCCACGGTGGTGCATGGAGGAGGCCACGGTGGAGGGGAAAGGTTTGGCTGGAGGAAGAAGAAAGGAAGAGGATAGAGACGTGAAAAAGAAAAAGAAAGGAAAAAAAACAAGAAAAGGAATGGAAAAAAATGAATGAAAAAATGAAAAATGAAATGAAAATGGATAAAAAAGAATGGAATAAAATTGGGCATGGCCCAAGAAAAGAATAAAATGGGCCAAGTGGAAAATAAATTGGGCAAGGCCCAATAAGGAAAAATTGAATGGGCTTGGCCCAATAGAAAAATTGGAGAAGCCCATGGAAGGGGGCCCAAAGATCAAGAAGAAATGGACAAGGTCCAATGGAAAGTCGTCACGGAAGCGTGTCGGACGAAATAGGCGATCAACAACTAAGAATAAATATATACACGTACGAAAATAGCGATGTAAAATCTCGCTATTTCGATATGAGTAGGGGGTGTCGATTTTAAAATATTCCTAATTATATATGTATGTCTATGTATGAATTAATTTATGTATAAATTGTTTGAGGTTTGAATCGATGCTAATTTATGAAATTGTGAGTGCAAATTATTTATAAAAATTGTTCAAAATATATATGTATAAAGTATACATAAAGTATTTTGAAAAATGGGAAACAAGCTTTTTAACTCGATTTAGTCTCAAAATTGTGCCTTATATAATTGTGTGATGTGCATATGTGATTTAGAGATTTAAATTCTCTACGTATGGTATTTTACGAATCATGCATTAAATTTTATTTTGTGAATATATGATGAATTTTTATGACTTTTATATCGAATATTTAAGAATAAATTAGAATGGGACTTTAAGGGCATAAATGATTTTTAAAACAATTTTTATAAACAAAATGAGATTTCTAATTTGTTTTGAATTGAATGGCTTATGGCATATATTTGCATGAATGGCTGGTTTTATGACTTGTTGAATATATGAATTATTTAATTTGCCTTGATAGGCGGGATAAAAATACGATTGCCATATCATGCTGTTAAGTTTTTATAAATTGGTGGGTTAGTCACTGCAGTGATGGAGGTTTCCGTGGACCGCCTTTAGGAGGAGCACGGTAAACTTGTTTGTTTCATACCTCGGTAGTAGAGGCGCGGAGGGTTTCTCTTGAGGTATGGTTAGAGTTCCCTTCGGCCGACCCATCACGGGAAGGTGAACTCCGCTAACGCCAAGGAACGACTGTGGTTTCTAAACAGAAAAATATGTTTTATGAGTACATAAAATTTTTAACAACTTTGGCGGATTCAGTTGAGTGCCCTAGCGCAAGGTACCATCGAATATGAGGTTTTGGCACAAGCCAAGTTTTTATAAAGTCATAAGCCTTATTGATTAATTTTGATAAAAATGTAATCATTTTACATGGATTGAAATGAGTTTTAATATTACGAATTATATTTCTATGTATTGTGAGAATAGAATTAAAGGAAATTTTTGCAACTTCCTTATTTGTTTTCTATGAAATGGATTTGAAATTCCTCCCGGAAAGGCGATCTATAATTTGTATATAATTTTGAATAACATTTGGTTTCACGGGAGCTGGCTCGATTTTATCGATTTGATACGAAAAATGGTTGTAAGGCACAAAATCCCTGTTTGAAATAAATTACTTTTATGATTCTATGTTTTATATTCAACCGATCTGCCGTATGCTTGTTTCCTATCTACTTCCTATTCACTGAATCGATGATATTCATTGAATCGGTGATATTCACTGAGTCTATGAGACTCACACTCTATTTTATTTTTCTTTTTGCAGACAGGGATCGTTTTAGTGTGAAGTCATCGACGCGTTCGCGTGTGATCTACTGTGAATAGGTAAAGGCATCTCCTAGCACATTATTTTGAGTCACTTCGCTGTGTCCTGTACCTGTTATGTTAGAAGTCAAGTTGTAGTATTCTACTTATTAAGTTGTAAATAAAATTTAAATTTGTATATAAGCATTAGTTTGAAAATTATAGATTTTGACGTATTTATAATTGTGGATAAATAAGGAAAAAGTTATTATTGATTTTTATATTTATAAATTAATTTGATATATGAAATTATAAATATTATATGATTATTGAATGTGGTGAATCATTAAGTAATTTTGGTCAGGCTTGTTCAGGATTTGACGGGTCTTTCCCGAAAGTTTCGGACGTCGGCATCGACCGGGGAGCGGTCATTGCAGATTTCCCATTTTATGACATTCTGTGGTGGAGGTAATTTGTGGCGTGATATGTTCATCGAGAAGGGCGAAAGTAATGTTTTGATGTTACCAATGCTTTACATGTGGCTGCCGGTGTCGGATTTGGTGTTCTACTTTATGTTATTTGGCCTATGTTTATTGCTGACATTGTTTCTTGTGTGATTGATGGTGCCATTTGCTCTACCCTTTTGAGGATTGGCCTGCGTTTGACTGCTGACACGGGCGTTGAAGGTAGGCTGATTTATTACCTGAGTGGATGGGGGTGAGTTTTGGAATCAGGGCAGCTGCTGGGGGGGCGTTTGCAGTGAAATCTTGCTGTTTTATAAAACAGCAAAGGAACTTTTGTGAACTGAAATGAGGGTCCTCTGTTGATATTTGTAAAGGGTGATAGGGCTCTTGAATCTTGTACATTGCAAATGCTTTAAGAGGGCTATGGTTTTGATATTTCTTATCCTCATTTTTGTATATATGTTATGTAGGAAACCAAGACATGGGAAATTAAACTTTAATTTCTCTGTACACACCATGCAGACTTTTATTTTGTGAAAGTTTCAACTGATTTACTGTTTATCAAATATGATGCAACAACGTAAATGCTTCTGCTTGATGTCGAGGAAACTTTAGAAGAATATATTTGACTTATTTGAGTCCTACAAGAGTGTGTGCTTTAGAGATCTTACTATTTTGGAGCTGTCCCAATGTAAGAGATTGAAACACATTTTCACATACGCCCATAATTGTAATATGATTGGTAATTATTGGAGGAAGACATTATCTATCCAGGGCTATCACCTCAAAGACCAAGTATAAAGGAAAAAGCTACCTGATAAAAGTTGGAAGGAAAATCAACTATAAAAGGGTAAAAGGCTTTGGCCTCCATTTTTGATATAATCTTTTAATTTTAATTTAATTTTAACAATATAGATATATTTTCACTGCTTTGTTAATTAATTAACAATCTTCCATACTTCTTCCATGAGCCCATGTCTTCCAATCACTCTTTATACAACAAAGGAAAGCGATTTTGATTAGTTAAAATTTATATTTCAGTTTCTCTGAAATAATTAACTATATATCCTAGCATTAATTGCAATATATTACTTTGCTGAGCAACCAGTTTAACAACAAGAGATCAAAGGATGAGTTGATGATATATGGATCTAAACGCAAAAGTCCCCATCAAGTTGGCTAACAATCAATTGACCAAGTAATATCAATGCCCTTGTTTTCTTAAAGGAAGTGTGAAATGAAATTAATTTGATTGTTTATTTATTTATTTTTTTGAAAGGCAGCTTTCTATTGAAAAAAAATGATCCGTATATGGGCTTGAAGTAAACAAAAATTTTCAAGCCGTAAAACAAGAATGAGAGGAAACTTCCGTTTCCAAGAACAGGAAGTTCAACAAATTAGATACCTTCAACACAGTGATTTAAACCTTCCTGTACACAACGTGAGAGTAATCAATTTTCATGGCAACAAATCAATCGTGACTCAGTTGACCCCCAACAAAAAAGCAAACACAGAAGCAAGTGATCGCAGCAGCTTTATCCCAAAGATCTGAACGTTAAAGCAAGTAAGAAAGTCGAAAAAACTAAAGGCAGAGAGAGGGGAACACAACAGAACATTCAAAAGCTTTTCAGAACAATCAATGCAGGTCTTCAGCAGGACCTGCATCAGTAAGAACATCACTACAGATCAGAGAAGGTTATTTGGACGTTGCAGACCTTCTTTAGCAAGTGTGCCAGCAGCTTCATTCGCAGACCTAAGAACATGTTTAATCTCCCACTCTTTGATCTTGCTTAGAATTTTGCAGGTTTGGATAGCCAAATGCCTCATTCGCCATCTACTTTCATCGGGGACGGTGATCCATTTAACAACATTGCTGCTGTCACATTCAAAGAAAAAGGGGTATGTTTCATTCCATCTAGACGCAGCGAAAATGAGAGTTGCTTCTCTTACTACCGGCAGTTCGGCCTTGTTGGAATCACAAATGTCAATAGCTTTAGAGAAGAAAGCAAAAGTGTCATCTAGTTGATTTCTTAGAATGCCTTCAATGCCCGATTCACTGGGGCTGCCTTTGGATGTTCCATCCGTATTAAACTTAAGACTACCGCTAGGCGGACTAGACGAATGGTCAGCTTTCCAGGCCTTTTTAGTTTCCTTAGAAATCAAACCTTCATTTGGGCGTCTAGCCATGCAACTAATAGAGATTTTTAGATTGGGCCATTTGGCATTCATCCACCAAGCAACCCTTACCTTAATCAGCTCCAAAATTTGTTCACCATCCCACTCTTTGTTCTTGAAGAACACCTTATTAAGATTACCCAAATGATGACATACCATGCCATTTTCCATATCAGATTATTATGAGTACAAGAAGCATAATCGAACCAAGCAAGAAAACATACCAAGGGTTCATGATGCATCAACCATTGAACATTCTATAAAGCTCCCCACTGCTGCCAAAAAATCCAAGATTTTTCACTGGTGATAAAAGGATGGTTCACAGTCTCAGATTCTTGTTTGCAAAGAAGGTACGTAATGACATCAGCACTAAAAATACCTCTCTTTGCCAGTACATCTTTGACTGCAAAGCGACCATAAAGCAACTATCAGTAGAAAATTTCAATTTTAAAAGAGGCTAGTGACACATCGAGTTAGCGTGAAAATAAATACTAGCACTTGATTGAGCCTTTTAAAGTTATAACCAAGTTTCAAATGCAGAAACTTAAACTTAAGTTGAGAGAAGAAATCTGTAATGTTATTCGATGATTTTAAAAACTAGGCTTAAGGGTCCTATTTATAGTGTTATAGGCCCAAGTCCTAATAAAACTTTACTTTTGATTGTCTAGTACAACTAGAGTAGTTAACAAAAAATTTAAATAAAATAAATATTTTATTCCTAATTAGAATATGAATGTTTTAAAGTTCTAATACAAGTAAATTAAATAGAAGGGAAATTCTATTATACCTATAATTCCTATATAGAACTCCTAACTAAACAAGGAAAATATTAAAATTATGAATATGCCCATTTATAATCTGTGGGTTTTTGTTTTGGCTTCTGATGCTCAGCTTGCTCTAAAAAATTATCTGCTAAATGTTCTACATCAATCCCCTCCACTTGAGAAAAACTCATCCTCCAGTCAACTTCTATATCTTGATACAAGGGTTCATTTGATTGAATGAAATGGGTAAATGTCCACCGCATTTAATGTTTTGGAAATTCCCATTGTGTTTGGCATGTAATGACCCATCCCCGGTCGCTACCAGCGTCCGAGACCTTCGAGAGATCCCACCAAGTCCTAAACAAGTCTTTATAAATTTTTTTCGAGACATTTATCAAATATGCTAACACGTACATAAATGATTAATAATAACAATAATGCCCTATTGGTATTCCATTTCCAGTAATAGCAATTATATTTAAAATACAAAGTTTTCAACAATGCATAATTAGGAATTGACAATGCTAATAAGATATAGAAATTCCATGTGACTGAACTCTAGACAGCGGAGCGACTCAAAGCGGGCTAAGAGATGCCTTTACCTATCCGCAGGAAACCGAGCACGCTGATGATTACACGCTAGGCCGATCCCTGTCTGCAAAAGAAAAAATAAGAGGGGTGTGAGTTTCACAGACTCAGTGATCATCGACTCAGCGAGTAGGGCGTAGATGGGAAACAAGCAATTAGCTGATCATTTGAATAGTAAATCACAAGATTATCGAAATTCAATTTAATTGAAAAGGAGGTTCGTGCCTTATAAAAATGATGCAGTAAAATCATCATGCAGCATTTAATTTTGACAAAACAATGCCGAAATCAAGTGTAATAATTCAGGGTGAAATCACAGAAAATTCGACTTATCGTCAAAATACAAATGATAAGATAAATGTATGCATGCTCCCAAAACATGTAGCTTGTAAACAAATCAAATTATAAACCACGCAATCACTTCATGATCAATAAATAAGCACTGAAAGCTTGTTTAAATAAAAGGAGCTGCAGAGAAAATCTTAAGTCTTCACCATGCATAAAAGTACGCGTCGAAAAATTCACAATGCTCTTGAGTAGAAAAACATAATATCAACACATGGACCCACTTCCACGTAATAACATTCGGAAGCATCGCTTCCACCAGATTCCCTCATAATGCCATGGCAATCTCAACGATGTTGGTTGACATCAGAGATATCAAGCGATCGCAACTGCGTATATCATCTGTGGCATTGCCACGTATATCATAGACCATGGCCCCAGCCATGTCTAATAGCCTGTCGGTGACTTGAAAATTTCTCTAGCTAGAGCTCACTCGTGCACGAGGGTCACACTTAATCGATGTGGCATCTGCCCTACTCTCGACGCTTTCAGTTTATCAAAAACAGAATGTTTTTCGAATCCATAACAAGCTTCTCAAGTCTATTTTCTTAAATCATTTAAAACCAAAATTTTGATAAACCGATATATTGATTTTTCACATCTATTGTCTTGGAATAAGCATTTATAAAAATTTTAGAATAAAATTGGCTTTCAAAAGCTACAAAAAAATCATTTAACAAATGCACTTACTATGTATGTCACCCAAAAATGTAAGGCACGGATTTTTGATAAAAGACAGTGTGAAAGGCCTGTTTCCCAATTTTCAAAATACTTTACATATAACTATACATAAATATTCAAAACAATTTCTAAAAATAACTTACATCCACAATTTCTAAAATTCTACCAACGATGCTTTCCACAATTATGCGCATTCGATAATCATGCGTAAATATATATGTGTAGATAATATGAAAATTTTAAAATTGATATCCCCTACTCACCTTGTAATAGCGGGATGTTACGTCGTTATTAATTTCAAAGGCATATCTTACTCTTCTTTCCTACTGGTTGTTCGCTATGTCCTTCAGTCTTTCTTTCTCCTCTATTTGGCTTTGCTCCCTCTCTCTCTTTGGCTTCTCTTTTCGCCCCCACTGGTGGTAGCACCTTCCTCTTCTTTTTTCACTCATAACCGGCCACACTTTTCTTCCTTCCTTTCTCACCGCTAATAGCCTCCAACTCAGTTCCTCTCTTAATCAATTTTTCCTCCAAAATTTCCAGCAACAACTCTTACTTTTCTACCTCAAACTCAGCTCATCTTCTAACCTTAAAATTCGGTAGCTTTCCAGCCCCCAAACCAGCAGCAAAAACCACAAATTTCTAGCAACAAAACCCACAAAGTTCCTGCAACAAAAACCACAAATTTCCAGTAGCTAACCTCAAAAGTTTCAATAGCAAAATCAGCTCCTATCCTCATTTAAAAGAGCAAAAAAATAAGCTTTCTATCCCTCTTCAAACTTGCTAAATTTTCAACTTCCTTTCCTTTTTCTTTCTCTTCTTTTCCCATAACTGTTTCTCTTCTTCTTTTATCTTTTATTTTTTCTTTCTTTTTCTTCTTTAGCTTTCCCTTTTCTCTTACTCACAGCCGACCCTTTTGCTTTTCTTTTTCAGCTCTCTTTCTTCTTTCCTTGTCTTATCTCATCCATTCCTTTTATTTCACTTGTCCTCTTCTCCATTTCTTGTGCATATCCGGCCCCTACCCTCTTCTCTTTCTTTTTCTTCTTTTAAAACCTTCATTCAAGTCTCATTTCACCACGTGGGCAGCTGCCCATTTGGTCTTATTTTATTTGATTATATATATATATATTATTGTTTTAAAGGGTGTTACATGGCAAATCCCCAATATATGTATTGTCATTGATCTTCTTCAAAATTCGGTATGGTCCATACTTCTTAGGTTGCAACTTACTATAAGTTCCCACTGGAAACCTTTCTTTTTGTAGAAATACCATCACTTGATCTCCTCCTTCAAAAATCTATTTCCTGTGATGCTGATCTGTAGCTTTCTTATACTTGGCATTAGCTTGCTTTAATTTCTATTTCACCTATAATTGTACATCTTGCCATTGATTAGCCATATTTTCTATAGCTACAGTAAATCTAGAAACTTTAGGCAGCTTGATCAAGTTAAGAGCATGTTGTGGCGACTTTGTATACACAATAAAAAATAAAGATTTTCTTGTGGCACTATGAACAACACTATTACAAGCAAACTTTGCTTGTGCCGATGCAAAGTCCCACTACTTTAGTCTATCACCACACATCATTCAACTACCATCCTTCTTTGGGGTTAGTAAGACAGGAACTACACATGGACTCATGCTCTCCTGGATATGTCCTTTGTGTAGTAATACCTCCACTTTCTCCATGAGAATCTTACTCTCCTTTGGGATTATCTTGTAATGAGGCAAGTTTAGAAAACTAGCATTAGGAATCAAGTTAATATGGTGCTAAATATCTCTCATGGGTGGTAAACCATCAAATAAATCTTTGGCATCACCTTATTGAATTCTGCTAATAACGGTTTGACTACTTTTAGATGCTTTACTATTTTTTAAACTTTTTCAATTAACAACACTTATTTCACAAGTATAGCATGCACCTCTTTTGACTCCTTGAAAGTAGTCTCTATATCATTCCCTAAATGAGTAAAGATAAAGAAAGTCCACCATTCCACTTTAGAAGCTTTGGTTTTGGCACTTTTTTTCATTGGCAATAAAGTAAACTTTATACCTTCATTCTCCTATCTGTAGGTGTTTTCTATTCCATCATGCTACGCTGTGACATCAAATTGCCAAGGTCTACCAAATAATGGTGACAAGCATCCATATCCACAATATCAAATATACTTCGTCCTTCTATTTACGAAGAGAAAAAGGTACCTTACATCGTTTTGTTACATGAATCTTCTTTGCTACCTTAATCCAGCTAATAGTGTATGGATTGGGGTGTTTTTCAACTTTAAAATCCAAACTTTCCACAACATCCTTGCCAATAATATTCTCATAACTACCACTATCAATAATCACATCAAATAAATGGTTAGTGATAGTGAACCTAGTTTGACATAATTGATGCCATTGAGTATTATCCTCCTATTTTGGAGACAACATTATTCTTCTAACCTTATCATTCTAGCCATCGTCATCATCCTCATACTCATCATTATCCTCATGCGGACCACAATAAATCTCATCATCCTCTTCTTCTCATTCCACCGCATGGACTGCTTTTCTGAATAATCACTAGATTTGTGACCTGATTGATTGCATTTAAAACACTTTCTTGGGATTAGTTTAGCATAGGGATTTATAGCTTTAGGCCCTTCCTTTGTATCTATCACTTTCTGCTTTTCAACTGCTTTCTCTTCCTTGTACTCGTCATTGTATGCAAAGTTATCATGAACTGATTTATTTTTGTCGTTGGATGCTCAATAATTATCCCCATTGTAACTCTTGCAAGAATAATCAAGTCTGTTCTTTTCTTGCAACATCAGTTCAGCCTTTAAAGCAATATTTCGTGCTTCAGATAAAGTTCACAATACGTGTACCCTTATCTTGTCTTTAATAATTGGCTTTAACCCCTCTAGATACTTGGCAACCTGTTGCCCTTTGGTCTCCCTCAGGTCATTCTTTTCTACTAGTCTCATAAATTCTATAATATACTCATGTATAGCTTTCTGACCTTGATGCCACCTCTAGTATTGCTAGAATAAAATCTATTCATAATCAGGAGGAAGAAAATCTTTCTATGATAGTTGCTTCATCCTATACTAGATTCTATTTGGTGCTTGCCCATCACGGTTCCTTCTAAACTGTAACCTTTTCACCATGCAGAAACACCACCTTTCAATCTGCAAGCAACAAGTCACATCATTGTCCTTTTAAAATCTCCATATATTCGAAAAACTTATCTATTTCTGTAATCCAATCCAAAAAATTTTCAATATTTAAACTTTCATTAAAGTAAAGAATGTCAAACCCTACTTTGTAAAATAATTATGATGACATTCATAGGCTTGATAGAATGTTTGTATCTTGAGGAAGCCCGAGAAATCGACAGAAGACAATATTGCCCCTAAAAGTGCAGTTAAGTCGATTAAACCTCGAACAAGAAAGAATCGAGATCTTAAAGATGAAATTGAGAATTTCACAATCCAAGAATGACTCAAAATGATAATTCAGAGTTCGAGGTCGGATTTGGAGTCAATCAAGAAAATTGACCGGTTATGGGCAAAATGATCATTTTGCAATTTGAAGACAAAATAAAAATTTTTAGAAAAGATTTTCTTAGCCCCATTTGACATGTTTGAGTATGATATGAGTATTGAAGTACAATTGGAAGATTTAGCAGTGAAAAATATGAGTTTTCGATATTTTTGGAGTATATAGGCAAAATGGTAATTTTGCCACTTGTAACCAAAAATTGAATTTTTTAAAGGATTTTGATCAAATTTAATTATTTGAAGTGTGATATGAGTATGAGGAGTGAAAATTATGCATTATGACAAATTTTCAATTTTTGAGGCAAAAATATAATTTTTGAGGTAAAAATGTAATTTTTGAAAAGTTCGGGGGCAAAAGTGTAATTTTAAAAAATTTGCTCCACCAAAAATTTGGATGAGTCTAGAAATTTCATGGAAGACATGGATAAGTGAAGAGGATTGAGTGGTAGAAAAAGAAAGTCAAAAAGATGGTTAGAAAAAAATAAAATAATAAAATATTCAAAAGGTAAATAAAATAATAATATTTTATTAAGCCTATTAAAAGGCTTGAAAATTCCAGAATTCTTCATGGGGAGGGTCAGCCAAAACCAGCAGGAGAGAGAGAGAAATAAGAACAAACCCTAGAGTGAGAAAATTTAAAAAAAAGTGTGATTTTTCAAGGAATCAAGTGTCTAAAGGTATGATTTTTCAAGCTTAGCTTAAGATCTATCATTTCCATGCATTTCTCCTTATTTTTCATGGTTAAATTATGTGTTTTGATGATAGATTCAAATCTGATCATATGGGTTTAGAGAGAGAAAGTTGTTGGATTAATTTAATTTTGAACTATGTTAGTGTTTAGTGTTAGTTTAGCATGTTTATGAGTAAAACAACAAGAAAAATATTCATTTTCTCCAAGAATTTCTCTAGGCCGAATCTAGCCAATGGTGTGTGAGGATGAGGTTGACTTTATTTTAAGAGAATTGGATGGAAAAATGATGAATTATAAGGCTGAAAATTAAATAGGAATTTTCAGTGCAAAAATTGAAAATTTTACCCACTAGGTGTAAAAGCGTAATTTATGGTCCAGACTGATAATTGGACCAAATTCACAATCATTGAGGTATTGTGGATATAATTGGATAATTGAAATTGAAATGGATGGAATTGGAGTTGAATTGAGGATTTTAGGAATTTATACCGTGTATAGGCGAGTTAGGTCGGACATCGCAATTAAGCGATTGCCCAGACATTTCAAACCCTATCTAGTGCATACACATGGATAAGAGCCTGAAATAATTTATAATGATTTGACACAATTTATTGAATTTTGTGTCATGGATTATGGATAGGTGGTGAACCAATTGTTTCGGGTAAGAGACTGCACCCGAGGGCGGAGGATAGGAGTATTTCTACTCTTAATACTGTGAGTAAACTTACTATCGTCTTAATTATCTAGAGTAGTTTTATTTAATTGTGTGATTTTATGAAAAATGGTTTAATTGGAAAATTATTGTGTTTTATGGGAAAAATATGATTTTATAAAATAATTTTATAAATTTTTGAAAATTGAATAATGATTTCAAAAATAGAGTAATTGGAGAGCCACATTATGATTTGTGTTGTTTATCCATGATTTTAAATTTAATGGCTTATGATACATGTGAGCATGACTGGTTGTTTTTATGATTTGAAGAATATGTGAACTGCTTTGATTTGCCTTGAATGTGTTATGCACGCCATGTCATACTATTGTGATTTTTGTTGATTGGTGGATAATTAAAGTGGGCACTGCAGTGACGGGGGTTCCGTGGGTCAGCCTATTTAGAGGGGCATGGTTCCCATTTATTGAGCTTACTTCGATTGGAGAGGCGCGTAGGATAACTCCCGAGGTAGGATTTGAGTACACTTCACGCTAGCCACCACGTGAAAGTGAGACTCAGCCAACGGTAAGGAACGACTGTGTTGTCAGAGGTAAAATATGTGTGCGTGTGTGACAATAAACAGCCTTAGCGGTCTCGGTTAGATGCTTCGGCCAGGGTATCCCCGAGAATGGATTTTTGGCATAGGCCAAGTGGTAGGAGCTTGAAAGATTGCGGGCAGAAAGCCTCCAGTTGAGGTTTCTTGGTACACCTCTTACAGAGTACTCTGATAAGCCAAGCGTTGAAAAGTGCATAAGCCATATTGAGAAATTGATTGAAATATAATTGTTTATATGGGTTGGGATGAAATTCCAAGTGGTGAAATATGTTTTACGAAGGGATATTTTCATTATCTCCTTTTACTCGACTTTAGATACTTTAGATGGTATCTGTTTACTCACTGGGATTATAAAATCTCACCCATTCTTCCTATACATTTTTCAGGCTCATGACAGTTTGTAGATAGTCGAGTAAGACGAGAACTAAGCTCGAAACTGCATTACAGAAAGTAAGAGTTCACAGTCTTACATCTTCTTGGTTAATTGGGGCCCACGTGTCATTGTAAATCGAATCTTAAATTTTGGTTATTTGTATTTCTATTCATACGATTTTACTTTACTTTCATGTGTGAAAAAATAATTTTTGATGTTTCAAAAATATATATATATTTACATTAAAATAGATTATTTTAATTAATATTTTTATTTTATTTTATTATTCAAAAAAAAGGAGTGGAAAAAAAACTGGTACAAAAGCCTTGTGAGGTCTCGAGGGGCATTCAGGGGAAGAATGTCTGTCGAGGCTTCACAGTGGTTGTCACGGGCTCGAAGGGGAGTACCGGGTCGTGACAAGGAATATACACCTTTAATCTAAAATCTTTGGTATCTCAATCACCATAATTATTCCTTCCATATTCAACATATCTTACAAGTTGTGCAACATAATTATCTTTTTTGTTTAGATTTTTCATGTAGACTTGTTGTCTATGCCCGTTTGCAGGAACAGGTCTACTGATAGGTTGTTTGTAAGCTACATCATCTCTAGCACATGACCTTTCATCATCCCAATTTTTGTTGGCATCTACACCTAGAGCATCAAGTCGAGCTGCAATTTCTTGAAAGTGTCATTCCAAACATTAGAATCTAAGATCCATTCATTGCTCTAAAGCTTTCAACGCCAGCCCTTGATCTTGCACTGCAAATCACAAGGTCTTAGTTCCCTGATCTTTACCATGAGAACCGCCACTTACTATAACTAGGTCACTTACCATTAGATTGGCTAAGTTTTTCCTGCTTTGTTACCAATTGATGCAACGAGTTAGCATAAAAACAAAGGCTAGCACTTCACTAAGCCTTTAAGATTGATTACAAAGTTTCAAATGCAGAAACTTAAACTCAAGTTGAGAGAAGAAATCTGTAATGTTATTCGATGATTTAAAAAACTAAGCTTAAAGGTCCTATTTATAATGTTATAGGTCCAAGTCTTAATAAAACTCTACTTCTAGTTGTCGAGTACAACTAGAGTAGTTAATAAGAGATTTAAATAAAATAAATGTTCTATTCCTAATTAGAACATGACTATCCTAAAGTCTTAGTACAAGTAAATTAAATAAAAAGAAATTTCTATTATACCTATAATTTTTATGTAAGGCTCTTAACTAAATAAGGAAAATATTAAAATTATGAATATGCCCATTTATGATCTTTAGCTTTTTGTTTTGGCTTTTAATGCTCAGCCTGCTCTAAGAAATAATATGCTAGACATTCTACGTCAGTTAATCCTATCAATTAATTTCTAGTGACCTTTTATGTTCGTATTTCAAAGCATGACATTTCGGCAGAAGGATTGCAAAGAATAGTTGCCGCTAGGATTCTCCTTCCATATCAGTTTATTATCAAATTTTCTGCCCAAAGTCTGAGCTTCAATAAGAATTTTAAAGCTCTACCATTGCTCACTCTCCCATCCGAAGACATTTCGTCTAAGTTCGACTTTTCAAATCTATTCATTGTCGATCCACTCCCCAAGCCCATTCAGAAATTAATTTGATTATTAACAAAACTTTTCAAAATCTCTTACACCTACTCCTATTAATAATACTTCATCATTTTTTTTCCTCTGAAAGAGAATGAACTAATAATACTTCTTTAACGATAATACTCTCTCCATCAATGTATTGTGTTCAATTCAACCATGAATCAAAAAATACCGAGAAAGCTTTAGGAATCTGCCTTTTACTTTTGTAAAACTAATTTCCATGTTAGACTTAATTCTTAATTTTAAGGCAAGAATCAATAAAAGTCCTAATTGCACATTTCTTTGTTCACTTTGAAGCAGAGATAGTCAAAGAGGCAACAAATGACCAAAGTTTTCCCCATCGCAGGAGAAAAACAATTGACAAAAATTTCTTAAACATTTTCTAGCTTAACTTTTCTCAATGCTGGTCATTTTTTTAATTGAAATTTGTCCTCGAGATGATGTATTTCCTTATCTACCTCCCTTTAATAATCATCAATGCATATAACATGCTTTAATAATATAAGATTTTGGAGTGAGATTTTAATACCTGTTAAATATTTTAAAAAAAGAAAAAAAGAAAAAGTGAGACCAATAATTCCATAAAGCAAAAGATGTTTGGGTCCATTCTCATTTGAATGAAAGAAAATAACAACAAAAATAGACTTGAAAGAAAACTGAGTCTTTGCTGCAACTTTTCTTGGATAATAAAATAAAATTAATTTAAAAGTGAATCCATAATTGTTCCACTCGCAAAAGCTGCGGTGGTTGGGATTATTGCATTAGAAAAGGAAAAGATTAAGGAAAATGCAACCTAGATTTGACAGAATTAAGATTCAAAAGTTGTGGAATACAAGAGGCATTTCAGGTCAAGCGTCTTCCACTTTCAACTTATAAAACCCAAGAATGTAAGAAGAATATATTTGACTTAATTGAGTCCTACAAGGGTCTTCCCTATATTTAAGTTAATTGTTATCAAATAAATCTAATTCCAAATATCAATATATCTTTTTATTTGGTTAGTTTAAGAAACCTATCAAATTATGCTATCCAAAGTAAAAGCTAGGGATAGATTAAACTTTTATTAAACTGGACTAATCCAAACTAAATACTAGAGATAGATTTGGCACAAAGCAAAAAATTTGTTTGGGATTCAAGAATAAACATTACAATGTTGTTTTTTAAACTTATATTTGGAACCAATAACAAGAATTAATTAATTTTAACTTAGAGTGAAAATCTCATCAATAATTTTGATATGTTTGAAATTTTGGTGTCCCAAATTTATGAGAGGAAATAATTAAAGTCTCAAATTTAAGGTTCTTGGATTAATTAACAAGCCTGATCACAATTGGTGACTTGTAATTATTGGAAGAAGACATTAATAATCCAAGGCCACCACCTCAAAGAACAAGTATAAAGGAAAAAAATTTTTTTTGAAAAGCAAATTTAGTCATAAATTGATGATGACTTTAGTACATAATGTTGATCCAAGTCTTTAACCTTGATAAAATAGAAGACTTATTTCAATCATGATGATTAAAGATCAATTAATTGTTATAATCTTTTTAACAAAATAGCCAATTTATCAAGAAGAGTTCAAAAAAATGAATAGAATGATATATCGAGGTAAATGCAAAAGTCTTCATCAAGTTGGCTCACAATCAATTAACCAAGTAAACGCCCTTGTTTTGAAATAAGAACCAAGAAAAGTCCTAATTCCACGTTGATGTTACTTTATTACTTTTGAAACAAAGATAGTCAATTAAGCAACCAATGACCAAAATTTTCTTGATTGCAGTGAGAAAACAATTGACATTTTTTAGCTTAACTTTTCTTGGTGCTGGTTATTTTTATAATTGAAATATCTCTTAGAGATGAATGATTTCTTTATCTATCTCCCTTTAAATCTAATGATCAACACATACAACAATAAAAAAAGGAAAGAAAAGAAAAAGTGTGGCCAATAATTCCACAAAGCAAAAGATATTTGGGTTCATTGCTATTTGAATAAAAGAAAATAACAATAAAAAAAGACTTGGAAGAATACCAAGTCTTTGCTGCAACTTTTCTTGGATAATAAAATAAAATTAATTCAAAAGTGAATGGATAATTCCATGTTCCACTAGCAAAAGCTGTGGTGGTTGGGATTATTGTATTAGAAAAGGAAAAGATTAGGCAAAATGCATCCTAGATTTGATAGAATTAAAAATCAAAAGTTGTGGAATACAAGAGACATTTCAGGTGAAGGGACTTTCAACTAAAATCCAAGATCTTAAGAAGAATATATTTGACTTGTTTGAGTCCTACAAGGGTCTTCCCCAATCCAAACTAAAAGCTAGAGATAGATTTGGCACTAAACAAAAAAATTGTTTGGAGTCCAAGAATAAACAATAAAATGCTGTTTTTAAACCTTATATTTGGAACCAATAATAATAGTTAATTAATTTTAATTTAGAGTGAAGTTCTCTTCTTTATTTTTTAAATGTTTGAAATTTTGGTATCCAAAATAATGAGATAAAATAATTAAAGTCTCAAATTTTGAGGTTCTTGGATTAATTAACAACCCTGGTCACAATTGGTGACTAGTAATTATTGGAAGAAGCCATTACTACTCCAAGGCAACCACCTCAAAGGACAAGTATAAAGGAAAACGTTTTTTATTTTTCTGAAAAGCAAATTTGTCATAAATTGATGATGACATTAGTAAATAATGCGTGTTGATCCAGGTCTTTAACTTTGATAAGGCAGAAGACTTGTTTCAGTCATAATGACTAAAAATTGATTAATCGTTATAATTTTTTTAACAGTGTAACCGGTTTATCAAGAAGAATTCAAAGAATGAGTAAAATTAATTATATATTGAGGTAAATGCAAAGTCTCCATCATGTTGACTAATAATCAATTAACCAAGTAAATGTCCTTGATTTATTTTACTTTCATGTATATGGGTGAGATTAGGCTACTACTTTAAACAAAGTGTGAAATGAAATCAATTGATTATTAATCTATTTATTGGTAAAGAGATTGCTTTTCCATAGACAAAAAGTGATATAATATTTGTTATATCAAAGAAAAGTGAATAATATTTGTTTATTAATTAGTGGGGAAACTCACATGTGACGTCTTTGAACCAAGTTGCCAACACTTTTCCAAATTT
Source organism: Theobroma grandiflorum (assembly GCA_036013995.1). Taxonomy (NCBI): domain Eukaryota; kingdom Viridiplantae; phylum Streptophyta; class Magnoliopsida; order Malvales; family Malvaceae; genus Theobroma; species Theobroma grandiflorum. The sequence continues at coordinate 35,425,601 of CP142133.1, forward strand.
CCTATACCTACTCTTATTAATTAGTGAGGTAAGCTTCAATAAAACATATTGTATTCATTGTATATGGATTAGACAGCTGCTGCAGGAAGAATTTTAATTTGTTCACTAAAAGCTTCTCAAAGCAGGTCATTTCTCATTGCTAGAAGAAAATTTACCAAGTAATGCTTAATTGCAAAAGAATCATACTTAAATAGGGATCAAGTGTTTACTCTTAACTGCATTTACAAAATAATAATACTAGTTTTTATTCATAGAGAGAGTTGAATATTTTCATATAAACCAACCAAGTAGGTAGGAAATAAATGCTGAAATAATTGAAAAATGAAAAAAATGTATTTTCATATGAAATGAAGCCAATGTTACATTAGTTAAAATTTTCTTTAACAAATTATCTCCATCCTTATATATTTTTTTTCATTGAGAGAGAATTAGTTAATAATAATTCTTCAATGACATTAAACTCTCCATTAACTGAGGTAGTATTATTGTGCTTAATTCAAACATGTATCAGAAAACTTTAAGAAAGCTCTGATAATTTTCTTTTTATTCTAATAAAGTTCATTTTCACGTTAAACCTAATTCTTTTAAGGCAAGAATCAAGAACAGTCCTAATTTCACATTGATGTTTCTTTACTAATTTTGAAGGAAAGATAGTCAATTAGGCAACCAATGACCAAAAGTTTCCTGTTGCAAGGAGAAAAACAATTTATAAAACTTGCTTATACATTTTTTAGCTTAACCTTTCTCAATCCTTGGCATTTTTTTTAATTGAAATTTTTCCTAGAGATGATTGATGTCATTAGCTATTAATACTTTTACTTTACATGTCACTATTTCATTTTTTTCGAAAGATACCACAACTAGTTGAGCAAGATGCAACCGAAGGGTCTGCCACTGCTCAAAATGCAATTCACATCGGGAACATATTTTGGTCCCGAAGCACGGGGATCGGCTACCACCTTACATGGAAGAATGATTTCAGGGGAAGTTGCAAAGGCATATCTAAAATAAATGAGTAGGTTGAGGCTGTCAACTAAACACAGGTAAAACTAAGGCTGCTTTTCCTTTTTATTTCTTTCTTTTTTTTGCCTAGTCCTAATCAACTTTGGGTGGTTCACTTACGCTAACCTTTATTTTATATATAATATATATATATATATATAAATATAAAACAAGAGATTGAAATTACTTTGGTACATGCAGTTGTCAAACGAAGGGATCCTTTACTTTTAATAATTTACTTAATCAATGTTATGTTGCTCTCTATATGTACAATAAGAGTGAAAGTCCTCTATTTCTTATTCTTATTTTTGTATTTTAAATCCTTAGCGAGTAAATTGTGGTAGTATGTTATGCAGCAATAAAAACATGGTAAAATTAAACTCTAATGTCTATGTACATGAAGAAACTTTAAAAAAGGAGAAGGAGAGAAAGAAGTTGAGAGAGATAGTAGACAAGAGAGGAAGAGAAATACAAATGTATAAGTTTCTGTATTTTTTTCTGCTTGAGAACTTAGTTGGTTCTCCTCTCTTTAAATAGCTTACAAATCATGTTATACAAGTGTAATACCCTCACATAGTAATTATTATAAAAGCATTTAAATTTATTAAGTTATATTTTATAAAGATAATAAGTAGATATTGTTTTAGCATTTTATCTATTTGCAGTTATGATCATGGATGCCTTAATAATTAGGAAGAAGATGAAGGGGTTTTTAAGTAACTGAAGAAGTTTAAGTAAAATCAGTTTCATTATCACATTAAGTTAGTGGTTAGTTTACTTGTTTAAAATAGTGGGGTTAGGCAGTGTATATGAACAGACAAGAACTCACATCATGTTATTCAACAAACACAATCACTAGGCAGTCAGAAGAATTTAATACCAAGGAAGAAGAAAGACAAAGGAAAGGGAAGGAAATTGATGATTAAGGTATGTTTTGGGATTATATTTTCATAGTTTTAGGTACAAAAATCCTAAATCAATTATACTTTCTTATCTTTTTATTTAAATCCGGCACCTTTCCAATGACTTTTCGGCAGCATGATGGGTACCAATGGAAAGATCTTGGAAACTTTGTTCAACAATAAGGAGAGATTATAAGGTCAATAATGGTGTATCAATCTTCCAAAGTTGGTGCAACATCTCTTCGCAGAAAATATTGCAACACATGCTATTAATATTGCTGCTGATCTATTGCTGATTTGCTACTGGTTTGCGAGAGATTTCTTGCTAGTTTGTGATGGATTTACTGCTGGTTTGTGGGAGATGATAGTGTTCTACGGTACAAACAGGGCAGATTTTTATTTTGTGAAAAATTCCATAAGATCGTGCGTTATCTTCAGATTAAAAAAAAAATAGCTTTTCTAGTGATCATTTTTAGTAATTGTATGTTCTAGGTGTCCCCTTTCATTTCTTTGTAAGAGAGTCTCCAAAAGAAGAAGAAATTAAAAAGGAGCAATACCAAAGTAAACATTCGTTTTCTTACATTCCTAAGTTTCTTTTAACTTAGAGGGGAAAAGAAATAAATGCTGAAAAATAATTGAAAAATGAAAAAAAAATAAAGGGATCAATAATTCAAAGTGCATCAATGACTCCAAGTCCCATTTATGTAGGAGAACCAAGACAAAATGAAAGGCGTGAACTTTTTTTTTTTTTGAAAGATAGTTTGTCTATTGAACCAATAGCTAGAATGGAAAGGTGTGAACTTAATTTACCTTTCGAATAATAATAAATTTTGTTTAGGAGAAATTTATACTTCGTTAAAGTAATTCAAAGAAAATTTGCTGATCCTTTTTCTATTTTCAACTTGAAATCTTATGAAGAAGACATTACTATGATTATAATCACAAACATGAAGCCAATTTTACATTAATCAGAATTTCTTGTAATAGAGAATATAATTATTATGATTATGATCACAATCTTGAATCCCTATTTTTTTTTCCTTCCTCATTCAATTCTTTGCTCTACCGATTCTCATTACTTTGTCGTCATAAAATTTCCTTTTAAGCATCTTCTTCTATCATCTACACTATCCCAAGAGTGTGTTTGATTTCTGCATGCCTTGCTCTTCTTTTAACTCAACTAAAGCTACTCTTCCATTATATTTTCCTTGATTTTTCCACTTTTCTTTTAACTCAAAATGCAGAAGCATCTCTGTTGTTAGCTACTTTTCCCGTCCTTGATTTTGGTTTGCCGATGTCCAGAGTTGGTGAAGTAAATCCATGCAACTTTAAAAAGATCTATCCTATATGTTTCTGTGCACTGAATGAAACAAGAATTGGAGGTTGCAATAAACTGAAAAATCTCTTTCTACTTAGTGTTGCTTTGCCAAAACTAGAAATAATCACAGTAGAAGATGCCTCTGAACTAGAGCAACTATTCGAGGATGAAGACAAAAAATAGTGGTTTGCACTGATTAAAAAATAATGTATTAATTTTCTTCTCAAATCATTGGAGCGCAGAAAAGAAAATAATTTTAAAAAAAATGAATATTCAGAGATTTGCAGCAGAATTTGAACAAACTGTGGTTAGTAGGAAAATTTTCCTAAACCTTTATATCCTCGCAAATCCCATTCTTTTGCCATAACACTTCCTGGAAAGCCAACCAGGTTCCTTAACAGAGCATTTGAGAGAATTAGCCAAAATACTTGTTCATTGAAAATACAGTCTCTATTAATGGTGATAAATGCCTTACTATAAAGTAAAAGTAATAAAGTGGAGATGGAGATATCCATAATAAAGTGTGTTATCTCCAGATATATATATCCATAATAAAGTATCCAAAAGAAGATTGGGTAATGTTTTAATTTTAATTTTTTTAGCTAAGCTTTGCTGAATGCTGATGACCATTTTTTTTAATTGTATGTCCTATTCACCCCCATTCAGTTCTTTGTAAGAGAGTCTCCAAAAGAAGAAGAAAAAGGCGCAATACCCCAGTAAACGTTAATCTTTTTGTTCTAGAGTTTCTTTAACTCAGAGGGAAAGTAGACTCCAAATTAGGTGAGTTTCAAGAAGCTGGTGTTAATATATGTCCAGCGCACCACAAAGTTTACAATTTCAAAGAAGAAAGTAAAGGAAAAGTGTAGCCAATAGTTCCGTAGGGCAAAAGATGTTTGGGCCCTCGTCTTCCACTAATGATATGAAATTGAATAAGAGAAAAAAAAGTTGTTTTTGCTGAAACTTTTTCTCTGTAGTTTCCATTGATCACAGGGATTTGAAGCAGATTTGAAACAAAAGTATCTATAAAAGGACCTTATAATTATTATAAATACATAGATGATAAAACAAATTGACCCATCTAACAAGATCAATAAATCAAAAATGTATAAACGATTCCATGTATGTCCCATATATGCTTTGTGAGAATAATAATAACAATCATTTGCATAGGAGCACAAAGAAAAATAATAAAGGTATGAACTTATTTGTCTTTGAATAATGGTAAATTTTGTTTAGGGAAAATTTATACTTCATTAAAGTAATTCGATTACTTCAAATCTCATAGAGAAGATATTATTATCTTTAGGATCACAAACATGAAATCAATTTTACATTAGTTAGAATTTCATTTAATAGAGCATCTCCTTTTTATCTTCTTCGAGAGAGAATTGCTCAATAATACTTCTTCAATGACATTAAACTCTTCATTAATGGAGATAGTAACATTGTGTTCAATTCAAACATGAATTAGAAAACGCTGGGAAAGCTTGGAGAATCCCCCTTTTTACTCTAGTACAGTTGATTTCTGCATTAGACTTAATTCTTTTAAGGCAAGAACCAAGAAAAGCACTAATTCCACGTTGATGTTTCTTGTTAACTTTGCAGCAAAGATAGTCAATTAGGCGATGAATGACCAAAGTTTTCACCATTGCAAGGAGAAAAACAATTGACAAAGCATTTTAAAACATTTTTTAGTTTAACTTTTCTCCATGCTGGTCATTTTTAATTGAAATTTTCTCTTAGAGATGATGGATGTCTTTATCTATCTCTCTTTAATAATCACCTTTTATATTAACTAAAATTAATAATCTAACAATCAACACATATCACGTGTTTTAATAATTTAAGATATTGAAGTGAGATATTATTAGTTATTAAATAATTTTTTTAATACAAAAAAGAAAAAGTGAGACCAATAATTCGATAAAGCAAAAGATGTTTGAAACCATTGTTATTTAAATAAAAGAAAATAACAACAACAAAGGAGATTAAGAAGAAAAACAAGTAGTCGCTGCAACTTTTCTTGAATAAGAAACAAAAATAACAATGATTCCATCTCCACTAGCAAAAGCAAGAGATAGATTTGGCACTAAACAAAAAATTTGAGCCTTAGTTTAATTGGAAAGGAATTTTACTTTAATATATTTGGAAATAATAGTAATTAATTAATATTAATTTAGAGGGAAATTCTCATCATTGATTTTGATGTGTTTGAAATATTGTTTTAATGCTTACATGCATACTGTGTTTGAAGCGAGTTGCCGTTATTTCAGAAGGAAAAAGAGTAAGTAATTGAAGAAATGAGGATAAAAAAGGCAAGATGAGTAATTAGATGCATAGAGTGTTATGTGTACTTTCTTTGGGATTCAAGACACTTTTACCTCAGTTGCAGGGTCCCATCCCAGTTGCAAGCCTTAAATGTCTTAGAAGGTTAGACGTGTACAAGTGGAATAGGTTGAAATTTCTATTTTCTCCTGTGCTTGCTCGAAATCTGCCGCAATTGACCCATTTGAGAATATTCGATCGCGAGGAATTGGAGGAAATCATTGAAATGGATCAAACTTCAACATCATCGTCACAGGCTCATCTCCAACCTATATCCTTCCCTAGTCTTCAAGACATAGAAATTCGCGAGTTCCCCAAACTTGAAAAGCTTATTTCCTATTAGTGGAAACTCAAGGAAATATCAATTCGTGCGGCTTCAAAACTTGAGCGAGTTTTTGGGTATCAAGGTGAAGTAGACCTTGAAGATGATCAAAAGGGAATAGTACTCCCTGACTTACGCCAATTGCAAATTGAAAAGCTGCCAAAAGAGTTTCGATCCAGTGGGTTACCATTTTCAATTCCCCCGTTTGAGGCTTTTGGTAGCAATTGGATGCCTCAAGTTGAGTACAAGTTTCAGCATTGAATCAGAACGTGTTCTGCATGCCATAACAGAGGCAGCCACCGATCTTTTTCTTGTCTTATGCTTAATTTGTTGTTATTGATGATGATATTGATAATACTAATAATGAAACGTACATGATGGAAGCAAAAGTCAAGACCTGTTTAATTCTAATACCAAAAGTAACTAAAAAATTTTAAAATTTTATAGCAGTTGGAATGAGAACCTTAGTTTTTCCTCTTATAACAGTTTACTTTTACAAATCTTACAAAATTTTTGCAACTCTTCTTGAGATACAAACCTCTTTTTCCTCAATCTTCAATAACCGATAAAAGAAAAAGTATTTTCCAAATCAAACTGTTATTCTAATTAAATTTAAGTAGTTTTATCATTTTAGTATGTAAATTAAACATATGTTGACTACTGGACTCGACCAAGCATATCTCCATGATTGAGTCTGAAATGCTTATGAATGTAACATGTCTATTTCGTCTTTTGCCTTTGTAACATGAGACATTAGTACTTTTGCTATATATTTTACGGTTTCAAATTTTTCAAAAGATAATCGCAACTGGCTGAGCAAGATGCCAGCGTACATGGAAAAATTATAAGATGATTTTCAGGTGAAGTTGCTAACCTTTATTATATTTATATTTAAAAAAACAGTAGGTTGAAATTACTTTGCTTCAAGTGAAGGGATCCCTTGCTTTCAATAATTTACCCAATCAATGTCATGCTGCTCTCTGTATGTAAAATAAGTAGAAGAACAAGAGTGACATTCCTCTGTTTCTTATTCTTATTTTTGTATTTTCAATCCTTAGCGAATAAGTTGTGCAAGTATCAAGACATGGTAAAATTAAACTCTAATTTCCATGTACAAACCGGACAGATTTGTATTTCGTGAAGATTCCAAGTCATTTAATGGTGCATGCTTGTTTAGCCTTCTGGGGTGTCTCTCTGCTTGTTTATTCGTCCCCATTCATTTCTTTGTAAGAGAGTCTCCAAAAGAAGAAGAAATTAAAAGGGAACAATACCTCAGTAAACATTCCTTTTCATATAGTCCTAAGTTTCTTTTAACTCAGAGGAGAAAGGAAGTAAATGCTGAAAAATAACTGAAAAAATGAAAAAAAAAATAAAGGAATCAATAATTTAAAAGTGCATCTATAATTTCATGTCCCATTTACATAGGAGTACAAGGATAAAATGATAGGTGCGAACTTAATTTACCTTTTGAATAATGATAAATTTTGTTTAGGAGAAATTTATAATTCGATAAAGTAATTCAAAGGAAATTTGTTGATCTTTTTTCTATTTTCAACTAATCTATAAAGATTCAATATCTTGAAATCTTACGAAGGAGACATTACTATGATTACAAACACAAACATGAAATCAATTTTACATTAATAAGAATTTCTTTTAACAGAGAATATGCCACGAACATTACTATGATTATGATCACAAACATGAATCTCTATTTTTTTTTTCTTTGTCATTCAATTCTTTGTAAGAGAGTCTCGAAAAGATGAAGAAAAAGGAGCAATGCCTCAGTAAACATTAATCATTTTGTTTTGAAGTATCTTTAACTGAGAGGGAAAGTGGCATTTATATATGTCCAGAGCATCACAAAGTTTACAATTTCAAAACAGAAAGGAAGGGAAAACTGGAGCCAATAGCTCCATAAGGCAACAGATGTTTGGACCGTTGTCTTCCACTAATGATGTGAAATTGATTAAGAAAAAACAGGAAAGAAGTGTTTGGTTAAACTTTCTCTGTAGTGTCAATTGGTCACAGCGATTTGAAGCAGATTTGAAGAAATGAGGGTTTATTCAAGGGATAAAATATAGAAAAGGCAAGCGGAAAACAATAAATAAAACAAACTTTCTCAAGGTCTAGCACTAGCTTTTTCATCGTAGCAGGTTATTCTGAAAGAAAAGAGAATAATATTTGTTTATTAATTAGTGGGGAAACTCACATGGGAGGACTTTGACCAAGTTGCCAATCTTTAACTAAGAGGGAAAGTGGTGTTTATATATGTCCAGCGCATCACAAAGTTTACAATTTCAAAAAAGAAAGGAAAGAAAAGGTGAGGCCAATAGTTTCATAAGGCAAAAGATGTTTGGGTCCTTAATGTCTTCCACTAAGGATTTGAATACGAAAAATAGTAACACTAAAAAGAAAAAAGAGATTCCAAAGAAAACAAGTCTTTGAAGAAATTTTTTCTCCGTAGTTTCAATTGGTCACTGGCATTTGAAGCAGATATGAAACAAACTATGTATAAAAAAAGCTTAAAATTATTAAAAATACATAGATGATAAAGCAAATTGATCCTTCTAACAGGATCAATAATTTAAAAGTTGGTTTCTGCATTAGACTTAATCCTATTAAAATAAGAGTCAAGAAGAGTCCTAATTTCACATTGATGTTTCTTTGTTAACTTCGAAGTAACGATAGTCAATTAGGAAATGAATGACCAAAGTTTTCTCCATCATGAGGAGAAAAACAATTCATGAAACTTTCTTAAACATTTTTTACCTTAACTTTTCTCACTGCTGGTTATTTTTTTTAATTCAAATTTCTCCTAGAGAATGATGGATCTCTTTATCTATCTACTTTTTTTTTTAAAAGATTTATCTACCTTTAATAATTGCCTTTGTTAGTAGCTAAAATTAATAATCTAATGATCAACACATATAACGTGTTTTCATAAGTGAAGATTTTGGAGTGAGATATTATTAGTTGCTAAATAATTTTTTTAATAAAAAAAGAAGAAAAGAAAAAGTGAGGCCAATAAATCAATAAATCAAAAATGTTTGGGCCATTGTTATTTGAATAAAAGAAAACAACAATAAAAAAGAAAAAAGAGACAAAGAAGAAAACCAAGTCCTTGCTGCAACTTTTGTTGAATAAGAAACTAAAATAGCAATGATTCCATGTCCATTAGCAAAAGATGTGGAATACTTGAGGCATTTGAGGCCAAGGGTCTTCCACTTTCAACAAAAACCCAAGAACGTAAGAAGAAGAAGAAGAAATTAAAAAGGAGCAATACCTCATAAAAATTTGTTTTCTTATATTCCTAAGTTTCTTTAAACTCAAAGGGGCAAAGAAAAAAATAATGAATAATAATTGTAAAAATAAAATAAAAAATAAAAGAATCAATAATTCAAAAGTACATCAATGATTTCAGGTCCCATTTAGGTAAGAGTACAAGGACAAAATGAAAGGTGTGAATTTAATTTGCATTTTGAATAATGATAAAGGGAGAAATTATTCCAAAATGACAAAAATATAAAAGACAATAATAAAGGGATGGAATCAATAATTCAAAAACTTTGATAGCACTGATGTCTATGTCCCATTGGTAATCTTTATCTTCCTAATTAATGAGAAAATAAAAAAACATTGTTCGAAGCAAAATAGGAGGGGTAAGCGAAAAGAAGACAAGAAATGACTGCGAAAAAGCATGTCCCCGAGAAAATATTGATAAAGAGAAAGAGACGACTGCTGAGAGACCAGTTTTCTTCTCAAATACGTAAGAACAAAAAGAAAAATTGAATTGAAGGTGTGAACTTGCTTTTGAAATCATGGTAAATTTGGTTTAGAGAAAACTATGCCTCAGTAGCATAACTCAATGCAAAGTCAATATAGAAGTTGTGAAGTCATCAATAGTGAGTAAGTAACCATTAAAGGGTGAATTGGAATAATAAGATGATGAAATCCACCTTCTTAATGAGTAAATAGAAAGTGTTTGAAGCAAAGTAAAAGGCTCGGCAAAAATAAGGCAAGAATTTATCCCTATGTCCTATACCTACACCTACTCTTATTATGATAATCAATTGATTATTAATCGCCAAGTTGCCAATACTTTTCCAAATTTCCTACACCTACTCTTATTAATAATCAATTTATTAATAATACTTTATATTTTTTTTCTTTGAAACAGTATTAGCCAATAATACTACTTCAACGACAATACTCTCTCCATCACTATATTGTGTTCAATTCAATCATGAATCAAAAAATACTGAGAAAGCTTCAGGAATCTGCCTTTTACTTTTGTAAATCAATTTCGACATTAGATTTAATTCTTAATTTTAAGGTAAAAATCAAGAAAAGTCCTAATTGCACATTTCTTTGTTTTCTTTGAAGCAGAGATAGTCAAAAAGGCGACAAATGACCAAAGTTTTCCCCATCGCAGGGAGAAAAAGAATTGACAGAACTTTCTTAAACATTTTCTAGCTTAACTTTTCTAAATGATGGTCATTTTTTTAATTGAAATTTGTCCTCGAGATGATGGATTTCCTTATCGATCTCTCTTTAATAATCATCAACACATATAACGTGCTTTAATAATATAAGATTTTGGAGTGAGATATCAATACTTGTTAAATATTAAAAAAAAAGAAAAAGTGAGACCAATAATTCCATCAAGCAAAAGATGTTTGGGTCCATTGTCATTTGTATGAAAGAAAATAACAATAAAAAAAAGACTTGAAAGATTACCAAGTCTTTGTTGCAACTTTTCTAGGATAATAAAATAAAATTAATTCAAAAGTGAATCGATAATTCCATGTTCCACTCGCAAAAGCTGTGTCGGTTGGGATTATTGTATTAGAAAAGGAAAAGATTAGGGAAAATGCATCCTAGATTTGACAGAATTAAGATTCAAAAGTTGTGGAATACAAGACGCATTTGAGGTCAAGCGTCTTCCACTTTCAACTTATAAAACCCAAGGATGTAAGAAGAATATATTTGACTTAATTGAGTCCTACAAGGGTCTTCCCTATATTTAAGTTAATTATTATCAAATAAATCTAATTCCAAATATCAATATATCTTTTTATTTGGTTAGTTTAAGAAACCCATCTAATTATGCTATCCAAAGTAAAAGCTAGGGGTAGATTAAACTTTTATTAAACTGGACTAATCCAAACTAAATGCCAGAGATAGATTTGGCACAAAGCAAAAAATTTGTTTGGGATTCAAGAATAAACATTACAATGTTGTTTTTTAACCTTATATTTGGAACCAATAATAATAATTAATTATTCCAAAAAAAAATAATAATAATTAATTTTAATTTAGAGTGAAAATCTCATCAATAATTTTGATATGTTTGAAATTTTGGTGTCCAAAATTTATGAGAAGAAATAATTAAAGTCTCAAATTTAAGGTTCTTGGATTAATTAACAAGCCTGATCACAATTGGTGACTTGTAATTATTGGAAGAAGACATTAATAATCCAAGGCCACCACCTCAAAGAACAAGTATAAAGGAAAAAAAAATTTATTGAAAAGCAAATTTAGTCATAAATTGATAATGACATTAGTATATAATGTTGATCCAAGTCTTTAACCTTGATAAGATTGAAAACTTATTTCAATCATAATGATTAAAGATTAATTAATTGTTACAATCCTTTTAACAGAGTAACCAATTTATCAAGAAGAGTTCAAACAATGAATAGAATGATATATCGAGGTAAATGCAAAAGTCTTTGTCAAGTTGGCTCACAATCAATTAACCAAGTAAATGCCCTTGTTTTATTTTACTTCCATGTATATGGGTGAGATTAGGTTACTACTTTAAACAAAGTGTGAAATGAAATCAATTGATTATTAATCTATTTATTGGTAAAAAGAGATTGCATAGTGATATAATATTTGTTATATGAAAGAAAAGAGAATAATATTTCTTTCACAAATCCTTATATTTTTTTTTTCTTTGAGAGAGAATTAGTTAATAAATTCTTCAATGACATTAAATTCTCCATTGATGGAGTTAGTAATATTGTGTTCAATTCAAATATGTATCAGAAAACTTTAGGAAAGTTTTGAGAATCTCCTTTTTACTCTAATAAAATTGGTTTTCGCGTTAGACTTTGATACTTTTAAAATAAGAACCAAGAAAAGCCCTACTTCCACGTTGATGTTACTTTATTAATTTTGAAACAAAGATAGTCAATTATACAACCAATGACCAAAATTTTCCTAATCGCAAGGAGGAAAACAATTGACATTTTTTAGCTTAACTTTTTTCGTTGCTGGTCGTTTTTATAATTGAAATTTCTCTTAGAGATGATTGATTTCTTTATCTGTCTCCCTTTAATAATCTAATGATCAACACATATAACAATAAAAAAAGGAAAGAAAATAAAAGGTAAGGCCAATAATTCCACAAAGCAAAAGATATTTGGGTCCATTGCTATTTGAATAAAAGAAAATAACAATAAAAAAAGGACTTGGAAGAATACCAAGTCTTTGCTGCAACTTTTCTTGGATAATAAAATAAAATTATTCAAAAGTGAATGGATAATTCCATGTTCCACTAGCAAAAGCTGTGGTTGTTGGTATTATTGTATTAGAAAAGGAAAAGATTAGGGGAAATGCATCCTAGATTTGATAGAATTAAAAATCAAAAGCGGTGGAATACAAGAGACATTCAGGTGAAGGGACTTTCAACTAAAACCCAAGATCTTGAGAAGAATATATTTGACTTATTTGAGTCCTACAAGGGTCTTCCCCAATCCAAACTAAAAGCTAGAGATAGATTTGGCACTAAACAAAAAATTTGTTTGGGGTCCAAGAATAAAAAATATAATAACGCTGTTTTTGAACCTCATATTTGGAACCAATAATAATAATTAATTAATTTTAACTGAGAGTGAAATTCTCTTCTTTAATTTTGATATGTTTGAAATTTTGGTATCCAAAATTTATGAGATAAAATAATTAAAGTCTCAAAGTGAAGGTTCTTGGATTAATTAACAACCCTGGTCACAATTGGTGACTAGTAATTATTGGAAGAAGCCATTACGATTCCAAGGCCACCACCTCAAAGAACAAGTATAAAGAATTTTTTTTTTATTTTTTTGAAAAGCAAATTTGTCATAAATTGATGATGACATTAGTAAATAATGTATGTTGATCCAAGCCTTTAACTTTGACAAGGCAGAATACTTATTTCAGTCATAATGACTAAAAATTGATTAATCGTTCTAATTTTGTTGACGGTGTAATCAGTTTATCAGGAAGAATTCAAAGAATGAGTAAAATTAATGATATATTGAGATAAATGCAAAGTCTCCATCAAGTTGACTAATAATCAATTAACCAAGTAAATGTCCTTGTTTTATTTTACTTTCATGTATATGGGTGAGATTAGGCTACTACTTTAAACAAAGTGTGAAACGAAATTAGTGGGGAACAATAAATAAAGCAAAGTGGAAAATAATAAATAAAACAAACTTTCTCAAGGTCTAGCACTAGCTTTTTCATTGTAGCAGGTTATTATGAAAGAAAAGAGAATAATATTTGTTTATTAATTAGTGGGGAAACTCACATGGGACGACTTTGACCCAAGTTGCCAATATTTTCCTATTTTTGCTATACCGATTCTCATTACTTTGTCGCCATAAAATTTCCTTTTAAGCATCTTCTTCTATCATCTACACTATCCCAAGGGTGTGTTTGATTTCTGCATGCCTTGCTCTTCTTTTAACTCAACTAAAGCTACTCTTCCATTAAATCTTCCTTGATTTTTCCACTTTTCTTTTAACTCAAATAGCAAAAGCATCTATGTTGTTTAACTATGAAAAAAAGAAAAAAAAAACTGTTCTCTTAAATTACTTCTGTTTGATCCTTGTTAGCTACTTTTCCTTTCCTTGATTTTGGTTTGCCGATGTCCAGAGTTGGTGAAGTAAATCCATGCAGCTTTAAAAAGATCTATCCTATTTGTTTCAGTCCACTGAATAAAACCAGAATTGGAGGCTGCAATAAACTGAAAAGTCTCTTTCTAGTTAGTGTTGCTCTGCCAAAACTAGAAATAATCACAGTAGAAGGTGCGTCTGAACTAGAGCAACTGTTCGAGGATGAAGAGAAAAAATAGTGCTCTGCACTGAGTAAAAAATAATGTATCAATTTTCTTCTCAAATCGTTGGAGCTCAGAAAAGAAAATAATTTAAAAAAATGAATATTCAGAGATTTGCAGCAGAATTTCAACAAACTGTAGTTAGTTGGAAAATTTTCGTAAACCCTTACATCCTCTCAAGTCCCATTCTCTTGCCATAACACTTCCTGGAAAGCCAACCAGGTTCCTTAACAGAGCATTCCAGAGAATTAGCCAAAATACTTCTTCATTGAAAATACAGTCTCTATTAATGGTGATAAATACCTTGCTGTCCAACTACTCTAAAGTAAAAATAGCTGAGTAGTGGAGATATCCATAATAAAGCTTTTCTGAATGCTGATGATAATTTTTTTTTAATTGTATGTACTATTCATCCCCATTCAATTCTTTTTAAGAGATAATGGAGAAGAAGGAAAAAATGACGGAGCAATACCCCATTAAACATTAATAATTTTGTTGTAAAGTATCTTTAAGTAAGAGGAAAAGCGGTGTTTATACATGTCAAGTGCATCACAAAGTTTACAATTTTAAAAATGAAAGGAAAGAAAAGGTGAGGCCAATAGTTTCATAAGGCAAAAGATGTTTGGGTCCTTTATGTCTTCCACCAAGGATTTGAATAAGAAAAGTAGTAACAATAAAAGAAAAAAGAAAAGAGAGATTCCAAAGAAAACAAGTCTTAACTTTTTCTCTGTAGTTTCAATTGGTAATTGGGATTTGAAGCAGATTTGAAACAAACATTTGCATAAAAACGAGCTTAAAATTATTAAAAATACAGAAATGATAAAACAAATTGATCCATTAGACTTAATACTATTAGGATGACAGTCAAGAAGAATCCTAATTCTACATTGATGTTTATTTGTTAACTTTGAAGCAAAGACAGTCAATTAGGAAACGAATGACCAGAGTTTTCCCCAATGCAAGAAGAAAGCCAATTGATGGAACTATCTTAAACATTTTTTAGCTTAACTTTTCTCACTGCTGGTCATTTTTTTTAAATTGAAATTTCTCCTACAGATGATGGATTTCTTTATCTATTTACCTTTTTTTTTTTTGAAAAGATCTATCTACCTTTACTAATCACCTCTTTTAGTAGCTAAAATTAATAATGATCAACAGATATAAAGTGTTTTCATAAGTTAAGATTTTGGAGTGAGATATTATTAGTTGCTAAATAATTTTTTTAATAAAAAAAGAAGATAAGAAAAAGTGAGGCTAATAATTCGATAAATCAAAAGATGTTCAGACCCATTGTTATTTGAACAAAAGAAAATAACAATAATAAAAAAAAGAGATAAAGAAAACCAAGTCATGGATGGAATTTGCTTATAATAATAGCTATTGATCTAGCATCCAAATGACTCCATTTGAAGCTTTGTATGGTAAGAAGTGTGGGTCTTCTCTCTTTTGGGATGATGTGGCTGAAAGACAATTATTAGGTCCAGATCTTTTTCAGCAGGCAGTTGAAAAGGTTCAGTTATTCAGAGAATATCTTCGTACGGCTCAAAGTAGATAGAAAAGTTATGTAGACAATAGAAGAAAGAAGTTAGAATTTGAGGTTAGAGACCATGTATTTCTACGAGTTTCCCCTACTAGAGGAGTAATGCGATTTGGGATTCGAGGAAAAGTTAGTCCTTGTTATGTGGGTCTATTTGAGATTTTGGACAAGCTTGTGATGTGGCTTATAGATTGGAGCTTCCACCTGCTCTATCAGAAGTGCATAACGTGTTTCATGTTTCCTTAATGAGGAAATATGTTCCAGATCCTTGTCATGTGGTAGAGTTAGCTCTTTTAAGACTTAGAAAAGATTTGTCTTATGATGAGCATCCTATATGTATTTTGGATAGGAAGGAGCAAGTTTTAAGAAGGCAAACTATTCCTTATGTTAAAGTGCAATGGAGCAATCACACCAAACGAGAAGCGACTTGGGATTTGGAAGAAAATATCAAAGAGAAGTATCCTAACCTTTTTTTAGGACCAAGGTAAAAGTTTAAAGGACTAAACTCCTTTTAAGGAGGGGAGGATGTAATACCCTTCACAAAAAAAAATAATATATCGTTTTATTTGATAATTGTAGATATGGCTTTAGGGTTATTAATAAAAAGAGAAAAGAAGAAAGAACCTTTTAGAAAATAGAGTAGATATATTTTAGTTGGTGTTAGATTACGTTATCACTTTTAAAAAGAAAATCAATTAGTTTTACCTTATCTTATAAAACAAAGAAAATCATTCAGTTTTATCTTAACATGTTTAAAAGCAAAGCAGTCAATTAACCTTATCATGTTTTAAAAAGAAAAACAATCAATTCTATCTCAACACATTTAAAAGAAAAGCAATCAGTTGAAAAAAAATAAAAGTTAACTCAGTTTTTATTGTCAAGCCTAAGAGAAAGACACTCAAAAGAAAGATAGAGAAAAGGGAAAAGTATACGAGGAATTTTTTATTAAGGTATGATTAGGGTTGTATTTTCTTAGTTTAAGCACAAAAACCTTAAATTATTTTATATTTTCTTAACTTATATTCCAATTCGATACTATTTCAGTGCCTTTTCGGTAACATGATGGGTACCAATGGAAAGGTCTTAAAAAGATCTTTCCAATGGCTTTTGTAGCATTTTGTTTGACTTTATAGTTAGAAAAATACGAATTTTTGAAATTTATTGGAAACCTGATTTAAACTGTTTCAAAGACCCCACTTTGGGTCACTGAAATTCTATATTCCAGCAACATTTTGGGTCATTTCTTTGAGGGCTTTTGTAGTATGAAATGAGTTGTTTAAATTGGTATTAATGGCTTGGTTAAGGACTTCCTGTGTTAAGAGAATCAAAGCTTCAAAGTAGGTTTGTTAATACTGAAAACCCAGAAATTTGGATAAATCTGTGATGATTTCTAAATTTTGGCTTTTGAAACTTGGAAATCTTGTATTCTTTTTAATCAAAACAAATTTTTATGTTATAGTGTGATATGAATACTTCAAATTGGTGTGATTTTATCACTAGAAACAATTCGGATTAAAAGTTACAAGGGCTCAACGTAGGCCAAATGGGCATTTGGATTCTGAAAATCCTTGAATATAGAAAATTCTTTTTAAATTTCTTTTTAAATTTTGATTTTAGTTAATATTTTGTAAATTCTACTATAAACTTTAGAAATATTGGATATGTGATTTCTATTAAAGTTTTATATCTAAACCTATATATATTTATATTTTATAAACTTACTTCTTAAGTTAATAAATTTTATAAAAATATCAAAAACTAAGGAAAATTACAAACATGATTTTTATATGAAATTAATATTATATTTCTATCAAAAATTAAAATCTTTACTAATTTTATGATTTAAGTTTAATTCTCAATGTTATTTGATTTTTGTTAATTCAAAAAAAAATAATAAAATATTACCATATAAATTAAAAATGTTTCTAAATTGCAATAAAGGTTGCTACACACCTTAAGTGCTTAGGACGGTCAACGAAGAGTCACTTGTCGAATTTGTTTGCAAATTTAGTTATGATTTTTGTACATATTTTGTTGAAATATTAGGCAACTAGGAGGATTTTATGATTTACTGCTTGAAAGTGAACTTGACAAAATCAGGTAAGTGACCGATGTCCCTTCGGTGTTTTCACGTCCTAAAAATTAGTCTTAATGTGAAATTGAATTTCGTATATTATGTATAATATGTTTTGTCCTATGGTTTGTTAAAAAATTAGGTTAAGCATACAAAATGTATATGTATGATTTTCGTATATTAGATTTTAAAATATGAATTTTGCGAAGTATGATTTTTTATTTTGAAATTTGCATATGATTTTGTCTAAAATATTCATTTATGATTATCTTTGTGATTATATATATATATACACCCCTAGTCTAAAATAAATATGCTTTTGATATACACGATATGTGTTTTGTAAAAGTGAATAATACCGTTTTATGAATTTGGATAATCAGAAAATATATTTTGTTTTGTCTCCTAGTATGACTATGTTATGATCTTACCAATAGGGGTTAAATGTTGACCATGTTGACATGTATTATGTGATTAGTGATCGATTTCCCAACCACACCATTGGTCATAGAATATGGGTATTTGTAATATCTGTTCAGAGTAACCAATGGTTGCTTTTAATATATCCTTGACCCATGCCACTAGGGTTAATTGTGGTTTCTATTATGATAATGACTTATGCCATAGGGGTTAAATATGGCCATAGCAGGCTACAGGAGACCATTAAAATCAGTAATAATTATGAAATCATATTTTAATTGTTACTTAAAATTTTAGATTTAAGATACTTCTATTATTTGAATTAGATTTTCCAAATTTTGTTTTTGATATTTACATGAGAATAAATAATGTTGGCTTAAATGTTTTGTGCATGCTTAATCCGGCTAAAAGGATGTTAGTCAATTGTTGAGCTATTGGACTCACTCTTTCCTTCATTTTTTTTTTCAGATTGTGATTTGGTCAAACACGTGGAAAATTTTGAAGAGTGATGTTTCGTAGGCTAGCATATGGTGTTAGTTTGCTTCAAGATTTTTAAATGTTATGACCTTTTAGCTACCTTAAATTTGTTATTCATGATTTTATCTCAAGATCTTAGCTTATAGTATTGGAAGCTTACTTTAAACATTGTTGAATTACATCCCTTTGAATTGTGTTGATAGACTTAGCTTTGTAAATCGTTATAGCTTTCAAAAATATTTGACCTTTTAGTTAGTTGGATAAGATATATGTTTTTTCATCTTACATGTTTGTACGATTATATCTTACAAGTGTGCAACGTTTGTTATGCTTCGGATTTGGGGTATAACAAAATGTCTTTTTATTTATCAGATTAATTTATTAATTTTTTTAAATATATCCTAATGACTATGTGACAACTTTCTAATTCCATTGACAAAGTTTTTAAATTCCATGACAGTTTATTGGATAATTTTCTATAATTTAATTAGTTTAAAATTTAACTTATTGAGGTCTAGGTAATTTAAACAGGGCAATATATTATATAAATATTTTAACAAAAAGAAAATTACTAAACTTAGAAATATATTATATATTTTAATAAATATTATATGAATAAAGACTAATTAGACTAAGAAATCAACTACAAAAAAAATCACTCTTTAAGCAACAAAGGAAAGGGGTTTTGATTAGTTAACATTTGCATTTCACTTTCTCTGAAATAATTAACTATATATCCTGACATTGATTTGCTATTAAACAATTTTGCTGAGCAACCTGTTTAACAATAAGAGACCAAAGGATGAGTTGACGATGTATGGAGGTAAATGCAAAAGCCCCCATAAAGTTGGGTAACAATCTATCGACCAATTAATAGAAACGGCCTCGTTTTCTTAAGTGAAGTTTGAAATGAAATTAATTTGATTTTTTTAAAAAAAAAATTGGGATATTATTAAAACTTCTGGCTAGTATGCCATAACAAGTCTTGAACCGTAACACTAGAAGACTTTTGATGGCATCAAAGAGACTAGCTTTAGGATGTCAAAGTTATATACAGTTCCAAAAGCCCTGTTGGACCAAATAAAAGTTTGGCAGCACTAGAAATCAGTCGCAACCCCTGTACACAAGAATAGGGTTATCACAACAAAGTTGAACAAAGTTAAAGAAATAATTATTATTTTTTTCTGAAAGATGAATTTATTAGACTCGGCAGCCGCAAAATGCCATTAAAAGCCTAAGGCTTGTTCATCGGCCAAGCTTTTGTTTTGTATGGAAGTTGTCAAATGAAAGGATCTCTAACAATGTTTTGGATTATAGCTTTGGCATTGTAGCTTTCTGAATGGGACGACGTTGCGCCAAGTTGCCAATAATTTATCCAAATGCCCTACAGCTACTCTTATTATAATAATCAATTGATTATTAATCACCAAGTTGGATAATAAAATAAAATTAATTCAAAAGTGAATCAATAATCCCATGTTCCACTAGCAAAAGCTATGGTGGTTGGGATTATTGCATTAGAAAAGGAAAAGATTTGGGCAAATGCATCCTAGATTTGATAGAATTAAAAATCAAAAGTGGTGGAATACAAGAGGCATCTCAGGTCAAGGGTCTTCCACTTTCAACTAAAAAAACCCAAGAATTTAAGAAGAATGTATTCGACATAATTGAGTCCTACGAGGGTCTTCCCTTAATTTAAGTTAATTGTTATCAAATAAATCTAATTCCAAATAACAATATATCTTTAAAATTGATAAAATTGAGAGGAAATAAAGAAGATTATCGTAAACCTTTCAGTAAAAAATATTATCATGAATCATTAAAAAAATTTAAGTTGCCAATAATGATGTTGTTCAGTTGCCAAGCTTTTGTTTTGCATGGAAGTTGTGAAATGAAAGGATCTCTAACGATATTTTGGATTATAGCTGGCAAACAATAAATAAAACAAACTTGTTCAATGTATAAAAGTAGCTTTGGCACTGTAGCTTTCTCAATGGGACGACGTTGAGCAATGTTGCCAATAGCCTACTCTTATTAATAATCAATTGATTATATTGATCACCAAGTTGTCAATATTTTTTTCCAGATTTCCTACTCTTATTAATAATCAATTGATTATTAATCACCAAGTTGCCAATATTTTTTGATATGCTGCATGCAGACTCTTATTATAATAATCAATTGATTATAAATCACCAAGTTGCCAATATTTTGCCCTATGCCTACTCTTATTAATAATCGATTGATTATTAATCACCAAGTTGCCAATATTTTTCTCAATGCTGATCATTTTTTTAATTGAAATTCTCCTTGAGATGATGAATTTCCTTATCGATCTCCCTTTAATAATCATCAACACATGTAACGTGCTTTAATGATATAAGACTTTAAAGTGAGATAATTTTACTTGTTAAAATATTTTTAAAAAAGTAAGAAATGAAAAAGTGAGGCCAATATTTCCATAAAGCAAAAGATGTTCGGATCCATTATTATTTGAATAAAAGAAAATAAAAATAAAAAAAGACTTGGAAGAATACTAATTGTCTTTGCAGCAACTTTTCTTGGATAATAAAATAAAAATAATTAAAAAGTAAATGGACAATTCCATGTTCCACTAGCAAAAGCTGTGTTGGTTGGGATTATTGTATTAGAAAAGGAAAAGATTAGGGCAAATGCATCCTAGATTTGATAGAATTAAAAATCAAAAGTTGTGGAATACAAGAGGCATTTCAGGTCAAAGGTCTTGCACTTTCAACTAAAGCACAAGATCCTAAGAAGAATACATTTGACTTACTTGAGTCCTAAAAGGGCCTTCGCCAGTCCAAACTAAAAGCTAGAGATAGTATTGGCACTAAGCAAAAAATTTTTTTGGGTCCAAGAATAAACATTATAACGTTGTTTTCAAACCTTATATTTGGAACGAAAAATATTAATTAATTAATTTTAATTTAGAGTGAAATTCTTATCATTAATTTTGATATGTTTGAAATTTTGATATCCAAAATTTATGAGAAGAAATAATTAAAGTCTCAAATTTAAGGTTCTTGGATTAATTAACAACCCTAATCACAATTGGTGACTAATAATTGTTGGAAGAAGGCATTACTACTCCAAGGCCATCACCTCATAGACCAAATATAAAGGAAAAAGCTAAGTGATCAAAGTTGGAATTAAATGAGCATCAATATAAAAAGGGTAAAAGCCTTTGACCCCTGTTTTTGATGATATTTCTTTTAGTTTCTATTTGATTTCAACAATATAAATACAATTTCACTAAGAGCTCTCGTCCTTCAGCCACATAATATAATTTTTTTTTAAATTATATTAACTTAAAAAAGGAAAAAAATTTTGAAACCAAATGAAGGATCAACGTGCGTATAACTCTACTTCTAAATTTGTAATCATAACAATATTTTGGAAGAGAGAAAGGTATATAAATAATTACTCCCACTAGTTCAAGGTTTACAATACCTTGGATCTCATGCAACTGGTGTTTCCAGTACTCTTTCTCACATCTCTACAATTTTGTGAAACTCTCACAAAAAGCTTTATTTCAAAAAAATGCATCTAAACATTTAGTTTATTGATTAGTACATGATCCCTTTGCATAAAGAGTAAGGTTTGAATTCCCTTCTCCCAATTAAAAAAAAAAACCTGATTTCAAAAATAGATTGCATTTGTATCTTAATTTTAAAGGTTTATATAACGACCACTCCCCGGTCTCTACCGGCGTTCAAAACTTTCAAGAAAGACCCGTCAAGTCCCGAACAAGCCTGACCAAAATTCCTCGATGATTCACCACATTCAATAATCATATAATATTTATAATTTCATATATCAAATTAATTCATAAATATAAAAATCAATAATAACTTTTTCCTTATTTATCCATAATTATATATATACTCCAAAATCTATAATTTTCAAACTAATGCTTATATACAAATTTAAAATTTATTTACAACTTAATAAGTAGAATACTACGATTTGACTTCTAACATAACAGGTACAGGACACAGCGGAGCGACCCGAAATAATGTGCTAGGAGATGCCTTTACCTATTCTCGGTAGACCACATGCGAACACGTTGATGACTTCACATTAAAACGATCCTTGTCTGCAAAAAGGGAATAACATGGGGGGTGAGTCTCATAGACTCAGTGAATATCATCGACCCAGTGAGTAAGGTGTAGATGGGAAACAAGCATACGGCAGATCAGTTGAAGATAAAAACACAAGATCATAAAAGCAAGTTATTTCAAACAGGGGTTTTGTGCCTTATAACCATTTTTCGCATCAAATCAATAAAATCAAGTCAACTCCCGTGAAACCAGATATTATTCAAAATCATATGCAAATCATAGCTCGCCTATACACGAGGAATTTCAAATCCGTTTCATAGAAAACAAATAAGGGAGCTGCAAAAATCCCTTTAATTCTATTCTCACAATACAGAGAAATATAATTCGTAATATTAAAACTTATTTCAATCCATGTAAAATAATTACATTTTATCAAAAATGTTCAATAAGGCTTATGATTTTAATAAAACATGGCTCATGCCAAAAACTCATATTCAGTGGTACCTTGCGCCGAGGCACCCAACCGAATCCGCCAAGGCTATTAAAAATTTTACGTACTCATAAAACATATTTTTCTGTTTAGAAACCACAGCCGTTCCTTGGCTTTAGCGGAGTTCACCATCTCGTGATGGGTCGGTCGAAGGGAACTCTAACCAGACCTCAGGAGATACCCTCCGCGCCTCTACTACCGAGGTATGAATATAACCGGGTAATTGTGCTCCTCCTAAAGGCAGTCCACGACACCCGTCACTGCAGTGACTATCCTATAACCCACCAATCAATAAAATTTAAATAGCATGATATGGAAATCAAAGTATTACCGAGCCAATCCAAGCAAAACAATCAGTTCAAGAAATTTTAATACGATTGCCAATCAATTCAAAACAAATTAGAAATCTCATTTCGTTTATAAAAATTGTTTTAAAAATCATTTATGCCCTTAAAGTCACATTCTAATTTATCGCTAAATATTCGATATAAAAGTCATAAAAATTCATCATATGTTCATAAAAATAAATCTTAACATATGATTCATAAATTACCGTATATAGAGAATTTAAATCTCTAATCACATATGCACATCACACAATTATATAAGGCACGCTTTCGAGACTAAATCATATTGAAAAGCTTGTTTCCCATTTCTTTTAAAACGCTTTACATATATATCTTATATATATTTTCCAAACGATTTCTAAAAGCAATTTACATTCACAATATAAATTTCTACTAATTCATGCTCTTCACAATTCATTGGCAAATTAAATCATATATATTCATACATATATATAATTATGAATATTTTAAAATCGACACCCCATACTCACCTCGAAATAGCGAGATTTTTCTTCACTATTTATTCACTCGTGTATCAACAATTATTGCAATTTATCGATGATCACGTACTTTGCTCGATAGGCCTCCACGACAATTTTCCTAACATTAATTTAAATTCAACACGCTTAATCGCACATTTATATGGATAGCAGCTTAATTAAATTTTCTTAAGCTACTCGCATATTTTTCATCTAAAATATGCACAATATTAAACTACTCATAAAACTTGAATTATAACATAATCTTACCAATGGGCCTTTACCATCTCTTGTGACCTTGGGCCTCTCCATGACTTCTCAAAAAAAAAAATTTTCCATTGGGCTAAGCCCATTCACTTTTCTCCTATTGGGCCACGCCCAAGTTTAATTCTTATTGGGCCATGCCCAATTAATTTTTTCATGGGTCATGCCCACCCCATTTTTTTTCTTTTTCTTTCCTCTCACTCTCCTTGACCAGCCCCTCTCTTTTGACTTGGAAAAATTTTATCTTTTTAGTCTCCCATTTTACACATGGACTGCTACCCATATGACCTTGTACATATATATATATATATACACTTATTATATTTATAGCTTACAATTTTAACCAACTCTTACCCTCATTTCACCTTCTAAATATTCATTTAAGTCTTTAATTAATTTAGGATTTAATTAGGCTTAAAAATGTACAAAGAGACTCCAAAAATTTAATTGTTAATCCTTGAAATTTTTATTTCTGAGATATGACATCTTGTCATTTTCTAACATGATTTTCTCTATTTTAGAGACAGAACTGGGTGAAGTGATCTTCATCAAAGTTGTAGCTCTGTCTCTTATCTTTTCAATGGTTTTAGAATTGCTTCAATTGGAGTTCTGTAGCTTGAGATAAGGCTAAAATACTCAAGCATATACAAAAAAATTTTTGTATTCTTCAACACTTTGCTCTCCAAAAATTAAGTCTAATATTTTTAATTCCTATCCACACTTATTAAATTTCAATTTCCTTCAAAATTATTCTTCCTTCACATATATAAAATCAAATTATTGAGATCGTATTCCAACGCGGTGTCGCGACCCAGAACCACCTTCGAGTCCGTGATAACCGCCGCGATGTCCCAATATGCACTCATCCCACGAGTACCATATCGAAACCTCGCGAGGCTCTCATACCAGTCTTTCTAGTTCCCCTGTGAGTTTTTATTTATTTATTCCATACTTTAAATCATATTGTCCCTTTTCGAACCAAAACAGGGAAAAAGACCAAAATTACTACACAGGGGCGCTTCGGTCATCTTTCGTCGAAAATTTTGAAATTTCGAAAAAATGTTATTTACGCGTAAAGATTTCATAAATTGAAGTCAGAATTGAAATCGGATATCTAAAACATGAAATTTGTGTAAAATTTCATTTAATGGAATAAAATAATAATATTTCATAAAATAAAATATTTTCTTATAAAACAATTTTTATATAGATATCCGGATATAATTTTTTATAACGTGAAAACAAAATATACTATTACATATAGTAATACAGATAACTGAAGTATAAAATTTAATTTACAATGCTAAGTGGGCCCAAAATAGAGAAATACAATCTACGAGATGAACCTGTGAGAGCTAAGGTCGTCACCACAAATGCACTTCGTGTCAAAATTTACTATCTACAATTGTCTGTGAGCCTGAAATGGGAAAATTGAGGGGGTGAGTTTTACAACCCAGTGAGTTAGATAACTACCATCCACGACATCTAAAGTCGAGTAAATGGAGACAATATAATAAAAATACCATATCAACAAATAATTCATAACACCGAATTTAGTAAAATCATGCCAAATAATTTCATTTATTCAAACATAAGGCTTATGATTTATTTCGTAAAAACTAGGCTTAGCCAAATCTTATACTCGTGAACACTTGATCAGAGTGTCCCATCAAGTACGCCAAGGCTGTTACAATTTATACCATAATTGAAAAATATAGCCGTTCCTTGGCGTTGGCGGAGTTCACCATCACGTGGTGGTTCGGCGTAATGTGAATTCTAACCATACCTCAGGAGTTACCCTCCGCACCTCTCATACTGAGATATAATATAACGGGGTTACCATGCCCCTCTAATAGGCTGGTCCACGGAACCCGCCACTGCAGTGACTCATCAACCCACCAATCGATAATAATTCATTTAACATGATTTGGTAATTTTTATTTCTAAATAATTTATCAGAACAAAGCAGTCAATTCACATTTTTCCAATACAATAAACAATTTAGCCAATCATGCCGTCATGCTTCTAAAATTTCATAAGCCATAAGTTTCATTTGTTTCATAAATAGCACAATTCACTAATTTGGTCTCCATGTACTCTATTTCATAAAATTGACATTTAATTTCAAAATAGTATTTCATCACACACGTTTTAATCAAAAATCATAATATTTTTATTTTCAATTTCATCATGCTTTTAAAAGCATATAACCATAATAAAACCACTCCAGATATTACAGATGATAATTAATCCACTCACCTCGTCACAGGAGTGCCTGATACTCCCGTTTTTAATTCCTCTACACTGTTTTTCTCTAGTGTCCGAGGGACCCACCACCTAGGCGATACGCATGACACAAATTTCAATATATTGTGTCAATTTCTCATAATCAATTTCAGGCTCTACGTGATGCATGAAATGAGCTAAAAATGGTCCGGACAGTCATTTATTTACGGTGTCCGACCGACTCGCCTACACGTGTCTAAATTGCTAAAATCTCCAATTTAACTCCGATTGAACCTGTTTCAGTTTCTAATTGTTCGATTATATTCCAATTTCTCAATGTCAGCATCTACGGGTCCATTTACCAGTCCTAGATTAAAAATTACGATTTTACCCTTAGAGGGTAAAAATTCTAATTTTTGCTCCAAAAATTCCCATTAATTTCCTATATCCATAATTCAACATAATTCACTTAATTACCACAAATAAACATCATTTCAGCAACCAATTTCTCTCTCTAAAATTCTGCATAAATAGGTTTCAATATGGAAAAATTCTATTTCTTGCTATTTCTCATTTTTACACTTACTAAACTCACTAAAAACATTAAATCAAGTTAAAATTCAACCAAATCAAGACCCAAAATCACTCCAAGAAATTCTGCCAGCATGTGGGGAGCATACCCACTTTCTAAATTTGCTTAGAAATTAAAGTAAAATGGGTGGGTAATGAAGAAATCAAAGGAAATTAAAGAAATTTTACCTTTTTCTTGATAACTTTTTGATTTCTACACTTTTCCCCTTTGATTTTCCCCTAGGTTCTTGATTTCCTTCTTTCCCCCTTTCTCCTGGTTCTACCCGACCCTCCTAAGGGTCATTGGCTGAAAAATCAGCCTATTTAAAGGCATAATAAAATATTATTATTTTATTCATTTTTTTAATGTTTTATTAATTCTTCACTTTCTAGCCATTCATTTATTCTAAAATTTCTTCCATGTATTTATCTCTCTTATCCACAGCTCAGAAAAATTTTTTCAGACTTATCCAAAGTCTTGGTGGTGTAATTTTTGAAAATTACACTTTTACCCCCGTAAAAGTCAAAAATTACATTTTTACCCCAAAAATTGAAAAATTGCCACAAGGCATATTTTTCACTCCTTAAACTCATACCACACTCTAATTTATCAAATTTGATCTAAATTCTCTCGAAACATTAAATTTGGTCCTCCGGTGGTAAAATTACCATTTTACCCCTATTCTCCAAAATGTACCGGAATTGCATTTCCTTTCCACTTTTCAACCTCAATTTATATTTTAACTAATCTAAATAATCAATCTAAATCAAATGGGGCTAAAATCCTCTTTAAAAATTCTCGTTTTGACCTTTAGTGGCAAAATTACTATTTTACCCTTGTGTCTCAAAAATACCGAGAATCACACTTTTTCACTGCCAAACTTCATTTTATACTTCAATAATCATATTATATTTTATATAATCATTCTTGGCCATCAAAATAAAAATCTTTATTAAAAATCTCCATTTTGTCCTGAAATTGAAAAATAACCGTTTTGTCCCTAATCGGTCAATTTTTTCGATTAACTCCAAACTGAACCTCGAACTCCGAATCACTGTTTTAAATCACTCCATGGGTTTTAGTTTTCTCAAATTCATCCTCAATTCTCTGTTTAAACTAGTTCGAGACTTATTTAACTTAACCATACCCTTAGGGGCAATATTGTCATTTAACTTGTTTCCCGGGGCAATTCAATATACAAACATACTGTCCAAAGCATGTAAATGACCTGTCACAGATAAATTAGGGTCAGGTGTTACACGCGCTGTCTCCATAATATTTAAATATTTACTTACCACGTTAACTCGATTTAATAAAAATCGCGCGGTCTCACTTACGACATTTCCTTCTAAAATTTTATTCTTAATTCTTCTCCCCCACTTAAATTAGTCATATTCTATTTTTCATGACTAATTTTGACCTCCAATAAAATATTAATATTTTAATATTATTTTATTAATAAAATATTATTTTATTTTAAAAATTTTTACTTGCCTTCTTTGGTCCTGAAACACATTATTATGTGTCGATTTACCTTCGAATCATCCTTTAACTCACTAATTTGACTCCGACAAAAATATTATTATTTAATTGTGAGTTTTGCGCGTGCAATACATTTTATTCTTAAGTGTTCCTTAGCACTCCGATTCGCATTAAACGATCATTCCTTTGATCAATAAAATCTTATTTGTGTCCAACCAAGGTACGGGGTGTTACAGTTTAGACCCAGTCCATATTTATAAAAGCATATTACTTTGTCACCATGAATTCCTACCCATCAAAAACTCTTAATCATTAAGTATATTTACCCTTTAAAAAAACTTAATTACCAAATAATTTTTGACTAATGAAATTTTACCGATTCCCAATTAAAATTTGAATAAAATATCTAACATATTCAAATGCAATTGTCCCCAGCAGTAAACCAAAACCCTCAAATCTATAAACATTATATAATAATGTTGATAGCTCATGCTGGCCAAAGGCAGAAATAAACATTTGAGTCCCGAGGACCACCCATAACCAAGGAAGAAAAAACAAAAGGGGGGACAGACTAACTATAGAAAAGCCAACGGAAAAACAATAAATAAAACAAACTTTCTCAAAGTATAGCATTAGCTTTCGCATTGTAGCTAGATTATCAAAGAAAAGAGAATCTTACATGGGGAGCGTGAGCCAAGTTGCTAATATTTTTCCATTGTTCCTAATTTGAATATTAGTGCTCCAAATTTCCTGCACCTACTCTTACTACTTTGTCTTCGTAGAGTTTCCATTCAAGCTTCTTCTTCTATCATCTCCGCATCTGCCAGCTACACTACACCAAACACTTTGTTTGATTTCTGCCTTACTCTTCCATTTTCCTTGATATTTCCACTTTTCTTTCAACTCAAAAAAAGAAAGCATCTCTGTTGGTTTATTTTCATTGGTTTCTACTTTCCTCATTTTCTTTTAACTCAGAAAAAAAAAAAAAACTGTTCTTTGATCCCTACTTTTCCTTTCCTTAGCTCCACAAAGCCCCCCAAAAAAACAAAAAACCCAAAGCCGCTAGCTCTCTGATTTTGATTTCTGTGCTTTCTATCTAAAGAAAGAAGTCCTCAATTTTACTTTCCCGGTCTTCAGAGTTGGTGAAGAAACAATCCATGCAGCTTTTGAAGATCCATTCGAAGTGATGTAAGCTTTCTCCATATATAATTTTTGCTATGCTTAATATTTCTCTTTAGACATCTTGATTTCTTCAGTTGGCAAATACATTTAATTAATTTGCATTTTACTTCTTTCCCAGCCCATGACAGCGATGGTTAAATAAAGGCTGTAGTTATTAGGAAAAAATTGAAATAAATAGATATTTTAAATTTTGAGAAAGTATTTTATAGAATTATAATACTATGCTTTTACTCTAACATGTAAGATATATATTTCTAATTACTATACACATGACCAGTGGATAATTTCTACTTGTGCAGCATTTTCACTTTGCAAGTTGGTCGGTTTGACAATTTGTTCTCCTGTGATTCACATATTTCATAAAAGAATTCTTGCGAAGGTAAGATACTTTCCAAACATTTCGTAATTGCTTTTGCCTCTATTGTAAAACTTTTTACTCATAGAAATTGCTTTCAGTATCAAATCATCAAAGAATGGCTACTGAATTGGTTGCTGCTGCCAATACGGTGGGGAACCTGGCAACAGAATATGCATCACCTTATCTCAGTTACTTTTTCCGTTTTGGCAAAATAGTTGTTTTCTAATTTCCTGGCCCTTCGATCATTGCAGTGCATGCAAAGTTGATTTCTACTTCAATTTTCTTTCAACTCAAAGAAAAAAAGAAAAAAAAAAGCCTCCATCGACATTGTTAATTTCTGTAATATATTTTGGCTGGATCATAATAGAAGCTCTGTCTAATTGGCTCCTCAAAGTTCATATATATTTCCTTTGGTATGTTAATGTTCATCCTCTTCTTCTGTGCTTTATTTGCCATAGTTTTACATTTGAGCATAATAGATATTTGCAAGTTTAGATGCATTGACGCATATTTTCTATTTTCAAATTAAGTTATTCTTTTCATCTTAGATTGACAAATATTTGTTGTTTCTTAATTCCCTCTGAAAGTGGCCTCTTGGTTATTGTAGTACAAACTTGATTTCTACTTGAGTTTTCTTTGAACAATATAGAAAAGCTTGGCCTTGTCTCCTGAAACTTCATCTTTCCTTGGTATATATGTGCATCTTCTTCTTCAATTTTTGCCTTGGTTTTTGCATTTGAGTATACATCTGCAAACTTTACCTGCAAAATTGGCACTGAATTATTTTCTATGTCCAAATTAACTGCTTTGATCTTAAACAGTTACACTCCACCCATGGCATTTGTGTGAAGCAGAGAGCTAGAAACTTTGTGTTTGTCTCTTACCCTTTCACATTCTAGTGGTGAGAATAGAGAGGTAAGTTTCAAGAAAGGATTTCAGTACCTTTTCCACTATTAATTTCTTTTTGTAAGCTCACCTCTTTGCTTTAGTGAAAGTCTGTTATTTTTTAATTCCTTGACCTTCTGTTCATTGCAGTGCAAACTTCATTTCTACTTCAGTTTTCTTTGAACTTTAAAAAAAAAAAAACCTTCACCTTCTTGGCTCCTGAAAGTTCATCTATAGATTTGGTTGGTGCGTAAATCTTCATCTTTTTCTTCTTTAGTTTATTTGGGTTGGTTTTATATTTGAAAATTTAGATGCACCGACATTTGTTTTCTATTTTCAAATTAAGTAATTCTTTCATCTTAATTAGCTTGAGAGATATTTGCAAAACTTTTTACTCTTCCAAATTGTTTTTCAGTCTCAGATCATCAAAGAATGGCTCTTGAATGTCTTGCCGCTGCTATTGGCAAGTGCGTGGGAAACCTGGTAGCAGCATGCACATCACCTTATCTCCGTTACTTTTTCCGTTTTGGCAAAATTGTTGAAGATTTCAAGAACCGGCGAAATGAACTTAAATCAAAAAGAGATGAGGTGAAAGATGCTGTCGATGAGGCTTTAAGGCAAACTGAGGTAATTAAGAAGGGCGTTGAGGAGTGGTTAACAAAGGCAGAGAAAGAATTGGGAGAAGCTCAGAGTTTGGAAGAAGAAATAGAACGTAACAAGTGTTTCGATTGGTGTCCTAGTTGGGGCTGGCGATACTGCTTAAGTATCAAAGTAGCGAAGAAGACACTTTATATATCTCAACTTTTAGCAGAGGCTTGTAATTTTCAACGAGTCGGCCAGCGTCCTCCTCTTCAAGGAATAGAGTTCCTACTACCCAAGGATTTCATGGCTTCCGAATCTTCAATTTCAGCTTTCAATGGGATCATGAAGGCTTTAAATAGTAATGGTGTGAACATGATTGGGTTGTACGGAATGCCAGGAGTGGGTAAAACAACTTTGGCGGAAGTAGTGGGGAAGCAAGCTAAGGAACAAAAGCTCTTTGATAAGGTTGTGAGTGTTTCAGTGTCCCAAACTCCAAACTTCAACGAAATTCGAGAAAGGATTGCAGAACTCTTGGGTTTAAAATTTGAAGCCAGTACAGAAAAAGGAAAAGTAGAAGAGTTATGGCGGAGATTAAAAGGCGAGAAGAAGATTCTCATAATTCTCGATGATGTTTGGAAAAAACTTGAATTGCAAACTATAAGAATTCCATTTGGTGGTGAACACGACGGTTGCAAAATTCTTCTCACTACACGTCTTCAACAAGTCTGCACTCAAATGGATTGTCATAAGGAATTTGAACTGAACATTCTATCTGAAGATGAGGCATGGGCTTTATTCAAAGATAAAGCTGGTCTGAAAGATGACTCTCCCGCCTTGAATGTAGCGGAGGAGGTTGCTCGTGAATGTGGCTGTTTGCCTCTTGCAATTGTAACTGTGGCACAGGCTCTAAAAGGTCAAAGTCGAGATGAGTGGATAGCAGCAAATAAACGACTCAAGAGCTCAAGACATTTGGATAATCTACATGTTTGTGGACATATCTATAGATGCCTTAAGTTTAGTTATGATTTTTTGGATCAAGAAAATATCCAGCAATGTTTCTTGTTGTGTTCCCTTTTTCCAGAAGATTATGAGATTAGCATTGAGTTGTTGACTATATGTGGAATTGGTCAGGGATTGTTCAATAATAATTACTTAATGGAAGACTTAAGGAGGGAAATTCAGCTAGCACTATCAAAACTCCAAAAGTCTGGCTTATTACTGGAAGTTCATGAGAAAGAACATGTAAAAATGCATGATGTGGTTCGTGATTTTGCTCATTGGATAACATCCAGAGGGGAAAAAATATTCATGGTAAAAGATGGGTTGACGGAATGGCCTATGAGTGAAAGTTTTGAATGTTATATGGCAATCTCCTTATGGAACAGTCAAGTAAATAATTTTTCTGACAAATTAGGGTTCTCAACACTTAAGATTTTGGTTTTGACAGTAGAGGACTCACTAAGAGTTCAGAATACATTTTTTGGAGGAATGAAAACCCTCCAAGTTTTACTTCTCAAAGGTGTCGTATTCTCACTAGAAGCACTTCAATTCTTGACAAATCTTCGAACTTTGTGCTTTATATATTGCGAGCTCGAGAACATCTCATCCTTGAGGAATGTGGAGAACCTTGAGGTTTTGGCATTGCTTAAGACTAATATTCAAGAGCTTCCGGAAGAATTAGTGGAATTGCATAGACTAAAATCACTATATTTTTCTTACTCTGGAAAGCAAGACAGCAATTTCCCCCCTAACTTGCTATCAAGGTAGTACTAAGATGTGATTAAAATTATTTATCTTATTGTTTTGAGTTAAGTATTTAATTTTATGTTAGTTACTTCTCTTTTTTTTTTCCTATTATTTACTTTATTAAGTATTTTGATTTTGACTATCAAAAACATATATATATCTAGAATGAGCTTTTGGTCACTTTTATTATTATGAAACATTGCAACCTGTAGTACAAAAAAAGCTTTAAGAATTAAGAAATAAAAAAGTTTATGTTATCTTATTCGTTTCATTACCTTGCTAATTTTATCATTCGGTTGAAAGTGCTATTATTACATTAATTACATTTTGTATTTGTTTGTAACAGGTTGGCGCCACTCCAAGAGCTACATGTGACAACTGAAAACAATGTTAACTTATCGGAGCTGAATGCTTTGTCCGGTTTGACTGCATTAACACTGAGAGTTTCTACTGATCAATGTTCTCAAGAAAACTTTGTGTTCCCTAAACTACCATGCTACAATATCGCAGTAAATGAATATCTTCAAGATTTGAAGGGGCTGAGCTTGAGAACCTTGAAAATTAGTGTTTTCTCATCCTCGTTAAATGCATTTAAGGAGCTGTTTTGCAATGTGGAAGATCTTACTCTTCTCCATGTCACCATGGAACACAAAAATATTGTCCCAAATGTAGATCAGTGGGGACTAAAGGAATTAACTTCTCTCAACCTTGATTCGTGTGACAATCTGGAATGCTTGATCGATACAACACGAGAACAAAGACCAACCATAGCATTCTCTAAGTTGGTGAATTTAGTCATTGATGAAATGACTTCTTTGAAAGAGTTGTGCCATGGTCAATCACCGATTAGCTTCTTAAAAAAGTTAGAGAAATTGAGCATTTTCCATTGTGAGCAGTTGCATTCAGTGTTTCCAATGAATTGGCTTTTAGGAAAGGAAGAAAGTCAGACGCAGACGATCTCAAATTTAAGAAGCTTGAAGCTACGGTCATTACCAACATTGGAGAGTATATGGAAAGAGCCAACTCATCATGTAAGCCTACAAAGTCTGAAGGAAGTAATAATTCTTCGTTGTCATAAACTGAAATCTATCTTCTCACCTTGCCTTGCTCAAAGCCTGTTGCATCTAGAGAAACTTGAGATATCTAAATGCAAAAAATTAGAGCAAGTCTTTGCTTTTGACAAAGAAATGGCTGAGCTAGAGGTACCTCTTATCTCTCTATTTTTCCTTTATAATGCTCTCAAATACTCTTTTTCTAATTACCTTTCTTTGAATTATTGAATTATAAATAATTACTATCTAATCTTTCTAAATTATTGGCTTTCAACACTTCCTTCTGCATTTTTTTTTATAAAATATATGCCTTCTCTATATTTAAGTATAATGAATTCATATTTCAATATTTATTAATTAAAAAATTTTAAATTTTTCCTTATGTCAGGAAAATCAGGTACAACCATTGTCAAATTTAACTTGTTTGGAGCTTATGTCATTACCAGAATTGAATTGGATATGGAAAGGGTCCACCCATTTTGTCAGCCTCCAAAGTTTGAAGTTTGTAGAAATTAGTTACTGCAATAGATTGAACTATCTCTTCTCAACATCCCTTGCTCAAAGCTTAGTGCTCCTTGAAGAACTCAAGATAGATCACTGTGATGGACTGCAACACATTATCACCGAACCAAACGCCCATCTCCATTCTCCGTTCTTGCCAAAATTGGAAAATTTAGAAATAACTGATTGTCCAGGACTGGAATATGTTTTTCAAATTCCTTTCGCTCAAGTTCTTCCACGATTGAAATCATTACGGATAACCGATTCTCCTCAATTACAACAAGTCTTCCCTGTGGCAAAAGAAACGATTGGAGTTGATCGTGCCATTGCACTCCCTTGCCTACAAGATTTACGACTTGGAAACTTGATAAATTTGGGTCGCTTTTGCTCGGAAAACTGTCTGATCTCATCACCATCTTTGGAGGAGTTGGAAGTTTACAACTGTCCTAAATTGATAAATTTTACCATTCAAAAAGAAGTTAAGGAGCAAGTTCAACTAAAGGTACTTCTTTTATATACTTTTCCTTCAATTACAATTTTGGATTTTGCCTTTGAACCAAATCTTTTCAACACTCGTAAACTAATCCAACTGCATTTTTAAATTGTTGTTCGAAAACTTTAGACTCTTTATTTTGACCGATATAAAAGGCCAATACTCATAAGTTGAAAAGAAAGAATGGCATATTGATACAATAATTAGCTAGCTGATTCTGATTCTTTCTTGAAATGGGAAAAGGATTTGATCAACAAAATAGGAAAAAGATGAAAACTTTTCTTCAAAAAAGGTTTTTACAGAGTTTTATATTATAAAAATTAAGGTAAGTCACACTTGTATCTTTAGAGAAATTCAAGCTCTCATTGATCATCAGCAACTTTGTCTCCAATTCCTTCAATAATTACTCAAAGTACTTGTCATTTAATTAAAAGAAAAAAGAATCCATTCATATTATAAGAATGAGAGTGCTGCATGATTATTTAGCATATAATTGCATCTAATTAAGCTCTTAAAGTGTTATTTTCATTATCCAAGCACCCTTATTTCGATAGAATCCATGGATGTTTTAACTCCTAGCCACGCTAGCATTTACAGGACATGTGAAAACATGACGTGGCAATAGCAGACATGTAAGTGGCATGATAAAATAAAAAATTTAATGAATTTAATCAAAAGCAAACAAGCACGTGGCAATAAAAATATTTTATTTTTTTACTTCCTTGCATGCATGCCGCATATGTTTTAAATTTTAAACATGTACTTTATTGCTAAATCATATTTCCATGTGTCTTATAAATTTCAGCATGTACAGCTTTGTTATGTTTTTCAACTTTAATGAGCTTTGGTATGTTTTAAATTTTATGCATAGAAAAAAAATTCAATTCTGATTTAAAGTGTATTATCTACCTTTCTATTTTTCTAATATCTTTCATTTTGTTGTGAATTTATCAGCATGTTCAATTGCATGCATTGAAGGAATTACTGTACAATGCCAAAAGTCTTACCCTGGATAGTGTTACGTATCAGAAAAATCTCATTCCAAATGTAGATCCAAAGTGGCTTAATGAATTAACTTTTCTTGCACTTAAAAGAGGAAAGGAGCTTGAATGCTTGATTGATACAACAGAAGGCCATGCCTCAACCAATTGCTTGTTCAATTTGGTGGAATTAGTCATACGAGAAATGACTGGTTTCAAAATGTTGTGCAAAGGTCAGTTTCCAAAGGGCTTTCTACAAAACCTAGAGAAGTTGGAAGCAAGGAATTGCACGGAAATGGTCTCTTTATCTCCTGCGCTACAAAATCTAAAGGAAGTGACAGTTATTGATTGTGCCCAGTTGCAAGAAGTTTTTCAAATAGATGAGCTTCTTTGTGATACAGAAGAAAATGAAGGACCGCTGCTGTCAAATTTAAAACTGATGAAGCTACATTCATTACCAGAGTTGAATTGGATATGGAAAGGGTCCACCCGTTTTGTCAGCCTCCAAAGTTTGAAGTTCGTAGAAATTAGTTATTGCAATAGATTGAACTATCTCTTCTCAACATCCCTTGCTCAAAGCTTGGTGCTCCTTGAAGAACTCAAGATAGATCACTGTGATGGACTACAACACATTATCACCGAACCAAACGCCCATCTCCATTCTCCGTTCTTGCCAAAATTGGAAACTTTAGAAATAACTGATTGTCCAAGACTGGAATATGTTTTTCAAATTCCTTTCACTCAATTACAACAAGTCTTCCATGTGGCAAAGGAAATGATTGGAGTTGATCGTGCCATTGCACTCCCTTGCCTACAAGATTTACGACTTGTAAACTTGATAAATTTGGGTTGCTTTTGCTCAGAAAACTTTCTCATCTCATCACCATCTTTGAAGGAGTTGGAAGTTTACAACTGTCCTAAGTTGATAAATTTTACCATTCAAAAAGAAGTTAAGGAGCGAGTTCAACTGAAGGTACTTCTTTTATATACTTTTCCTTCAATTACAATTTTGGATTTTGCCTTTGAACTAAATCTTTTCGACACTCATAAACTAATCCAACTGTATTTTAAAATTGTTGCTCGAAAATTTTAGACTCTTTATTTTGACCGATATAAAAGGCCAATACTCATAAATTGAAAAGAAAGAACAGCATATTGACTCAATAATTAGCTAGTTGATTCTGATTCTTTCTTGGAATGGGAAAAGGATTTGAACAACAAAATAGGAAAAAGATGAAAACTTTTCTTCAAAAAAGGTTTTTACAGAGTTTTATATTATAAACATTAGGGTAAGTCACACTTGTATCCTTAGAGAAATTCAAACTCTCGTTGATCATCAGTAACTTTGTCTCCAATTCCTTCAATAATTACTCAAAGTACTTGTCATTTAATTAAAAGAAAAAAGAATCCATTCATATTATAAGAATGAGAGTGCTGCATGATTATTTAGCATATAATTGCATCTAATTAAGCTCTTAAAGTGTTATTTTCATTATCCAAGCACCCTTATTTGCATAGAATCCATGGATGTTTTAACTCCTAGCCACGCTAGCATTTATAGGACATGTGAAGACATGACATGGCAATAGCAGACATGTAAGTGGCATAATAAAATAAAAAATTTAATGAATTTATTAAAAAGCAAACAAGCACGTGGCAATAAAAAAATTTTATTTTTTCCTTCCTTGCATGCTTGCCGCATATGTTTTAAATTTTAAACATGTACTTTATTGCTAAATCATATTTCCATGCGTCTTATAAATTTCAGTATGTACAGCTTTGTTATGTTTTTCAACTTTAATGAGCTTTGGTATGTTTTAAATTTTATGCATAGAAAAAAAATTCAATTCTGATTTAAAGTGTATTATTTACCTTTCTGTTTTTCTAATATCTTTCATTTTGTTGTGAATTTATCAGGATGTTCAATTGCATGCATTGAAGGAATTACTGTACAATGCCAAAAGTCTTACCCTGGATAGTGTTACGTATCAGAAAAATCTCATTCCCAATGTAGATTCAAAGTGGCTTAATGAATTAACTTTTCTTGCACTTAAAAGAGGAAAGGAGCTTGAATGCTTGATTGATACAACAGAAGGCCATGCCTCAACCAATTGCTTGTTCAATTTGGTGGAATTAGTCATACGAGAAATGACTGGTTTCAAAATGTTGTGCAAAGGTCAGTTTCCAAAGGGCTTTCTACAAAACCTAGAGAAGTTGAGAGCAAGGAATTGCACGGAAATGGTCTCTTTATCTCCTGCGCTACAAAATCTAAAGGAAGTGACAGTTATTGATTGTGCCCAGTTGCAAGAAGTTTTTCAAATAGATGAGCTTCTTTGTGATACAGAAGAAAATGAAGGACCGCTGCTGTCAAATTTAAAACTGATGAAGCTACATTCATTACCAGAGTTGAATTGGATATGGAAAGGGTCCACCCGTTTTGTCAGCCTCCAAAGCTTGAAGTTCGTAGAAATTAGTTACTGCAATAGATTGAACTATCTCTTCTCACCATCCCTTGCTCAAAGCTTGGTGCTCCTTGAACAACTCAAGATAGATCACTGTGATGGACTGCAACACATTATCACCGAACCAAACGCCCATCTCCATTCTCCGTTCTTGCCAAAATTGGAAACTTTAAAAATAACTGATTGTCCAAGACTAGAATATGTTTTTCAAATTCCCATGGCTCAAGTTCTTCCACGATTGAAATCATTTCGGATAACTGATTCTCCTCAGTTGCAACAAGTATTCCATGTGGCAAAAGAAACGATTGGAGTTGATCGTGCCGTTGCACTCCCTTGCCTACAAGATTTACGACTTGTAAACTTGATAAATTTGGCTTGCTTTTGCTCGGAAAACTTTCTGATCTCATCACCATCTTTGGAGGAGTTGGAAGTTTACAACTGTCCTAAATTGATAAATTTTACCATTCAAAAAGAAGTTAAGGAGCAAGTTCAACTGAAGGTATTTCTTTTATATACTTTTCCTTCAATTACAATTTTGGATTTTGCCTTTGAACCAAATCTTTTCAACACTCATAAACTAATCCAACTTTATTTTAAAATTACAGCACAAAAATGACAAAGAAAAAACCAAAAGAAAAGGAAAACCATAAACAATTTTAAGTTCAAATTCAATAGAGAAAACCTGAAAAGATTTGGTTTTTTTAGGTTCCATTTTCAAACTATTTCATGAAAATTTTGGATTTAAATTTTGACACATATATATGTGCTATCATTAAAATGTAAGGATTTTTTGTGAACTAGCATCTAAAATTATGAAGAATTATGAGTAACATTTGGTCAACTATTCTCAATCTAGTAGAAAATGAATGTATTTAGTGATGTTTAGTGGTGTGTGTATTTGCAGGAATTATCTCTCTCTAAGTTGGGAAATAGCTTTCAATTGCATATTTCAACCAATTGCAATCAAGAATATATAGCAGTTGGGAGTCATGAAGAGGCATTTCAGATTCATGGGCGTATAAAGGAACTCCACCTAGAGGATTTATCTGAAGTGCAGATTATTTGGAAGGATGTGGCTCAAGTTGCAACTCTTAAAAACCTTACAAGGTTGGAAGTGATAGATTGCAAGAGGCTAAGATGTCTCTTTCCTCTTGGATTTGCTTGTTGTCTTCCAAAACTTCAAAAGTTATTGGTCAAAGGGAACTCTAAATTGGAGCAAGTATTTGAAGTAGAAGATGAAGCAAAAGCGATGGCTGAAAAAGAGATAAAGTTTGATCAATTACAAGAATTATCACTTGTAGAATTGCCAAGCCTCGTTGACTTCTGTCCAATGGGATATCACTTTGTACTACCCGCTTTGTCGTTTTTAATAGTAAGAGAATGTCCCAAGATGACTACAGGTTTCTTCATAGATTCAAAGGAATATGTGCACGCCAAAACAGAGGTATACACCTTGAAAACTTTAATCTTGTCTATTTTAAGTCATAATCTTCAAAATCTTTACTTAAATTACTTAGGTGATTGAGTAGGACACTACAACCAAAATTTAGTCTAGAATATCACTTTTAATGAATTTGGCCTAAAATGCTTATAAATTATAATATGCCTACTTCACACATTTAAAAGATACCTTGTACAATCACCCACTTGCTAAGGAATTCTGATGAAAAATTCTCTAACCATGTTTCCACCTGAGTAAACCATGTGTTAAGCCAATCCCAACGTTTATCTTTGAGCTCTTCAAAGAGCTATTTATCCTCAACGGTTAGCAGAAATTCTTTAAGAGACAAACTCCTCATAAGCAGCCTTGAAATGTGTTACTTTTTAAATAATTCCATTCAATTTGCTGAATCTGAATTACGTTATGTTGTTACCACAACACTTGTCTTTAGCCAAAGCATGTTTTCCTTGCTTTTTAAGACATTGAAGATCATCTCCTCTCTCTTCATTTGAAGCTCCACCTCTTTCAGAAGCACCTTTCAATAACAGAGCATAAGATGGCTTAGTGAATAAGCTCAAGTTCTGTCTCAAAATCCCACAGCAAGTTCCGTTCCTATTGTCGTTAATACTAGGTGCATTAGAAGCTTCCTTTTTGGATCCTCATTCAGAATGAATCATGGCTTCCATAGCTAGCTATATTGACCTCTAGCCTTTGGTTAAGAA
This sequence comes from Theobroma grandiflorum, assembly GCA_036013995.1. NCBI lineage: Eukaryota > Viridiplantae > Streptophyta > Magnoliopsida > Malvales > Malvaceae > Theobroma > Theobroma grandiflorum. Next base: position 35,466,430 of record CP142133.1, read on the forward strand.
GCCAGACTCCATTTAAATTTTGGACTGCTCTTCTAGTTTTATTAAAATAGCCAAATATGATAAAAGGATACTTGCGACTATATTTGCTTTTATTTCTCCCTACAGTATATTGACAACCTGTTCCAAATTGATCCCAAATCCTTTGAAGCCATCTTCATAGACTCTTGTAGGAATATTATTCACAAAAACTAAAATTACCTTATTCATTCTCCTTATCGTCCCAGCATAATCATTATTGATGATTAAGAGCTTTTATTATTCATTACTGAATTAAGTACAAGCTTTTATTTGGTATGTGCAAAGGCAATTAGAATCTTTAATAATATTATATTACATAATTTTTCAAAATCTTTATTTAAATTATTTAAATGATTGAGTAGTACACTGCAACCAAAAGAGTGGTCTAAAATATCATTTTTAGTGAATGATTCCATTACTTTTAATGAATTTTTGGCTTAAAATGCTTATAAATTATAATATGTCTATTTTTTTCTTTTTTCTTCGTAACATGAGACATTCATACTTTTGGTTTACATTTCACTATTTGAATTGTTTAAAAAGACACCGCAACTAGTTGAGCAAGACGCCATATCATGGGGGAGGGACTGTGGTACGCTACCACCTTGGAAGGAAGAACTATGAGATGATTGCAGGGGAAGTTGCAAAGGCATGTTTAAACATCAATGAGTAATTTGGGACCGTCAACTAAACACAGGTAAAGCAAAAGCTACTTTCCTTTTTCATTTCTTTCACTTGTTTTGGTGGTTCACCTGTGCTAACCTTTATTAATCACTTGTGCTTTTCAGTGGTCTAGATGCTGGCTTTGTAGAGTTGTCAAGCGAAGGGATCACTTGCTTTCAATAATTTCTCCAATCAATGTTATGTTGCTCTCTATATGTACAATAAGTAGAAGAACAACCTTGAAATTCTTCTATTTCTTATCCTTATTTTTGTATTTTAAATCAAGACATCGGAAATTAAACTTTAATTTCCATATACAAGCTCAATAAATGATGCGTACAATAAGAATTATTAGAAGGGATTGAATTATTTCTACATGCACTTAGAATTAATAAGTTCAATTTAATTTCCTTTTCTAATCATATCATACATTTCATTTTGATAATTATCCACATTACAAGATTATTTTTTAAGATTTCGTACCAGCTTGATGCTTTTATCTTTTGTTTTTTTTTTTTTGCTATTTATATTTTATTTTTTATTTATTTTTTTGTAAAAAATAAAAAGCAAAAATATTCATAAAAGGGAACTTATTACAAATACATGCTATCTCCATTCCATTTTATTTATATCTATTTAATTTTTTTCATCAAATTAATGAACTCAATTTTGATTATTATTTTTAAAATATTATATAAAATTAAAAATTCAAAAAAATTTTAGAAAAGTTTAAAATTAAAAATTTGCAATTCTTATTTTCAAAAAAATTTATAACTTTACGATGTTATTAAAAAAATAATCAAAGTCGAGTTTATTCAACCAAAAAAATCAATAAAGAATAAAGATAATGAGACAGAGGGGATGATAAAACAAATTTTCCTATTTAATAGATTAAGAAAAGTTTTATTAGTGACATCCTTTAAATTATCATAATTATAAGTCATAAAATTCATAAGAGAAAGAAAAACAAAATTATAATTAATTTTTATACCATCAAATTATATTAATAAATTTCAAATTTTCAATTGTATTTAATTACTTTAATTTTTAAAAACTTTTCCTATGCTTATTAAGACCAAATTTCAATTGCCTATAAAAATTCTTTTTCAAAACTTTTTTTATTAACAAAAGTACAGAATTTTAGCCCAAACTCAGCCCAATTTAGCCCATTCAAAGACCAATACCCGATTTACCATATCAAAAATCCATTACTCCCACCCAATTCTTATTCTCCACGTGTCACCCCGACAAGCATACTCTGGTCCATTAACAAAAAATTCCCCTCTTTCAATTTCCACCAAGGGTTTCCCCGTCTCTCTGAGATCTCACAATTCTTTGCCCTCTGTCTATCTATCGAGAATGATGCAACAATCACCAGCAGGAGGCGTCGCTCCGCCGCAGTCCATGGCAGCTGATCAGTCTCAAACCCAGCAGTACCAGCAGCAACCGCAGTCGCAACCGTGGATGATGATGCAACAACAACAACAGCAACAGGCAGGTCAGCCGGTTCCTCCACCGTCCGGTTGGGCTCCGCAACCCGTCCCTCCGCCGAGTTAGATGCGGCAGTACTCTGCCGGTTCAGCCACCGCCAGCTCCAGCGAGATTCGATCCCTCTGGATCGGTGATCTTCAGCAGTGGATGGATGAGAATTACCTCATCAACATCTTCGCTCACACTGGAGAGGTAATTAATTAGTTAATTATATTATTTTAGAAAAAAATTAGGGGTTTTTAGATTAAAAAAAGATTTAAGAGTGCCTAAGTAAATAATAAAGTAGTAAAAAAATATAATAAAATTTAATTAAACGGAGTAAATATAGTCTTATAAAATTCGCAGAATTTTATTTATATTTTAATAAATCAAAACATTATTCCCTTTTGTTATTTAAATGAATTTCCTTTCTTTTCCTTTTAAACTTAACTGCTTAAGTAAAAAAATCAGTAAATAGTAATTAAAGGAAATTTAATATTTTTTGGGTTTTTTTGGGTGGCTTCAGCTAAGGTGAATAGGAATAAGCAAACAGGGCTACCAGAGTGGTATGGGTTTACCGAGTTTGTGTCACGTGCGGTAGCTGAGAGGGTTTTGCAGTCGTATAATGGGGTGCTAATGCCGAATTCTCAGCAGAATTTTAGGTTGAATTGGGCGGCACTTGGATACGGGGAAAAAAGGCAAGATGAGGGTCCTGAGTACACAATCTTTGTTGGGGATTTGGCTGCGGATGTTTCGGATTATATGTTGCAAGAGACTTTTGAAGTTGTCATTGATAGGACTTATGGCTTTGTGAGGTTTGGTAATGAAGCTGAGCAGATTCGTGCCATGAACGGAATTTGTTGTTCAACATCTATTCTTTTATTATATTTAATTAAACTCTTAAAATATTACTTTTCACTATCCAAACACTCTCCCTTATTTGGATATAGAATCCACGGACTTATTAATCCCTTGACATGTTGGCATTTGTAGGATAGAGGAGAAATTTACGTGACAACGTTGGCATTTATAGGACAAGTGGAAAATATGAGGCGACAATGATGGACACATGATATGGTCATAGAGAAAAAGTTTACTGATTTAATTAGTTAATGTAACAAGTATTTTATGGTGACATCATATGTTTCACATGTCATCCATGAATTTCATCCAAAAAATTGTCTATATCTAATGAAAAATAACAATTTTGAGATTTAATTAGATACAATACAGAGATATGAACTTATTTAAATTTTTTGAAAAGGTATAAGAGCTTTTTTTATCATTTTAGTCTATATAGGAAAGGTTAGCTTTCGACTTTATACTTGTCAAGTCATAAGTTAATTGACCTTTGTAACCGAGTTTAATAGGGTAAACTTATAATCAAACGAATATTTCTGGGGCTTCAAAGCCTGAGCCAGATGATCAAAGGGGAATACTGCTCCCTAAGTTATGCCGATTGTACCTTGGAGAGCTTAAGATGATTGTTGGCTTGGCTGCTTTATCACGATTTCTATCACGCAATGAGTTTCTTTTAATCAAGGTCTTTTGACTCAAGGACATAAGGCTTAGAGGCAATTAGTATAGGAATGAAGTATCTTATTTTTGTGTTCTCCTAAATGCTTTAGTTCAAAAGCTGGTTTGGTTTTCTTTGATCGGAGCTGCCAAAAGCTTTTGTGAGAAGCTCTCTCTTTTGTAAGTGTGTTTTGTTACTTTCTCACCAAAGTTTGTCTTCTTATGTCAATAGAAATCTTCTACCACTGTGGTTCAAGACTTGTTAACATTCTAGCTATTGGTTCAATAAACAAACTATCTTTAAAAAAAAAAAAAACATTTTACTTACTCTTACAAGAATTTCTATCATTTCAATGAGTACAGCTCTTCCTGAGAACCACACTGTTTATTCCCCGTTCTCTAGTTGTGCAGCCTTATTGCTTCGGTTGTGGACTTGATGGACAAGGCTGACAAATTGATGGGAAGCGCAAAGTTATTTCTTAATATTTTCTATTGCTTCGTAATAAAACATTTATATTGACAACATGCATTTATCACCTTAAACAAGTGTATTTACTAATTAATTTTTTTAACATTATCTTTCCAAAATTCACAAATATTAAATATTACTAAACCTTTCTTTTCCAAATCATCAAAAACTAATAAAAAGAAAAAAAATTTCCATATCCAACTTTAATAAATTTTTGACATAAAATGTTTATAAATTATAATATATCTATTTTTTTCTTTTACTTTCATAACATGAGACATTAATAATTTTATTTTACAATTCACTGCTTCAATTGTTTAAAAGACACCGCGACAACTGGTTAAGCAAGACGGCACTGAAAAATCTGTCACTGCTCAAAATACAGTCCACACCAAGACCATAGAATGGTACCGGGAAAGTTGGATTAATTATCAGCTGCCACCTTACATGGAAGAATGACGAGATGATTGCAGGTGAAGTTGCAAAGACATGTTTAAACGTCAATGAGTACGTTTGGGACCATAAACTAAACACAGGTAAAACAAAGGTTGCTTTTCATTTTCATTTCTCTTACTTGTTTGCATAGTCTTAATCAAGTTTTGGTGATTCACTTGTGCTAATCTTTATTATTTACTTAAAAAAAAAAAAAAAAAACTAGTTGTTGAAATTATTGCGCTTTTTGTTGGTCAAGGTGTTGGCTTCATAAAGTTGTAAAGCCAATGGATCACTTGCTTTCCATAATTTACCCAATCAATGCTATGTTGCTCTCTGTATATACAATCAATAGAAAAATAAGAATGAAATTCTTCTGTTTCATATCCTTATTTTTTGTTTTTTATATTCTTGGTGACAGGGGCGGCCCAACAAGTTCAAAGGCTTAAAGCGAAATATTCAAATAAGATTTTTTTTTATTAAAATTAAAAAAATATATTAAAATTGTATTCTTCTAGCTTTTTTATATAAAAAATTTTTAATTAAATTTTTATAATCAAATTCTTCTAATATTTCTTTTTTAATTAATAATATAGTCAATCCATTTAATCTTTCTTGAGACATTGTTGATATGATTTTATTAATTTTAGTTTAATCCATTTAATCTGTTTAAATAAGACATTTAATAATCAACTATTATAATTATCTTATATTTTCTAAATGACTAATATAAAATCAACAATCAAATTTTCTAATTCAAACAAATCAACTATCACATGAAATAAAAATAATATAACAATATAATATAAACTCTAAATTAAAGTAAAAAAATTTGTAAAGATTAGAATAATAGTACCTAATTATTGAATGCTTATTACAAACCGCAAATGAGGTTCACAGCTTTATGAAGATAATAAAAGAACAAACTTCTTGTGTAATTTTTGGAGAAAAATTAAAGTTAAAGAAAAAAAGAGCAAATGAGAAAGGAAGATTTTAAAAGTAGATATTATATATTGAAAAAAAATTAGTTTTATATATAGGAAAAAAATATTTGTTGGAAATCATTAAATGCATTGATTGGAAATAAGAAAAATAAGTGAGAAAAAAATAACTGTTAGAGATAAATAAATACATATGACTGTTGGTTTATTGGAAATAAGAAAATATAGTTGAGAATTAACAGCATTCTAGAAAGAAAGAAGTAATGGAAAATTGAAATTATTAGGCACATAATTAAAAAAGTAAAAAAATAATTTTAATAATTATTTTTTATTTTTATATATTTTTAATATAATTAATTATATTATAGTTGTTGTAAAATTATAAATTTTTTTTTTAAATTGAGACCTCCTCAAATTGAGGGCCTAAAGTCATTGCTTGGGTGGCTTCACCCAAGGGCCGGCATTGCTTGGTGAATAAGTTGTGTACGTAAGTATGTGAAGTGGGAATTAAGACATGAGAAATTAAAACCAGACAGATTTTTATTTTGAGAAGGTTCCAAGTGATTTATTGAAATATTGAAAGTTTTATTGCTACAAGATCTAGGCATGGTAATATAGGCACACAACAAGTTCACAAAAAGAATTTAAAAGTAAGTAATTACTCTCTATCAAAAGAAAATTCTAGTAAAAAGAACTATAAAAGGGGATTGGATCATTTCTACATGCACTTGGAATTGGATCATCATCATCAAAGGATTCATTTCCAACCTCTATGTTTATGTGCACCGAATAAAACCAGAATTGGAGGCTGCAATAAACTGAAAAGTCTCTTCCCAGTTAGTGTTGCTCTGCCAAAGCGAGAAATAATCACAGCAGAAGTTGCTTCTGAACTAGAGCAACTATTTGGGGATGAAGAGAAATAACAGTGCTCTGTACTATCACCGATTTTTGTTTATTTGTTATATGCTATACTACTTGTTAACATAAAAGTAATAATTCTTGTTCTTTTTGTCCTACTTTATTTGGTTGTGAAGGCTCCCTTCATGATAAAGAAAGATGCATCAAAAGGCGGTCAGATAAACTACCACCATACATCAGAAGGCTCCCTTCATAAATTATACTAATCCTTACACAAGTATATTAAACACGGACAATATACTATAAATATGTTTCGGTAAAAAAGATTGAACAAATTGTGAAACTGATGTGTATATTAAACAAGGAAGTCTTCATAATAGTGTATCGATTTCTTCTAAAATGGTAGGAGCACCAAAAAAATAATAATAATAAAAAGAAAAAGAACACTCAAGATTTGAAGCAGAATTTCAACAATTGTAGCCAGCTGGAAAATTTCCTATACATTTACATCCTCGCAAGTCCCATCCTCTTTCCATAACACTTCCTGGAAAGCCAACTAGGGTCCTTAGCAGAGCATTTCCATGGACTTCATCATTTTCTCCCTTTTTTTTCTTTGGCCCATCTATCGGATTGAGTACATGTCACATAACTATAAGTCAACTAAATCCAAATTGGCCTATCTGTCTTTCTTTCCTTTATTCTTCTTTTTCTTAAGCAAAACGCGTATCTCGACTTTGTTTTATTGTTTGTGCAGTGTTTTTGAATATCAAAATTTGAGATGTTATATTCGATTGATCCTCATAAATAAAGCCATTACCAGCCCAAGAAACAACACTCATCATTACACCATGTATAATAATATATTAGAATTAAAGCTGCCGCGGGAAGAATCTTTTTTTCACTAAAAATTGTCCATGATGAATTAGCCCAACAGCAAGTTCTGAAAATGCTTCTAAATGTAGGTCTTTACTCATTTCTAGAAGAAAATTTACCAAGTAATGCTTAATTGCTACAGAAATATGAACAAGGGTAAAGTGATAACTCTTAAGGACATTTATGGGATAATAATAGTAGTTTCTACTTAAAAGGAGAGTCAAGTGTTTTTTATGTAAACTAACCAAGTAGATCAGAAATTAATACTGAAAAATAAATGAAAAAGGGCAAAAAGAAAGGCATCAATAATTCAAAATTCCACCAATAATTTTGTGTCTCATTTGCATATATACACAAAGAAAAAATGAAAGGTGTGAACTTAATTACCCTTAGAATAATGTTAAATTTTGTTTAGGTGAAATTTATACTTTATTGAAGTTATTCAATTTCTTGAAATCTTACGGAGAAGATTTTATTTTTTTTTAAAGATGTGAAGATTTCATTTTTATTACTCAACCTGTACAGTTCGGAAAAAGCAAAACAAAAATCATTGCCTGTACGAAAAGAAAAAGCACCTTGCCCTTATATTTAAGATCACAAACATGAAGCCTATTTTACATTAGTTAGAATTTCATTTAATAGAGCATCTCCATCCGCATTTGTTTTCTTTAAAAGAGAATTCAAAAATGCTTTTTCAATGACAATACATTCTCCATAAAATGCTGGCAGAAATATTGTGTTGGATTCCACCTTGAATCAAAAATATTTGAAAAAACTCCAGAAATCTCCCTTTTACTTTGATAAATTTGATTTTCGCGTTAGACTTAATTATTTGGAGACAAGAACCCAGAAAAGTCCTAATTCCAAATTGATATTTCTTTGTTAATTTTGGAGCAATGATAGTGAATTAGGCGACGACTGACCAAAACTTTTTCTTCCCTATTACAGACAATTCGCAAAAGCGTGGACCCATTATCACATGTTCCTTAGGGAAGAGGACAAGGACGGAAAGAAGGTGCATTCGTTTTATTTTACCCTCCCAATGAAATAATGAGACAGATACAGGGACCAGGAGGTGACATGATTTTTTGATGAAGTCAATTTTGCATTAAGAAGACTTTCATCAATATTTTGTCTTTAAGTGAAAATATTTAACCAAATACTTCTTCAAAAATCTTCTGCTTAAAGTTTGATCCACTTCAATTATTGTCAAATGTGATGGAAAAGCCATCGGTTTCACACATATAATATAACTAAGTTTATGTCTTTTCATTTTAATATATTCATTCAATAGATTTAAAGCAGAATTTCAAAAATTTTCTATACACTGACATCCTTGCAAGTCCATCCGCTAATTTCCATTAAACTTCATGGAAGCCAACCAGGGTCCTTAGCAGAGCGTCTTCATGACTCCATTCTTAATTTTCTCTTTTTTTTTCTAGTCTTTCTGTTAGAGAATTGGTCAATGATAAGGCAAAAGATGTCGAGGCCCTTGTCATTCACCAAGGATATGAATAAGACAAATTAGTAACAATAAAAAAAAAAAAAAGAGATTCAGAAGAAAAGAAGTCTTTGCCTTAGAGTTTCTACTTTCTATATTCAATTACATTTTTGTTATCCGAAGAAGAGTTATAACCTGCATGCATTCCAAAGAAGATAAGTGAAAATCTGAACTTACGTGATAAAAGGTTATATTAAAGAAATTAATATAAATAAAAGGTGTGAATTTACGTTTGAACCAAGGTAAATTTTGTTTAGAGAAATTAATTTATGTTATATCAAAGTAATTCAACAGATGTTTGTGGATGTACCCAAGCATTTGACTCAGACACTCAATAGTTGATCTATGTACCTGTTCTTCAAAGAATTAGGAGTCAAATCTCTATTGTTCCAAATTTGGGAAAAGGAAAATGAAAAAAAGAAAACTTGCAGATTTTTTTTTTGTTTTCAACTAGTGATTTACACATATTCAATAAATTGAAATCATAGGAGACAATATGTTCAGGGCAAAATGAAGCAAGGGAAGTTGTTAAACCATGAATAGTATAGACATCTCCACAACTTTTTATTGGTAGAGAGGATCCTTCCCCAAATTGGGCAAGGTCCTAACAATTCCTTTATTTGGTAATGTTGTGTCAATCAAACCATGAATAAAAAGAAATTCTCGAGTAAACTATGAATTATAAAAAAATCTATGGAAAAGCTTCTCAAATCTCCCTTTATTTCAATAAATTAAGTTGGCTTCCGTGTTGGAATTCTTCAAGGCAAGAGATAAGAAAGACCCCTTGACGTAGAACGCCTAGCAAATAATTTCTTGGAGTCAGCTGAGCGTCAAAAGCTAAAACAAAAAGCCCAAAAGTCATAAATGAGCATATTCATAATTTTAATATTTTCTTTATTTAATTAGGAGTCTTACACAAGAATTATAAGTATAATAGAATTTCTTTTTATTTAATTTACTTGTATTAAGACTTTAGGATAGTCATGTTCTAATTAGGAATCAAATATTTGTTTTATTTAAATCTCTTGTTAATTATTCTAGTTGTACTAGACAACCAAAGATAGAGTTTTGTTAGGACTTAGGCCTATAATATTATAAATAGGATCCTTGGGTTTAGCTTTTGAATCATCAAATAATATTCTAAATTTTTCTCTCAAAACTTGAGTTAAAAGTTTCAATATTTGAAACTTGGTTATTAACCTTAAAGGCATAGTCAGAAGCTAGCTTTTATTTCCACACTAACTCGCTGCATCGCCCCTTATTCTACAGTGATGTTTCTTGGTCAATCTTTGAGCAGATATAATCAATTCAATGGCTATGAGACCCTACTGACCCCTTATTCAATGGCTATGATAATTTTCCTTAAAGTTTCTCAATGAAAAAATCAACCGACAAAATTTTATCTTCAATGCATAATAAGTGTGTTATCTCTTGATGCTTTCTTGATGCAAAATAGGTGTGAGTTTAATTGTCTTTTGGATTATGATAAAATTTTCTTTGAAGCATATATAATTAATTCAGTGGCTATGAGATCTGATCAAAACTATTTCTTATACCATTTTTTATTAGTGTTTTGGATAATTTTCCATAAAGTTTCTCAAGGAAAAAAACAATTGACAAAACTTTATCTTCAATGCATAATAAGTGTGTTATCTCTTGATGTCTCATAAATTCCTTTTAGCATAGCTTTTGTGAATGCTTATGGTCATTTTTTCAATTGGATTTTTAACTTGGACGATGAATTTAATTATTTGTCTCCTCCTAACAACCACCTTTGAATAGTAAATAAATTTTATAACATAATTAATGATAGTTATATCTTGCCTTTAATAAAAAATATATAATGTGCTTTAATAATTTCAGATTTTGGAGTTTGAGAGATTAATTATTTGTTAAATATAATAATTCAAATCTCACAATATTTGTCCTTGATTTATTTCACTTATGTATATGGGGTGAGATTGGGCAAGTATTTCTTAAACAAACTGTGAAATTAATTAATGATGATGCATGTGAAATTTTCTCTAATTTAAAACTTGGAATCAATCAGTCAATTGGTTTTATTAATTAGTTTATTTATTATATAAAGAATTTATTTTTCTAGAAAAGGAATATCCAGCTAGTTGCTTAGTGCTTACATACTTTTTTCCACGTAGCTAATTTTCTTCCTTTCTTTTATTCTTCTCTTCCTTAAACAAAATGCATATTTTGACTTTATTTCATTAATTGTTCTAGCATTTCCAATAAATATGTTCCTAAATTTCTTTTAACTCAGAGGAAAAAGAAACATAGAAGAAAAAAGGGTTTCTTTTAGCTAGGGAATCAGTTTACAAAAAGCTTCTAAAAAATAGTCATAAATAGGGATATTTATGAAATAATAAAAATAATAGTAGTTATTACTCATTAGGAGAGTGAAAGGTTTTTCCATGTAAACCAATAAAGCATCCAAGTAGGAGAAATAAATGTTGAAAAATACTTGAAAAAAATGACAAAAATAAAGGATCAATAAGTCAAAAGGCCGTTATATGTTCCTTTCCAAATTTATTGAATGGTCCTACATGCTTTGAAACCCATCCTATCTTTTTAACTAGAGAAATATTTGCCTAAAATGAATTCATGGAGATAATATTAGAGCAAAATCAACGAACCGGTTTATTTGGTTTTGAAGGCTCCCTTCATGATAAAGAAAGATGTATCAGAAGGCGGTTAGATAAACTACCACGATACATCAGAAGGCTCCCTTCATAAATTATACTAATCCTTACACAAGTATATTAAACAGGGACAATATACTATAAATATGTTTCGGTAAAAAAGAGTGAACAAATTGTGAAACTGATGTGTATATTAGACAAGGAAGCCTTCATAATAATGTATGATTTTCTTCTAAAATCGTAGGAGCACAAAAAAAGAAAATAATAAAAAGGAAAAGAACACTCAGGGCTTTGAAGCAGAATTTGAACAATTGTGGCCAGATGGAAAATTTCCTATACATTTACATCCTCGCAAGTCCCATCCTCTTTTCATAACACTTCCTGGAAAGCCAACTAGGGTCCCTAGCAAAGCATTTCCATGAACTCCATCCTTTTCTCCCTTTTTTTCTTTGGCACATCTATCGGATTGAGTTCAAGTCATCATAACCATAAGTCAACCAAATCCAAATTGGCCTATCTGTCTTCCTTTCCTTTATTCTTCTTTTTCTTAAGCAAAACGCGTATCTTGACTTTGTTCTATTATTTGTGCAGTGTTTTTGAATATCAAAGTTGGAGATGTTACAGTCTATTTATCCCCATAAATAAAGCCATTACCTGCCCAAGAAACAACACTCATCATCTCACAAGTTCACAAATGCATCTAAATGTAGGTCCTTACTCATTATTAGAAGAAAATTTACCAAGTAATGCCTAAATATTAAAGAAATATAAACAAGAGAAAAGTGATAACTCTTAAGGACATTTACGAGATAATAACAGTAGCTTCTATTGAAAAGGAAAGTTAAAAGTTTTCTATGTAAACCAATCAAGTAGGTCAAAAATTAATGCTGAAAAATAAATAAAAAATGACAAAAAGAAAGGCATCAATAATTTAAAATTCCACCAATGATTTTGTGTCTCATTTGCATATATGCACAAAGAAAAAATGAAAGGTGCGAACTTAATTACCCTTAGAATAAAAGTAATTTTGTTTAGAAGAAAGTTATGCTTTATTGAAGTAATTCAATTTCTTGAAATCTTATGGAGAAGATATTATTATATTTAAGATCATAAACATGAAGCCGATTTTCTATTAGTTAGAATTTCATTTAATAGAGCATCTCCATCCTTATTTTTTTCTTTGAGAGAGAATTGGTCAAAAATGCTTTTTCAATAACAACATATAAGAGACTAAACCCGTGTCTTTTAAAAGAATGAGTTATTTCCCCTGGCAGAATTGTTTCCATGTCTTCAATTCAATATATAGTTGTAAAGAAATAAGGAGATTTAGGTAGACGTAAATATGTAAAAATTTATAAAAGTAGAATAATTATTATTAAAATATTAATATAAATATGTGAGATTTAATATAAATAATTCAAAATAAATATAATTTTTGTGAAATTAAAAATTTGATTAATATTATTGAATTAAAAATATTTAACGATTTATAAAATTTTAATTTAAATGAATAATAAGAAGAAAATAATAATTATTATGAAATTAACAATTGAAAAACTTTAACTTCAATTTGTAGGAATTAACGTAAAAAATCATAAAAATGGAATAAAAATTGTTCAAATATTGACGTAAATGTATAAGATTTAACGTAACAAGTCATGATAATAAATTTAATTGAATTAAATTAATTAGATATAATGTTATCATTGAAAAGAATAATACTGCTATATTTTAAAGTAAAAGATAAAACAAGAATAAAAATTAAATAATAGTAGGTTTTGCTTACAAAGAGAGTCAATTGTTTTTCCATGTAAACCAACTAAGTAGATCAAAAATAAATACTAAAAAATAATTGAAAAATGACAAAAAAAGTATTAATAATTCAAAAGTAAATCAATAATTCCACCGCCCAGTTGCATATATAGGAGCACAAAGAAAAAATAAAAAGTATGAACTTAATTTCTTCTGGGGGCCATCTTTTGTTGATTGTTCACACTGAATTTGTCTTTTGTTACAGGGTTCCTTCATGTGATCAGTTTTGTTTATTCTCTCAGTGGGTGCTTACTCGCGCTCTGCTCTGGTTGATATTCTCACAGGGATTGGCTGCCAAGGATAAAGGTGGTGAAGAATGTGCTTAAAATTTTGTTTAATGAAAATTTATATTTTATTTATTAAAATAATTTAATTTTTTAAATTTTATGAAAAAGATATTATTATGTTTAGGATCATAAACATAAAGTCAATTTTATATTAATTAAAATTTCTTTCAACAGAGTATTTTCATCCTTTTTTATTCTTTAAGAGAAATTAGTCAATAAATACTTCTTTAATTACAATATACTCTTCATAAATGGTGGCATTGATATTGCGTTTGATTCCACAATGAATCAAAAATTTCAAGAAAGTTTCGAGAAATTCCCTTTTGCTTTCATAAATTCAGACTTCACATTAGACTCAGTTTTCTCCAGACAAGAGTCGAGCAATTTCTTTATTTCACATTGACGTTTCTTTGTTACTTAGGAACAGAGATAATCAATTAGGTCACGATGAACCAAAAATTATTTCTTCCTTCATACAGACAATTTTTCAAAGTGTGGACCCACTATCACATGTTCTTTGGGGAGAAAGGGGAATTCATTTTCTTTCACCCTCCCAATGAAATAATGACACAGATACAGGGGCTAGGAGGAGGAATGATTTTCCGATAAAGAACAATGAATCAAATGTGGGGACATAAAAACATGATCTGCAATGATACCTGGACCTATAGAGTGCATTTTCATAATAATTTTGAGAATATTGTTTTATATATTTTCAGTTTAGTTTCTAAACCATAAATTAGTTAAAATATTGTCATATATATATTTTTTTATCATATTAATTTTGAAACCATGAAAATTTTGAGAATCTTCCTCGTAATTGTATATGGTAAAGTATTTTTCCATGAAAGCCATTAAACAGAGGAAGCAAGTGGGTGAGAAATAAATGGATCTTAGAGGAAAAATGGTTGCAAAATGACAAAAATAGAAAGGACAATAATAGAAGGATCACATCATTTTTTCTATAAGAAGCAGAATTATAATCCCCATGCATTCTACAGAAGATAAGAGAAAGTCTTTTTGTTTTTTAAATTTCCTGGCCTTCTGATCATTGCAGTGCAAAGGTTATTACATCTACTTCAGTTTTCTTTGAACTCAAAAAAAAAAAAAAAAACTTCACTGACTTTGTCAGTGTCTGTGATATATTTTGGCTGGATCAAAATAGAAGCTCTGTCTTGCCTCCTCAAAGTTCATGCATATTTCCTTTGGTATGTAAATGTTTGTCCTCTTCTTCTGTGGTTTTACGTTTGAGTACAGATATTTGCAGGTTTAGATGCATTGACACATATTTTCTATTTTCAAATTAAGTTGTTCTTTTGATCTTAGGTTGACAAATGTTTGTTGTTTCTTAATTGCCTCTGCTAGTGGGCTTTTGGTTATTGCAGTACAAACTTGATTTCTAGTTGAGTTTTCTTTGATCAATATAGAAAAGCTTGGACTTGGCTCCTGAAACTTCATCTTTCATTGGTATATATGTGCATCATTTTCTTCCATGGCTTATTTTGTCTTGGTTTTTGCAATTGAGTATACATTTGCAAACTTTACCTGCAAAATTGGCACTGAATTATTTTCCATGTGCAAATTATCTCTTTTGATCTTTTACAGTTACACTCCACCCATGGCATTTGTGTGAAGCAGAGAGCTAGAAACTTTGTGTTTGTCTCTTACCCTTTCACATTCAAGTGGTGAGAATAGAGAGGTAAGTTTCAAGAAAGGATTTCAGTACCTTTCCCAGTATTAATTTGCTTACCTAAGCTCATCTCTTTGCTTTAGGGAAAGAATATTAGGGATACTTTTACAAAAAAAAAAAAAAATCCTCTTGGCTTAAGAGTTTCTACTTTCTATATTCTTAGCTTTTTCTGGTGTGCTCATCTATTTGCTCTGTTTTTTTCTATTAGAAAGAAGATAAGTGATGAAAGTCCTTATTTTTTAATTCGCTGCCCTTCTGATCATTGCAGGGCAGAGCTCATTTCTACTTCTGATTTCTTTGAACTCCAAAACAAAAAAAAGAAAAAGAGAAGGAAAAAACCATCACCGACTTTGTGAGTTTGCCTGGATCGAAGTTCATCTATATATTTCCTTGGTATGTAAGTTCATTATTTATTGCTCTTACCCGGTCCTTCTTCTCCAAAATGTTTCTCGATCAGCCTCCATGCTTTGCTAGGTTAACTCCAAGCCTATGTTCGAGTAACAACACCCCGTTCATCCTGAGAGCACCGCTCTCCTTGCCTTTTCTTGCTGCGTATACCTTACAAAACCCAACTTGTTACCTGTTTTGCTTCTCCTCTGCAATAGCAAGACATCTAGAACCTCTCCATGATTCTCAAAGATCCTCGGTAACTAGCTTCCATAAACCCTTTCTGAATATTGTTTACAAAGACTAGTCGCCTTGCACTGGAAACCAAAGAACCTTGAGTTTCTGCTTTCTATAATAAAGTACTGTTTTTGCTATATAAGTAGAGTTATTCGTATGCATTAAAATGAAGATAAGTGAAAGCTTGTTATTTCTTAATTCCTTGGCATTCTGACCGTTGCAGTGCAAAGTTGATTTTTACTTCAGTTGTCTTTGAACTCAAAGAACTGGTTCCTGAAAGTTCGTCGGCATGTAAATGTTCATCTTTTTCTTCCATGGTTCACTTGTCTTGGTTTTATCTTCTGGTGACTACACTCTCCTCTATTATTATCTCCAGTTCCCCATTCTCCTAATTGTTACGTTATTTGCTTATTTTGATCCATTAATATTTAATAACTAAAGAATATACAAACTCAGGAAGTTGGTTTTTTCTAATTTTCTCCTCTGCTGCTTCTTGATTACGTTGCTAGTTAAATTTTATAATTTCTTTTGTCTCCTTATTACTGCTTTTACTAAAAAACACATGTTCTTCAACCTCAGATCATCAGTCAATGGCTGACTTTGCAACCTCTGTTGCTTCCAATGCTCTGGGAATTTGGCAACGGAATACGCAAGACCTTATGTTCGTTTCTTTTTCTGCTTTGGCAAAATTGTTGAAGATTTCAATACTCAGAGAAGAAATCTTGAATTAGCAATTGATAGGCTACAGAATGAGGTGAATGAGGCCCGAACACAAACTCAGGTAATTGAGCATGACGTTGAGGACTGGCTCACAAA
Source organism: Theobroma grandiflorum (assembly GCA_036013995.1). NCBI lineage: Eukaryota > Viridiplantae > Streptophyta > Magnoliopsida > Malvales > Malvaceae > Theobroma > Theobroma grandiflorum. Next base: position 35,483,053 of record CP142133.1, read on the forward strand.
GGCAATAGCAGAAATAGAAGATGTGCAGAGTTTGTTAGATGACATAGGACGCAAGAAGTGTTTCAGTTGGTGTCCTGCTTGGGGTTGGAGATACTGCTTAAGTAAGAAAGTTGCGAAGAAGACTCTCAATCTTTCTAAACTCGTAGAGACTTGTAATTTTCAACGAGTGGGTCACCAAGCTGCTCTTCCAGGATTAGAGTTCATTCCATCTAAGGATTTCAAGTTTTCTGAATCTTCGAATTCTGCTTTCAAAGAGATCATGGAGGCTCTGAATAATGGTGATGTGAACATGATTGGACTATATGGGATGGGAGGAGTGGGCAAAACCACTTTGGCAAAAGAAGTGGGAAGGCAAGCCAAACAACTCTTTGATGAAGTTGTGATTGTAACCGTGTCACAAACTCCAGATTTCAATAAAATTCAAAATAAAGTTGCAGACTTCCTACATTTAAAATTTGAAAAGACGACTGTAGAAGGAAGAGCAGAGCAATTGTGGTTGAGAATAAAAGACCTGAAGAGCATCCTTATAATCCTCGATGATGTTTGGGAAGAACTTGATTTGAAGGCAATAGGAATTCCATTCGCCGATGATCACAAGGGTTGTAAAATTTTTCTAACCACGCGTCTTGAACAAGTTTGCACTCAAATGAATTGTCAAAAGAAAGTTCAGCTCGATATCTTACCTGAACGTGAAGCGTGGGCTTTATTTGAAGATAATGCTGGTCTAAAAGATGTCTCTCCTGCCTTGAATGATGTAGCTAAGGAGGTTGCTCGTGAATGCAAGGGTTTGCCTCTTGCAATTGTAGCTATGGCAAAAGCTCTAAAAGGTGAAAGTCTAGATGGGTGGATAGCAGTAAATAAACGACTCAAGAACTCAAGACATTTGGATAATCAAGATGTTTGCGGAGGTATCTATAGCTGCCTTAAGCTTAGTTATGATTATTTGAAGGAAGATAATATCCAGTCATGTTTCTTGTTGTGTTCCCTTTTTCCAGAAGATTATGAGATTAGTGTTGAGTTGTTGACTATATGTGGAATTGGTCAGGGATTGTTCAATAATAATTACTTCATGGAAGACTTAAGGAGGGAAATTCATCTAGCTCTATTAAAACTCCAAAAGTCTGGTTTGCTATTGGAAACTAATGATGAAGAATCTGTAAAAATGCATGATGTGGTTCGTGATTTCGCTCATTGGATAACATCGAGAGGGGAAAATATATTTTTGGTAAAAGAAGGGTTGATGACATGGCCTATGAGTGAAAGTTTTGGATGTTATACGGCAATCTCCTTATGGAACATTGAGATTAATCATCTTCCTAACAAAGTGGAATTTTCAAAACTCAAGACTTTGTTTCTTGAAGGAAAGAATTTATTGAGAGTTTCGCATACATTTTTTGAAAGGATGACAACCCTTCAAGTTTTACTTCTCCAAGATGTTGCACTCACATTGGAAGCACTTCAATTCTTGACAAACCTTCGAACTCTGTGCTTTATAAATTGTGAGCTCAAGAACATCTCGTCATTGAGGAATGTGAAAAACCTTGAGATTTTTGCATTGCTTGGTACTAATATTTCTGAGCTACCAGAAGAATTAGCGGGATTGCATAGATTAAAATCAATATATTTTTCTTACAATGTAGTGGCAGACAGCTATTTCCCCCCTAACTTATTATCAAGGTAGTACTAAAATGTGATTAAAATTTTTTATCTTATTGTTTTAATTATTTAATTTTATGTTATTTACTTTTTTTCCTATTATTTATTTTATTAAGTATTTTGATTTTGACTATCACAAACACGTATTATTATGAAAAATTGCAACCTATAAAAGAAAAGTAGCTTTAAGAATAAAGAACTAAAAAAGCTAATATTTCTACGCTACCAGAAGAATTAGTGGCATTGCATAGACTGAAATCACTATATTTTTCTCACGGTGCAATGGCAGACAGCTATTTGCCCCCTAACTTACCATCAAGGTAGTACTAAAATGTAATTAAATTTGTTTATCTTTTTGTTTTAAGTATTTAATTTTATGTTATTTACTTCTTTTTTTCCTATTATTTACTTTATTAAGTATTTTGATTTTGACTATCACAAACATATATATATATATATATATAGCATGAGCTTTTGGTCATTGCTATTATTATGAAACATTGCAACCTGTAGTACAAAAGTTTATGCTATTTTTATCATTCGGTTGAAAGTGCTATTATTGCATTAATAACATTTTGTATTTGTTTGTAACAGGCTGGCCTCACTCCAAGAGCTACACGTGACAAGTAGAAACAATGCTAACTTATTGGAGCTGAATTCTTTGTCTGGTTTGACTGCATTAACACTGACAGTTTCTACTCATCAATGTTCTCAAGAAAACTTTGTGTTCCCTAAACTACAAAGCTACAATATAGCTGTAAATTTTGATGATATTGAAGATTTGGCGGGGCTGAGCTTGAGAACCTTGATAATTAGTAAATTCTCATCCTCATTAAATGCATTCAAGGAGCTGTTTTGCAATGTTGAAGATCTTACTCTGTTCTATGCCACCATGGAACACAAAATATTGTCCCAAATGTAGATCAGCGAGGACTAAAGGAATTAATTTCTCTTCAGCTTGGATATTGTGACAATCTGGAATGCTTGATCGATACAACACGAGAACAAAGTCCAACCGCTGCATTCTCTACTTTGGTGAACTTAAAGATGAAAGGAATGACTTCTTTGAAAGAGTTGTGCCATGGTCAACCACCGATTGGCTTCTTGAGAAAGTTAGAAACATTGAGCATTTGGAATTGTGGGCAGTTGCAATCAGTGTTTCAAATGGATGGTTTTCTTGGAAAGGAAGAAAGTCAGACACGGATGGTCTCAAATTTAAAAAGCTTGAAGCCAATGTCATTACCAGCATTGGAGAGTATATGGAAAGAGCCAACTCATCATGTAAGCCTACAAAGTCTGAAGGAAGTAATAATTCTTCGTTGTCATAAACTGAAATCTATCTTCTCACCTTGCCTTACTCAAAGTCTGTTGCATCTAGAGAAACTTGAGATATATGAATGCGAAAATTTAGAGCAAGTCTTTGCTTTTAACAAAGAAATGGCTGAGCTAGAGGTACCTCTTATCTCTCCTTTTTTCCTTCAATAATGCTCTCATATATTCTTTTCCTAATTACCTTGCATTTTATTGAATTATCAAACATACAAATAATTGCTATCTAATCTTTCTAAATTATTGGCTTTTAACACTTCTTTTTACATATTTTTAAAAATGTATTTATTCTTAATAATTAAGATCAAGTACAATGAATTCATTTTTTAATATTTATTAATTAATATATTTTATACTTTCCTTTATGTGAGGTAAATCAGGCGGTATCACTCTCAAATTTAAGAAGGTTGAAGCTGCATTCGTTACCAACATTGGAGAGTATATGGAAAGATTCAACTCATCATGTAAGCCTACAAAGTTTGGAGGAAGTAATAATTAATGGTTGTGATGAACTGAAATTTATCTTCTCACCTTGCCTTGCTCAAAGTCTATTGCATCTAGAGGAACTTGAGATATCTAAATGCGTAAATTTAGAGCAAGTCTTTGTTTTTTACAAAGTAACAGCTGAGCTAGAGGTACCTCTTATCTCTCCATTTTCCTTTAATAATGCTCTCATATATTTTTTTTATTTGCCTTTCATTTTATATCAAATATATAAATAATTATTATCTAATCTTTCCAAATTATTGCTTTTAACACTTCTTTTACATTTTTTTTTAGAAAAAAAGTATTTATTCTCAATAATTAAGATCAAGTACAATGAATTCATTTTTCGGTATTTATTAATTAATATATTTTATATTTTTCTTAATGTGACGTAAATCAAGTAGTACCACTCTCAAATTTAAGAAGCTTGGAGCTGCATTCGTTACCAACATTGGAGAGTATATGGAAAGAGCCAACTCATCATGTAAGCCTACAAAGTTTGAAGGATGTAAAAGTTGATGGTTGTGATAAACTGAAATCTATCTTCTCACCTTGCCTTGCTCAAAGTATGTTGCATCTAGAGGAACTTGAAATATCTGAATGTGAAAATTTAGAGCAAGTCTTTGCTTTTGACAAAGAAATGACTGAGCTAGAGGTATCTCTCATCTCTTCATTTTTCCTTTAATAATGCTCTCATATATTCTTTTTCTAATTACCTTTCATTTTATTGAATTATCAAATATATAAATAATTATTACCTAATCTTTCCAAATTATTAGCTTTTAACACTTCTTTTTACATTTTTTTTAAAAAATATTTATTCTCAATAATTAAGATCAAGTACAATGAATTTATTTTTCAGTATTTATTAATTAATGTATTTTATACTTTTCTTTATGTGAGGTAAATCAGGCAGTACCATTCTCAACTTTAAAAAAGCTTGGAGCTCTATTCATTACCAACATTAGAGAGTATATGGAAAGAGTTAACTCATCATGTAAGCCTACAAAGTCTGAAGAATGTAATAATTAATGGTTGTGATGAGCTGAAATCTATCTTCTCACCTTGCCTTGCTCAAAGTCTATTTCATCTAGAGAAACTTGAGATATCTTAATGCGAAAATTTAGAGCAAGTCTTTGCTTTTGACAAAGAAATGGCTGAGCTAAAGGTACCTCTTATCTCTTCATTTTTCCTTTAATAATGCTCTCATATATTCTTTTTCTAATTACCTTTCATTTTATTGAATTATCAAATATATAAATAATTACTATCTAATATTTCCAAATCATTGGCTTTTAACACTTTTTTTTTACATTTTAAAAAAAATGTATTTATTCTCAATAATTAAGATCAAGTACAATGAACTCATTTTTCAATATTTATTAATTAATATATTTTATATCTTTCTTTATGTGAGGTAAATCAAGCAGTATCACTCTCAAATTTAAGAAGCTTGGAGCTGCATTCATTACCAACATTGGAGAGTATATGGAAAGAGCCAAATCATCATGTAAGCCTACAAAGTCTAAAGGATGTAAATGTTGATCGTTGTGATAAACTGAAATCTATCTTCTCACCTTGCCTTGCTCAAAGTCTATTGCATTTAGAAACACTTGAGATATCTGAATGCAAAAAATTAGAACAAGTCTTTGCTTTTGACAAAGAAATGGCTGAGTTAGAGGTACCTCTTATCTCTCAATTTTTTGTTTAATAATGCTCTCATACATCTTTTTTCTAATTACCTTTCATTTTATTGAATTATCAAATATATAAATAATTACTATCTAATCTTTTTAAATTATTGGCTTTAAACACTTCCTTTTACCATTTTTTTTTAAAAAATATCATTTCTCAATATTTAGGTACAATGAATTCATATTTCAATATTTATTAATTAAAAACTTATATATTTTTTTTATGTAAGGAAAATCAAGTACAACCATTGTCAAATTTAAGTTATTTGAAGCTTGAGACATTACCAGAATTGAGTTGCATATGGAGAGGACCCGCCCATTTTCTTAATCTCCAGAGTCTTAAGACTACGAGAATTGAAATGTGTTCTAAACTGGTATATCTCTTTTCACCTACCCTTGCTATAACTTTGGTACATCAATGGAAGAAATTAAATTAAATTGAGAAAAAATGGAAAGGAAAGTGTACTTGCATAAGAAATGATTGATGAATCTGAGAAATAACTTAATACATTTTGAGGTTTATATAAGCGCATTTTAGTACATTCACATCTACCAATAAGTATATTATACACTATTTGTACTCCAAGCATTGGTTTGTTTTTCTACTTTAATGAGCTTTCAGTAAAAAAACACAAAATTTTCTTTTGGTTCAGATCTTTAAATTTTATGCATAAAAAACAATTTCAATTTTGATTTAAAACATATTTTTTACCTTCCATTTAAAACGTATTATTTACTGCCGTGGACCAACATCTAATTTTTCTTGTATCTTGAGTCTAGGAGTTCTTTTACAATGCCAAAAATCTTACCTTTAAAAGGGTCATGTATCAAAAAAATCTCATTCCAAATGCAGATCCAAAGGGGCTTGATGAATTAACTTTTCTTGCACTTAAAGATGGCAAGGAGCTGGAATGCTTGATTGACGCAATAGAAGGCCATGTCTCAACCAATGCCTTGTTCAATTTGGTTGAATTAATCACACAAAAAATGACTGGTTTCAAAATGTTGTGCAACGATCAATTTCCAAAAGGGTTTCTACAAAAACTAGAGAAGTTGGAAGCAAGGAATTGCATGGAAATGGTCTCTTTATCTCCCACACCACAAAATCTAAAGGAAGTGAAAGTTATTAATTGTGTGGCCAGTTGCAAGAAGTATTTCAAATAAATGAGCTTCTTCATGATACAGAAGAAAATCAAGGACCGCTGCTATCAAATTTAACACTGATGGAGATACACTCATTACCAGCATTGAAGTGGATATGGAAAGGGTCCACCCGTTTTGTCAGCCTCCAAAGCTTGAAGTTTGTAGAAATTAGTTATTGCAATAGATTGAAACATCTCTTCTCACCATCCCTTGCTCAAAGCTTGGTACTGCTACAACAACTCAATATAGTTCACTGTGATGGACTGCAACACATTATCACCGAGTTGGTCTGTGATGATGAAATGGAACCATACGCCCATCTCCATTCTCCATTCTTGCCAAAATTGGAAAATCTAACCATAGGTCATTGTCCAAAATTGGAAAATATTTTTCAAATTCCTTTGACTCAAGTTCTTCCACGATTGAAATCATTTTGGATAACCGATTCTCCTTAGTTACAGCAAGTCTTCCATGTGGTAGAAGAAAAGATTGGGGTTGATCATGCCATTGCACTCCCTTGCCTACAAGATTTACAACTTGTAAACTTGATAAATTTGAGTTGTTTTTGCTCGGAAAACTTTCTCATCTCATCACCATCTTTGAAGAAGTTGAAAGTTTACAGCTGTCCTAAATTGATAAATTTTACCATTCAAAAAGAAGTTAAGGAGCAAGTTCAACTAAAGGTGTTTCTTTTATATACTTTTCCTTCAATTATGGTTTTGGATTTTGCCTTTGAGCCAAATCTTTTCAACACTCACAAACTAATCAAACTATATTTTAAAATTGCAGCACATAAATGATAAAGAAAAAAACAAAAGAAAAGGAAACCATAAACGATTTTAAGTTCAAATTTAACAGAGAAAAACCTGAAAAGGTTTGGTGTTTTTGGTTTCCACTTTCAAACAATTTCATGAAAATTTTGGATTTAAATTTTGAAACATATATATGTGCTACCGTTAAAAATGTAAGGAATTTTTTGTGAATTGGCATATAAAATTATGAAGAATTATGAGTAGCAGTTGCTCAATTGCTCAACTATTCCCATTCTAATAGAAAATGAATGTGCTTAGTGACATTTAGTGGTGTCTGGACTTGCAGGAATTATTTCTCTCTAAGTTGGGAAATAACTGTCAATAACGTATTTCAGCCAATTGTAGTCCAGACTACATAACAGTTGGGGAGTCATGAAGAGGTATTCCATGTTCATTGGCGTATAAAGGAACTCTACTTGGAGGATTTATCTCAAGTGCGGATTAAATGGAAGGATGTCACTCAAGTTGTAACTCTTGAAAACCTTACAATTCTAAAGGTGATGGATTGCAAGAGGCTGAGATGTCTCTTTCCTCTTGGATTTGCTTGTTGTCTTCCAAAACTTAAAAGAGTTATGGGTCAAAGGGAACTCTAAATTGGAGCAAGTATTTGAAGTAGAAGATGAAGCAGAAGAGATAGCTGAAAAAGAGATAAAGTTGATCAATTAAAAGAATTATCACTGGTAGAATTGCCAAGCCTCATAGCCTTCTGTCCAAGGGGATATCACTTTGTATTACCGGCTTTGTCGTCTTTGACAATAGAAGGATGTCCTAAGATGACTACAGGTTTCTTCATAGATTCAAAGGAATATGTGCACGTCAAAACAAAGGTATGCACCTTGAAAACTTTAATCTTGTCTACTTTAAGGCATACTCTTCAAAGTCTTTACTTAAATTACTTAAATGATTGAGTATGACACTACAACCAAAATTTAGTTTAGAATATCACTTCTAATGAATTTGGCCTAAAATACTTATAAATTATAATATGCATATTTCATGCATCTAAAGGATATCATGTGCAATCAATTTGACAATTACCCACTTGCTAAGGAGTTTTGATGAAAAATTCTCTAACCATGTTTCCACCTTAGTAAACGATTTGTTAAGCCAATCCCAACCTTTATCTTTGAGCTCTTCAAATAGCTTTTTATCCTCAAAGGTTAGCAGAAATTCTTTGAGAGACAAACTCCTCATAAGCAGCCCTGAAATGCGTTACTTTTTAAATAATTCCATTAAATTTGCTGAATCTGAATTACGTTATGTTGTTACCACGACACTTCTCTTCAACCAAAGCATGTTTTCCATGCTTTTTAAGACATTGAAGATCATCTCCTCTCTCTTCATTTGAAGCTCCACCTCTTTCAAAAGCACCTTTCAATAATAGAGCATAAGAGGGCCTAGTGAATAAAACCAAGTTGTCTCAAAATCCCACTGCAGGTTCCGTTCCTAATGTGGTTAACACTAGGTGCATAAGAAGCTTCCTTTTTGCTTCCTCCTTCAGAATGAATCATGGCTTCCATAGTTGGCTATATTGACCTCTAGCCTTTGGTTAAAAAGCCAGACTCCATTTAAATTTTGGACTGCTCTTCTAGCTTTATTAAAATATCCAAATATGATAAAAGGATACCTCTGATTGTATTTGCTTCTATTTCTCCCTGCAATGTATTGACAACCTTTCCAAATTGATCCAAAATCCTTTGAAGCCATCTTCATGGACCTTTGCAAGAATATTATTCACAAAAACTAAAAATACCTTATTCATTCTCCTTATCTGTAACACCCCGTAAGGTGGGGGTCTAGCCAAGTAAAGAGAAGGCAAGAAAAGTCAACACAAATTAAAGAATGAAGTAGAGGTTAGCAAATGGGACAATGGAGGAGAAAAAAAATAATAAAATAAAGTGTGATTAGATTTGAATGGGTAGGGGCCGACCACATGGAGGGAAGCAAGAGAAGAAATAAAAGAGATGAAAAGGAGAGTCAAAAAGAAGGCAAAAAAAATCTGGAGAGTGGTCGGCCAAAGAAGAAGAAAGAAGAAAAAAAAAAGAAAGAGAAAGGATCGAATGGTGAAGAAACCGAGTGAGAGAAGGAAGAAAGGAAAGAAAAAGAGAGAAGGAATTAGGCTAGACCAAGGAGAGAAAAGAGAAAGAAAGGAAAAGAGATAGAGTTGGGTTATGATGGCTGGAAAAAAAAAGAGAGAGAAGAAAGAGAGCTTGGTTTTGGTGACAAAATGATTGAATAAAAAGAGAGAAAAATTAGAGTTCTTTGGGCTAACCTGGAGCTAACAACGGTGGAAGTAGAGAGGGGACTTTAAGTCGCCAGTGATGTGAGGGAGAGGAAGAGCATGTGCTGTCCATGGGTGCTGGTTCATGAGAAGGCCAGCTGGGACAAGAAGGAAGTGAAAGCAAAAACCGATCAGCTGGAACAAGAAAAAAAGAAAGAGAAAGTGAAGAAAAATGGAGACTTGGGTTTGGGCCAAGCTAGCCCAAATAGGTAGAAATTTCTTTACTATTTATTGGGGCTTATTATGAAGTTGGATTATTTGGGTTTAGCCCACTTGTTTAGTTAAATTTTAGTTATTAGTGATGTGAATTAAAATTTAAATTGCTTTAATACAATAAAAAGAAATTCTTTTATGAGGTCTTATAGGATTAAAATAAAGAAGAAAATATGAAATTGACGAATGGTGATTAAGTGTAGTTAAGAAATTTTGAAATGATTCATTACGAAGAATTACTGTTGTAGGAGGAATTTATTTGCATAAATTGGTTAAAAGAGTCAAGTTGAATGGTATATTAATTTGGAAGAAATAAGGAGGAATACTGTGGATGGAAATTGGAAAATAATTAAGTAGATTTGAAATTATTGTGGTTGCCGTAAATATAGTTAATATTATGGAAATATAAAATGGATTTGGGCGGAAGTTATTTAGAAAGGTTGAAGTAGGCACGTGACATCATAAATAAGTTGTCAGTGTTATAATCTAAGGAATTACATGAGCAACGAGTATAAGTAAATTAAGTAAAAATGTATTAAGACGGGAGTCAATTGAATTTGGATACATAATGGGATGAGAAATAGAAATGGGATTGATGCACTAAATATATTGAGTTGAACTGTTGGTAGGAAATGCTAAAGTGAAGATAGTGGCGTGCTAGAAGGATTAATGAGCGATCGACAAGTAGAAATAGCGATGTAATATCCCGCTATTTCAAGGTGAGTAGGGGGTGTCAACTTTAAAATTTCCGTAATAGTATCTATGTATGAATATTTTAATTTCGATGCAAAATTGTGAATAGCATGTGCTGGTAGAAATTTTAGGAAATGTGGGTGCAAAATTATTTTTAGAATTGTTTTGACTATATATGTATGTATATTATACGTAAAGTATTTTGAAAATCGGGAAACAAGCCCTTCGCACCGTTTAGCATCAAAACCTTGTGCCTTATAATTTTTATGTGATATGCATAGTAAATGCATTTGTTAACTAATTTGTTTTATGAAAGCTTCTGAGATCCGGTTTAAGTTCGATTTTTATATAAGTACTTACACCAGGACAAATAACGTGGAAAACAAATTTATCGGTTTATAAGAATTTTGATTTTAAAGAATTTAAGAAAATAGTCTCGAGAAACTTGTTATGATTTTGAAAAACGTTTTTGACAAATTGATTGCGTCGAGAGTAGGCCGGATGTCACATCGGTTAAGTGTGACCCTCGTGCACGAGTGAGCTCTAGCTAGAGAAATTTTCGGGTCGCCGACGGGCTGTTAGACATGGCTGGGGCCATGGTCTGTGATATACATGGCAAGGCCACAGACGATATACGCGGTTGCGACCGCTTGATTCTCCGATGTCGGCCAACATCGTTGAGACTGCCATGGCATATGGGAATCCGGTGGAAGCGATGCTCCCGGACTGTTAGTACGTGGAAGTGGGTCCACGTGTTGATATTATGTTTTCCTACTCGAAAGCATTGTAAATTTTTCGATGCATATTTTTATGCATGGTGAAGACTTAATATTTTCTCCACAGCTCCCTTTATTTAAATAAAAGCTTTCAAGGCTTATTTAACAATTATGTATTGGTTTACGTGATTTATAATTTGATTTGTTTATAGGCCACATGTTTCGGGAGCCTGCATACTTTTATATCATTATTTGTATTTTGACGATAAGTCATATTTTCGGTGATTTCTCATTGAGTTACTACACTTGTTTTCGGCATCATTTTGCAATAATTAAATGCTGCATGTGATTTTACCGCAATCATTTTTATAAGGCACAAACCCCCATTTCAATTAAATTTAATTTCGATAATCTTGTGATTTACTATTCAAATGATCAGCTAGTTGCTTGTTTCCCATCTACGTCCTACTCACGGAGCCGATGATCACTGAGTCTGTGAGACTCACACTCCTCATTTTTCCCTTTTGCATACAGGGATCAACCTAGCGTGTAATCATCAGCGTGTTCGGTCCACTGTGGATAAGTAAAGGCATCTCTTAGCATTTTATCCCGAGTCGCTCCGCTGTTAGAGGTCGAGTCGTAATACTTTATTTATTAAGTTATAAATTCTTATAAGTAAATAATTGAATATTGTGAATTTCAATGTATAAACTTATGATTAAATGCTTTAAAGTTTGAATAAATAAGTATATGTATGTTTCATTTCATGTTATGAAAGTATAATGCTTGTGCATAAATATGAAATGATGATCGTATATAGTTAGCTAACGGGTAATTATAGATAGGCTTGTTCGGGGCTTGACGGGTATTCCCGAAGGTCTCGGACGCCGGTAGCGATCGGGGAAGGGTCGTTACATTATCCTCCCAACATAATCATTATTGATGATTAAGAGTTTTTATTATTGATTAGTGAATTCAGTACAAGCTTTTATTTGGTATGTGCAAAGGCAATTAGAGTCTTTAATAATATTAGACTGCATAATTTTTCAAAGTCTTTATTTAAATTACTTAAATGATTGAGTAATACACTGCAACCAAAAGATTGGTCTAGAATATCACTTTTAGTGAATGATTCCATAGCTTTTAATGAATTTTTTACCTAAAATGCTTGTAGATTGTAATATGTCTATTTTTTTCTTTTTCCTTCATAACATGAGACATTAATACTTTTGGTTTACATTTCACTATTTCAATTGTTTAGCACGACACCGCAACTAGTTGAGCAAGACGCCATTGAAGGGATATTCCTTGCTCAAAATGTAGTCCACACCAAGACCATAAAATGGCACAGGTACTTTGATGGTATGCTACCACCTTGCAGGGGAAGTTGCAAAGGTGTGTTTAAACATCATTGAGTATGTTGGAGTCATCAACTAAACACAGGTAAAACAACGGTTACTTTCCATTTTCATTTCTTTCAATTGCTTGCCTAGTCCTAATCAAGTTTTGGTGGTTCACTTGTGCTAACCTTTATTATTTACAAAAAAAAAAAAAAAAACAGGTAGTTGAAATTATTGTGCTTTTCGTTGCTCAAAATGTTGGCTTCACAGAGTTGTCAAGCAAAGGGATCACTTGCTTTCAATAATTTATCCAATCAATATTATGTTGTTTTCTGTATGTACAATAAGCAAAAGAACAAGTCTGAAAATTTTCTGTTTCTTATCTTTATTTTTGAATTTTAAATTAAAACATGGGAAATTAAACTTTAATTTCCCTATACAAGCCAAATAAATTTTTATTTTATGAAGGTTCCAAGTGGTTTATTGAAATATTGAGAGTTTGATTGGTACTCCATCCTATAAGATCTGGCCATGGTGGTATTAGTCCAGGCAACAAGTTCACAAAAGCATTTAAAATGAAGTAATTACTCATTGATAGAAGAAATTTTACCAAATAATGATTACAATAAGAATTATAAAAAGGGATTGGATCATTTCTACATGCACTTAGAATTATTAAGTTCAATTTAATTTCCTTTTCTTACCATATCAGACATTTTATTTTGATAATTATGAATATTACAAAACTACTATAAAAAATAAAAAATTCAACAAAATTTTTTGAAAAGTTTAAAATTCAAAATTTTATAACTTTACAATGTTATTAAAAATAATGATCAAAGTTGAGTTTATTTAACAAAAAAATCAATAAAAAAACAAGATAATAAGACTGAGGGAAACAATAAAACAAATTATCCTATTTAATAAATTAAGAAATGATTTATCAGACATCTCCTAAATCATCATAATTATAAATTATAAAATTTATAAGGGAATAAAATAACATAATAATTAATTTTATACCATAAAAATATATTAACAATTTCTAAATTTCAAATCTATTTAAATACTTGATTTTTAAAAATTTTTCTGATGCTTATTAACGCCAAATTACAATTTGTCTATAAAAATTCTTTTTTAAAACTTTTTTTATTAACAAAAGTTAAGAATTTTTGCCCAATCTAGCCCATACCAAGCCCAATATTGTTCAACATCTATTCCTTTTTATATTTAATTAACCTCTTAAAATATTACTTTTCACTATCCAAACACTCTCCCTTATTTGGATATAGAATCCATGGACTTATTAATTCCTTGACATGTTGGCATTTATAGGATACAGGAGAAATATTACGTGACAACGTTGGCATTTATTGGACAAGTGGAAAATATGATGCGACAATGATGGACACGTGACCTGGTAGAATAGAAAAAGTTTACTGATTTAATTAGTAAACGTAACAAATATTTTATGGTGACATCATATTTTTCACATGTCATCCATGAATTTCATCTAAAAAGTTTTTTATATCTAATGAAAATTAACAATTTAGAGATTTAATTAGATACAATAAAAAGATATGAATTTATTTGAATTTTTTGAAAATATCTAAAAGCTTTTTTTTATCATTTTAATCTACATAGAAAAAGTTAGCTTTCGACTTTATTCTTGTCAAGTCAAAAGTTAATTAACTTTCAAAAGAAAAAGTCATAAGTTAATTGACCTTTGTAACCAAGTTTAATAGGGTAAACTTATAATCAAACGAATATTTCTGGGGCTTCAAAACTTGAGCGAGATGATCTAAAGGGAATACTGCTCCCTAAGTTATGCCGATTGTACCTTGGAGAGCTTAAGTTTCACTTATAACATTTTACTTACTCGTACAAAAATTTCTATCATTTCAATGAATACAGCTCTTCTTGAGACCCGCACTGTCCATTCCCCGTTCTCTGGTTGTGCAGCCTTATTGCTTCTGTTTTAGACTTGATGGACAACGCTGACAAATTGATGGAAAGCACAAAGTAATTTCTTAATATTTTTCTATTGCTTCATCATAGAACATTTATATTGACAACATGCATTTATTATCTTGAACAACTAATGATTTTTTAACATTATTTTTCCAAAATTCACAAATATTAAAAATTACTAAATCTCTCTTTTCTAAATCATCAAAAACTGATATAAGAAAAAGATTTTCTAAATCCAATTTTAATGAATTTTTTTTCTTTTAAAATGTATATAAATTATAATATGTTTATTTTTTTTTCTTTTATCCTCATAACATGAGACATTAATAATATTGTTTTACATTTCACTATTTCAATTGTTTAAAAGGCACAACGACAACTGGTTAAGCAAGACGTCACTGAAAGGTCCGCCACTGCCCAAAATGCAGTCCACACCAAGACCATAGAATGATACCGGGAAAGTTGGATTAATTATCATCTGCCACCTTACATGGAAGAATGATGAGATGATTGCAGGGGAAGTTGCAAAGGCATGTTTAAACATCAATGACTACGTTGGGACCATAAACTGTGTTTGCTTTTCATTTTCATTTCTTTTACTTGTTTGCCTAGTCCTAATCAAGTTTTGGTGATTCACTTGTGCTAACCTTTATTATTTACATAAAAAAAAAAAAAGAAAAACAGGTAGTTGAAATTATTGTGCTTTTCGTTGGTCAAGATGTTGGCTTCATAGAGTTGTAAAGCCAATGGATCACTTCCTTTCAATAATTTACCCAATCAATGTTATGTTGCTCTCTGTATATACAATAAATAAAAAAATAAGAGTGAAATTCTTCTGTTTCTTATCCTTATTTTTTGTATTTTAAATTCTTGATGAATAAGTTGTGTAAGCATGTGAGGTACGAATTAAGACATGAGAAATTAAAACCAGGCAGATTTTTATTTTGAGAAGGTTCCTAGTGGTTTATTGCAATATTGAAAGTTTGATTGCTACAAGATCTGGGCATGGTAATACAGCCACACAACAAGTTCACAAAAAGAATTCAAAATTAAGTAATTACTTTATATAAAAGGAAAATTCTAGTTAAAAGAACTATAAAAAGGATTGGATCATTTTTACATGCACTTGGAATTGGATCATCATCATCAAAGGATTCATTTCCAACCTCTATGTTTATGTGCACCGAATAAAACCAGAATTGGAGGCTGCAATAAACTGAAAAATCTCTTTCCAGTTAGTGTTGCTCTGCCAAAACTATAAATAATCACAGCAGAAATTGCTTCTGAACTAGAGCAACTATTTGGGAATGAAGAGAAATAATAGTGCTCTGTACTATCACTGATTTTTGTTTATTTGTTATATGCTATACTACTTGTTAACATAAAATTAATAATTCTTGTTCTTTTTGTCCCCCTTTATTTGGTTTTGAAGGCTTCCTTCATGATAAAGAAAGATGCACCAGAAAGCGGTCAGATAAACTACCACCATACATCAGAAGGATCCCTTCATAAATTATACTAATTCTTACACAAAGATATTAAACAAGGACAACGTACTATAAATATGCTTCAGCAAAAAAGATTGAACAAATTGTGAAACTGATGACTACATTAAACAAGGAAGTCTTCATAATAATGTATCGATTTTCTTCTAAATTCGTAGGAGAGCAAAAAAAGAAAATAATAAAAAGAAAAAGAACACTCAGAGATTTGAAGCAGACTTTCAACAATTGTGGTCAATTGGAAATTTTCCTATATATTTACATCCTCGCAAGTCCCATCCTCTTGCCATAACACTTCCTGGAAAGCCAACGAGGGTCCTTACCAAAGCATTTACATAAACTCCATCATTTTCTCCCTTTTTTTCTCTGGCCCATATATTGGATTGAGTATAAGTCATCATAACCATAAGTCAACCAAATCCAAATTGGCCTATCTGTCTTCTTTTCCTTTATTCTTCTTTTTCTTAAGCGAAATGCGTATCTTGATTTTGTTCCATTATTTATGGAGTGATTGACTACCAAACTTTGAGATATTGTTATATTCTATTCATTCCCATAAATAAAGCCATTACCAGACCATGAAACAACACTCATCATTGCACTGTGTGTATAAGAATATATTAGAAAGCTGCTGCAGGAAGAATCTTTTGTTCACTAAAATTTGTCCCCTGATGATTTAGCCCCACAACAAGTTCACGAAATGCATCTAAATGTAGGTCCTTACTCATTTCTAGAAGAAAATTTACCAAGTAATGCTTAATTGCTAAAGAAATATAAACAGGGGAAAAGCGATAACTCTTAAGGACATTTACAAGATAATAATAGTAGTTTCTATTTAAAAGGAGAGTCAAGTGTTTTTCGTGTAAACCAACCAAGTAGATCAGAAATTAATCTTAAAAAAAATGAAAAATGACAAAAAGAAAGGCATCAATAATTCAAAATTCCACCAATGATTTCATGTCTCATTTGCATATATATATACACAAAGAAAAAATGAAAGGTGTGAACTTAATTATCCTTAGAATAAAAGTAAATTTTGTTTAGGGGAAATCTATGCTTCATTGAAGTAATTCAATTTCTTGAATCTTATGGGGGAGATATTATTATATTTAAAATCATAAACATGAAGCCGATTTTCTATTAGTTAGAATTTCGTTTAATAGAGCATCTCCATCCTTTTTTTTTTCTTTGAGAGAGAATTAGTCAAAAATGCTTTTTCAATAACAATACATTCTCCATAAAATGGTGGCATAAATATTGTGTTGGATTCCACCATGAATCAAAATATCTAAGAAATTTCAAGAATCTCCCTTGTATTTTGATAAATAAGATTTTCACATTAGATTTAATTCATTGGAGGGCAAGAGCCAAGAAGAGTCCTAATTCCAAACTGATATTTCTTTATTAACTTTGGGGCAGAGATAGTGAGTTAAGCGACGACTGACCAAACCTTTTTTTTCCCTATTACACACAATTTTCAAAGTATGGACTCACTATCACATGTTTTTTAGGGAAGATGAGGATGGGACGAAGGGGCATTCATTTCATTTTACCCTCCTAATGAAATAATGAGGCATGATTTTCTGATGAAGTCAATTTTGCATTAATTAGACTTTCATCAATATTTTATCTTTGAGTGAGAATTAACCAAATACTTATCCAAAAATCTGCTGCTTAAGGTTTGATCCACTTCAATTTATTGTTAAATGTCATGGAAAAGCTATCATTTTCACACATATAATACAACTAAGTTTATGTTTTTTCATTTTAATATATCCATTCAATAGATTTGAAGCAGAATTTCAAAAATTTCCTATACATTTACATCCTTGCAAGTCCCATCCTCTTTCCAGAACACTTCCTGGACAGCTAACCAGGGTCCTTAGCAGAGCATCTCCACGACTCCATTTTTTTTTTTCTAGTCTTTCTGAGAGAGAACTAGTCAATGATAAGGCAAAAGAGGTTGGGGCCCATGTCTTCCAGTAGTGAATGTTTATCCTTTTCTTCTGTGGTTATACATTTGAGTATAGATATTTGCAAGTTTAGATGCGTTGACACATATTTTCTATTTTTAAATTAAATTATTCTTTTCATCTTAGATTGACAAATATTTGAGAATTAAGTAATAATTTATTCATTTTTAAAAATTAAAATTATAAAAAATAAAATCTACATAATAAAAAAATTGATAAGTTAAAGATAGAATCCATGTATGAGTATGATACAACAAAAAAGAAAGAAAAAAATATGGTTTATGGTTGGTAGAAATTTGAAGAAAAAAATTTATAAAAACTTAAAATGCAAACAAATAAAATAAAAATAATAATATAAATTGAAAAAAGAAAATAAAAAAAATTAAAATTTAGTGAGACATATGGTTAATTTTGTTTTTTTTATTTATATTAATTATTAAATAAAAAATAAGCAGCATAGTGCCTCATAATTAGGAAAATTTATGCTATATAAAAACAATTTTCTTAATTTTATTTTTAAAAGTGTCTTGATGAATTTAATATATTTTTTATGAAAATTAAATATTTAAATTTATAATTTTCAATTAAAAATATTTAATAATATATAAATTTTAATTTATAAATAAATAATAATAAAAGTAATGCACTCGAGTATTTGATTTATTAGTTGATGCATAATTTCCTATCTAAAGAATAAAATTCAAATTTCTCTTTTTATAATTAAAATAAGAATAATAAAAATAATTATAATTATAATAAAAACTAACAATTATATTTTATTTTGAGATTTGATCCTTATTTATTAGCCTAAACACAATCAGTAGATGAGATTTACAAAGATATTTATCAACTCATCTACGGATCCTTGTGAACTGATGAAGTTGACCTTAATTTTGTTTGTTTCTGTCAACGGCCCATGCAACAAAAAAAGGGACAGCCTTCGTATCAGCGAAATTAGAGCTACTCATTGTTATGGAAGACGAACACGCCACGCTACGTAAGAGACTGAAACCATGTCTTTTAAAAGAATGAGTTATTTCCCAGGCAGAATTGTTTCCATGTCTTCGATTCAATAGTTGTAAAGAAATAAGGTGATTTAGGTAGACGTAAATATGTTAAAATTTATAAAAGTAGAATAATTATTATTAAAATATTAATATAAATATGTAAGATTTAATATAATTAAATTAAAATAAATATAATTTTTGTGAAAATTAAAAATTTATATTTATATTATCGAATTAAACGTATTTAACGATTTATAAAATTTTAATTTAAATGAATAATAAGAAAAAAAATAATTATAATGAAATTAACAATTGAAAAACTTTAATTTCAATTTGTAGGAATTAATGTAAAAAATCTTTAAAATAGTATAAAAATTGTTCAAATATTGATGTAAATGTATGAAATTTAATGTAACAAGTTATGATAATAAATTTAATTGAATTAAATTAGTTATATATAATGTTATTGTTAAAAAGAATAATACTGCTATATTTTAAAGTAAAAGATACAATAAAAATAAAAATTAAATAATATTTTAAAAAATATATAAATTTATAAATTGCCTATAAAATTTTAAAAATTAATTATATTGTTTCCCTATTAACTTATTAAACAAGTTTTTACTATTTTTTTAAATTATATTTATTAAGCTTACAATAAGATTAGACTCACCGGAAGGCTCACCTTTTTTTAAGTTTCGACTTGAATTTGTTCTGATAACTTCAATATGCAAGTTAAAGGCGGTCTGTTTTATACATCCCATGCCCACTTTGCAGGAGTCTCCAAATGAAGAAGGATTTATCTTAATTTTTCCTTCTCTTTTAACTCCAAGGAAGAAAGAAAGACGAAAACATCTATATTCTTGCTTGGGCTTTCCCTTTCTTTTCAGATGATGTTGTATAAATTAGTAATCATTAATGATCATGTCGCAGCTTACTTCCAAAACTATAAATAGACAGTCAGCCACTTTCCTAGTGTTTTCCTTTGGAGCTCGACAAAGGAACTAATTTTTGCAAGGGCTTAGACGTCATCCGACTCAATAAAATATATATTTGTTTTTATTTTAAAATATTTTGTTGATAATATTTTAGTTGTTCTAATGGGAACCTACAGCATTTTAATGCTTTATGCTTGAACGCGAAATAATTATGATTACCCTTCTTTATGTATGAATATTACTAACGAAATGATTAAATTTACGCTTTTATTAAATAAGAAAAACTCAAAATCTTTAAATATCCAGAATGAAAAAGCAAAAGGCAAATTGTTAAAGTAATTTGACATGGAGAAAAAAACAAAAAGATTTTAAGAAAATTTGAAAAAAAAAAGCATATTCAAAATAGTTTTCCCTCGCATGGCGTCAGTGGCAGAATGAGTACAAAACAGAACAAGTAAAAAACTTCAGGAGCATATAAAAATAAAAAAAATGAAGATAAAAATTTCGAATATACAGCTCAAGTCCGGAAGGCAGTGATGGTAACTTGCAAACAAACAAGTACACACAAAAACAAAAATGAGGTGCTTTACTTTCTCCCCTGGTTAGATTAGAAACACAGCCCATACATTTTATCTTCCCTGCTTTTAAAAATATCAAGTGTATGTGGGTCCTAGGAGCTCCCCTTGGACTTGGTTTTGCAAGTTGGGCAAATCAAATATAACCCATTAAAAAGAGAAATAGAAATAAAATTAAAGCTAAAATTGTTAATATGGTGGTTTGTTTTTATTTAGGAAAATAGAATAAAAAGGGCAGGGGGAGGGGGATGGGGAGGTGGGGCCCGAGGGCATGGCTGTCGGCAAAGCGGGGGCGGACCTCTCCAAACTCCAACATCACAGCATTTGAGTATACATCTGCAAACTTTACAGGCAAAATTGGCACTAAATTTTTTTCCATGTCCAACTTAAATGATTTAGGCAGGCCAAAAGTTTGCAAAAAGCTTTTAAAAGTAGGTCATTTCTCATTATTAGAGGAGAATTCACCAAGTAATGCTTAATTACAAAAGAATCATGAATAGAGAGAATCAAATGTTTACTTTTAATGACATTTACAAAATAATAATAGTAGTTTTTGCTTACAAAAAGAGTCAATTGTTTTGCATGTACACCAACCAAGTAGGTTAAAAATAAATACTGAAAAGTAATTGAAAAACGACAAAAAAAAAACGTTAATAATTCAAAAGTGAATCGATGATTCCATCACCCATTTGCATATATAGGAGCACAAAGAAAAAATTAAAAGTGTAAGCTTAATTTCTTTAGCAGCTGCTCTTGACAAGTTTTTTGATTGCTTCTGGGGTCCATCTTTTGTTGATTGTTCACACTGAATTTGTCTTTTGTTGCAGGGGTTCTTCATGTAATTAATTTTGTTTGTTCTCTTAGCGTGTGCTTACTCGCTCTCTGCTCTGGTTGTTGCTCTTACAGGGATTGGCCTCCAAGGATAAAGGTAGTGGAGGCTGTGCTTACCTCCATTGATGTATTGATGATTCCTGGGACTCCTTTGAGTTTGGGTTTTCGCTACAGTTTTTTGGGGACACCAGCAGCTCTTGGATAGCAAGGGGTTAACCCCTGCTACTGGTTCTGAATAGGGAATAAAATTTCAGCCTTTCCAAAGAAAAACATTGTGAATTTAATTGCCTTTTGAATAATGATAAAATTTTGTTTATATTTCATTGATTAAAATAATTTAACTTTTTAAAATTTATGAAGAAGACATTATTATGTTTAAGATCACAAACATGAAATCAATTTTACATTAATTAGAATTTCTTTTAGCAAAGCATCTTTATTCTTTTTTATTCTTTGAAAGAGAATTAATCAATAATACTTCTTTAATGACAATACACTTTCAATAAATAGTGGCCTTAATATTGTGTTTGATTTCACAATGAATCAAAAATATCAAAAAACTTCCGAGAATCTCTCTTTTATTTTGGTAAATTTGATTTCCGCGTTAGACTCAATTCTCTCAAAGCAAGAGTCCAGCAATTTCTTAATTCCCCATTGGCGTTTCTTTGTTAACTTTGGAACAGAGATAATCAATTAGGCAATGACTAACCAAACAATTTCTTCCTTTATTTACGGACAATTTTTCAAAGTGTGGACCCACTATCACATGTTCTTTGGGGAGAAAGGGGGATTCATTTTCTTTTACCCTCCCAATGAGATAATGAGACAGATACAGGGACTAGGAGGAGGCATGATTTTCTGATCAAGAACAAGGAATCAAATGTGGGGTAAATGATGGTTCAAAAACTAGAGATGTACCTTGACCTATAAAGTGCATTTTCAAAATAATTTTAAGAATATTATTTGATACATTTTGAGTTTAGTTTCTAAATCACAAATTAGATTAAAGTATCATCCCATATTCTTTTATTTATCATATTAATTTCTAAACCACGAAAGTTCTGAGAATCTCCCTCATAATTATATATGGTAAAGTATTTTTCCATGAAAGCCATTAAACAGAGCAAGCAAGTAGGTGAGAATAAATGGATCTCAATGGAAAAATGATTGCAAAATAACAAAAATTAAAGGACAATAATGGAAGGATCACATCAATTATTCAAAAATTTCTATATTCAAGTGTTTTTGCTCGCCGAAGAGAAGAATTAACTGTTGTTTCTTAATTCCCTCTGCTAGTGAGCTTCTGATTATTGTAGTGCAAACTTTATTTCTACTTGAGTTTTCTTTGATAATATAGAAAAGCTTCGCCTTGGCTGCTGAAACTTCATCTTTCCTTGGTATATGTGTGCATCATTTTCTTCTATGGCGGCTCTTTGTTTTTGCATATAAGTATACATCTGCAAACTTTACACCCAAGATTGGCACTAAATTATTTTCTATGTCCAACTTAAAAACTCAAGGCAGGCAACACTAAGTTCACAAAAAGCTTTTGAAAAGTAGGCCATTATTCATCATTAGAGGAGAGTTTACCAAGTAATGCTGAATTACAAAAGAATCATAAATAACACTAAGTTTATGCTTTTCATTCAAAAAGATTTGAAGCAGAATTTCAAAAATTTTCTGGACACTAACATCCTCGCAAGTCCAACCAGCAGAGCATCTCCATCACGCCATCCTTTTCATTTTTTTTTTTCGTCTTTCCTAATCTGTCTGAGAGAGAACTAGTCAATGGTAAGGCAAACGATATTGGGAACCTTTGATCAATGTAGAAGAGCTTTTGGTTATTGATTTCTACTTGAGTTTTCTTTGATCAATGTAGAAGAGCTTGGCCTTGGCTCCTGAAACTTCATGTTTCCTTGGTCTACATGTGCATCTTCTTCTATGCCTTATTTTTGTCTTGGTTTCTGCAGTGGAGTATAAATCTGCATTCTATATATGCAAAATTGACACTGAATTAATTTCTATGTCCAATATAACTGTTTCGATCTTCTACAGTTACAATCCACCTATGGCATTTGTGTGAAGCAGAGAGCTACAAACTTGTATTTGTCTCTTACCCTTTCACATTCAAGTAGTGAGAACAGAGAGCTAAGTTTCAAGAAAGGATTTCAGAACCTTTCCCAGTATTAATTTGCTTACATAAACTCATCTCTTTGCTTTAGGGAAAGAAAAAATAATCCTCTTGGCTTAAGAGTTTCTACTTTCTATATTCTTAGCTTTTTCTGGTGTGCTCTTCTATTTGCTCTGTTTTTTTCTATTAGAAAGAAGATAAGTGATGAAAGTCTATATTTTTTAATTCGCTGCCCTTCTGATCATTGCAGTGCAGAGCTCATTTCTACTTCTGCTTTCTTTGAACTCCAAAAAAAAAAAAAAAAAAAGAGAAAGAGCAAGAGAATGAAAAAACCATCACCGCTCTGCTTGCCTTTTCTTGCCGCGTATACCTCACAAAACCCAACTTCTTATTTGTTTTGCTTCTCCTCTGCAATAGCAAGACATCTCGAACCTCTCACTCAAAGATCCTCTGTAACTAGCTTCCATCAACCCTTTCTGAATATTGTTTGCAAAGGCTAGTCGCCTTGCACTGGAAACCAAAACAAAAAAAGAAAATCGTTTTGCCTTAGAGTTTCTACTTTCAATAATAAAGTAGTGTTTTTGCTATCAGAAGTAGAGTTATTCGTATGCATTAAAATGAAGATACGTGAAAGTTTGTTATTTCTTAATTCCTTGGCATTCTGATCGTTGCAGTGCAAAGTTGATCTCTACTTCAATTGTCTTTGAACTCAAAGAACCTTCACCGACTTTGTCTGTGCCTGGATCAAAATAGAAGCTCCGTCTTGGTTCCTGAAAGTTCATACACATATTTCCTCGGTATGTAAATGTTCATCTTTTTCTTCCATGGTTTACTTGTCTTGGTTTTATCTTCTGGTGACTACACCCTTCTCTATTGTTATCTCCAGCTCCCCATTGTACTAATTATTACGTCATTTGCTTATTTTGATCCATTGTACTAATAGTGCTCCCTGAGTTATACCGATTGGAACTTGAAGAGCTGCCAAGTCTAAAGAGTTTCGCTCCAATGGGTTACCATTTGCGATTCCCCTGTTTGGGTGATTTTACACTAAGAAGTTGCCCGGAGTTGAGTACACGTTTCAGCATTGATTCAAAAGATGTTGTGCATGCCATAACAGAGGTACCCACCCAACTTTTTCTTATGTTATGCTTAAATTGTTGTTCTTGATGATGATATTGATAATACTAATAATGAAACATACACGATGAAAACAAAAGTGAAACTTCTTTAATTCTAATACCAAACTGACCTTAAAAAATTTAAAATTTTCTAGCAATTGAAATGAGAACCTGAGTTTAAGTTTTCACTTATAGCAGCTTACTTGCTCTTACAATTCTTACTAAATTTTCTATGCATTTCAATGAATGCAACTCTTCTGGAGATCCACACTGTCCATTCCCTGTTCTCTGGTTGTGCAGCCTTGTTGCTTTGGTTTTAGACTTGATCGACTAGGCTGACAAATTGATGGAAAGAACAAAGTCAATTTCCTAATATTTTTCTATTGCTTTATCATAAAACATTTATTTTGAGAACATGCATTTATCATCTTCAACAAGTGTGAAAGCTAACTGAAAAATTGAGAATTGCACTACCACTTTAATTTTACTCACATTTTTTAAACAATATCTCTTCAAAATCCACAAATATTGAAAATGACCAAACCTCTCTTTCCTCAATCTTCAAAACCAATAAACGAGAAGTATTTTCCAAATCCAACTGTTGCCTGTAATCAAATTCAGGTAGTGTTATTATTTTAGTATGTAAATTAAACATATTTATACAACTGGGTGCTCCACCTAGCTTATCTCCATGATTAAGTAATATCTTTTATGAATTTAACCTAAAATGCTTATAAATTATAACACGTCTATTTATTCTTTTGTCTTTGTAACATGACGCCGAGGCGTTGTAAAGATACATGGGCGTTGTGAAAGACACCAATCGTGGTGAGGTTAGAAACCCCACTAAGGCGAATCACCAATCTTGGCAAGGTTGAAAACCCCACTAAGGTGAAAAATAGCTAAAATCCCACTTTGGTTGGCTAGGCCAAAGATACTAAAACCTCTTACTCTTTAAAAAGAGCCTAGAGAAATAAGCACTCCTGCTTAAGAAAAATAATTTATTAACTCTCAACTTGAATGTGTATAATAACCAAGCCTAAGGGTCCTATTTATACTATTATAGGCCTAAATCCTAATAAAACTCTACTTCTAGTTATCTAATACAATTCAAATAATTAATAAGAAATTTAAATAAAATAGATGTTCTATTCCTAAATAGAACATGACTAACTTAAAATCCTAATACAAATAAAAGAAGAATTTTATTATACCTATAATTCCTAAATCAACTAAAATTAGCAAAAACTAAATTAAATAAAATACAATTCTAAACGCTCCTACGTCATTCTCCTCGAGTTAGAAAAATTCGACTCCGACGAGTAGGCCTTGACAAATTCCTTGTAGATGTTTATATCCACATACTGTCATAGTCCATACTAACCATTCAAATAATTCAATTATTGTTTTGAAAGTTGTCTTCCATTCATCTCCAAGCTGCATTCGATTTTGATGATATCTTTTCTT
Organism: Theobroma grandiflorum; assembly: GCA_036013995.1. Taxonomy (NCBI): domain Eukaryota; kingdom Viridiplantae; phylum Streptophyta; class Magnoliopsida; order Malvales; family Malvaceae; genus Theobroma; species Theobroma grandiflorum. The sequence goes on from CP142133.1 coordinate 35,508,929, forward strand.
CAAATTGATCTTAAAAAACACCTTAGAATCAGTGGGTTGATCAAGTATGTCATCCAATCGAGGAACAGGAAAATCATACTTAACTGTAGTCTTCTTAACGGCATGGTTGTCCTCAAAGCTTCTCCATAAGTTTCCCAAACTTTTATTGACTAATTTTGTTTGACCATGCTTGGATGAGGGTAAAGATGCTTCATTCTCTTGAGAGACTAATAAGAGGCATAAATTGTAAAGCCCGACCCTGTGTTATTTTTTCTACATGTCATTCACATGCATTGGAAAGCATGTTAGCATCTTGAATTGCCCTAAAAAGTTAGATAAATGACGATATTACCTTTAGGAGTACTGATAAGTCAATTATGCCTCGGACTAGTTCAAATAGGAATTTTAAGGTGAAATTGAGAATTTTACAGTCCAGGGATTTCTCAGAATAGTGATTTGGAGTCCGAGGTTCAGTTTGGGGTTAATCAGGAAAATTGACCGATTAGGGACAAAACGGTCATTTTTCAATTTCAAGACAAAATGGGAATTTTTAATAAAGATTTTGATTTTTATGATCAAGAATAATTATATGAAATACAATATGATTATCGGAACATAAAATAAAGTTTAGCAGTGAAAAAGTGCAATTCTCGGTATTTTTGAGACACAAGGGTAAAATAGTAATTTTGCCATTAAAGGATGAATTTGGAATTTTTGAAAAAGATTTTTTGATCCCATTTGATTGAGATTGATCACATTAATCAATTGAAGTGTTTTTTGAGGTTGAAAAGTGGAAAAAGAAGAAATTCCGGTGATTTTTGGAGTGTAGGGGTAAAATCGTAATTTTACCATCGGAAGGTCAAATTTAATTTTTTGAGAGAATTTAGATCAAATTTGATAAATTGGAGTGTGGTATGAGTTTGAGGACTGAAAAATATGCTTTGTGGTAATTTTTCAATTTTTGGGGTAAAAATGTAATTTTGCACTTTTTTGAGGGTAAAAGTGTAATTTTTAAAAATTGCACCACCAAGACTTTGGATAAGTCTGAAAAAATTTTCTGAGCTGGGGATAAGAGAGATAAATACATGGAAGAAATTTTAGAATAAATGAATGGGTAGAAAGTAAAGAATTAATAACACATTAAAAAAATGAATAAAATAATAATATTTTATTATGCCTTTAAATAGGCTGATTTTTCAGCCAATGACCCTTAGGAGGGTCGGGTAGAACCAGGAGAAAGGGGGAAAGAAGCAAATCAAGAACCCTAGGGGAAAATCAAAGGAGAAAAGAGTAGAAATCAAAAAGTTATCAAGTAAAAGGTAAAATTTCTTTAATTTCCTTTGATTTCTTCATTACCCACCCATTTTACTTTAATTTCCAAGCAAATTTAGAAAGTGGGTATGCTCCCCACATGCTGGCAGAATTTCTTGGAGTGATTTTGGGTCTTGATTTGGTTGAATTTTAACTTGATTTAATGTTTTTAGTGAGTTTAGTAAGTGTAAAAATGAGAAATAGCAAGAAATAGGATTTTTCCCCATTTAAAACCTATTATGCTGAAATTTCCAGGAGTGAATTTGCTACTGAAAGTGATGAGATTCCATGGTATTTATATGAATTATGATGAATTATGGAGTTGGAAAAATTATGGGAATTTTTAGAGCAAAAATCAAAATTTTTACCCACTAGGGGTATTTTGGTAATTTCAGTCCGAGATCGGAAATTTGTACCACATTCAGTGGCATTAAATCAATTTGGGTATAATTAAGGCATAGAAATTGAAAGAACTCGATTCGGACTTAAATCGGAGGTTTTAGTGAATTAAATCGCGTCCCGTGCGTATTAGGCCGAATATCGCATTTCAAAGGTTATTCGGACAATTTTTGCATCACATTTCATGCATTCATATAGAATTTAGAGCCTGAAATCAATTTTGATAAATTGGCATCAATCATTGAAATTCGTGCCACGTGTGTCGTGTAGGTGGTGAATCGTCCGACAAAGGTAAACAAATCGCGTCGGACCAGCAGGACTAGGAGTATATCTGACTTCTAAAAACTGTGAGTGGATAAACTATCTTCCTCAAGATCTAGAGTGATTTTATCTATTTTTTATCTTTAAAGAATTGAATTTTTGTAAATAGTTTATAAATTGAAAAACTGATTTTTTTAACACTGAGTGTATGGAGACGGGTTTTTAACATATGTTATGTGTTTAAATTAACGTTTATGGCTTATAAATCTTGGGATGCATGATGGCTGGAATTATTTTGTATGAAATGTGTAAATTGCTTTCTTTGTCTAACAGGCTGGGTAATGTTTTAATTGCCATGTCATGTTGCCAAAAATTTTATTTATTAATTGGTGGGTCATTTAGTCGTTGCAGTGGCGGGTTTCCGTGGACCAGCCTACTAGAGGGGCACGGTAACCCAATTTCATTTTACCTCGGTATGAGAGGCAAGGAGGGTAACTCCTGAGGTAAAGATCGAGTTCACTTCACGCCGAACCACCACGTGAAGTTGAACTTAGCCAACGCCAAGGAACGGCTGTTTTCTAAACGAAGAACGTGTTTTATTTGTACATGGTTTTAACAGCCTTGGCAGGCTCGATTGGACACTCTGATCAAGTGTCCGCGAGTATGAGATTTGGCTAAGCCTAGTTTTTAAGAAAACAATCATAAGCCTTCGTATTTTGATGTATCAATATTTGTTTTGTATGAATGTACTAAAATGATGTTATGAACTATCTTATGGTATCATATTTTTAGATTGTCTCAATTTACTCGACTTTAGATGTCGGGGATAGTATTTATTTACTCACTGAGTTGTCAAACTCACCACCTCAATTTCCCCCTTTCAAGCTCACAAACATCTGTAGATATCAGCATTTTGTTGAGGAGACAGTCGGAGTGACGACCTTGGTTACCAAAGGTTTACTCTTATTTTCATGTTTTTCTCTGTTGTGGGCACACTTAACATTGTAAATTAAATTTTATACTTCAGTTATCTGTATTACTATATGTAATAATATATTTTGTTTTTACGCTGTAAAAATTAGATCCGGATATCTATATAAAAATTGTTTTATAAGAAAATATTTTATTTTATGAAATATTATTATTTTATTCTATTAAATGTAATTTTACTCAAATTTCACGTTTTAGATATCCGATTTCAATTCCGACTTCAATTTATGAAATCTTTACGCGTAAGTAACATTTTTTCCAAATTTTAAAATTTTTGACGAAAAATGACCAAAACGCCCCTGTGTAGTAATTTTCGTCTTTTTCCCTGTTTTGGTCCGAAAAGGGACAAGATGATTTAAAGTATGGAATAAATAAATAGAAACTCACAGGGAAACTGGAAAGACTGGTACAAGAGCCTTGCAAGGTTTCGATATGGTACTCGAGGGATGAGTGCATATCGGGACATCGCGGCGGTTGTCACGGACTCGAGGGTGGTTCCGGGTCGTGACATAAATGGTTGGATTCACGATAAACTTTGTTTAGATCAGACAAAGTGATGAGTGCTTTATCTTCTTCTTGTCTCTTTGGTCGATCCTCTGACTTTAATGGAGTCAATATAATTTTTACTCCATCCTTGATGAAAGAATAAGTATTCTTGTATCCATCATGGTGAGCTTGACGATCATATTGCCATGGGCGTCCTAACAACAAGTGGCATACGTCCATTGAAATAACATCACACCAGACTTTATCTTCATACTTATTTCCGATAGAAAATTGAACACAACAGCATTTTGTCACTTTAACTTCGTTTCCTTTTCTCAGCCATTGTAACTTGTAAGGATGAGGATGTACTTCAGTTGGAAGTTTCAACTTTTCCACCATCTAGTTGGCAATAACATTCTCACAGCTTCCACTATCAATAATGACATTACAAACCTTCCCTTGGGATATGTACCTTGTATAGAATATGTTGTGACGAAGCCAACTTTCATCTTCTGTCATCATAACAGTGTTAAGGTTACGACGAACAATAAGAACTTCTCCATAGTCAGCAAAAACTTCTTCTATCTCTTCATTGTTGAAATTTTCTAGCTCTTCCTTTATTTCGTCATCATACTCATCATAAAGTGGTTCTAATTTTTCCCAATTCACATAATCTTCTTCATCACTAGAGCTACTATTATTGATTTGAGCATCACGTCTTGCGAGTTGCTCTTGTAATTCTTGAATTTGCTGACGTAGTTCTGCAATCTCAATCTCATGATCATCTCTTTGACGATTTTGACGTTTTGACGACATTTTTTTTATGGTGATGATGATGTGGTGATGTAGAGAAAAAAAAAAGAAAAAAAAAAGATGATGATATATTACAAAGCAATAAATGAAATTACCCGAACAGGGAGTATCGAAACTCGATGGCAAACTTGAACTTATGCAGCGAACAATGATCTTCCCGCTCTGATACCAAACTGACACTGGGGCATTGTGAAAGACACCAATCGTGGCGAGGTTAGAAACCCCACTAAGGCGAATCACCAATCTTTGCAAGGTTGAAAACCCCACTAAGGTGAAAAATAGCTAAAATTCCACTTTGGTTGGCTAGGCCAAAGATACTAAAACCTCTTACTCTTTAAAAAGAGCCTAGAGAAATAAGCACTCCTGCTTAAGAAAAATAATTTATTAACTCTCAACTTGAATGTGTATAATAACCAAGCCTAAGGGTCCTATTTATACTATTATAGGCTCAAATCCTAATAAAACTCTACTTCTAGTTATCTAATACAATTCAAATAATTAATAAGAAATTTAAATAAAATAGATGTTCTATTCCTAAATAGAACATGATTAGCTTAAAATCCTTATACAAATAAAAGAAGAATTTTATTATACCTATAATTCCTAAATCAACTAAAATTAGCAAAAACTAAATTAAATAAAATACAATTCTAAACGCTCCTACGTCATAACATGAGACAGTAATACTTTTGATTAACATTTCACTGTTTCAATTTTTTCAAAAGATAGAGTGACTAGTCGAGCAAGGCGTTACCGAAGGGTCTGCCACTACTCAAAATGCAGTTCACACCGAGAACATATTATGGTTCAGCACGATGGGGGGTGGGTTACCACCTTTTATGGACGAATCATGAGTTGATTTCGGGGAAGTTGCAAAGACATATCTAAAAATAAATGAGTAGGTCGAGGCTGTCAACTAAACACAAGTAAAACAAAGGCGGCTTTTCATTTTTGTTTCTTTCTTTTGTTTGCCTAGTTCTAATCAAGTTTAGGCGGTTCACTTGTGCTAATTTTATATATATATATATATATATATATATAACAGGTGGTTGAAATTACTTTCCTTGATGGACTTGTCAAGCGAAGGAGTCTCTTGCTTTCAATAATTTACCCAATCAATATTATGTTGCTCTCTGTATGTAGAATAAGTAGAAGAACAAGAGTGGATTTCCTCTGTTTCTTATGCTTATTTTTGTATTTTAAATCCTTAGTGAATAAGTTGTGCAAGTATCAAGACATGGTAAAATTAAACTCTAATTTCTATGTACAAACCGGACAGATTTTTATTTTGTGAAGATTCCAAGTGAATCAATTGTCCCTGCTTGTTTTTCTTTCTGGGTGTCTCTCTGCTGGGTCGTTAACAGAGCATCGAAGAGAGAATTAGTCAAAATACTTATGCATTGAGAATACAGTCTCTATTAACGGTGATAAATGCCTTGCTGTCCAACTACTATAAAGTAAAAATAGTTGAGTAGTGGAGATGGAGATATCCATAACAAATCATTAAAGTAATTAAATTTCTTAAAATCTCATCGAGAAGACATTATTATGTCAGAAATTAAATTTCTTAAAATACATTATTATGATTCAATTCAAATATGAATCAGAAAACCCTGAAAGAGTTCAGAGAATCTCTCTTTTACTCTAATAAAATTGGTTTCCACATTAGACTTAATTCTTTTAAGGCAAGAGCCAAAAAAATACTAATTCCACATTGATGTTTCTTGTTTACTTTGAAGCAAAGATAGTCAATTAAGCGATCAATGACCAAAGTTTTCACCATCACAAGGAGAAAAACAATTGACAAAGCTTTGTTAAACAATTTTTAGCTTAACTTTTCACAATGCTGGTCATTTTTTAATTGAAATTTTAATCTAGAGATGATGGATGTCATTATCTATCTCCCTTTAATAGTCACCTTTTATAGTAGCTAAAATTAATAATCTAATGAGCAACACAGATAATGTGTTTTAATAATTTAAGATTTTGGAGTGAAATATTATTAGTTGCTAAATAATTTTATTTAATAAAAGATGTTGAGTACAAGCTTCGGCGTTGATTCAAAAGATGTTGTACATGTGATAACCGAGGTACCCACCCAACTTTTTGTTACTTTTTGTTAACGTAATGCTTAATTTGTTGTTTTTGGTGATGATATTGATAATACTAATAATGAAACATACATGATAGAAAACAAAAGTCCATACTTCTTTAATCCTAATCCCAAACTGACCTTACAAATTTTAAGTTTGCACTTATAACAGTTTACTTACTCTTACAAAATTTTCGATCATTTCAATGAACGCAACTCTTTTTGAAATCCACACTATCCATTCCCCGTTCTCTGGTTCTGCAGTCTGGCTACTTGTAATTAGTTTCAGGTAGTTGTTTATCCTTGTATCTTATTTTAGTATTTTTCTCTTTTATTCCCATCTTAAACAAATCTGATTTATTATTCCTCTAATGGAGGAACTAAGAATTCTTACTCATAAACTGATATTTGTTAAATTATTGGCTTTGAGATATATATTTGACAGTAAGGAAAGTCCCAACAGGACTATAGGTTTCTTCATTGATTGAAGGAATTCTGTGGAATCTTTAATGATATTATAAGGCAAAAGTCTTTACTAAAATTACTTAAATGATTGAGTAATAATGATCTTTAGTAAATAATTCTATCACCTTTATTGAATTTAGCCTAAAATGCTTATAAATTAAAATATGCTTATCTCTTCTTTTGCTCTTCATGAGATATTAATAATTTTGTTTTACATTTACTGCTTCAATTGTTTCAAAAGACATTGTTATTGGTAAAGCAAAATGCCACTGAAGGATCTGCCACTGCTCAAAATATAGTTCACACCGAGAACATAAACAAGGACTACTCAACAGAAGGTGGACTACCACATTACGAGGAAGAGTTATGAGATGATTGGAGCGGAAGTTGCCAAGGCATGTTGTACACACAAATTTCTCGTCGAAATATCTTGACTTGAAAATTATGAGACAAATATAAATATTTGATGACGAGAGTGATAATCTGTGGAAATTCCTCTGATTAATTTTTTCACTTTGCCTTCTTCAAGAGTCACAAACTTAGACTTAGTCCTGATCATGAACTTGCTTAATCTTCGCTTCAAGAGTCTTGATGACTTAATCTTGATCACGAACACTTGATCTTCGCTTCAAGGGTCTTGACGACTTAATCTTGATTACGAACACTTGATCTTCGTCATGAACTTCGCATCAAGGATCTTGACAACTTAATCTTGAATACGAACACTTAATCTTCGCTTTAAGGGTCTTGACGACTTAATCTTTAACACGAACACTTGATCTTTGTCACGAACTTCACGAACACTTGATCTTTGTCACGAACTTCGCTTGATATCTTGATCACAATTGATCACGAACTTCGTTGCCGCTTGATCTTCACTTCAGAAATCTTCTACTCTTCTTGATCTCTAAAATGATCTCAATCTTCAAATGCCTCCCAATGCCTTCGAATGCCTCTGAATGAATCAAATGTCTTGGAGGAGCTCCCTATTTATAATGTTTGGTGGGAGATTTCGATGAGAATATAATCTCTTTGAATTACCTCTAAATTATTTTAATTTATTTAAAGATAAATCATGATGACTCATCAAAAATCTTTTGATTGGCCAGACCTGGAGTCCTTGAATTTTGATTGGCCGAAATTAGATATTATCTCTAAATTATCTTAATTTATTTAGAGATAAATTAAATAATTAAATTTTATTTTTATCTCTAAATTAATATAAGTATTAGAGATAAATTAAATGACCAATAATTAAATTTTTATTGGTCAAAAATATGAATATTATCTCTAAATTATAATGATTTATTCAGATATAAATTGTATGACCAATAGGTAAGTTTTGATTGGTCAAAAATATGAATATTATTTACCAATAAGTGAATTGACTCAACTATATGTCTTTAAAATAATCCAACCAATAAATTAATTAGTTTATAATTAATTACATGGTTATGACATCATCAAATCCATGTGGCGGCATGTAATTGGCTCATGATTTTTTGTCACGACCCGGAACCTCCCTCGGGTTCATGACAATCGCCGCGACGTCCCGATTGACACTCATTACCCGGAATGCCAACCGGAACCCCGCAAGGCTTACGTATCAGTTTTTCGCCTTCCTTGTGAGCAATCTTTACCAAACAACTCATTTTAAACAATTACTAGCCATTTCTGGCTCAATTAAATCAAAAGTCAATCTTTGACTCACAAGGGGATTTTGGTCATTTTTCGACGAAATATCAAAATTTGGTAAAAATGTAGTTTATACGTCGAGAATACACAATTCGAAATCGAATTTGAAGTCGAAAGTCCGAAACTTGCTTTTTAAAGGGTTTAAAGATAATTTTTCACTATTCATAATATTAATTAAAATATAGCATTTTCATATAAAACAATATTTATAGAAACACGTGTAAGTAATTTTTGTAGCGTGAAGGTAAAATAAGTTCATACATATAATAATTTACAAAGTTATAATGTACAATAATAATTACAATGACAAGTGGCCCATAAATACACTAAGTGTTGGTGATAGTAACCTACTGTCTGTGAGATAGAGGGGTCAACTGGAATCCTCGACAAAATCGGGTATCTACAAGCTACCACAGGCCTGAAATGTTTGGAAAGGAGGTGGGTGAGATTTTACAATCCCAATGAGTAAATAGACATTATCGTAAACATCTAAAGGTGAGTAAAATGGGGACAAATTTAAACAACAAATCACAAACCATTTCATAAGGTTTTCAATTTATTTCTTAAACCATAAAATATTTGTAATTTACCAAAACAATTATTAAGGCTTATGACTTTTATTAAAAACATGGCTCAAGCCAAACAAGTTCTCGGGGATACCTTGGCCGAGGCATCTAACCGAGTCCGCCAAGGTTGTTAAGACATTTACATGTTAAGCACATTTTATTTTTGAAAACAAGCCGTTCCTTGGCGTTGGCCGAGTTACACATTCACGTGGGGGTTCGACGTGAAGTGAACTCTAATGCTACCCCGGGAGTTACCCTCCACGCCTCTACAACCGGAATAACTATATAACCGGGTTTACCGTGCCCCTCTAATAGGCAGTCCACGAAAACTCGTCACTGCAGTGACTAAACTCACTAATTTTAATAAAATTTAGACAGCATAACGTGGCTTTTATTTGTTTACCCAGCCTGCATAGTAAAAATACAGCTTACATTTATTCCCAATACAGTTTTTAATACAGCCACATATACTCACAATCTCATAAGCCAATTTCATAAAAATATCATTTATAACATAAGTAACGGTCTCCAATTACTCAATTTTTAGCAAAATTTAAATATCCAAGTAATTCACCGAATATCATCATCTAAACTTATTTATTTGCAAACATCAAAATCTCTCTTTTTAAAGTCATTTTTGCATAAAATTCACAAATAACAATTAAAATAGACTTTAGATAATTTACAATAATAGTAAGTTTACTCACCGTTTGCATAAATTAAACACTTTCTAGGTGCCCCGATCACTGTTCGTCGGGTACGACTTCCTTACCTTTACCGGAAGGCTCTCCTCCTAGACACATCGTAAAAATTACATAATTCACCACATTGATGCTAAATCACTAAATAATTGACTTAAATCCTATACTAATGCATGGTATGAAATGCAATGGCCTAAAACGGCTTAAACGCGGTGTTAGCCTATTTTTGGCACTTTACCCAATAAATTGCTAACGCGCTATATTTAAGCTCTAAATTGTTCCATTCTCTCTCCAACATTTCTAACCATTAAATACCAGCCAATTAACCTTAAAATTCACCAAAATCAACTCACTTTCTTTCATGACAAATTCGGCCAAAAATGGGCATTAATGTTTTGATTTTTCCTAATCATTTTTTTTTCACTTAATTCTTCATTTTTTTCAAACCATTTTTTTCTGGAAATTCAAACAATATTTCCTTGATATTTAACCCTCATGGTTCAGCCAATACATAACCCTAGAGAAATTGAATATTTTTCTAATGTTTGGTCCCTAACTATGCTTAGTTATCACTAAACAACCACATAATTAAAATCAAACAATTTCCATTATTTTCTCATCAATTTTCTTAGAACAAAAATCAAACAATCATCAATACCCAGCATTAAACCTTCAGCTTTGAGTGGGTAAGGTGAAAACATCTTGCTTTCTTGCTCAAATTTGTTTCCAAACACATCTATCTAACCAAAACTAACCAAATAACCTAAAATCAAATCAATTAAAAATCAAAAACTCTCCTTCTAATTTCGTCCAGCCCTTGATACCCATTTTCAATCTCTTTCCTCAACCATGGAAAATGAAAACAAGAGCATGGGTATGGTAGGAATCAAGCCAAAGTTGAAGAATCTCACCTTTTTCAGCTTAATCGGGTGAAATCTCCATTTTTTTTCTCTTGAATTTTAGCTAGTTTCCTTATTTTCCCCTTTGTTTCCTTTGCTTTTCCTATGCTCCAGGTTTTGTCCCGATTCTGGTGAGAGAAAATCAAGTGTACAAGCTGACTTTTAATGCTTTAATAATAAAGTATTATAATTGCCACATGTCACAACTAATTCATCTAAAATTTTGACTATTTGACTTTTTCTACTAAGTTTCCCACCACAAATATTTCCATGTGTATCCACTCTATTTTAAAATAAAATCCTTGACTTTTGACAAAATTTTTGGTGGTGGAAATTACCGTCTTGCCCCCGATAAGGCAAAATTACGGTTTTACCCCTATACTTCAAAAACACCGAGAATTGAAATTTTTCACTGCTAAACCACCTATTATACTTCCAATAATCATATAATACTTCAAATAATTAATCTTGGTCACAATTTCCATCAAATAACCAAATTTAAAAATTTATGTGGCAAAATGACTGTTTTGCCCCTAACCAGTAAATTTTTTCGATTGACTGCAAATTGGACCTCGAACTCCGAATCACCATTTGAGTCATCCCTAGACTGTGAAATATCAAATTTCATCTTAAAATTTCCTATTTGAACTAGTTTGAGGTTAAATTAACTCAAGTGTACCGTTAGGTACAATACCGGGTTTTGTTTATTCTTAGGGGCTTTCCTAGCGTATAAACATGTTACTCAGTGCATGTATGTCATGACATGTGTTTATAGGGTCGGGTTTTACATTTTTTCTCCATCTACACATGTTTAAACATAAAATTAGTAGGTTGAGGCTGTCAACTAAACACTGGTAAAACCAAGGCTGCTTCCATTTTCATTTCTTTCTTTTTGTTTGCCTAGTTTTAATCTAGTTTGGGTGGTTTCACTTGTGTTAACTTTTATTATTTACATTTATAAAATAGGTGGTGGAAATTACTGTGCTTTTCACTGGTCAAGATGTTTGCTTCAAGTCAAGCACAGAGATCCCTTGCTTTCAATAATTTATCCAATTAATTGTTCTTTGTTGCTGCTTTTACTGTATTCAATATGTAGAAGAACAAGAATGGAATTCCTCTGTTTCTTATCTTCATTTTTGTGTTTTAAGTCCTTAGTGAAAAAGTTGTTCAAGTATGTTATGTAGGTTAGATGTTTCATTTAGTGGCAAACCAGGCTTAGAGGGATCTGGTTGGTAGTTGGACTGTGTTTTGAACCACTTGGTATTCAAGAGTCGAATTTTGCTGAGTTAATGGGGATTAAACAAGCCTTGCAAATGTTTATCTCTTCTCCATTTTTCGGTACGAAGAAGTTGGTAGTTCAATCCAATTCGAGGGTGACCATATCTTGGGTTAGAGAACCACGAGGGAGGCCTTGGATGCATTGGAGAATATCTAATGCATTGGAGGCCTAAGTTTGATTTTATGAATACGAGTTAAAAAATTTACATTTCACTTTCTTTGAAATAATTAACTATATATCCTGACATTGATTGCTATTAAAAAATTTTGCTGAGTAACCTCTTTACCAATAAGAGATCAAAGGATGAATTGATGATATATGGAGGTAAATGAAAAAGTCTCCATCAAGTTGGTGTCTGTCTAGGATGTGTTGGCCTCTTTTTTGTGTCTACAGGCTTTGTGTTGATTGTTTTCGATAGGCTTGATGAGTCCATGCTTTAACCGCCCGTATGTTCTTGGGCGGATATTTCTTTTGACATTTGTATTTTGTCTCTTTGCCCAAACAAAGTTATGATGCCATAGTAGGTCTCTTTCCAAATGAAGGAGACTTGGAATGGCACCTTGGTTGAAGAGGCTGAATAAAATTGCTTTCAAAAAAAAAAAAAGTTGGCCAATAATCAATTGACCAAGTAATATAAATGCCCTTGTTTTCTTAAACAAAGTGTGAAATGAAATCGATTTGATTATTAATAAAACAAAGTTGAAGAAATAATGATGTTGTTCATCTGCCAAGCTCTTGTTTTGTATGGAAGTTGCGAAATGAAAGGATCTCTAACAGCTTTATTTCCAAATTTTTAATGATAACAATGTTTTGGATTATAGCTGGAAAACAATAAGTAAAACAAACTTTCTCAATGTATGCAAGTAACTTTAGCATCGTAGCTTTCTCAATGGAACGACGTTGAGCCAAGTTGCCAATAATTTATCCAAATGTCCTACTTCTACACCTACTCTTTTTAATAAACAATTCGTTATTCATGACCAAGTTGCCAATTTATCAATAGAGTTTCCATTCAAGCATCTTCTTCTATTATCTCTGCATCTGCGACCTAAACTAACCCAAGGAGTTTGTTTGATTTCTGCCTGACTCTTCCATTTCATTTTCCTTGATATTTCCACTCTTCTTTCAACTCAAAAAAAGAAAGCATCTCTGTTGCTTTATTTTCAATGGTTTCTACTTTCCTCATTTTCTTTTAACTCAGAAAAAAAAAACCTGTTCTTTGATCCCTACTTTTCCTTTCCTTAGCTCCACAAAGGTCAAAAAAAAAAAAAAACCAAAGCTGCTAGCTCTAGTATTTTGATTTCTCTGGTTTGTATCTAAAAAAAGAAATCCTTAATTTTACTTTCCAGATCCGTTCCAAGTTGGTAAGCTTCAACGATACATATAATATTCTCCATATATAATTTTTGCTATGCTTAATAATTCTCTTATGACTTATGCATTTGACATCTTGATTTCTTCAGTTGGCAAATAAAATTAATTAATTTGCATTTTACTTCTTTCCCAGCCCATGACAACGATGGTTAAATAAAAGCTGTATTTATTAGTTAAATTTTGAGCAACTATTTTATAGAATCATGATACTATGCTTTTACTTTAACATGTAAGATATATTTCTAATTACTATACACAAGACCAGTGGATAATTTCTACTTGTGCAGCATTTTCACTTTACAATTTCTACAACAAGCCTGATAATTAGTGTACAATTTTGTAATTATGGTGGATTAAAAGGTATAGAAGAGATAATAAAGGAATATTTAGCTTAATAATTAGTGCACATTTTGTTTTCGAAAAATTGAATTAAAATATTCGATACTTCATCTTTCCCTGGTATATATGGCATCTTCTTCTTCTATGGCCTATTGTTGTCTTGGTTTTTGCATTTGAATTATTTTCTATGTCAAAATCTCTTTTGATCTTCTACAGTTACACTCCACATGGTATTTGTGTGAAGCAGAGAGCTAAAAACTTGTATTTGTCTCTTACCCTTTCACATTCAAGTGGTGAGAATAGAGAGTTAAAAACTTGTTTTAATTTCTTTTTGTCTCTTGGCTTAAGAGTTTATACTTTCTATATTCTTAGCATCTGAGTTGCTCTGTTTACTTTGCTTTTTCTGTTTTGCTCTGTAGGAAGCAGAATTATCTTTATAAGTTGATTTTTTTTTCTCTTGTTTTTCATCATTGCAGTGAAAGTTGATTTCTACTTCCGTTTTCTTTTAACTTCAAAAAAAAAAAAAACCGTTTTCTACTTTGTGAGTTTGCGTGGATCAAATAGAAGATATTTGCAGGTTTCGGCTCCTGACAATTCGTCTCGGTATGTAAATCTTCATCTTTTTCATCTGTGATTTATTTGTTTGGTGTTTTATTTGAGTAGATATTTGCAGGTTTAGATTTATATTTATATTCCTCCTTCTGCAGTGTTGTGTCTCTTTGTAAAACCTTTTACTCATCGAAGTAGCTTTTCAATCTCAGATCACCAAAGCATGGCTGCTGAATTTGCTGCTGCTGCTGCTGCCAATACCGTAGGGAATCTGGCAACAGAATACGCATCACCTTATCTCACTTACTTTTTCCGTTTTGCCAAAATTGTTGAAGATTTCAAGAAGCAGCGAAAAGCACTTCAATCCAAAAAAGATCAGGTGCAAGATGATGTAGATGAGGCAGTAAGGCAAACTGAGCTAATTAAGAAGGACGTTGAGGAGTGGCTAACAAAGGCAGGGATAGAATTGGGAGAAGCTCAGAGGTTGGAAGAAGAAATAGAGCGTAACAAGTGTTTCAATTGGTGTCCTAATTGGGGCTGGCGATACTGCTTAAGTAAGAAAGTAGCGAAGAAGACACTTTATATCTCTCAACTTTTAGCAGAGACTTGTAACTTTCAACGAGTCGGCCAGCGTCCTCCTCTTCAAGGAATAGAGTTGCTACTACCAAAGGATTTCATGCCTTCCAAATCTTCAACGTTAGCTTTCAACGGGATCATGAAGGCTTTGAAAAGCGATGGTGTGAACATGATTGGATTGTACGGAATGCCAGGAGTTGGTAAAACAACTTTGGCGGAAGTAGTGCTGAAGCAAGCTACGGAACAAAAGCTTTTTGATAAGGTTGTGAGTGTTACAGTGTCCCAAACTCCAAACTTCAATGAAATTCGAGAAAGGATTGCAGAACTCTTTGGTTTAAAATTTGAAGCCAATACAGAAAAAGGAAAAACAGAAGAGTTATGGCGGAGATTAAAAGGTGAGAAGAAGATTCTCATAATTCTCGATGATGTTTGGAAAGAACTTGAATTGCAGACTATAGGAATTCCATTTGGTGGTGAACACGAAGGTTGCAAAATTCTTCTCACTACACGTCTTCAACAAGTCTGCAGTCAAATGGATTGTCAAGAGGAATTTAAACTGAACATTCTGTCTAAAGATGAAGCATGGGCTTTATTCAAAGATAAAGCTGCTCTAAAAGATGACTCTTCCACCTTGAGTGTAGCACAAGAGGTTGCTCATGAATGTGGCGGTTTGCCCCTTGCAATTGTAACTGTGGCAAACGCTCTAAAAGGTGAAAATCTAGATGGATGGAAAGCAGCAAATGAACGACTCAAGAGCTCAAGACATTTGGATAATCAACATGTTTGTGGACATATCTATAGATGCCTTGAGCTTAGTTATGATTATTTGGATCAAGATAACATTAAGCGATGTTTCTTGTTATGTTCCCTTTTTCCAGAAGATTATGAGATTAGTATTGAGTTGTTGACTATATGCGGAATTGGTCAAGGATTGTTCAATAATAATTACTTCATGGAAGACTTAAGGAGGGAAATTCATCTAGCACTATCAAAACTCCAAAAGTCTGGTTTATTATTGGAAGCTGAGGATAAAGAACATATAAAAATGCATGATGTGGTTCGTGATTTTGCTCATTGGATAACATCGAAAGGGGAAAATATGTTCATGGTAAAAGATGGGTTGATGACATGGCCAATGAGTGAAAGTTTTGGATGTTATACGGCAATCTCCTTATGGAACATTGAGATTAATCATCTTCCTAACAAAGTGGAATTTTCAAAACTCAAGACTTTGTTTCTCAAAGGAAAGTTTCTCAAAGGAAAGAATTCGTTGAGAGTTTCGTGTACATTTTTTGAAAAATTGACAACCCTTCAAGTTTTACTTCTCCAAGATGTTGTACTCACACTGGAAGCATTTCAATTCTTAACAAATCTTCGAACTCTGTGCTTTATAAATTGCAAGCTCGAGAACATCTCATTATTGAGGAATCTGGAAAACCTCGAGGTTTTGGCATTGCTTAAGACTAATATTCCTAAGCTTCCGGAAGAATTAGTGGAATTACATAGCCTAAAATCACTATATTTTTCTCATGGTGTAATGACAGGCAGCTATTTCCCCCCTAACTTACTATCAAGGTAGTACTAAACTATAATTAAAATTGTTTATCTTATTGTTTTAAGTATTTAATTTTATGTTATTTACTTCTTTTTTTCTTATTATTTACTTTATTAAGTATTTTGATTTTGACTACCACAAACATATATGTATCTAGCATCAGCTTTTGGTCACTCCTATTATTATGAAACATTGCAACATGTAGTACAAAAGTAGCTTCAAGAATGAACAAATAAAAGTTAATGTTATCTTATTCATTTCATGACCTTGCTATTTTTATCATTCGGTTGAAAGTGCTATTATTGCATTAATAACATTTTGTATTTGTTTGTAACAGGTTGGCCTCACTCCAAGAGCTACACGTGATAAGTGGAAACAATGCTAATTTATTGGAGCTGAATTCTTTGTCTGGTTTGACTGCATTAACACTGTCAGTTTCTACTCATCAATGTTCTCAAGAAAACTTTGTGTTCCCTAAACTACAAAGCTACAATATAGCTGTAAATGGATATATTCACTATTTGGCGGGGCTGAGCTTGAGAACCTTGGAAATTAGAGATTTCTCATCCTCATTAAATGCATTTAAGGAGCTGTTTTGCAATGTGGAAAGGCTTACTCTGTTCAAGGTCACCATGGAACACAAAAATATTGTCCCAAATGTAGATCAGAGCGGACTAAAGGAATTAGCTTCTCTTGGGCTTATAAATTGTGAAAATCTGGAATGCTTGATCGATACAACACGAGAACAAAGTCCAACCACTGCATTCTCTAATTTGGTGAACTTAAGAATTTATGGAGTGACTTCATTGAAAGAGTTGTGCCATGGTCAATCACCGATTAGCTTCTTAAAAAAGTTAGAAACATTGAGCATTTCCGATTGTGAGCAATTGCAATCGGTGTTTCAAATGGATGGACTTCTTGGAAATGAAGAAAGTCAGCCTACAAAGTTAAATTGGACTGTCTCAAATTTAAGAAGCTTGAAGTTGGAGTCATTACCAGCAATGGAGAGTATATGGGAAGAGCCAACTCATCATGTAAGCCTACAAAGTCTGAAGGAAGTAATAATTGATGATTGTGATAGATTGAAATCTATCTTCTCAGCTTGCCTTGCTCAAAGTCTATTGCATCTAGAAACGCTTGAGGTATTTCAATGCCTGAAATTAGAACAAGTCTTTGCTTTTGACAAAGAAATGGCTGAGCTAGAGGCACCTCTTGTCTCTCCATTTTTCCTTTAATAATGCTCTCATATATTCTTTTTCTAATTATCTTTCATTTTATTGAATTATCAAATATATGAATAATTACTATCTAATCTGTCCAAATTATTGGCTTTAACACTTCTTTTTACATTTTTTTAAAAAAATGTATTTATTCTAAATAATTAAGCTCAAGTGCAATGAATTTATTTTTCAGTATTTATTAATTAATGTATTTTATACTTTTATTTATGTGAGGTAAATCAGGCAGTACCACTCTCAAATTTAAGAAGGTTGAAGCTGAATTCATTATCAACTTTGGAGAGTATATGGAAAGAGCCAACTCATCATGTAAGCCTACAAAGTCTGAAGGAAGTAATAATTAATGATTGTTATAGATTGAAATCTATCTTCTCATCTTGCCTTGCTCAAAGTCTGTTGCATCTAGAAACGCTTGAGATATTTCAATGCTTGGAATTAGAACAAGTCTTTGATTTTGACAAAGAAATGGCTGAGCTAGAGGTACCTCTTCTTTCTCCATTTTTCCTTTAATAATGCTCTCATATATTCTTTTTCTAATTAGCTTTCATTTTATTGAATTATCAAATATATGAATAATTACTATCTAATCTTTCCAAATTATTCGCTTTTAACACTTCTTTTTACATTTTTTAAAAAATACTTATTTATCCTAAATACTTAAGATCAAGTACAATGAATTTATTTTTCAGTATTTATTAATTAATATATTTTATATTTTTATTTATGTGAGGTAAATCAGGCAGTACCACTTTCAAATTTAAGAAGGTTGAAGCTGCATTCATTACCAAAATTGGAGAGTATATGGAAAGAGCCAACTCATCATGTAAGCCTACAAAGTCTGAAGGAAGTAGAAATTAATGGTTGTAATAAACTGAAATCTATCTTCTCACCTTGCCTTGCTCAAAGTCTGTTGCATCTAGATGAACTTGAGATATCTAAATGCGTAAATTTAGAGCGAGTCTTTGCTTTTGACAAAGAAATGGCTGAGCTAGAGGTACCTCTTATCTCTTCGTTTTTCCTTTAATAATGCTCTCATATATTCTTTTTTCTAATTACCTTTCATTTTATTGAATTATCATATATATGAATAATTACTATCTAATCTTTCCAAAGAATTGGCTTTTAACACTTCTTTTTACATTTTTTTAAAAACTGTATTTCTTCTTAATAATTAAGATCAAATATAATGAATTTATTTTTAAGTATTTATTAATTAATATATTTTATACTTTTCTTTATGTGAGGTAAATCATGCAGTACCACTCTCAAGTTTAAGAAGGTTGAAGTTGCATTTGTTACCATCATTGGAGAGTATATGGAAAGATTCAATTCATCATGTAAGCCTACAAAGTCTGGAGGAAGTAACAATTAATGGTTGTGATGAATTGAAATCTATCTTCTCACCTTGCCTTGCTCAAAGTCTGTTTCATCTAGAGAAACTTGAGATATTTGTATGCAAAAATTTGGAGCAAGTTTTTGCTTTTGACAAAGAAACGGCTGAGCTAAAGGTACCTCTTATCTCTTCATTTTTCCTTTAATAATGCTTTCATATATTCTTTTTCTACTTACCTTTCATTTTATTGAATTAACAAATATATAAATAATTACTACCTAATCTTTCCAAATTATTGCTTTTAACACTTTTTTTTACATTTTTTTAAAAAATGTATTTATTCTCAATAATTAAGATCAAGTACAATGAATTCATTTTGCAATATTTATTAATTAATATATTTTATATTTTTCTTTATGTGAGGTAAATCAAGCAATACCACTCTCCAATTTAAGAAGCTTGGAGTTGGGTTCGTTACCAACATTGGAGAGTATATGGAAAGATTCAACTCATCATATAAGCCTACAAAGTCTAGAGGAAGTAATAATTAGTTGTTGTGATGAACTGAAATCTATCTTCTTACCTTGCCTTGCTCAAACTCTGTTTCATCTAGAGAAACTTGATATATCTACATGCAAAAATTTAGAGCAAGTTTTCGCTTTTGACAAAGAAATGGCTGAGCTAAAGGTACCTCTTATCTCTTCATTTTTCCTTTAATAATGCTCTCATATATTATTTTTCTAATTACCTTTCATTTTATTGAATTAACAGATATATAAATAATTACTATCTAATATTTCCAAACTATTGCTTTTAACACTTCTTTTTTACATTTTTTTAAAAAAATGTATTTATTTTCAATAATTAAGATCAAGTACAATGAATTCATTTTTCAATATTTTTTTTGGCATCATTTTTCAATATTTATTAATTAATATATTTTATATTTTTCTTTATGTGAGGTAAATCAGGCAATACCACTCTCCAATTTAAGAAGCTTGGAGTTGCGTTTTTTACCAACATTGGAGAGTATATGGAAAGATTCAACTCATCATGTAAGCCTACAAAGTTTAGAGGAAGTAATAATTAGTGGTTGTGATGAACTGAAATCTATCTTCTTACCTTGCCTTGCTCAAAGTCTATTTCATCTAGAGAAACTTGAGATATCTAGATGCAAAAATTTAGAGCAAGTTTTTGCTTTTGACAAAGAAATGGCTGAGCTAAAGGTACCTCTTATCTCTTCATTTTTCCTTTAATAATGCTCTCATATATTCTTTTTCTAATTACCTTGCATTTTATTGAATTATTAAACATATAAATAATTGCTATCTAATCTTTCTAAATTATTGGCTTTTAACACTTCCTTTTACTTTTTTTTAAAATATATGCCTTCTCAATATTTAAATACAATGAATTCATATTTCAATATTTATTAATTAAAAAATTATATATTTTTCTTTATGTTAGGAAAATCAGGTACAACTATTGTCAAATTTAACTTGTTTGGAGCTTGAGTCGCTACTAGAATTGAGCTGCATATGGAGAGGACCCACTCATTTTCTTAATCTCCAAAGTCTCAAGACTATGAGAATTATATCATGTTCTAAATTGGTATATATCTTTTCACCTACCTTTGCTTATTTGAAATATTAATGGAAGAAATTAAATTAAATCGGGAAAATTTGAAAAGAAAAGTGAACTTGTATAAGATATGATTGATGAACCTAGGAAATAATTTACTATGTTTTGGCGTTTATATAAGTGCATTTTTATACATTCACATCTAGCAATAAGTATACTATACACTATTTGTACTCCAAGCGCTAGTTTGTTTTTCTACTTTAATTAGCTTTCAATGAAAAAATACAAAATTTTCTTTTGGCTCAGATTTTTAAATTTTATGCATAAAAAATAACTTCCATTTTGATTTAAGACATATTATTTACCATTCTAATTTTTCTACTATCTTCCATTTTTGTTGTGAACTTATTAGGATGTTGGATTGCATGGAGTAAAGGAGTTCTTATACAATGCCAAAAATCTTACCCTGGATAGAGTCATATATCAGAAAAATCTCATACCAAATGTAGATCCAAAGGGACTTAATGAATTAACTTTTCTTGCACTTAAAGATGGCCAGGAGCTGGAATGCTTGATTGATGCAACAGAAGGCCACGTCTCAAACGATGCCTTGGTCAATTTGGTAAAATTAGTCATAAAAGAAATGACTAGTTTGAAAATGTTGTGGAACGGTGGGTTTCCAAAGGGCTTTCTACAAAAACTAGAGAAATTGACAGCAAGGAATTGCATGGAAATTGTCTCTTTATCTCTCAAGCCACAAAGCTTGAAGTGTGTAGAAATTAGTTACTGCAATAGATTGAAACATCTCTTCTCACCATTCCTTGCTCAAAGCTTGGTGTTGTTAGAAGAACTCACGATAGATCACTGTGATGGATTGCAACACATTATCACTGAGTTGGGCCATGATAATGAGATAGTACCAACTGCCTTTTCTCCGTTCCTGCCAAAATTGGAAACTCTAAGAATAAGTTATTGTCCAAGACTGGAATATGTTTTTCAAATTCCTCTGGCTCAAGTCCTACCACTATTAAAATCATTTTGGATAATCGATTCTCCTCAATTACAACAAGTCTTCATTGTGGCAAAAGAAAATAATGGAGTTGATCATGCCATTGGACTCCCTTGCCTACAAGATTTTCGACTTGTAAACTTGATAAATTTGAGTTTGGAAAACTTTCTCATCTCATCACCATCCTTGGAGAAGTTAGAAGTTTGCAACTGTCCTAAATTGACAAGTTTCACTATTCTAAAAGAAGTTAACCAGCAAATTCAGTTCGAGGTAATTCTTTATACACTTTTCCTTCAATTATGATTTTGGATTTGCCTTTGAGCCAAATCGTTTCAACACTCACAAACTATCCAACTATATTTTAAAATTACAGCACAAAAATTTTATACTCTTTATTTTGAAAAACAAATTTTAATTTGTTTGTGGGGATCTTTGGGTTTTCCTTGTCCTTGTTTCTGACTTGAGGTTCATCATGTATTTTCTTCATGATAACAAATCTTGCTTTCTTTCTTGTCGAGCTTCCTTTTTTCTTTTTTGATTCTAGTTTCTCTTTCTTCCTCAATTTAAGTTTTCTTTTTCTTCTTGGCCATGAGTTCCTTTATTTTTTTTTTATTCAAAGTGTTTCTACTTTCTTTTATATACTTTACCACTTTATGTATATTTTAAATCAATATGCTTAAAGAAAAAATGACAAAGAAAAAAACACAAGAAAAGGAAAACCATAAATGGTTTTAAGTTCAAAATTAATAGAGAAAAACTTGAAAGAGGTTAGATGTCTTTAGATTCCACTTTCAAACCATTTCATGAAAATTTTGGATTTAAATTTTGAAACATATATATGTGCTATCGATAAAAAGGTAAGGATTTTTTGTGAATTATGAGTAACATTTGCTCATCTATTCCCAATCTAACAGAAAATGAATTTATTTAGTGACATTTAGTGGTGTTTGTATGTTGCAGGAATTATCTCTCTCTAAGTTGGGAAATGGCTTTCAATTGCATATTTCAACCAATTGCAATCAAGAATATATAGCAGTTGGGAGTCATGAAGAGCTATTTCAAGTTCATGGGTGTATAAAGGAACTCCGTCTGAAGGATTTATCTGAAGTGCAGATTATATGGAAGGATGTAGCTCAAGTTGTAACCCTTGAACACCTTACAATTCTGAAGGTGATTGATTGCAAGAGGCTAAGATGTCTCTTTCCCCTTGGATCTATTTCTTGTCTTCCAAAACTTAACGAGTTAATAGTTAAAGGAAACTCTAAATTGGAGCGAGTATTTGAACTTGAAGATGAAGCAGAAGTGACAACTGAAAAGGAGATAAAGTTTGATCGATTAAATTTTTTATCACTTGAAGAACTGCCAAGCCTCATTGACTTCTGCCTAAGGGGATATCACTTTGTATTACCGACTTTGTGGTCTTTGACAGTAAAAGGATGTCCCAAGATAACTACAGGTTTCTACATAGATTCAAACGAATATGTGCGTGCCAAAATAGAGGTATACACCCTGAAAACTTTAATTTTGTCTATTTTAAGGCATAATCTTCAAAATCTTTACTTAAATTACTTAAGTGATTGAGTATGACACTATAACCAAAACTTAGTCTAGAATATCACTTTTTATAAATTTGGCCTAAAATGCTTATAAATTATAATATGACTATTTCACACATCTAAAGGATACCCTGTACATCACCCACTTGCTAAGGAGTTTTGATGAAAATTTCTCAAACCATGTTTCCAACTTAGTAAACCATTTGTTAAGCCAATCCCAACCTTTTATCTTTGAGCTCTTCAAATAGCTCCTTATCCTCAAAGGTTAGCAAAAATTCTTTTAGAGACAAACTCTTCATAAGTAGCCTTGAAATGCCTTACATTTAAAATAATTCCATTAAATTTGCTGAATCTGAATTGCATTACGTTGTTACCACAACACTTCTCTTCAACCAAAGCATGTTTTCCATGCTTGTTAAGACATTGAAGATCATCTCCTCTCTCTTCATTTGAAGCTTCACCTCTTTCAAAAGCACCTTTCAATAACAAAGCATAAGATGGCTTATTGAAAAAGGCCAAGTACTGTCTTAAAATCCCACTGCAGGTTCCGTTCCTAATGTGGTTAACACAAGGTGCATAAAAAGCTTCCTTTTTGCTTCCTCCTTTAGAATGAATAATGGCTTCCATAGCTGGTTAGCCTTTGGTTAAGAAGCCAATCTCCATTTAAATTTTGGACTGTTCTTCTAGCTTTATCAAAAGATCCAAATATGATAAAGCGATACCTCTTACTGTACTTGCTTCTATTTCTCCCTATAAATGTATTGACAACCTTTTCAAATTGATCCAAAATCCTTGAAGCCATCTTCATGGATTCTTGTAGGAATATTACTCACAAAAACTAAAAGTACCTTCTTCATTCTCCTTATCCTCCCAACATAATCATTATTGATGATTAAAAGCTTTTATTATTCATTAATGAATTAAGTACAGGCTTTTATTTGATATGTGCAAAGGCAGTTAGAGTCTTTAATAATATTATACTGAATAATTTTTCAAAGTCTTTATTGAAATTACTTAAATGATTGAGTAATATAGTGTAACCAAAAAATTGGTCTAGAATATCACTTTTAGTGTATGATTCCATTACTTTTAATAAATTTTTGACATAAAATGCTTATATATATATATATATATTATAACATGTTTATTTTTTCTTTTTCCTTCATAACATGAGATATTAATACTTTTGTTTTACATTTCACTGCTTCAATCATTTAAAAAGACACCACGACTGATTGAGCAAAACGACACTGAAGGGTCTATCACTACTCAAAATGTAGTCCACACCAAGACCATAAAATGGCATAGATACTCTAGGGGTGAGCTACCACCTTACAAGGAAGAACTATGAGATGATTGCAAGGGAAGTTGCAAAAGCATGCTTGAACGTCAATGAGTATGTTGGGCCCGTCAACTAAACACAGGTAAAACAAAGGCTACTTTCCATTTTCATTTCTTCCACTTGTTTGCCTAATCCTAATCAAGTTTTGGTGGTTCACTTGTACTAACTTTTATTATTTACATTAAAAAAATAAAAGAAAAACAGGTAGTTGAAATTATTGTGCTTTTTATTGCTCAAGATGTTGGCTTCATCGAGTTGTCATGCGAAGGGATCACTTGCTTTCAATATTTTACTCAATCAATGTTATGTTGCTCTCTTTATCTACAATAAGTACAAGAACAAGCCCAAAATTCTTCTATTTCTTATCCTTATTTTTGTACTTTAAATCAAGACACGAGAAATTAAACTTTAATTTCCAAATACAAGCCAAGTTATTTTATGAAGGTTTCACGTGATTTATTGAAATATTGAGAGTTTGATTGCTACTTCAATCTATAAGATAAATTCCCAAAAAAATTTGAAAGTTTAAAATTCAAAATTTTATAACCTTAGGATGTTATAAAAAATAATGATCAAAGTCAAGTTTATTTAACAAAAAAAAAATCAATAAAGAACAAAGATAATGAGACGGATGGAAATGGTAAAACAAATTATCCTATTTAATAGATTAAGAAATAGTTTATCAGATATCTCCTAAATCATCATAATTATAAGTCATTAAATTTATAAGGGAGTAAAATAAAATAATAATTAATTTTTGTATAAAAAATATATATTAATAATTTCCAATTTTCAATTCTATTTAATTACTAAATTTTAGAAAAAAATTGATGCTTATTAACACCAAATTTCAATTGTCTATAAAAATTATTTTTAAAACTTTTTTTATTAACAAAAGTGAAGAATTTTAGCCCAATCTAGCCCATACCAAGCCCAAAATACCAATTTCCCATTACTCCCGTCCAATTCCTATTCTCCACGAGTCACCCCGACAAGCATCCTCTAATCCATAAAAAAATTTAAAAAATGCTCTTTATAAAATTTCAATTGCTCCTTCTCTCTGAGATCTCCCGATTCTCTTCACTCCATTTAGAGAATTTTAGGTTGAATTGGGCGGCACTTGGATACGGGGAAAAGAGGCAAGATGAGGGTCCTGATTACACAATCTTTGTTGGGGATTTGGCTACGGATGTTTTAGATTATATGTTGCCAGAGACTTTTAAAGCTATTTACCCTTCACATTTGTCAAGACTGCCAAAGTTGTCACTCATACAACTTTTGGCTTTGTGAGGTTTGGTGATGAAACAGAGCAAATTCATGCGGATTTATTGTTCAACATCTATTCTTTTATTATATTTAATTAAGCTCTTAAAATATAACTTTTCACTATCCAAACACTCTCCCTTATTTGGATATAGAATCCATGGACGCATTAGTCCCTTGTCATGTTGGCATTTATAGGATACATGAGAAATATTATGTGACAATGTTAAAATAATTCCATGTCTCATTTCATATAGGAGCACAAAGAAAAAATTAAAAGTATGAACTTAATTGTCTTTTTAAATAACAGCAAATTTTTTTTAGGAGAAATTTATTTTTAATTAAAGTAATTCAATTTTTGGAAACTTATGGAGAAGAAATCAATATGTTTAAGACTGCAAACATGAAGCCAATTTTACATTAATTAGAATCTCCTTAGTAAAAATGGGACAAATATCTATATGAAAGTCCGAAAATCTCCCTTCCCTTGCACTATATATGGTAAAGTATTTTTCCATGAAAGCCATTAAGCGAGGAGGTGAAAAATAAATGGATCTCAAGGGCAGAATGATTACAAAATGAAAAAAATACAAAGGAAAATAATAGAGGGATCACATCAATTATTCAAAATTTTCTCTTCTGTATTCAAGTGTTTTTGCTAGCCGAAGATAAGAATTAACTGTTGTTTCTTAATTCTTTCTGCTAGTGGGCTTCTGATTATAGTATTGCAAACTTGATTTCCACTTGTTTCTTTGATTATTGTTTCCTTGGTAAATTATTTTCTATGTCCAACTTAAAAGATTTAGGCAGGCAACACAAAGTTCACAAAAAGCTTTTGAAAAGTAGGTGATTATTCATTATTAAAGGAGAATTTACCAAGTAATGCTTAATTACAAAAAAATTACAAATAACACTAAGTTTGTGTTTTTCATACAAAGAGATTGGAAGCAGAATTTCAAAAATTTTCTATACACTTAACATCCTCACAGGTCCCATCCTCTTTCCATAACAGTTCCTAGAAAGCAAACCAGCAGAGCATATCCATGACTCCATCCTTTTCCTTTTGTCTTTTCTAATTTGTCTGAGAGAGAACTAGTCAATGATAAGGCAAAAGACATTGGGGCCCTTGTCTCCCGCTTAGCATTTGAACTAGAAAAAAATACTAACAATAAAAAGAAAAAGAGATTCCAAAGAAAACAAGTCTTTGCCTTAAGAGTTTCTACTTTCTACGTGTAACAACCCGTACCCCCATTCAGTCATCAATGAGACCTTATCCATAAAGCAAAGCATCGCTCAATGCAAATTTAAGTGTCGAAGAGCAATTACAGGTGAAAAGAAAATTTTAAAATAAAATATTATTTTATAAATAAAATAATATTAAAATATTAATATTTTATTAATTACGAGAATTAGTTTGGAAAAAGGGCATATGCCTAATTTAAGTGGGGAAGAAGAAGTAAGGAAGAATTTTAGAGAAAAACGATTGTAATTGTACAACGTGATTTTATTAAATCGAGCTAACGCGGTAAATAAATATTTAAATATTATGGTGACACCACATTGAAATGTGACCTCAATATTTTGATTGTACACGTGTAAGAAAAGGAAGATAGAAGGAAATTAAAATTTTTATATGTGTCAGAAGGACCAATTTTAAAATACGAAAATTGGAGGGTTGTATATCAAATAAAATAAAATTGAGGATTTATATGTAAATTTTATTATTTTGAGAAAATGAAATAAATAAATAATAAAAAATGATAAAATAAAAAAAATAAAAAGGAATTGGGAGTGAAATGAGAGAGATGATGAAGAAAAGATGCTGGAAAGGCTAACTAAATAAGCAAAAGGGAAGTCAAAAAAATATTTTTTTTGAGTGTGAAGTGGGCGGCAAAATAATGGAAGGCACAAGAGAGGTAAGGGCCGGCCGCATGGAACAAAGAAAAGAAAGAAGAAAAAAAAAAGAAAAAGAAAGAGAAGAATGTGGAGGTAGGGGCCAGCCACAAATGAAAGAAATAATGGAAGAGAAATGAGTTAAAATAAATAAAAAAGGGGACATGACAAGAGGCTTGTCATGTTCAGTTTCCTACCCCACCATTTTAGCCATTAAATGGCCTTTCAATAGCTATTATTTGTTTTCCATTCAGCCGGGTAAGGAACGAAAGAAAAAGAAGAGAAAAAGCCGAGTGGAGAGAAAGAGAAAGGAAATAAAAGAAAGGAAGAAGGAGCTGAGTTTGAGGGGGCTGATTTATGCCATTTTAAGGAGGAAAAGAGAGTTGGTTTTTCTACCATTTCAAAAAGAAGAAGAGAGTTGGTTTTGCTGCCATTTTAAGGGAGAGAAAGAGCAGATTTTGAGGGAGAAAGGAATAGCTTTGTGTTACCGATTTTGAGGGAGAAAGGAGCAACTTTGTGCTACCAATTTTGAGGAAGAAAAGAAAGAAACTTGCTGCTGGTTTGAGAGGAAGAAAGGAAGGAAAATGGCTGTCGATTTTGAGAGGAAGACATGAGGGAATTGCTGCTTGCATAAAGGAGAAGAAAGAAGAAAAAAAGAACAGTAAAAATAAATAAAAAAATATAATAATATATAATAAAATAATAATAATAGAATAGAATAAAATAATACATATTAAGTGCATTTCAATATTTAAGAGAGTAATAAGCAAAGGTGGTGCATTGTGGTGGCAAGCTGAAGAAAATAACGAGCGACTGGTAAGAAAGAATAGCTAGAACATCTTCGAACTAATAGCGATGTAATATCTCGCTATTGTGAGATGAGTAGGGGATGCCGATTTTAAAATTTTCTTATTTGTACTTATGTATGTATATTTTACTTTAAGTGCAAAATTTTGTGGATAGAATGAGCTGTTAGAAATCTTAGGAAATTGTGAACACAAATTATCTTTAGAAATTATTTTGGATATATATATATATATAGATAAAATTATATACGTAAAGTGTTTTGAAAATCGGAAACAAGCCTTTCACATTGTTTTACGTCAACAATCCATGCCTTATATTTTTGTGTGATATGCATAGATAAATGCATTTGCTAAATGATTTATATGCAAACCTTTGAGAGTCGGTTTTAGTCTAATTTCTATACAAGCATTTACACTATAACTTTTTAATGAGAAGATCAAATCTGAATGGCTGTCAAACCTTATTTTTGACTGATTTAAAATAAAATTTTTGAGGAACCTGCTATGGTTTTGAAAAATGTTCTGATAAATTGAGAGCGTTGAGAGTAGGTCAGATGTCACATCGGTTAAATGTGACCCTCATGCACGAGTGAGCTCTAGCTAGAGAATTTTTGGGTCATCGACGAGCTGTTGGACATGGCTGAGGCCATGATCTGTGATATACAAGGCAAGGCCACAAGTGATATATGCGGTTGCGACCGCTTGATTCTCTAATGTTGGCCAACATTGTTGAGATTGCCATAGCATATGGGAATCTGGTGGAAGCGATGCTCCTAGATTCTTAGTACGTGGAAGTGAGACCACGTGTTGATACTATACCTTCCTACTCAAGAGCCTTGGGAGTTTTCGACACAACTCCTTACCATGGAAAGTCAAGGTTTTCTACAGTTTTCGTTGTTTTTAACATAAGTTTTTAAATTCTTACATAATGATTACAGGACGGTTTATGTGGTTGATCGTATTATTTTTTTTACATGCCCCCCCGTTTGGAAGCATGTATATCTTTATATTAATATTTGTATTTTGACAATAAATTATATTTTTTTCTAATGATTTAACACTAAGTTACTACTTGTGTTTTCGACATCATTTTGCCAAATTAAATATTACATTGTGATTTTACAACATCATTTCTATAAGGCACAAACCTCCCTTTCAATTAAATTTATTTTTAATAATCCTATATTTTATTATTCAAATGATCTGTCGTTCGTTTATTTCCCATCTACGCCTTACTCACGAAGTCGATGATCATTGAGTTTGTAAGACTCATACCCCTTTTATTTCCTTTTTTTACATACAAGGATCAGCCTAACGAGTAATCATCGACGGTTATAGTCCACCGTAGATAGGTAAAGGCATCTCATAGCCATCCACTCTGAGTTGTTCCGCTGCCTAGGGTCGAATTACACAAAATTGCTTGATGTTGCAAAGTGTTGTTAACTCATGAACATGTATTGTTAAAGACTTTGTAATTGATATTTAATTGTTATTATTTGGAATGGAGTAAACAATAGTACATTGATTATTATTCACTTATGTATGTGAGAGTATATTTAATGAATTTAACGAGAATCTCAAATGAGGCTTGTTCGGGACTTGACGGGACTCCTCGAAGGTCTCGGTGGTTGATAGTGATCGAGGAAGGGTCGTTACAAAGTTAGTATTAGAGCCTTAGGTTTAGTTAAGTCTTAGGATGTTCTTGTGTCAAGCAGCGGAGTAGTAGGGTCGACGTAGAGCCTTGCTTATAGTTGATGATTACAGCACCAATTATAAGCAGGAGGCTACGTAGACTTTTTTAGCTTAGAAATCACCTTGTGTACTTATAAGAGATAATTAAATAACGAGAATTGATTACCGATGTCCGAGTTTGAGATGCCACTTGAGACATGAGCTGCTGTTGGAAGGATTTTAAACAAATGCTCCTCATAAAAGGTTGATGTAATGATATACCCCTCTGACTAAATGTGGAGGAAAGTGGAGTTAGACTAATAAGTTTGTAATAACTCATTCGTTTGATGGAGTTGAAATTTGAGCCATGATTATTAATGGGAAGAAAATGATGACTATGGGTTGTATTTGAGGTCAATATAAAGGGGCACATGTGATCATGGTAATAAAGGGCAAACTTTGACCGAAACGAATAGTGATCATTGAGATTCATGTGAAGCTTATACATCTAAGTATTAAAAGAGGTGTAAATTGATACTCACATGCACGGAGGCAAGTGCACTGCGTTAATTAAGTTTGCCTTGCCCATATATGAATGGTGTCGAACTTCTGAATTATTTTATATGCGGATATGTATTGAATATGTGTACAACAACTTAGAGGCAGCTGGTTTTGATTTTAATTAAGTGATTGTGAGATCCCAAGGTTTGATTTTGTAAAACCCGACCCTGTAAATACATGTTATGACATACATGCAATGAACAACATGTTTGTATGTTAGGAAAGTCTCAAAGAATAGCTAAAACCCGGTATTGTACCTAATGGTACACTTAAGTTGATTTAACCTCGAATTAGTTCAAATAGGAATTTTAAGATGAAATTTAATATTTTACAGCCCAGTAATGACTTAAAAAGATGTTTTGGAGTTCGATGGTTAATTTGGGGTAAATTTGGAATTTTTGATGTCTAGGGGCAAAATCGTCATTTTGCCACCTAAGATAATAATTTCATCATGGAGTGAAATTTTTAATCAATATTGACTATTTGAAGTATAATTTGATGATAGGAAGTGAAAAATTTCAGTTCCGGTAATTTTTGAAACATAGGGGCAAAACGGTAATTTTACCGCCCCAGGGGTAAAACCGTAATTTTCACCACTCAAAACTTCTCAAAATCTTAGGATTTATACATTTTTGGTATGAATAATCATGGTATTTTAAGTGGTGAAAAATTGAAGTTTAAAAGATGAAATTTAAAAAAAAAAAATAAGTCCCACGAGAAAGTAACACATAGAACTTTTAATGATTTAATATTATTTTAATGAAAAATCAGCCAATTTAAACCCCTCAGTAGGTGAAGCATGACCCTAAGGAGAAAATAAGAGAGAAAATAGAGAGGAAAGGAAGAAAAGAGAAAAACCAAAAGAAAAGTTGGAAATTCAAAGGGGAATTCACGGTTTTCGCCCGTTTTCGCGTCTAACAGTAAGATTTTTCGATTTTGACTTGGTTTCTACCTTTCCCATGCTTTTGTTTTCATTTTCCATGCTTCAAGAGAGAGATCAAAAAATGGATCTAAGGGCTGGACGAAATTCAAGGGGGGAGATTTTGAATTTTTCAAGTTTTGATTCTTAGTTAAATCGGTAGTTTCGGTTAGTTAGAGGTGTTTAGAAATTAAATTGGACTAGAAAGCATGGAATTTTCACAATACCCACCCTAAGCCAAATCTTCAATGCTGTCCAATGGTGATGAATTGATTTTATTCAATTGGAATTGGTGAGAAAATGATGAAAAATGATTAAATGTGCTAGAAAAACAAAGTAGAAAATTAACCGGGTTAATGCCCATTTTTGGCCGAATTTGTCATGAAAGAAAGTGAGCTGATTTTGGTGAATTTTAAGGGTAATTGGCTGGTATTTAATGATTAGAAATGTTGGAGAGAGAATGGGACAATTTAGAGCTAAAATGGAGCGCATTAGCAATTTATCGGGTAAAGTGTCAAAAATAGGCTAATACCGCGTTTAAGCCGTTTTAGGCCGTTGCATTTCATACCATACATTAATATAGGATTTAAATCAATTATATAGTGATTTAGCATAAATGTATTGAATTGTGTGATTTTTGTAATTTGTCAAGGAGGTGAGACGTCTAGTAAAGGCAAAAAGGTCATACCCGAGGAATCGTGATCGGGACGCCTTTTTAAAAGAATTTGATTTATAGAAACAGTGAGTAAACTTACTATTATTGTAAACTATCTAGAGTTTATTTTTAAATGTTTATTATGGATTTTATGCAAAGAAAATGACTGTAAAAAGGGAAATTTTGCTGTATGTAAATAAATAGATTTAAATGTGAATATGTGATTTTAGTTAAAAATTGAGTAGCTTGGAGGCCTTCACTTATGTTATAAATGACATTTTGATGAAATTGGCTTATGAAATTGTGAGTATATGTGGTTGTATTATAAACTGTATTGGGAATAAATGTTAGCTGTTTTTACTATGCAGGGTGGGTAAATAAATAAAAGCCACATTATACTGTCGAAATTTTATTAAAATTAGTGGGTTTAGTCACTGCAATGACGGGTTTCTGTGGACCACCTATTAGAGGGGCACGGTAAACCCGGTTATATAGTTACTCCGGTTGTAGAGGCGAGAAGGGTAACTCCCGGGGTAGTACTAGAGTTCACTTCACATCGAACCCCCACGTGAATGTGTAACTCGGCCAACGCCAAGGAACGGCTTGTTTTCAAAACTAAAATGTGTTTAATGTATAAATGTCTTGACAACCTTGGCGGACTCGGTTAGATGCCTCGGCCAAGGTATCCCCGATGACTAGTTTTAGCTTGAGGCATGATTTTAATAAAAGTCATAAGCCTTAACAATTGTTTTGATAAATTACAAATACTTTATGGTTTAAGAAATAAAATGAAAACTTTATGAAATGGTTCGTAACATCTATTTAAATTTGCCTCCATTTTACTTACCTTTAGATGTTTATGATAATGTTTGTTTACTCATTGGGATTGAAAAATCTCACCCACCTCCTTTCCAAATATTTCAGGCCTGTGGTAGCTTGTAGATACCAGATTTTGTCGATGACTGCCGTAGATCTTCATATCAGGACAGATAGTAGGTCTATCACTATTGTCGTTTCTGTATAGTTATGGGCCCACCAGTCATTGTAATTATTATTGTACATTATAACTTTGTAACCTAATGTATGTATGAATTTATTTTACTTTCACGCTATAAAAATTACTTATACGCGTGTCTATAAAAATTATTTTATAAGAAAATGAAATATTTTAATCAATATTTTTGAATTGTAAAATCTGACTTTAAACTCTTGAAAAAGAAGGTTTCGGACTTCCGATTTCAAATCTGATTTTAAATTATGTATTCTTGATGCATAAACTACATTTTTACCAAATTTTGATATTTTCGCCGAAAAATGACCAAAATGGCCCTGTGAGGCAAAAATTGTCTTTTGATTTATTTGAGCCAGAAATGAATAGTAATTATTGAAAATGAGTTGTTTGGAAAGAATTACTCACAGGGAAGGCTAGAAACTGGTACGTAAGCCTTACGGGATTCCAATTGGCATTCCAGATAATGAGTGTCAATTGGGACGTCGTGGCGGTTGTCATGGGCCAGAGGGAAGTTCCGGGTCGTGACAGATTTGAACTATTATGGTTTATAGTTATAAATATATGAATTAGCTTTAAGGTAAAAATCAGTAATCATTATAATTGATGTGTGGCCGTGAAGTAAAAGGTTAATAAGTAAATATGCCTTAAGGATGAGCTTAAATTTTGCTATGCTTAGTACGAAGCCAAGGATTAAAAGACTAGTGGTGAATACCTTAGTTTAAAGTTAAATTACTTAGGAACATTGATTTTAGTCTAAATGCCTTATGGAGTTCTAAATTTGTGCTTGATATATGAATCACTTTAAAAGATCAATTTAAGAGTCTAATTGGATTAGTATGCAAACTATGGTGCAAATGATTATTCTTGAATATGATTTCTTCAAAGGTAAGGGACTTAGAAAATATTGATTTTTGGATATGCTTTAACAGGGAGATTCTAAATCCTAAGTTTTGGACAACTTTGATCTTATGACTGCAAAGGCAAGATGCAATAATCTTATGACTGCAAAGGCAAGATGCAATAATTAAGTAAATTATTCACTTAATAAATGTGATTGGTTAAGAATCGATGAGTAAAGTCAAGATCTTAACATTAAGCGATGTACAATTTGATATTTATGTATTTAAGAGTTATTTGGAGACAATTGCTTAATCAAATTTGAACTAATTGTCATGGTAAAGGAATATGATTGCTAGTAGTGAAATATACCTAAACAACAATTTTGGCATACCACAAAAAGGGTGAAATAAATAGGTTAAAATTAATGTTCTAATAGCGTACGTATGATAGAAAGTTAATTGTAAATTGTAGTTTTCATGATCATGAAATATATGAAGTTTATCAATATGTGAGCATACGCTTGGAGTTGTAATTTACGAGTTTGGAGTATTTAAGATATGGTTGAAGGGAATTAGCATTAGTCAAAGTATGTAAATCTTTTAATTAATCCCTATGGGTATGAATGATAGTAGAAGGAGGCACATAGTGTCGTGATACTATATGGTGATAATTGACCTAAAAATACACTATTTAAAGTAAATATGGAAGTAGGGAAAGATGAAATTCTTGAGCTAATAATAATATAAGCGTAAGGTGTTGATCCAGATGGATTCATTTCATGACAATTTTAAATTGAAGTGATTAGACTATGTGAGTTGCAAGACAAGGAAAACCATTAGTTGTGAATACCAAGGAATTATGGAATACTAGGAATGGGAAATAAATATACGTAGTAGTATGTAATTCAAAATTCATCCTACAATACAAGAAGGATGACGTTAAATGAGACTTATTTAATAGATAACAAGTGTTAAGAACAACTTGACTTTAAAGATATTGGCTAAGCCCAGAGCATGTGATAAGTGAAGGAATAAACACGGTTATGGAAATTATGGTAAGAGCTTAAAAGGAAGCCATATGGTTGAGAAAGATTGACGTAGTAATTTTATAGGTAGGAGAACTTCCTTGACGAAGAAATTTACAATAGTTGCACTGTCACAAGACCAACTGCCCAGCGCCATGGCGCTAGGAACATCTCATGTATTGGATGCATGAGTAAGGCATGGAAAGTATGGACAATGAACGTACAAGTTAAATTTGGGTCATTGACCTTGGTATTCAACGTTATTATGTGGAGATTTAAACGATTAGGAGAATGATACATGAATTGAAAGGTTTCTTTATTGCCTTATATATTATGGCATGTAAGAAAAAGGGAAGTTGGATAGTGATTGAGATAAGCTACGATGGGAAGAATCAAGAGGAATATTAATTTAATTGAAAATGAATCTTAAGAGATAAAGGGATGACAATATCAAGTGAGGAAATTGTGAATAAAGGAGTAATGAGCAAATAAGTAAGTAAATGTTTGACAATGTATAAGAGTTTTGAAACAAATATACTAAACTACAAATGTCAAGAATAATGGTTAATAGTACTTTAAAATATTTTATATACATGATAAGAAAATGTGGAACTTGGAATTGTCAAGGAGCTTAATGGTTAAAGCATAAGTTATGAGGTCACTTGATGTGAGTTTGACATTGGAAATTGGCGATGATGTCGAGGGATACTTAAGTAAAATTTATATTAAGTTTTATGAATATCAGCGTTGATTGTGTAGACACTAAAGGGAAAGTAATGGTATATTGGTGTAAAGGAATAGTACAAAAATGATTGAAGGTTATCCCGATAATGAAGCTAGTTCATGAAAATTCTCTAATGTGGAAATTGGTATTCAAAAATGCAAAAAGTGTACATGACCTCTATGAATCTAAATCTTAAATGACTAAACTAATATCGAAATGAATAAGCACATATATGGTGGACGTATAAAAGGTAAATGAGAAACAAAGATGACTCTTAGGAATTATGATATTGCATAAGAGGCAATGATGAATTAAGGAAAACCTTTGAAGGATCAATAAGATCGTAAAGCATATGCGGATATCGGATTGTGATTGGATGAAAATGATATTTAATGATTGAAATGTGGTTAATGACATTGTGATACAAGGACGCGTGGTATAACGAAACTTATGTATATGGTCGAGAATGATAAGAGAAAAGCTTAAGTTTGTAAGTACGTAAAGTTGTACATCGGCATAATATGAGTTCACATGTACTATATGAGGGATAAAGTATAGTAGAATGCAAGTTGAATGATAACTTAAATGTCCAAAGAGTAATTTCGAAACTGAGTATATTTTGATGTTCGTGGACTAACTATGATCTACGGAAATGAAATAGAAGGATAAATTGGAAATGACAAAATTGAGGAAAGTAAAAAGGAGTCCTTATATATGGTGATGAATATTGACATTTAAATGAATAGATATACGTATATATGGAGTTACAGATGTAAACGATGGAAGTGAAGAATTATTTTTAATAATTTGAGTTTTGAACACAATATGTCTAATGAGTTGCATTAATGGTACAATGATAAGAGATACCACTAGAAAAATTGAACTATGTGGATATGAAGAGAATTCTGGAATAGTAGTCAAGATGGAATGATATGATTGAGATGCAAGAATAAATGAAGTGTCATCTCCTAATTATGCTAAATTCTCTATGCGGCAATAATGTGATAGATGAAGAATAAATGGTGATGGTATTAGAATGTAAATCTTTGGATGAGTAATTAACGGAAAGGGAGAAGATTGGAGTTGCATGGATGCAAGATAAACCTGAAGTATGTGGGAATAATTGAAGGCTTTAATTTTCCCCTAACATTGAGAAAACGTACAGTAACAAATATGGCATGTTTATAATGTTGTAAGCTATCTAATATGGTATGGGAATGAAATGAATGAATGAATGTAGAGAAGTTTGACAAGGAACGAAGTGATAAAATGGTGAATAGGTATACATAAGTAAGTATAATATGTGATCGAAATGGGTATGATTAAAATGGAGTTATGGTTCAAAATTAATAATGGAGATAAAGGCAAGCTCGACATTTTAATAATAAGCGATAATGATTGTGGAAGATACCACTAATTTGATTCTAAAAGATGATAATAGCCATAAATGAAGTATGCTAATTGAATTAAAGGTAAACAAGGTGGATAAACCAAAATTCATTATAGAGGAAGAGATAAAGTAAGATCCTAGAGTGGACTTAATGACCCAACGTTAACGTGAATTCGGGGATGAATTCTATTTAAGTGGGAGAGATTGTAACACCCCATACCCTCGTTTAGTCGCTAATGACACCTTATCAATAAAGCAAAGGGTCACTCGATGCAAATTTAAGTGTCAAATAATGGTTACGGATGAAAAGAAACTTTAGAATAAAATATTATTTTATGAATAAAATAATATTAAAATATTAATATTTTATTAATTACGAGAATTAGTTTGGAAGAAGGGCATATGCCTAATTTAAGTGGGGGAGAAGAAGTAAGGAAGAATTTTGGAGAAAAACAACAGTAATTATGCTGCGTGATTTTATTAAATCGAGTTAACGCAGTAAGTAAATATTTAAATATTATGGTGACACCGTGTTGAAATGCGACCTCGAGATTTTGGTTGTACAAGAGAAGGAAGATAGAAGGAAATTATAATTTTTACGCATGTTGGAAGGACCAATTTTAAAATACAAAAATTAGAGGGTTGTGTATCAATAAAATAAAGTTGAGGATTTATATGTAAATTTTATTATTTTGAGGAAATAAAATAAATAAATAATAAAACAAATGATAAATTAATAAAGAATAAAAAGGAATTCGGAATGAAGTGAAAGAGATGATGAAGAAAAGATGTTGGAAAGGCTGACCGAATAAGCAAAAGGGAAGTCAAACAAATTTTTTTTTTAGTGCAAAGTGGGCGGCAAAATAATGGAAGGCACAAGAGAGGTAGAGGCCGGCCACATGGAACAAAGAAAAGAAAGAAGACAAAAAAAAGAAAAACAAAGGGAAGAATGTAGGGGGTAGGGGCCGGCCACAAATGAAAGAAAGAAAGGAAGAGAAATGAGTTAAAATAAATATAGGAAAGGACATGATAAGAGGCTTGTCATGTTCAGTTTCCTTCCCCACCATTTCAGCCTTTAAATGGCTTTTCAATAGCCATTATTTGTTCTCCATTCAGTCGGGTAAGGAAGGAAAGAAAAAGAAGAGAAAAAGCCGAGTGGTGAGGAAAAGAAAGGAAAGAAAAGAGAGAGAAGGAGTTGAGTTTGAGGGGGCTGATTTCTGCCATTTTAAAGAGGAGAAGAGAGCTGGTTTTTCTACCATTTCAAAAAGGAGAAGAGAGTTCGTTTTCTTGCCGTTTTAGGGAGGAAAAGAAAGCTAGTTTTGCTGCCATTTTAAGGGAGAGAAACAACCGATTTTGAGAGAGAAAGGAGCAGCTTTGTGCTACCAATTTTAAGGAAGAAAGGAGCAGCTTTGTGCTGCCAATTTTGAGGGAGAAAAGAAAGAAACTTACTGCTAGTTTGAGAGGAAGAAAGGAGGGAAAATGGTTGCCAGTTTTGAGAGGAAGAAAGGAGGGAAAATGGTTGCCAGTTTTGAGAGGAAGACATGAGGGAATTGCTGTCGGCATAAAAGAGAAGAAAGGAGAAAAAAAAGAAAGGTAAAAAAAATAAAAATATATATAATAAAATAATACTAATAGAATAAAATAAATAATAATAAAATAAAATAATATATATTAAGTGGGTTTCAATATTTAAGAGTACTAAGTAAAGCTGGTGCACTATGGTGGTAGACTGAAGAAAATAACAAGCAGCTGGTAAGAAAGAATAGCCAGAACAACTTTGAATTAATAGCAACGTAATATCCTGCTATTGTGAGGTGAGTAAGGGGTGTCGATTTTAAAATTTTTGTATTTGTATATATGTATGTATATTTTACTTTAAGTGTAAAATTTTATGGATAGCATGAGCTGTTAGAAATCTTAGAAAATTGTGAATGCAAATTATCTTTAAAAATTATTTTGGATATATATATAGATAAAATTATATACGTAAAGTGTTTTGAAAATTGAGAAACAAGCCTTTCACCCTATTTTGCCTCAACAATCTGTGCCCTATATTTTTGTGTGATATGCATAGATAAATGCATTTGCTAAATGATTTATATGCAAACCTTTGAGAGTCGGTTTTAGTCCTATTTTTATGCAAGTATTTACACTATGCCTTTTTAATGAGAAGATCAAATTTGAATGGTTGTCGAACCTTATTTTCAACTAATTTAAAATAAAAATTTTGAGGAACCTGCTATGGTTTTGAAAAACGTTTTGATAAATCGAAAGCGTAGAGAGGAGGCCGGATGTCACATCGGTTAAGTGCGACCCTCGTGCACGAATAAGCTCTACCTAGAGAATTTTTGGGTCACCGACAGGCTGTTGGACATGGCTGGGGCCATGATCTGTGATATACGTGGCAAGGCTACGAGTGATATACGTGGTTGCAACCATTTGATTCTCCAATGTCGGCCAACATCGTCGAGATTGCTATGGCATATGAGAATCTGGTGGAAACGATGCTCCCAGATTGTTAGTACATGGAAGTGAGTCCACATGTTGATACTATACCTTCTTACTCGAGAGCGTTGAGAGTTTTCAACGAAACTCCTTCCCATGGAAAGTCAAGGTTTTCTATAGTTTTCGTTGTTTTTAACATAAGTTTTTAAATTCTTACACAATGATTATAGGACAGTTTATGTGGTTGATCACATTATTTTCTTTACATGCCCTGCGTTTGGAAGCA
The DNA here is from genome assembly GCA_036013995.1 of Theobroma grandiflorum. Taxonomy (NCBI): domain Eukaryota; kingdom Viridiplantae; phylum Streptophyta; class Magnoliopsida; order Malvales; family Malvaceae; genus Theobroma; species Theobroma grandiflorum. The sequence continues at coordinate 35,548,806 of CP142133.1, forward strand.
TGCATATCTTTATATAAATATTCATATTTTGACAGTAAATTATATTTTTTTCCAATGATTTAACACTGAATTACTACTCGTGTTTTCGGCATCGTTTTGCCAAATTAAATATTGCATTGTGATTTTACAGCATCATTTCTAAAAGGCACAAACCTCCTTTTCAATTAAATTTATTTTCGATAATCCTATATTTTATTATTCAAATAATCTGCCGTTCGCTTGTTTCCCATCAACGCCCTACTCACGGAGTCGATGATCACTGAGTCTGTAAGACTCACACCCCTTTAGTTTCTCCTTTTGCAAGTAGGGATCAGCCTAACGAGTAATCATCGTCGATTACGGTCCACCACGGATAAGTAAAGGCATCTCATAGCCATCCACTTTGAGTTGCTCCACTACCTAGGGTCGAATTACACAAAATTGCTAGATGTTGCAAAGTATTGTTAACTCATGAACATGTATTGTTAAAGAGTTTGTAATTGATATTTATTTGTTATTATTTGGAACGAAGTAAACAATAGTACATTGATTATTATTCGCTTACATATGTGAAAGTATATTTAATGAATTTAATGAGAATCTCAAATTAGGCTTGTCCGAAACTTGACGGGACTTCCCGGAGGTCTCGAACGTTGGTAGCGACCGAGGAGGGGTCGTTACACTATGTTCACCTACTGTTTTGTTACCAGAAGCAGAATTATAATCTGCATGCATTCTAAAGAAGATAAGTGAAAGTCTTTTCGTTTTTTTAATTTCCTGGCCTTCTGATCGTTGCAGTGCAAAGTTTATTATATCTACTTCAGTTTTCTTCGAAGTCAAAAAAAAAAAAAAAACTTCACCGACTTTGTCACTGTCTGTAATATATTTTGGCTGGATCAAATAGAAGCTCTGTCTTGGCTCCTCAAAGTTCATGTATATATCCTTTGGTATGTAAATGTTCATCCTCTTCTTTTGTGGTTTTACATTTGAGTACAGATATTTGCATGTTTAGATGCTTTGACACATATTTTCGATTTTCAAATTAAGTTACTCTTTCCATCTTAGATTGACGAATATTTGTTGTTTCTTAATTCCCTCCGCTAGCAGGCATTTGGTTATTGTAGTACAAACTTGATTTCTGCTTGAGTTCTCTTTTATCGATATAGAAAGCTTGGCCTTGGCTCCTGAAACTTCATGTTGCATTGGTATATACGTGCATCTTCTTCTTCTATGGCTTATTTTTGTCTTGTTTTTGCAAAATCGGCACTGAATTATTTTCTGTGGCCAAATTAACTGTTTTGATCTTATACAGTTACACTCCACCCATGGCATTTGTGTGAAGCAGATAGGTAGAAACTTTGTGTTTGTCTCTGACCCTTTCACATTCAAGTGGTGAGAATAGACAGGTAAGTTTCAAGAAAGGATTTCAGTACCTTTTCCACTATTAATTTCATTTTGTAAGCTCACATCTTTTCATTAGGGAAGGGCGATAGTTAAAAAAAAAAAAAATCTTCTTGCGTTAGGAGTTGCTCTGTTTACACTTTCAAAAAAAAAAAAAAAAGAGTTATTCTGTTTACTTTGCTTTTCTTGGTTTGCTCAGTTCTTTTCTATCAGAAGCAGAGTTATCTATACACATTAAAAAGAAGATAAGTGAAAGTCCGTTATTTTTTAATTCCTTGACCCTCTGATTATTGCAGTGCAAAGTTCATTTCTACTTCAGTTTTCCCTGTCTATCTATCGAGTATTATGCAACAACCACCAGCAGGAGGCGTAGCTCCGCCGCAGTCCAGGGCAGCCGATCAGTCTCAAACCCAGCTGTACCAGCAGCAACTGCAGTTGCAGCCGTGGATGAGGGTCCTGATTACACAATCTTTGTTGGGGATTTGGCTGCGGATGTTTCAGATTATATGTTGTAAGAGACTTTTAAAGTTGGCACTGATAGGATTTATGGCTTTGTGAGGTTTGGTGATGAAACTGACCAGATTCGTGCCATGAACGGGATTTGTTGTTCAAAATCTATTCTTTTATTATATTTACTTAAACTCTTAAAATATTACTTTTCACTATCCAAACACTCCCCCTTTTTTGGTTATAGAATCCATGGACTTATTAATCCCTAGACATGTTGGCATTTATAGGATACAGGAGAAATATTACGTGACAATGTCGGCATTTATTGGACAAGTGGAAAATATGATGCGACAATGATGGACACATGACCTGGTAGAATAGAAAAAGTTTACTCATTTAATTAGTAAATGTAACAAGTGTTTTATGGTGACATCATATTTGTCACATGTCATCCATGAATTTCATCCAAGAAATCTTCTATATATAATGAAAAATAACAATTTAAAGATTTAATTAGATACAATAAAAAAATATGAATTTATTTAAATTTTTTGAAAAGGTGTAAAAGCTTTTTTTTTCATTTTAGTTTACATAGAAAAGGTTAACTTTTGACTTTATACTTGTCAAGTCATAAGTTAATTAACTTTTTTAAAAAAAAAGACATAAGTTAATTGACCTTCGTAACCGAGCTTAATAGGGTAAACTTATAATCAAACGAATATTTCTGGGAATTCAAAACTTGAGCGAGATGATCAAAAGGGAATAGTGCTCCCTAAGTTATGCCGATTGTACCTTGGAGAGCTTAAGTTTCCCTTATAACATTTTACTTACTCTTACAAAAATTTCTATCATTTCAATGAATACAGCTCTTCTTGAGACCCGCACTGTCCATTCCCCGTTCTCTGGTTGTGCAGCCTTAGTGCTTCTGTTTTAGACGTGATGGACAAGGCTGACAATTGATGGAAAGCACAAAGTAATTTCTTAATATTTTTCTATTGCTTCGTCATAGAACATTTATATTGACAACATGCATTTATTATCTTGAACAAATGTAAAAGCTAATTGCAACATAATTTTACTAATGATTTTTTAACATTATTTTTCCAAAATTCACAAATATTGAAAATTACTAAACTCTTTTTTCTAAATCATCAAAAACTGATATAAGAAAAAAATTTTCTAAATCCAATTTTAATGAAGTTTTGGCCTAAAATATATTTAAATTATAATATGTTTATTTTTTTTCTTTTACCCTCATAACATGAGACATTAATAATTTTGTTTTACATTTCACTATTTCAATTGTTTAAAAGGCACAACGCCAACTGGTTAAGCAAGACGTCAGGTCTGCCACTGCCCAAAATGCAGTCCACATCAAGACCATTGAATGATGTCGGAAAAGTTGGATTAATTATCATCTCTCACCTTACATGGAAGAATGATGAGATGATTTCAGGGTAAGTTGCAAAAGCATGTTTAAACATCAATGAGTACGTTGGGACCATAAACTGTGTTTGCTTTTCATTTTCATTGCTTTTACTTATTTGCATAGTCCTAATCAAGTTTTGGTGATTCACTTGTGCTAACCTTTATTATTTACATAAAAAAAAAAAAAACACGTAGTTGAAATTATTGTGCTTTTTGTTGGTCAAGATGTTGGCTTCATAGAGTTGTAAAGCCAATGGATCATTTGCTTTCAACAATTTACCCAATCAATGTTATGTTGCTCTCTGTATATACAATAAATAGAAAAATAAGAGTGAAATTTTTCTGTTTTTTATCCTTATTTTTTGTAGTTTAAATTCTTGATGAATAAGTTGTGTAAGTATGTGAGGTAGGAATCAAGAAATGAAAAATTAAAACCAAACAGATTTTTATTTTGAGTAGGTTCGAGTGATTTATTGAAATATTGAAAGTTTGATTGCTACTCCTACCTACAGCCGCACAATAAGTTCACAAAAAGAATTTAAAATTACGTAATTACTTTATATAAAAGCAAAATTCTAGCAAAAAGAACTATAAAAAAGGATTGGATAATTTCTACATGCACTTGGAATTAGATCATCATCATCAAAGGATTCATTTCCAACCTCTATGTTTATGTGGGCCGAATCAAACCAGAATTGGAGGTTGCAATAAACTGAAAAGTCTCTTTCCAGTTAGTGTTGCTCTGCCACAACTATAAATAATCACAGCAGAAGTTGCTTCTGAACTAGAGCAACTATTTGGGGATGAAGAGAAATAATAGTGCTCTGTACTATCACTGATTTTTGTTTATTTGTTATATGCTATACTACTTGTTAACATAAAATTAATATTTCTTGTTCTTTTTGTCCCACTTTATTTGGTTTTGAACGCTTCCTTCATGATAAAGAAAGATGCATCAGAAGGCGATCAGATAAACTAGCACCATACATCAGAAGGATCCCTTCATAAATTATACTAATCCTTACACAAGGATATTAAACAAGGACAATGTACTATAAAAATGCTTCAGTAAAAAAGATTGAACAAATTGTGAAACTGATGACTACATTAAACAAGGAAGTCTTCATAATAATGTATCGATTTTCTTCTAAATTCGTAGGAGAACAATAAAAGAAAATAATAAAAAGAAAAAGAACACTCAAAGATTTGAAGCAGACTTTCAACAATTGTGGTCAGTTGGAAAATTTCCTATACATTTGCGTCCTCGCAAGTCCCATCTTCTTGCCATAACACTTCCTGGAAAGCCAACCAGGGTCCTTACCAGACCATTTCCATGAACTCCATCCTTTTCTCCCTTTTTTTCTTTATTCCATCTATCGGATCGAGTATAAGTCATCATAACTATAAGTCAACCAAATCCAAATTGGCCTATCCGTCTTCCTTTCCTTTATTCTTCTTTTTCTTAAGCAAAACGCGTATCTCGACTTTGTTCCATTATTTATGAAGTGATTGAATACCAAACTTTGAAATGTTGTTATATTCTATTCATTCCCATAAATAAAGCCATTACCAGCCAATGAAATAACACTCATCATTATACCATGTATAAGAATATATTAGAAAGCTGTTGCAGGAAGAATCTTTTGTTCACTAAAATTTGTCCATGATGATTTAGCCCCACAACAAGTTCACAAAATGCATCTAAATGTAGGTCCTTAGTCATTTCTAGAAGAAAATTTACCAAGTAATGCTTAATTGTTAAAGAAATATAAACAGGGGAAAAGTGATAACTCTGAAGGACATTGACAAGATAATAATAGTAATTTCTATTTAAAAGGAGAGTCAAGTGTTATCCGTATAAACCAACCAAGTAGATCAGAAAATAATATTGAAAAAAAATAAAAAATGACAAAAAGAAAGGCATCAATAATTCAAAATTCCACCAATGATTTCATGTCTCATTTGCATATATACACAAAGAAAAAATGAAAGGTGTGAACTTAATTATCCTTAGAATAAAAGTAAATTTTGTTTAGGGGAAATCTATGCTTCATTGAAGTAATTTAATTTCTTGAAATCTTATGGAGAAGATATTATTATATTTAAGATCACAAACATGAAGCCAATTTTACATTAGTTAGAATTTAATTTAATAGAGCATCTCCATCCTTATTTTTTTTTCTTTAAGAGAGAATTTGTCAAAAATGCTTTTTCAATGACAATACATTCTCCATAAATGGTGGCATAAATATTGTGTTGGATTCCAGCATGAATCAAAAATATATGAGAAAACTCCAAGAATCTCCCTTTTACTTTGATAAATAAGGTTTTTGCTTTAGACTTAATTCTTTCAAAAGCAAAAGCCGAGAAGAATCCTAATTCTAAATTAATATTTCTTTGTTAACTTTAGAGCGGAGATAATAAATTAGGCGACGACTCATGAAACATTGTCTTCCCTATTATAGACAATTTTCAAAGTGTGGACCCACTATCACATGTTCTTTAGGGAAGAGAAGAAGGACAAGAAGAAGGGGCATTCATTTTATTTTATCCTCCCAATGAAATAATGAGACAGATACAGGGACCAGGAGGAGGCATGATTTTCTGATGGAGTCAATTTTGCATCAATTAGACTTTCATCAATCTTTTGTCTTTGAGTGAGATTTTTTTTTTTTTTGAAAGATGGTAATTTATTAATCCAGCCATTGAACTTGCCATTTCGAGCCTAAAGTCCTTCATTGACTGAAGACTCTTAGTGGCATGTGGTTTGCCTTGACTGGGTGAAAACTGTACAATTACATCCAGCAAGTTGGAAGAGAAGGCAATGACAAGTACAAAAAAGAGAATGCGGCTGGAATACAGAAACTGACAAATACGAAGCAGGACAAAAAGCTACAAATCCTTATGCTAAACCAATTCTAAGAAAGTGTTTCAGATGCAATCAACCTGGACAAATCCTTATGCTAAACCAATTCTAGGAAAGTGTTTCAGATGCAATCAACTTGGTCAAAAATACAGTGACTATCCTCTTAAAAAAGCAGTCCATGTGGTGGAGCGAGAAGAAGAGGATGATGAGATTTGTTAATTTTCAAATGCTAAACAAATGATGGCATAAATATTGTGCTGGATTCCACCATGAATCAAAAATATCTAGGAAAATTCCTGGAATCTCCCTTCTACTTTGATAAATAAGGTTTTCACATTAAATTTAATTCTTTGGAGGGCAAGAGCCAAGAAGAGTCCTAATTCCACACTGATATTTCTTTATTAACTTTGGAGAGGAGATAGTGAATTAAGCTACGACTGACCAAACCTTTTTCTTCCCTATTACAGACAATTTTCAAAGTATGGACCCACTATCACATGTTCTTTAGGGAAGAGGAGATGGGAAGAAGGGGCATTCATTTTATTTTACCTTCCTAATGAAATAATGACACATGATTTTCTGATGAAGTCAATTTTGCATTAATTAGACTTTCATCAATATTTTGTCTTTGAGTGAGAATTAACCAAATACTTCTCCAAAATCTGCTACTTAAGGTTTGATCCACTTCAATTTGTTGTTAAATGTCATGGAAAAGCCATCATTTTCACACATATAATACAACTAAGTTTTTGTTTTTTCATTTTAATATATCCATTCAATAGATTTGAAGCAGAATTTCAAAAATTTCCTATACATTTACATCCTCGCAAGTCCCATCCTCTTTCCAGAACACTTCCTGGACAGCCAACCAGGCTCCTTAGCAGAGCATCTCCATGACTCCATTTTTTTTTTCTAGTCTTTCTGAGAGAGAACTAGTCAAAGACAAGGCAAAAGAGGTTGGGGCCCTTGTCTTCCAGTAGTGAATGTTCATCCTTTTCTTCTGTGGTTATACATTTGAGTATAGATATTTGCAAGTTTGGATGCGTTGACACATATTTTCTATTTTCAAATTAAATTATTCTTTTCATCTTAGATTGACAAATATTTGTTGTTTCTTAATTCTCTCTAGTACTGGGCATTTGGTTATTGTAGTACAAATTTATATTTGAGAATTAAGCAATAATTTATTAATTTTTAAAAAATAAAATCTACATAATAAAAAAATTAATAAGTTAACGATAGAATTCACGTATGAGTATGATATAACAAAAAAGAAAGAAAAAAATATATGATTTATGGTTGGTAGAAATTTGAAGAAGACAATTTATAAAAGCTTAAAACACATAAACAAATAAAAAATAATAATATAAATTAAAAGAAGAAAACAAAAAAATTAAAAATTTAGTGAGACACGTGGTTAAAGTTGTTATTTTTTTATTTATTTTAATTATTAAATAAAAATAAGCAGCATAGTGGCCCATAATTAGGAAAATTTATGCTATATATAAACAATTTTCTTAATTTTACTTTTAAAAGTGTCTTGATGAATTTAATATATTGTTTATGATAATTAAATATTTAAATTATATTTTTCAATTAAAATTATTTAATAATATATAAATGTTAATTCATAAATAAATAATAATAAAAGTAATGCATTCGAGTATTTGACTTATTGATTATTGCATTATCTTCTATCTAAAAAATAATATTCAAATATCTCTTTTTATAATTATAATTATAATAATAATAATAATTAACAATGAAAATTTATTTTGAGATTTGATCCTCATTTATTAACCTAAACACAGTCAGTAGATGAGATTTACAAAAATACTTATCAACTGATCCACGGATCCTTCTGAACTGATGAAGTTGACCTTAATTTTGTTAGTTTCTGTCACCGGCCCATACAACATGAAAAAAGACAGCCTTCATATCATCCAAATTAGAGCCACTCAGTGTTATGGCAGACGAACACGCTATGCTACATAAGAGATCAAAACCGCGTCCTTTAAAAGAATGAGTTATTTCCCCAGGCAGAATTGTTTCCATGTCTTCGATTCAATAGTTGTAAAGAAATAAGGTGGTTTAGGTAGACATAAATATGTAAAAATTTATAAAAGTAGAATAATTATTATTAAAATATTAATATAAATATATGAGATTTAATGTAATTAACTCTAAATAAATATAATTTTTGTAAAAATTAAAAATTTATATTTATATTATTGAATTAAACATAGTTAACGATTTATAAAATTTTAATTTAAATGAATAATAAGAAGAAGAAAATAATTATAATGAAATTAACAATTGAAAAACTTTAACTTCAATTTGTAGGAATTAACGTAAAAAATCTTCAAAATAGAATAAAAATTGTTCAAATATTGACGTAAATGTATTAAATTTAACATAACAAATCATGATAATAAATTTAATTAAATTAAATTAATTACATATAATGTTATTATTAAAAAGAATAATATCACTATATTTTTAAGTAAAAGATAAACTAAAAATAAAAATTAAATAATATTTTAAAATATATATTTATAAATTACCTATAAAATTTAAAAATTATTTATATTGTTTCACTGTTAATTTATTAAACAAGTTTTTACTATTTTTTTAAATTATATTTATTAAGCTTACAATAAGATTAGACTTACGGTAAGGCCCACCTTTTTTTAAGTTTCAATTTAATTTGTTCCGATGACTTCAATATGCGAGTTAAATGTGGTCTGTTTATACATCCCCATGCCCACTTTGCAGGAGTTCCAAATGAAGAAGGATTTATCTTCATTTTTGCTTTCCTTTTAACTCCAAGGAAGAAAGAAAGAAGAAAATATCTATGTTATTGCTTGGGCTTTCCCTTTTTTTTCAGATGATAAGCGTCGTCAGAAAGAAGAAAGTGTTTGAATATAAAAGTTGGAGGTGTTATATTCCATTCATCTCCGTAAACAAAGCCATTTCCAGCCTAAGAAAGAACCCCATCACTACACCATGAATATGAATCGTTGAATCACAAAGCTGCGGCAGGAAGAATTTTTCGTTCACTAAAATTTGTCCAGGATGATTTAGCCGGGCAATAACGACGTAAGTCATTGCTCATTACTAGAAAACCAATAATTTAAAAGTGCTCATGATTCCATGTTCCACTACTAAAAAAGGCACACAAATCTATACGAAAGCTCCAGGAATCTTTCTCGTAATTATATATGGTAAAGTAATTTTCCATGAAAGCAACCAAACAGAGCAAGCAAGTCGGTGAGAAATAAATGGATCTAAAGGAAAAAATGATTGCGAAATGACAAAAATATAAAGGACAATAATAGAGGGATCACATCAATTATTCGAAATTTTCTCTCCTGTATTCAAGTGTTTTTGCTAGCCGAAGAAGAATTAACTGTTGCTTCTTAATTCCCTCTGCTAATGGGCTCCTGATTATTGTAGCGCAAACTTGATTTCTATTTCAGTTTTCTTTGATAAAAATAGAAGCTTACCTGAAACTTCCGTCTTTCCATGGTATATATGTACATCATTTTCTTCTATTGCTTGTGGTTTTTGCATTTGAGTGCACATCTGCAAACTTTACATGCAAAATTAATTCTATTAAGATAAGAGTTAAGAAGACTCTTAATTTTACATTGATATTTCTTTGTTAACTTTGAAGCAAAGATAGTCAATTAGGAAAAAGAATCAACTGTTGTTTCTTATTTCTTAATTCCCTCTGCTAGTGAGCTTCTGACTATTATAGTGCAAACTTGGTTTCCACTTGTTTCTTTGATTATTGTAATTCAGCCAAAACATATGCGCATCATTTTCTTCTATGGCTCTTGGTTTTTGCATTTGAGTATACATCTGCAAACCTTACACCTAAGATTGGCACTAAATTATTTTCTATGTCCAACTTAAAAGATTTAGGCAGGCCAAGCTTTTGAAAAGTAGGTCATTACTCATTATTAGAGGAGAATTTACCAAGTAAAGCTTAATTACAAAAGAATCATAAATAACACGAAGTTCATGTTTTTTCTTCAAAAATATTTGAGGCAGAATTTCAAAAATATGCTACACACTAACTTCCTCGCAAGTCCCATCCTCTTTCCATAACACTTCCTGGAAAGCCAGCGAGCAGAGCGTCTCCATGGCTCCATCCTTTTATTTTTTTCTTTCCTAATCCATCTGAGAGAATTAGTCAATGATAAGGCAAAGGACATTGGGGCCCTTGTCTTCCACTAAGCATTTGAACAAGAAAAAAATGATAACAATAAAAAGAAAAAGAGATTCCAAAGAAAACTAGTCTTTGCCTTAAGAGTTTCTACTTTCTTTGTTCACCTACCGTTTTTGTTATCAGAAGCAGAATTATAATCTGCATGCATTCTAAAGAAGATAAGTGAAAGTCTTTTTGTTTTTTAAATTTCCTGGCCTTCTGATCATTGCAGTGCAAAGTTTATTATATCTACTTCAGTTTTCTTTGAAGTCCAAAAAAAAAAAAAAAGAAAAACTTCACCGACTTTGCCAGTGTCTGTGATATATTTTGGCTGGATCAAAATAGAAGCTCTGTCTTGGCTCCTCAAAGATCATGTGTATTTCCTTTGGCATGTAAATATTCATCCTCTTCTTCTGTGGTATTACATTTGAGTATAGATATTTGCAGGTTTGATGCATTGACACATATTTTCTATTTTCAAATTAAGTTGTTCTTTTGATCTTAGGTTGACAGATATTTGTTGTTTCTTAATTCCCTCTGCTAGCAGGCTTTTGGATATTGTAGTACAACTTTATTTCTACTGACCTTTCTTTGATCAAAATAGAAAAGCTTGGCCTTTGCTCCTGAAACTTAATGTTTCCTTGGTCTATATGTGCATCATTTTCTTCTATAATTTATTTTTGTCTTGGCTTATGCATTTGAGTATACATCTGCAATCTTTACATGCAAAATTCGCACTGAATTATTTTCTGTGTTCAAATTAACTCTTTTGATCTTATACAGTTACACTCCACCCATGGCATTCGTGTGAAGCAGAGAGCTAGAAACTTTGTGTTTGTCTCTTACCCTTTCACATTTAAGTGGTGAGAATAGAGAGGTAAGTTTCAAGAAAGGGTTTCAGTACCTTTCCCAGTATTAATTTGCTTACCTAAGCTCATCTCTGTGCTTTAGGGAAAGAATATTAGGGATGCTTTTACAAAAAAAAGAAAAAAAAATCCTCTTGGCTTAAGAGTTTCTACTTTCTATATTCTGAGCTTTTTCTGGTGTGCTCTTCCATTTGCTCTGTTTTTTTCTATTAGAAAGAAGATAAGTGATGAAAGTCTTTATTTTTTAATTTGCTGCCCTTCTGATCATTGCAGTGCAGAGCTCATTTCTACTTCTGTTTTCTTTGAACTCCAAAAAAAAAAAAAAAAGAAAAAAGAGAAGGAAAAAACCATCACCGACTTTGTGAGCTTGCCTGGATCGAAGTTCATCTATAGATTTCCTTGGTATGTAAGTTCATTATTTATTGCTCTTCCCCAGTCCTTCTCCAAAATGTTTCTCGATCAGCCTCCATGCTTTCCTATGTTAACTCCAACCCTATGATTGAGTAACAACACCCCGTTCATCCTGTGCACCGCTCTCCTTGCCTTTTCTTGCTGCGTATACCTCACAAAACCCAACTTCGTACCTGTTTTGCTTCTCCTCTGCAATAGCAAGACATCTCGAACCTCTCCATGATACTTAAAGATCCTCTGTAACTAGCTTCCATCAACCCTTTCTGAATATTGTTTACAAAAACAAAGACTAGTCGCCTTGCACTGGAAACCAAAGAACCTTAAGAGTTTCTACTTTCTATAATAAAGTACTGTTTTTGCTATCATAAGTAGAGTTATTCGTATCCATTAAAATGAAGAAAAGTGAAAGTTTGTTATTTCTTAATTCCTTGGCATTCTGACCGTTGCAGGGCAAAGTTTATTTTTACTTCAGTTGTCTTTGAACTCAAAGAACTGGTTCCTGAAAGTTCGTATATATATTTCTTCGGTATGTAAATGTTCATCTTTTTCTTCTATGGCTCTTGGTTTTTGCATTTGAGTATACATCTGCAAACTTTACACCCAAGATTGGCACTAAATTAATTATTTTCTGCGTCCAATTTAAAAGATTTAGGCAGGCAACAAGTTCACAAAAAGCTTTGAAAAGTAGGTCATTAGAGGAGAATTTACCAAGTAATGTTTAATTACAAAAGAATCATAAATAACACTAAGTTTATGTTTTTCATTCAAAGAGATTTGAAGCAGAATTTCAAAAATTTTCTATACACTAACATCCTCGCAAGTCCCATCCTCTTTCCATAACACTTCCTGGAAAGCCAACCGGCAGAGCATCTCCATGACTCCATCCTTTCTTTTTTTCTTTTTTAATCTGTCTGAGAGAGAACTAGTCAACGATAAGGCAAAAGACATTGGGGCCTTTGTCTTTAACTAAGCATTGAACAAGAAAAAAATAGTAACAATAAAAAGAAAAAGAGATTCCAAAGAAAACAAGTCTTTGCCTTAAAGAGTTTCTACTTTCTATGTTCACCTACTGTCTTTCTTATCAGAAGCAGAATTATAATCTGCATGCATTCTAAAGAAGATAAGAGAAAGTCTTTTCGTTTTTTAAATTTCCTGGCCTTCTGATCATTGCAGTGCAAGGTTTATTATATCTACTTCTGTTTTCTTTAAACTCGAAAAAAAAAAAAGAAAACTTCACCGGCTTTGTTAGTGTCTGTGATATATTTTGGCTGGATCAAAATAGAATCTCCGTCTTGCCTCCTCAAAGTTCATTTATATTTCCTTTGGTATGTAAATGTTCATTCTCTTCTTCTGTGGTTTTACATTTGAGTATAGATATTTGCGTGTTTAGATGCACTGACACTTATTTTCTATTTTCAAATTAAGTTGTTCTTTTGATCTTAGGTTGACAAATGTTTGTTGTTTCTTAATTCCCTCTGCTAGTGGGCTTTTGGTTATTGTAGTACAAACTTGATTTCTACTTGAGTTTTCTTCGATCAATATAGAAAAGCTTGGCCTTGGCTCTGAAACTTCATCTTTCATTGGTATATATGTGCATCATTTTCTTCCATGGCTTATTTTTGTCTTGGTTTTTGCAATTGAGAATACATTTGCAAACTTTAACTGCAAAATTGGCACTGAATTATTTTCTATGTCCAAATTAACTCTTTTGATCTTATACAGTTACACTCCACCCATGGCATTTGTGTGAAGCAGAGAGCTAGAAACTTTGTGATTGTCTCTTACCCTTTCACATTCTAGTGGTGAGAATAGAGAGGTAGGTTTCAAGAAAGGATTTCAGTACCTTTTCCTCTATTAATTTCTTTTTTGTAAGCTCACCTCTTTGCTTTAGGGAAAGAATGCGATTCTTCAAAATAAAAAAAATCCTCTTGCCTTAAGAATTCTCTGTTTGCTTTGCTTTTTCTGGTTTGCTCTGTTCATTTGTATCAGAAGCAGAATTAAAAAGAAGATAAGTGAAAGTCTGTTATTTTTTAATTCGTTGATCTTCTGATTATTGCAGTGCAAAGTTCATTTCTGCTTCAGTTTTCTTTGAACTTATAATAAAAAAAAAAAACCTTCACCGAGTTTGTGAGCTTGCTTACAACAAAATAGAAGCTGCTCCGTCTTGGCTCCTGAAAGTTCATCTATAGATTTCCTTGCTACGTAAATCTTCATCTTTTTCTTCTTTGGTTTATCTGTGTTGGTTTTACTTTTGAGTATATATTTGCAAATTTAGATGCAGCGACATTTGTTTTCTATTTTCAAATTAAGTAATTCTTTCATCTTAATTAGCTTGAGAGATATTTGCAAAACTTTTTACTCTTCCAAATTGTTTTTCAGTCTCAGATCATCAAAGAATGGCTCTCGATTTTGTTGCCTCTGCTATTGCCAATTGCGTGGGGAACCTGGCAACAGAATGCGCCTCATCTTATGTTGCTTACTTTTTCCATTTTGGTAGAAATGTTAAACAATTCAAGGATCAGCGAAAAGCACTTCAATTGAAAAAAGATCTGGTAGAAAGTGATGTCGCTGAGGCCAAAAGGCAAACTGAGGTAATTGAGAAGAACGTTGAGGAGTGGCTAAAAAAGGCAGAGAAAGAATTGGGAGAAGCTCAGAGTTTGGAAGAGGAAATAGAACGTAACAAGTGTTTCAATTGGTGTCCTAGTTGCGGCTGGCGTTACTGCTTAAGCATCAAAGTAGCGAAGAAGACACTTTATATACCTCAACTTTTAGCAGAGGCTTGTAATTTTCAACGAGTCGGCCGGCGTCCCCCTCTTCAAGGTATAGAGTTCCTACTATCCAAGGATTTCATGGCTTTCGAATCTTCAATTTCAGCTTTCAATGGGATCATGAAGGCTTTAAATAGTGATGGCGTGAACATGATTGGATTGTACGGAATGCCAGGAGTGGGTAAAACAACTTTGGCGGAAGTAGTACTGAAGCAAGCTACAGAACAAAAGCTTTTTGATAAGGTTGTGAGTGTTACAGTGTCCCAAACTCCAGACCCCAGCGAAATTCGAGCAAGGATTGCAGAACTCTTTGGTTTAAGATTTGAAGCCAATACAGTACAAGGAAAAGCAGAAGAGTTATGGCGGAGATTAAAAGGTGAGAAGAAGATTCTCATGATTCTCGATGATGTTTGGAAAGAACTTGAATTGCAAACTCTAGGAATTCCATTCGGCGAACACGAGGGTTGCAAAATTCTCCTAACTACACGTCTTCAACGAGTTTGTATTCAAATGAAATGTCAAGAGACATTTGAACTGAAAATCTTATCTGAAGATGAAGCATGGGCTTTATTCAAAGATAAAGCTGATGTAGAAGATGACTCTCCCACCTTAAACGTAGCCAAGGAGGTTGCTCGTGAATGCGATGGTTTGCCTCTTGCAATTGTAACTGTGGCAAAAGCTCTAAAAGGTAGAGATCTAAATGGGTGGATGGTAGCAAATCAACGACTCAAAGACTCAAGACCTTTGGATGATCAATATGTTTGTCTCTATAGCCGCCTTAAGCTTAGTTATGATTATTTGGAGGATGATGATGTCAAGTCATGTTTCTTGTTTTGTTCCCTTTTTCCAGAAGATTATGAAATTCCAATTGAGAAATTGGTTATATGTGGAATTGGTCAAGGATTGTTCAGGAACATTAACATTAACTCATTGGAAGTCTCAAGGAGGGAAATTTATGAAGCATTAACTAAACTCCAACAGTTTGGTTTGCTATTTGAAATTGACGATAGAGACAAAATAAAAATGCATGATGTGGTTCGTGATTTTGCTCATTGGATAACATCGAGAGGGGAAAATATGTTCATGGTAAAAAATGAGTTGACGGAATGGCCTGAGAGTGGAAATTTTGGTTGTTATACAGCAATCTCTTTATGGAATTTTAAGATAGATAATTTTCCCGATAGATTAGAATTTGCAGAACTCAAGATTTTGATTTTGAAGGGAGATAATCACAGAAGAGTTCCAAGCACATTTTTTGAAGGAATGAAAACCCTTCAAGTTTTATATCTTGATGGTGTTGAATTTTCAATGGAAGCACTTCAATTCCTAACAAATCTTCGAACTCTGTACATTGCACTGTGTGAGCTTGAGAACTTCTCATCATTGAAAAATCTGAAAAAACTTGAGCTGTTGCATTTGGATCCGACTAATATTCATGAGCTACCTGAAGAAGTAGTGGAATTGCATAGACTAAAGTCACTATATATTTTTTTCTCTGGATATGGAGACGGAGGTGTCCCCCCTAACTTGATATCAAGGTAATACTTAGATGTCATTAAAACTGATTATCTTATTGTTTTTAGTTAAAGTATTTAATTTATTGTTTCGCGCAGGCAATCTGATTGTGCGAGTATGTTCACCTTTGCCTTGTTCGATTTTTATGAGACTGTTTGATATGTTGGCCTCTTGTCTACCGACACCAATTCCCTAACGTGTCATCTCGTATGAAATGTTGGTTTTGCCTCCAGCCAAGCTGTCATGTTGCTCCTTTTTTAAGTTTTTTGCTTTAAGCGGTTGTTCTTGTTTCTTCTTTTTTTTTTACATAAATCTCTTTTTCTTTTTGGCTGAGTAAAAAAAATTATTTAATTTTTCCTTTTTTTCCTATTATTTACTTAATAAAAGTATTTTTGTTTTCAGCTGAGCCAAAAAACAAAGATTTTTGTTTTCAATTTGACTATCACAATGTATATATATTTATATTTATATTTATATAGCATGAGCTTTTGGTCTATCCTATTATTGTGTTTATAATATTGTGTTTTTGTGTGTAACAGGTTAACGTCACTCCAAGAGCTACGGCTGATACATAAAACCACTGCTAACTTATCGGAGTTGAATTCGTTATCTCATTTGAGTGCATTAACATTGCGAGTTTCTACTAAATGTTTTCAAGAAAACTTTGTGTTCCCTAAACTACAAAGCTACAATATAGCTGTGAATACACATCTTGAATTTTCGGTGAAGCATGACTCGAGAATATTGAGAATTAGTCATTTCTCATCCTCATTAAATGCATTTAAGGAGCTGTTTCGCAATGTGCAAAAGCTGACTTTGGTCAAAGTCATGGAACACAAAAATGTTGTCCCAAATGTAGATCAGTGGGGACTAAATGAATTAACTTCTCTCAAGCTTTATTCTTGTGACAATCTGGAATGCTTGATCGACACAACACAAGAACAAAGTCCAACCACTGCATTATCTAATTTGGTGAATTTATACATCGATGATTATTTTTCAATATTTATTAATTAATGTATTTATTTTTCAATATTTATTAATTAATTTATTTTATACTTTTCTTTATGTAATGTAAATCAGGCAGTGCCACTCTCAAATTTAAGAAGCTTGAAGTTGTATTTGTTACCAACATTGGAGAGTATATGGAAAGGGCGAACTCATCATGTAGGCCTACCAACTCTGAAGGATGTAAAAGTTGAGGGTTGTGAAAAGCTGAAATCTATCTTCCCACCTTGCCTTATCGAAAGTCTGTTGCATCTAGAGGAAGTTGAGATACGTAACTGCATAAATTTAGAGCAAGTCTTTACTTTTGACAAAGAAATGGCTAAGCTAGAGGTACCTTTTATCTCTCCATTTTTCCTTTAATAATGCTTTCATATATTTTTTTCTAATTACTTTTCATTTTATTGAATTATCAAATATATAAATAATTGCTATTTAATCTTTCCAAATTATTGACTTTTAACACTTCTTTTTACATTTTTTTAAAAAAATGTATTTATTCTCAATAATTAAGATCAAGCACAATGAATTCATTTTTTAGTATTTATTAATTAATATATTTTATACTTTTCTTTATGTGAGGTCAATCAGGTAGCACCACTCTCAAATTTAAGAAGCTTGAAGTTGCATTCGTTACCAACATTGGAGAGTGTATGGAAAGAGTCAACTCATCATGTAGGCCTACCAAGTCTGAAGAATGTAAACGTTGATGGTTGTGATAAGCTAAAATCTATCTTCTCACCTTGCCTTATCGAAAGTCTGTTGCATCTAGAGGAAGTTGAGATATCTAACTGCATAAATTTAGAGCAAGTCTTTGTTTTTGACAAAGAAATGGCTAAGCTAGAGGTACCTTTTATCTCTCCATTTTTTCTTTAATAATGCTTTCATATATTTTTTTCTAATTGCTTTTCATTTTATTGAATTATCAAATATATAAATAATTGCTATTTAATCTTTTCAAATTATTGGCTTTTAACACTTCTGTTTACATTTTTTTTTAAAAAATGTATTTATTCTCAATAATTAAGATCAAGTACAATGAATTCATTTTTTAGTATTTATTAATTAATATATTTTATACTTTTCTTTATGTGAGGTAAATCAGGTAGCACCACTCTCAAATTTAAGAAGCTTGAAGTTGCATTCGTTACCAACATTGGAGAGTATATGGAAAGAGCCTACACATCATGTAAGCCTAAAAGGTCTGGAGACAATAATAATTAATTGTTGTCGTAAATTGAAATTTTTGTTCTCACCTTGCCTCGCTCAAAGTTTGTTGCATCTAAGGCAACTTAGGATGTTTGCATGTGCAAATTTAGAGCACGTCTTTGCTTTTGACAAAGAAATGGCTGAGCTAGAGGTAGCTCTTATCTCTTCATTTTTCCTTTATTAATGCTCTCATATAGTCTTTTCCTAGTTACCTTTCATTTTATTGAATTATCAAATATATAAATAATTACTATCTAATCTTTCCAAATTATTGACTTTTAACACTTCTTTTTATAATTTTTTTAATAAAATGTATTTATTTTTAATAATTAAGATCAAGTACAATGAATTCATTTTTCAGTATTTATTAATTAATATATTTTATACTTTTTTTCATGTGAGGTAAATCAGGTAGTACCACTCGCAAATTTAAGTCAGTTGTCGATGATTTCATTACCAACATCGAAGAGTATATGGAAAGAGCCAACTCATCATATAAGCCTACGAAGTCTGAATGAAGTAACAATTCAGGATTGTCATGAACTGAAATCTATCTTCTCACCTTGCCTTGCTCAAAGTCTATTGCATCTAAAGAAACTTAAGATACTTGATTGCGAAAATTTAGAGCAAGTCTTTGCTTTTGACAAAGAAATGGCTGAGCTAGAGGTACCTCTTATCTCTTTATTTTTCCTTTAATAATGCTCTTATATATTCTTTTTCTAATTACCTTTCATTTTATTGAATTATCAAATATATAAATAATTTTAGTACATTCAAATCTACCAATAAGTATGCTATACACTATTTGTACTTCAAGCATTGGTTTATTTTTCTACTTTAATGAGCTTTCAATGAAAAAATATAAAATTTTCTTTTGGCTCAGATCTTTAAAAATTTTATGCATAAAAAATAATTTGAATTTTGATTTAAGATGTATTATTTACCATTCTAATTTTTCTAGTATGTTTGATTTTTTTTTTTTTTGTGAATTTATTAGGATGTTCGATTGTATGGAGTTGATCATGCCATTGCGCTCCCTTGCCTGCAAGAGTTAGGACTTTTTAGATTGATAAATTTGAGTTCGGAAAAGTTTCTCATCTCAACACCATCTTTGGAGATGTTGACAGTTTGTACTTGTCCTAAATTGACAAATTTGACTATTCAAAAAGAAGATAACGGGCAAATTCAACTAAAGGTACACTTCCTTCAATTATGGTTTTAGATTTTGCTAAATCTTTTTTCCAACACTCACAAACTAATCCAAAAATTTTAATTTCAACACTCACAAATTTTACTATATTTTAAAATTGCAACACAAAAATTTTATACTCTTTATTTTGAAAAAAAATTTTCATTTGTTTGTGGGGATCTTTGGGTTTTTCTTATCTGTGTTTGACTTGAGGTTCAGCATATATTTTCTTCACGATGACAAATCTTGCTTTTGTTTTCTTGTTCAATCTTCCTTATTCTTCTTCGATTCTTGTTTCTCCTTCTTTCTTTGATTCGAATTTTCTCTTTCTTCTTCAATTTAAGTTTTCTTTTCCTTCTTGGCCATGAGTTCCCTTTTTTTTTATTCAAAGTGTTTATACTTTCTTCGATTCAAGTTGCAGACAAGAGACACAGATTGAGAGAGTTAGGCTTTCCAGAGGGTTGATTTCTTTTGTGTTTTTTATATATAATTTAGGTAAATTACAAAAAAAAAAACACTTTGCAACTTTATCTATACTTTTCAAATCAACATGCTTAAAGAAAAAATGATCAAGAAAAAAACACAGGAAAAGGAAAACCATAAACAGTTTTAAAAAACTTGAAAAAGGTTAGATGTCTTTCGATTGCACGTTCAAACCATTTCATAAAAATTTCGAATTTAAATTTTGAAACATATATATGTGTATTTGTTAAAAAAGTATGGATTTTTTTGTGAATTGGCATCTAAAAAATTATAAAAATTATGATTAACATTTGCTCATTTATTCCTAATCTAATAGAAAAGGAATGTATTCAGTGACATTTAGTGGTGTCTGTATTTGCAAGAATTATCTCTTATTGAGTTGGGAAATAGCTTTCAATTGCGTATTTCAGCCAATAGCAATCAAGAATATATTGCAGTTAGGAGTCATAAAGAGGTATTACAGGTTCATGGGCGTATAAAGGACCTCTGCTTGGGGGATTTATTTGAAGTGCAGATTATATGGAAGGATGTTGCTCAAATTGTAACTCTTGAAAACCTTACAATTCTGAAGGTGTTTGATTGCAAGCGGCTAAGATATATATTTTCACCTACAACAGCTCGAAGTTTATCACAATTAAAGAGTTTGGATATAACAGACTGTGATGAATTGGACCAAATCATTGCTGAGGATCAAGTTTGCTCATCATCAAATAGTGATCCCCAACCTACAAGCTTTCCTAATTTGACCAGAATTTCTGTTATGTGTTGCAAAAAGTTGAAATGCCTCTTTCTTTTTGGATTTGCCCGTTGTCTTCTAAAACTTGAAGAGTTAATAGTTTATAAGAACTCTAAGTTGGAGCAAGTATTTGAACTTGAAGATGAAGCAGAAGCGATAGCTGAAAAGGAGATAAAGTTTGATCAATTAAAAAAATTATCACTTGTAGAATTGCCAAGCCTCGTTGACTTTTGCCCAAGGGGATATCACTTTGTATTACCGGCTTTGAAGTATTTGAAAGTAGCAGAATGTCCCAAGATGACTACAGGTTTCTTCATTGATTCAAAGAAATATGTGCATGCCAAAATAGAGGTATACACCCTGAAAACTTTAATCTTGTCTATTTTAAAGCATAATCTTCAAAGTCTTTACTTAAATTACTTAAATGATGGAGTATGACACTATAACCAAAACTTAGTCTAGAATATCACTTTTAATGAATTTGGCCTAAAATGCTTATAAATTATAATATACCTATTTCATACATCTAAAAGATACCCTGTACAATCACTCACTTGCTTAGGAGTTTTGACGAAAATTTCTATAACCATGCTTCCACTTTAGTAAACCATTGGGTAAGACAATCCCAACCTTTATCTTTGAGGTCTTTAAACAGCTTTTCATCCTCAAAAGGTTAGCAGAAATTCTTTAGAAGACAAACTCCTCATAAGTAGCCTTGAAATGCCTTTCATTTTAAATAATTCCATTAAAGTTGCTGAATCTGAATTACATTATGTTTTTATCACAGCACTTCTTTTCAATCAAAGATGTTTTCCATGCTTTTTAAGACATTAAAGATCGTCTCCTCTTTCTTCATTTAAAGCTCCAACTCTTTCAAAAGCAGCTTTCAATAACAAAACATAAGATGGCTTAGTGAATAAGGCCAAGTTCCGTCTCAAAATCCCACTACAGGTTCCATTCCTAATGTGGTTAACACTAGGTGCATAAGAAACTTCCTTTTTGCTTCCTCCTTCAGAATGAATCATGGCTTCCATAAGTGGCTATATTGACCTCTAGCCTTTGGTTGAGACACCAGACTATTTAAAATTTGGACTGCTCTTCTAGCTTTATTAAAATATCCAAATATGATAAAAGGATACCCCTGATTGTATTTGCTTCTATTGCTCCTTACAATATATTGACAACCTTTCCAAATTGATCCAAAATCCTTTGAAACGATCTTCATGGACTCTTGTTGGAATATTATTCACAAAAACTAAAAATACCTTCTTCATTCTCCTTATCCTCCCAACATAATCATTATTGATGATTAAAAGTTTTTATTATTCATTATTGAATTAAGTACAAGCTTTTATTTGGTATGGGCAAAGACAATTAGAATTTTTAATAATATTATATTGCATAATTTTTGAAAGTCTTTACTTAAATGATTGAATAGTACACTGCAACTAAAAGATTGATTTAGAATATCATTTTTAGTGAATGATTTCATTACTTTTAATGAATTTTTGGCCTAAAATGCTTATAAATTATAATATGTCTATTTTTTTTTCTCTTTCCTTCGTAACATGAGACATTCATCCTTTTGGTTTACATTTCACTATTTCAATTGTTTAAAAAGACACCGCAACTAGTTGAGCAAAGCGCCATTGAAGGGATAGGCATTGCTCAAAACGTAGTTCACACCAAGAACATAAACTGGGGGAGGGACTGGCGGAGGGACTTTGGTGATGATGGGCTACCACCTTGGAAGGAAGAACTATGAGATGATTGCAGGGGAAGTTGCAAAGGCATATTTAAACATCAATGAGTATGTTGGGACCGTCAACTAAACACAGGTAAAGCAAAGGCTACTTTCCTTTTTCATTTCTTTCACTTGTTCACCTAGTCTTAATCAAGTTTTGGTGGTTCACTTGTGCTAACCTTTATTAATCACTTGTGCTTTTCGTTGGTCTAGATGTTGGCTTTGTAGAGTTGTCAAGCGAAGGGATTACTTGCTTCCAGTAATTTCTCCAATCAATGTTATGCTGCTCTTTATATGTACAATAATTAGAAGAACAACCTTGAAATTCTTCTATTTCTTATCCTTATTCTTTTATTTTAAATCAAGACATGGGAAATTAAACTTTAATTTCCATATTCAAGCTCAATAACTAATGCTTGCAATAAGAATTATTAGAAGGGATTGGATTATTTCTACATGTACTTAGAATTAATAATAAGTTCATTGTAATTTCCTTTTTTAACCATCTCATACATTTCATTTTGATAATTATCCACATTACAAGATTATTTTTTAAGATTTCATACCTGCTTGATGCTTTTATCTTTGTTTTTTTTTTTCTATTTATATTTTATTTTCTATTTATTTGGCCTTTTCCTTTCTATTCATTTTTTGTAAAAAATAAAAAGCAAAAATATTCATAAAAAGGTAACTTATCACAAATACATGCCATCTCCATCCCATTTTGTTTATATCTATTAAATTTTTTTTCGTCAAATTACTGAACTCAATTTTGATTATTATTTTTAAAATATTATATAAAATTCAAAATTCAAAAATTTTTTTAGAAAAGTTTAAAATTCAAAATTTACAATTCTTATTTTCAAAAAAACTTGTAACTTTATGATGTTATTAACAATAATGATCAAAGTTGAGTTTATTCAACAAAAAAAAATCAATAAAGAACAAAGATAATGAGACAGAGGGGGATGATAAAACAAATTTTCCTTATCTAATAAATGAAGAAAAGTTTTATTAGTGATATCTTTTAAATCATCATAATTATAAGTCATAAAATTTATAAGAGAAAGACAAACAAAATTATAATTAATTTTTATACCATCAAATTATATTAATAAATTTCAAATTTTCAATTCTATTTAATTACTTTAATTTTTTAAAATTTTCGCTATTGTTGTTAAGGCCAAATTTCAATCTATAAAAATTGTTTTTTAAAACTTTTTTTGTTAACAAAAGTGCAGAATTTTACCCCAAACTCAGCCCAATCTAGCCCATTCCAAGACAAAAACCCGATTTACCATATCAAAAAGCCCATTACTCTCACCCAATTCGTATTCTCCATGTGTCACCCGACAAGCATCCTTCGGTCTATTAAAAAACAAATTCCCCTCTTCGTAGATTTTCAATTTCCACCTAGGGTTTCCCCCTCTCTCTGAGATCTGTCGATTCTCTTCCCTCTGTCTATCTATCGAGTATGATGCAACAACCATCAGCAGGAGGCGTAGCTCCGCCGCAGTCCATGGCAGCTGATCAGTCTCAAACCCAGCAGTACCAGCAGCAACCGCAGTCGCAGCTGTGGATGATGATGCAACAACAACAACAACAACAACAACAACAGCAGGCAGGTCAGCCGGTTCCTCCACCTTCCGGTTGGGCTCCGCAACCCGTCCCTCCGCCCAGTCAGATGCAGCAGTACTCCACCGGTTCAGCCACCGCCGGCTCCAGCGAGATTCGATCCCTCTGGATCGGTGATCTTCAGCAGTGAATGGATGAGAATTACCTCATCAACATCTTCGCTCACACTGGAGAGGTAATTAATTGGTTAATTATATTATTTTCGGAAAAAATTAGGGGCTTTTAGAAAAAAAAAGATTTAAGAGTGCCTAAGTAAATAGTAAAATAGTAAAAAAATATAATAAAATTTAATTAAACGGAACATATATAGTCTAATAAAATTTGCAGTTTTATTTATATTTAAATAAATCAAAATATTATTCCCTTTTATTATTTAAATGAATTTCCTTTTTTTTTCCTTTTAAACTTAACTGCTTAAGTAAAAAAATTAGTAAAAAGTAATTAAAGAAAGTTTAATATTTTTTGGGTTTTTTCAGGTGGCTTCAGCGAAGGTGATTAGAAATAAGCAAACGGGGCTACCAGAGGGCTATGGGTTTATCGAGTTTGTGTCACGTGCGGCAGCTGAGAGGGTTTTGCAGTCGTAGAATGGGGTGCCATGCCGAATTCTGAGCAGAATTTTAGGTTGAATTGGGCGGCACTTGGATATGGGGAAAAGAGGCAAGATGAGGGTCCTGATTATGCAATCTTTGTTGTGGATTTGGCTGCGGATGTTTCAGATTATATGTTGCAGGAGACTTTTAAAGTTGTTTACCCATCTGTGAAGGGTGCCAAAGTTGTCGCTGATAGGACTACAGGACGGTCTAAAGGTTATGGCTTTGTGAGGTTTGGTGATGAAACTGAGCAGCTTTGTGCCATGACCGAAATGAACGGGATTTATTGTTCAACAAGGGCAATGCAGATTGGACCAGCTGCTAATAAGAAGCCAGTCACTAGTCAGCAGTATCTGAAAGGTACTATCTTTTGGGTTCTGTTAAGTTCATTATTTATCTTGATTTCCATATGAAGGTTGCTTGGTTTTTTTATAGTTTTTATTTGCCATGATTTATCTTTGAGTACTTTGACTTGACAAGTTGAATGCTTGTTGGTTATTCTATTTTTGTTTTTGGGTTTTAATTTTCTGAGTTGAAGTTGTTACTTGTTAGTTGTTACAGTGTCCTTACAATTCAATTTCTTTCAGTTATGCACTTGAAGAACGGCCGAATTTATACAGAGTCGTTTCCTTCCAGTTTGCCTTTGTAAACTTGGGCACGTTTAATGATATTAAAACGTTCACAAACTTATATAAAACTCATGTTGTCTTAAAGCAGGACACCAAGAGGCTCTCATTTTGGGGGGCCTGGGACTGGTATCAGCTGAAATGATCCCACTTTAATGTGTGGCCTCATTTTAGGTCAGTTATTTGTTTATGTTGTAAGCCTCACTTTCTCGTGGCAGTATTTGTGCTACATTCGTAAATTACTTTTCCGGCTCCTTATTAAGTATTCCAGTCAAGTACAGTTTGTTTCAGTTTTCCCAACATGTTTCCTTTAAATCTTTCGTTAGATTCTTTTACCAGTACAGAAACTTTTTTGTTTTTAAAATTTCGTCATAGATCAGTTCCCTTTTGATACTTGCATATGTTTACGCACTTCTCTTTGTTTCCTTTAAATTCAAGCTGTAATGCTCAAAACTAGGTGAAGCAGCCATGGGTAAAGTTGCTATGGATGTTATCATGCGGCATTCTGTTAATGAACCTTGGGGCAATTTTTGTTCTATTGCATTTTATATCTGTGCATCTTTTAAAAGTTATAGTAACTTCTTTGTCCTCATTCTATTGCTCTGTTTCAAATGAGGATGAATTGAGTCAGGAAAGAAACCTGGAACTTGTAGTTGAAGGCATTTTCAGTTAATGGATTTAACCTCAATGGAAGTGGATCACTCGTCCATGCTTTATTGCCAAAACCTAAATAGTGAAGGCCTAGCTGTGTATGAATCTACCAGTATTAATATTGCATTTTCAAGGCATTCTTTTTCTACTTGTCATTTGAGGTTTTGTGTCACTTCAGTTTAGAGGAATTTCCTTAGTTTCTAAATATGTTCTTCATCTTATCATTTTGTGGCCAGTAATATAATCTCTATAGGTTTCTGTCTATGCAGAGAATGTTAAAGCATTTCTGAAATTAGTTTAGCAGATAGGTTCTTTCTACTAAAACATAATCTTTGAAGTTGAAGTTGTGAATCATTCTATTTAAGCATTGACAACTTCCTCCCTCCCTCCCCTCCCCCTTACAAAAAATGTGTGAAAGAACGGAGAAAAAGGAAATATTTCATGTCAAGTGCAGAGAAAAGTTGAGTCTCTGATTTCAATTTTCCTTTTTCTCCTTTTCATGCTATTGTAAAAGGTTAATGAAAGAATAGGACTTTTACTGATTCCCTGAGTGTAATGTAATTAATGATTTCTTTTTGGGCTACTATTGAAATCCATTTAATCTGATACTTTTCACTTTCCCTGGTAATGGTAAACCTTGATGTAACCCAAAAGATGTTTATGGTTGTAATTGTAACTTTTGAGTGATGTATAGCTGGTGGTTTTACATTTTTGTTCTTTTGCATGCCATGGAGGGAATTTTTTTGAACTTTTTTAGTATTTTTAAGTGTATTATCTTAATGCTTTGGTTTTTTCAACAATGTTTAATTTGAGTTTTGAGAAGCAATGAGTTTTTTTATCATCTCATTCTATGGTAGTTTACATGTGTTTGTCTTTTGCAGCTTCTTACCAGAATACTCAAGGAAATCCTGGCTAGAATGATCCAAATAATACCACAGTGGGTAGCTTTTTTTATATATATTAATATACTTTATTTCATGGTGTGGTCAACTGAAATCTTACATGCTTAAATGCAGATATTTGTTGGTGGTTTGGATCCTAGTGTTTATCAAGACCAGTTAAAACAAATATTTAGCCAGCTGGGTGAGGTAGTTCATTTAAAAATTCCTGCTAACAAGCACTGTGGGTTTTTTGTTCAATATGCTAACAGGTAAGCTGTAAATTCTTCCGAATATTTAAGTGTGTGAAATATTATTATATTATATTAATTTATTCTGCAATATGATGTACTTCAGGGCTAGCGTGGAGCAAGCATTATCAGTTTTGAATGGCACCATATTAGGATGAAGAAACATTTGACTTTCATGGGGATGCAGTCCTTCAAGCAAACAGGTTTTGTATTTAAAATCATGGTTTTTTGGAATTAAAACCTTGCTATATATATTTCTGCAAACTAAGAGGGAAATCTGTTGGAGTTTCAGGCTCGACCAGATCAGGCCCGGTGGAATGGTGGATATTATGGATATTGTCAAGGATTTGAAGCATATGGATATGCACCTCCTCCCCAAGATCCTAACATGTACTATGGGGGCTATCTTGGATACGGGAATTACCAGTAACCAGGAGCTTACCAACAGCCACAGCAGGTAAACATGATTTTATGAATTATACGTATTTTCATAATTATTCCTGGCTCTTACTAAAAGCAGAAAGAATGCAAGCATGCTGAATCTTTTTGACCCTTTGTTACTTTAATTGCATGGAGGGTTAATAAAAAACAAATGAAATGACTAGTTTGTCTATGCTCACTACATCTGCGGTAATAATTTTCTGACATTATATACATTGTGCTTAATGTGTTTTATTTTTATTGTATTTTGCAGTGAGGTGTGGTTGCTCTACTGTGGCTCGAAACTGGTCCACTCATCAAGGGCATTTAAGGTGTTGCTTTGATCCGACATGTTTTAAGGTTGTGAGTTTTCATTGGCTGGTGTGGTTTATTTCTTTGAGAGGGTCATGTTCCTTTGTCTCTTTTTTGTTTTTTTATTTTGCTTCCCTTTCTTGTTTCATCCCATATCTTTCCTCCCTTCTCTGTGATATTGAGTTTTCTAGTCTGTGGGCAATGTTGTTGCAGGCTGAATACAATTGCCATTCACAGTCTTTCACACCGTAGGGAATCTGGCAACAGAATGCGCATCACCTTATCTCACTTACTCTTTCCGTTTTGCCAAGATTGTTGAAGATTTCAAGAAGCAGTGAAAAGCACTTAAGTCGAAAAAAGATCAGGCGCAAGATGATGTCAACAAGGCTGTAAGGCAAACTGAGGTAATTAAGAAGGATGTTAAGGAGTGGCTAACAAAGGCAGAGATAGAATTGGGAGAAGCTCAGAGTTTGGAAGAAGAAATAGAGCGTAACAAGTGTTTCAATTGGTGTCCTAGTTGGGGCTGGCGATACTGCTTAAGTATCAAAGTAGCAAAGAAGACGCTTTATATCTCTCAACTTTTAGCAGAGACTTGTAATTTTCAACGAGTCGGCCAGCGTCCTCCTCTTCCAAAATTAGTGTTCATTCCATCTAAAGATTTCATGCCTTCTGAATCCTCGAGTTCTGCTTTCAAAGTGATCATGGAGGCTTCGAGAAAGGATGATGTGAACATGATTGGACTATATGGGATGGGAGGAGCACGTAAAACCACTTTGGCAAAAGAAGTGGGAAGGCAAGGCCAAGCAACTCTTTGATGAAGTTTGTGATCGTAACCATGTCCCAAACTCCAAACATCAACAATATTCAAGATAAGTTTGCAGACTTACTACATTTAAAATTTCAAATGATGATTGGAGAAGGAAGAGCAGAACAATTGTGGTTGAGAATAAAAGACATGAAGAGCATCCTTATAATCCTAGATGATGTTCGGGAAGAACTTGACTTGAAGATTATAGGAATTCCATTCGGTGATGATCACAAGGGTTGCTAAATTTTTTGAACCACGCATATTCAACAGGTTTGCACTCGAATGAATTGTCAAAAGAAAGCTCAGCTCAATATCTTATCTGAAGATGAAGCATGGGCTTTATTCAAAGATAAAGCTGATGTAGAAGATGACTCTCCCACCTTGCAGGTAGCCGAGGAGGTTGCTCGTAAATGCAATGGTTTGCCTCTTGCAATTGTAACTGTGGCAAACGCAATAAAAGGTAAAAGTCTAAATGGGTGGATAATAGCAAATCAAAGACTCGAGACATTTGGATAATCAAGATGTTGGTGGAGGTATTTATAGCCTTCTTGAGCTTAGTTATGATTATTTGGAAGATGATAATCTCAAGTCATGTTTCTTGTTGTGTTCCCTTTTTCCTGAAGATTTTGAAATATCAATTGAGATGTTGACTATATATGGAATTGGTCAAGGATTGTTTGGTAATGTTGACTCAATTGGAGTCTTAAGGAGGAAAATTCATGAAGCTCTAACTACACTCCAACAATCTAGTTTGTTATTGAAAACTTATGATGAAGAATATTAAAAATGCATGATGTGATTCGTGATTTTGTTCATTTGATAACATCAAGGAGAAAATAAATTTATGATAAAAGATGGATTGACGAAATGGCTTATGAGTGAAAGTTTTGAATGTGGTACAGTAATCTCTTTATGGAGTTTTCAAAGTGGAATTAATCCTCTTCTTAACAAAGTGGAATTTTCAAAACTAAAGATTTTGTTTCTAAAAGGAAAGAATTCATTAAGAGTTTCGTGTACATTTTTTGAAAGAATGAGAATCTTTCAAGTTTTACTTCTCCAAGATGTACTCACACTAGAGGCATTTTAATTCATGACGAATCTCTGAACTCTGTGTTTTATAAATTGCAAGCTGCAGACATTTCATTATTGAAGAATGTGGAAAACCTTGAGGTTTTGGCATTACTTCAAATCAATAGTCATGAGCTTCCAAAAGGATTAGTGGAATTACGTAGATTAAAATCACTATATTTTTCTTACCGTGGAATGTCATACAGCTATTTCCCCTTAACTTACTATCAAGGTAGTACTAAAATGTGGCTAAAAATGTTTATCTTATTGTTTTGAGTTAAGTATTTAATTTTATGTTATTTACTTTTTTTTCTTATTATTTACTTTATTAAGTATTTTGATTTGGACTATCAAACACATACACACACACATATATATATATATATATATATAAATATATTTAGAGCATGAGCTTTTAGTCACTCTTATTATGAAACACAAAAATGCACCATGGAACACAAAAATATTGTCCGAAATGTAGATCAGCACTGACTAAAGGAATTAACTTCTCTTGAGCTTTCATTTTGCAAGCATCTGGAATGCTTGATCGATACAACACGAGAACAAAGTCCAACAACTGCATTCTCTAATTTGGTGAACTTATACATAGATGGAGTGATTTTTTTGAAAGAGTTGTGCCTTGGTCAATCACCGATTAGCTTCTTAAAAAGTTAGAAACATTAAGAATTTCCTATTGTAAGCAGTTGCAATCAGTTTTTCAAATGGATGGGCTTCTTGGAAAAGAAGAAAGTTAGATGCGGACGATCTCAAATTTAAGAAGGTTGGAGCTGTAGTTATTACCAGCATTGGAGAGTATATGAAAAAAGTCAATTCATCATGTAGGCCTACAAAGTTTGAAGGATGTAATAATTCAAGTTTGTGATAAACTGAAATTTATCTTCTCACCTTACCTTGCCTAAAGTCTGTTGCATCTAGAGAAATTCCATATTTGAATGTGAAAAATTAGAAGCTAAGTCTTTGCTTTTGACAAAAAAATGGCTGAGTTAGAGATGCCTCTTATCTCTTCATTTTTCCTTTAATAATGCTCTCATATATATTTTTTTTAAACTTATCTTTTTATTGAATAATCAAATATATAAATAATTACTATCTAATCTTTCTAAATTATTGGCTTTTAACACTTCCTTTTACATTTTTTTAAAACATATGTCTTCTCAATATTTAGGTACAATGAGTTCATATTTCAATATTTATTAATTAAAAATTATATATTTTTTTATACTAGGAAAATTAAGTACAACCATTGTCAAATTTAATTTGTTTGAAGCTAAGTCATTACCAGAATTGAGCTGCATATGGAGAGGATTCACCAATTTTCAAAATCTCCAGAGTCTCAAGACTATGACAAAAGAAAAGATTGGAGTTGATTGTGCCATTGCACTCCCTTGCCTACAAGATTTATGACTTGTAAACTTGATAAATTTGAGTTGCTTTTGTTTGAAAAGCTTTCTCATCTCATCATCATCTTTAGAGAAGTTAAATGTTTATAAGTGTTCTAAATTGAAAAATTTTACCATTCAAAAAGAAGCTAAGGAACAAATTCAACTAAAGGTATTTCTTTTATTAAGCTCTTAAAGTGTTATTTTCATTATCCAAGCACCCTTTTTTGGATAGAATCTATGGATATTTTAACTCCTAGCCACACTAGCATTTATGGGACATGTGAAAACATGACGTGGCAATAGCAGACATGTACGTGGCATGACAAAATAAAAAATTTAATGAATTTATTAAAAAAAAAAGCAAACAAGCATGTGGCAATAAAAAAATTTTAGTTTATTTTCCTTCCTTGCATGCATGCCACATGTACTTTATTGCTAAATCATATTTCCATGTGTCCAATAAATTTCAGCATGTACACTATTTATATTCCAGGCTTTGCTATATTTTTTAACTTTAATGAGCTTTGGAATGTTTTAAATTTTATGCATAGAAAAAAATTCAAGATAGATCAACTCAAGATAGATCACTATGATGGACTGCAACACATTATCACCGAGTTGGTCTGTGATGCTGAAATAGAAACAAAAGACCATTCTTCATTCTTGCCGAAATTAGAAACTCTAAGAATAAGTCATTGTCCAATATTAGAAAATATTTTTCAAATTCCTTTGGCTCAAGTTCTTCCACGGTTGAAATCATTTTGGGTAACTGATTCTCCTCAATTACAACAAGTCTTCCACGTGGCAAAAGAAAAAAATGGAGTTGATCGTGCCATTGCACTCCCTTGCCTACAAGATTTACAACTTGTAAACTTGATAAATTTGAGTTGCTTTTGCTTGGAAAACTTTCTCATGTCATCACCATCTTTGGAGAAGTTGAAAGTTTGGAATTATCTTAAATTGACAAATTTCATCATTTTAAAAAAAGTTAACGAGCAGATTCAACTAAAGGTATTTCTTTTATACACTTTTCTTTCAATTATGATTTTGGATTTTGCCTTTGAGACATATATTTTCAACACTCATAAATTGATCCACACTTAAAGAAATTTCAAACTTTCATCTTCAACAACTCTAGCTTGAACTCATTTAATTATTACTTAAACGTACTTTTCCTTTCATAAAAGTTTCATTTGATTTAAAACCTGATCTGATAAGAATAAGAGTGTCGTGTATTTGACTAAAATGATAGAAAAGTACATGTAGTATTTCAAAAAAAAATTTAAATAAACATCTATTCTTTTATTATATTTAATTAAACTCTTAAAATATTATTTTTCACTATCCAAACTCTCTCCCTTATTTGGATAGCATCCATGGGCTCGTTAATCTCTTGACATGTTGGCATTTGTAGGATACATGAGAAATATTATGTGACAATGTTGGCATTTATAGGACAAGTGGAAAATACAATCCTTCTTTTGTAAAGTTTAGGGGTTCCCCTATTCTTATGCAATGAAATTACTTTTCAAAAAAAAAAATTAATTGACACATGACATGGAAAGATAAAAAAAAAGGTCTACTGATTTAATCTGTAAAGAAGGCAACCAATCACCAAAAAAAAAAAAAATCAATTAATAGAAATCAAACCTTGAAAAACACTAAAGAATTGAGAAACAATAAATTCTCTCCATCTGACCTTGAACGGAAGAAGAAATGTTGGGTGCTTTTTAGATTTTTAAGATTGATAACCCAAAATCTAATTCTCAGATTTAATAATTCTAAGATATTGTGACATCATATTTTTCACATGTCCTATAGCTTATCTAAATTTTTTAAAAAGGTACAGAAGCTTTTTTATCATTTTAGTCTACATAGAAAAGGTTGGCTTTCAACTTTGTACTTGTCAAGTCATAAGTTAACTGACCTTTGTAACTGAGTTTAATAGGGTGAACTTATAATCAAGCGAATATTAAACTAATCCCTTTGATTTATGAGTAATTAGATGCATAGAGTGCTATGTGTAGTTTCTTTGGGATTCAAGACACTTTTACATCAGTTGCAGGGTTCCATCCAAGTCGCAAGCCTTAAATGTCTTATAAGGTTAGAGGTCTCAAAAGTGCAATAGGTTGAAATTTCTCCTCTCTCCTATGCTTGCTCGAAATCTGCCGCAATTGACCCATTTGAGTATATTCGATTGTGAGGAATTGGAGGAAATCATTGAAATGGATCAAACTACAGCATCATCATCACAAGCTCATCTCCAACCTATATCCTTCCCTAGTCTTCAACATATAAAAATTCGTGAGGGCCCTGACTTGAAAAGCTAATTTCCAAGTAGTGTCATCCATTCTCTTTCAAAACTCAGTAAAATCTCAATTTGTGAGGCTTCAACACTTGAGCGAGTCTTTGGGTATCAAGGTGAAGTAGACGTTGAAGATGATCAAAAGGGAATAGTGCTCCCTTGCTTACGCTTATTGCTACTGACGAGCTGCCAAGCCTAAAGAGTTTTGCTCCAATGCGTTACCATTTGCGATTCCCCTGTTTGCATGTTTTTATACGAAGAGGATGCCCCAAGTTGAGTACAAGTTTCAGCATTGATTCAAAAGGTGTTGTGCATGCCATAACAGAGGTACCACCCAACTTTTTCTTTTGTTATGCTTAATTTGTCGTTCTTGATGATATTGAGAATACTAATAATGAAACATACATCATGGAAACAAAAGTCAATACTTCTTTAATTCTAATACCAACCGGACCTTAAAAAATTTAAAATTTTCTAGCAATTGGAGTGAGAACCTGAGTTTAAATTTTCTCTTATAGCAGTTTACTTACTCTTACAATTCTAACAAAATTTTCTATGCATTTCAATGAATGCTACTCTTTTCGAGATCCACACTGTCCATTCTCTGTTCTCTGGTTGTGCAGGCTTGTTGCTTTGGTTTTAAACTTGGTGAACTAGGCTGATAAACTGATGGAAAGAACAAAGTCAATTTTTTAATATTATTCTATTGCTTTATCATAAAACATTTATTTTGAGAACATGCATTTATCATCTTAAACAAGTGCGAAAGCTAACTGAAAAATTGAGCATTGCACTACCACGTTAATTTTACTCACATATTTTTAAATGTTATCTTTTTAAACTCTACAAATATTGAAAATTACAATGCCTCTCTTTCCTCGATCTTCAAAAACCAATAAAAGAATAGTATTTTCTAAATCCAACTGTTGCTTGTACTCAAATTCAGACAGTTTTATCATTTTAGTATATACGTTACACATATTTTGACAACTGGACTCCACCAAGCATATTTCTATAGATTGAGTAATATCTTTTATGAATTTGGCCTAAAATATTTATAAATTATAACATGTCTATTTCTTCTTTTGTCTTTGTAACATGAGACACTAATACTTTCGCTGTACATTTCACTGTTTCAATTTTTTTAAAAGATAAAGCGACTAGTTGAGCAAGACGCCACCGAAGGGTCTGCCACTGCTCAAAATGCTGTTCAGACAGAGAACATATTATGGTTCCGCACGATGGGGGGTGGGTTACCACCTTATATGGAAAAATCATGAGTTGATTTCAGGGGAAGTTGTAAAGGCATATCTAAAAACAAATAAGGAGGTTGAGGCCGATTTTCATATAACGTGTTTTCATAAGTTAATATTTTGGAGTGAGATATTATTAGTTGTTAAATAATTTTTTTAATAAAAAGGAAGAAAAGAAAAAGTGATGTTAATAATTCGATAAATTAAAAGATGTTTGACCCTATTATTATTTGAATAAAAGAAAATAACAATAAAAGAGGAGATTAAAAAGAAAACCAAGTTGTTGCTGCAACTTTTCTTGAATAAGAAACTAAAATAACAAAAGCTGTGGGGGGTTGGGATTATTAAATTACAATAATTTAGTGTTTATTGCTGATTTGATGGTATGGAATATTGCATTTACAAAAGGAAAAGAAACTGTCTAAAACACAGGGAAAATCAAAAGTTGTGGAATACAGGAGGCATTTGAGGTCAAGGGTCTTCCACTTCCAACTAAAACCCAAGATACATTGACACATATTTTCTATTTTCAAATTAAGTTATTCTTTTCATCTTAGATAGCCACATATTTGTTGTTTCTTAATTCCCTCTGCTACTGGGCTTTTGGTTATTTTAGTACAAACTAGATTTCTACTTGAGTTTTCTTTGATCAATATAGAAAAGCTTGGCCTTGGCTCCTGAAACTTCATCTTTCATTGGTATATATGTGCATATTTTCTTCTATGGCTTATTTTTGCCTTGGTTTTTGCATTTGAGTATACATCTGCAATCTTTACATGCAAAATTGGCACTGAGTTATTTTGTATGTCCAAATTAACTGTTTTGATCTTCTACAGTTACACTGCACCCACGGTATTTGTGTGAAGCAGAGAGCTAGAAACTTGTATTTTTCTCTTACCCTTTCACATTCAAGTAGTGAAAACAGAGAGGTAAGTTTCAAGAAAGGATTCCGCTATTAATTTGCCTGCATAAGCTCATCTCTTTGCTTTAGGGAAAGAAAAAAAAAAATCTTCTTGGCTTAAGAGTTTCTACTTTCTATATTCTTAGCATCTGAGTCGCTCTGTTTACTTTGCTTTTTCTGTTTTGCTCTGTCAGAAATAGAATTTGAGTAATATTGAATTGTTGGCAAGAGTTGTATTATGCTCTCTTAGTGGATGGTATCTTGTATCCGTTTTATTTTGTTTGGAAATTGGATGTAATGTAGATCCAAATGGGATCAAACAATATGTTACTTTTTAAAAATAATAATAATAATAATAATAATAATAATAATAATAATAATAATGAGTCTCTTCAGTTCGGGTAGTTGAAAAGTCTCTTAACCAGTGTTAGGAGAATTCTCACTGTTCACAACAGGAAGACTGTCAAAATCGATCTTAACGGTTTTGGTTCTTTGTTTGGTGTAATAGTTAAGAATCTGGTTGTTTATAATGGGAGATTTAAGTGACAGATGGAAGCAATTCTGATTATCAGAGTAGGAGAACAATCCATTAGTGATTGAAAACAAAAACGATACGGGTTCCTCAAATCCCAGTATTTTCAATCTCTTGGGAGCAGTTTGGGACAAGAAAAGGATTAATAGAGAAGCCATGGTTAAAACCTTGGGATCACTATGGAATTTGAAAGGAAAATTAATAGTGAAAGAAATAAGGGAGAATTGATTCCTTTTTACATTTGATGAAGAAGAAGATTACAAGAAGATCTTGGCAGGGAAACCCTGGTGCTTTGATAGATGCTTACTGGTCCTCAAGGAATTCGATGCGGATTTTTTTGAACCAGAAACAATTGATTTTGAAAGGGAGGAGTTCTGGATCCATGTTCATGGTCTTCCTTTGAAGCTGATGAAAAAAGAATCAGCTATCTTAATTGGAAATGCGATAGGAAGTTTTGTTACTGTGGATGGGGAAGATGATGACTTAAAAGACAGATTCTTACGAATAAAGGTGTCTATTACTCTGACAAAACCTCTACGTAGAGGAATGTTGTTATCAATGGATGAAAGTCAAACCAGATGGCTTAGCTTTCAATATGAGAGGTTGCCTCGGTTCTGCTTTAAATGTGGGTTGATTGGGCATACCTCTATCAACTGTGAGAGCTCCTGTCACGATGAGCAAGGACATGAGGTACCTGATCAATATGGAAATTTCTTGATAGCACCGTTAAGAAAGAAATCAGCTGCTTTTGTTTTGAATGGGAGGAACAAACAACGTCAGAACATGAGACTCATAGTAGTTCTGAGCAAACAAAGCAGGGGAGTGATAGTAAAGTCGGGGATTATCAGTTCACGTCCAAAACTCTTCAGGACATATTAATCCAGAAGAATCAAAGATCTGTAGAGGAGAATCATGCAGGGAATGAAGAGGATGTGCAGTGTTCTGGAAACATAATTGTAAATCAATCAATTTCAGATGAAAATGCAAGTTAGTCGAAATTCTATCATGATAAGAAAATATTGAGCAATTCTTCCACAAATGATAGGATAAATGAAGGTGCAGTGAATGAGAATAAAGCAGAGGATAGAAAGAAGAAAGCTGTATTGTTGGGTGATATACAAAGCAAGTGCAATGAAAGTAAGGAGGAAAGTGATTCATCTGGAAAAAGGGGACAAGATCAAATTCTAAAAAGTTTCTTAAGGGAGTCAACTAAGTTGAAAAGGAAGGCTGATTCCATTAAAAAGAAAGCTGTGGAATGTGGAAAGAAATTAAAAGTTGCTGACATAACATTCTTTGAACCAACAGTGAAAAAAGGTCAAAATGACCAGCACCGCTTGGATAAATGAAGATTATATGCTAGAATTGTTGAGGACTCGGGAATCCTCGTACAATTCAAACGCTCCTTGATTATAATTGGAGCAAAAATCTTGATGTTGCATTCTTAATGGAGACAAAAAAAGAGTATACATGAAATGGAGACAATAAGAATTAGGCTGGGTATGGAAGGATGTCAGGCAGTTGATGCTAATGGTAGGTCGGGAGGTTTGGCAATGGTATGGAGGAAATCAACTGATGTTACGGTGACTTCTTATTCTAGATATCATATTGATACGGAAATCATGCTAAGAGGTTCCAAATGGAGGTTTATTGGCTTTTATGGACACCCTGAAGCCAATGAAAGACATCAAAGTTGGAGTTTACTTCGACAGCTTGAATCTAGATCTCAATTGCCGTGGCTATGCATGGGGGACTTCAATGAAATACTCTTTGCTAGTGAAAATGAAGGAGGAGTTGACATGAGGGATATTCAAATGCAGGCATCTTGAGAGACTTGTTCTGATTATGCTTTAAGGGATATGGGTTTTATTGGACCAAAGTATACTTGGTGGAATAATAGAGAACCTGAAGTCTTCATTCGTTGTCGACTGGATAGGGCTCTATGTACGAAAATGTGGCCAGAGATGTTTCCAAGAGCTTCAGTCTTTAATGAATTTATTGGAAGTTCTAATCATTTGGCGCAAAGGTTGGATTTATTCCACATTAGAAAGGTATGTTGGCATAGAAGGTTTCATTTTGAGGAGGCATGGCTATTGGATGAGGAGTGCACAAAGGCTATACGAGATACTCTGTCCTTGCGGGTTGATGAATCTGATGGGCTAATAAATAAAATGGAGAGTGTTAAAAATAGACTACAAGCTCATATTTTAGATCCGTTGACTCAGATGCAAATGAAGATTAGAAAGAAAAACGAAGAGATTCAAGAGATGCATTTGACAAGAATTAATCTGCAGAACTTGAAACAGTCTCAAGTAGAGCTCAACGAATTGAATCGAGAAGAAGAAGTTATGTGGAGACAACGTTCCCGGATTGAATGGTTACGAGATGGTGACAAGAACACAAAATTCTTCCATCAGAGAGCTAAAGAAAGAAGAAGGAAAAATACAATATGGGCTTTAAAGAAAGAAAATGACGCATGGATAGAGTCCTAGGAGGAACTTCTTCAAGAAGCAAGCAATTTTTTCTCTCAACTGTTTACTAGCTCGAATCCTACAATGGAAGATGTATAACTATTCTCTACAATTAAAACAAAGGTTACATCTGAGATGAATGGACAGCTAAATGAGGAGGTCACGAAAGAAGAGGTAAGAACTGCTCTGTTCCAAATATATCCCACTAAAGCTCTTGGACCTGACGGATTCCTTGCCATATTTTTTCAAAAATTTTGGGAAAATATTGGCAATGATGTTTATAAATATGTTGTTGAGTTTTTGGAAGGAAGGACACATGACTTGAACTTTAACCACACACATCTTGTCTTGATTCCAAAAGTCAAACAATCGGAGTCTGTGACCCAATTTTGGCCAATTAGTTTGTGTAATACCCTTTACAAAATAGCCTCCAAAGTTCTTACAAATAGATTAAAACCTTTTTTGCTTTCAATTATTTCAGAACATCAGAGCGCGTTTGTTCAAAGACGGCAACTATCAGACAATGTCATTGTGGCCCAAGAAATCATTCATAGTTTACATAACAAGAGATTTAGGAAGGTTAGCAATTTTGCTCTTAAACTTGATATGAGTAAGGCTTATGATAGAGTGGAGTGGAAATGTGTTATAGGCATTATGCGAAAGATGGGATTTGAAGGAAAGTTTTTGGATATGATTTGGAGATGTATTTCAATTGTGTCTTACTCAGTTTTAATCAATGGGGAACCAGGAAAGAGTTTTGTTCCATCAAGAGGTTTACATCAAGGTGATCCGCTTTCTCCTTTTCTCTTCATTATCATGTCTGAAGCTCTTTCTTGCCTTATAAACTGGTCACAGGAGACAAATATCATCTTAGGATTGAAGATATGCAAGAAAGGGTCAAATATCACCCATCTATTGTTTGCTGATGATAGTATGATTTTTAAAAAGGTCAAAAGCTAGGAAATATAAGTACTGAAAGGAATTTTTGAAAAATATGAAGCTGTTTCTAGACAAAAAATTAACAAGGACAAATCGGGTTTACTTTTTAGCAAAAACACTCCAACTGAGGAAAAAGTAATGGTAAGCCAAATTCTTGGTATCAACGAAGCTTAGTGGGGAGGAATATACTTGGGTATGCCTTTAGTTGTAAGAGGGTCCAAAAAACAGATGTTCCGTTTCCTCAAAGAAAGAGTTGTTAAACGAATTTCTAATTGGAAAAACAAAATGCTATCAGCAACGGGAAGAGAAATTCTTATCAAGTTTGTGGTGCAAGCGATTCCAGCCTTTTGTATGAACTGTTTCAAAATTCTGGATTCTTTGTGTCATGATATTGATTCGGCTATTGCAAAATTTTGGTGGGGTGGAAATAATATGGTTCAAAAAATCCATTGGAAGAATTGGAGATCTGTGTGTATTAAAGTTTTTAGACGGAATAGGATTTTGGGATACAAAGAGCTTCAATCTTGCCATGCTTGCAAAACAAGGATGGAAACTTCAGTTAAAAATGTCGACACTTGCTTACAAAGTGCTCAAAGAAAGATACTTCCCCTCAACTGATTTTTTGAATGCTCCAATTGGTACTAATCCAAGCTATTTATGGAGAAGCATTCGGGGAAAGCCAACAGTTAATTAGAAAGGGTTCAATTTGGAGGATAGGAGACGGATAGAGTATTAGTGTTTTAAATGATGTTTGGATTCCGTATGATTCTACTAGGCTCCTATCCTTTCCAAATCAATTGATTGATGAAGAGATGAAAGTATCGGAGCTGATCGATCAAAGTACCATGACATGGAATGATGTGAAAATAACAAAGATTTTTCCTCCTTATGAACGTGATCTGATCTTGTCCATTCCTTTGAGCTACAAGAATCGCAATGACAAGCAAGTTTGGTTCTTTAACAGACAGGGTCATTAATAAGTGAAATCTGGGTATAGAATGGCTCAATCTTTTTTGGACTTGCAAGTTGCGGGTAGTTCATGTGGTAATATGATGGCTTTCTGAAAAAGAATATGGCATCTGGAATTACCAAGAAAGGTTATTTTATTTTTGTGGAAGACTTTAAATGGTATTCTCCCAACCCGACAAGCCTTAATTGATAGGAGAATCATTTCTGAAAACAATTGTCCTTCTTGTGAAAATGAGCTGGAAACTGATTTCCACTGTCTTTGTTGCTGTCCATTAGCAAGAACAGTTTGTCATTTTTCTAAATGGGGTTTTACTAACATTGAGGTGTTATTCTCATCTGTACAAGACTAGATATTTTATATTTTCCAAATGATAGAGAACGAAGAGATTGAAAAAATCGGATGTATCCTATGGGCTTTATGGAAAGTTCGAAAGTTGACGATTTTTCAAGGAAAGAGCTTTGAGCCGTTGCAAGTTATTGAGTTAGCTTGCAATTTACTTGAGCAATACAGGCTTGCTAAGAGAGAAAGGCTAAGAAAGAGGATCGGGCAGATAAATCGATCATATGAATGGAGAGCTCCGGTTGAGAGTAAACTGAATGTGGATGCCTATGTTTTTGAGCATTCAGGTATAAGGTGGATGGGAGCTGGATTTATTGTTAGGAATTTAATAGGAGAAGTTGAATTGGCTGGAGTTAGAAGAATAGTTATGGGTCAATCGGTGGAGGAAGTTGATTTGGCTGCTTTAGCTTGGTCTCTTCATTACTGCCAAAGGGAGAATATAATGGTTAAGGAAATTGAAATGGATTGTAAGATGGTGGTTGAATGGATAAAAAGAAGACATATATCTGGTATTCTGGGACATATTGTTGAAGATTGCCTTAATTTGATGGAGAGTTTAAATTGTGTTGAAATCCTCCATTGCTCAAGAGAAGGTAATGAAGTAGCGCACATGATAGCTAAAAAGGCAAAAGAAATGAGTGAAGAAGTGATTGCCTGGTTCAATATTTCTCTAATGCCGGAGGAAGTTCAACAAGCTATCATCAAAGACGCTGGAAGCATGACTGAAGGAGATTAGCAGAGAGAGCAGAGTGATGTTGCTTCAAAGTATATTTGTCAGTTGTTTTATTCTATGATGTTAATGAATTCATATTTTTTTCCAAAAATAATAATAATAATAAGTTGTTATTGTAACTGTGTCCCAAATGTCAACAATTCTATCACAGACATCCGCCCCACCAAGCGAGCATTAACAAGACAGAAACAAGCGCACCACCCCAACCTTGTGTCCACCTCAAAGAGATGTTGAATAGTTTGTAATATTTATTGAAAGATAATTATTCAGGTGTGACTGTTTAAGCATAAATAGAACTCTTAAAAATAATAATAAAAAAGAAAAGAAAAAAGATAAGTATTTACAACAGATACAACTATTGAAAGTTGTAGATACGTCTGTTGAAATGCAACAGACACATCTATAAAAATAAAATAATAATAAAAATAATAGAAACATCTGTTGAAAGTAAAAAACACATCTATTAAAAGACAACAGACACAACCTCTCACTGTCTATAAAAGAATGTACTTCCAAGCTAGAATTCATTCCAGAATTCATTCAAAGCATTCTGCACAAAAGGCTTGTTGTATCCTGGAGAGTCCTTGTTTGCTAATCTTGATAGTAGGCAACAACTCTTTAAAGAAAGTGTGTTACAGCACGCCTCAAGCCTACTTTCTTCTCTTTTCTTCTTCTACTAATTTTCTTACAATTTTAAAGAGTATTTGTCAATGGAGTCTAATCCAAATTCAAGATTTCAACTCATGAATCAAGAATTCATCAAACTTGACCGATTTGATGGAACCAATTTCACCCGCTGGAGAGATAAGATGGTGTTTTTGCTCACAGCCTTGAAGGTTTATTATGTTTAAGATCCAACTCTTACTACATTTCCAAAACCAACTATTGAAGACTTTGATGCACAAAAGGCAAAGAGGAAAAAACCTGAAGAAGATGAATTGATATGTCGTGGACATATCCTAAATACTTTGACAGATCGTCTATATGATCTCCACTCCAATTTGAAGACTCCAAAAGAAATTTGGGCAGCCTTGGAGACTACTTATAAAAACGAAAAACAAGGTACTGACAAATTTTTATCTTTAAAATATTTCGAGTTCAAGATAAGTGACAATCTGCCTATAATGGATCAAGTGCATGATTTACAAGTTTTAGTTTCAAAACTAAAAGACCTTGAGGTTAAGGTTCCTGATTCACTACAAATAGGTGCAATTCTTTCTAAACTGCTTCAATCCTGGAATAATTATAGGAAAAAGGTTTTGCATTCTATGGAGTCTTTATCAATAGAACAATTCAAGACTTAGATGCAAATAGAGTGTGAAACACATGCTCATGATGCACTATTTCAAACATCTAATTCGAAGGTGAATCATGTAAGTTAGAATTTTAAAAATTTTGGAAAGAATTCTACAAAATTCAAGTCATCTGCATTGAAAGTTTCAAGATAGGCCTTTAAGAAAAAAGATAAGGAAAATATAAAATGTTTCCATTGTGGAAAGAAAGGCCATATGATTAGTGAATGCAGATTAAGAAAGGCAGGAAGGAGTTTTGATTCAAAAAATCCTGAAAAAGCAAACATAGTAGAAGAGGCTATCAATGAATTGGTTGCCATGGTTTCTACAATGGGTATTGGATTGGTAACAGAATTGAATATGGCTGTTGATTCTCATAAAAGTAAAGATTGGTGGCTAGATTCTGGTGCTACAATTCATGTATGCAATGATAGAAACTTGTTCAAGACATACATAGAAGTTAATAAACTAGAAAATGTTTTGATGGCAAATCATGTTACAGCCAGAGTTGAAAGAAAAGGGACTGTTGAGTTGAATTTCACTTCTAGACAAAAAATGACATTACTCAATGTATTGCATATTCCTAAAATTCGAAAGAATTTAGTTTCTGCTAGTTTGCTTGCAAAGAAAGCTTTTAAAATTGTAATAGAATATGATAATGTAATAGTATCCAAGGGTAGCCTATTTGTAGGAAAATGATACTTTTGTAATGGTATGTATAAGTTTAGTATTGATGAAATAAATATGATTTATGCTTATATTATTGAGTCTAATTCTTCATTATGGCATGCTAGACTAGGACATTTAAATTTGGGTTCCATGATATTTATGTCTAAAAATGGTTATATTGCATGTAAACACGAGCACTTAGAAAAATGTGAAATATGTATACAAGCAACAATGACAAAGAAACCTTTTCGTAGTGTAAAAAGAAACTCACAATCATTAAATATTGTGCATTTTGATATATGTGAATTAAATGGAAAATTAACTAGAGGAGGAAAGAGATATTTTATAACTTTCATAGATGATTATTATAGGTTCACTTATGTCTATTTAATTAAAACAAAAGATGAAGCTTTTCATAAATTTAAAGAATATAAATCTATTATGGAAAACCAAAAAGGTAGGAAAATTAAAATTCTAAGAAGTGATAGAAGAAGAGAATATTTTCATACAGAATTTGATAATTTTTGTGAAGAAAATGGTTTGATACATAAAAAAAGTGCTCCTTATTCACCACAACAAAATGGATTGACAGAAAGAAAGAATAGAACTTTGGTTGATATGACAAATGCTATGTTATTGAATGCACATCTATCGCATGATTTATGGGGTGAAGCCTTATTAATAGCATGTCATATATTGAATAGAGTTTCTTCCAAAAGTATTAAGGTCTCACCTTATGA
Source organism: Theobroma grandiflorum (assembly GCA_036013995.1). Classification (NCBI taxonomy): domain Eukaryota; kingdom Viridiplantae; phylum Streptophyta; class Magnoliopsida; order Malvales; family Malvaceae; genus Theobroma; species Theobroma grandiflorum. The sequence goes on from CP142133.1 coordinate 35,592,852, forward strand.
ACTTTGGAATGGAAGAAAACCAAACTTGGAATATTTTAAAGTGTGGGGGTGCTTGGCCTTTTATAAAGTTCCTGAACCACAAAGAACAAAGCTTGGACCCAAAGCAATGAAAGGCATCTTTGTTGGCTATGCCCAGCAATCTAAAGCATATAGAATTTTACATTTACAATCAAATGTTATTGTAGAGTCTATACATGTTGAATTTGTTGAAAATAAATTTATGTATAACTCTAATAAAGATTGTGAACAAAATGTCTTGATTCCAAGTTGTGGCCAAAGTAATATGGCTTCTCATAATACATCCAGTAAAAGAAAAATGGATGATACTAAAATTGAGCCAAGAAGAAGTCAAAAAACCATGAAAAGAAAGCACTTAGATCCAGATTTCATTGACTCGCAAGCATTAGCGTTCCTTGTGGAAGGAAGTAGAACCAAAGTGTGTAAAAAGATACCTATTTTGTTAAATGTTGAAGATGATCGAAAACCATTTAAAGAAGCTATGTCTTCAAGAGATGTAGCTTTTTGGAAAGAGGCAATAAATGATAAAATGGATTCAATCTTATCAAACAATGCATGGGTTTTAGTTTATCTTCCTCTTGGATCAAAACCCATAGGTTGTAAATGGGTATTTAGAAGAAAATATAACACAAATGGTTTAATGCAAACCTTTAAGGCTAGACTAGTTGCCGAAGGTTTCACACAAAAAGAAAGCATTGATTGTTTTGATACTTATGCCCCGATAGCAAGAATAACATCCATAAGAACACTTTTGGCTTTGGCATCTATTTATAAATTACATGTACATCAAATGGATGTTAAAACTACCTTCTTAAATGGAGATCTTAATGAAGAAATATATATAGAGCAACTTGAAGGTTTTATATTCCTAGAAATGAAAAAAAGGTTTGTAAACTAATCAAATCTCTTTATGACTAAAATAAGCTCCAAAGCAATGGCATGTAAAGTTTGATAGTACTATACTCTCAAACGGATTTGTACATAATAATGCAGATAAGTGCATTTACTCTAAATTTACAAAAGACTATGGTGTAATCATATGTCTTTATGTAGATGATTTGTTGATCTTTAGTACAAATATACTTGAAATTGTTGAAACCAAGAAATATTTGACTTTAGTTTTCAAAATGAAAGATCTCAATGAAGTTGACACAATCTTGGGAATTAAAGTCAAAAGAGATTAAAATATGATTTTGTTAAATCAATCACATTACATAGAGAAAATGCTTCACAAATATAGTCATTTGGAAATCAAAGAATTTAATACTCCTTATGATTCGAGCATAAAATTGACTAAGAATTGTGAAAGAGTTATGGCACAATTAGAATATGCAAGTGTCATATGCAGCATTATGTATGTTGCGCATTGTACCAGACCGCATATAGCCTTTGTTGTTTGCAAACTTTCAAGGTTTACAAGTAAGCCTAGTAAGGACCATTGGAAGGCTATTACTAGAGTACTTGGATATTTAAAGAAAACCAAAAATTTGGAAATTTGTTACAATGGTTTTCCTAGTACTTTAGAAGGATTTTCTGATGGTAGTTGGAAAACTAGTATTGATGACAATAAATCCACATCAGGATGGATTTTTACTTTAGGAGGTGGTGCCATTAGTTGGGCAGCTAAGAAGCAGACTTGCATTACGCATTCCACAATGGAATAAGAATTTTTAGCATTAACAGTTGCTGGAAAAGAAGCATAATGGTTGAGAAATTTGTTATTAGATATAAAGTTATGGCCACAACCAATGCTAGCCATTTCCATATATTGTGACAGTGAGGCTACAATGCGTGTAGCCCATAATAAGATCTATAATGGAAAGCCTAGACACATAAGTCTGCGACATGCTTATATAAGAGAATTAATCTTAAATGGCATTATAACAATAGTTAATGTTAAATCTTGCAAGAATTTAGCTGATCCATTTACCAAAGCTTTGCCAAGAGAGGCTGTAAAGTCAAATTTTAGTGGAATGGGGCTAAAACCCTTGACTTAAAAGTATTAGTAATGAAAAACCACTTTGAGTTAGCAAAACTAACAATAAAAGTTCAATAGGTAATAACAAGTTACTATATACTGTCATTATACACTCAATTTTATATTAAATAACCTCATTCTAGAATATTCAAATAGCCTTATTTTATAATATTCAGTGCGACTGTTACGAGAATAGGATGAACAAAAAGGCTCTTAATGGAAACGTCAAATGCCTATAGTAACAGGGGCATAATTACAAGTTTCACCTATATGAATATTGGAGTGGTGCCGCTTGAAACAAGAATTAAAAGAGTTTATTCTTGTAAATATTCATGAAACCAGGATTAGCACAAGGACATATAAGTGCTAAAGTAGTTGGCAGAAACTTGATACGATTAAATAATACTCTGTGTGTGATATTTTCGGTTGTGACGTAAGGAGTTAAGGTTCAATCCTTGTGATACCAATAACTTCGTCTTAACTTTAAAATTTCTACACTAATGGAAAGTTCAAATCTTCAAGATACTTTCTATTATGCATAGTATTATTAATATTACAAATTAGTGGGGGATTGTTGAATAGATTGTAATATTTATTGAAAGATAATTATTCAGGTGTGACTGTTTAAGCATAAATAGAACTCTTAAAAATAATAATAAAAAAGAAAAGAAAAGAGATAAGTATTTACAACAGATACAACTATTGAAAGTTATAGATATGTCTGTTGAAATACAACATACACATCTATAAAAAAATAAAAAATAAATATAACAGACATATCTATTGAAAGTAAAAAGACACATCTGTTAAAAGACAACAGACACAACCTCTCACTGTGTATAAAATATTATGTCGCATGACACTAATGTGGCGTGCTAAAATATTATAATTGATTATGATATGATATGCTAACATATCATAATTGATGATGACATGATATGTTAATTTTATATGATAAAAAGATTATGTGGCATTTTCATCATCCACATCAATGCCATGTTAGTGTCCTATAAATATAAAATGACAAGTTGTATTTTTACTAATAGCAATTAATCAATCATAGCCATAAGAGCTTATTTGATTCAAAATAAAAGTATAGAGGCTTGATTGAACACAATAAAAGAATAAGAATTTATTTAAATATTCTTAAATAGTTTAGGGGCTTATTTGAGTATTATGCCTTAATAATACAACTAAATATTCATATAGTATATCATATTTTATAATAAAATTAGTCTTCTTTGTTATGGCTCTCTAAACTAATGTGTTATTTTTTCATAACTTGTCTTCACTTTGGCATTTACTTCATTATATATCTATTGTATTATTCACTTCAGTTGCTGTTAGCAGTCGCTTCTAGTTGCTAAATTAGCCTATGTTTTTGTTTAATGTCAGGTTGGAGCGACTAGAAGAGTTACACCTTCATCCGGATATAGAATGGGGAAGCACTTGGGTATCAAAGCTGTTTTCATCACCCTGTTTGAAATTTCTATCACTGACGGTTTGTTCTAAACATATTCCAAAAGGTTTTGTTTTCCCTCTATAACAAAGTTTCATTATATTTGTAGAATCGGAAGAACATGATTGTTATGTGTATAGAGATTATGGTGATGTGTATGAAACGTCAAGTAGAATCTTGAGAATCAGAGGATTCTCATTGAATGCTTTCACGAATTTGTTTTGGAACGTGGAAGTGCTCAGTCTTTTTAACATCATGGATTACAAAAATATTGTCCCAAGTGCAGATCAGGGGGGACTAGATGAATTAACTTCTTTCCATATTGAAGACTGCAAGGATTTGGAATGCTTGATTGATACAACACAAGAACAAGGGCCGAACTCTGCTGCATTCTCTACTTTGGTGAAATTAACTTTGAAGAACATGATTTGCCTGAAAGAGTTGTGCCATGGTTGGTTTCCGTTTGGGTTCTTGCAAAAGTTAGAAATATTGACGACAGAGGGATGTGATAACCTAATTGTTGCAGTTCCGAGCCTGCAAAATTTAAAGGAAGTGAGAATTGAAGAATGTATAGGGTTGGAAGTGGTATTTCAAATACATGGGCTTCTTCATGCCAGTGAAAAAAATCCGACGTCACTGCTATCAAGTTTAACTAAATTGGAGTTATTTTCATTACCAGAATTGAAGTGCATATGGAAAGGACCTTCTTATCTTGTTAAAGTCCAAAGTCTTGAGGTTATCAGAATAAAGCGTTGTACTAAGCTGACGTCCCTTTCTTCAGCTGTCATTGCTCAAAGTTTGGTGCAACTAAAAGAACTCGAGATATACGATTGCAGTGAGTTGGAACATATCATCACGGAAGTAGAAACTGATGACAATGAAATAGTATCAAACACGCATCTCATCCCTCTGTGTTGGCCAAAATTGAAAAGTATCAAGATAAAATATTGTCCAAGACTTGGATATGTATCTCCAATCAGTTTGGCTCAACTAAATGTCCACGAAATGGCTGAGCTAGAGGTACCTCTTCTCTCTTTTTTCAAAAAATGTATGCATTCTCAATATTTAATTAATTTGTTGATCAATTACTATGAATTCATATTTCAGTATTTATTAACTAATAAATTTTTTATTTTTCTTTATGCGAGAAAAATCAGGCACCATCACTCTCAAATTAACTTATTTGGAGTTGAATTCATTACCAGAAATGAGGTGCATATGGAAAGTACTGTTGTTGTGCAGCGGTCGGTTTCCAAAGGGATTTCTACAAAAACTAAAGTTGGAAGTAAGAAATTACACGGAAATTGTCTCTTTATCTCCCGTGCTACAAAATCTAGAGGAAGTGAAAGTATTTCAAATAGATGAGCTTCTTCATGATACGCAAGAAAATCGAGGACCATTGCTGTCAAATTTAACACTTATGGAATTGCACTTATTACCAGAATTGAAGTAGATATGGAAAGAGTTCATGTTGATCTTTTGAGAATATTTATAAAAGAAAATTTCTAAAAAAGATATAATTGAAAACAAAGAATGATTGATGTTTTTCACTACTGCAACAAGTGTATTTATACACAAATATTGAGAGGATAAGAACGAGAAACAGTTAATCTAAAAATAAGAGATCAAAGACAGCACAACCTGTTTAGATAACTGCTGTTTTCAACGGCTCACAACACATGGCCTTTATTCTAACATAAAATAAACAGCTTAAGGATAAAATTTCAAGTGATTTGACATGTGGACATCCTTATTTTTGAAATGCTGTTGCCATGCTCTGCAACCGAGACTTTATTTTCCATTATTCACCCATTTTGTCAGCCTCCAAAATCTAAAGTTTGCAGAAATTAGTTACTGCAATCGATTGAGATATCTCTTCTCACCATCCCTTGCTCAAAGCTTAGTGCTGCTAGAACAACTCAAGATAGATCATTGTGATGGATTACAACATATAATTATCACCAAGTTGGATTGTCCTGATGAAAGAGAACCAAACGCCCATCTTCATTCTCAGTTTCTGGCAAAATTGGAAACTCTATCCATAAGTTGTTGTCCAAGATTAGAATATGTTTTTTAGATTCCTTTGGCTCAGGTCCTTCCACGATTGAAATCATTTTGGATAACCAATTCTCTTCAATTACAACAAGTCTTCAATATGGCAAAAGCAAAGAACGGAGTTGATCGTGCCATTACTCTCCCTTGCCTAAAACATTTAGGATTCACAAACTGGATAAATTTGAGTTGCTTTTGCTCAAAAAACTTTCTAATCGTATTGCCATCCTTGGAGAAGTTAAAAGTTTGGCATTGTCCTAGATTGACAAATTTCACCATTCAAAATGAAGTTAACAAGCGTGGTCAACTAAAGGTACCTCTTTTATACTCTTTTCCTTTTATATTGTGGTTACAAATTTTACCTTTGACTCAAACCTTTTCAACGGTAATAAACTAATCCAAAGGCATTTTAAAGTTTTATCCTTTTTAAGAGTTTAATTAGATACAATAAAGAGATATGAGTTTATCTAAATTTTTTAAAATGATATAGAAGCTTTTTTATCATTTTATCTTACATAGAAAAGGTTCGACTTTGTACTTTTCAAGCCATATGTTAATCGACCTTTGTAGCCAAGTTTGATAGCTTAGACTTATAATCAAACGGAAATTAAAATAAATGCTTGATTTACGAGTAATTACAAGCATAGAGTGATATGTGTATTTTCGTAGGGATTGAAGAAACTTTACTCTTTCAATAGTTTCATAATAATATCTTGGACCTTTGTAATTGTTAAGTGTTAGGCATCAAGTTAAATAAAGAATATTTTTTTTGAATAAGCCGTGTTTAGTCCTTCTAAAGTAGAAGAGGTTCTAGTTATCTTTGGTTTGGCTAAACAATATGATAGTTTGGCCATTTTTCATCTTAGTGGAGTTTTTAACCTGAATTTATTCAATTTCTAATGAAATTATGATTTTTTTGTCTTTGTGAAAATTATCTCTCCAACTTGGGAAATGATAAATGTTGCGACTCAATTAATTTCTGTGTGAATATATTTCAAATTCGAGCTAGAAACTTCTTCTCAAGGGTAGAGATTATACAGCTAAACCATTTACATCAGTTGCAGGGTCCCATCCAAATTGCAAGCCTTCAATTTCTTAGATGGTTAAAGGTGTCAAAGTGTAACAGGTTGAAATTTCTCCTATCACCTATGCTTGCTCGAAATTTGCCGCAATTGACCAATTTGCATAAAGAGGATTGTGAGGAATTGGAAGAAATCATTGAAATGGATCAAACTTCAGCATCATTATCAAAGGGTCATCGCCAACCTATATCCTTCCCTAGTCTTACAGTTATACAAATTCAAGAGTGCAGCAATTTGAAATGCTTATTTCCTATTAGTATCACCCGCTTTCGTTCAAGACTCTGCAACATGTCAATTCATGGGGCTTCAAAATTTGAGCGAGTCTTTGGGTATCAAGGTGAAGTAGACTTTGAAGATGATCAGAAGGGAATAGTGCTCCCTTACTTATAAGGATTGCTACTTGAAGAGGTGCCAAGCCTAAAGAGTTTTACCCCAATTGGTTGCCATTTTCGATTGCCGTGTTTGGATTATTTTATACTAAGAAGATTCCCCAAGTTAAGAACAAGTTTCAACATTGATTCAAAACGTGTTGTTCATGCCATAACCGAGGTACCCACCCAACTTTTTCTTATGTTATGCTCAATTTGTTGTTCTTGATGATGAAATTGATAATACTAATAATGAAAAATGCACGATGGAAACAAAAATCAATACTTCTTTAATCTTAATTAATGCCAAACTGACCTTAAAAGATTTAAAAATATTCAAGCAATTGGAGTGAGAACCTGAGGTTAAGTTTAAAAAAATTAAAATTTTCTAGCAATTGGGGCTGTAAGCTGCAATTTATTTTTGTGATGCTGGTGGGGGCTTTTTGAGCTTCATCGCATCTGTTTCTCATGAGCGATGAACTCCTTTTGTTTTCGTACAGGTCTTCAAGCCCGAACCAGGTTATGTTTGCCATGGAAAGTCTTCTGCCAAACGAGCATGAGACTTGGGATGGCACTTGGTCATAAAATATTAATTTTGACAACATGCGTTTATTATCTTAAACAAGTACGAAAACTAATTGGAACATAGAGAATTCCACTACTACATTAATTTTACACAATTTTTTTTAAACATTATCTTTCCAAAATCCATATATTGAAAATTATTAAACCTCTCTTTTCTCAATATTCAAAAATGAATAAAAGAAAAAGATTTTCCAAATCCAAATGTTACTTGTAATCAAATTTAGATGGTTTTATCATTTTAGTATATAAATTAAACATTTACCGGACTCCGCCAAGCATATCTCCTTGATTAAGTAATATCTTTGATGAATTTGTCCTAAAATGTTTATAAATTATAGCATGCATGTTTCTTCTTTTGCCCTCATAACATGAGTCATTAATATTTTGTTGTACATTTCACTAATTCAATTTTTTCAAAAGACACCACAACTGGTTGAGCAAGACACCACCAAAAGGTCTACCACCACTCAAAATGTAGTTCACACCAAGACCATATTTTGGCGCAGTTGGATGGAGGGTGTGCTGCCACCTTACATGGAAGAATTATAAGATGATTTAAGGGGAAGTTGCAAAGGCATGTCCAAAAATAAATGAGTAGGTTAAGCCTTAAGGCTGTTAACTAAACACAGGTAAAACAAAGGCTACTTAAAATTTTCATTTCTTTATTTTGTTTGCCTAGTCCTAATCAAGTTTGGGTGGTTCACTTGTGCTAACCTTTACTTTTCACTTGAAAAAACAGGAGGTTCAATATGTGTGCCTTTCACTGGTGAAGGTGTATATGGAAAACAACAGATAAAACAAGCTTTCTTAATGTATATGGAAGTTGCAAATAATTAATCCATATGTCCTACCCCTACACATACTCTTATTAATAATCAATTCATTTTTGATCACCAAGTTGCCAATATTTTTCGATATGTCCTTCACCTACTCTTATTATAATAATCAATTGATTATTAATCACCACGTTGTCAATATTTTTCCAATAGTTTATTATCTTAACTTTTTTCAATGCTGATATTTTTTTAATTTGAAATTTTTCGTAGAGATGATGGATGTCATTATCTATAGCACATATAACAATAAAAAAAAAGAGAAGAAAAAGTGAGGAAAAGCAACAAAGCTTCTTTACCAATGCATGTAATGATCAATGTCCATCAATTGTAAAAACAAGGGATTATATTTAAGATTATTATTCTATATACCATCGGTGGGATTTTAACTCCATTAGTGAAGTTAATTAAAATATTGCCAAATGCCCTTTAATTTACGTATCAGATTAATTTATTAACTTTTTAGCTAATGGATATATATGTGACAACTTTCTAATTTCATTGATAAAATTTTTAAACTCCATCAACAGTTTATTGAATAATTTTTTATAATTTAATTAACTCAGTATTTAACTTCTTGAGTTCTAGATAATTTAAACAGGGGCAATATATTATATAAATATTTTAATAAAAAATTTCCGATTATTATAAAATGACTAGTAATTGTTGGAAGAAGGCACTACTTCCTCCAAGGCCATCACCTCAAAGACCAATCTGAACTGAGATTTTCTTTTCTTGATGATGAAGCTGAACTGAATTTGAAGTTACAGGCAAATTTGGATACAATCTTGTCATGCTTCCTTTTTTCAAGTTGTAGCAAATGCTCCAAGCATTTTATACAGAAAACTACAAATGTCCTTTTATTTATCAGATTAATTTATTAATTTTTCTAAATATATCCTAAAGAATATCTGACAACTTTCTAATTCCATTGATAAAGTTTTTAAATTCCATGACAGTTTATTGGATAATTTTCTATAATTTAATTAGCTCAAAATTTAGCTTATTGAGATCTAGGTAATTTAAACAGGGCAATATATTATAATAAATGTTTTAATAAAAAGAAAATCACTAAACTAAGAAATATATTATATATTTTAATAAATGTATGATATTAATAAAGACTAATTAAACTAAGAAATCAACTACAAAGAAAATCACTCTTTAAACAACAAAGGAAAGCTATTTTGATTAGTTAAAATTTGCATTTCACTTTCTCTGAAATAATTAACTATATATCCTGACATTGATTTGCCCTAAGAAAATTTTGCTGAGCAACCTATTTATCAAGAAGAGATCAAAGGAGGAGTTGATGATATATGGAGGTAAATGCACAAGTCTCCATCAAGTTTGCTAACAATCAATTGGCCAAGTAATATAAATGCCCTTGTTGATAAAACAAAGTGTGAAATGAAATCGATTTGATTATTAATAAAACAAAGTTGAAGAAATGATGATGTTGTTCATCTGCCAAGCTTTTGTTTTGTACGGAAATTGTGAAATGAAAGGATCTCTAACAATGTTTTGGATTGTAGCTGGAAAACAATAAATAAAATAAACTTTCTCAATGTATAAAAGTAGCTTTGTCATTGTAGCTTTCTCAATGGAACGACGTTGAGCCAAGTTGCCAATAATTTATCCAAATGTCCTACTCCTACACCTACTCTTCTCAATAATCAATTCATTATTCATCACCAAGTTGCCAGTATTCTTTATTAATTTTGAAGCAGAGATAATCAACTAGGCGACCAGTGACCAAAATATTCCCTATCACAAGGAGAAAAACAATTGACAAAACTTTCTTAGACAATTTTAGTTTATTTTTTCTCAATGCTGGTCATTTTTTTAATTGGAATTTCTTCTAAAGATGATTGATGTCATAATCTATCTCCCTTTAATAATCTAATGATCAACACATATAACAATAAAAAAGAAAAAAAAGAAAAGTGAGGCCAATAATTCCATAAAGCAAACCATGTTTGGATCGATTGTTATTTGAATAAAAGAAAATAACAATAAAGAAAGACTCGGAAGAATACCAAGTCTTTGCTGCAACTTTTCTTGAATAATAAAATAAAAAAAGTTCAAAAGTGATTCAATAATTCCATGTTCCTCTAGCAAAAGCAGTGGGTGGCTGGGATTATAGATAGAAGCGATTTAGTGTTGGGATTATTGTCATTTGTATAATAATCGGTGGGTTTTTAACTTCGTTGGTAAAGTTAAAATATTGTCAAATGTCCTTTTAGTTATCAGATTAATTTTTTAAAATATATCCTAATGGATACATGACAACTTTCTAATTCCATTGATAAAATTTTTAAAAACCATCAACAATTTATTGGATAATTTTCTATAATTTAATTAACTCAAAATTTGACTTATTGAGGTTTACATAATTTAAACAAGGGTAATATATTTTATAAATATTTTAATAAAAAATTTCCAATTATTATAAAATGACTAGTAATTGTTGGAAGAAGGCATTACTACTCCAAGGCCATCACCTCAAAGACCAACTATAAAGCAAAAAGCTAAGTGCTTAAAGTTGGAAGGAGCATCAATATTTTGTTGGTATTTCTTCTAGTTTTTATTTGATTTCAACAATATAAATACATTTTCACTAAGAGCTCAAATCCTTCGGCCACATAACTCAATTTTTTTAAAAGGAAATTAACTTGAAAAAGGAAATAAATTTGAAACCAAATGAATTGGATCAACTTATAACTCTATTTCTAAATTTCTAAACATCACAATCTTTCGGAACAGAGGAAGGTATATAAAAAATTCTCTTATTCCTAATTTATCTACACTAATTTCTACTCATTCTCTTATTATATTAGAAAAAGCATCCCTTTTGATTTGATATTGCTTCTAGATTGGATTCTCCTTTGGATGTTTTCTTTCGTTTGTGGTTCTTATGTGAAAAAGGGGCTGTTTTTTGACTTTTGACAGCCATGCTGTTCTTGGGATTATGGGTTAGAGAAGACGAGCTTGAAGATTATCTTGAGTTTTTGTTATTTCTCTTATAGCACAGGTCTTTAGGAAAAGGGTAGAGAGCTTTCTTTTGTTTCAGTAGTTCAGATTAAGGAAGGAAATTGTAACTGATTTTTGTAAAGCAGTTTCCATTTGTATTTGTATATACTTTTATTATTGCACGAGCTAGATGTACAATAAAAGTCTTTAGCAAATAGTTCAAGACTTTAGATGGAATGATGGCTTAATTTTAATACAAGTCTTTAGCAGTTTCCATCTTCCACTAGCAAAAGCTGTGGGTGGTTGGGATTATTGACAGAAGCACTTTAGTGTTGCTGAGCAAAAAAAAAAGAAGCACTTTAGTGTTGGCATTATTAATAAGAGATCAACCTATTTATCAATAAGAGATCAAAGGATGAGTTGATGATATATGTAGGTAAATGCAAAAGTCTCTATCAAGTTGGCTAACAATCAATTGGCCAAGTAATATAAATGCCCTTGTTGATAAAGCAACGTGTGAAATGAAATCGAATTGATTATTAATAAAACAAAGTTGAAGAAATGATGATGTTGTTCATCTGCCAAGCTTTTGTTTTATCTGGAAAACAACAAATAAAGAAAACTTTCTCAATGTATGCAAGCAGCTTTGGCATTGTAGCTTTCTCAATGGGACGACGTTGAGCCAAGTTGCCAATAATTTATCCAAATGTCCTACTCCTACACCTACTCTTCTCAATAATCAATTCATTATTCATCACTAAGTTGCCAGTATTCTTTATTAATTTTGAAGCAGAGATAATCAACTAGGCGACCAATGACCAAAATATTCCCTATCACAAGGAGAAAAACAATTGACAAAATTTTCTTAGACAATTTCAGCTGATTTTTTCACCATGCTGGTCATTTTTTTAATTGGAATTTCTCCTAAAGATGATTGATGTCATTATCTATCTCCCTTTAATAATCTAATGATCAACACATACAACAATAAAAAAGAAAAAAAAAGTGAGGCCAATAACTCCATAAAGCAAGCGATGTTTCTATGAATTGTTATTTGAATAAAAGAAAATAACAATAAAAAAAAGACTTGGAAGAATACCAAGTCTTTGCTGCAACTTTTCTTGAATAATAAAATAAAAATAATTCCAAAGTGAATCAATAATTCCATGTTCCACTAGCAAAAGCAGTGGATGGTTGGGATTATAGATAGAAGTGATTTAGTGTTGGGATTATTATAATTTGTATAATAATCGGTGGGTTTTTAACTCCGTTAGTAAAGTTAAAATATTGTCAAATGTCCTTTTAGTTATCAGATTAATTTTTTAAAATATATCCTAATGGATACATGACAACTTTCTAATTCCATTGATAAAATTTTTAAAAACCATCAACAGTTTATTGGATAGTTTTCTATAATTTAATTAACTCAAAATTTGATTTATTGATGTCTATGTAATTTAAACAGGGGTAATATATTATATAAATATTTTAATAAAAAATTTCCAGTTATTATAAAATGACTAGTAATTGTTGGAAGAAGGCATTACTACTCCAAGGCCATCACCTCAAAGACCAAGTGTAAAGGAAAAAGCTAAGTGATCAAAGTTGGAAGGAGCATCAATATTTTGATGATATTTCTTTTAGTTTTTATTTGATTTCAACAATATAAATACATTTTCAGTAAGAGCTCATGTCCTTCTGCCACAGAATAAAATTTTTTAAAAGGTGTCCAAAATTTATGAGAAGAAATAATTAAAGTCTCAAATTTCAGGTTCTTGGATTAATTAACAAGCCTGTTCACAATTGGTGACTTGTAATTATTGGAAAAATACATTAATAATCCAAGGCCACCACCTCAAAAAACAAGTATAAAGGAAAAGAAAAATTTTTTTGAAAAGCAAATTTAGTCATAAATTAATGATGACATTAGTACATAATGTTGATCCAAATCTTTAACCTTGATAAGATAGAAGACTTATTTCAATCATAATAATTAAAGATTAATTAATTGTTATAATCTTTTTAACAGACTAACGAGTTTATCAAGAAGAGTTCAAAAAAATGGATAGAATGATATATCGAGGTAAATGCAAAAGTCTTCGTCAAGTTGGCTCACAATCAATTAACCAAGTAAATGCCCTTGTTTTATTTTACTTTCATGTATAAAGGTGATATTAGGTTACTACTTTAAACAAAGTGTGAAATGAAACCAATTGATTATTAATCTATTTATTGGTAAAATGAGATTGCATTTTTCTATTTTCAACTCGAAATCTTACAAAGAAGACATTACTATGATTACAATCACAAACATGAAGCCAATTTTACATTAATCAAAATTTCTTTTAATAGAAAATATAATTATTATGATTATGATCACAAACTTGAATCTCTATTTTTTTTTCTTCCTCATTTAATTCTTTGTAAGAGAGTCTCGAAAAGAAGAAGAAAAAGGAGCAATGCCACAGTAAACATTAATCTTTTTGTTCTAAGGCATCTTCAACTCAGAGGGAAAGTGGTGTTTGTATATGTCCAGCGTACCACAAAGTTTACAATTTCAAAGCAGAAAGGAAGGGAAAAGTGAAGCCAACAGTTCCATAAGGCAAAAGATGATCGGGCCGTTGTCTTCCACTAATGATGTGAACTTGAATAAGAAAAAACAGGAAAGAAGTTCTTGCTTAAAACTTTGTCTTTGTAGTTTCAATTGGTTGCAGGGATTTGAAGCAGATTTGAAGAAATGAGGGTTTATTAAAGGGGTAAAATATAGAAAAGGCAAGTGGAAAACAATAAATAAAACAAACTTTCTCAAGGTCTAGCACTAGCTGTTTCATTGTAGCAGGTTATCCTGAAAGAAAAGAGAATAATATTTGTTCATTAATTAGTGGGGAAACTCACGTGGGACGACTTTGACCCAAGTTGCCAATATTTTTCCATTTTTGATGTACCGATTCTCATTACTTTGTCGTCATAAAATTTCCTTTTAAGCATCTTCTTCTATCATCTACACTATCCCAAGAGTGTGTTTGATTTCTGCATGCCTTGCTCTTCTTTTAACTCAACTAAAGCTACTCTTCCATTATATTTTCCTTGATTTTTCCACTTTTCTTTTAACCCAAATAGCAAAAGCATCTCTGTTGTTAACTATGAAAAAAAAAAAAAAAACTGTTCTCTTAAATTACTTCTGTTTGATCCTTGTTAGCTACTTTTCCCTTCCTTAACTTTGGTTTCCCGATCTCCAGAGTTGGTGAAGTAAATCCATGCGGCTTTAAAAAGATCTATCCTATATGTTTCAGTGCACTGAATAAAACCAGAATTGGAGGCTGCAATAAACCGAAAAGTCTCTTTCTAGTTTGTGTTGCTCTGCCAAAACTAGAAATAATCACAGTAGAAGGTGCGTCTGAACTAGAGCAACTATTCGAGGATGAAGACAAAAAATAGTGCTCTGCAGTGATTAAAAAATAATGAATCAATTTTCTTCTTAAATCGTTGGAGCGCAGAAAAGAAAATAATTAAAAAAAATGAATATTCAGAGATTTGCAGCAGAATTTCAACAAACTGTGGTTAGTTGGAAAAATTTCCTAAACCTTTACATCCTCGCAAGTCCCATTCTTTTGCCATAACACTTCCTGGAAAGCCAACCAGGTTCCTTAACAGAGCATTTGAGAGAGAATTAGCCAAAATACTTCTTTATGTTTATCTTCCTAATTAATGAGAAAATAAAAAAAAAAATTGTTTGAAGCAAAATAGAAGGGGTAAGCAAAAAGAAGACGGGAAATGGCAGCAAAAAAGCATATCCCCAAGAAAATGCTGATAAAGAGAGAGACGACTCCTGATAGACCAGTTTTCTTCTCAAATACGTAAGACCAAAAGGAAAAATTGAATTGAAGGTGTGAACTTGCTTTTGAAATCATGGTAAATTTGGTTTAGAGAAAACTATGCTTCAGTAGCACAACTCAATGCAAAGTCAATATAGAAGTTGTGAAGTCATCGATAGTCAGTAAGTAACCATTAAAGGGGGAAGTGGAATAATAGGATGATTGCTTCTGGGGGCCATATTTTGTTGATTGTTCACACTGAATTTGTCTTTTGTTACAGGGGTCCTTCATGTAATCAATTTTGTTTATTCTCTTAGTGGGTGCTTACTCGCGCTCTGCTCTGGTTGTTGTTCTCACAGGGATTGGCCCCCAAGGATAAACGTGGTGGAGATTGTAATCAAGGATAAACTTGATTTCCACTTGTTTCGTTGATTATTGTAATTCAGCCAAAATATATGTGCATCATTTTCTTCTATGGCTCTTGGTTTTTGCATTTGAGTATACATCTGCAAACTTTACACCTAAGATTGACACTAAATTCTTTTCTATGTCCAACTTAAAAGATTTAGGCAGACTAAGCTTTTGAAAAGTAGGTCATTACTCATTATAAGAGGAGAATTTACCAAGTAATACTTAATTACAAAAGAATTATAAATAACACTAAGTTCATGTTTTTCATTCAAAAAGATTTGAGGCAAAATTTCAAAAATATTCTATACACTAACATCCTCGCAAGTCCCATCCTCTTTCCATAACCCTTCGTGGAAAGCCAACCAGCAGAGCATCTCCATCACGCCATCGTTTTCTTTTTTGTCTTTTCTAATCTGAGAGAGAATTATGTTGAGTTTTAAGTTGACTAGAATTTTAGATCTCATTTGATTAAGATTTTTGTTTGTATACAACATTAAGTAGTAGTATGGTTTTAAACTTCTTATTTCACATCGAGTCCTAATCACATTCTACTTTGGACTTTTATACTATAAAAGTGAATCTCTAGGCTTTAGAATTGTAAGAAGTGCTTTGAGAGCTCTAGAGAGGTGACACCTTGTAACTCTGTCTTTTGCTCTAAGTGAAGCTAGAGTGGTTTGGGTGAGTGTTCTTGGGAGGCTATTGAGAAAGAGTGTGCAAGGGGTCTTGAATTGGTTTGGGGAACCATAGAGGTCAATTTATTGTACTTTAATTTCTCAATAATAAAAAGAATAGTTTCACTCTGTGGACGTAGGCAGAAGGTCGAACCACGTAAATTCTTGTATTCTTCTATTTGCTTGATTTCTGTGGGTTTTATCTTTGTTGATTCTTGGGGAATTTCCACAACAAACTGGTATCAAAGCTTTGGGTTCTGCAAATTCAAGATTCAACAAGGATGCGAAAGTTACTAGTTCTATGAATTTTTCAATTGAAAAGTTTAATAGGAAGACTAGTTTCATGCAATGGCAGAGAAGGATGAAAGATCTCCTTGTACAGCAAGGTTTAATGCGCCCCTTGCTAGGAAAAGAGAAAAGGCAATCAGATGACATGAAGGATGTTGAATGGGCATAGTTAGAGCAAAGGTGTGTGAGCACTATTCGGTTTTGCATTGGAGATAATATGTTTAACCATGTTATTGATGAGGATTTTACTCCAAGATTATGAGCAAAGTTAAAGAAGATTTACTTAACGAAAGGTCTTTCTAACAAGTTGTAGCTTAGGCGAAAGTTATATAGCTTAAAGATGGAGGAGAATGGAGACCTCATGAAGCATATGCATGAATTCAATGGGATCATTGATCAGTTGAAGAAGGTTGATGTGAAGGTGGAGGAAGAGGAAAAGGCACTATTGTTCCTGGCTTCACTTCTATACTTCTATGAGGTATTTATGGAATCTCTAATATGTGGGATGGATACAATAACGTTAGAACAAGCACAAGCAACGTTAATGTCTCATGTAGCTCGAAAAAAAAGTAAGGAAGGGGATAGAGATCCAAGTGGTTTGGCATTGGTAACTAAGGTTCATAGGAGAAAGTCAACTAGTAAGGGATCCAAAAATGGCAAGTCTAGATCCAACGATGTTCAATGCTTCCAATGCAAAGGGTATGGACATATTAGAAAGGATTGTCCTACAAAAAGGGATGAAAGTAATGAGAACAAAGGTGTGTGTTCTTTCATTACTGAAGGTGATGATTGTGATGTCCTTGTAATCTCAGAAAATATGGATGCAAATTCTGATTGGTATTTAGAATCTGCTTCTACCACTCATGTACGTTATCAAAAAGATTGTCTTGATTTTCTTCAAGAAGGGATGGCTGGGA
Source organism: Theobroma grandiflorum (assembly GCA_036013995.1). Taxonomy (NCBI): domain Eukaryota; kingdom Viridiplantae; phylum Streptophyta; class Magnoliopsida; order Malvales; family Malvaceae; genus Theobroma; species Theobroma grandiflorum. Next base: position 35,610,302 of record CP142133.1, read on the forward strand.
ATTTGACTTTGGGTAATAAGTCAATAGTGAATGTCATAGGTCTTGGTGTGGTGAAAATCAAAATGTTTGATGGGGTTGTGCGCTCTTTAGGTGGTGTGGCCTATATCCTAGAGATGCGTAAGAATCTAATATCATTGAGCCTATTAGACTCCAAAGGGTATGGATATTCTGCTTGTGATGGAGTGATAAAAGTCACACAAGGCGACATGGTCCTGATAAGGGGGAATTTGCATAATGGCTTGTATCGTCTAGAATGAGAGGCCTCGAAGGGATGGGAACGGTGCACAAGATATGGTAGTTACCAAAGTGAGATTTCACTTACCGAGGAGATGATGAAAGGTTCTCATGGTGTAGACGATGGTGAAAGGACAAAAAATCTTATTAATAGTGAATTGGAAGGGTCATCAAGGTCCCTTTTCGAAGTCAACTAGTGTCATTGACTTGACAACTACACAAGTGCATTGGCCGTTTTGTGGAATCGAGTGTTAGACCATGCTTGATTTGTTGGTCCCAAGTAAATGTGCTAGGAGGGGGTGAATAGCACTTTTTGGCTCTTAGCAAGATGAGAGATTAATTTAAGAAAGAGTGAAAATAAAAACAAAACAAAACAATGCACTAGAATTTATAATGGTTCGATCCAAAACCTACATCCACTACCTTGATTGTTCAACCAAGGATTTTCCAAACCAATCCACTATAAAAGGTGAAATTCGTAAGCTTTCACCAAGCTTTACAATGGCTTTTACTAGGCTCAACCAAAACCTTTTACAATGGTTTTTACTGGGATCAACCAAAACCCACAACTAACTTTTAAAGGCTAAGTTAGAACTTACACAACCAATCAAGCAACTCGAGCTTGATTAAACCCCTTAGAGTGTCTTGCACACTCTTAGTAATCAAGAAGAAAAGAAATAAAGAAGTACCTATGATCACCAAGTTGATCTAAGTGGTACACAATGTAGTACAAATCTCAAATACAAAGATAAAGAGTGAAGTGCAGTAGCTATGCAGAGAGTTTTTTGTTGGTTTTTGAGCTCTTTTTGGAACTTGGAAGCCTTGGATGTCTTTTCTAGCCAATGGAAGTCCCTTTTATGCTTGAGAAATCAGCTCTGTAGGTAGTTTTTGACCATTGGGAACAGTTAGAGAGTAGTTTTGACCGTTAATTTGTCTTCTAGTGCAAAATTTCAAATTTTCAAACAGAATACTCTTAGTCGACTGACATATGTCTTAGTCGACTAAGTTGTTTCTGTTTTCTACTCTCAACTTTTGGCAGTGAGCACTTAGTCGACTAACTTACTTCTTGATCAACTAAGTTGGTTCTGTCTTGAAGTCCAGATTTTTGACAGTAGCTTTTTAGTCGGCTAACCCACTTTTTGGTCGACTAAGTCTACTCTGTCCCTCAATACTCTTGAACCCACCGACTTTCAATTTAACTTTTAGCTGACTAATGCTCTTCAATATTCGACTAAAAGACTTCTGTTTTGTTGAATAATTGTGCCTCCTTATTCATATGACTTTTGATATGTACACTTGAATTATTTATTTAATATTTGCATACAATTTTTGCCTTGCACACTCAGCTAGAAATATTAGACACAAATGAGTGGGAATGTTTTATTATCATCAAAAACTAATAGAGCCAACATGATTCGGTATGTGTAGTCATGGCAATTATAAAGGCCAATAATTTAGAAACTCTTATGCTTGGAGAATGTTCAAGGTGTTGGAAAGTAGATGGAGTTAGGAAGTTGCAATTAGGCGCGATTGGTGAAAGAAGTTTAAAGAGTTTGAATTCAAGTCAAAGGTGGAGATTTGTTGAGTTTTAAGTTAACTAGAATTCTAGATCTCATTTGATTAGGATTCTTATTTGTGTACAACATTGAGTAATTGTATGATTTTAAACTTCTTATTCCACATCGAGTCCTAATCACATTCTACTTTAGACTTTTATACTATAAAAGTTAATCTCTGGGCTTTAGAATTGAAAGTAGTGCTTTGAGAGCTCTTAAGATGTGACACCTTGTAACTCTGTCTTTTGCTTTAGGTGGAGCTAAAGTGGTTTGGGTGAGTGTTCTTGGGAGGTTATTGAGAAAGAGTGTGCAAGGGATCTTTGGTTGGTTTGGGGAACCATAGATGTCAATTTATTGTACTTTGATTTCTCAATAATAGAAAAAATAGTTTCACTCCGTGGATAAAGGCAGAACGCCAAACTATGTAAATTCTTGTATTTTTTTGTTTGCTTGATTTCTTTGGGTTTTATCTTTGTTGATTCTTGGGCAATTTCTGTCACGCCCCAGACCCGAGACATGACAGACTCCACATACCTGTAAGAGGTAATCTTATAGGCATGCAAGGCTCATAACAGATATTTTAACCAACTAACTAAAATGAGTCAAATATATTTATGAAACATAATAATTCTCAAAGTTAACATATTGAGATAAAATCCTGAATAAACAAATTAAGATAGCAAAAAGTTTTGTAACATTTTAAAAAAAATCCTGAAGAAATCTAACACCACACGCTAGCCTACAAAACGTCACTTCCCAAAGTTTCCCACGTGTTTGACCAAATCACAACCTGAAAAAAAATTAAATGAAGGAGTGAGTCCAACTACTCAGCAAGTAAATAACATCCCTTCAGTCGGATTAAACATGTTTAAAACATTTAGGCCAAAATGTCATTAATATAATTATCGAAGCAAAATATTGGGTAATCTTATTCAGAATCATATATTCTAAAATTTTTACTTTAAGATACTGAACAAACATATTTCACAAATATTTTAATTCTTAATGGTCTCCTGTAACATGCTACGACCACACTTAACCCCTGTGGCATAGGTCAGAAATAAGTCCACAATTAACCCCGGTGGCACGGGTCAGAAATATATCAAAAGCAACCATTGGCTGCACTGAACAAATATCACAAATACCACTATTCTGTAACCAGTGGTGCGGTTAGGAGATCAATCTCTAATCACAAAATACATGTCGACACGGCCAACATTTAACCCCCCATTAGCAAGGTCAGAGCATAGCCATACTAGGAGACAAAACAAAAATATATATTTTTAGATTACTCGAATTTCATAAAACAGTATATCAAATTTCCCAAAGCATATCTCATGCACCTCAAAAGCATATTCTTTTCAAACTAAATATTTATGTTTATATTCACGAAAACATATATGTATACATTATACAAAGTCATATACAAATTTCGAAACCAAAAATCATGCTTTGCATAAGCCACATTCTAAATTCAACATATAAAACTTATATATATACGTTTGCATGCTCAATCCAATTTTAATAAATCATAGGAAAAGATAACGTATCTCATATACAAATTCACATTGAAGCTAATTTTAGGGTGTGAAAACACCAAAGGGATATCAGTCACTTATCTGATCTTGTTAATTTCACTTTTTAGTAACAACTCTGAAAATCCTCCTAGTATCCTAACATTTGAAGAAACACATACAAAATCAGAACTGAATTTGCAAACATATTCTACAATGTGACTTTCCATTGACCATCCTAAGTATTTAGGGTATGTAGCGACTTCTATTATAATGTAGGAACATCTTCGATTAAGAAAGTAATATTTTATTATTATATATTTATATATATTTGAGTTTAAACAAAATTTTCAATAAGGTTGAGAATTAAACTTAAATTATAAAATCAGTAAGAATTTTAATTTCAGATAAGAGATTTCACTAATTTCACTCATAAAAATCATTTTTATAATTTTTTTATAACTTTTTTTTATTTTAATGAAATCTACTATTTAATAAATAAATTAATAAAATATAAAGATACATACTTTTGCTATAAAAATATAGTAGAAATCACATATTCAATATTTAAGAAGTTTACAATAGAATTTATCACATATTAATTAAAATTGAATTTTAAAACAAATTTAAAAAGAGTTTTCCATTTTCTGAAATTTTCAGAATCTGATGGTCATTTGGCTTACTTCAAGCCCTTGTAACTTTCAACCCGAATTACTTCCAGTGATAAAATCAACACCAATATGAAGTACTCATATCATACTATAACACCAAAGTTTGTTTTGATTAAAAAGAATACAACATTCCTAAGTTTCGAAAGTCAAGATTCTTGAAATCATCACAAAAATACCCAGATTTCTGGGTTTTCAGTATCAACAAACCTACTTTGACACTTTAATTTTCTTAACACAAGAAGTCTCTAACCAAGCCATTGATGCCAAGTTAAACATCTCATTTTATACTACAAAAACCCTCAAAGAAACGACCAAAAATGTTACCGGAATATAGAGTTCCGGTGACCCAAAGTTGGGTTATCAAACTGTTAAAAACCAGGTTCCTAATTAACTTAAAAAATTCATATCTTCTTAACCACGAGGCTAAACGAGATGCTACAAAAACCATTGGAAAGATCTTTTCAAGACCTTTCTATTGGTACCCATCATGCTACTGGAAAGTCATCGAAAAGGTGCCGGATTTAAATAAAAAGATAATAAAGTATAACTGTTTTAGGATTTTTGTACTCAAAACTATAAAAATATAATCCCAAAACATACTTTAATCTGCTATTTTCTTCCCTTTGCTTTGTCTTTCTTCTTCCCTAGTATTAAGTTCTTCTGACTATCTAGTGATTGAGTCTGTTGAATAACCTTATGTGAGTTCTTGTCTGTTCATATACTCTGCCTAACCCCACTATTTTAAACAAGTAAACTGACCACTAACTATGAAACTGATTTTACTTAAACTTCTTCAGTTATTTAAAAACCGCTTCATCTACTTCCTAATTATTAAGGCATCCATGATCATAACTGCAAATAAATAAAATGCTAAAACAATATTTACTTATTATTTTTATAAACTATAGCTTAATAAATTTAAATGCTTTTATTATAAATACTATGTGAGGGGTATTACAATTTCCACAACAAACTAGTCAATGATAAGGCAAAAGACATTGGGGCCCTTGTCTTCCACTAAGCATTTGAACAAGACAAAAATACTAACAATAAAAAGAAAAAGAGATTCCAAAGAAAACAAGCCTTTGCCTGAAGAGTTTCTACTTTCTATATTCACCTACTGTTTTTCTTATCAGAAGAAGAATTATTATCTGCATGCATTCTAAAGAAGATAAGTGAAAGTCTTCTTGTTTTTTTAATTTCCTGGCCCTCTGATTATTGCAGTGCAAAGTTTATTACATCTACTTCAGCTTTCTTTGAACTCCAAAAAAAAAAAAAAAAGAACTTCACCGACTTTGTCAGTGTCTGTGATATATTTTGGCTGGATCAAAATAGAAGCTCTGTCTTGGCTCCTAAAAGGTCATTTATATTTCCTTTGGTATGTAAGTGTTCATCCTCTTCTTTTGTGGTTTTACATTTGAGTACAGATATTTGCAGGTTTGATGCATTGACACTTATTTTCTATTTTCAAATTAAGTTGTTCCTTTGGCCTTAGGTTGACAGATATTTGTTGTTTCTTAATTCCCTCTTCTAGCAGGCTTTTGGATATTGTAGTACAAACTTGATTTCTACTTGAGTTTTCTTCGATCAATATAGAAAAGCTTGGCCTTGGCTCCTGAAACTTCATCTTTCTTCCATGGCTTATTTTTGTCTTGGTTTTTGCGATTGAGTATACATCTGCAAACTTTACATGCAAAATTGGCACTGAATTATTTTCTACGTCCAAATTAACTGTTTTGATTCTCTACAGTTAAACTACACCCATCGCATTTGTGTGAAGCAAAGAGCTAGAAACTTTGTGTTTGTCTCTTACCCTTTCACATTCAAGTGGTGAGAATAGAGGTGTAAGTTTCAAGAAAGGATTTCAGCACCTTTTACAGTATATTAATTTGCTAACATAAGCTCATCTCTTAGCTTTAGGGAAAGAAAAAAAATTCCTCTTGGCTTAAGAGTTTCTACTTTCTATATTCTTAGCATCTGAGTTGCTCTGTTTACTTTGCTTTTTCTGTTTTGCTCTGTCAGGAATAGAATTATCTATATGCATTAAAAAGAAGATAAGTGAAAGTCTAATATTTTTTTAATTCGATGGCCTTCTGATCATTGCAGTGCAAAGTTCATTTCTACTCCAGTTTTTTCTGAACTTCAAAAGAAAAAAAATAACTTCACCGACTTTGTGAGAAGCTGCTCTGTCTTGCTCCTGAAAATTCATCTATAGCTTTCCTTGGTATGTTAGTGTTCATCTTTCTCTTCTGTGATTTATTTGTTTGGTGTTACATTTGACTAGATGTTTTCTATTTCCAAATTAAAAAATTATTTTGATCGTAGCTTGAGAGATATTTGTATTTCTTTTTTTTTTTTTTTTTTGCAAGCTGATCTCTTGGGTTTTAGAAAACAAGTTTTTTTTGGAAAAGTACTTCGTAAATATTTCTTAACTGTTCTTGTCTCTTTGTAAAACTTTTTACTCATCGAAGTTGCTTTTCAATCTCAGATCACCAAAGAATGGCTGCTGAATTTGCCGCTGCTGCTGCTGCCAATGCCGTAGGGAGTCTGGCAACAGAATACGCATCACCTTATCTCACTTACTTTTTCCGTTTTGCCAAAATTGTTGAAGATTTCAAGAAGCAGCGAAACGCACTTCAATCCAAAAAAGGTCATGTGAAAGATGAAGTCGATGAGGCTTTACGGCAAACTGAGGTAATAAAGAAGGACGTTGAGGAGTGGCTAACAAAAGCAGAGAAAGAATTGGGAGAAGCTCAAAGTTTGGAAGAAGAAATAGAGCGTAACAAGTGTTTCAATTGGTGTCCTAGTTGGGGCTGGCGATACTGTTTAAGTAAGAAAGTAGCGAAGAAGACACTTTATATCTCTCAACTTTTAGCAGAGGCTTGTAATTTTCAACGAGTCGGCCAGCGTCCTCCTCTTCAAGGAATAGAGTTGCTACTACCCAAGGATTTCATGAGTTCCGAATCTTCAACGTTAGCTTTCAACGGGATCATGAAGGCTTTGAAAAGCGATGGTGTGAACATGATTGGATTGTACGGAATGCCAGGAGTGGGTAAAACAACTTTGGCGGAAGTAGTACTGAAACAAGCTACAGAACAAAAGCTTTTTGATAAGGTTGTGAGTGTTACAGTGTCCCAAACTCCAAACTTCATCGAAATTCGAGAAAGGATTGCAGAACTCTTTGGTTTAAACTTTGAAGCCACTACGGAAAAAGGAAAAGCAGAAGAGTTATGGCGGAGATTAAAAGGCGAGAAGAAGATTCTCATAATTCTCGATGGTGTTTGGAAAAAACTTGAATTGCAGACTATAGGAATTCCATTTGGTGGTGAACACGAAGGTTGCAAAATTCTTCTCACTACACGTCTTCAACAAGTCTGCAGTCAAATGGATTGTCAAGAGGAATTTAAACTGAACATTCTGTCTAAAGATGAAGCATGGGCTTTATTCAAAGATAAAGCTGCTCTAAAAGATGACTCTTCCACCTTGAGTGTAGCACAAGAGGTTGCTCATGAATGTGGCGGTTTGCCCCTTGCAATTGTAACTGTGGCAAACGCTCTAAAAGGTGAAAATCTAGATGGATGGAAAGCAGCAAATGAACGACTCAAGAGCTCAAGACATTTGGATAATCAACATGTTTGTGGACATATCTATAGATGCCTTGAGCTTAGTTATGATTATTTGGATCAAGATAACATTAAGCGATGTTTCTTGTTATGTTCCCTTTTTCCAGAAGATTATGAGATTAGTATTGAGTTGTTGACTATGTGCGGAATTGGTCAGGGATTGTTCAATAATAATTACTTAATGAAAGACTTAAGGAGGGAAATTCATCTAGCACTATCAAAACTCCAAAAGTCTGGTTTATTATTGGAAGCTAAGGATAAAGAGCATATAAAAATGCATGATGTGATTCGTGATTTTGCTCATTGGATAACATCGAGAGGGGAAAATATATTCATGGTAAAAAATCGGTTGACGGAATGGCCTGTGAGTGAAAAGTTTGGATGTTATACGGCAATCTCCTTATGGAACATTAAGATTAATCAGTTTCCTAACAAAGTGGAATTTTCAAAACTCAAGACTTTGTTTCTCAAAGGAAAGAATTCATTGGGAGTTTCATATGCATTTTTTGAAAGAATGACAACCCTCCGAGTTTTACTTCTTCAAGATGTTGTTCTCACAATAAAAGCACTTCAATTCTTGACAAATCTTCGAACTCTGTGCTTTATAAATTGCAAGCTCGATGACATCTCATCATTGAGGAATGTGAAAAACCTCGAGGTTTTGGCATTGCTTAAGACTAATATTCGTAACCTTCCAGAAGAATTAGTGGAATTACGTAGATTAAAATCACTGTATTTTTCTAACCGTAAAGTGTTATACGGCTCTTTCCCCCCTAACTTACTATCAAGGTAGTACTAAAATGTGATTAAAATTGTTTATCTTATTGTTTTGAGTTAAGTATTTAATTTTATGCTATTTACTGTTTTTTTCTAATTATTTACTTTATTAAGTATTTTGATTTTGACTATCAAAGACACACACATATATATAGAAACAGCATGAGCTTTTAGTCACTCCTATTATTATGAACATTGCAACCTGTAGTACAAAAGTAGCATTGAGAATGAACAAGTAAAAAAGCTAATGTTATCTTATTCATTTCATTACCTTGCTATTTGTATCATTCGGTTGAAAGTGCTATTATATATTGCATTAATAACATTTTGTATTTGTTTGTAACAGGTTGGCCTCACTCCAAGAGCTACATGTGACACGTAGAAACAATGCCAACTTATTGGAGCTGAATTCTTTGTCTGGTTTGACCGCATTAACACTGTCAGTTTCTACTCATCAATGTTCTCAAGAAAACTTTGTGTTCCCTAAACTACAAAGCTACCATATAGCTGTAAATTTTAATGCTATTGAAGATTTGGCGGGGCTGAGCTTGAGAACCTTGAGAATTCGTCATTTCTCATCCTCATTAAATGCATTTAAGGAGCTGTTTTGCAATGTGGAAAAGCTGACTCTGTCCAAAGTCACCATGGAACACAAAAATATTGTCCCAAAAGTATGTCAGTGGGGACTAAATGAATTAACTTCTCTTGAGCTTAGATATTGCAAGGATGTGGAATGCTTGATCGATACAACACGAGAACAAAGTCCAACCACTGCATTCTCTAATTTGGCGAACCTACACATTGGTGAAATTATTTCTTTGAAAGAGTTGTGCCATGGTCAATCACCGATTAGCTTCCTAAAAAAGTTAGAAAAATTGACCATTTTCAGTTGTAAGCAGTTGCAATCAGTGTTTCCAATGAATTGGCTTTTTGGAAAGGAAGAAAGTCAGACGCGCACAATCTCCAATTTAAGAAGCATGGAGCTGACATCATTGCCAGAATTAGAGAACATATGGCAAGAGCCAACTCTTTGTGTAAGGTTACAATGTCTGAAGGAAGTCAGAATTCATGGTTGTGATAAACTGAAATCTATCTTCTCACCTTACCTTGCTCAAAGTCTATTGCAGCTAGAACAACTCCATATATCTAAATGCAAAAAATTAGAGCAAGTCTTTACTTTTGACAAAGAAATGGCTGAGCTAGAGGTACCTCTTATCTCTCCATTTTTCCTTTAATAATGCTCTCATATATTCTTTTTCTAATTACCTTTCATTTTATTGAATTATTTAATATATAAATAATAACTATCTAATTTTTCTAAATTATTGACTTTTAACACTTCTTTTTACATTTTTTTAAAATATATGCCTTCTCAATATTTAATACAATGAATTCGTATTTCAATATTTATTAATTAAAAAATTATATATTTTCTTTATGTTAGGAAAATCAGGTGCAACTATTGTCAAATTTAACTTGTTTGGAGCTTAAGTCATTACCAAAATTGAGCTGCATATGGAGAGGATCCACCCATTTTCTTAATCTCCAAAGTCTTAAGACTATGAGAATTGAATCGTGTTCTAAACTGGTATATCTCTTTTCACCTATCCTTGCTCTAACTTTGGTACATCAATGAAAAAAAATAAATTAAATCGAGAAAAAATGGAAAGAAAAGTGTACTTATGTAAGATACGATTGATGAATTTGGAAAATAATTTATTATGTTTTGGGGTTTATATAAGTGCATTTTAGTACATTCACATCTACCAATAAGTATACTATACACTATTTGTACTCCAAGCATTGTTTTTTCTTTCTATTTTAATGAGCTTTCAATGAAAAAATACGAAATTTTCTTTTGACTTAGATCTTTAAATTTTATACATAATAAAATTTTCAATTTTTATTTAAGACGTATTATTTACCATTCTAATTTTTCTAGTATCTTCCATTTTTGTTGTGAATTTATTAGGATGTTGGATTGCATGGAGTGAAGGAGTTCTTATACAATGCCAAAGTTCTTACCCTGGATAGTGTTATGTATCAGAAAAATCTCATTCCAAATGTAGATCCAAAGGGGCTTAATGAATTAACTTTTCTTGCACTTAAAGATGGCAAGGAACTGGAATGCTTGATTGATGCAACAGAAGGCCATGTCTCAAACGATGTGTTGTTCAATTTGGTGGAATTAGTCATAAAAGAAATGACTGGTTTGAAAATGTTATGCAATGGTGGGTTTCCAAAAGGCTTTCTACAAAAACTAGAGAAGTTGACAGCAAGGAATTGCATGAAAATTGTCTCTTTATCTCCCACACCACAAAGCTTGAAGTTTGTAGAAATTAGTTACTGCAATAAATTGGAACATCTCTTCTCACCATCCCTTGCTCAAAGCTTGGTGCTGCTAGAAGAACTCACGATAGATCACTGTGATGAACTGCAACACATTATCACTGAGTTGGGCCGTGATGATGAGATAGAACCAAATGCCTTTTTTCCGTTCTTGCCAAAATTGGAAACTCTAAGAATAAGTGATTGTCCAAGACTGGAATATGTTTTTCAAATTCCTCTGGCTCAAGTTCTTCCATCATTAAAATCATTTTGGATAACCAATTCTCATAATTTACAACATGTCTTCATTGTGGCAAAAGAAAAGAATGGAGTTGATCATGCCATTGTGCTCCCTTGTCTACAAGATTTTCGACTTGTAAACTTGATAAATTTGAGTTCGGATAACTTTCTCATCTCGTCACCATCCTTGGAGAAGTTGGAAGTTTGCAACTGTCCTCTATTGACAAATTTCACTATTCTAAAAGAAGTTAACGAGCAAATTCAGCTAAAGGTATTCCTTTATACACTTTTCTTTCAATTATGGTTTTGGATTTTGCTTTTGAGTCAAATCTTTTCAACACTCAGAAACTAATCCAACTATATTTTAAAATTGCAGCACAAAAATTTTATATTATTTATTTTGAAAAACAAATTTTAATTTGTTTGTGGGGATCTTTAGGTTTTCCTTGTTCTTGTTTCTGACTTGAGGTTCATCATATATTTTCTTCACGATGACAAATCTTGCTTTTTTTTCTTGTTCGAGCTTCCTTTTTTCTTCTTCGATTCTAGTTTCTCTTTCTTCTTCAATTTAAGTTTTCTTTTTCTTTTTGGCCACGAGTTCCTTTTTGCTTTTTATTCAAAGTGTTTCTATTTTCTTTTGTACACTTTACCACTTTATGTATATTTTTCAAATCAACATGCTTAACGAAAAAATGACAAAGAAAAAAAACAAGAAAAGGAAAACCATAAATGGTTTTAAGTTCAAAATTAACAGAGAAAAACTTGAAAAAGGTTAGATGTCATTGGATTCCACTTTCAAACCATTCAATGAAAATTTTGGATTTAAATTTTGAAACATGTATGTGTTATTGATAAAAAGATAAGGATTTTTTGTGAATTATGAGTAACATTTGCTCATCTATTCCCAATCTAATAGAAATGAATGTATTTAGTGACATTTAGTGGTGTTTGTATGTTGCAGGAATTATCTCTCTCTAAGTTGGGAAATGGCTTTCAATTGTGTATTTCAGCCAATTGCAATCAAGAATATATAGCAGTTGGGAGTCATGAAGAGCTATTTCAAGTTCATGGGCATATAAAGGAACTCCATCTGAAGGATTTATCTGAAGTGAAGATTATATGGAAGGATATCGCTCAAGTCGTAACCCTTGAACATCTTACAATTCTGAAAGTGATCGATTGCAAGAGGCTAAGATGTCTCCTTCCCCTTGGATCTATTTCTTGTGTTCCAAAACTTAAAGCATTAATAGTTAAAGGGAACTCTAAATTGAAGCAAGTATTTGAACTTGAAGATGAAGTAGATGCGACAGCTGAAAATGAGATAAAGTTTGATCAATTAAAATTTTTATCACTTGAAGAACTGCCAAGCCTCGTTGACTTTTGCCCAAGGGCATATCACTTTGTGTTACCAGCTTTGTGGCAGTTGAGTGTAAAAGAATGTCCAATGATGACTACAGGTTTCTTCATAGATTCAAATAGATATGTGCGCGCCAAAACAGAGGTATACACCTTGAAAACTTTAATCTTGCCTATTTTAAGGCATAATCTTCAAAATCTTTACTTAAATTACTTAAATGATTGAGTATGACACTATAACCAAAACTTAGTCTAGAATATCACTTTTAATGAATTTCCCCTAAAATGCTTATAAATTATAATATGCCTATTTCACTCATCTAAAAGATACCCTATACAATCACCCATTTGTTAAGGAGTTTGGATGAAAATTTCTCTAGCCATGTTTCCACCTTAGTGAACCATTTGTTAAGCCAATCCCAACCTTTATCTTTGAGCTCTTCAAACAGCTCCTTATCCTCAAATGTTAGCAAAAATTCTTTGAGAGATAAACTCCTTATAAGCAGCCCTGAAATGCCTTCCATTTTAAATAATTACATTAAATTTGCTAAATCTAAATTACATTATGTTTTTACCACAACACTTCTCTGCAGCCCAAACATGTTTTCCATGCTTTTTAAGACATTGAAAATCATCTCCTCTCTCTTCATTTGAAGCTCCACCTCTTTCAAAAGCACCCTTAAATACCAGAGCTTATATAAAATGGCTTAGTGAATAAGGCCAAGTTCTATCTCAAAACCCCATAGTGGGTTCCATTCCTATTGTCATTAATACTAGGTGCATGAGAAACTTTCTTTTTGGTTCCTCCTTCGGAATGAATCATGGCTTCCATAGCTGGCTATATTAACCTCTAGCCTTTGATAAAGAAGCCAGACTCCATTTAAATTTTGGACTGCTCTTCTAGCTTTATTAAAATTTCCAAATATGATAAAAGGATACCTCTTACTGTATTTGCTTCTATTTCTCCCTACAAATATATTCACAACCTTTCCAAATTGATCCAAATTCCTTTGAAGCCATCTTCATGGATTCTTGCAAGAATATTATTCACAAAAACTAAAAATGCCTTCTTCATTCTCCTTATCCTCCCAACATAATCATTATTGATGATTAAGAGTTTTTAGTATTGATTAGTGAATTAAGTACAAGCTTTTATTTGGTATGTGCAAAGGCAAGTAGAGTCTTTAATAATATTATTCTGCATAATTTTTCAAAGTCTTTACTTAAATTACTTCAATGATTGAGTAGTACACTACAACTAAAAAATTGGTCTCGAATATCACTTTTAGTGAATGATTCTTTTACTTTTAATGAATTTTTAGCCTAAAATGCTTATAAATTATAATATGTCTATTTTTTCCTTTCACCCTTATAACATAAGACATTAATACTTTTGTTTTACGTTTCATTGCTTCAGTCATTTAAAAAGACGCTGCAACTCATAAAATGGCACAGGAGAAGTTTGCTTAATCAACTACCACCTTACGATGGAAGATTGACGAGATGATTGCAAGGGAAGTTGCAAAGGCATGTTTAAACATCAATGAGTATGTTGGGATCGCCAACTAAACAAAGGTAAAGCAAAGGCTACTTTCCTTTTTCATTTCTTTCACTTGTTCGCCAAGTCTTAATCAAGTTTTGGTAGTTCACTTGTGCTAACCTTTATTAATCACTTGTGTTTTTTGTTGGTCTAGATGTTGGCTTTGTAGATTTGTCAAGCGAAGGCATCACTTGCTTTCAATAATTTCTCCAATCAATGTTATGTTGTTCTTTATACGTACAATAAGTAGAAGAACAAGTTTGAAATTCTTCTAGTTCTTATCCTTGTTTTTGTATTTTAAATCAAGACATGGGAAATTAAACTTTAATTTCCATATACAAGCTCAATAAATAATGCTTACAATAAGAATTATTAGAAGGGATTGGATCATTTCTACATGCACTTAGAATTAATAAGTTCAATTTAATTTATCTTTTTAACCATATCACACATTTCATTTTGATAATTATCCATATTACAAGATTATTTTTTAAGATTTCGTACCAGATGGATGCTTTTATCTTCTTTTTTTTTTTTTGCTATTTATATTTTATTTTCTATTTATTTTGCCTTTTCCTTTCTAATCATTTTTTGCAAAAAATAAAAAGCAAAAATATTCATAAAAGGGAACTTATTACAAATACATGCTATCTCCATCCCATTTTGTTTATATCTATTTAATTTTTTTGTCAAATTAATAAATTCAATTTTGATTATTATTTTTAAAATATTATATAAAATTAACAATTCAAAAAAAATTTGAAAAAGTTTAAAATTCAAAATTTACAATTCTTATTTTCAAAAAAATTTATAACTTTACGATGTTATTAAAAATAATAATCAAAGTCGAGTATATTCAACCAAAAAAATCAATAAAGAACAAAGATAATGAGACAGAGGTGGATGATAAAACAAATTTTCCTATCTAATAGATTAAGAAAAGTTTTATTAATGGCATCCTTTAAATCATCATAATTATAAATCATAAAATTCATAAGAGGAAAAAATAAAATTATAATTAATTTTAATACCATCAAATTATATTAATAAATTTCAAAATTTAAATTCTATTTAATTACTTTAATTCTTTAAAATTTTTCCTATGCTTATTATGAGTAAATTTCAATTGTCTATAAAAATTCTTTTCTAAAACTTTTTTATTAACAAAAGTGCAGAATTTTAGCCCAAATTCAACCCAATCTAGCCCATTCCAAGACCAATTCCCGATTTACCATCTCAAAAAGCCCATTACTCTCACCCAATTTCAATTCTCCACTAGTCGGCCCGACAAGCATCCTCTGATCCTAAAAAAAAAAAAAAAAATCCCCTCTTTATAGATTTTCAATTTCCACCTAAGGTTTCCCCTTCTTGCTGAGATCTCTCGATTCTCTTCCCTCTGTCTATCTATCGAGTATGATGCAACAACCACCAGCAGGAGGCGTAGCTCCACCCTAGTCCATGGCAGCTTATCGGTCTCAAGCCCAGCAATATCAGCAGCAACCACAGTCGTAGCCGTGGATGATGATGCCACAACAACAACAGTAGGCAGGTCAACCGGTTCCTCCACCTTCCGGTTGGGCTCTGCAACCCGTCTCTCCGCCCAGTCAAACGCAGCAGTACTCCACCGGTTCAGCCACCGTCGGCTCCAGCGAGATTTGATCCCTCTGGATCGGTGATCTTCAGCAATGGATGGATGAGAATTACCTCATCAACATCTTCGTTCACACTAGAGAGGTAATTAATTAGTTAATTATATTATTGTACAAAAAAATTAGGGGCTTTTAGAAAAAAAAGATTTTAGAGTGCCTAAGTAAATAGTAAAATACTAAAAAAAAAAATAAAATTTAATTAAACGGAGCAAATATAGTCTAGTAAAATTCGCACTTTTATTTATATTTTAATAAATCAAAATATTATTCCCTTTTGTTATTTAATTGATCAAAATTTTTGCTCTATATTGCAAAAAGTTGAAAGGTCTCTTTCCTCTTGGATCTGCTCGATGTCTTCCAAAACTTCAAGATTTAACGGTTATAGGAAACTCTAAATTGGAGCAAGTATTTGAACTTGAAGATGAAGCAGAAGCGACAACTGAAACGAAGATAAAGTTTGATCAATTAAAATTTTTATCACTTGAAGAACCGCCAAGCCTCGTTGACTTTTGCCCAAGGGGATGTCACTTTGTGTTATCGGCTTTGTGGAATTTGAATATAAAAGAAAGTCCCAAGATGACTACAGGTTTCTTCATAGATTCAAACAAATATGTGCACGCCAAAACAAAGGTATGCACTCTGAAAACTTTAATCTTGTCTATTTTAAGGTGTAATCTTCAGAATCTTTACTTAAATTACTTAAATGATTGAGTATGACACTATAACCAAAACTTAGTCTAGAATATCACTTTTAATGAATTTGGCCTAAAATGCTTATAAATTATAATATGCCTATTTCACACATCTAAAAGATACCCTGTACAATCACCAATTTGCTAAGGAGTTTGGATGAAAATTTCTCTAACCATGTTTCCACCTTAGTAAACCATTTGTTAAGCCCATCCCAACCTCTATCTTTGAGCTCTTCAAACAGCTCCTTATCCTCAAAGGTTAGCAGAAATTCTTTGAGAGACAGACTCCTCATAAGCAGCCCTGAAATGCCTTCTATTTTAAATAATTCCATTAAATTTGCTGAATCTGAATTACATTATGTTGTTACCACAACACTTCTCTTCAACCAAAGCATGTTTTCCATGCTTTTAAAGACATTGAAGATCATCTCCTCTCTCTTCATTTGAAGTTCCACCTCTTTCAAAAGCACCTTTCAATAACAGAGCATAAGATGGCTTAGTGAATAAAACCAAGTTGTCTCAAAATCCCACCGTAGGTTTCGTTCCTAATGTGGTTAACACTAGGTGCATAAGAAGCTTCCTTTTTGCTTCCTTCTTCAGAATGAATCATGGCTTCCATAGCTATCTATATTGACCTCTAGCCTTTGGTTAAGAAGCCAAACTCCATTTAAATTTTGGACTACTCTTCTTGTTTTATTAAAATATCCAAATATGATAAAAGGATACCTTTTACTGTATTTGCTTCTATTTCTCCCTACAATGTATTGACAACCTTTCCAAATTGATCCAAAATCCTTTGAAGCCAACTTCATGGACTTTTGCAGGAATATTATTAACAAAAACTAAAAATGCCTTCTTCATTCTCCTTATCCTCCCAACATAATCATTATTGATGATTAAGAGTTTTTAGTATTGATTAGTGAATTAAGTACAAGCTTTTATTGGGTATGTGCAAAGGCAAGTAGAGTCTTTAATAATATTATTCTGCATAATTTTTCAAAGTCTTTACTTAAATTACTTAAATGATTGAGTAGTAACTGTAACCAAAAGATTAGTCTAAAATATCACTTTCAGTGAATGATTCTATTACTTTTAATGAATTTTGGCCTAAAATGCTTATAAATTATAATATGTCTATTTTTTCATTTTACCCTCATAACTTAAGGCCTTAATACTTTTGTTTTACATTTCATTGCTTCAATCGTTTAAAAAGACACTGCAATTGGTTGAGCAAGACACCATTGAAGTGTCTGCTAGTGCTTAAAATGTAATCCACACCAAGACCATAGAATGGTATCGGGGAAGTTTGTTTGATCAACTACCACCTTACATGGAAGAATGATGAGATGATTACAGGGGAAGTTGCAAAGGCGTGTTTAAACATCAATGAGTATGTTGGAACCGTCAACTAAACGCAGGTAAAGCAAAGGCTACTTTCCTTCTTCATTTCTTTCACTTGTTCGCCTAGTCTTAATCAAGTTTTGGTGGTTCACTTTTGCTTACCTTTATTAATCACTTGTGCTTTTTGTTGGTCTAGATGTTGGTTTTGTAGAGTTGTCAAGCGAAGGGATCACTTGCTTTCAATAATTTCTCCAATCAATGTTATGTTACTCTCTATATGTACAATAAGTAGAAGAACAAGCCTGAAATTCTTCTATTTCTTATCCTTATTTTTCTATTTTAAATCAGGACATGAGAAATTAAACTTTAATTTCCATATACAAGCTCAATAAATAATGCTTACAATAAGAATTATTAGAAGGGATTGGATCATTTCTACATACACTTAGAATTAATAAGTTCAATTTAATTTCCTTTTCTAACCATATCATACATGTCATTTTCATAATTATCCACATTACAAGATTATTTTTTAAGATTTCGTACCAGCTTGATGTTTTTATCTTTGTTTTTTTTTTTTGTTTTTGCTATTTATATTTTATTTTCTATTTATTTTGCTGTTTTCCTTTCTATTCATTTTTAGCAAAAAGTAAAAAGAAAAAATATAAATAAAAAGGAGCTTTGTCCAATTCCTATTCTCCACGTGTCACCCTGACAAGCATCCTCTTGTCCATAAAAAAAAAAATTCCCCGCTTTATAGAATATCAATTTCCACCTAGGGTTTCCCCTTCTCTCTAAGATCTCTCGATTCTCTTTCCTCTAACTATCGAGTATGATGCAACAACCACCAGCAGGAGGCGTAGCTCTGCCGCAGTCCATGACAGCTGATCAGTCTTAAACCCAGCAATACCAGCAGCAATCACAGTCGTAGCCGTGGATGATGATGCAACAACAACAACAGCAGGCAGGTCAGCCAGTTCCTCCACCTTCCAGTTGGGCTCCGCAACCCATTCCTTCGCCCAGTCATATGCAACAGTACTCCGTCAGTTCAGCCACCACCGACTCCAACAAGATTCGATCTCTCTGGATCGGTAATCTTCAGCAATGGATGGATGAGAATTACCTCATCAACATCTTTGCTCACACTGGAGAGGTAATTAATTAGGTAATTATATTATTTTAGAAAAAAATTAGGGGCTTTTGGGGAAAAAAAAATTTAAGAGTGCCTAAGTAAATAGTAAAATAGTAAAAAAATAATAAAATTTAATTAAACGGATCAAATATAGTCTAATAAAATTCACAGTTTTATTTATATTTTAATAAATCAAAATATTATTCCCTTTTGTTATTTAAATGAATTTCCTTCTTTTCCTTTTAAACTTAACTGCTTAAGTAAAAAAATGGGTAAAAAGTAATTAAAGAAAGTCTAATATTTTTGGGATTTTTTAGGTGGCTTCACCTAAGGTGAGTACGAATAAGCAAAAGGGTCTACCAGAAGGGTATGGGTTTATAGAGTTTGTGTCACGTGCGGCAGCTGAGAGGGTTTTGCAGTCGTATAATGGGGTGCCAATGCCGAATTCTGAGCAGAATTTTAGGTTGAATTGGGCGGCACTTGGATATGGGGAAAAGAGGCAAGATGAGGGTCCTGATTACATAATCTTTGTTGGGGATTTGGCTGCGGATGTTTCAGATTATATGTTACAAGAGACTTTTAAAGCTGTTTACCTATCTGTGAAGGGTGCCAAAGTTGTCACTGATAGGACTACAGGACGGTCTAAAGGCTATGGCTTTGTGAGGTTTGATGATGAAACTGAGCAGATTCGCGCCATGACCGAGATGAATGGGATTTATGGTTCAACAAGGGCAATGCGGATTGGACCAGCTGCTAATAAGAAGCCAGTCACTGGTCAGCGGTATCCGAAAGGTACTATCTTGTGGGTTATGTTAAGTTTATTATTTATCTTGATTTCCATATGAAGGTTGCTTGGGTTTTTTATAGTTTTTATTTGCCATGATTTATCTTAAGAGTACTTTGACTTGACAAGTTGAATGCTTGTTGGTTATTCTATTTTTGTTTTTGGGTTTTAATTTTCTGAGTTGAAGTTGTTACTTGTTAGTTGTTACAGTGTCCTTAAAATTCGAATTCTTTCAGTTATGCACTTGAAGATCGGCGGAATTTATACAAAGTCATTTCCTTCCAGTTTGCCTTTGTAAACTTGGGCACATTTAATTATATTAAAACATTCACAAACTTATATAAAACTCATGTTGTCTTAAAGCAGGACACCAAGAGGCTCTCATTTTGGTCATTTTCTAGTGGCAGTATTTGTGCTACATTCATAAATTACTTTTCCAGTTCCTTATTAAGTATTCCAGTCAAGTACAATTTGTTTCTGTTTTCCCAACATGTTTCCTTTAAATCTTTCTTTAGATTCTTTTACCAGTCCAGAAACTTTTTTTTTTTAATTTCGTCATAGATCAGTTCCCTTTCGATACTTGCATATGTTTACGCACTCCTCTTTGTTTCCTTTAAATTCAAGCTGTAATAATCAAAACTAGGTGAAGCAGCCATAGGTAAAGTTGCTATGGATGTTATCATGCACCATTCTGTTAATGAACCTTGGGGCAATTTTTTGTCTATCGCATTTTATATCTGTGCTTCTTTTAAAAGTTATAGTAACTTCTTTGTCCTCATTCTATTGCTCTGTTACAAATGAGGACAAATTGAGTCAGGAAAGGGACCTGGAACTTGTAGTTAAAGGCATTTTCAGTTAATGGATTGAACCTCAATGGAAGTAGATCACTCGTCCATGCTTTATTGCCAAAACCTAAATAGTGAAGGCCTAGCTGTGTATGAATCTACCAGTATTAATATTGCATTTTCAAGGCATTCTTTTTCTACTTGTCCTTTGAGGTTTTGCGTCACTTCAGTTTAGAAGAATTTCCTTAGTTTCTAAATATGTTCTTCATCTTATCATTTTGTGGCTACTAATATGATCTCTATAGGTTTCTGTCTATGCAGAGAATGTTAAAACATTTCTGAAATTAGTTTAGCAGATAGGTTCTTTCTACTAAAACATAATCTTTGAAGTTGAAGTTGTGAATCATCCTATTTAAGCACTGACAACTTCCTCCCTCCCTCCCCTACCCCTTACAAAAAATGAGTGAAAGAAAGGAGAAAAAGGAAATATTTCATGTCGAGTGCAGAGAAAAGTTGAGTCTCTGATTTCAATTTTCCTTTTTCTCCTTTTCATGCTATTGTAAAAGGTTAATGCAAGAATAGGACCTTCACTGATTCCCTGAGTGTAATGTAATTAATGATTTCTTTTGGGGCTACTATTGAAATCCATTTAGTCTGATACTTTTCACTTTCCCTGGTAATGGTAAGCCTTGATGTACCCAAAAGAGGTTTATGGTTGTAATTGTAACTTTTGAGTGATGTATAGCTGGTGGTTTTACATTTTTGTTCTTTTGCATGCCATGGAGGGAATTTTTTTGAACTTTTTTAGTATTTTTAAGTGTATTATCTTAATGCTTTGGCTTTTTCAACAATGTTTAATTTGAGTTTTGAGAAGCAATGAGATTTTTTATCATCTCATTCTATGGTAGTTTACATGTATTTGTCATTTGCAGCTTCTTAGCAGAATACTCAAGGAAATCCTGGCGAGAATGATCCAAATAATACCACAGCGGGTAGCCTTTTTATATATATTAATACACATTATTTCATGGTGTGGTCTGCTGAAATCTTACATGCTTAAATGCAGATATTTGTTGGTGGTTTGGATCCTAGTGTTTCTGAAGACCAATTAAAACAAATATTTAGCCAGTTGGGTGAGGTAGTTCATGCAAAAATTCATGCTAACAAGCGTTGTGGTTTTGTTCAATATGCTAACAGGTAAGCCGTAAATTCTTCCGAATATTTAAGTGTGTGAAATATTATTATATTATGTTAATTCATTCTGCAATATGATGTACTTAAGGGCTAGCGGGGAGCAAGCTTTATCAATTTTGAATGGCACCATATTAGGAGGAAGAAACATTTGACTTTCATGGAGACGTAGTCCTTCAAGCAAACAGGTTTTGTATTTAAAATCATGGTATTTTGTAATTAAAACCTTGCTATATATATTTCTGCAAACTAAGAGGGAAATCTGTTGGAGTTTCAGGCTCAACCAGATCAGGCCCGGTGGAATAGTGGATATTATGGATATGCTCAAGGATTTGAAGCATCTGGATATGCACCTCCTCCCCAAGATCCTAACATGTACTATGGGGGCTATCTTGGATATGGGAATTGCCAGCAACCAGGAGTCCTACAACTAAAACCCACTTTCAACTGAAACCCAAGATCCTAAGAAGAATATATTTGACTTATTTGAGTCCTACAAGGGTCTTCCCCAAACCAAACTAAAGCCTAGAAATAGATTTGGTACTTAAAAAATTTGTTTGGGGTCCAAGAATTAACAGTATAATGTTGTTGTTTTTTTTATATGAGGTATAAAACAGATCTAAGTATCGATTACATCATTCTAATCCAACTTATTCTTAATTTATCTACACTAATAAAATTTAAAATTCTCTGAAGAGGAAGATCAAAGATGTGAAGACCTACAGATAAATCTTCCTGACGGTGGTTGTCCGGTCGATGTATTGATTGTTTTAACGATGAACGTGTGTGATTGAACATTCTTAAACTCTAATCGTCCTTAAAAGGCATAATGTTGTTTTTGAACCATGTATTCAGAACCAATAATAATAATTAATTAATTTTAATTTAGAGTGAAATTCTCTTCTCTCATTTTGATATGTTTGAAATTTTGGTATCCAAAATTTATGAGATAAAATAATTAGTCTCAAATAAAAGGTTCTTGGATTAATTAACAACTCTGCAGGTCACAATTGGTGACTAGTAATTATCGGAAGAAGCCATTACTACTCCAAGGCCACCACCTCAAAAGATTAGTATAAAGGAAAAAGTTTTTTATTTTTTTGAAAAGCAAATTTGTCATAAATTGATGATGACATTAGTACATAATGCATGTTGATCCAGTTCTTTAACTTTGATAAGGCAGAATACTTATTTCAGTCATAATGACTAAAAATTGATTAATTGTTATAATCTTTTTAACGGAGTAGCCAGTTTATCAAGAAGAATTCAAAGAATGAATAGAATTAATGATATATCGAAATTAATGCAAAGTCTCCATTAAGTTGACTAATAATCAATTAACCAATTAAATGTCCTTGTTTTATTTTACTTTCATGTATATGGGTGAGATTAGGCTACTACTTTAAACAAAGTGTGAAATGAAATCAATTGATTATTAATCTATTTATTAGTAAAAAGAGATTGCATTTCCATAGACAAAAAGTGAAATAATATTTGTTATATCAAAGAAAAGTGAATAATATTTGTTTATTAATTAGTGGGGAAACTTACATGGGACATCTTTGAGCCAAGTTGCCAATAAATTTCCAAATTTCCTATACCTACTCTTATTAATTAGTGAGGTAAGCTTCAATAAGACATCTTATATTCATTGTAAATGATTAGACAGCTGCTGCAGGAAGAATTTTAATTTGTTCACTAAAAGCTTCTCAAAGCAGGTCATTACTTATTACTAGAAGAAAATTTATTAAGTAATGCTTAATTGTAAAAGAATCATACTTAAATAGGGATCAAGTGTTTACTTTTAACGACATTTAAGGAATAATAATACTAAATTTTATTTATAAAGAGAGTTAAGTATTTTCGTACAAACCAACTTAGTTGGTAGGAAATAAAAACTGAAAATAATTGAAAAATGAAAACAAAATGTATTTTCATGTAATATGAAGCCAATTTTATATTAGCTAGAATTTTCTTTAAACAAAGTATCTCCACCCTTATACATTTTTTTTTCATTGAGAGAGAATTAATCAATAATAATTCTTCAATGGCATTAAACTCTCCATTAACTGAGATAGTAATATTGTGCTCAATTCAAACATGTATCAGAAAACTTTAGGAAAGCTCTGAGAATCTTCCTTTTTATTCTAATAAATTGGTTTTCATGTTAAACTTAATTCTTTTAAGGCCAGAATCAAGAAAATTCCTAATTTCACATTGATGTTTCTTTATTAATTTTTAAGGAAAGATAGTCAATTAGGCAACCAATGACCAAAATTTTCCCCATCACAAGGGGAAAAACAGTTGACAAAACTTCCTTAGAAATTTTTTAGCTTAACTTTCCTCCAATGACTCAAGCCTTGCTCACTCCAAACCGTTGCGTTTTCCTCATCCTTGAACCTCTCAGGTAAGGCTTAACACATATAACAATAAAAAAAAATGAGGACAATAATTTCGAAAAGCAAAAGATGTTTAGGTCCATTGTTATTTGAATAAAAGAAAATAACAATAAAAGAAAGATTCTGAAAAATACCAAGTCTTTGCTGCAACTTTTCTTGAATAATAAAATAAAAATAATTTAAAAGTAATTCAATTTCCTTTGAAGGATTTGTTGACAAAGCTCCTGAAAGATGGACATTGATTGCCAGGTCCTGTTGTTTTTCTGTGGAAGCATCCCTTTTGATTTGATATTGCTTCTAGATTGGATTCTCCTTTGGATGTTTTCTTTCGTTTGTGGTTCTTATGTGAAAAAGTGGCTGTTTTTTGACTTTTGACAGCCACGCTGTCCTTGGGATTATGGGTTAGAGAAGACGGGCTTGAAGATTATCTTGAGTTTTTGTTATTTCTCTTATAGCACAGGTCTTTAGGAAAAGGGTAGAGAGCTTTCTTTTGTTTCAGTAGCTCAGATTAAGGAAGGAAATTGTAACTGATTTTTGTAAAGCAGTTTCCATTTGTATTTGTACATACTTTTACTATTGCACAAGCTAGATGTACAATAAAAGTCTTTTGCAAATAGTTCAAGATTTTGGATGGAATGATGGCTTAATGTTAATATAATCACTTTATCTTTTTTTTTTTTTTAAAAAGTGAATCAATAATTGCATCTTCCACTAGCAAAAGCTGTGGGTGGTTGGGATTATTGACAGAAGCACTTTAGTGTTGCTGAGCCAAAAAAAAAGCACTTTAGTGTTGGGATTATTAATAAGAGATCAACCTATTTATCAATAAGAGATCAAAGGATGAGTTGATGATATATGGAGATAAATGCAAAAGTCTCCATCAAGTTGGCTAACAATCAATTGGCCAAGTAAAATAAATGCCCTTGTTGATAAAACGAAGTGTGAAATGAAATCGATTTGATTATTAATAAAACAAAGTTGAAGAGATAATGATGTTGTTCATCTACCAAGCTTTTGTTTTATATGGAATTTGTGAAATGAAAGGATCTCTAACAATGTTTCGGATTGTAGCTGGAAAACAATAAATAAAATAAACTTTCTCAATGTATAGAAGTAGCTTTGTCATTGTAGCTCTCTCAATGGGACGACGTTGAGCCAAGTTGCCAATAATTTATCCAAATGTCCTACTCCTACACCTAATCTTCTCAATAATCAATTCATTATTCATCACCAAGTTGCCAGTGTTCTTTATTAATTTGGAAGCAGAGGTAATCAACTAGGCGACCAGTGACCAAAATATTCCCTATCTCAAGGAGAAAAACAATTGACAAAACTTTCTTAGACAATTTTAGCTTATTTTTTTTCAATGCTGTCATTTTCTTAATTGGAATTTCTCCTTAAGATGATTGATGTCATTATCTATCTCCTTTTAACAATCTAACGATCAACACACATAACAATAAAAACAAAAAAAAAAGTGAGGCCAATAATTCCATAAAGCAAACCATGTTTGGATTGATTGTTTTTTGAATAAAAGAAAATAAAAATAAAAAAAGACTCAGAAAAATACCAAGTCTTTGCTGCAACTTTTCTTGAATAATAAAATAAAAATAGTTCAAAAGTGAATCAATAATTCCATGTTCCACTAGCAAAAGTAGTGGGTGGTTGGGACTATAGATAGAAGCGATTTAGTGTTGGGATTATTAGCATTTGTATAATAATTGGTGGGTTTTTAACCCGGTTAGTAAAGTTAAAATATTGTCAACTGTCCTTTTAGTTATCAGATTAATTTTTTAAAATATATCCTAATAGATACGTGACAACTTTCTAATTCCATTAATAAAATTTTTAAATTCTATCAACAGTTTATTAGATAATTTTTTATAATTTAATTAACTCAAAATTTAACTTATTGAGGTCTACGTAATTTAAACAACAGCAATATATTGTATAAATATTTTAATAAAAAATTTCCAATTATTATAAATTGACTAGTAATTGTTGGAAGAAGGCATTACTACTCCAAAGCCATCCCCTCAAAGACCAAATATAAAGGAAAAGCTAAGTGATTAAAGTTGGAAGGAGCATCAATATTTTGTTGGTATTTCTTTTAGTTTTTATTTCATTTCAACAATATAAATACATTTTTACTAAGAGCTCATATCCTTCGGCCACATAATATAATTTTTTAAAAGGAAATTAACTTAAAAAAGGAAAAGAAATTTGAAACCAAATGAATTGGATCAACTTATAACTCTACTTCTAAATTTCTAATCATCACAATGTTCATATAAAAAATTACTCCCACTAGTTCAAGGTTTACAATGCCTTGGATCTCATGGAACCAGTGTTTCCCATACTCTTCCTCACATCTCTACAATTTTGTGAAACTCTGACAAAAAACTCGATTTCA
The DNA here is from genome assembly GCA_036013995.1 of Theobroma grandiflorum. Taxonomy (NCBI): domain Eukaryota; kingdom Viridiplantae; phylum Streptophyta; class Magnoliopsida; order Malvales; family Malvaceae; genus Theobroma; species Theobroma grandiflorum. Next base: position 35,636,527 of record CP142133.1, read on the forward strand.
AATAGATTGCATTTCTGTCTTAATTTTAAAGGTTAAGACCCACTCCATATTTATATATCCATATTATTTTTTCCCCATGGATTTCTATCCATTAAAAACTCTTGACCATTAAATATATGTACCCTTTAATTAAATTTAATCACCAAATAATTTTCAACTAATGAAATTTTATCGATTTTCAATTAAAATTTGAATAAAATATCCAACACATTCACATGCAATTGTCCCTAGTAGTAAACAAAAATCCTCAAATCTATAAACATTATATAAGAATGTCGATAGCTCATGCTGGCCAAAGAGCTTTTAGCTAGAGGCAGAAATAAACATTTGAGTCTCGAGCACCACTCATAACCAAGAAAAAACAAAAGGGGGGACAGACTATAGAAAAGCCAACCGAAAAGCAATAAATAAAACAAACTTTCTCAATGAATAGCATTAGCTTTCGCATATCAAAGAAAAGAGAATCTTACATGGGGAGTGTGAGCCAAGTTGCTAATATTTTTCCATTGTATCGTAATAGTTTTAAAATTTCCTATACCTACTCTGACTACTTTGTCTTCATAGAGTTTCCATTCAAGCATCTTCTTCTATCATCTCCACATCTGCGAGCTACACTACCCCAAACACTTTGTTTGATTTCTGCCTTACTCTTCCATTTCATTTTCCTTGATATTTCCACTTGTCTTTCAACTCAGAAAAAGAAGGCATCTCTGTTGGTTTATCTTCATTGGTTTCTACTTTCCTCATTTTCTTTTAACTCACAAAAAAGAAAAAAAAACAAAAAACTGTTGTTTGATCCCTACTACTTTTCCTTTCCTTAGCTCCACAAAGCCAAAAAAAAAAAAAACCAAAGCTGCTATCTCTAGTATTTTGGTTTCTCTGCTTTCTATCTAAAAAAAAGAAGTCGGAGTTGGTGAAGTAATTACCCTTATTCTATATCTTAGCTTTGGGTTGGTCCTTAATTGTTTCTTTCCCGATCTCCGGAGTTGGTGAAGTAGAAATCCATGCCGCTTTAGAAGATCCATTCGAAGTGAGGTAAGCTTCAAGAATACACGTTATATTCTCCATATAAAGCTTTTGCTGTGCTCAGTTTCCCTAATTGCTATTGTATATAATGATAATATTATGCTTTTACTCTAACATGTAAAAGAAAAAAAATCCTCTTGCCTTAGAGTTCCTGCTTTCTATATTTAAGGACTGTTTTTGCTATGAAAAGCAGAATTATTTGTATGCATTAAAATAAAGATAAGTGAAAGTTTTTTGGTTCTTAATTAATTCCTTGGCCTTCAGTTATCTTTGAACTCAAAAAACCTTCACCGACTTTGTCAGTCCCTTGATCTTAATAGAAACTCCATCTTGCCTTCTGAAAGTTCTTATATATTTCCTTGGGAATTTGATTAAAACTGTTGTCTGATTCCTACTTTTCCTTTCCTTAGTTCCACAAAGGTCAAAAAAAAAAAAAAAAACAACCCAAAGCTGATAGCTTTAGTATTTTGATTTTTCTGCTTCCTATCTTAAAAGAAGAAATCCATGCAACTCTAGACTATTTCTTTGCTCTATTTCTTTAATTACCCTTACTCTATTTCTTTGCTTTCGACTGGTCCTGAATTTTGTTGTGTTAATCGATAAAAGATAAACATTCTTTGTATCAGCCTCAACTTCTAGCCAAAGCATCAGAGGCTAGTGCAACCAATTGTTTACAGATAGCACCTCAAGGCCTCATCCCCCATATACATCCTGTTGCCTTTTCAAAAGCAGTTTCCCAATTTACCCCACAAATCACCCTATCACCTTTACACATACATACCCCATTACGTAGACACTTGCTGAAACGTCCATTCATATGCCCTTTTTTCCATTCATTCCAAAATGGCCCACTGTTATTTGAATAAAAGAAAATAACAAACTACGAAGAAAACTAAGTCCTTGATGCAACTTTTCTTGAATAAGAAAATAAAAATAAATAAATAAATGCACCAATAATTCCATGTTCCACTAGCAAAAGCTGTGGGGGTTGGGTTATTGAAAGAAGCAATTTAGTGTTGGTTAGAAATAGAATATTGCATTTACAAAAGAAAAGAAACAGTCCAAAAGATGAGGAGAATGCTTCCTAGATTTGATAGAATTAAAAATCAAAAGTGGTGGAATACAAGAGGCATTTTAGGTCAAGCGTCTTCCAATTTCAACTAAAACTCAAGAACATAAGAAAATATATTTGACTCATTTAAGTCCTACAAGGGTCTTCCCCAAATTTAAGTTACTTTCTTATCAAGTATAACTAATTCCAAAGATCAATACATTTTTATATTTGGTTGGTTTAAGAAACTTATCTAATTCTGTTATCCAAAGTAAAATCTTGGGATAGATTAAACTTTTATTAAAATGGACTAACCCAAACTAAAAGCTAGAGATAGATTTGGCACTAAACAAAAAATTTGTTTGGGGGTCCAAGAATAAACATTATAATGTTGTTTTTGAACCTTACAATCTAATTGGAAAAGTATTTTGTTTTCATATATTTTTTCCAAAAATAATAATTAATTAATTTTAATTTAGAGGGAAATTTTCATCATTATCTTTGATATGTTTCAAATTTTGGTATCCGAATATTACATCTTGAATTAATTAACAACCCTGATCAGAATTGGTGACAAGACTACCACTCTCTATAACAATTTATTATCTTACAACAAATTTTCCTTTATGCTATGAAGTATTTAATTACTTTTTGTTTTGGGCACTTGTCTTCCACTAAGGCTTTGAATAAGAAAAATAATAACAATAAAAAGAAAAAGAGATTTCAAAGAAAGAAGTCTTTCCCTTAAGAGTTTCTACTTTCTGTATTCAACTACTGTATTTAATTTGTAATCAGAAGCAGAATTCTCTGCATGCATTTAAAAGATGATAAGTGAAAGTCTGTTGTTTTCTAATTTCATGGCCTTGTTGTCATTGCAGTGCATGCAAAGTTGATTTCTGCTTCAGTTTTCTTTGAACTAAAAAAAAAAAAAAAAACCCTTTACACCGACTTTGTTAGTGTCTGTTATATATTTTGCGTGGATCAAAACAGAAGCTCTGTCTTGGCTCCTCAAAGTTCGTATATATTTCCTTGGTATGTAAATCTTCGTCCTCTTCTTCTCTGGATTATTTGTCTTTCCTTCTTTTCCTTCTTCATTTTCGCTTCTCTTTTAACCCCAAGGAAGAGAAAAAGAAGAAAATATGTATATTATTGCTTGGGCTTTCCTTTTTTTCGGATGACAAGCGTGGTCAAAATTCAAAAAGCTAGTTATGCATTTCCTGCTTGCTTTTCAGATTATTGTGTGTTTGTTTTCAATCATAATATATATCACAATAATCAATTACAATCTCAATAGTCAATACTAACATGATATGTGTTCATTGCTACCTCTTTTTGTACATTCATCAAATAATTTCGACAACTATATTTTGTAGAGTTTAACTTTTGGATTTAAATTTTTTGGCCCAGGGATTTAATTAAATGGATGGGAAATTCTGCCTTAGTTTGTGTGAAAAATCTATATCCATAGAAGTATCATACAATTGTAGGCCCTTACAAAGAACAATAAAAAATTTAAAGATAACTATCATAAAACATTTACAGAATAGGACCTTTTTTTCTTTGATCAAACATAATATTCATCTTTTAAATAATCTAAACTAGTTGTATCTTCAATAATTTTTTTATTTGTACTTCTTTCCATACATTAAGATAATTTAATGGAGGAAAAAAATAAAAAAAAGGAAATTAAATCTCTTGAATCTTTTTATTTATTTTTTATAATATTTTAAATCCATTGGGAGCATAATAATTTGGTCACAAAAGTTAATCCCAACAATAAAATAAATAGTGCAAGTGTTCTAACATGAAATCCACAATGGACAACATAATTGGAAGCCATCAATTAGTCATTCTAATTAAGCATCAATAACAGAGAAAAATGCTGTGAGTCTGTCTTGTCTTTTCATCAATAGGGAGTAAGTAACCATGAAAGGGGGGCAGAGGGGTTTTGGTGTTGGAGTAAACAAAAGGGACAAAAATCTATATGAAAGCTCCGGGAATCTCCCTTCCCTTGTACCATATATGGTAAAGTATTTTTCCACGAAAGCCATGACGCAAAGTAGGTGAGAAATAAATGGATCTCAAGGGAAAAATTATTGCAAAATGACACGTTCTTTGGGGAGAAAGGGCGATTCATTTTCTTTTGCCCTCCCAATGAAATAATGAGACAGATACAGTGACTAGGAGGAGGCATGATTTTCTGATAAAGATCAAGGAATCAAATGTGGGGGAAAAAAAACATGATCTGTAAATCATAGTTCAAAAAGTAGAGATGTACCTTGATCTATAGAGTGCATTTTCAGAATAATTTTAAGAATATTATTTTATACATTTTCAGGTTTGTTTCTAAACCATAAATTAGATTAAAATATTATTACATATTCTTTTATTTATCATATTAATTTCTAAATCACAAAAGTTCCGAGAATCTCCCTAGTAGTAATAATATATGGTTAAGTCTCTTTCCATGAAAGCCATTAAACAGAGCAAGCAAGTAGGTGAGAATAAATGGATTCTTAATGAAAAAATGATTGCAAAATAATAAAAATTAAAGGACAATAATAGAGGGATCACATCAATAATAGAGGGACAATAATAAAGGACATTAATATGATTAGGACCAAAAATATGAAGTCAATAATTTTACATTAGTTAAAATTTTTTTTAACAGAGCATCTCCGTCCTATTTTTTTTTTTTTTGTGTTCTTTGAGAGCAAATTGGTCAAAATACTTCTTCAATTACAATATACTCTCCTGTATTCAAAGTTTTTTTGCTAGCTGAAGAGAAGAATAACTGTTGTTTTTTAATTCCCTCTGCTAGTGGGCTTCTGATTATAGCAGTGCAAACTTGATTTCCGCTTGTTTCTTTGATAATTGTAGTTCATCTTTCCTCGGTATATATGTGCATCATTTTTTCCTATGGCTCTCGGTTTTTGCATTTGAGTATACCTCTGCAAACTTTACACCCAAGATTGGCACTAAATTAATTATTTTCTATGTCCAACTTAAAAGATTTAGGCAGGCAACAAGTCCACAAAAAGCTTTGAAAAGTAGGTCATTACTCATTATTAGAGGAGAATTTACCAAATAATGCTTAATTACAAAAGAATCATAAATAACACTAAGTTTATGTTATTCATTCAAAGAGATTTGAAGCAGAATTTCAAAAATTTTCTATACACTAACATCCTCGCAAGTCCCATCCTCTTTCCATAACACTTCCTGGAAAGCCAACTGGCAGAGCATCTCCATGACTCCTTCCTTTTCTTTTTTATCTTTTCTAATCTGTCTTCCACTAAGCATTTGTCTTTTTTATCTTTTCTAATCTGTCTTCCACTAAGCATTTGAACAAGCAAAAAATAGTAACTGTGACATCCCCTTCGGGGTCTACTCAAGGTATTATTCTATCTGGGTCGGGTCATAACTCCAGTCCACTGCAGCAGCCCCTCAACACCTTGACCTTGTGTTCGATCCTCGCGGGACTCGAACCCCAGACCTTTTGCTTCCCTTGAAGGGAACGTCTTTCACCATTTGAACTGCATTGGAGCTATGACCCGACCCAGATAGAACAATACCTTAAGTGGACCCCGGAGAAGAAAGAAAAAGAGATTCCAAAAAACACAAGTCTTTGCCTTAAGAGCTTCTTCTGTCTATGTTCAACTACGGTTTTTGTCAGTGTCTGTGATATATTTTGGCTGGATCAAAATAGAAGCTCCGTCTTGGCATCTCAAAGTTCATGTATATTTCCTTTGGTATGTAAATGTTCATCCTCTTCTTCTGTGGTTTTTCATTTGAGTATAGATATTTGCAAGTTTAGATGCATTGACACATATTTTCTATTTTCAAACTAAGTTGTTCTTTTGATCTTTGGTTGACAGATATTTGTTGTTTCTTAATCCCCTCTGCTAGTGGTCTTCCAAGTATTGTAATACAAACTTGATTTCTACTTGAGTTTTCTTTGATCAATATAGAGAAGTTTGGCCTTGGGTCCCGAAACGTCATGTTTCCTTGGTATATATGTGCATCATTTTTTTTTTATGGTTTATGCATTTGAGAATACATCTGCAATCTTTACATGCAAAATTGGCACTGAATTATTTTCTGTGGCCAAATTAAGTGTTTTGATCTTCTACAGTTACAATCCACCCATGGCATTTGTGTGAAGCGGAGAGCTAGAAACTTGTATTTGTCTCTTACCCTTTCACGTTCAAGTAGTGAGAACAGAGAGGTAAGTTTCAAGAATGGATTTCAGTACCTTTTCCACAATTAATCTGCTTACATAAGCTCATCTCTTTGCTTTTGGGAAAGAGTGGCGATATTTTTACTTTACTTTTTTTGGTTTGCTCTGTTCTTTTCTATCAGAAGCAGAATTATGTATACGCATTAAAAAGAAGACAAGTGAAAGTCTGTTATTTTTTAATTCCTTGGCCTTCTCATCATTGCAGCGCAAACTTCTTTTCTACTTCAGTTTTCTTTGAACTCAAAAAAAGAAGAAAACTTCACCGACTTTGTGAGATTCCCTGGATCAAAATAGAAGCCCGTTTTGGCTCCTCTAAGTTCATCTATAGATTTCCTTGGTATGTAAATTTTCATCTTTCTCTTTTGCGGTTTATTTGTCTTGATTTTACATTTGAGTAAATATTTTACTTTTCGGTGCTTTACTATTTGGAATCCACAAGAAAACTGATTCCTACTATTAGTTAAGCAAATCCACTGACAAATTTCAACTATGAAATTTAGTCACTATTATTTCGTAAATATCTCCTTATGACTATAAATAATTTATTTGTTAAAAAAAAAAAAAGAAGAAATAAACAACCGTCACCGACTTTGTTAGTGTCTGAAATATATTTTGGGTGGATCATAATAGAAGCTCTGTCTTGGCTCCTCAAAGTTCACATATATTTCCTTGGTATGTAAATCTTCATCCTCTTCTTCTCTGGGTTATTTGTCTTGGTTTTACAGTTGAGTATATATTTGCAAGTTCAGATGCTTTGGCACATATTTTCTATTTTCAAATTAAGCTATTCTTTTCATCTTAGCTTGACAGATATTTGTATTTTATTTTATTTTTCTGTAAGCTGATCTCTTGGGTTTAGGGGAAACAGTTTCTTAATAATTAGTAGTAGTTATTAGTCAAGCAAATCCACTGAAAATTTTCAACTATGAAATTTAGTCATTATTAGTCAATTTTGCAATGCATTAATATTTAATAACTAAAGAACATAGCTTCCAATATGGCTTTATAGAAGTTGTTTTTTGCAATTGTTTCTTTTTTTGTTTTTTTTTTTACTTTTATATATTACAAAATGGAATTTTTAATAATTTCTTTTGTCTCTCTGTTACTACTTTTACTCAAACAAACCCGTTCTTCAACCTCAGATAATCAGTGAATGGATACTAAGGAAACCAGTCCCGCTGAATTTGCAACCTCTGTGTTTTCCAATGTGGCTGCCAATATCACTACAAATGCTCTGGAAAAATTGGCAGGGAAATTCGGAAAACCCATTTTCGGTTTTGATGAAATTGTTGAAGATTTCAATGCAAAGAGGGAACAACTTTTACTTGCAATCGATAGGGTACAGAATGACGTGAACGAAGCCAAAAGGCAAACTGAGGTAATTAATCATGACGTTGAGGAATGGCTAAAGAAGGCAAGAGACGAACTGAAAGATGTGCAGAATTTGTCAGATCAAATAGAAAGTAACAAGCGTTCCAAATTGTCTGGTATAAGCTGGAGATACTCTTTAAGTAAGGAAGTAGAGAAGAAGACACTTGATATCTCTAAGCTTTTAGAGACTTGTAACTTTTCACGAGTCGGCCAGCGTCCTCCTCTTCAAGGAATAGAGTTCATAGTGCCCAAGGATTTCATGCGTTCCGAATCTTCAATGTTAGCTTTCAGTGGGATTATGGAGGCTTTAAAAAGTGATGGTGTGAACATGATTGGATTGCACGGAATGCCAGGAGTGGGTAAAACAACTTTGGCGGAAGTAGTGGGGAAGCAAGCTACGGAACAAAAGCTCTTTCATAAAGTTGTGATTGTTACAGTGTCCCAAACTCCAAACTTCAACAAAATTCAAGAAAGAATTGCAGAACGCGTTGGTTTTAAATTTGAGACCAGTACAGAAGAAGGAAAAGCAGAAGAGTTATGGCGGAGATTAAAAGGTGAGAAGAAGATTCTCATAATTCTCGATGATGTTTGGAAAGAACTTGAATTGCAAATTATAGGAATTCCATTCGACGGTGAACACGAGGGTTGCAAAATTCTTTTAACTACACGTGATCAACAAGTTTGTAGTAAAATGGATTGTCAAGAGGAATTTAAGCTGAACATTTTATCTGAACATGAAGCATGGGCTTTATTCAAAGATAAAGCTGGTCTGAAAGATGACTCTCCCACCTTGAATGTAGCAAAGGAGGTTGCTCGTGAATGTGGCTGTTTGCCTCTGGCAATTGTAACTGTGGCAAAGGCTCTAAAAGGTGAAAGTCTAGATGCGTGGATAGCAGCAAATAGACGACTCAAGAGCTCAAGACATTTGGATAATCAACATGTTTGTGGAGGTATTTATACATGCCTTGAGCTTAGTTATGATTATTTGGATCAAGATAATATCAAGCAATGTTTCTTGTTGTGTTCCCTTTTTCCGGAAGATTATGAGATTAGTATTGAATTGTTGACTATATGTGGAATTGGTCAGGGATTGTTCAATAACAATTACTTCATGGAAGACTTAAGGAGGGAAATTCATCTAGCACTATCAAAACTCCAAAAGTCTGGTTTATTATTGGAAGCTAATGATAAAAAACATATAAAAATGCATGATGTGGTTCGTGATTTTGCTCATTGGATAACATCGAGAGGGGAAAATTTATTCATGGTAAAAGATGGGTTGACCGAATGGCCTATAAGTGAAAGTTTTGGATGTTATACAGCAATCTCCTTATTGGGCATTAAGATAAATAATTTTCCCGACAAATTGAAATTTTCAAAACTCAAGACTTTGTTTCTCCAAGGCAGAAATTCATTGAGAGTTTCGTGTACATTTTTTGAAAGAATGAGAACCCTCCGAGTTTTACTTCTCCAAGATGTTGAACTCACATTGGAAGCACTTCAATTCTTGACACATCTTCGAACTCTGTGCTTGATAAATTGCACGCTCAAGAACATCTCATCATTGAGGAATGCGAAAAACCTCGAGGTTTTGGCAATATTTCATACTAATATCCATGAGCTTCCGGAAGAATTAGCAGAGTTACGTAGATTAAAATCACTCTATTTGTCCTGCAATCAAAGGCTGCACTATTTTTCTTGCAATCGAAGGCCATGCAGCTATTTCCCCCCTAACTTATTATCAAGGTAGTACTAAAATATAATTAAAATTGTTTTATCTTATTGTTTTGAGTTAAGTATTTAATTTTATGTTATTTGCTTTTTTTTTTTATTTTATTAAGTATTTTGATTTTGACAACCATGAGCTTTTGGTCACTTCTATTATTATGAAACGTTGCAACCTATAGCACAAAAGTAGCTTTAAGAAAGAAGAAATTAAAAAGTTTATGTTATCTTATTCATTTCATTACCTTGCTATTTTTATCATTCGGTTGAAAGTGCTATTATTGCATTAATAACATTTTGTATTTGTTTGTAACAGGTTGGCGTCACTCCAAGAGCTACACGTGACAAATGAAAACAATGTTAACTTATCGGAGCTGAATGCTTTGTCTGGTTTGACTGCATTAACACTGAGAGTTTCTATTGATCAATGTTCTCAAGAAAACTTTGTGTTCCCTAAACTACAAAGCTACAATATAGAAGTAAGTAAATATATTTTACAAATTGAAGATTTCGCAGGGATGGGCTTGAGAACCTTGGGAATTAGTCATAATATTGTCCCATTAAATGCATTTAAGGAGCTGTTTTGCAATGTGGAAAAGCTTACTCTGTCCGAAGTCACCATGGAACACAAAAATATCGTCCCAAAAGTAGATCAGTGGGGACTAAATGAATTATCTTCTCTTGAGCTTTCATCTTGCAATGATCTGGAATGCTTGATCGATACAACACGAGAACAAAGTCCAACCATTGCATTCTCTAATTTGGTGAACTTAGACATTCGTAAAATGACTTCTTTGAGAGAGTTGTGCCATGGCCAATCACCGATTAACTTCTTAAAAAAGTTAGAAACATTGTGCATTCTCAATTGTGAGCAGTTGCAATCAATGTTTCAAACGAATGGGTTTCTTGGAAATGAAGAAATTCAGATGCGAACAATTTCAAATTTAAGAAGCTTGAGACTGCAGTCATTACCAGCATTAGAGAGTCTATGGAAAGAGCCAACTCATCATGTAAGCCTACAAAGTCTGAAGAAAGTAATAATTGATGGTTGTCATAAACTGAAATCTATCTTCTCACCTTGCCTTGCTCAAAGTCTGTTGCATCTAAAGATGCTTGATATATCTAAATGCGAAAAATTAGAGCAAGTTTTTGCTTTTGACAAAGAAATGGCTGAGCTAAAGGTACCCCTTATCTTTCCATTCTTCCTTTAACAATGCTCTTATTTATTCAATTTCTAATTATCTTTTTTATTGAATTATCAAATATATAAAGAACTACAATCTAATCTTTCTAAATTATTAACTTTTAATACTTCTGTCTACTTTTTCTTTTAAAAAATGTATTTCTTATCAATAATTAAGATCAAGTATACTAAATTCATTTTCAGTATTTATTAATTAATAAATTTTATATGTTTCTTTATGTGAGGTAAAGCAGGCAGCACCACTCTCAAGTTTAAGAAGCTTGGAGCTGCAATTATTACCAGCATTGGAGAGTATATGGAAAGAGCCAACTCATCATGTAAGCCTACAAAGTCTAACGAAAGTAAAAATTAATGATTGTGATGAACTAAAATCTATCTTCTCACCTTGCCTTGCTCAAAGTCTATTGCATTTAGAGGAACTTGAGATATCTGGATGCGAAAAATTAGAGCAAGTCTTTGCTTTTGATAAAGAAATGGCCAAGCTAGCGGTACCTCTCGTCTTTCCATTTTTCCTTTAATAATGCTTTTGTATATTTTTTTCTAATGATTTTTTGTTGAATTATTAAGTATATAAATAATTACTATCTAATCTTTCTAAATTATTAAGTTTTAATACTTCTTTCTACTTTTATTTTAAAACAATGTATTTATTCTCAATAATTAAGATCAAGTACAATGAATTCATTTTTTAATATTCGTTAATTAATATATTTTATATTTGTCTTTATGTGAGGTAAATCAGGCAGCACCACTCTCTAATTTAAGAAGCTTGAAGCTGCAGTCATTACCAACATTGGAGAGTATATGGAAAGAGCCAACTCATCATGTAAGACTTCAAAGTCTGAAGGATGTAAAAATTCATAGTTGTCATAAACTGAAATCTATCTTCTCACCTTGCCTTGCTCAAAGTCTATTGCATTTAGAGGAACTTGAGATATCTGAATGCGAAAAATTAGAGCAAGTCTTTGCTTTTGACAAAGAAATAGTTGAGCTAAAGGTACCTCTTATCTCTCCATTTTTCCTTTAATAATGCTCTCATATATTCTTTTTCTAATTACCTTTTATTTTATTGAATTATCAAATATATAAATAATTACTATCAAATATATCAATAATTTTAGTACATTCACATCTACCAATAAGTATACTATACACTATTTGTACTCCAAGCGTGGGTTTGTTTTTCTACTTTAATGAGCTTTCATTGAAAAAATATAAAATTTTCTTTTGGCTTAAATCTTTCAATTTTATGCATTAAAAATATTTTCAATTTTTGATTTAAGACTTATTATTTACCATTCTAATTTCTCTAGTGTCTTCCATTTCTGTTGTGAATTTATTAGGATGTTGGATTGCAAGGAGATGATCATGCCATTGCATTCCCTTGCCTACAAGATATAGTACTTGTAAACTTGATAAATTTGAGTTCGGAAAACTTTCTCATCTCATCACCATCCTTGGAGAAGTTGAAAGTTTGCAACTGTCCTAAATTGAGAAATTTCACTATTCAAAAAGAAGTTAATGAGCAAATTCAACTCGAGGTATTTTTTTATACACTTTTCCTTCAATTATGGTTTTGGATTTTGCCTTTGAACTAAATCCTTTTTTCAACACTCACAAACTAATCTAATTATATTTTAAAATTGTAGCATAAAAATTTTATACTATTTATTTTGAAAAACAAATTTTAATTTGTTTGTGCGGATCTTTGGGTTTTCTTTGTCCTTGTTTCTGACTTGAGGTTCATCATATATTTTCTTAGCGACGACAAATCTTGCTTTTTTTCTTGTTGGAGCTTCCTTTTTCTTCTTCGATTCTAGTTTATTTTACTTTCTTTTATTCGAATTTTCTCTTTCTTCTTCAATTTGAGTTTTCTTTTTCTTCTTGGCCATGAGTTCCCTTTTTTTTTATTCAAAGTGTTTCTAGTTTCTGTTGCAGACAAGAGAAACAAATTGAGAAAGTTAGGCTTTCCAGGGGGTTCATTTCTTTTAGTTTTTTTATGTAATTTAGGTAAATTACAAAAAAAAATGACACTTTACCACTTTATCTATACTTTTCAAATCAACATATGCTTAAAGAAAAAATGACAAAGACAAAAACACAAGAAAAGGAAAACCATAAACGGTTTTATGTTAAAAATTAACAAAGAAAAACTTGAAAGAGGTTAGATGTCTTTGAATTCCACTTTCAGACCATTTCATGAAAATTTTGGATTTAAATTTTGAAACATATATATGTCCTATCATTAAAAATGTAAGGATTTTTTGTGAATTGGCATCTAAAAAATTATGAGTAACATTTGCTTATCTGTTCCCAATCTAATAGAAAAGGAATGTACTTAGTGACATTTAGTGGTATCTGTATTTGCAGCGATTATCTCTCTCTAAGTTGGGAAATAGCTTTCAATTGTGTATATCAGCCAACTGCAATCAAGAATATATAGCAGTTGGGAGTCATGAAAAGGTATTTCAGGTTCATGGGCGCATAAAGGAACTCCACTTGAAGGATTTATCTGAAGTGCGAATTATATGGAAGGATGTCGCTCAAGTTGTAACTCTTGAAAACCTTACAATTCTGAGCGTAATTGATTGCAAGAGGCTAAGATACATATTTTCACCTACAACTGCTCGAAGTTTATCACGGCTGGTTAAGCTAGATATACAAAACTGTGATAAATTGGACCAAATCATTGCTGACGATCAAGTTTGTTCATCATCAAATGGTGATCTCCAACCTGTAAGCTTTCCTAATTTGACCAGAATTTCTGTTAAATATTGTAAAAAGTTGAAAAGTCTCTTTCCTCTTGGATCTGCTCGTTGTCTTCCAAAACTTGAAGACTTTAGAGTTGAAAGGAACTCTAAATTAGAGCGAGTATTTAAAGTCTTTGGACTAGAAGATGAAGCAGAAGCGAAAGCTGAAAAGGAGATAAAGTTTGATCAATTCAAAAAATTATCACTTCAAGACCTGCCAAGCCTCATTGACTTCTGTCCAAGTGGATATCACTTTCTATTACCGGCTTTGCAGTATTTACAAGTGAAAGGATGTCCCAAGATGACTACAGGTTTCTTTATAGATTCAAAGGAATATGTGCACGCCAAAACAGAGGTATACACTTTGAAAACTTTAATCTTATTTATTTTAAGACATAATCCTCAAAGCCTTTACTTAAATTACTTAAATGATTGAGTATGACACTACAACCAAAACTTAGTCTAAAATATCATTTTTAATGAATTTGGCCTAAAATACTTATAAATTATAATATGCTTATTTCACACATCTAAAAGATACCCCGTGCAATCACCCACTTGCTAAGGAGTTTTGATGAAAATTTCTGTAACCATGTTTCCACCTTAGTAAACCATTTGTTAAGCCAATCCCAACCTTTATCTTTGAGCTCTTCAAATAGCTCCTTATCCTCAAAGATTAGCAGAAATTCTTTGAGAGACAAACTCGTCACAAGCAGCCTGAAATGCCTTCCATTTTAAATAATTCCGTTAAATGTGTTGAATTTGAAATGCATTATATTGTTACCACAACACTTTTCTTCAACCAAAGCATGGTTTCCATGCTTTTTAAGACATTGAAGATCATCTCCTCTCTCTTCATTTGAAGCTCCACCTCTTTTAAAAGCACATTTCAATAACAGAGCATAAGATGGCTTAGTGAATAAGGCCAAGTTCTGTCTCAAAATCCCACAGCAAGTTTCGTTCCTATTGTCGTTAATGCTAGGTGCATAAGAAACTTCCTGTTTGGTTCCTCCTTCAAAATGAATCATGGCTTCCATAGTTGGCTATATTGACCTCTAGCCTTTGGTTAAGAAGCCATACTCCATTTAAATTTTGGACTATTCTTCTTATTTTATTAAAATATCCAAATATGATAAAAGGATACCCCTTACTATATTTGCTTTTATTTCTCGCTACAAATTTATTGACAACCTTTCCAAATTGATCCAAAATCCTTTGAAGCCATCTTCATGGACTACTGTGGGAATATTATTCACAAAAACTAAAACTACCTTCTTCATTCTCCTTATCCTCCCAACATAATCATTATTGATGATTAAGAGCTTTTATTATTCATTACTAAATTAAGTACAAGCTTTTATTTGGTATGTGCAAAGGCAATTAGAATCTTTAATAATATTATATTGCATAATTTTTCAAAGTCTTTACTTAAATTACTTAAATGATTGAGTTGTACACTGTAACCAAAAGATTGATCTAAAATATCATTTTTAATAAATGATTCCATTACTTTTAATGAATTTTTGGCCTAAAATGCTTATAAATTATAATATGTCTATTTTTTTTCTTTTTTCTTCGTAATATGAGACATTCATACTTTTGGTTTACATTTCACTATTTCAATTGTTTAAAAAGACACTACAACTAGTTGAGCAAGACGCCATTGAAAGGATAGGCATTGCTCAAAATGTAGTCCACACCGAGAACATATCATGGTGGAGGGTCTATGGTACGCTACCACCTTGGAAGGAAGAACTATGAGATGACTGCAGGGGAAGTTGCGAAGGCATGTTTAAACATCAATGAGTACATTGGGACCGTCAACTAAACACAGGTAAAGCAAAAGCTATTTTCCTTTTTCATTTCTTTCACTTGTTCGCCTAGTCTTAATCAAGTTTTGGTAGTTCACTTGTGCTTACCTTTATTAATCACTTGTGCTTTTTGTTGGTCTAGATGTTGGTTTTGTAGAGTTGTCAAGCGAAGGGATCACTTGCTTTCAATAATTTCTCCAATCTATATGTACAATAAGTAGAAGAACAAGTTTGAAATTCTTCTATTTCTTATCTTTATTTTTCTATTTTAAATCAGGACATGAGAAATGAAACTTTAATTTCCATATACAAGCTCAATAAATAATACTTACAATAAAAATTATTAGAAGGAATTGGATCATTTCTACATGCACTTAGAATTAATAAGTTCAATTTAATTTCTTTTTCTCCCCATATCATACATTTCATTTTAATAATTATCCACATTATAAGATTATTTTTTAAGATTTCGTACCAGCTTGATGGTTTTAGCTCTTTTTTTTTTTGTTTGCTATTTATATTTTATTTTCTATTTATTTTACCTTTTCCTTTCTATTCAGTTTTAGCAAAAAATAAAAAGAAAAAATATAAATAAAAGGGCGCTTTGTCCAATTCCTATTCTCCACGTGTCACCCCGACAAGAACCCTCTGGTCCATAAAAAAAAAAATTTCCCTCTTTATAGAATATCAATTTCCACCTAGGGTTTCCCCTTCTCTCTGAGATCTCTCGATTCTCTTCCTTCTGTCTATCTATCGAGTATGATGCAACAACCACCAGCAGTACGTGTAGCTCCGCCGCAGTCCATGATAGCTGATCAGTCTCAAACCCAGCAATACCAGCAGCAACCGCAGTCGCAGCCGTGGATGATGATGCAACAACAACAACAACAGCAGGCAGGTCAGTTGGTTCCTCCACCTTCCAGTTGGGCTTCGCAACCCATTCCTCCGCCCAGTCAGATGCAGCAATGCTCCGTCGGTTAAGCCACCGTCGGCTCCAGCGAGATTCGATCTCTCTGGATCGATGATCTTCAGCAGTAGATGGATGAGAATTACCTCATCAGCATCTTTGCTCACTCTGGAGAGGTAATTAATTAGGTAATTATATTATTTTAGAAAAAAATTAAGGGCTTTTAGAAAAAAAAATTTAAGAGTGCTTAAGTAAATAGTAAAATAGTAAAAAATAATAAAATTTAATTAAACGAAGCAAATATACTCTAATAAAATTTGCAGTTTTATTTATATTTTAATAAATCAAAATATTATTCCCTTTTGTTATTTAAATGAATTTCCTTCTTTTCCTTTGAAACTTAACTGCTTAAGTAAAAAAATGGGTAAAAAGTAATTAAAGGAAGTCTAATATTTTTGGGATTTTTTAGGTGGCTTCAGCTAAGGTGATTAGGAATAAGCAAACGGGTCTACCAGAGGAGTATGGGTTTATCGAGTTTGTGTCACGTGCAGCAGCTGAGAGGGTTTTGCAGTCGTATAATGAGGTGCCAATGCCGAATTCTGAGCAGAATTTTAGGTTGAATTGGGCGGCACTTGGATATGGGGAAAAGAGGCAAGATGAGGGTCCTGATTACATAATCTTTGTTGGGGATTTGGCTGTGGATGTTTCAGATTATATGTTACAAGAGACTTTTAAAGCTGTTTACCTATCTGTGAAGGGTGCCAAAGTTGTCACTGATAGGACTACAGGACGGTCTAAAGGTTATCGCTTTGTGAGGTTTGATGATGAAACTGAGCAGATTCGTACCATGACCGAGATGAATGGGATTTATGGTTCAACAAGGGCAATGCGGATTGGACCAGCTGCTAATAAGAAGCCAGTTACTGGTCAGCGGTATCCGAAAGGTACTATCTTGTGGGTTATGTTAAGTTCATTATTTATCTTGATTTCCATATGAAGGTTGCTTGGGTTTTTTATAGTTTTTATTTTCCATGATTTATCTTAGAGTACTTTGACTTGACAAGTTGAATGCTTGTTGGTTATTCTATTTTTGTTTTTGGGTTTTAATTTTCTGAGTTGAAGTTTTAACTTGTTAGTTGTTACAGTGTCCTTAAAATTCGAATTCTTTCAGTTATGCACTTGAAGATTGGTGGAATTTATACAAAGTCATTTCCTTCCAGTGTGCCTTTGTAAACTTGGGCACGTTTAATTATACTAAAACATTCACAAACTTATATAAAACTCATGTTGTCTTAAAGCAGGACACCAAGAGGCTCTCATTTTGGGGGCCCTGGAACTGGTATTAGCTGAAATGATTTCACTTTAATGCGTGGCCTCATTTTAGGTCAGTTCCTTTGTTTATGTCATAAGCCTCATTTTCTCATGGCAGTATTTGTGCTACATTCGTAAATTACTTTTCCAGTTCCTTATTAAGTATTCCAGTCAAGTACAATTTGTTTCAGTTTTCCCAACATGTTTCCTTTAAATCTTTCTTTAGATTCTTTTACCAGTCCAGAAATTTTTTTCATATTTTAATTTCGTCATAGATCAGTTCCCTTTCAATACTTGCATATGTCCCCTTTGTTTCCTGTAAATTCAAGCTGTAATGCTCAAAACTAGGTGAAGCAGCCATGGGTAAAGTTGCTATGGATGTTATCATGCACCATTCTGTTAATGAACCTTGGGGCAATTTTTGTTCTATTGCATTTTATATTGGTGCTTCTTTTAAAAGTTATAGTAACTTCTTTGTCCTCACTCTATTGCTCTGTTACAAATGAGGACAAATTGAGTCAGGAAAGAAACCTGGAACTTGTAGTTAAAGGCATTTTCAGTTAATGGATTTAACCTCAATGGAAGTGGATCGCTCGTCCATGCTTTATTGCCTAAACCTAAATAGTGAAGGCCTAGCTGTGTATGAATCTACCAGTATTAATATTGCATTTTCATGGCATTCTTTTTCTACTTGTCATTTGAGGTTTTGTGTCACTTCAGTTTAGAAGAATTTCCTTAGTTTCTAAATATGTTCTTCATCTTATCATTTTGTGGCCACTAATATAATCTCTATAGGTTTCTGTCTATGCAGAGAATGTTAAAGCATTTCTGAAATTAGTTTAGCAGATAGGTTCTTTCTACTAAAACATAATCTTTGAAGTAGAAGTTGTGAATCATTCTATTTAAGCACTGACAACTTCCTCCTTCCCTCCGCTCCCCCTTGCAAAAAATGTGTGAAAGAAAGGAGAAAAAGGAAATATTTCATGTCAAGTGCAGAGAAAAGTTAAGTCTCTGATTTCAATTTTCCTTTTTCTCCTTTTCATGCTATTTTAAAAGGTTAATGAAAGAATAGGACCTTCACCGGTTCCCTGAGTGTAATGTAATTAATGATTTCTTTTTGGGCTACTATTGAAATCCATTTAATCTGATACTTTTCACTTTCCTGGTAATGGTAAGCCTTGATGTAACCCAAAAGAGGTTTACATTTTTGTTCTTTTGCACGCCATGGAGGGAATTTTTTTGAACTTTTTTAGTATTTTTAAGTGTATTATCTTAATGCTTTGGTTTTTTCAACAATGTTTAATATGAGTTTTGAGAAGCAATGAGCTTTTCCATCATCTCATTCTATGGTAGTTTACATGTATTTGTCATTTGCAGCTTCTTGCCAGAATACTCAAGGAAATCCTGGCGAGAATACCACAGTGGGTAACCTTTTTAAATATATTAATATACTTTATTTCATGGTGTGGTCAACTGAAATCTAACATGCTTAATTGCAGATATTTGTTGGTGGTTTGGATCCTAGTGTTTCTGAAGAACAATTAAAACAAATATTTGGTCAGCTGGGTGGGGTAGTTCATGTAAAAATTCCTGCTAACAAACATTGTGGTTTTGTTCAATATGCTAAAAGGTAAGCAGTAAATTCTTCCGAATATTTAAGTGTGTGAAATATTACTATATTATATTAAATTATTTTGCAATATGATGTACTTCAGGGCTAGCGCGGAGCAAGCTTTATCAGTTTTGAATGGCAACATATTAGGAGGAAGAAACATTTGACTTTCATGGGGACGTAGTCCTTCAAGCAAACAGGTTTTGCGTTTAAAATCGTGGTATTTTGTAATTAAAACCGTGCTATATATATTTCTGCAAACTAAGAGGGAAATCTGTTGGAGTTTCAGGCTCAACCAGATCAGGCCCAGTGGAATGGTGGATATTATGGATATGCTCAAGGATTTGAAGCATATGGATATGCACCTCCTCCCCAAGACCCTAACATGTACTATGGGGGTTATCTTGAATATGGGAATTACAAGCAACCAGGATCCTAAGAACCCACTTTCAACTAAAACCCAAGATCCTAAGAAGAATATATTTGACTTATTTGAGTCGTACAAGCGTCTTCCCCAATCCAAACTTAAACCTAGAAATAGATTTGGTACTAAACAAAAAATTTGTTTGGGGTCCAAGAATAAACAGTGTAATGTTGTTTTTTTTTTATATATATATGAGGGATAAAACAGATTTAAGTATTGACTACATCATTCTAATCCAACTTATTCCTAATTTATCTAAACTAATAAAAGAAGAAATTATGAGAAATAACTTTCTTTATAAGGTGTTTTTAAAAGTAACTTTTGAAATAAAGTTATTTGTTTTTATTTAAAAAGAAGCATGAGTAGATGAAAATATTTTTAAAAAACACCGTGATAAATTAAGTTGTTAATATTTGTTTTTCGTCATTTTTCAAAAATTAAAAATTAGTGCTCAGTTGTTTGTGCTCGTTCATTTTTCTCTTTCAATTCTCTGAGTTGTATTAACACTGTGTTTAGCACCATTGTCATCAACTCTCTCAGCTCTTTGAATTGTGTGAGTTTTGTCAACTCTCTGTTGAGCACCATCGTCTTCGTGCTGTGAACTATCTCTTGTCATTTGATCATATTGTCTTTAAAAAATAAACCTCATTGCGGAGATGACATCAAGATATGTTTTTGGGTTAATTGCTACAACACATAAATTTGTGAAACTTTTTTTGTAAATTAGAACATTAGAAGACGGATTAGAAACATTGCACAGAGTTGTTACACGTCATGCATCTATTCAGTGTGTGACCACATAGGACTGCCTGCACTTTGCTTGTAACCAGCATGTCTGCATGGACTTGTTGTGTCACCAGGATGTCTATATGCACTTGACGTGTCACCAGCATATCTATGTGCACTTGGCGTGTCACCAGCATGTTTACATGCACTTGTTGTGTCACCAGCATGCATGCATGCACTTGTCGTGTCACCAGTACGTCCGCCTGCACTTGGCGTGTCACCAGCATGCATGCATGCACTTGGCCTGTCACCACCATGTAATTAAGTAAATAATAAAATAATTAAGTAAATTAAATAATTATTTTTGTATTCAAAATTTCAGTGGGGTTTCAATTCTGCGACTTGGAATTAGACACGGTGGTCAATGGGTGAATGGCATGTACAAGGGTGATGAGTCACAAATGCGGGGGGTTATGAGTGATTTGTAGTTTGCGGGCTTGATGAAGCTAGTTAAAAATGTTGTTGGGGTAAACTCAGAAATTGATGATATTGAGTTGTATGCATTGATCAGTACACCCGAGGAGCTATCACGGCCAATTATCAAGGATGATGAGGATGTTGCATTAATTCTGCTAGAACAGAGGAATGTTCCGGCTGTGTATGTTAGCATTAAGAGACCCGGAACAAATGTTATGTCACATGAAAAAGTTGAAAAACATCGTAATCAGCTCAATCAGAATGAGATTTGCAATGCTTCACATATGCCAGAGCATTCGGTCTGTAACCCGCAGTTGAGGTATCCTCAGGAGTTTGTACAGCTCGGTAACTAGAGGACATTGATAGAAGAGTTGGGTGCACAATTCCGATTAGGATGTGCATCAAACCAATTAGGGTCTTCTGCTAAAGGAATGCATCAATCGAGTGAAACGGTAGAGTGTGTAATTCCAATTTCAAATGAGAATATGACACGTGAGTACAACACTGTGACGTTGGATGTTAACACTGCGACGCTGGAGGATAATGCTGCATGTTATGAGGGAAATGAGGATTTGTTTACTGGCAGTGAAGATAGATTTTATGACAGTTCGGGTGATGGGCTTGACGAATGAGATCATGACAGTTCAGACAATGACTGCCTTTATGACAGTGACATTCCAATTTGCAATAATGTTGAAGGCGAAACGGAATCTATTGAAGGTTTTGATGTAGGAAATGTTCAGTGTGATGATCCCATATATAATAACCCCATCGCTGGTGAAGACGGGAATCGTTCCGTTGATACAATGCTCGATGATAGTTATCAAGAAAGGCGAAATGCAAGGATATCTTCTACGTGGCGAATTGTAGGTGCAGAAAGGTTCTCCTTCCAAACAATTAGCATTGAGGAGTCGACATGTCTCAATGATCGCTTATACAAAAGAAAAATGTTTTCCTCGAAGGCAGAGTTGAAACGAGCTTTGAACATGTTGGCTCTAAAAGAGCAGTTTGGGATAAGAGTGAAAAGGTCATGCAAAAGTCGTTACGAGGTTGGTTGCAAAAACAAGGCATGTAAGTTTGGTGTCCATTCAACGAAGTTACCTGACGAAGGAGGGTATTGGGAAGTTCGGACGTTCCACAAAGTACACACATGTACTGTTGATGGTTTGCAATGGTAATTTCCATCTGCGAGTGCCAAGATAATTGGTGAACTTATGGCACCCAAGCTTCAGGCTAATGGAGTAGCATTGAGACCGAAGGACATAATTGGTGAGATGAGGGTTCAATGGGGATTGGAATGCTTGTATGGTAAGGCTTGGCAAGCAAAAGAGTATACAGAGACGCTTATTTTCGATCCCCCGGAGGAGTCATTTCAACTACTACCTTCATATTTTTATATGTTGGAACAAGAAAATCTTGGCACAGTCATAGCAGTGGCTACTGACGAGGCTGAAAGATTCAAATATTGTTATTGGTTATACGGGGCTTGTATTCGGGGGTTTAGGGATGTGATGCATCCTATGGTTGCAATTGATGCAACATATCTGAAAGGCAGATTCAAGGGTGTTCTGGTTGTTGTTGTATGCAAAGACGCGAACGAGTGTGTATATCTAGTTGCGTTTGGCATCGGCCATGTTGAGGATGAAGACTCGTGGACGTGGTTTCTCATCAAGCTACGTGATGCGGTTGGTTGTCCTGAAAACACTATGTTCATTTCTGATCAGCATCTTGGCATTAAGAAAGCAATCCAAAATGCATACCCAGAAGCGCACCACGGTTTATGCGGTTACCATTGAAGAAAAACTTTAAAAACAAGTTCAAGCGTGATGACGTTTCTATGATTTTCACCCTTGCTCGAGATTGCTATAAGCTTTTTGAATTCAACAGACATGTGAACCAGCTCAAGCAGATTCATGGGGGAGCCTATGCTGATCTTTTGAGAATAGGCTCTGAGAGATGGGCACGTGCATGTTCACAGGCAAGGCGATACCAAATGATGACCTCGAACATTCTCGAATGTGTTAACTCCTGCTTAAAGCATGCCAGATAAATGCCAATCGCTGTTTTGATCGAGTTCATACGAGACATGTTCCAACGTTGGTTCCATGATCGGTACGAGGAGGCTGTCAAGGTGACCACACCTCTCAACCCTTGGGTTGCTAGGCAATTGAGCAAACGCTTCAATGATGCACATCACTTTGTAGTGAAGCCTATCAATCAAGTGGAGTTTGAAGTTATAGACGGGAAGATGGACGGACTTGTTAACCTGTCCACGAAGACGTGTTTATGCTGTGAGTTCCAAACAGATTTGCTGCCATGCAACCATGCCATTGCAGCAATAAGATCAAATTATATTTTCTTTATTTCTTATTTGATCCTTAATTTGACATAGCATTTATATTTTGCTTGAATATTAGGTTCATTGTATTTTTCAGTAAATGTAAACGTGAAGCCTTTGATTTCTACGCCGATTACTACAAGACAATCATTTAGGTGGAGGGTTATGTGGGGTCTATTCGCCTAGTAGGGCATCTTAGTGAATGGGACATCCCCCCGTATGTAAAACAAATTGTCGTCTTGCCACCACCTTGGCGAGGCCAAGCAGGAAGACCTATGAGGAGAAGGATTCCATCCGCTAGTGAAGGTAGTCGAGCACGGAGATGTTCGCAATGCAAAATGTACGGGCACAACAGACAGAATTTTCCATCTCCATTTGCAAATCCATCAACAAATCCGGCACCATCTCTAAGTCAATCAGCGCCCCGATGAGTGCACCTACCGAAAGCGTATTGAATTTACAGAGAAATCAATCACAGACACAACAACTGTCCAATCCGAAGCACAATGTTTGAAAACGTAGTGTGTGTTGTGGACGAAGACATATTATCGGGGCCTAACTAACTGCAATTTATCTGTTGTTTTGTTAGGGTTTGATTCGAACTGTTTCGATCTTGGCCATTGACATTTGCATTGAATAATGATATTTGCTATAAACTAGTGTATAATAATAGCATTGCCTAGGCATAGAAGTAGTCAATAATTGACTTTAGCCACACATGCATGGTCATATAGTATGGAATGTAAATTGTCTAATCTTTGGACAGCATATATAAATAAAAAATCAACAATGTTGCTCTACATTTCGACAATTATAAAGCCAATGCATTCATTACATTCTTGCTTAAAGCAAATCGCTTCAATATACGCAAGGAAATTTTACTCATTTTACAAATAACGTTGCAAAACTATATCAATTGTCCACTTGGGTTTAGAGTTTATGAAAGGGTAAAAATGTGAGAAGTTAGGCTGTAGAGTCGGTGACACGCCATTGAGGGAAGCAGTAACACGGCATCCTTTTCATGCTGGTGACATGCCAAGTGCATGCAGACATGTTAGTGACACGCCGACTCTATGCAAACATGTTTGTGACACGCCTAGTGCACATAGACTTGGTGGTGACACGCCTAGTGCACATAGACATGCTGGTGACACGTCAAGTGCACATAGACATGCTAGTGACATGCCAAGTGCATATAGACTTACTGGTGACACGCCAAGTGCATATAGACATGCTGGTGACACGCCAAGTGTACATAGCTTACTAGTGACACGCCAAGTGCATATAAACTTGCTGGTGACATGCCAAGTGCACATAGACATGCTGGTGACACACCCAGGCTATTGAATTTCGTTTTTTTTTTTGACACACCAAGTGGAGGCAGACATAATGGTGACACGTCAAGTGCAGGCATATTGAACTTAGAATACATAAGAACAACAGAAAACAACCGAAAATTTTTTGTTGTTTTAACCCGCCAAAACATGTTGAAAACCACTAACAGTGAGGACTTTCTCCCTCCCCCCTTTGATATATTTAACTTTAGAATTCTACCCTAGTCTAATAATTAATATGTTTATCTTCACCTCCGACCTGTAAGCAATTGTCAAACCCTGGCTTCTCGGCTGATACAATAATTAATCTATTTTTCTTCACCTCTGACCTGTAAGCAATTGTCCAACCTTGGCTTCTTGGCTAATGCAGAGTCTCTATATCATCCGATAAGCCAGGGTTGGACAATTGCTTACAGGTCGGAGGTGAAGAGAAATATATTAATTATTAAACTATGGTAGAATTCTAAAGTTAAATATATCAAAGGGGAGGAGGGAGAAAGTCCTCACTGTTAGTGGTTTTCAGCATGTTTTGGGGGGTTAAAACAACAGAAAACTTTCAGTTGTTTTCTGTTGTCCGATCCGATTTCTGTTGTTCTTCTGTATTATAATGGTTCGACATTCTCGTGGTCCGAAGAACTGCGGAGGACACATCGACAAAACTGTTTTTGATGAGATGTACGGTCAGTCGATGAGATCTAAGGAGTTTTTGACCATATATAGTAGAGAAATATAAACCGGCATGACCAGTTTAAACGTTTCGGTCTGAGGCAATGAACAGACGTGCTTGTGACACGTCAAGTGCATGCAGAGATGGTAGTGACACACCAAGTGCACATAGACTTGCTGATGACACGTCAAGTGTATGCAGAGATGGTAGTGACACGCTAAGTGCATGCAGACGTGCTGCTGACATGCCAAGTGCATGCAGACGTGCTGCTGACATACCAAGTGTAGTCAGATGTGCTGTTGACATGCTAAGTGCAGGCAGACGTGCTGCTGACACGCCAAGTGCAATCAAACGTGCTGTTGACATGCTAAGTGCATCTTTAGTAGCTAGTTTTGAAAGAGAGATGATGATTTTGTTGAATGTGTGAAACTATTGGACGCATCTTCTCGAGTGTCACGCACACCGTTTGAAGCATTAAATTTTTTGCTACTTCATCATCAACAAAGCCATCCATTGAGGAGCCCCCTTCATTGGACCTTAAGCCACTACCTTCACATTTAAGGTATGTATTTCTTGGTAGTTCATCTACTCTTCCTGTTATTATTTCCTCTGCTCTTACTAACTTGTAGGAAGAGAAACTTTTGAGAGTGTTGAGGGAGCACAAAAAGGCTATAGGATGGACTATTGTAGACATAAAAGGGATTAGCCCTTCCATTTGCATGCACAAAATCCTTTTGGAGGAGGATCACCATACTTCCATTGAGCACCAAAGGAGACTCAATCCTATTATGAAGGAGGTGGTAAAGAAGGGAATTATCAAATGGTTGGATGCTGGTATCATCTACCCCATTTCAAACAACTCATGGGTAAGCCCAATTCAATGCGTCCCGAAAAAAGGCAGGATGACTATGATCCCCAATTCCAACAATGAGCTGATCCCTAAGAGGACGGTAACCAGATGGCGGGTATGTATGGATTATAGAAAGCTCAACCAAGCAACAAGAAAAGATCACTTCCCACTTCCTTTTATAGATCAAATGTTGGACCGCTTGGCCGGTAAGGAATTTTATTGCTTTTTAGATGGTTACTCGGGTTATAATCAGATTGCTATGCCCCCAGTGATCAAGAGAAGACTACATTTACTTGTCCTTATGGCACTTTTGCCTTTAGGAGAATGCCTTTTGGTTTATGCAATGCTCCAGCAACTTTTCAAAGATGCATGATGTCTATTTTTTCTGATATGGTTGAAAAATGTCTTGAAGTGTTTATGGATGATTTTTCTGTGTTTGGCAATAATTTTGATGAATGTTTTTCAAACCTTGTTAGGGTCCTTCAACGATGTGAAGATACTAACTTAGTGCTGAACTGGGAAAAGTGCCATTTCATGGTTAAAGAAGGTATTGTGTTGGGACACAAAGTTTCCAACAGAGGCTTGGAAGTTGACAAAGCTAAAATTGAGATAATTGAGAGGCTTCCACCACCAACTTCAGTGAAAGGTATTAGAAGCTTTTTGGGTCATGCTGGTTTTTATAGAAGGTTCATTAAGGATTTTTCAAAAATTTCCAAACCTTTGTGCAATTTGCTAGAGAAAGATGTCCCATTTAAATTTGATGATGCATGTCAGGCTGCATTCTTAGAATTGAAAAGGAAATTAGTTTCTACTCCCATCATTGTAGTTCCTGATTGGAATCTTCCCTTTGAGCTGATGTGTGATGCTAGTGACTATACTGTAGGGGCAGTATTAGGCCAAAGGAAATCCAAAATTTTCATTCAATTTATTATGCAAGCAAAACATTGAACGAAGCTCAAATGAACTACACCACCACTGAAAAAGAATTGTTAGCTGTAGTATTTGCATTTGATAAGTTTCATTTTTATTTGGTTGGCACTAAGGTTATTGTATACACTGACCATTTTGCTATTAAGTATTTAATTGCCAAAAAAAATGCCAAACCAAGGTTGATTAGGTGGATCTTGCTGCTACAAGAGTTTAATTTAGAGATCCGTGACAAAAAGGGAACAGAAAATCAAGTTGCAGACCATCTCTCAAGACTGGAGCCGGAACATCAAGGTCAGGAGGAAACTTTCATCAAGGAATCCTTCCCGGATGAACAAATCCTTCATGTGAATGAGAAATCAACTCCTTGGTATGCTAACTTTGTCAATTATTTGGTAAGCAACATCATTCCCTCATATTTAAATTTTCACCAGAAAAAGAAATTCTTGCATGATGTTAAGTTTTATGTGTGGGATGAGCCCTTTTTGTTTAATCAGTGTAATGATCAAATTTTGAGAAAATGTGTACCAGAAGAAGAAGTTCAAAGTGTTCTTCATCATTGCCATTCTTCAGACTATGGAGGACATTTTGGAGGAACAAGAACTACTGCTAAAGTCCTCCAATCAGGTTTGTATTGGCCTACATTGTTTAGAGGTGCTTACAAGTTTGCTTTGCATTGTGACAGATGCCAAAGGGTGGAAAATATCTCCAGGCGACAAGAAATGCCTCTCCACAACATGTTGGAAGTAGAAATTTTTGATGTGTGGGGCATTGATTTCATGGGGCCATTTATATCTTCATTCAACAATAAATATATTTTGCTAGCTGTGGATTATGTTTCCAAGTGGGTGGAAGCAACAGCTTTTCCTCACAATGATTCTAAGGTGGTAATGAAGTTTATCAAGAGAAACATTTTCACTCGATTTGGTACTCCAAGAGCAGTCATTAGTGATGAGGGGAGTCATTTTTGCAACAAATATGTTGATACACTTCTTGCAAAGTATGGAGTTAGACATAAGGTTGCAACTGCGTACCATCCTCAAACTAGTGGCCAAGCAGAGGTGTCCAATAGAGAAATCAAAAAGATTTTGGAGAAAACGGTTTGTCCTTCAAGAAAGGATTGGGCAAGTAGATTGGATGATGCATTGTGGGCTTATCGGACTGCTTACAAGACACCAATTGGTATGTCTCCATACAAGTTAGTCTTTGGAAAAGCTTGTCATTTGCCGGTGGAACTTGAGCATAAGGCTTATTGGGCAGTGAAGAAATCGAATTTGGACTTACAAGCAGCTGATGAGAAGAGATTGTTGCAATTAAATGAGCTTGATGAATTTCGCCTTCAAGCTTACGAGAATGCCAAATTGTACAAGGAGAAAACAAAACAATGGCATGACAGGAAGACAGTGCAACGAAACTTTGAGCCAGGTCAATTGGTGTTGTTGTATAATTCTTGGTTGAAACTATTCCCGGGAAAACTAAAATCGAGGTGGTCAGGGCCATTTATTGTTTCCAAAGTCTTTCCACACGGTGCTGTGGAGGTAATGGATAGCAAGACAAATGAAACTTTCAAGGTTAATAGACAACGTTTGAAGCACTACTTTGGAGGGATCGTTGATCGTCAACGTTCGTTTATCCATTTAACTGACCCTCATTAAGCTCTCGCAAAGTCTGGCTGAAGACTTAAAAGCAAGCGCTACTTGGGAGGCAACCCATGTTCTTTACCCCTAATTCTCTTATTTTAAAGTTTAGTCATTAGGTTATAGAATGCTTTACATTTTGATTCTTGCAAAAATTTACTTTGATACTTTGATTTTTAGTGTTATTTAAAGAATTTTTTCTTCCATTTTTGCTTTGATATGATCATTGTTAATCTTGTTTACTTATCATTTTCATGCATAGCATCATAGTTTTAATTTTGTTTTTTTATTTTTTGACAGAAAAAAAAATGAGCAACACATTGAATTTTGGACAGCAAACATAGGTAGAAACAGAAAGCTTCTAGCTGCAGCGAGCTCTCAACCTCGTTGTAGCCAGATTTGTGCAACAAGGATTGAGAAATAGAAGGTTTTCTGCTACAGCGAGAACCTATTCTGGCTGTAGCAGAAACGGGAGCAGAACTGATGCTGAAAAGCAGAAGGTTTTCGACTGCAGCAAGCTTCCAATTTGGCTGCAGCAAGATAAAATCAGTAAGATACAGGAAGTTTCTCGCTGCAGCGAGCTCCCAACCTCGCTGCAGCTAAAAAAATGAAAAAAAAAATTTTTTAATTGAAAAAAAAATTAAAAAAGACAAAAAAAGAAAAAAAATTTAAAAAAAAGAAAAAAAGAAGAAAAATAAAAAATGAAAATGAAAAAAATGAAAAATGAAAAAAAAATGAAAAAAAAAATTTTTTAATTGAAGAAAAAAAAAGAAAAAAATTTAAAAAAAAAAGAAAAAGAAGAAGAAAAATAAAAATGAAAAATGAAAATGAAAAAAAATCAAAAAAAATAAAAAAAAAAAACATCGAAGGACCCCTAAACCAGTGGGGTCCTCGCTGCAACAAGCTTTCCCCCTCGCTACAACGGGGTCCCTGTTGGGTTAAGGACCCTAAGCCGAGAGAAACTCACTGCAGCGAGCCCCCCCTGGTCGCTGCAGCGGGTCCCTGCTCTGGAGCCCCTCCCTTACCCGAGAGAAATTCGCTGCAACGAGCTCCCATGCTCGCTGCAGCAAGATCCCTGCTGGGTTAAGAACCCCCTAGCCCGAGAGAAATGAGCTGCAGTGAGCTCCCATGCTCGCTGCAGCAGACCCCCACCCTCGTCCGAGAGAATGGAGCTGCAGCGAGCCTCCCATGCTCGCTGCAGCGGGGTCTTGTTGGGTTAAGCCCCTAGGCAGACCAAAATGGTGCTGCAGCAAGCCCTCTGCTCGCTGCAGCAACATCCTACTGCCCCCATCTCCCCCTTCATTCCCTTCTAACCTGAGACATGCTCGCTGCAGCGAACCCCCTCTCCTCGCTGCAGCAAGCTTCTTCACCCCCATGCAACCCCTTTCCCGAGAGAACCAGGCTGCAGCGAGCCCCCATGCTCGCTGCAGCAGATCATAGGCCCCCCCACTCCCCTTTTACCCGAGGCAATGGGGCTACAGCGAGCTATCAAGCTCGCTGCAGCGACCTTCTACTGGGGTGAGCCCCCTTTGACCAAAAGTCCTGGGCTGTAGCGAGCCCCCTCTGCTCGCTGCAGCAGACACAAGCAGCCCCCCCATGCCATTCCTACCCGAGACAAGCTCGTTGCAGCGAGCCCCCTCTCTTCACTGCAGCAAGCTTCTGTTTCCCCCCCTCTTCTCACCCCTTGCCCGAGAAGACCAGGCTACAGCGAGCTCTTCTGCTCGCTGCAGCAGCTGCACCTGCTAGAGCAGCCCACCCCCCCTCACCCCTTGCCAGAGAGAACCAGGCTGCAGCGAGCCCCCCCTGCTCGCTGCAGCAAAACTTTCCCAAACCCCACTATAAACCCTTCTCTCTCTCCTTCCTATTTCTTTTAAATTTTCAAACCCTCATCAGCCCCTCCCCCCTTTCTTTCAACCTCTCTATTTCTCTCTCTCTCTCTCTCTCCTATTATCTTTTTTTTAAATTGCAAGCACTAACCCCTTCTCCCTCTAAAAACTCCCCTCATAACTTTCAAACATCCTCATACCTATTAACAAAATCTTCACAAAAACATCAAAAGCTTGCCACCAAAATCAGAGTTTGAAGATTGTAATCCAAATTTCTCTATTCGAGTGCAGGTTTGAGACTACTGAACGAAAATCACATGAGAATGGATGTGGTTGAATTTCCACAATCAACAGAGGACACAGCTGATGATGAGGATAAAGAGGAGGAAAGCGAATTTTCTTGTTGAAGGGGAGTATTCTTTCCTTAATTTTTTTAACATTGAGGTCAATGTTCGATTTAAGTTTGGGGGGGGTTTTAAAAGTTTTAAAACTTTGCTTTTATATGTCTAGTTCTTAGGTATTTGTGATAGTTTTTACTTTGGAATTTCACGTTAGTAAGTTAGTTTAGTTAATTTCTGAAAATGATAGATTGAATAATTCATTGCATCAATTGTTTAGGCTGCTTATCCAATGAAGAAACATAGTAACCTTTTATTCTTCTACTCTTAGTGAATAGGAATATTATGCAAGTGCGTATTGAACTCTGTTGATAAGCATCATTATAAATTGTGATTTTCCACCTTATTGTGCACTTGTTTCTTGCTTTAACCAGTTGTGATCACTTAGAGAAAGGTTATGCAAATGTGAATCTTTGAATCAAATCTTGAGTTTTAGAATTTGTTCTAGTTTCTCTCGAGGCGAAATCCTAGGCTACACTTAGTTAGGGAGATGACTTAGGCCATCTTTGGATCGATTGAGCTTTTTGAGCCTACCTTATATAATTATATCCTTAGTCTCCCTTATTTGAGCCAAATTTTCTCCTTTATTTCATTACACACTTAGCAAAAGCCTTAACCCATAAATAAAATGTCCACTTTAACACCCATCACTCCTAAGTGCATAGGTTATTTTAGGAGATGTTTTGAGCTAAGCATTGGTGAAAAAGGTAGAGAAGTGGAATTTACTAAAAAAAAAAAAGAGTATAGAAATACACCCTAGGGCTTATCATAAAATGACATAAGTTTGGGGGTGTCAATCTAAAAAAAAAAAAAGAGAATAAAGTGTTTGATGAAATTAAAGGATGATGAAAAAAAAAAGGGATGATTAAGAGCAGTGCAAAGCAAAGCTCATTAGAGATTTTAGAATAATCATGTGCTTAGGGTGATTTGAGCTACATCTTATCCTTTATCATACCTTAACCCAAGCCCTTCATTACAAGCTAGACAAGTCCTAAAGATCCTTGATTGAGTGCTAGCCTACATTAGTGGAGAGAGAACCAAAGAACAAACGTATGAAACTTTTGATTAATTTAAATTCTTGCATGAGCATAACCTGATCCGAGTGACGTGATGAGTATTGCAAGGAATTTTACACACACTCACGGGAAACCAATTGAAAATGAGCCTGCAATTTTGTTGATACATGAACTTGCACAATATTGGTGATTTGTTGTGAGCTGGGATATTAGGCAACTTACGAGGAATTTAAAAGCAACCTTTGAGTTGGTGCAATGAATTTTTCAGTTAATGTTTTCAGTTCTTAAGTATCTTTTAGCATTTTATGTTTTGCTCGAGGACTAGCAAAATTTAAGTTTGGGGGTGTGATAACTCTATTATATAGAGTTATCATAAACTATTTTGAGGTATGAAATGTGCTAAGTCTTTGAGTTTTTAGTGTAAACCTTAGGAAATTTTTATGCTTTTTAGTGGTAATTAACTTAGATGTCATCAATTTCAATTTATACACTTTTAGCTTAATTTCTTGTCAAGCTTCTTATCTCAACCTCTGATCATTTAATCCTTGAATATTGAAGGTAATGCAAGAGAGTGGACCACAATTCCAAAGGATGATGCAAGTGAGTTTAAATGGCAACTAAACATGCTGAAAGTTTTAAGGCGTAAATTGAGCTGTGAAAGTCCGAACGAGGTGAAGCTTGAATCAATGGAAAGCCGAGACAATGAGCTTCAACTTTGGTGTTCAACACTTTGCCCAAATCTGAATGGATCATGATCAATTATGGAGCTAAGGATTGAGGACTGCAGCAGCTTACATAGAGCAAGCAGAAAGTTTTTGGCTGCAGCCAGAATGCAAGTTGGCTGCAGCGAGAAATAGGGGCAGAGTTTAGCTGCCAAGTTAGAAAGCTTCTGGTTGCAGTGAGAACCAATTCTCGCTGCAGCCAAAATGCTGCTATTAACAAAGCCCAAACAGAAAGTTTCTAGCTGCAGCCAGAACTTAATCTTGCTGCAGCCAGAACACGTCAGACAGAAATTTTTGACACGGGATTTTAGGTTAAGTTGAGATAGGAGGGGGTATAAATAGATAATTTTGCACTGAAAAAAAAAAGGATTTTGGAGAGGCTACTTTGGGCAAGCTGAGGCAAGAACAAAAAGGGAAAAGGGAAGAAGAATCAAAAGCTGGAAATCAACAAAAAGGCTATTTCAGAACATTTTCTCTCTTTTCAGATTTGATTCTCTCTCTATCTTATCTTGTGAAACAATGCTTTTTCTTGCTGAAATGTGTACTCTCCTTCTTAGTATGTTGAGCTAAACCTTCTACACTAGGATTATGGTTGATTTTAATATGTAACTGGGATATTTGGTTGGTTTATTACTTATTTTCAATGGAAAAACTGATGTTTACCCAAATTAGTACTTATTGCCCATTTATTTGCTTGATCACCATTTAAATGTGTTTAGGTATTTAGATGACACTTGAAAGAGTTAGTCTAAATTAGGCCTTGATTTGGGTAATGTGTGTTTAATACACTTAGAAAGAAATTTCAGTGTGTTGATTTGCAATTAGAGTAGACATACATTTAATTGCCATACATAGTCAATTTGTAGAACCTTGGCTTAAAGAACTTAAGCTAGTTGTCTCCTATAGACATATAGTGATTCAATTAGACTAAGTAAGTGTGTAATATCTCGACGGAGAATTACACATACTTTACGATTCTAGACTAACATCAATTTTCATTGAAATTAAGTAATTGAGCCAACCAAACTCCAAGTGAAATATTAAATGATACCATAATCCTAGCTTATTATATTATAGTTCCCACCTCAATTTATTGATTGCATCATTTAGGTTAGCATTAGATAATTAGGTTACATTTTAATTATTATTCAAAAATTGGTACTTGGATAAAACTAGTTTGTGTTAATTTTGGTACTTAGCAACAATTAATAGATCAACTCTTGGAGGAACGATAGTCAACTCACTACTTTACTACTTGTTGCGATCGCGTTCACTTGCGCGTAATCTTTGCTTGTACTTTGCATTAAATTTTGAACATATCTCATATTGCTCAAGCCAAAGATAAAATTTTCATAAAATTCAAGCAATAACTTTCTTAATTAACTTTGCCAACTATTTTCTCATCTCTTCTTGGGTCTTCTCCATCTTGACTATCAAATTTGATTATTCATCTTCCATGATTCTAGCTGAGCCCCTATATTGTGCCAATTGTAAGTGGGTTCCCGCAAGCTTGTCTCTTTTCACAAGATGGAAATAAATTGGACTGAGAAACAAATCATACCAAAGATCTTTCTAGATATTTTACACCTTCAATATATAATTAGAAAGAGCTCTTTTATTTGCAAAAATCAACAATAATTTGCTTCTTCTTTCATGGAATGTAGTAAGGTCAAGTGATGCTACTTGCAACAAAAGGAGATGAATGATACGTGCATGTGTGTCAAAATCGAAGGATGTTTGAATGCATGATTGGATGGTTAAATGTATGACAAGTGATTTGAAACACCAAAGCACTTGATTATGAATGGTGCACCAACACGATTACATTTCAAACAAACTTTTTTTCCATTTTTTGTGGTATATTTGTTTTTTTATGAAACAACATTTAGGAAAACATGAAACAATACCTCTAAAGTCAACATAATTCTTTACAAACATAAACCTATTCTTACAAGATTCAAAATAAGTTAAAGACTAAAATGTCTTAAGGTCTTAAAGAAAACTTTTCTGGAAAAAAAAATCTACATAGTCAATCTTTCTTTCATTCTGACACCTTATTGTGCTTCCCACAACCATGCCTCATCATCTTTACTGGATCAAACCATTTGGCATCAATTAATGTTTGCACACGATACTTGAAGGCGTCACAATCTTCAATGGAATCTCCCATAGCTCCTCCATGATAATCACATCTTACATTTAAATTGAACCACATTGGGTATGGAGGTCGTAAAGGTTCCAAAGGCACTAAGAAAATAAGATGATCATGAACTAATTGATAAAAGAGTTCTTTATAGGTAACGGGTACAGGGTCAAATTGTTTTTTCTTTCTGGATTGTTTTTGAGGGGTGCCTAAGCTAGGAGTATGGGTGAAATAATGGTGCTCATGGTTGGCTTTGAAAGGCTTGTCGAAATGGTGGTTAAAAAGTGCTTGGACAAGGGTATGAATTTGGCCGCAAATTGATTGTTGTGGGTTGAAAAATGGTGGGTGGAGAATATGCACTGAGTTGAAACCCATTGTTCGAGGGTTGTTTAGCATTTGGATACCCCATCTTTGTCATGAAACTTTTCAACTCAATCATTTGCATATTCAACTCATCCATTCCTTTTACAACTTTTTCAAGACCTTGATCCGTACTTGGGCCACTGAGCGATGTGTTAGATCTATCAAGAACAAATTGATTTTTATTTAGTGATTGTTTTTGGCATGGTTCAATTTGAAGCAATAAGGATTCTTGCGGGTGCTTTTCTTTGGCTTCATTAAAACGTTCAACCATTTCCATTAATTTCACAGTCCATACTTTCATCTCACAAAGGTCATGTCCAAATTCCTCTTGATTGCGTTCCAATGCACTTAACCTTACTTTCAATTAATGTTTCATATTGTTCAATCCTTTTGACCCAAACCAAAATAAACTAGAAAAAAAATTAAAACTTTACTAAAAATTTTTTCAAAAAAGGATTTATTCTCTTTCCTACAAAGCAAACAACACTGTAGAGTTCTTCTTTATTAGAACAAACATGAAATGATTGCATGTAGATGAAAATATGATATTGGCATATATGCATGAAATGCTATGATGCCTTGATGTATGGATGATATGAAGTGAAATGGAAGACCACATTATTCAATATCATATATAATGAGAAGTAGAAAATTTTATTTAAAGCTAAAATCCCTCTCTTTATGTGATTTTTGAAAAAAATGAAAAAAATAAAAAATACCTTTTTCATGTTCTCTCTTCTTGTTGCTTAAATGGAAAACCATTCTCTTTTTCTTTTCCATTTTGCAAGAAACGTCATTTTCTCTATTTACCTTCCTCATTTATTTTTGTAAGAGAAGAAACTTTTCTCTCTTTTTCTTTGGATAAAAGGAACTAAAGACCTTTTTTTTCTTTTGAGAAGACCTCACTTGAAGGAAATACCTCCCTCTTTTTATTTCCTTTCTTTATATTTTTTTTATGAAAAAAAAATCCTCCGTCTTTTTCATGTTTATCATTTTTATTTTTAGGAGAAAATAGAGAAAGTTATTGTTCTGAAATTTTTAAAGTAAAAGTAGAGAGAAAAGTATTCTAAAAAAAATAGAGAAATAATAAATGTCAAAAATCTTGTTCCTTCCTTTTTTTTAAGATGGAAAAGAAAAGAAATTCTTTTTGTTTCTGGTTTTTTTTTTAAATCACTTTGACACATGT
Organism: Theobroma grandiflorum; assembly: GCA_036013995.1. Classification (NCBI taxonomy): domain Eukaryota; kingdom Viridiplantae; phylum Streptophyta; class Magnoliopsida; order Malvales; family Malvaceae; genus Theobroma; species Theobroma grandiflorum. The sequence continues at coordinate 35,672,569 of CP142133.1, forward strand.
TGTTTTTATTTTATCAAAAAAGGCTACTAGGACAAATTTGTTCATTCACATGTCCTAAATTAAGGTGTACTCATCATGACAAGTTTGGTAAGGTTTTACCTATGGGATGGCTCCTCACTGCTCTTTATATATTAAGTTCAATTTCACTCCAAGCTAAAGGTTCCCAAATTGTTTCTCATTTTTGTCCCACTTGGACTAGCAAGGCACCCCAATCCTCATCCATTACAAGCTTCAAACGGACTAGGTTCAATCTGAATAGGAGTGTTTCACTAGCCCATGTGAAGATTATCACCTCACGGAGCATAGCTATTTAACCCCCTCCTAATGAGCACAGAGCCTGGGTAGAAGGCTCATGCATGAATGTAAACGTGCCATGTGTGTGAAAAAACATTCCAACCCTTGACCACTAATCTCATGCCTCTATCCTAAATGCCGCACAATTATTGAAATGTAAAAAGTAAATTAAATAAGATAAAACAATAACAATAAACAAACTAAGTGAATAAAGGGAATGTTATTATTATTTTTTTATTTTTTCTTAAAATTAAGAGAAATAAGGTTGGATATTGAATCATAATTAATTAAGGCATAGGATAACACATAATTAATTACTAGCTCGACTCTCAAAGTCCGCAGTGGAGTCACCAAGCTGTCGTAATGTGCATGTCCGAGAACTTGACCGCTAGAAATGGAAAATTTAGGGAGTCGCCACCAATCTTTTCTATCTAGATGAGATTGCCCACCTATTAAATTTGCTCTATTCAATGGAATCCAAAATTGATTTTAGATCCGTCTAAAGAACAATAAACTGGTTTGCAAATTTTTAAAATTGGGTTCGGGAGTATGGTTATGCACAAGGAAAGATTAGCATCCCCGTGACGCTCGTTCCATGAACAGTACCATTTAATCATATGTTATCCTATTATAACATAAATCATTGATTTTATTCTTATGTTTCCTTAGTTATTGTTTATTTACTTTATTCTTTATTTTATTAGTAAATTAAACATTTTATTCGATTTTTCGGGTGACATGCACATGATGCAATTATGAAATACATGGCATAAAACCTGGATAATGCCAAATGAAAACCTTTTATTAAGGGTATTTCCCAGATCCGCCCATCATACTAGTAGGATATGAGAATACTCTCACCTAGAGAAATACCCAAGAAACTCACCTTCGCAAGTTTAATGAGTGAATCACATCATTGAGGTATTCGTTTGCAAGTAAAAATAATATTTTAGTGAATGCAAATCTTAATACGAGTAGAAACGTTTCATTAAGATGCTTTCTAAGCTCTCCCATTATACTAGTGGGACTCAAAGGTATCTTTTTACCTAGAGAATTTTATGAAGAAACTCACCTTCGCAAGCTCCCTCAGAAAGTCCCATCATTAGGGCTTTGACTCATGCACACAATACGTCTACATGTTATGATATTTAACAATGTAGTGATGATGTGTAATGTGCCTATAAATTTCAATATTCGTTTCTTAATCTTCCTACAACTTTTTTATTATCTCTTTGAAATTTTTTTTTATTATTTATCTTTGTATATATATATATCATGAAATAATATTTTATATTTATTATTTCCACCCAACTATATTTTATTTTATATATTTTTTACACTTAAGTATTTATCTATCTTGCAATATATATTGTCCTTTTACCCAAATGCTATTTTTTAAACCAAACATTTTATTTAATAATTATTATTATTTATGTATATCCTTTTATAACTTCACTTATTTCCTACATTTTTATTAACCAATCCTATTTGACTAACTATTCTATTATTTTCATATATATATATATATTTTATTTTTGTCGAGACTCAAAATCAAAACCCTCCCATCGTATTGGCGGGGTCTTAATCAAAATCCCTAACCTATAAAAGTTCATTTGAAACTGCGACTTCTCTCATTCCATCTAAATATTTCATCATCAGCATTGATCCCCAAAACAACCATTATATTTTATATATTTATAATTTTGTACTATGTTATATTCTTTTATTTTCTATATATACCTATATATATAAATTTGCAATATTAAATATTTTATTTCTATTACATACATAACTTATTCTCATTATTAAAAATTTATTCTATTTACTTCTATTTTTTAGCTCGTTTTTATATGATTATCTATTTTAATATTATTTTTAGTCCTTACTTAGTTACTTAGTCTATTTTTCCTATGACTAAATGTCTTATATATATATATATTTACATTTTCGTGTATTTCCTTTCCTTTAGCTAGATTAATTTTTTATAACTAGATATTATTTTACTTATTTAGTTCTGCTTTTTACTGCTAAATATTTATTTATTTCTCTCATATATTTTATTTTTAACCTAGATCTTCTATTACTATTTTTAGATCAAACATTCATTTTTTATACTTTTTTATATATGTATATCTATATTCTATTTAACTTGCTCTATTATTTTTTTAATCAAATATTTACCCATCTTTTTCATTTACTGCCTAATATATTTTTACTTTTTTTTTTCTACTTTAAAACATCATATAATTTCCATAATATATTTTTACTTAAACTAAATAAATTTTCAAACAACAAATTTGGGTTAGATAAGTGGGCAAGCCCCAATACACAATCCAATAGCAAATCAACAAATAAAAGGGGGGAAAGCGTTACATTGCTGGGCGAGGAGCAGCGCCCGTCAACCAGCCTGTGAAGCCTTACTCAAAACGCACCGTTTTAGTGCTTGTATGGCAGCTCAAAGTCCTCCCAAAACTACACCGTTTTGCCTCTCCTCCACTAAACCTCCAAAATGACGTCATTTTACCTCTCTAACCCTAGCAATTCAGTCTTTCTTTTCCTCTTCTCTCTTCATTTTTCCCATTTACTTTCTCTCTCTACCCAACGGCTGCTCTCCCTTCTCTCCTAAATCAAAACTCAAACCGTCGTCGTTTCTCACCCTTTCCAAAACTGCAACCCTTTTCTTCACCCTCACCGGCTGACAAAATAAAAAAAACAATCTTCCTTTCTAGCTCATTGGACAAGCCCCTTTTTACTCCATTCAAAAGAAAAAGAAAAGAGAGAAATCGCCCCCTCTCGCATTGGTAAAACCCCACTTTAAATCACAACCACCATCTTTCCCAACCCGGCTTCCTATTTTACTATCTTTTTTTGTTTGTATTTTTAGATTTTTTTTTTATTTTTTTGTGGTTGTAATATGCGGCTGTTAGGAAGAAAAAGGTTAGGGTTTTCTGTTTCTTAGTTCTCCTCTAGGGATTTCTAGGGTTTTTTTTTTTTTTTTTGTAGATTTGGCTTCGTGGGGTTTTTTTTTATCTGGCTTCCCTTCGATTTGTTTTCAGTCTGGCCTCCTTTTAACCAAAATTTGAGGGTTCTAAAAGAACCCGATTGCCCAAGTTTTTGATTAATCAAAAGGTGAAATCACGCCCAAAAGAGCATGATTTCACAGGTGAGGGCCTCCAAGTCAAAGAAGATCTGTGGAGGTGACCCAAGTCCGATTGGCCAAGGGAGCATTGAATGCTCTATGTAAGCTGTTTCTTGAAGGTTGACTATGGCGGTCAATTTTTTTCTTCTATAAACAGTAATTTATTTATTTTATTTATTATTTATTATGTTTTTTTTATTTGGGAGGGAAAGAAATAGGTCTCTACACTTAGAATTAGCAAATTCAATTTAATTTCCTTTTCTTACAATACCATACATTTCGTTTCGATAATTATCCATATTACAAGATTATTTTTTAAGATTTTGTACCAATTTGATACTTTTATCTTTTGTTTTTTTTTAATTTTTTATTCTCTATTTATTTTGCCTTCTCCTTTCTATTATTTTTTGCAAAAAAAAAAATCAAAAATAATCAGCAAAGGGAACCTAATATTATTACAAATACAGTCTATCTCCGTCCCATTTTGTTTATATCGGTTCGATTTTTTTTCATCAAGTTAATGAACTTCAATTATTATTATTATTTTTTAAAAATATTATATAAAATTTTAAAAAATATGTTTTAAAAATTTTAAATTCAAAATATATAAATCTTATTTTCAAAACTTTCATAATTTTACGATGTTATTAAAAATAATGATAATGGTGAACGGCTAGATTCTCTTGAAAATTTGGACAAGGAAATCACGGCTTTCTTTGCAAAATTATTTACAATGTCTAAACCATCTTTAATTGAATGAGAACCTGAATTTTGATATTTCTATTGAGGAGGCGAAGATAGCGCCATTTCAATTGCACCCCACAAAAGCACCAGGACCTGATGAACTCCCAGCAGTTTTTTTACAAAAATATTGGGACAAGATAGGGAACTATATTCATAAATTGGTGGTTGATTTTGTACAAGGAAGATTTCTTGATCAGAATATCAATCACACACATGTGGTTCTCATTCCAAAGGTTGGTAATCCAGAACAAGTATGTCAGTTTCGACCTATTAGTCTTTGTAATGTCATTTACAAAATAGCTTCAAAAGTCCTCACTAAGCGGTTAAAATCTATACTTCCACATATTATTTCGGCTAAACAAAGTGCCTAAATTCCTAGAAGACTAATCCCTAACAATGTCATAGTGGCTCAAGAAATTATTCAATTTCTTCATAACAAAAGCTATGGTTTAGTTGAAGGTTTTGCTACGAAGCGGGATAAGAGCAAGGCATATGATAGAGTAGAATGGGAGTTTGTACATGAAATCATGAAAAAGCTGGGTTTCAGTGGAATGTTTATGGAAGCAATTCTGTGGTGTATCTTTTCTGTCACTTATTCGGTGCTTATTAATGGGGCCTTAAGGAAAACTATAGTGACAACAAGAAGATGACGTCAAGGAGATCCACTATCTCCTTTCTTGATTGTGATTATCACCAAAGCGTTATCGGGAATGTTATCAGTGGCTAAGGAGAGTAAGGGTGTTTCGGGTTTGAAGATTTGCATAAATGGGCCAAATGTTACACACTTATTTTTTTGCCTAAGACAGTATGATCTTCGAAAAAGCTCGAAGTGGAGAAGTCCAGGTCCTAAAAGATTTATTCAGAACGTATGAAATTGCATTTAGACAGAAGATAAATCTAAAAAAAATCATCTCTGTTGTTCGGTGATGACGAGAAAGCAATGGTTCGTTAAATGTTAGGCATGACTAATGATTACTGAGGAGGCAAATACCTAGGGATGCCATTAATAGGAGGTGGGTCTAAGAAACTGATTTTCTGATTTGCCAAGGAGAAGATTACAAGGACGATATCAAATTATAAGAACAAAATGTTGTCCATTGCAGGCAGAGAAATTTTGATGAAATCAGTGGCGCAGGCAATTCCCACATATATAATGAACTGCTTCAAATTACCAGAGTCACTTTGTAATGAAATTGACTCGGTGATTGCTAAATTTGGTGGGGTAGGAATGAGAAGGACCACAAGATCCATTGGAAAAATTGGAAACACGTGTCTGTCAAAACATAGTGGAGAGGTATGGGATTTAGGAATATGCGAGCTTTTAATCTAGCATTGTTAGCCAAGCAAGGTTGGTGTTTGCAAATGAAAGAAGACACACGGGCATTTTGGCATTTAGAACGCTAAAAGCAAGATACTTTCCTAATACTGATTTTGTGAGTGCATTAATGGGGACTAACCCAAGTTATATTTGGAGTAGTCTTAGGGAGTCTCAATCCTTACAAAAAAGGCATGATGTGCAGAGTGGGTAATGGAAGTAAAATCAGAGTGAAAGGTGATTGTTGGGTTCCATATGACACTCCTAGACCTGTGCTGGTTTGTGAGGATTGTGTCAGGACGTATGATGGTTAGTGAGTTGATTGATCAAAATTATGTCAGGTGGAATGAAGAAAAAATTAGAAGTTGTTTTCCTAATTATGAAAGCCAGCTTATACTATCAATTCCTTTGAGTTTTCAAATGCCTCAATTTTGGTTTGATAGCAAAGATGGTGCATATACGGTAAAATCTGGTTATCGATTGCAAAGCTCCACTATGTTTAATATGGGTAGTGGCTTTTCAACTGGAAATCTGGTGACTGTCTGGAAGAAGCTATGGAACCTTAAGGTTCCTAGGAAAATTATTTTATTTACATGGAAAGCGACTAAAGGAATTTTACCTATGGGGGCAGCTTTAATACAAAGGAAGCTTAATGTGGAACCATCATGTCCCTTTAGTGTGGAGGAAGTAGAAACAGATTTTCACTGCTCGTGCTATTGTCAGTATGCAAAAGCGCTTGGCTTTATTCTAAGCGGGGCTTTCAAGATATCAAAGACCATTTTGATCGGCTGTTGAGTAGATAATTTGGCTTGTATTGAATGTTGAAATACTGGATGCAGAAGAAATAATTTGTGCATTATGGGCTTTATGAAAGGCTAGGAATTTGCTGGCTTTCAAAAGGTAGAAATTGGATCCTATGGCTGTTGTGGAGATGGGGTGTGACATTTGCAGGGAATTTCGAAGTGTCAACAAGTCGAGTGGTATTAATGAAGAAATGGTAACAGGAACTTGTGATCACTGGAGAAGAGCTGTAGGAAATAAATTAAACATTGATGCCGCGATCTTTGTCAAAAATGGAGTTAAAATGATGGGAGCAGGATTTGTCTTGCGTGATGCTTATGGTGAAATGATTTTGGCAGGTACAACAAAGTTTAATTTTGGTGGTAAGGTTGAGGATGCAGACTTACAGTCCCTACTTTGGTCATTAATGATATTCTATTGAGCAAATATGGGAATAACAGAGGTGGATTTAGACAACGTGACAGCGGTGAAGCAGCTAAATGAGAAGAAATTTTCTAGTGCTCTAGGAAATATCTATCAAGATTGCGTTGATTATATGGAGACTGAACCGAGTTGCACACTTATTGGCCCAGCATGTAAAAGTAATCGGTGATGATCATGTGTTGTGGAGAAGATGTGTGGAGATGCCGAGCAAAATCAGAAAGTGCCTGCTAAAAGACAAGGAAGCCTCGTTCATTACAAACCGGTGATTTGTATAGTTAAGGAAGTACTCTTTTTTCTTTACCTTTGGTTTTTTTCCCAATGGATTTTTCCAAGGGAAAGTTTTTAACGAGGCTTAGTTTCTATGCAAAGGGAACGAATGTGGGATATTGGAGTTTAATGTTCATGAAATGTAATTTCGTTAATATCTCGCTTTGTAATATGTGATTGGTGATTAATTAAATGCACCATATTTAAAAAAAACTAATTATCAAAGTCAAGTTTATTTAATAAAAAAAAAATCAATAAAGAACAAAGATAAGCAAACGAAGGGAGATGATAAAACACATTGTCCTATCTATTAGATTAAGAAAAAATTTAACTATGACATATCCTAAATCATCATAGTTATAAGTCATAAAATTCTTAACAAAATAAAATAAAATTATAATTAATTTTTATACCATGAATATATGCATTTCGTAGCACCTTGAAAATATATTAATAATTTCCAAATTTCAATTCTATTTAATTACTTATTTTTGTTTATTTTTCCTATGCTTATTAACACCAAATTTCAACAATCTATAAAAATTCTTTTTTGAAAACTGTTTTTATTGAGAAAAGTGAATATGAATATGAAAGTCATTATAACTACAAGTCATCCAAATCCAAATTGGTCTATCTACCTTCCTTTCTTCGATTCTTTTTTTTTATTTAAATAAAATGTGTATTTCATTAATTATACAGTGTTTGAATAGGAAAGTTGAAGGTGTCATGTTCTATTCATCTCCGCAAATAAAGCCATTTCCACCCCAAGAAACAACACTCACCGTTGCTTGGGCTTTCCTATTTTTCCAATGACAAGCGAGGTCAAAAAGCTAGTTATGCTTTTTAGAACTTGGTGATGAATTTTGTTAATTATGCATTTCATCAGGTTCCTACAAGCTTTTCTTAATTATGAATTTTCTTACATAATCATATCTAGAATAATTTAAATTATTTAAAATTTAAGTTATTGATGTCTTTGTAATTTAAACAGGGGCAATATACTATAAATATGCTTCAATAAAAAAGATTAAATAAATTGTTAACTGATGACAAGATTAAACAAGGAAGTCTTCATAATAATGGATCAATTTTCTTCTCAAATGGTAGGAACGCAAAAAAGAAAATAATAAAAATAAAAAGATTTAAGCTGAATTTGAACAATTGTGGTTAGTTGGAAAATTTCCTATACATTTACACCCTCGCAAGTCCCATCCTCTTTGCCATAACACTTCCTGGAAAGCCAACCAAGGGACCTTAACAGAGCTTCTCCATGACTCCATTCTTTTCTCTCTTTTGGTTTCTTCTGGCCCATCAATCGGATCGAGAAAAGATTTGTTAGTGACACTCCCTAAATCATCATAGCTATAAGTTATCCAAATCCAAATTGACTTGTCTTTCTTTCCTTTATTTTTCTTTTTCTTAAGCAAAACTCGATTTTTGATTTTGTTCCATTGTTTGTTCAGTGTTTGAATATGAAAGTTAGAGGTGTTATATTCTATTCATCCCATACATAAAGTCATTTTCAGCCCAAGAAACAACACCCATCACTACACCATGTGTATGAATTAGAAAGCTGCCGCAGGAAGAATTTTTTGTTCGCTAAAGTTTGTCCATTATGACTTGCCCAGGCTACAATGAAGTACGTCATTGCTCATTACTAGAAAACCAATAATTTCCATTTTCATTTCTTTCTTTTCCTTGACTGGTCCAAATCATTTTTGGGTGGTTCACTTGCTAACCTTTATTATTTACATGAAAAGAACAGTTGCTTAAAATTACTGCGCTTTTCGCAGGTGAAGATTAACCTTTTGGATAAACTATTACTGTGCTAAGCAAACACTAACATTGACGAAAATGCTCCAATCTTCAGGTACTTCAATTGAACTGAGCATTTTGATTTTCTCTTCTTTTCAGTTATGAGTTTCCACATCCATTCATGAGTATTTTTGGTCCTGATTTTTTCTCTTTATTTGTGTTGCGTTGCATATTCAGTTTTTCTTTTCTTATATTTCCTGTTATTTTCAATTCTCTTTTGATTCGTCGTGTTCCGCCCAATCATGAATTAATTAAAGAAAATCTAATTAACTTGTTTCCCTCCTGTATTTGCAGAGTTGTGTCGATGGCTTTCACATTTATTCAAACAAAGGGTAAATTTAGTTGTTCATAGCATCAAGAAATTATACAAAAGAGAGGAATGATTTTCTTGTTGTGAGTAAGGTTACGTTTCACGTGGTCTCTCGGTGTATGATGTGTTAAGTTTTTTTAATAGAAACTTTTTGTTTGTGTAATAAAAACAAAGAAAAAAATTAAGAAAAATATATAAAAAATTTAAAATTAAAAAAATGGAAAAGATGGAAAAAATATAAAAGTAATAAAAAAAAGAAAGAAAAAAAAAACAAATCATTATCAGTTTTGGAATTCATGATCATCCTATGATTATATTTTTCAACGTCTGTTCTTTCATAATCAATTTTGTTTAGGGGAAATTTATGTTTTTTTTTTAATAAAAAAATGGTTTTATCAACAGCAAGTCGTCGTGCCATCCAAAGTCTTCCACAGTTTGCTAAAGATTTTTATTGGCATAATAAAGAGGCTTGTGCATAAAGAAAGTACAAAATAGCAAGAGAACTGCCTGGCGAAAATGGTAGCAGTTCCTTCCCTAAGCTGAGCAAGAAACAAAAGTAAGCTCTCTACCCTTAACCTAAGATATGTGCTGTACGGAGAAAAATAAAAACTCAGAGAACCTTTAGCACGTCATAACTACCCCAAACCCAAAAGAATTTATGCTTCGTTAAAGTAATCAAAATGAAGCTTGCTTCAATTGATTATGCTTTGTTTCCAATTGATTTATAAAGTTTTAATTTCTTGAAATTTTATGGAGAAAACGTTATTATGTTTAGGATCATAAACATGAAACTAATTTTGCATTAATTATAATTTCTTTTAACAGAGAATCTTTCATTTTTTTTTCTAGAGAGAATTAGTCAAAATACTTCTTCAAAAATTTGTGGGAAAGCTTCGGCATTGGATTCAATTCTTTCGAGACGAAATCAAAAGAATTACAAGGAGAAAAACATTTGACAAGACTTTCTTAGAGGTTGTTTGGCTTGATTTTTTTTTAGCTTAAAAGCTATTATGAATCACTTATGAAAAATAATAGTTTTTAAAATTAAGCTAAAGTTGTTTGGTAAATTTTTTTTATATAAGTTATAATTTTAGTTAAAATTATCTTAGAGGGTATTTCTTTTTTTTAAAAGGGTAATATTGTAATTATTTTAATAGATAAGGATATTTTTGAAATAAAAATAAAAAATTTTCTTGTATATTTAAAAGAAGTGAAGAAAAAGCTCCTCATAAGAGCTTTTTTTGAAACTCTTTTTTTTAAATTTTAATCTTTAAAAAAAAGTTACTTTTTTTTTAAAACTTTTCAAAATTTACGTTTGGCCTGTCTTTTATTTTTAAGAGTTAGATAAGCAGAAAAAAAGCTAGACCAAACAAGCACTTAGTTAAAAAATTTCTTTTATTCAAAAGAAACAAGTGAAAATGGAAATATCCATAATAAAGTGTGTTATCTCCAAATGTTTTTAAAATTTTTTAGCTTAGCTTTTTTGAATGTTGATGATCCTTTTCTGAATAGCTTTTCTTACCATATCGTATTTTTCATTTCAATATTATCCATATTACAAGACTACCATATAAAATTAAAAATTCAAAAAAAATTTTAATAAATTTAAATTTCAAAATTTTATAACTTTAAGATGTTATTAAAAATAATGATAAAGTTGAGTTTATTTAACAAAAAAAAATCAATAAAGAACAAAGATAATGAGATGGAGGGAAACGATAAAACAAATTATCCTATTTATTAGATTAAGAAATAATTCATCAAGCATCTCTTAAATTATTATAATTATAAATTATAAAATTTATAAGAAAATAAAATAAAATAATAATTAATTTTTATACCATAAAAATATATTAATAATTTCCAAATTTCAATTCTATTTAATTATTTAATTTTTTAAAAATTTTCCTATTCTTATTAACACCAAATTTCAATTGTCTATAAAAATTCTTTTTTAAAACTTTTTTATTAACAAAAGTGAAGAATTGTAGCCCAAAATCAGCCCAATCTAAGCCCATACCAGCCCAATATCCAATTTGTCCTATAAAAAAGGCCATTACTCACACCCCGACAAGCATCCTCTGGTCCATAAAAAAAAATCCCCTCTCTATAAAATTTCAATTTCCCCCTAGGGTTTCCTGTTCTCTTCGAGATCTCCCGAATCTCTTCCCTCTGTCTATCTATCGAGTATGATGCAATAAACTCCGGCAGGAGGCGTAGCTCCGCCGCAGTCCATGGCAGCCAATCAGTCTCAAACCCAGTAGTACCAGCAGCAACCGCAGTCGCAGCCGTGGATGATGATGCAGCAACAACAGCAACAAGCGGGTCAACAGAAGCGATAGCTGAAAAGGAGATAATGTTCGATTAATTCGAAGAATTATCAGTTAAAGAACTGATAAATATAACCTTCCGGTTGCTCTCCGCAACCCGTTCCTCCGCCCGGTAAGACGCAGCAGTACTCCACCGGTTCAGTCGCCGCCGGCTTCAGCGAGATTCGATCCCTCTGGATTAGTGATCTTCAGCAGTGGATGGATGAGAATTACCTCATCAACATCTTCGCTAACATTGGAGAGGTAATTAATTAGTTAATTATATTGTTTAGAAAAAAATTAGGGGCTTTTAGAAAAAAAAATTTAAGAGTCGCTAAGTAAATAGTAAAATAGAAAAAAAATAAAATGATATTTAATTAAACGGAGCAAATATAGTCTAATAAAATTCGCAGAATTTTATTTATATTTTAATAAATCAAAGCATTATTCCCTTTTGTTATTTAAATGAATTTCCTTTCTTTTCCTTTTAACTGCTTAAGTAAAAAAAGCTTTAAAAAGTAATTAAAGGAAGTTTAATATTTTTGGGTTTTTTTAGGTGGCTTCAACTAAGGTGATTAGGAATAAGGAAACGGGTCTACCAGAGGGGTATGGGTTTATAAAGTTTGTGTCGCGTGCGGCAGCTGAGAGGGTTTTGCAGTCCTATAATGGGGTGCCAATGCCGAATTCTGAGCAGAATTTTAGGTTGAATTGGGTGGCACTTGGATATGGGGAAAAAAGGCAAGATGAGTAATTAGATGCATAGAGTGTTATGTGTATTTCTTTGCGATTCAAGACACTTTTACATGAGTTGCAGGGTCCATCCAAGTTGCAAGCCATCAATGTCTTATAAGGTTAGACGTGTACTAGTGGAATAGGTTGAAACTTCTCCTGTGCTTGATCGAAATCTGCCGCAATTGACCCATTTGAGAATATTCGATTGCGAGGAATTGGAGGAAATTATTGAAATGGATCAAACTTCAACATCATTGTCACAGGCTCATCATCAACCTATATCCTTCACTAGTCTTCAAGATATAGAAATTCGTGAGTTCCCCAACTTGAAAAGCTTATTTCCTATTAGTGGAAACTCAAGGAAATCTCAATTCACGGGGCTTCAAAACTTGAGCGAGTTTTTGGGTATCAAGGTGAAGTAGACCTCGAAGATGATCAAAAGGGAATAGTTGATGCAGGCGCATTAGGAATTTTATTTTATTTAGTATTTTTTTTAGCTTAGGATTTTATTTTCTTTATTTTATTTAGTTTGAGATTTTTTTTTATTTTTATTAGAATTTAGTATTTTAAGTCTTTATTTAGGATTAGAATTACTATTTGATTAGGATTTATCTTAGCTATTATAAATAGGTGACCCTAGGTTTACGATTATTATTATTATCTTTTGTTATTTTGAATATTTATTCAAGAGGTTTATTTGAAAATCTAATTATCTTTCTATTGTTCCAACACAATCAATCCTATTCTAGCCCTAATTGTTGAGTTCTAATTGCCTTAAACCCTTCGGCATCAATAGTGCTCCTTGACTTATGTCAATTGCAACTTGAAAAGCAGCCAAAAGAGTTTTGATCTAGTGGGTTACCATTTTCAATTCCCCCGTTTGAGGCTTTTGGTAGTTATTGGATGCCTCAAGTTGAGTACAAGTTTCAGCATTGAATCAGAACGTGTTGTGCATGCCATAACAGAGGTACCCACCAATCTTTTTCTTATCTTATGCTTAATTTGTTGTTATTGATGATGATATTGATAATGCTAATAATGAAACATACATGATGGAAACAAAAGTCAAGACTTCTTTAATTCTAATACCAAAAGTAACTTAAAAAATTTTAAAATTTTCTAGCAGTTGGAGTGAGAACCTGAGTATAAGCTTGCACTTATAACAGTTTACTTACTCTAAATCTTACATAATTTTTGCAACTCTTCTTGAGATACAAACCTCTCTTTCCTCAATCTTCAACACCTGATAAAAGAAAAGTATTTTCCAAATCAAACTGTTGCTTGTAATCAAATTCAGGTAGTTTTATCATTTTAGTATGTAAAGTAAACATATGTTGACTTCTGGACTCCACCAAGCATATCTCCATGATTGAGTATGAAATGCTTATAAATAAAACATGTCTATTTCTTCTTTTGCCTTTGTAACATGAGATATTAATACTTTTGTTTTATATTTTACTGTTTCAAATTTTTCGAAAGATATTGTGACTGGCTGAGCAAGATGCCACCGTACATGGAAAAATTATGAGATGATTTGCAGGTGGAGTTGCAAAGGCATATCTGAAAATAAATGAGTAGGTTGAGGCTGTCAACTAAACACAGGTAAATCAAAGACTGCTTTTCCTTTTTATATCGTTCTTTGTTAGCTTACTCATAATCAAGTTTGGGTGGTTTCACTTGTGCTAACCTTTATTATATTTATATCTAAAAAAACAGTAGGTTGAAATTACTTTGCTTCAAGTGAAGGAATCCCGTGCTTTCAATAATTTACCCAATCAATGTCATGTTGCTCTCTGTATGTAAAATAAGTAGAAGAACAAGAGTGAAACTCCTCTGTTTGCTATCTTTATTTTTGTATTTTAAATCCTTAGCAAATAAGTTGTGGTGCGAGTATCAAGACATGGTAAAATTAAACTCTAATTTCCATATACAAACCGGACAGATTTTTTTTTTTTGTGAAGATTCCGAGTCATTTAATTGTGCATGCTTGTTTGGCCTTCTGGGTGTCTCTCTGCTTGTTTATTCGTCCCCATTCATTTCTTTGTAAGAGAGTCTCCAAAAGAAGAAGAAATTAAAAAGGAACAATACCTCAGTCAACATTCCTTTTCATATATTCCTAAGTTTCATTAAAAAGGAACAATGCTCTTTTTGGCAGGAGGAGGAAAGCAGGGAAAGCTGATGGTCACTGGGATGTGTTTTCTGATAAAGACCTTTCTCTTTGGGTTATCGTCTTTTTGTGGGATTGTCTAGCAGTTGGAGAACTCGCCTTCTGAGGTGGATGAGTGTTGAGCACCTGACTTAAAGGGACTGTGTGACATCTTCCTGGCAGCCGGTTACTTCACATCAATGGTTATGCTGTGTCCTTCCACCCTGTTGGCTTTTGGGTTTTCTTGTGTCATCTTGATGCTGGTCTGCATTTTTCTCAGCAGCTTAGTCGGCTTTCAGAACAGCTTTCATGAACGGATCCTTGGTTGAGAGGATTCTCCTTGGTCATTTCTTCTGGCTCTTGATTTGGGGGTGCTTCCATTGCTCCGGCTTGGGTGCTTCTCCCTCCAATTAAGGTTCTGCTTGTGTGCTTCCAGAGTTTGGACTCTCGTGCACGGTTGTCTGATTCCTTCTCCACAGCTATTGTTGGCTCTTTGGAGGGTCCTTCTTTGTATTTTGGTTATGTTGGCTTGCTGGCTGTTGCTTCTGTGACTGCATGTTGGGCTCTCTCACTTTTCTTGTCTCGCTGGTCTGCTCTCAGAGTAAACCTGTTGTGGCTCCTACTTGATGTTGATGTGCGATCTTTGTCTTCATGGATAGGAATTGTGCTTTAAGGTCCTTTTTTTCTTTGTTCTCCTGTTCCAAGTCCATCTTCGGCAACAAGGCCTTCTTACTTAGCTTAGGTTCTGAGCATTGTGCAAGCTGCCAAAGTCTCCCTGAGCAGTCATATTTTGTCAATTGTACAGTCTCTTCACTGCCCGAGCCATTTAACAGTATGCCGTGGGAGGCTTTGGCTACTAGCCTCAGACTTCTAATGGCATCCGTGGGCTTACAAGGCATAATAATACTCGCTTTTCAAAAAAAAAAAATAGACTATATATATGCCTTAGTAAAAAAGATCGAACACATTGTGAACTGATGACTGGATTAAACAGGCAAGTCTTCATAATAATGTATCAATTTTCTTCTCAAATCGTCGGAGCGCAGAAAAGAAAATAATTAAAAAAAATGAATACTCAGAGATTTGCAGCAGAATTTCAACAATTTGTGGTTAGTTGGAAAAATTTCCTAAACCTTTACATCCTCGCAAGTCCCGTTCTTTTGCCATAACACTTCCTGGAAAGCCCAGGTTCCTTAACAGAGCATTTGAGAGAATTAGCCAAAATGCTTCTCCGTTCTTTTGCCATAACACTTCCTGGAAAGCCCAGGTTCCTTAACAGAGCATTTGAGAGAATTAGCCAAAATACTTCTCCATTGAAAATACAGTGTCTATTAATGGTGATAAATGCCTTGTTGTCCATAATTAACACAGTGAGTTATCTCCATATTTTTTAGCTTAGCTTTAATGAATTCTGATGATATATTTTTTTAATTGTATGTAGTATTCATCCCCATTCATATCTATGTAAGAGAGTCTGGAAAAGAGGAAGAAAAAAGAGCAAAACCCCAGTAAACATTAATCTTTTTGTTCTAAGGTATCTTTAACTCAGAGGGAAAGTGGTGTTTATATATGTCCAGCGCATCACAAAGTTTACAATTTCAAAAAAGAGTGGAAAGAAAAGGTGAGGCCAATAGTTTCATAAGGCAATAGATGTTTGGGTCCTTAATGTCTGCTACTAACGATTTGAATAAGAAACATAGTAACACTAAAAAGAAAAAAGAGATTCCAAAGAAAACAAGTCTTTGCTGAAACTTTTTCTCCGTAGTAGTGTCAGTTGGTAACTGAGATTTGAAGTAGATTTGAAACAAACGTATGTATAAAAAAAGCTTAAAATTATTAAAAATACATAGATGATAAAACAAATTGATCCATCTAATGGGATCAATAATTCAAAAATTAGTTTCCGCATTAGATTTAATTCTATTAAAATAAGAGTAAAGAAGAGTTCTAATTCCACATTGATGTTTCTTTGTTAACTTTGAAGCAAAGATAGTCAATTAGGAAATGAATAACCAAAGTTTTCCCTTCGCAAGGAGAAAAACAATTGATGAAACTTTCTTAAATACTTTTTAGCTTAACTTTTCTCACTGCTGGTCTTTTTTTTTAATTGAAATTTCTTCTAAAGATGATGGATTTCTCTATCTATCAACTTTTTTTTAAAAGATCTATCTACCTTTAATAATACCTTTTTTAGTAACTAAAATTAATAATCTAATGATCAACATATATAACGTGTTCTCATGTGTTAAGATTTTGTAGTGAGATATTATTAGTTGTTAAATAATTTAATAAAAAAAGAAGAAAAGAAAAAATGAGGTCAATAATTCGATAAATCCAAAGATGTTTGAGTCCATTGTTATTTAAATAAAAAAATTAACAATAAAAAAAGAAACTAAGAAGAAAACCAAGTCGGTGCTGCAAGTTTTGTTGAATAATAAACTAAAATAACAATGATTCCATGTTCATTAGCAAAAGATGTGGAATACAAGAGGCATTTGAGGTCAAGGGTCTTCCGCTTTTAACTAAAACCCAAGAAGGTAAGAAGAATATTGTTCTGAACCTTAGTCTAATTGGAAAAGAGTATATATTTGGAACTTATAATGGCAATTAATCAATTTTAATTTAGAAGGAAATTCTCATCATTAATTTTGGTATGTTTGAAATATTGTTTTAATGCTTACATACTGTATTTGAAGCAAGCTGCTGTCATTGCAGAAGGAAAAAGAGTAAGTAATTGAAGAAATGAGGATAAAATATAGAAAAGCCAAGCGGAAAACAATAAATAAAACAAATTTTCTCGATGTATAGCAGTTTGGTCCCTTGTGAAGCTCCATGAAATAAATGAAGTTTGGTCCCTTGTCTTACACTTATGTCCCCGCAAAGTCCCATCCTCTTTATTGAAGGCTGTTGCCTTTGTGTACAGCGGTTTCTTATTAGGGGGAGTTCCTCAATGCCTGGGAGGGCTTTGTTTTTTGTATTAGGTGCAGGCAGTGATGTAAATGCCTCTTGGAGATGCACCCTGCTTTTATTTTTGTTGAGTTGGTGGATGTACAGAAGCCAGAGCCTTGATTCTGGATAGAAATGCTACTGCTACAGCATATTATTTCGAAATATGACTGTCTGGTTTTGAGGGATTGTTCCCTTTTTGTTTATGAATGAAATAATTGAACATTAAACAAAAAAGAAAAAGTCCCATCCTCTTGCCATAACACTTCCTGGAAAGCCAACTAGGATCCTTATCAGAGCATCTGAGAGAGAATTAGTCAAATCAATTCTTATGGTTATAAATGCCTTGCTGTCCAACTATTATAAGGTACAAGTAATAAAGTGGAGATGGAGATATCCATAATAAAGTGTGTTAACTCCAGATTTTTTAATTCTTTTATAGCTTAGCTTTTCTGAATGCTGATGATCATATTTAGTAATTGTATGCTCTATTCATCCCCATTCGTTTCTTTGTAAGAGAGTCTCCAAAAGAAGAAATTAAAAAGGAGCAATACCACAGTAAACATTCGTTTTCTTATATTCCTATGTGTCTTTTAACTCACAAGGAAAAAGAAATAAATACTGAATAATAAATGAAAAAATGAAATAAAAAAATAGAAGAATCAATAATTCAAAAATGCATCAATGATTCCAGGTCCCATTTACGTAATATGCATTTATGTAAGAGTACAAGGACAAAATGAAAGATGTGAACTTAATTTGCATTTTGATTAATGATAAATTTTGTTTAGGAAAAATTTATACTTCCTTAAAGTAATTCAAAGGAAATTTGCTGATTTTTTTCTATTTTCAACTGGTCTATAAAGATTCAATATCTTGAAATCTTATGAAGAAGACATTATTATGATTACGATCACAAACATAAGGCCAATTTTATATTAATCAGATTTCTTTAACAAAGAATACCCCATAAACATGATCATGATTACAATCACAAACATGAATCCCTATTTTTTTTTTCATCCTCATTCAATTCTTTGTTCTGAAGTACTTTTAACTCAGAGGGAAAGTGGTGTTTATATATGTCCAACGCATCACAAAGTTTACAATTTCGAAGAAGAAAGGGAAGGAAAAGTGAGGCCAATAGTTCCTTAAGGCAAAAGATGTTTGGGCCCTTGTGTTCCATTAATGATATGAAATTGAATAAGAAAAAAAGGAAAGAAGTTTTTGCTGGAACTTTTTCTCTGTAGTTTCAATTGGTCACAGGGATTTGAAACAGATTTGAAACATAAATATCTATAAAAAGGAGCTTATAATTATTATAAATATGTTGATGATAAAACAAGTTAGGTCATCTAATGGGATCAATAATTCAAAAGTGCATAAATGATTCCATATATGTCCCATTTTTGCTCTGTGAATAATAATAACAATAATTTGTGTAAGAGCACAAAGAAAATTAATAAAGGTGTGAACTTAATTGCCTTTTGAATAATGGTAAACTTTGTTTAGGGAAAATTTACGATTCATTAAAGTAATTCAATTTCTTAAAATCTCGTAGAGAAGTTATTATTATCTTTAAGGTCACAAACATGAAATCAATTTTACGTTAGTTAGAATTTCCTTTAACAGAACATCTCTTTTTTTTTTTTTCTTCGAGAGAAAATAAGTCAATAATACTTCTCCAATGACATTAGCTCTCCACTAATGGAGACAGTAGTATTGTGTTCAATTCAAACATGAATAAGAAGACTCTGAGAATTAGATTACCAGCCATGGAGGGAAATGTTCCTAAGGATCTGTAAATGATAGTTCAAAAAGTAGAGATGTACCTTGACCCTCTACTTCTCTCCAAGGAAAACATGATCCTTGCACTATATGAATCATTTGATGTGTTTCGGCATTTTTCCTTGTGTTAAACAAAGTGTAAAGCTTCAATCCCTTAAGCACAGAATTTAATCCAAAAAATTAATATAAAAAGCGCAAGTATTTTTCCATGACAGCCATTAAACCGACCAAGCAAGAAGCTAAGCAACAAGTGGACCTCGAAGGGAAAAATGATTGGAAAATGACAAAAATATAAAAGACAATAATAAAGGGATCAGATCAATAATTCAAAAGTTTTGCTAGCAATGATGTCTATGTCCCATTGGTAATATTTATCTTCTTAGTTATTGAGAAAATAAAAAAATGTTTGAAGCAAAAAAGAAGGGGTAAGCAAAAAGAAGACGGGAAATGACAGCGAAAAAGCATATCACCAAGAAAATACTGATAAAGAGAAAGAGAAGACTCCTGATAGATCAGTTTTCTTCTCAAATGTGTAAGATCAAAAAGAAAAACTGAATTGAAGGTGTGAACTTGGATTTGAAACCATGGAAAATTTGGTTCAAAGAAAACTATGCTTCATTAGCATAACTCAATGCAAAGTCAATATATAAACACAGAATTTAATGATTCATATCACTATATGAATCATTTGATGTGTTTCGCCATTTTTCCTTGTGTTAAACAAAGTGTAAAGCTTCAATCCCTTAAACACAGAATTTAATCCAAAAAATTAATATAAAAACGCAAGTATTTTTCCATGAAAGCCATTAAACCGACCCAGCAAGAAGGTAAGAAACAAATGGCCCTCCAAGGGAAAAATGATTGCAAAATGACAAAAATATAAAAGACTAATAAAGGGATCAGATCAATAATTCAAAAGCTTTGATAGCAATAATGTCTATGTCCCATTGGTAATCTTTATCTTCTTAATGATTGAGAAAATTAAAAAAAAAATGTTAGAAGCAAAATAGAAGGGGTGAGCAAAAAGAAGACAGGAAATGACAGCGAAAAAGCATATCACCAAGAAAATACTGATAAAGAGAAAGAGAAAACTCCTGATAGATCAGTTTTCTTCTAAAATACGTAAGACCAAAAAGAAAAAGTGAATTGAAGGTGAGAACTTGCTTTTGAAATCATGGTAAATTTGGTTTAGAGAAAACTATGCTTCAGTAGCATAACTCAATGCAAAGTCAATATAGAAGTTGTGACGTCATCAATAGTGAGTAAGTAACCATTAAAGGGGGAATTGGAATAATAAGATGATCAAATCCACCTTCTTAATGAGTAAATAAAAAGTGTTTGAAGCAAAGTAAGAGGCTCAGCAAAAATAAGGCAAGAATGACAGAGACAAAACACATTACCAAGAAAAGAAAGAGTTTAAAAAACAAAAAAGAGAAGTTCTGGGAAAAAAAAGGCTCTCTTCATAAATTATACAAATTCATACACAAGTATTTTCAGAATAATTTAATTTGTTTAAAATTTGAGTTACTGATGTCTATGGAATTTAACAGGGGCAATATACTATAAATATGCTTCAGCAAAAAAGTTTAAACAAATTGTGAAGTGATGACTAGATTAAACAAGCAAGTCTTCATATTAATGTATCAGTTTTCTTCACAAACTGATAAAAGAAGTGCTCCTGATTCCATGTCCCACTAGTAAAAAGAGAAAAAAATCTATACGAAAGCTCCGGAAATCTCCCTTCCCTTGTACTGTATATGGCAAAGAATTTTTCCATGAAAGCCTTTAAACAGAGCAAGCAAGTAGGTGAGAAATAAATGGATCTCAAGGGAAAATGATTGCAAAATGACAAAAATATAAAAGGACAATAATCGAGGGATCACATCAATTATTCAAAAATTTCTATATTCAAGTGCTTTTACCTATGAAGCTATGGAAATTTCGTGACCGTCTGGAAGAAGCTATGGAACGTTTCTTAGGAAAATTATTTTATTTACATGGAAAGCTATTAAAGGAATTTTACCTATCTTAATGCGGAACCATCTTGTCCCTTCTGTGTGGAGAAAGTAGAAACAGATTTTCACTGCTTGTGCTATTATCAGTATGCAAGAGCTGCTTGGCTTTATTCTAAGTGGGGATTTCGGGGTGTCAAAGACCATTTTGATTCGGCTGCTGATTGGATAATTTGGTTTGTATTGAATGTTGAAATACTGGATGCAGAAGAAATAGTTTGTGTATTATGGGCTTTATGAAAGGCTAGGAATTTGCTGGTTCTCAAACCGTAGAAATTGGATCCTATGACTGTTGTAGAGATGGGGTGTGACATTTGCAGAGAATTTCTAAGTGCCAACAAGCCGGGTGGTATTAATGAAGAAATGGTAACAGGAACTTGTGATCACTGGAGCAGAGCTGCAGGAAATAAATTAAACACTGATGTTGCGATCTTTGTCAATAATGGAGTTAAAATGATAGGAGCAGGATTTGTCTTGCGTGATGCTTATGGTGAAATGATTTTGGCAGGTACAGCAAAGTTCAATTTTGGTGGTAAGATTGAGGACGTACAGTTGTAGTCCCTGCTTTGGTTATTAATGATATTGAGGATGTTCAATTTTGGCAGGTACAGTTGTAGAGAAAATATGGGAATAACAGAGGTCGAGTTAGACAACGTAACAGTGGTGAAGCAGCTAAATGAGAAGAAATTTTCTAGTGCTCTAGGAAATAGCTATCGAGATTGCGTTGATTATATGGAGAAGGTGAATTGCAGAAACGTTTATCAATGCCCAAGGAGATTGAACCGTGTCGCTCACTTATTGGCCTAGCATGTAAAAGTAATCGGTCAGGATCATGTTTTGTGGAGAAGATGTGTGGAGATGCTAAGCAAAATCAAAGAGTGCCTGCTAAAAGACAAGGAAGCTTCATACATTACAAACCGGTGAAGGGTGTTGGGAATGTTCCTTGTGATTTTTACCTTTGGTTTTTATCCCAATGGATTTTTCCAAGGGAAGGTTTTTAACGAGGCTTACTTTTTATGCAAAGGGAACGAATGTGGGATATAGGGGTTTAATGTTCGTGAAATGTAATTTTGTTAATATCTTACACTGTAATATGTGATTGGTGATTAATGGAATGCACCATATTTTCAAAATAAAAAAATAATGATCAAAGTCAAATTTATTTAATTAAAAAAATAAATAAAGAGCAAAGATAAGCAGACGGAGAAAGATGATAAAACAAATTGTCCTATCTAATAGATTAAGAAAAAATTTAACAGTGATATATCTTAAATCATCATAGTTATAAGTCATAAAATTCATAACAAAATAAAATAAAATTATAATTAATTTTTATACCAGGAATATATTTGCATGAAGATATATTAATAATTTCTAAATTTTAATTCTATTTAATTACTTATTTTTGTTTATTTTTCCTATGCTTATTAACACCAAATTTCAACAGTCTATAAAAATTCTTTTTCAAAAACTGTTTTTATTAACAAAAGTGAATATGAATATGAAAGTTATGAGGAAATTGTGAGAAATGGACACCAGAGTAACCGCACTTCAAAAATGACCCTTCATATAATTTTAACTGTTTGTAAACAATTTTTGGGTCGACTTGACAAGAATACCCTTTAGACAAATTTATGCTGGCCCCTAAGTCACTTAAAGCTTTAGCAAAGAACAGTGCCCCAATAGTGCAAGGTATAGTGAAACTCCCTGGATCCTTGAGCTTTGGCGGAAGCTTGTTTTGAATAATGGCGCTACATTCCTCAGTTAAAGCCACAGTCTCATACTCACCTAGTCTTCTTTTCTTTGTCAAGATATCTTTCAAGAACTTGACGTATGAGGGCATTTGCTCCAATGCTTCAGCAAAAGGTATATTTATGTGGAGCTTTTTGAACACTTCCAAAAACTTCTGGAATTGAGTTTCTGACTTTTGCTTTTGGAGACGCTGAGGAAATGGAGGTGGTGGTGGGTTTGTGACTTGTGTATCCTTGACTTGCTCTTGCTGGGCAGAACTTTCAACTGCAACTTCAATATCAATTTGTTTTTCTACAGGCTTTTCTTGCTTACTGCTATTGCCAACCAATTCTTTTCCACTCCTAAGAGTGATGGCCTTCACATGCTCTTTCCCTTCTCTTCTTGGATTTGGCTCTGTGTCACTAGGCACTGTTCCCTGTGGTCTAGCATTGACAGCATTGGCTAACTGCCCCACTTGAGTTTCCAAATTTTTCAACGAGGCCGCTTGACTGTGAATAAGAGCATCTGTTTTTGCCATGTACTGCATGAGTAAGTCTTCCATAGAAGGCTTCTTTTCCTGCACTGGGGGTCTAGGTTGTTGAGGAAAACCCAGAGGAAAATGTGGACGTGGATCTAATGAAGATCCTTGCTGGCCGCCCCAAGAGAAATTAGGGTGATTTCTCCACCCTGGGTTATATGTGTTTGCATATGGGTTGTTTTGTTGTGGAAAATTCTGCTGCTTGTTTCCCACAAATTGCACCGACTCCGTGTTCATTGGACATTGCTCAATAGCATGCCCATCCCCACAATATTCACAAGTAACAAATGGACTTTGTACAGCATGGACTCCACAGGAATCGATTTTCTTCGTAAGAGCAGCCACTTGAGCAGTCAATGCATTGATGGCTTCTAGCTCATGAACTCCAGCTACTCTTCTTGGTAAAGCTCTATCGGAATGCCATTGATAATTGTTGGATGCCATCTCCTCCAAGAGATCATATGCATCGTCGATAGACTTTGCCATGAGAGCACCTCCAGCTGCTGCATCGATGGTAGTCCGAATCGGGTTTAATAGCCCATTGTAGAAAGTCTGCACTTGCAACCACTTAGGCAGTCCATGGTGTGGACATCTCCTCAGCAAATCTTTATACCTCTCCCATGCTTCGTATAAAGACTCAGAATCAAACTGTGTGAAAGAAGTGATGTCGTTTCTCATCTTTGCAGTCTTTGCTGGAGGAAAGAACTTGGCTAGAAACTTCTGTGCAAGGTCGTCCCAAGTAGTGATGGAGCCAGTAGGAAGAGAGTTCAACCAAACTTTTGCCTTGTCCCTCAATGAGAAAGGAAATAACCTTAGTCGTATAGCATCATCGGTGACCCCATTGTGCTTGAAAGTGTCACAAATCTCCAAAAAATTAGCAATATGAGCATTGGGGTCATCATTGGGCAAGCCTCCAAATTGAACTGATGTTTGTATCATTTGGATAATGGCCGGCTTGATCTAAAAGTTGTTTGCTTGAATTGCTGGCCTCCGAATACTTGAATGAAGACCTTGTACCAGTGGCACTGCATAATCTCTCAAAGATCTATTATCTCCTACTTCATGTTCCCTAACATGTTGTTCCCTTGGATTCTCAGCCATATTTTCAACTTGTTCTCCTTCTTGGGGATCTTGTCTAAGTAGTCTCTAAAAAGTTTCCCCTATCTCCGGAGCACGCAAAACCCATTCCAAGCTTCTTACTCGTCTCATATCATGATGGTTTTACGTACCTATTAACAAAGAAAAATAAAGCTTGAATTAAGACTAGCTTGCTTAGTATTAATATTAGCACAAGAATAGAAAACAACTCCCCGGCAACGGCGTCAAAAACTTGTTGCTTGATTTTTCTGAAAATTTTTTTTTCTTTGGCTTGAGCAATATGAGATATGTTCAAATTTTAATGCAAAGTACAAGCAAAGATTACGCGCAAGTGAACGCGATCGCAACAAGTAGTAAAGTAGTGAGTTGAGTATCGTTCCTCCAGGAGTTGATCTATTAATTGTTGCTAAGTACCAAAATTAACACAAACTAGTTTTATCCAAGTACCAATTTTTGAATGATAATTAAAATGTAACCTAATTATCTAATCCTAACCTAAATGATGCAATCAATAAATTGAGGTGGGAACTATAATATAATAAGTTAGGATTATGGTATCCTTTAATATTTCACTTGGAGTTTGGTTGGCTCAATTACTTAATTTCAATGAAAATTGATGTTAGTCTAGAATCCTAAAGTATGTGTAATTCTCCGACGAGATATTATACACTTACTTAGTCTAATTGAATCACTATATGTCTATAGGAGACAACTAGGTTAAGTTCTTTAAGCCAAGGTTCTACAAATTGACTATGTATGGCAATTAAATGTATGTCTACTCTGATTGCAAATCAACACACTGAAATTTCTTTCTAAGTGTATTAAACACACATTACCCAAATCAAGGCCTAATTTAGACTAACTCTTTCAAGTGTCATCTAAATACCTAAACACATTTAAATGGTGATCAAGCAAGTAAATGGGCAATAAGTACTAATTTGAGTAAACATCAGTTTTTCCATTGAAAATAAGCAATAAACCAACCAAATATCCCAGTTACATATTAAAATCAACCATAATCCTAGTATAGAAGGTTTAGCTCAACATACTAAGGAGGATAGTACACATTTCAGCAAGCAAAAGCATTGTTTTACAAGATGAGTTAGAGAGAGAATCAAATCTGAAAAGAGAGAAAATGATCTGAAGTAGCCTTTTTGTTGATTTCCAGCTTTTGATTCTTCTTCCATTTTCCCTTTTTGCTCTTGCCTCAGCTTGCCCAAAGTAGCCTCTCCAAAATCCCCCATTTTTTTAGTCCAAAATT
This sequence comes from Theobroma grandiflorum, assembly GCA_036013995.1. Classification (NCBI taxonomy): domain Eukaryota; kingdom Viridiplantae; phylum Streptophyta; class Magnoliopsida; order Malvales; family Malvaceae; genus Theobroma; species Theobroma grandiflorum. The sequence goes on from CP142133.1 coordinate 35,698,238, forward strand.
ATCTATTTATAGCCCCTCCTATCTCAGCTTAACCTAAAATCCCGTGTCAAAAATTTCTATCTGACGTGTTCTGGTTGCAGCGAGATTAAGTTCTGGCTGCAGCCAGAAACTTTCTGTTTGGCCTTTGTTAACTGCATCATTTTGGCTGCAGCGAGAATTGGTTCTCGCTGCAGCCAGAAGCTTTCTGACTTGTCAGGTGAACTTTGACCCTGTTTCTGGCTGCAGCCAGAAACTTTCTGCATGCTCTGTTGCCCTTTAAACTCACTTGAATCATCCTTTGGAATTGTGGTCCACTCTCTTGCATTACCTTCAATATTTAAGGATTAAATGATCAGAGGCTGAGATAAGGAGCTTGACAAGAAATTAAGCTAAAAATGCATAAATTGAAATTGATGACATTTAAGTTAATTACCACTAAAAAATATAAAAATTTCCTAAGGTTTACACTAAAAACTCAAAGACTTAGCACATTTCATACCCCAAAATAGTTTATGATAACTCTATATAATAGAGTTATCAAATTGAGCTTCTGTGTTGGATTCAATTCTTTCAAGATGAAAGCAAAAGCATTGACAAGGAGAAAAACAATTGACAAGACTTTTTTAAATACAACTAAAAAATTTCCTTTATTCAAAAGAAACAAGTGAAAATGGAGATATCCATAATAAAGTGTGTTTAGCTTTTAAAATTTTTTAGCTTAGCTTTTGTGAATGTTTTTGATCCTTTTTTTAATTGATTTTTTTCCTTAAAATGATGAATTTAATTATTTGTCTCTCCTAATAATTATCTTTGAATAGTAACTAATTTTACAACATAATTAATGATAGTTATACCTTGCCTTTAATTAAAATATATAACATGTTTTAATAATTTAAGATTTTGGAGTTTGAGATGTTAATTACTTCTTAAATACAGTAATTTTTTTATAAAAAAATAAAGAACAGTAAAGGTGAGGCCAATAGTTACGTAAGGCAAAAGATTTGGGTCCTCGTCATCCACTAAAGATTTTAAATTGAATAATAAAAATAGTAGCAATAATAATAAAAAAAAGCAGGTTCCAAATAAAAGAAGTCTTTGCTGAACCTTTTTATCTGAAGTTTCAGTTGGTCTCTGGGATTTGAAGCAGATTTCAAACAAAATAACCTATAAAAAAGAGCTTATAATTATTATAAATACATACATGATAAAACAAATTGGCCCATAACAGGATCAGTAATTTAAAAGTACATCAATAATTTCATGTCGCATTTCAGATAGGAGCACGATGAAAAAAATTAAAGGTCTGAACTTAATTGCCTTTTTGAATGATGATAAATTTTTTTAGGACAAATTTATTCTTCATTAAAGTAATTCAATTTTTGAAAATCTTATGAAAAAGAAATTAATATGTTTAAGATTGTAAACATGAAGCCAATTTTACATTAATTAAAATTTCCTTTAACATAGCATTCTTGTTCTTAATTTTATCTTTTGAGAGAGAATTATAGTCAAAAATACTTCTTCAATGTTGGTGTTGAGGGGTTTATGTAGATATTCAAGAATAGGCAAAATTGGCTTCAAGGCGAGTCTTTGAATAGGCGTCTATCTTTAAGACTTAATTCGCCCCCACCACTAGGTATGCAAAGGGGAATGATGCGACTAGTCTCAAGGATACAATGAAGCCAACGTCTAACTTTCGTATTGCACTTTACGAAACTAGACCGCTAGATACACCCGAGGGTTTGCAAAGTCGTTTGGCTTTAAAACCAACTTTCTGCAGCAAGATGATAATAAGGAATTCGGAATCTTTTGTAGATGGTGGAAACTTTAGTGTTTTGTTATTCTAACACAAACACTTTCTCTTGCTCTTTTGCACTTGCTTGTTGTGTCTAAATTTTGGTGTGTCAAAATGGATGACAACAAGCCCTTTATATAGGCTTCAAAGTGTCTCTTCTTCAAGGACACTTCCTTTTCATAAAGACATCTTTTATGTCTAATAAGTATCTTTATGTTCCAAGGTCACAACCTTTTCATAAAGATTTCTTTCATCCAAAAAGTATCTCTACACTTTTTGCCAACACAACTTTTGAGCAAAAGATATTGTTTCAATAAACATCTAATGAATAGATAACTATTCATTCCATAAATCATACTATTTGATTTATACCTTGAAACAATATCTATTCACATATAACCTTTCACATGTTACTTTACAATTGTAACTTTTCACATGTAGCTTTTCACATGTTACTTTACAAATGTAACTTTTCGCACGTGACTTTTCGTTGGTGTCTTTTCAACATGTATTTTCAATAAACATAATTATTCACACGAAAACTTGTCTATATTCCAATAGACATATTGTGTCACTTTTTGTGACATAACTATTGAGCTAATGATAGCTCTCCATCATGTGATTTACTTTAATTTTGAAAATACACCAACAATCCCCCCACCATTTTCAAAATTTCCAAATACCAACAACTTTGGAAAATCCTGTGCATCAATGAAGGTATCCCGCAGATTTGAACCTTCACCTAGTGAGTGTGGTTGGTTCTAGTCTGAATAAAGTGGTTGACCAAGCATTGAACCACCGATTCTGCATTTGACTAGTCGGGCCACTAAACACGCATAAGCTTCCTTGCTCATATTGTATCTAGTTTTGCCAACACGATTTATGGCCTTGTGTTGTGCATCCATTCATGAGTGCTGTCAAAGTCAAGCCTTTAGCTCTTAGAAGCGGCCGCACTTCCACTCATATAGGTAGCCCCCATCGGAAGTACCCCGTAATTATTGTACTTCAACATTTACATGTTATGGGTCTATTAAGAACTTTTCCGTTCATCCTTACTTATCACATTACGGGAACTAAGCACTAGACACCTTGGGATGGAATTTTAATTTAGTGCTTGCAACCTCCATGTGTTGGAATGGTCAGTACCCAAGACTTACAGGTCAGCCATAAGCGTCGGGGTGAGCTCCCACCATTGGAGATTTAGATAATAGGCTTGAGCCCCATCCCTCTTGAGGTCTTTAACACAAGGTCTCTTTTTAGACCTTTAGTGAACGGATCCGCTAAATTTTCACCAGACCTCACATAACTTATAGTGATTATACCATCACTAATCCTTTGCCTTACAATGCTATGTCGAAGTCCAATATATCGACTCTTTCCATTGTAAGCTTGATTATAAGCCTTTGATACAGTTGCTTCATTGTCACAATGTATCAAGATCGGTGCCATCGGTTTTGACCACAACGAAATTTCATAGAGTAAGTCTCTCAACCATTCCGCTTCTTGAGTTGCAAATGCTAAGGCTATAAATTCAGCCGCCATGGTGGAATCTGCTTGACAAGATTGTTTCTTGGAACCCCAAGAAACAGCACCCCCACCAATTGTAAAAATCCATCCAGTCGTGGATTTGTAATCCGATCTATTTGAGTTCCAACTTGCATCCAAATATCCTTCTAAGATCGAAGGAAAATCGGAATAGCAAATGCCATAATTCTTGGTACTCTTTAGATACCTTAGAACTCTATGAACATCATACCAATGCTTTTTACTAGGATTACTTGTAAATCGGCTTAGCATCCCAACCGCAAATGCAATATTCGGTCTTGTACAGACCATTGCATACATGAGGCAACCAATCACCTTTGCATATTCATGTTGTGCTATTGGCTTGTCTTCATTGGGTATGAGCCTTTGATTAGAATCATAAGGCGTTGTCATTGGCTTAAAATCTGACTTGCCAAACTTCATTACGATCTTTTCGATGTAATGAGATTGAGACAATGTTAGGCCATTATTGTCTCTTATTATTCTTATGCCAAGAATAACATCTGCCATACCCATATCTTTCATGTCAAAATTCTTTGACAAGAATCTCTTTGTGTCTTCCACTTGTTCTAAGTCCGTTCCAAAGATTAACATGTCATCTACATATAAGCAAATAATGACACATTTCCCATTTTGGAACTTACTATAGACACACTTGTTCGCTTGATTTATCTTGTAGCCATTAGCTAGCACAACCTCATCAAACTTTTGATGCCATTGTTTAGGTGCTTGTTTTAATCCGTACAAGGACTTTACAAGCTTGCACACTTTATTTTCTTGACCCGAAATGATAAACCCTTCCGGTTGTTCCATATACACCTCTTTATCCAATTCACCATTTAGAAATGCCGTTTTAACATCCATTTGGTGAATTACCATTTTATAAATAGATGCAAGTGCTATAAGCACTCTAATTGTAGCTATTCTTGCTACCAGTGCATATGTATCAAAATAATCAATACCTTCCTTTTGTTTAAAGCCTTTTGCCACTAGCCTTGCTTTAAACTTTTCTACGATTCCATCAACTTTCATTTTCTTTTTGAAAATCCATTTACAGCCTATTGGCTTGGAACCCGGTGGAAGGTCTACCAATTTCCATGTTTTGTTTCCCATTATTGAGTCCATCTCATCTTGTATTGCTTCTCTCCAAAAAGAAACATCTCGAGACTTCATTGCTTCCTCATAAGTTTGAGGATCACCCTCACCTTCTACATTAAAGCAGTAAGGTAGGTATTCACATATTTCTTCTCTTGTACCTTTAACTAAGTACATGAGAAAATCCGATCCATATGTCTTTGCTTTTCTAACTCTTTTACTTATCCGAAGCTCGATAGTTTTCTCATCGTTTTCCGATGAACTATCACTTTTTATTATTTGTTCTTTGGGTCTAGGAATTGAGTTGAACCTTGTTTCATCAAAGATAGCGTCCCTTGATTCTATGACCGTGTTAACGGAATATGAATCATTAGGCTCTATCACCATGAAACGATATGCCTTACTATGTTCAGCATATCCTATAAATATGCATTCAATTCCTTTTTCACCCAATTTTCTTTTCTTTGGCTCCGACAACCTTACTATGGCTCGGCAACCCCAAACTCTTAAATAATTAAGGTTTGGCTTCCTTCCTTTCCATAGTTCATAAGGAGTAATTTTACTCCTTTTGTTTGGGATTCTATTTAATATATGGCAATCCGTTAACAAGGCTTCGCCCCAAAATCCTTTTCCCAAACCCAAATTAAAAAGCAAAGCATTGATCATTTTCGTAAGAACTCGATTCTTACGTTCTGCTACACCATTTTGTTCCGGTGTGTATGAAGCGGTAGTCTCGTGAATAATACCCGTGGACTCAAAATATTTGGGATCATAATATTCACCTCCTCTATCACTTCGTAAACATTTAATAGGCACATCACAAAACAATTCAACTTCTCTTTTATATATTCCAAACTTTTCTATAACTTCATTTTTAACATGCAACAAGTAAACATAGCAATATCTAGAGAAGTCATCAATGAATGTTACAAAGTATTTCTTTCCACTAATTGAAGGAGTACTATGTATGTCACAAACATCAGAATGTATCAAAGCAAGCAATTTTGTATTTCTTTCTACCTTAGGAAATGATTTCCTAGTGATTTTAGTGACCATGCATGTCTTGCACATAACATCATTTTCATCAATGCTAGGTATCAATTCTAACTTAGCCATATCATGCATTCTTCTATAATGAACATGTCCTAATCTATTATGCCATAGATTAGATAACATTGCTTTACTATCATGAACATTAAGCAAGGCATCAATATAAGCAGAACTATCACTTTTCTTATTAATATTAAGCTTGAACATGTTTTCACAATAGTATCCATTTCCCACATATAGTCCACCTTTTGTAAGGATGAACTTATTTGCTTCAAATGTTAATTTAAAGCCATGCTTATTCAACAAGCCTCTTGACACAAGGTTCCTCCTAACTTCTGGTACATAATACACATTGTTTAGTACTAGTGTTTTTCCGGATGTAAACATGAATTCCACGGTACTTTTTCCTTTTACTTGTGTTGTGGAGGAAGTTCCCATGTATAGCACGTTTCCTTCGTCAACTTCTTCCAAAGTTTTGAAGAAACTTTTGTCATTGCATACATGATTCGTTGCACCAGTGTCAATCCACCATGCTCCATCATTTTGGAGAAGATTGACCTCGGAAACCATAGCCACAAACTTGTGGTGGTTCACACCTTGTGTCTTGCTTCTCAAAAGTTTACATTCCGCCTTAAAGTGACCAAGTTTGTTACAATGAAAACATGGCCCTTTTTTGTTCTTTTTGAACTTATGACTTTTGTCATACTTGCCCAGGGAATGTTTTCTTTTGCTTGGCTTGTTTGATGGTTTGTGTTCCATCACATGGACCTTTGAAGTCTCAAGATTCTTTTCTTTAGAATCTTCCTCATGCTTGACTTCTTCTTGTTTTCTATAATCTTCTTCTATTCGAAGATGATTGGCAAGATCCTCGAGAGACATATCTTCCTTTTTATGCTTAAGAGTTTTCTTGGTGTCTCTCCATAAAGCGGGAAGCTTATCAATTATTGATGAGACCACAATAGCTTCATCCATTTTAAGATCATATTGTTTGAAGTTATTGAGAATACGTTCAAGCTCATGCAATTGCTCCATAACAGAACGATTATCAACCATTTTAAAGTTGTTAAAGCGACTAACCAGGAATTTCTTGCTACTTGCATCTTCGGCCATATATCTTGCTTCCAACTTGTCCCATAGTTGTTTCGCACTAGCCTCGGTTTGATAAGCATCGAACAATGCATCCGACATTCCGTTAAGTATGTGTCCCATGCAAATGTAGTCATCATTATCCCACTTTTGCCTTTGACGAGTTCTATCCACGGTTTCTTCATCATCTTCCTCGCTTGGTAGTGGTGTATCTAACACGTACGCCACTTTAAGAGTTGTGAGGAGGAAGCGCATCTTTTTCTGCCATCGTATGAAATTTCCACCTTCGAAGCGGTCTAACTTTACAATATTGGTAGCCATCTCTTTGAGTGAAGCCATAATGAATACCACGAAATTAAGTCTTAAAATTGTTGGTGTTGAGGGGTTTATGTAGATATTCAAGAATAGGCAAAATTGGCTTCAAGGCGAGTCTTTGAATAGGCGTCTATCTTTAAGACTTAATTCACCCCCACCACTAGGTATGCAAAGGGGAATGATGCGACTAGTCTCAAGGATACAATGAAGCCAACGTCTAACTTTCGTATTGCACTTTACGAAACTAGACCGCTAGATACACCCGAGGGTTTGCAAAGTCGTTTGGCCTTAAAACCAACTTTCTGCAGCAAGATGATAATAAGGAATTCGAAATCTTTTGTAGATGGTGGAAACTTTAGTGTTTTGTTATTCTAACACAAACACTTTCTCTTGCTCTTTTGCACTTGCTTGTTGTGTTTAAATTTTGGTGTGTCAAAATGGATGACAACAAGCCCTTTATATAGGCTTCAAAGTGTCTCTTCTTCAAGGACACTTCCTTTTCATAAAGACATCTTTTATGTCTAATAAGTATCTTTATGTTCCAAGGTCACAACCTTTTCATAAAGATTTCTTTCATCCAAAAAGTATCTCTACACTTTTTGCCAACACAACTTTTGAGCAAAAGATATTGTTTCAATAAACATCTAATGAATAGATAACTATTCATTCCATAAATCATACTCTTTGATTTATACCTTGAAACAATATCTATTCACATATAACCTTTCACATGTTACTTTACAATTGTAACTTTTCACATGTAGCTTTTCACATGTTACTTTACAAATGTAACTTTTCGCACGTGACTTTTCGTTGGTGTCTTTTCAACATGTATTTTCAATAAACATAATTATTCAACGAAAACTTATCTATATTCCAATAGACATATTGTGTCACTTTTTGTGACATAACTATTGAGCTAATGATAGCTCTCCATCATGTGATTTACTTTAATTTTGAAAATACACCAACATTCAATGACAACACACTCTTCATCAATAGTGGTGTTAATATTGTGTTTGATTCCATGATGACATGAATCAAAACTATTTGTGAAAGCTCCGAAATTTCCCTTTTACTTTGATAAATTCAATTTCTGTGTTAGACTTAATTCTTTCAAGGTAAAAGCCAAAGAAAAGTCTTTTTTTTTTTTTGAAAGATGCTTTTAATAGCCGTGCTTGCCGGTAAAAGCCAGTGAAAGTCTAGGGCTGTGTTGCCGAAGACTCCCTATGGCATGTTAAGTCAGCTCGGGCAGAAAACCTGTACATTTTACAGAAGATCAGTTGCGCAAACTCTTCCTGGCAACTTTCAGACATACCAAGCCCTATACAAATCAACGATTCAGGGGCACCATAAGAAAGCTACCCGACAAGTAATGGCCGCCACCAGAAACTAGCAGCCAGCACATCAAAATTCTAGCATTAATTACCCTATTAGAGTGCAGAACATCCTAACTCAATGAAACAGCGTCATCACAAAAGAAGGCGTCAGCCATGAAACTTTACGTGAGGTCAAACATGAAGCAAGAGGATCCACCCCTCAGCGGTTTTTCCATTAGTGGTTAATTGAAGTTTTCCCAATCATGAGGAGAAAAAAAATAGACAATACTTTCTTAAACTTTTTTAGCTTTGCTTTTCTCAATACTTGTCATTTCTTAATTGGAATTTCCCATTGACTTGATGGATTTAATTATTTGTCTCTCTTTAATAATCATTTTTTATAGTAGCTAAAATTTATAACGTAATGATCAAAATATATAATTTGTTTTAATAATTTAGATTTTGGAATTGGGATATTAATTACTCGTTAAATATAACTTTTTTCAAAAGAAAAAAAGTGAGGCCTATAATTCCATAAAACAAAAGATGTTTGAGTCTATTGTTGTTTGAATAAAAAAAAATCACAGCAAAAAAAAAATGATTAGGAAGAAAACCAATAATTCAAAAGTGCTCATGATAGTGGTTCCATGTCCCACTAGCCAAAAAGGATGAAAAGCATTGTTTGGTTGCCATTTATACCTATAACTACAGTGCAATGGAGATGGGATTGGGAATAAGGTACAACCAACAACATTTATAGAAAATTTTCAGAGTGTAGACCCACTATCACATGTCCAATGGGGAAGAGGAGAAGGAAGGAGAGAATTGGGGATTCATTTTCTTTTACCCTCCCAATCAAATAATGTGACAGATACAGGGACCGAGAGGAGGCATGATTTTCTGATAAAGAAAAAGAATTAAATTCTAAGGAGAGATTGTGTGAACTTTATTGTTGCATAGAATTTGTCACATTAGCCTTGGTTGTTAAAGTTGTTTATGTTGAGTTTTAGGTTGACTAGAATTTTAAATCTTATTTTATTAGAATTCTTGTTTGTGTACAACATTGAGTAGTTGTATGGTTTTAAACTTTTTGTTCCACATCGAGTCCTAATCTCATTCTACTTTAGACTTTTATATTACAAAAGTAGATCTTTAGGCTTTAGAATAGTGAGTAGTGCTTTAAGAGCTCTAGGGAAGGAACACCTTGTAATTCTATCTTTTGCTCTAGGTGGAGTTATAGTGGTTTGAGAAAGTGTTCTTGGGAGGTTATTGAGAAAGGGTGTGCAAGGGATCTTAGGTTGGTTTGGCAAACCATAGTGGTCAATTTATTGTACTTTAATTTCTCAATAATAGAAAAACAGTTTCACTTAGTGGACATAGGTAAGAAGCCAAACCATGTAAATTCTTGTGTTTTTCTATTTGCTCGATTTCTCTAGGTTTTATCTTTATTGTTTTTGGGGCAATTTTCATAACAAACTAATATTAGAGCTTTGGGTTCGTAAATTCAAGATTCAATAAGGATGCCAAAAGTTATTAGTTTTGCTCATTTTTCAATCGAAAAGTTTGATGGGAAGACTAGTTTCACATAATGGCAAAGAAAGATGAAAGATCTCCTTATGCAGCAAGGTCTAATACGCCCTTTGCTTAGAAAAAAGGAAGGGTAACCAAATGACATGAAAGATGTTGAATGGGCAGAGTTAGAGCAAAGGCGTGTGAGCACTATTCGGCTTTGCATTGGAAATAACATGTTTAACCCATTTTTTGATGAAGATTCTACTCTAAGGTTATGGGTAAAGTTGAAGAAGATTTACTTGGCGAAAAGTCTTTCCAACAAGTTGTAGCTTAGGCAAAAGTTGTATCGCTTAAAGATGGAGGAGAATGGAGACCTCATGAAGCATATTAAAAGAATTCAATAGGATCATTGATCAATTGAAGAAGGTTGATGTGAAGGTGGCGGCAGAGAAAAATGGACTATTATTCCTAACATCAATCCCAAACTCCTATGAGGTATTTGTGGAATCTCTAATATGTGTAATGGATACAATAACGTTAGAACAAGCACAAGCAACATTAATTTCTTGTGAAGCTCAAAAAAAAAAAAGTAAGGAAGGGGATAGAGATCCAAGTGGCTTGGCATTGGTAATTGGGGTTCGTAAGAGGAAGTCAACTGACATGGGATCTAAGGGTGGCAAGTCTAGACCCAACAGTGTTCAATGCTTTCAATGCAAAGGGTATGGACATATTAAAAGGGATTGTCTTACAAAAGGGGATGAAAGTAATGAGAATAAAAGTGAGTGAGCTTTCATTGTTGAAAGTGATGATTGTGAGATCCTTGCAATCTTAGGAAATATGGATGCAAATTCTTATTGGTATTTAGATTTTGCTTCTACCACTCACGTATGCTATCAAAAGGATTATTTTCATTTACATCAAGAAGAAGTGGTTGGAAATTTGACTTTAGGCAATAAGTCAATAGTGAAGGTCACATTAAGTCTTAAAGTAGTGAAAATTAAAATGTTTGATGGGGTTGTGCATTTTTTTGGGTGGTGTGCCCTATATCCCAGAGATGCTTAAAAATCTAATATCATTGAGCTTGTTAGACTCCAAAAGGTATCGATATTTTACTTTTGAAAAAGTGGTAAAAATCACACAAGGCGACATGGTCCTGATGAGAGGGAATTTGCATAATGGTTTGTATCATCAAGAATGTGAGGCCTCGAAGGGATGGGAACAGTGCACAGGAGGTGGTAGCTACTAAAGTGAGATTTCATTTGTCGATGAGGTGATGAAAAGTTCCCATGGTGTAAACGATGGTGAAAGGACGAAAAATCTTGCTAATAGTGAATTGGAAGGGTCATCCAGGTCTCTTTCCAAAGTCAATTAGTGTCATTGACTTAATGGCTACACAAGTGCATTGTCCGTTATATGGAATCGACTGTTAGAACATGCTTGATTCGATATGTGTAGTCGTGTTAATTTTAAAGGCTAATGGTTTAGAAAGTCTTATTTTTGGAGAGTTGTTCAAGGTGTTGGAAATTAGGTGGAGTTAGGAAGTTGCAATTGGGTGCAACAGGTGGAAAAGATTAAAGGAGTTTGAATTTAAGTCAAAAGTGGAGATTTGTTGAGTTTTAGATTGACTAGAATTCTAAATCTTATTTGATTAGGATTATTATTTATCTACAACATTGAGTAGTTGCATGGTTTTAAACTTCTTGTTCCACATCGAGTCCTAATTCCATTCTACTTTGGACTTTTATATTATAAAAGTGGATTTCTAGACTTTAGAATAGTGAGTAGTGCTTAAAGAGCTTTGGGGAGAGAATACCTTGTAACTCTGTCTTTTGCTCTAGGTGGAGTTAAAGTGGTTTGGGTAAGTGTTCTTGGGAAGCTATTGAGAAAAGGTGTGCAAAAGATCTTGGGTTGGTTTGGGGAACCATAAAAGTCTATTTATTGTTGGTGTATTTTCAAAATTAAAGGTTAAGTTCACATAATGGAAAGTTATCATTAGCTCAATAGTTATGTCACAAAAAGTGACATAATGTGTCTATTGGAATATAGATAAGTTTTCATGTGAATAGTTATGACTTTTGGAAATTGACATTCAAAAGTTAAGAGACATGTTGAAAAGACACCAATGATCAAAAGTTACATGTAAAAGTTACATGTGAAAAGTTATTGTTTCAAGGTATAAATCAAAGTTATAATTTATGGAATGAATAGTTATCTATTCATAAAATGTTTATTGAAACAATATCTTTTGTTCAAAAGTTGTGTCTGGCAAAAATATAGAGATACTTTTTGGATAAAAGAGGTTTGCGACATCCCCTCCGGGGGCAACACATCCAAGGTATTGTTCTATCCGGGTCGGGTCATAGCTCCAGTCCGCTGCAGCGGCCCCTCAGCACCTTGACCTTGCGTTCGATCCTCGCGGGACTCGAACGCAAGGTCAAGGTGCTGAGGGGCCGCTGCAGCAGACTGGAGCTATGACCCGACCCGGATAGAACAATACCTTGGATGTGTTGCCCCCGGAGGGGATGTCACAAAAAAAGGCACCTTTTTTGTGACATCCCCTTCGGGGTCCACTCAAGGTATTGTTCTATCTAGGTCGGGTCATAGCTCCAGTCTGCTGCAGCGGCCCCTCAGTACCTTGACCTTGCGTTCGATCCCCGCGGGACTCAAACCCCAGACCTTTTGCTTCCCCCGAAGGGAACGGCTTTCACCATTTGAGCTGCAGCCCAAATGGTGGAAGGCGTTCCCTTCGGGGGAAGCAAAAGGTCTGGGGTTCGAGTCCCGCGGGGATCGAACGCAAGGTCAAGGTGCTGAGGGGCCGCTGCAGCGGACTGGAGCTATGACCCGACCTAGATAGAACAATACCTTGGATGTGTTGCCCTCGGAGGGGATGTCACAGGGTTTTTATGAAAAGGTTATGACCTTGGAATGTAAAGATGCTTTTTAGACAAAAATATGTCTTTATAAAAAGGAAATGTCCTTGAAAAAGAGATACTTGAAAGCCTATATAAAAGGGTTGTTGTCATCTTTTTTGACACAACAACAAGATCATAAAATCAGACACAAAAACAAGTGTAGAAAGCAAGAAAAGTGTTATATTCTATAAACATAAACATTAAAGTTTTCACCATCTACAAAAGATTCCGAATTCCTTATAATTTACTTGCTGCAAAAAGTTGATTCTAATGTCAAACAACTTTGTAAACCCTCGAGTGTATTTAGTGGTCTAGTTTCAGAAATTGCAATATGAAAGTTATATGTTGGTTTCATTGTATCCTTAAAACTAATCACATTATTCCCCTTTTGCATACCAAGTGGTGGGGGTGAAATAAGTCTTAAAGATAGACGTTATTTGAAAGGCTTGCCTTGAAGTCAATTTTGCTTATTCTTGAATACCGTACAAAATCTCCATTCCCACCAACAATTTTAAGACTTATTTTTGTGGTATTCAAAATGGCTTCACTCAAGGAGATGGCTACCAACTTTGTCAAGTTAGACATCTTTGAAGGAGGAAACTTCATTCGATGGCAAAATGGTTCTACATCATATCATAAGATAAGTTTTCTTTCCTTACTTGATATGCATGATGTTGTATGTGATATGCATAGAAAACATATATTGGTTGGAAAGAAGGGTCTAGAAATATTCATGTATGATCTTGATGTGAATAAGATTGTTTTTGTGAATTCTATAATTCACATACTTCCCCTTCATGGAGAGACACTAAGAAAACTCTTAAACATAAAAAAGATGATATGTCTCTCGAGGACCTTGGCAATCATCTTCGAATAGAATAAGATTATTGAAAATAAGAAGAAGTCAAGCAAGATGAAGATTCTAATTAAAAGAATCTTGAGACTTCGAAGGTCCATGTGATGGAACATAAACCATCAAACAAGCCAAACAAAAGAAAACATTCCATGGCCGTGTATGACAAAAGTCATAAGTTCAAAAAGAACAAAAAGGTGCCATGTTTTCATTATAACAAACTTGGTCACTTTAAGGTGAAATGTAGACTTTTGAGAAACAAGATACAAAGTGTGAACCACCATAAATTTGTGGCTATGGTTTCTGAGGTCAATCTTCTCCAAGATAATGGAGCATGGTGGATTGACACTGGTGCAACTAATCATGTATGCAATGATAAAAGTTTCTTCAAGACTTTGGAAGAAGTTGATGAAGAAAACGTGCTATACATGGGAAATTCCTCCACTACACAAGTGAAAGGAAAACGTACCGTGGAACTCTTGTTTACTTCCAAAAAAAAAAACACTTGTACTAAACAATGTGTATTATGTACTGAAAATTAAAAAGAATCTTGTGTCGGGTGGCTTGTTGAATAAGTATGGTTTCAAATTAATATTTGAAGCGGATAAGTTCATCCTTTCAAAAGGTGGACAATATGTGGGAAGTGGATATTATTGTCAAAACATGTTCAAGCTTAATATTAATAAGAAAATTACTAATTCTACTTATATTGGTGCCTTGCTTAATATTCGTGATAATAAAGCAAGTTTATCTAATCTATGGCATAATAGATTAGCTCATGTTCATTATAGAAGAATGCATGATATGGCTAAGTTAGAATTGATACCCAATATTGATAAAATAATGATATGTGCATGACATGCATGATCACTAAAATCACAAAAAGTTCATTTCCTAATTTAGAAAGTAATACCAAATTGCTTGCATTAATACATTCTGATGCTTGTGACGTGCATAGTACCCCCTCTATCAATGGAAAGAAATACTTCGTAACATTCATTGATGACTTCACTAGATATTGCTATGTTTATTTATTGCATTCTAAAAATAAAGCGTTGGAGAAATTTAGAATTTATAAAAGAGAAGTTGAATTGTATTGTGAATTGCCTATTAAATGTTTACGAAGTGATAGAAGAGGTGAATAATATGATCTCAAATATTTTGAGTCCACTGGTATTATTCAAGAGACTACCGCTCCATACACACCGAAACAAAATGGTGTAGTGGAACGTAAGAATCGAGTTCTTACGAAAATGGTGAATGCTTTGCTTTCGAATTCAAGTTTAGAACAAGGATTTTGGGGAAAAACCTTATTAACGACTTGCCATATACTAAATAGAATCCCAAACAAAAGGAGCAAAACTACTCCTTATGAACTATGGAAAGAAAAAAAACAAACCTTAATTATTTAAGAGTTTGGGATGTCGAGCCATAGTAAGGGTTCCGGAGCCAAAGAAAAGGAAATTGGGTGAAAAAGGAATTGAATGCATATTTATAAGATACGCTGAACATAGTAAAGCATATCGTTTCATGGCGATAGAGCCTAATGATTCATATTTTGTTAATATGGTCATAAAATCAAGGGATCCTATCTTTGATGAAACAAGGTTTAACTCAATTCCAAGACCCAAAGAACAAGTAATAAAAAGCGATAGTTTTTCATAAAATAATAAGAAATCTATTGAGCTTTGGAGAATAAAAGAATTAGAAAAGCAAAGACATATGGATCGAATTTTCTCATATACTTAGTAGAAGGTACAAGAGAGGAAATATGTGAATACCTACCTTACTGCTTTAATGTAGAAAGTGAAGGTGATCCTCAAACTTATGAAGAGGCAATGAAGTCTCGAGATGCTTTATTTTGGAGAGAAGCAATACAAGATGAGATGGACTCAATAATGGGAAACAAAACATGAAAATTGGTAGACTTTCCACTAGGTTCCAAGCCAATAGGTTGTAAGTGGATTTTCAAAAAGAAAATGAAAGTTGATGAAACCATAGAAAAGTTTAAAGCAAGGCTTGTGGCAAAAAGCTTTAAACAAAAGTAAGGTATTAATTACTTTGATATATATGCACCGGTAGCAAGAATAGCTACAATTAGAGTGCTTATAGCACTGGCATCTATTTATAAGATGGTGATTCACCAAATAGATGTTAAAACAGCATTCCTAAATGGTAAATTAGATAAAGAGGTGTATATGGAACAACCGGAAGGGTTTGTCTTTCCTAGTCAAGAAAAGAAAGTATGTAAGCTTGTAAAGTCCTTGTATGGATTAAAACAAACACCTAAACAATGGCATCAAAAGTTTGATGAGGTTGTGCTAGCTAATGGCTACAAGATAAATCAATATGACAAGTGTGTCCATAGTAAGTTCCAAAATGGAAAATGTGTCATCATTTGCTTATATGTGGATGACATGTTAATCTTTGGAACGGATTTGGAATAAGTGGAAGACACAAAAAGGTTCTTGTCAAAGAATTTTGATGTGAAAGATATGGGTATGGCGGATGTTATTCTTGGAATAAGAATAATGAGAGACAATAATGGCTTAACATTATCTCAATCTCATTACATCGAAAAGATCGTAATGAAGTATGGCAAGTCAGATTGTAAGCCAATGATTACGCCTTATCATTCTAATATAGGGCTCATACCCAGTAAAGACAAGCCAATAGCACAACATGAATATGCAAAGGTGATTGGATGCCTTATGTATGCAATGGTCTATACAAGACCAGATATTGTATTTACGGTTGGGATGCTAAGCTAGTTTACAAGTAATCTGAGTAAAAAGCATTGGTATATTGTTCATAGAGTTCTAAAGTACTTAAAGAGTACAAAAAATTATGGTATTTGCTATTTCAATTTTCATTCGGTTTTAAAAGGATATACGGATGCAAGTTAGAACTCAAATAGATCGGATTACACATCCACGACTGGATAGATTTTATAGTTGGTGGGGGTGTTGTTTCTTGGGGTTCTAAGAAACAATCTTGTCAAGCAGACTCCACCATGATGGCTGAATTTATAGCCTTAGCATCTACTACCCAAGAAGTGGAATGGTTGAGAGATTTACTATATGAGATTTCGCTGTGGCCGAAACCAATGGCACCAATCTTGATACATTATAACAATGAAGCAACTGTATCAAAGGCATATAATCAAGCTCACAATGGAAATAGTCGATATATTGGACTTCGACATAGCATTGTAAGACAAAGAATTAGTAACAGTATAGTCACTATAAGTTATGTGAGGTCTGGTGAAAATTTAGCGTATCCGCTTACCAAAGGTCTAAAAAGGGACTTGGTAATAAAGACTTCAAGAGGGATGAGGCTCAAGCCTATCAACTAAATCTTCAATGGTGGGAGCTCACCCCGACGCTTGCGGTTGACTTGCAAGTCTTGGGTACTAACCATTCTACCACATGAAGATTGCAAGCACTAAATTCTATTTTCCATCCCAAGGTGTATAGTGCTTGGTTCTCGTAATGTGTAAGGTAAGGTTGAACGAAAGTTCTTAATAGACCCATAACATGTATATGTTGAAGTACTATAATTACGGGGTATTTCCGATGGGGGCTACCTATATGAGTGGAAGTGTGGCCACTTCTAGGAGTTAAAGGCTTGACTCTGACAACACTCATGAATGGATGCAAAACACAAGGCCTTAAACGTGTTGACAAAACTAGATACAACATGAGCAAGGAAGCTTGTGCGTGTTTAGTGGCCCGACTAGTCAAATGAAGAATCAGTGGTTCAATGCTTGGTGAACCATCTATTCAGACTAGGACTAGGCACACCCACTAGGTGAAGGTTCAAATCTGCGGGATACTTTCATTTACGCACAAGATTCCCAAAGTTGTTGGTATTTGAAAATTTTGAAAATGGTGGGGGATTGTTGGTGCATTTTCAAAATTAAAGGTTAAGTTTACATGATGGAAAACTATCATTAGCTCAATAGTTATGTCACAAAAAGTGACATAATGTGTCTATTGGAATATAGACAAGTTTTCATGTGAATAGTTATGACTTTTGAAAATTGACATTCAAAAGTTAAGAGACATGTTGAAAAGATACCAATGATCAAAAGTTACATGTGAAAAATTATTGTTTCAAGGTATAAATCAAAGTAATGATTTATGGAATGAATAGTTATCTATTCATAAGATGTTTATTGAAACAATATCTTTTGTTCAAAAGTTATGTTTGGAAAAAATATAAAGATACTTTTTGGATAAAAAGGGTCTTTATGAAAAGGTTATGAACTTGGAATGTAAAGATGCTTTTTAGATAAAAAAGATGTCTTTATGAAAAGGAAGTGTCCTTGAAGAAGAGACACTTGGAAGCCTATATAAAGGGGTTATTGTCATCCTTTTTGACACAACAACAAGATCATAAAATCATACACAAAAGTAAGTGTAGAAAGCAAGAAAATGGTTATGTTTTATAAACATAAACACTAAAGTTTCCACCATCTACAAAAGATTTCGAATTCCTTATAATCTACTTGTTGCAGAAAGTTAGTTCTAAGGCCGAACAACTTTGCAAACCTTTGAGTGTATCTAGCGGTCTAGTTTTGTAAAGTGCAATACGAAAGTTAGACGTTGGCTACATTGTATCCTTGAAACTAATTGCATTATTCCCCTTTTGCATACCAAATGGTGGAGGCAAAATAAGTCTTAAAAATAGATGCCATTTGAAAGGCTCGCATTGAAGTCAATTTTGCCTATTCTTGAATACCGTACAAAACCCCCATTCCCACCAACATTTATTGTACTTTAATTTTTCAATAATAAAAGAATGGTTTCACTCCGTAGACATAGGCAACAGGCCGAATGATGTAAATTCTTATATTTTTATGTTTGTTTGATTTTGCTGGATTTTATCTTTATTGTTTTTTGGGCAATTTTCCTAACAGTTTATAATATATTAATACACTGATCAATTCTATACCATTTTTGAATCTAAATCAAGTTTGATAGGTCGGGTTATTCCTTGAAGTTCTTAATTTTTTTTAGTGAAAATTAATTCAAAATAGTTTTGATTAGAACAAATTAGGCTTAGATGATCTCTTTCTTGTATTAGATTACCAGCCATGGAGGAAAACGTTCCTAAGGATCTGTAAATGATGTTTCAAAAAGTAGAGATGTGCCTTGACCCTCTACTTCTCTCCAAGCAAATCATTTAATGTGTTTCGCCATTTTTTCTTGTGTTAAACAAAGTGTAAAGCTTCAATCCCTTAAACACAGAATTTTGTCCAAAAAATAAAATAAAAAGTGCAAGTATTTTTCCATGAAAGCTATTAAACCGACCTAGCAAGAAAGTCAGAAATAAATGGACCTCTAAGGGAAAAATGATTGCAAAATGACAAAAATCTAAAAGACAATAATAAAGGGATCAGATCAATAATTGAAAAGCTTTGATAGCAATGTTGTCTATGTCCCATTGGTAATCTTTATCTTCTTAATTAATGAGAAAATGAAAAAAATATTATTGTTTGAAGCAAAATAAAAGGGTAAGCAAAAAGAAGACAGGAAATGACAGCCAAAATGCATATCACCACGAAAATACTGATTAAGAGAAAAAGACGTAAGACCAAAAAGAAAAATTGAATTGAAGGTGAGAACTTGCTTTTAAAATCATGGTAGAGAAACTATGCTTCATTAGCATAAGTCAATGCAAAGTCATGATAGAAGTTGTGAAGTCACTTTCCTTGAATTCAATAAAAAACTCGCCACTTGTTCTACTCTCCACAAAATTCTTTATGTCTTGAGGCAAAGACCATAAATATAAAGTGATGTACCTTGACCCTCTACTTCTCTCCATGCAAAACATGATCCTTGCACTATATGAATCGTTTGATGCATTTCGCCGATTTTCCTTGTGTTAAACGATGTGTAAAGCTTCAATCCCTTAAACAGAGAATTTGACCCAAAAAAAAAAATAGGGCAAGTATTTTTCCATGAAAGCCATTAAACCTACCAAGCAAGAAAGTCAGAAATAAATGGACCTCCAAGGGAAAAATGATTTCAAAATGACAAAAATCTAAAAGACAATAATTAAGGGATTAGATCAATAATTGAAAAGGTTTGATAGCAATGTTGTCTATGTCCCATTGGTAATCTTTATCTTCTTAACTAATGAGAAAATGAAAAAAAAAAAAGTTGTTTGAAGCAAAATAGAAGGGTAAGCAAAAAGAAGACAGGAAATGAAAACAAAAAATCATATCATCAAGAAAATGCTGAGAAAGAAAAAGAGACGACTCTTGATAGATCAGTTTTCTTCTCAAATCCGTAAGACCAAGAAGAAAAACTGAATTGAAGGTGTGAACTTGCTTTTGAAATCATGGTAAATTTGGTCTAGAGAAAACTATGCTTCATTAGCATAACTCAATGCAAAGTCAATATAGAAGTTGTGAAGTCATCAATAGTGAATTGGAATAATAAGATGATCAATAGTGAGTAAGTAATCATGGTAAATTTGGTTTGGAGAAAACTGCAGTGGAACCTTGACTTGACATGACATAATTACATGTATAAAATTATTCTTACTCATGATAAAGGTTTACATATTGCTCAAGTAATTACTTGGTTGGACCATACTTGACTTTTTACTTATATCAAATTTAGAATTATTTGTAAAAAATATTTTATTCATAACTTTTAATATTCAAAAAGCTTATAAAATAGTAAAAGATAAGATCATGAAAGCAAAGCATAGAAGAAACTAAACCAAGAAGATAGATTTCCATCCTCTTTCCATAACACTTCCTGGAAAGCCAAAAAGCAGGATCCTTAGCAGAGCATCTCCATGACTCCATCCTTTTCTTTTTTTTTCATTTTTTCTTTTCTAATCTGTCTGAGAGAGAACTAGTCAAAGATTAGGCAAAAGACATTGGAGCCCTTGTCTTCCACTAAGCATTTGAGCAAGAAAAAATAGTAACAATAAAAAGAAAAAGAGATTCCAAAGAAAACAAGTCTTTGCCTTAAGAGTTTCTACTTTCTATGTTCAACTACTGTTTTTGTTATCAGAAGCAGAATTATAATCTGCATTCATTCTAAAGAAGACAAGTGAAAGTGTTTTTGTTTTTTTAATTTCCTGGCCTTCTGATCGTTGCAGTGCAAAGTTTATTATTTCTACTTCAGTTTTCTTCGAACTCAAAAAAAAAAAAAAAACTTCACCGACTTTGTCAGTGTCTGTAATATATTTTGGCTGGATCAAAATAGAAGCTCCGTCCGGACTCCTCAAAGTTCATGTATATTTCCTTTGGTATGTAAATGTTCATCCTCTTCTTCTGTGGTTTATTTGTCTTGGTTTTACATTTGAGTATAGATAGTTGAAAGTTTAGATGCATTGACACATATTTTCTATTTTCAAATTAAGTTATTCTTTTGATCTTAGGTTGACAGATATTTGTTGTTTCTTAATTCCCTCTGCTAGTGGGCTTCTGTTTATTGCAGTACAAACTTGATTTCTACTTGAGTTTTCTTCGATCAATATAGAAAAGCTTGGCCTTGGCTCGTGAAACTTCATCTTTCCTTGGTATATATGTGCATCATCTTCTTCCATGGCTTATTTTTGTCTTGGTTTTTGCAATTGAGTATACATCTGCAAACTTTACATGCAAAATTGGCACTGAATTATTTTCTATGTCCAAATTAACTGTTTTGATGTTCTACAGTTAAACAAAACCCATGGCATTTGTGTGAAGCAGAGAGCTCGAAACTTTGTGTGTCTCTTACCCTTTCACATTCAAGTGGCGAGAATAGAGAGGTAAGTTTCAAGAGAGGATTTCAGCACCTTTTACAGTATATTAATTTGCTTACATAAGCTCATCTCTTCGCTTGAGGGAAAGAAAAAAAATTCCTCTTGGCTTAAGAGTTTCTACTTTCTATATTCTTAGCATCTGAGTTGCTCTGTTTACTTTGCTTTTTCTGTTTTGCTCTGTCAGAAATAGAATTATCTATTTCTTTATTTCGCTGGCCTCCAGATCATTGCAGTGCAAAGTTCATTCCAGTTTTTCTGAACTTCAAAAGAGAAAAACGAACTTCACCGACTTTGTGAGATTGCGTAGATCAAAATAGAAGCTGCTCTGTCTTGCTCCTGAAACTTCATCCACAGCTTTCCTTGGTATGTTAATGTTCATCTTTCTCTTCTATGATTTATTTGTTTGGTGTTACATTTGACTAGATATTTTCTATTTCCAAACTACAACATGGTCAAATAAAAGCTGTAGTTATTGAGAAAAAACTGAAATAAATAGATATTTTGAATTTTAAGAGATTATTTTATAGAATGATAATATTATGCTTTTACTCTAACATGCAAAAGAAAAAAAATCCCCTTGCCTTAGAGTTCCTACTTTCTATATTTAAGGACTGTTTTTGCTATGAAAAGCAGAATTGTTTGTATGCATTAAAATAAAGATAAGTGAAAGTTTTTTGGTTCTTAATTAATTTATTGGCCTTCAGTTATCTTTGAACTCAAAGAACCTTCACCGACTTTGTCAGTCCCTTGATCTGAATAGAAGCTCCATCTTGGCTCCTGGAAGTTCTTATATATTTCCTCGGTATTTTGATTAAATCTGTTCTCTGATTCCTACTTTTCCTTTCCTTAGCTCCACCAGTGAATAATTTCTATTTGTGCAGTATTTTCAATTTTCAAGTTGTTTGGTCGACAATTTGTTCTCTTGTGATTCGCATATTTCATAAAAGTATTGTTGCGAAGGTTGTGAGACTTTCCAAACATTTCCTAATTGCTTTTGTCTCTATGTAGAACTTTTTATTTATAGAAATCGCTCTTCAGTATCAGATCATCAAAGAATGGCTGAAGCTGTTGTTGCTGTTGCAACCAATACCGTGGGGAACCTGGCAGCAGAATACGCATCACCTTATCTAAGTTATTTTTTCCGTTTTGGCAAAATTGTTGAAGATTTCAAGAATCGGCGAAACCAACTTGAATTGAGAAAAGTTCGAGTGAAAAACGATGTCGATGAGGCTTTAAGGCAAACTGAGGTAATTGAGAAGGACGTTGAGGAGTGGCTAACAAGGGCAGAGAAAGAATTGGGAGAAGCTCAGAGTTTGGAAGATGAAATTGAACGTAAAAAGTGTTTCAATTGGTGCCCTAGTTGGGGTTGGCGATACTGCTTAAGTAAGAAAGCAGCGAAGAAGACACTTTGTATCTCTCAACTTTTAGAGACTTGTAACTTTCCACGAGTCGGCCAGCGTGCTCCTCTTCAAGGAATAGAGCTACTACCCAAGGATTTCATGTGTTCTGAATCTTCAACATTAGCTTTCAATGGGATCATGAAGGCTTTAAAAAGTGATGGTGTGAAGATGATTGGGTTATACGGAATGCCAGGAGTGGGTAAAACAACTTTGGCGGATGTAGTGCTGAAGCAAGCTACAGAACAAAAGCTTTTTGATAAGGTTGTGAGTGTTACAGTGTCCCAAACTCCAAACCTCAACGAAATTCAAGCAAGGATTGCAGAACTCTTTGGTTTAAAATTTGAAGCCATTACAGAAAAAGGAAAGGCGGAAGAGTTATTGCGGAGATTAAAAGGCGAGAAGAAGATTCTCATAATTCTCGATGATGTTTGGAAAGAACTTGAATTGCAAACTATAGGAATTCCATTCGATGGTGAACACGAGGGTTGCAAAATTCTTCTAACTACACGTCTTCAACAAATTTGTATTCAAATGAATTGTCAAGAGAAATTTGAACTGAAAATCTTATCTGAAGATGAAGCATGGGCTTTATTCAAAGATAAAGCTGGTCTGAAAGATGACTCTCCCACCTTGAATGTAGCGAAGGAGGTTGCTCGTGAATGCAATGGTTTGCCTCTTGCAATTGTAACTGTGGCAAACGCTCTAAAAGGTGAGAGTCTAGATGGGTGGATAGCAGCAAATAAACGACTCAAGAGCTCAAGACATTTGGATAATCAACATGTTTGTGGACGTATATATAGATGCCTTAAGCTTAGTTATGATTATTTGGATCAAGATAATATCAAGCATTGTTTCTTGTTGTGTTCCCTTTTCCCAGAAGATTATGAGATTAGTATTGAGTTGTTGACAGTAATTGGACTTGGTCAGGGATTGTTTTGTCATATTAACTTAATTGAAGAATTAAGGAGGGAAATTCGTCAAGCACTATCAATGCTCCAAAAGTTTGGGTTGTTATTGGAAACTAATGATGAATTTTTTGTAAAAATGCATGATGTGGTTCGTGATTTTGCGCATTGGACAACAGCAAGTGGGGAAAATATGTTCATGGTAAAGAATGACTTGACGGAATGGCCTAAGAGTGAAAATTTTGATTGTTATACAGCAATCTCCTTATGGAATAGTAAGATAGGTAACTTTTGTGATAGATTAAAATTTTTGAAACTCAAGATTTTGATTTTAGTGGGAGATGATTACCAAATAATTCCAAGTACATTTTTTGAAGGAATGAAAACCCTCCAAGTTTTATTTCTTGAACGTTTTGAATTCTCAATGAAAGCATTTCAATTCCTGACAAATCTTCGAACTCTATCCTTTATAAGGTGTCACCTGTTCGAGGACATCTCATCATTGAGAAATCTGACAGACCTTGAGTTTTTGGAATTGGTTAAAGTTGATCTTGAAGAGCTACCCAAAGAATTAGTGGAATTGCGTAAACTAAAGTCACTATATTTTTCTTGCTTTGGAGATGGACCCATCAATGTCCCCCACAACTTGCTATCAAGGTAATACTTAAATGTCATTAAAACTGTTTATCTTATTGCTTTTAGTAAAGTATTTAATTTTCTTGTTTCCCGCTGGCAATCTGATGGTGTGAATATATTCACCTTTGCCTTGTTGGATTTTTATGATACTGTTTGATATATATGTTGGTCTCTTGTTTCTATGGCCTCAGTCTTTGATGATTTGTCATGCTTGATTAGTATCCTGGATTCATGCTACTCCTTCTTTTGGTCTGCACTATCATGATTGGACTGCTTTCTATACTTTTTGTGATCTGTTCTTGCTCAAGGAAGCTCGCCTTTTTTGGTTGGACTGTACACATTTTCTCTAAGCATGAAAAAAATAAAAAAGTTTATGTTATCTTATTCATTTCATTACTTAGCCATTTTTATCGTTTGCTTGAAAGTGTTATTACAGCCTTAACGATATTTTGTATTTGTGTGTAACAGGTTAACGTCACTCCAAGAGCTACACGTGGCGAGAGACAACAATGCTAACTTAGTGGAGTTGAATTCATTGTCTCGTTTGACTACATTAACATTGAGTGTTTCTACTGAACAATGTTCCCAAGAAAACTTTGTGTTCGCTAAACGACAAAGCTACAGTATAGCTGTAAATGCATATATTGAATTTCCGGAGAAGCATATCTCGAGAATATTGACAATTAATGATTTCTCATCATTAAATGCATTTAAGGAGCTGTTTCCCAATGTGCAAAAGCTGACTTTGTTCAAAGTCATGGAACACAAAACTGTTGTCCCAAATGTAGATCAGTGGGGACTAAATGAATTAACTTCTCTTCAGCTTACATCTTGCGATGATTTGGAATGCTTGATCGATACAACACGCGAACAGAGTCCAACCACTGCATTCTCTAATTTGGTGAACTTAGACATTGGTAAATTGACTTCTTTGCAAGAGTTATGCCATGGTGAATCACCGAATAGCTTCTTACAAAACTTAGAAACATTGATCATTTGCGATTGTGGACTGTTGCAATCCGTGTTTCAAATGAACGGTCAGATGCGGCCGATCTCAAATTTAAGAAGTTTGGAGCTGCAGTCATTACCAGCATTGGAGAGTATATGGAAAGAGCCAACTCATCACGTGAGCTTACAAAGTCTGAAAGATGTAAAAGTTGATGGTTGTGACAAACTGGAATCTATCTTCTCATCTTACCTTGCTCAAAGCTTGTTGCATCTTGAACAACTCAAGATATCTGCATGCAAGAAATTAGAGCAAGTCTTTGCTTTTGCCAAAGATATGGCTGAGCTGGAGGTACCTCTTATCTCTCAATCTTTCCTTTAATAATTCTAGCATCTGTTCTTTATCTAATTACTTTTTCTTTTTGTTAAACTATCAAATATATAAATAATCATCTGTTCTAATCTTTGTAAATTATGGCTTTTTACACTTCCTTTTTAAATTTTTTAAAAATGTATGTCGTTAATATTTAAGTACTTTTTCGAACAAGTACAATTAATTCAAATTTAAATAATTATTAATTAATAAATTTTTTTATGCCAGGAAAATCAGGCACCACCACTCTCAAATTTAATTTGTTTGGAGTTGGAGTCTTTACCAGAATTGAGGTGCATATGGAGAGAACCCACCCATCTTGTTAACCTCCAGAGCCTTAAAACTATGAGAATTGGCTTGTGTTCTAAATTGGAATATCTCTTTTCACCTACCCTTGCTCAAGCTTTGGTGCATCTGGAAGAACTCAAGATAAAGGAAAGCAACTCTTTGAAACATTTAATCATGGAAGCGGAAAATGGGGATGAAATAGTTTCAAACAAGGATCGCACTCTTCTGTGCTGGCCAAAATTAAAATCTCTTGAGATAGCTAGTTGCAAAAGCTTGAGATATGTGTTTCCCATCACTTTGGCTCAAGGACTTCCGTACTTGGAATCATTTCAGATAATCGATTGCCCTCAACTAATGCATGTATTCAACATGGCAAAAGATGAGGATAAGCACGATATTGTGCTCCCTAAATTACAGTTTTTAAGACTTGAAGACTTAGAAAACTTGAGGAGCTTTTGTCCAAGAAACTGTTTTGTCAAGTTGCCATCTTTCAAAGGGTTGGAAGTTTGCAATGTTGGTCTCCGACCCCAAGTAATGAGTCATTCCCAAAATCAACAAGGACTTCCGTCGCAATTTCAGTTGAAAGTAATTCCTTTAATAATTTGTTTGTTTCAATTTTACTTCTGGTAACTATAAATTGATTATTTATCTCATAGAAAAACATATTTTTCCATCAATAATTTTTACTACATTCACATCTACTCATAAGTGCAATATACGCTATTGATACTCTAAGCTTTTGTTTATTTTTCTACTTTAATAAGCTTTTATTGGAAAAGATAATTTTTTTGGCTCAAATCTTTAAATTTTATCCATATTATTCACATATCTTCCATTTTGTTGTGAATTTATCAGGACACTGAAATTGATGCAGTAAAGGAGTTATTATACAATGTCAAAAGTCTTTCCCTGGAAAGAGTCATGTATCACAAAAATCTGGTTCCAAATGTAGATCCAAAAGGACTGAATGAACTAACTTTTCTTGCACTTAAAGATGGCAAGGAGCTGGAATGCTTGATTGATACAACAGAAGGCTATGCCTCAACCACTGCCTTCTTCAATTTGGTGGAATTAGTCATACAAGATATGACTAGTATGAAAATGTTGTGCAACGGTCGGTTTCCAAAGGGATTTCTACAAAAACTAGAGAAGTTGGAAGCAAGGAATTGCATGGAAATGGTCTCTTTATCACCCGTGCTACAAGATCTAAAGGAAGTGAAAGTTGTCGATTGTGGCCAGTTGCAACAAGTATTTCAAATAGATGAGCTTCTTCATGATACAGAAGAAAATCAAGGACCGCTGCTGTCAAATTTAACACTTATGGAGCTACACTTATTACCAGAAATGAAGTGGATATGGAAAGGGTCCACCCAGTCTGTTCGCCTCCAAAGCCTGAAGGTTTTAGAAATTAGTTTTTGCAATAGCTTGGAATATCTCTTCTCACCATCCCTTGCTCAAAGCTTGTTGCATCTTGAACAACTCAAGATATCTGCATGCAAAAAATTAGAGCAAGTCTTTGCTTTTGTCCAAGATATGGCTGAGCCGGAGGTACCTCTTATCTCTCCATTTTTCCTTTAATAATTCTAGCACCTGTTCTTTATCTAATTACTTTTTCTTTTTGTTAAATTATCAAATATATAAGTAATAGTCTGTTCTAATCTTTCTAAATTCTGGCTTTTTACGCATCCTTTTGAATTTTTTAAAAATGTATGTCTTTCATATTTAAATACTTTTTTGGACAAGTACAATGAATTCATATTTAAATAATTATTAGTTAATAAATATATTTTTTTGTGTGAGGAAAATCAGGCACCACCACTCACGAATTTAACTTGTTTGGAGCTGGAGTCTTTACCAGAATTGAGGTGCATATGGAGAGAACCCACCCATCTTGTTAATCTTCAGAGTCTTAAAACTATGAGAATTTGCTCGTGTTTTAAATTGGAATATCTCTTTTCACCTACACTTGCTCGAGCTTTGGTACATCTGGAAGAACTCAGTATAAAGGAAAGCAACTCTTTGAAACATTTAATCATGGAAGCAGAAAATGGTGATCAAATAGTTTCAAACAAGGATCGCACTCTTCTGTGCTGGCCAAAATTAAAATCTCTTGAGATAGCTAGTTGCAAAAGTTTGAGATATGTGTTTCCCATCACTTTGGCTCAAGGACTTCCGTACTTGGAATCAGTTCAGATAATTGATTGCCCTCAACTAATGCATGTCTTCAACATGGCAAAAGAAGAGGATAAGCACGATGTTGTGCTCTCTAAATTACAGTTTTTAAGACTTGGAGACTTAGAAAACTTGAGGAGCTTTTGTCCAAGAAACTGTTTTGTCAAGTTGCCATCTTTCAAATGGTTGGAAGTTTGCAATGTTGGTCCCCGACCCCAGGTAATGAGTCATTCCCAAAATCAACAAGGACTTCCGTCGCAATTTCAGTTGAAAGTAATTCCTTTAATAATTTGTTTGTTTCAATTTTACTTCTGGTAACTATAAATTGATTATTTATCTCATAGAAAAACATATTTTTCCATCAATAATTTTTACTACATTCACATCTACTCATAAGTGCAATATACGCTATTGATACTCTAAGCTTTTGTTTATTTTTCTACTTTAATAAGCTTTTATAGGAAAAGATAATTTTTTTTGGCTCAAATCTTTAAATTTTATCCATATTATTCACATATCTTCCATTTTGTTGTGAATTTATCAGGACACTGAAATTGATGCAGTAAAGGAGTTATTATACAATGTCAAAAGTCTTTCCCTGGAAAGAGTCATGTATCACAAAAATCTGGTTCCAAATGTAGATCCAAAAGGACTGAATGAACTAACTTTTCTTGCACTTAAAGATGGCAAGGAGCTGGAATGCTTGATTGATACAACAGAAGGCTATGCCTCAACCACTGCCTTCTTCAATTTGGTGGAATTAGTCATACAAGATATGGCTAGTATGAAAATGTTGTGCAACGGTCGGTTTCCAAAGGGATTTCTACAAAAACTAGAGAAGTTGGAAGCAAGGAATTGCATGGAAATGGTCTCTTTATCACCCGTGCTACAAGATCTAAAGGAAGTGAAAGTTGTCGATTGTGGCCAGTTGCAACAAGTATTTCAAATAGATGAGCTTCTTCATGATACAGAAGAAAATCAAGGACCGCTGCTGTCAAATTTAACACTTATGGAGCTACACTTATTACCAGAAATGAAGTGGATATGGAAAGGGTCCACCCAGTCTGTTCGCCTCCAAAGCCTGAAGGTTTTAGAAATTAGTTTTTGCAATAGCTTGGAATATATCTTCTCACCATCCCTTGCTCAAAGCTTGTTGCATCTTGAACAACTCAAGATATCTGCATGCAAGAAATTAGAGCAAGTCTTTGCTTTTGTCCAAGATATGGCTGAGCCGGAGGTACCTCTTATCTCTCCATTTTTCCTTTAATAATTCTAGCACCTGTTCTTTATCTAATTACTTTTTCTTTTTGTTAAATTATCAAATATATAAGTAATAGTCTGTTCTAATCTTTCTAAATTCTGACTTTTTACGCTTCCTTTTAAATTTTTTAAAAATGTATGTCTTTCATATTTAAATACTTTTTTGGACAAGTACAATGAATTCATATTTAAATAATTATTAGTTAATAAATATATTTTTTTGTGTGAGGAAAATCAGGCACCACCACTCTCGAATTTAACTTGTTTGGAGCTGGAGTCCTTACCAGAATTGAGGTGCATATGGAGAGAACCCACCCATCTTGTTAATCTTCAGAGTCTTAAAACTATGAGAATTTGCTCGTGCTTTAAATTGGAATATCTCTTTTCACCTACACTTGCTCGAGCTTTGGTACATCTGGAAGAACTCAGTATAAAGGAAAGCAACTCTTTGAAACATTTAATCATGGAAGCAGAAAATGGTGATCAAATAGTTTCAAACAAGGATCGCACTCTTCTGTGCTGGCCAAAATTAAAATCTCTTGAGATAGCTAGTTGCAAAAGTTTGAGATATGTGTTTCCCATCACTTTGGCTCAAGGACTTCCGTACTTGGAATCAGTTCAGATAATTGATTGCCCTCAACTAATGCATGTCTTCAACATGGCAAAAGAAGAGGATAAGCACGATGTTGTGCTCTCTAAATTACAGTTTTTAAGACTTGGAGACTTAGAAAACTTGAGGAGCTTTTGTCCAAGAAACTGTTTTGTTAAGTTGCCATCTTTCAAATGGTTGGAAGTTTGCAATGTTGGTCCCCGACCCCAAGTAATGAGTCATTCCCAAAATCAACAAGGACTTCCGTGGCAATTTCAGTTGAAAGTAATTCCTTTAATAATTTGTTTGTTTCAATTTTACTTCTGGTAACTATAAATTGATTATTTATCTCATAGAAAAACATATTTTCCATCAATAATTTTTACTACATTCACATCTACTCATAAGTGCAATATACGCTATTGATACTCTAAGCTTTTGTTTATTTTTCTACTTTAATAAGCTTTTATTGGAAAAGATAATTTTTTTTGGCTCAAATCTTTAAATTTTATCCATATTATTCACATATCTTCCATTTTGTTGTGAATTTATCAGGACACTGAAATTGATGCAGTAAAGGAGTTATTATACAATGTCAAAAGTCTTGCCATGGAAAGAGTCATGTATCACAAAAATCTGGTTCCAAATGTAGATCCAAAAGGACTGAATGAACTAACTTTTCTTGCACTTAAAGATGGCAAGGAGCTGGAATGCTTGATTGATACAACAGAAGGCTATGTCTCAACCACCGCCTTTTTCAATTTGGTGAAATTAGTCATCCAAGATATGACTAGTATGAAAATGTTGTGCAACGGTCGGTTTCCAAAGGGATTTCTACAAAAACTAGAGAAGTTGGAAGCAACGAATTGCATGGAAATGGTCTCTTTATCTCCTGCGCTACAAGATCTAAAGGAAGTGAAAGTTATTAATTGTGGCCAGTTGCAAGAAGTATTTCAAATAGATGAGCTTCTTCATGATGCAGAAGAACCGCTGCTGTCAAATTTAGTACTTATGGAGCTACAGTTATTACCACAATTGCAGTGGATATGCAAAGGGTCCACCCATTTTGTTCGCCTCCAAAGCCTGAAGATTTTAGAAATTAGTTTTTGCAATAGCTTGAAATATCTTTTCTCACCATCCCTTGCTCAAAGCTTGGTGCTTCTTGAACAGCTCAAGATATATCACTGCTATGGACTGCAGCACATTATCAACGAGTTGGACTGTGATGATGGAATTGAACCCAACGCCCATCTCCATTCTCCATTCTTGCCAAAATTGGAAACTCTAACCATAAGTAATTGTCCAAGACTGGATTATGTTTTTCAAATTTCTTTGGCTCAAGTTCCTCCACGATTGAAATTCGTTTGGATAAGCGATTCTCCTCAATTGCAACAAGTCTTCAATGTGGCAAAAGAAAAGCATGGAGTGGATCATGCCATTGCACTCCCTTGCCTTCAACAGCTACAACTCGGAAACTTGATAAACTTGAGTTGCTTTTTCTCGGAAAATTTTCTCATCACATCACCATCCTTGGAGAATTTAGTATTTTGGGACTGTCCTAAATTGACAAATTTCACCATTCAAAAAGAAGTTAACGAGCAAGCTCAACTAAAGGTACTTCTTTTATACTCTTTTCCTTCGATTGTGGTTCTAGAATTTACCTTTGACTCAAATCTTTCAATGTTAATAAACTAATCTGATGGTATCTTAAAACTGCTGTTAAAAAAGAATTGCATATTCATTAGCATGTTAATTTTGATTTTCTGACAGTTAATATGCATTAATATGGGTGATCAGAACATCACCCCTGAAATGTATAAAAGGATTTTAAGGTGTTATACCACTGTAGCAATGTAGATACCAGCACAAAATCTACCTGTCTAAGCATTTTGTTGTGAATTTATCAGGACCTTGGATTGCATGCCATGAAGGATTTATTATACAATGCCAAAAGTCTGACCCTGAAAGGAGTCATGCATCAGAAAAATCTGGTTCCAAATGTAGATCCAAAGGGACTGAATGAATTAACTTTTCTTACACTTAAAGATGGCAAGGAGCTGGAATGCTTGATTGATACAACAGAAGGCCATGTCTCAACCCATGCCTTCTTCAATTTGGTGCAATTAGTCATACAAGAAATGACTGGTTTCAAAATGTTGTGCAACGGTCGGATTCCAAAGGGATTTCTACAAAAGCTAGAGAAGTTGGAAACAACGAATTGCATGGAGTTGGTCTCTTTATCTCCCACACCACAAACTCTAAAGGAAGTGAAAGTTTTTAATTGTGGCCAGCTGCAAGAAGTGTTTCAAATAGATGAGCTTCTTCACGATGCAGAAGAAAATCAAGGACCACTGCAATCAAATTTAACACTCATGGTGCTGTACTCATTACCAGAATTGAAGTGGATATGGAAAGGGTCCACCCATTTTGTCAGCCTCCAAAGCTTGAAGTTTGTGGAGATTAGTTATTGCAATAGATTGAAATATCTCTTCTCACCATTCCTTGCTCAAAGCTTGGTGCTCCTCGAACAACTCAAGATAGATCATTGCAATGGACTCCAACACATTATCACTGAGTTGGAATGTGATGATGAAATAGAATCAGATGACCATCCCTATTCTCCGCTGTTGCCAAAATTGGAAAGTCTTACCATAAGTGATTGTCCAAAATTGGAATATGTTTTTCAAATTCCTTTGGCTCAAGTTCTTCCACGGTTGAAATTCGTTTGGATAAGCAATTCTCCTCAGTTACAGCAACTCTTCAATGTGACAAAAGAAGAGAATGGAGTTGGTCGTGCCATTGTGCTCCCTTGCCTACAAGATCTCCGGCTTGGAAACTTGATAAATTTGAGTTGCTTTTGCTCAAAAAATTTTCTCATTGCATCGTCTTCCTTGGAGAAGTTGGTAGTTTTCAATTGTCCTAAATTGACAAATTTCACCATTCAAAAAGAAATTAACCAGCAGGCTCAACTAAAGGTACTTTTTTTGTACTCTTTTCCTTCAATTGTGGTTCCAGATTTTGCTTTTGACTCAAATCTTTTCAACCTTCATAAACTAATTCAACGATATCTTAAATTTCCCATTAAAATAATCTTATACTCTTTATTTTTTATGAATATAAAAATCAAAACTCATGAATTAAAAGAAAAAAAAAAGAATAGCACATTAGTTAGCAAGTTAATTCTGATTTTTTTTTCCTTTTTTTTTCTGAAAGTTAATTTAGCTGTAATGTAGCAATAGATATAATATCAGTACAAAATCTCCCTATCCAAGAACCTGTAAACAAAAGAAAATCTTCCCCACTTTGTGTGCACTTATACTGAACTAAGCACGACTGGGTGCTATTTCCAGATTGATATACACAAAAAATTGCTATTTCACTCATTTCATACAAAAAAGGTTCGCTTTTGATTTTGTACTCTTCAAGTCATATGTTAATCGACCTTTGTAATCAAGTCTCATAGTGTAAACTTATAATCAAACAAATATTAAAGTAATTGCTTGATTTATGAGGCATTAGATGCATAGAGTGATGTGTACTTTCTTTGGGATTCAAGGCACTTTTCTCTTTCAATATTTAGGTAAAAATATCTTGGAGCTTTGTAATTTATTCAATTGCTAATGAAATTAAGATATTTTAATATCTTTGCAGGAATTATACCTCTCTGACTTGGGAAATGACAAGGGGTGCAACACAATTAATTCTCAATCAAGATGGAGTGTAGTAAATTTGGAATATCTAACTGTTGGAAATTGTGTGAAGATATTTCAAATGCAAGCTGGACAATTCTTCTCAAGGGTAGAGAATATACAGCTAGAGCATTTACATCAGTTGCAGGGTCCCATCCAAGTTGCAAGCCTTCAATGTCTTAGATGGTTACATGTGTCAAAGTGTAATAGGTTGAAATATCTCCTCTCTCCTATGCTTGTTCGAAATTTGCCGCATTTGACCCATTTGGAGATAAATCATTGTGAGGAATTGGAAGAAATCATTGAAATGGATCAAGCTTCAGCATCATCATCATCACAGGCTCATCTCCAACCTATATCCTTCCCTAGGCTTGAAATTATAAGAATTTATAAGTGCAGCAACTTGAAAAGCTTATTTCCTCTTAGTATCACCTGTTCTCCTTCAAAAGTCAAGATCATCTCAATTGATGGGGCCTCTAAACTTGAGCGAGTCTTTGACTTCGACATTGAAGATGATCAGAAGGGAATAGTGCTCCCTAACTTGCAAGGACTGCTTCTTAAAGAGCTGCCAAGCCTAAAGAGTTTGTCTCAGGGTTACCATTTTCGATTCCCCTGTATGTATTATGTTGAAGTAAAAGAATGCCCCACGTTGAGTACAAGTTTCAGCATTGATTCAAAACGTGTTGTGCATGCCATAACAGAGGTACCCACTCAACCTTTTCTTGTGTTATGCTTAATTTGTCGTTCTTGACAATGATATTGATAGAACTAACGATCAGATATACATTATGGAAAATAATAATTAAAGTTGAATTCGTTTGATCGAAAATGTTATGAAAGATAACTATAATGGGATGGAAGGAATATCTATTAATATTTTTGAAAACTCTCAAATATATTCACAAAATCAAACGTGAAATTAATTACTTTTTTAAATAAATTAAGTAATAATAATTCTCACGCATTTGACTTAATAAATGATGTATGATTTTTTGCTCAATAAGCAAGATTCAAATTGACTCATCCTCAAATCAGAAAAAAAAAAAAGACTAATAATGGTTGCCTTTTTCTTCCCTAGCATCTTAAGAAGAAAATAATTAAAACAGTATGGATTTATTGCTTTATGTCATTTGTTTTTTTGTTAATTTGTTTTGAAGGCACCCGAACAAGTTGAGAATGATAGAGGGGAGGGTTTGATCACAGAGGAAGAAATAGTTGATAATCAGGCCGCCTGCAACGATGTATTTTGGCTTTGTGGATATCAGGAAGACACACTACCTCTATATATGAACGTGGACGAAGCAGAGGATAACTAACCCAGGTAGATATGGCTTTTCAACCCAATTTTATTTCTTTTCTTAAATAAGGTGCTTGTCTAATGGCTTATGATTTATGACAGGTTCTTTGCTTCAATCATACAGGTGGTTGGTACTTGATTGTGCTTAACAACATTTGAGCTGTACACTTTATGGCACGGTCTCTGCTTTCAGCTTTATTTTGCAGTGGTGATGAGCTAGCTTACTCTCTGCCTCTTATTGCGTTTGCTTGTTTGGTACATGTTCTTAACTTTTGAGTGAAATTCAAGTAGTCCAAGAATACATGGTTTTCTCTGTGAGTAGTTGATTTGGAGCTGGCTGATCTTTGCTTCTCTTTGTACAATGTTAAACTCTTTTTTGTATGGTAATGTTAGTCACATGTAACTACTTGTATGAATGAGTAGTACATAGTTATGTTTACTTGCATGTTCTGGAAATTTCCCTTTTACTTTGATAGATTCAGTTTCTGTGGTAGACTTAATTCTTTCAAGGCAAGAGTCAAGAAGAGTCTTAATTCCATATTGATGTTTCTTTGTTACTTTGAGGTAGAGAGAGTCAATTAGCGGAAGATTGACCAAAACTATTTCTTCCCCCATTTTCTTTTTGCCATTAGTGGTTAATTAAAGTTTTCCCAATCACGAGGAGAAAAAAAATTGACAATACTTTCTTTAAATTCTTTTTAGCTTTGCTTTTCTCAATACTGGCCATTTTTTAATTGGAATTTCTCATTGAGTATGATTTAGTTACTTGTCTCCCTCTAATAATCAATTTTGATAATAGTTAAAATTTATAACGTAACGATCTCAATATATAACATACTTTAATAATTTAAGATTTTGAAATTGAGATATTAATTACCCGTTAAATAAAGCTTTTTTATAAAAGAAAAAGTGAGAATTATAATTCCATAAAACAGAAGATGTTTAGCTCTATTGCTATTTGAATAAAAAAAATGAAAATAAAAAAGATTTCATGCTTTCTGAATCTTCGAATTCTGCTTTCAAAGAGATCATGGAGGCCCTGAATAATGGGGAAGTGAACATAATTGGACTATATGGAATGGGAGGAGTGGGTAAAACCACTTTGGCAAAAGAAATGGGAAACCAAGCCAAACAAGTCTTCGATGAAGTTGTGGTTGTAACCGTGTCCCAAAATCCTAACATCAACAATATTCAAGATAAAATTGCAGATTTCCTAGATTTAGATTTTCAAAAGAAGACAACAGAAGGAAGAGCAGAACAATTGTGGTTGAGAATCAGAGACGAGAAGAGCATCCTTATAATCCTTCATGATGTTTGGGATCTGGAAGAACGTGACTGGAAGACTGTAGGTTGTAAAATTTTTCTAACCACGCGTCTTTAACGAGTTTGCACTCGAATGAATTGTCAAAAGGAAGTTCACCTCAATATCTTATCTGAAGATGAAGCATGGGCTTTATTCACAGATATCGCTGGTCTAAAGGATGTCTCTCTCACTGTCACGCCCCAAACCCGAGGCATGACAAACGCCACATACCTGTAAGAGGTAATCTCACAGGCATGCAAGGCTCATAACAGATATCTAAATTAACAAACCAAAAGGAGTCAATTTTATTTATGAAACATAATAATTCTCAAAGCTAACATATTGAGATAAAAAAAATCAAAAATAAACAAATTAAGGTAGCAAAAAGATCCATAACATTTAAATAATCCTGAAGCAAACTAATACTACATGCTAGCCTACAAAACATCACTCCCCGAAATCCCCCACGTGGTTGACCAAATCACAACCTGAAAAAAATTGAAGGAAGGAGTGAGTCCAACAGCTCAGCAAGTAACTAACATCCCTTTAGCCGGATCAAGCATACTTAAAATATTTTGGCTAAAATTACTAATACATATATAGATATCAAAACAAAATTCTTAGGTAATCTCGTTCAAACCATATATTTCAAAGTTTCATTTTTAAATTTCAAAAACAATTATAATTTTGTTTTAGATAACATAGCTAGTATAATTTCGAATCTTTTAGATAACAAAACAAAACATAATCTCATATTGATTTCATATTTTATTGATCTCCTGTAACATACTATGGCCATACTTAACCCCTATGGCATAGGTCATAATCATAACAGAAACCACAATTAACCCCAGTGGCATGGGTCATGAGTATATCAAAAGCAACCATTAGATGCTCTAAACAGATATGACAAATACCACTATTTTGTAACCGATGGCACGGTTGGGAGATCGATCTCTAATCATATAAAACATGTCGACGTGGCCAACATTTAACCGCCATTGGCAAGATCATATTATAGTCATACTAGGAGACAAAACAAAATATATTTTCTAATTACCCAAGTTCACAAAACAATAATATTCACTTTCACAAAACAAATATCGTGTACATCAAAAACATATTCGTTTTAATCTCAACATTTACATAAGTAATCACAAAGATAATCGCATATGCATACGTTAGACAAAAAATTATATTCATATTTCAAGATCGAAAATCATATTTCATAAAATTCATATTCTAAAATCTAACGTACGAAAATCATATATACATATATGTACATTTTGTATGCTCAACTCGATTTTTACAAATCATAGGACAAAACATATTATACATAATATTTGAAATTCAATTTCCACATTGAGGCTAATTTTTAGGGTGTGAAAACACCAAAGGGATATCAATCACTTACCTAATTTCGTCAATTTCACTTTTAAGTAGCAAATCAGAAAATCCTCCTAGTAGCCTATTATTTCAAGAAACACATACAAAAATCAGAACTGAATTGCGACAGATCCTACAAGATGACTTTTCATTGACCAGCTTAAGCACTTAGGGTGTGTAGCGACTTCAATTATAATTTAGGAATATTTTCGATTAATAAAATAATATTATATATATTTGAATTAAACAAAATTTCTAATAAAGTGGAGAATTAAACTTAAATCATAAAAATCAGTAAGAATTTTAATTTCAGATAGAGAAATAACGCTAATTTCACTTATAAAATCATATTTATGATTTTTCATATATTTTTTTTATATTTTAATAAAATCTACTAATTTAATAAATAATTTATAAAATATAAAGATATATACTTTTTGACATAAAAATACAGTAGAAATCACATATCCAACATTTAAGAAGTTTACAATAGGATTTATCACATATTAATTAAAATTGAATTTTAAAACAAATTTAAAAAGAATTTTCTATTTTCTGGAATTTCCAGAATCTGATGGTCATTTGGCTTAATTTAAGCTCTTGTAACTTTCAACCCGAATTACTTCCAGCGGTAAAATCAACACCAATATAAAGTATTCATATCATACTACAACACCAAGGTTTGTTTCAATTAAAAAGAATACCAAATTCCATATTTTCGAAAGCCAAAACTCCTAAAATCGTCACAGAAATACCCAGATTTCTGGGTTTCCAGTATCAACGAGCCTATTTTGAGGCTTTAATTCTCTTAACACAGAAAGTCTCTAAACGAGCCATTGATGCCAAGTTAAACCTATCATTTCATACTACAAAATCCCTCAAAGAAACAACTAAAAAGGTTCCCAGAATATAGAATTCCGATGACCTAAAAGTGGGCTGTCAAAACTGTTAAAAATCAAGTTTCCACTTAATTTCAAAAATTCATATTTTTCTAACCACAACACCAAAAGAGATGATACAAAAACCATTGGAAAGATCTTTTCAATACCTTTCCATTGGTACCCATCATGCTACTAGAAAGTCATCGGAAAAGTGTCGGATTTGTATCAAAGATAAGGAAATACAATTAATTTAGAGTTTTTGTGCCTAAACTATGAAAATACAACCCCAAACATACCTTAATCAGCAATCTCTTGAACCTTTTTTCCTTTCCTCTGTCTTTCTTTTTCCCTGACGTTAAGCTCTTCTGACTGTCTATCGTATAAGTCTGATGAATAAACTGACGTGAGTTTTTCAACCTATTCTTTTAAACGTGAAAAGATAAACTGATTACTTTTATTTTAAAAAAAACTGATAAGATTAACTAATTATTATTTAATTTAATTTTTATTATTTATTTATTTATTTTTAAAATATGATAACGTAAAACTGACTGATTTTCTTTTAAATGTGATAACGTAATCTGACTCCAACTAAAATATATCTACTATATTTTCAAAAGTTTTTTTTTTCTGGGTATTACACTCACCTTGAATTATGTAGCAAAGGAGGTTGCTCCTGAAGGCAAGGGTTTTACCTCTTGCAATTGTAGCTATGGCGAAAGCTCTAAAAGATGAAAGTCTAGATGGGTGGATAGAAGCAAATCGACGACTTAAGGAGTCAAGACATTTGGATAATCAAGATGTTTGCTGAGGTATTTATAGCTGCCTTAAGCTTAGTTATGATTATTTGAAGGAAGATAATATCTAGTCTTGTTTCTTGTTGTGTTCTCTTTTCCTAGAAGATTATGATATTACTATTGAGTTGTTGACTATATGCGGAATTGATCAAGGATTGTTTTGTGCTATTAACTTAATTGAAGACTCGAGGAGGGAAATTCGTCTGGCACTATGAAAACTCCAAAAGTTTGGTTTATTATTGGAAACGGATGATGAAGAACACATAAAAATGCATGATGTGGTTCATGATTTTGGTCATTGGATAACATCAAGAGGGAAAAACATGGACATGGTAAAAAATGAGCTTATGGAATGGCCTAAAAGTGAAAGTATTGATTGTTATACAAGAATCTCCTTATGGAATAGTGAGATAGATAATTTTCCCAATAAATTAGAATTTTCAAAACTTAAGACTTTGATTTTAGTAGGAGAGAATTACCTAAGAGTTCCGAGTACAGTTTTTGAAGGAATGAAAACCCTTCGAGTTTTATTTCTTTGTCATGTTCAATTCTCAATGAAAGCACTTCAATTCTTGACAAATCTTCGAACTCGGTGCTTTATAAAATGCGAGCTTGAGAACATCTCATCATTGAGAAACATGGAAAACCTTGAGATTTTCACATTGCTTGGTACCAATATTCAAGACCTACCAGAAGAATTATTGACATTGCATAGACTAAAATCACTATATTTTTTTTACTATAGACGGCTAGGCAGCTATTTCCGCCCGAACTTACTATCAAGGTAGTACTAAAATGTGATTAAAAATATTTATCTTATTGTTTTGAGTTAAGTATTTAATTTTATGTTATTTACTTCTTTTTTTCTTATTATTTATTTTATTAAGTATTTTGATTTTGACTATCGCAAACATATATATATATGTATAACATTAGCTTTTTGTCACTCCTATTATTATGAAACATTGCAATCTGTAGTACAAAAGTAGCATTAAGATTGAACAAATAAAAAATTTATGTTATCTTTTTCATTTCATTACCTTGCGATTTTTATCATTCGGTTGAAAGTGCTATTATTGCATTAATAACATTTTGTATTTGTTTGTAACAGGTTGGCCTCACTCCAAGAGCTACACATGACAACTGAAAACAATGTTAACTTATCGGAGCTGAATTCTTTCTGTGGTTTGACTGAATTAACACGGACAGTTTCTACTGATCAATGTTCTCAAGAAAACTTTGTGTTCCCTAAACTAGAAAGCTACAATATTGTTGTAGTTGAAGATGTTGAAAATATTGAAGGTTTGAAGGGGCTGAGCTTGAGAACCTTGAGAATTAGTGGATTCTCATCCTCATTAAATGCATTTAAAGAGCTGTTTTGCAATGTGGAAAAGCTTACTCTGTCCGATCTCAACATGGAACACAAAAATATTGTCCCAAATGTAGATCAGTGGGGACTAAAGGAATTAACTTCTCTTAAGCTTACATCTTGTGACAAGCTGGAATGCTTGATTGATACAACACGAGAACAAAGTCCAACCACTGCATTCTCTAATTTGGTGAACTTATACATAGATGGAGTGACTTCTTTGAAAGAGTTGTGCCATGGTCAATCACCAATTAGCTTCTTAAAAAAGTTAGAAACATTCAGCATTTCCTATTATGAGCAGTTCCAATCAGTGTTTCAAATGAATGGGCTTCTAGGTAAGGAAGAAAGTAAGACACGAACGGCCTCAAATTTAAGAAGGTTGGAGCTGCAGTTATTACCAGCATTGGAGAGTGTATGGAAAGAGCCAACTCATCATGTAAGCTTACAAAGTCTGAAGGAAGTAATAATTAATGGTTGTCATAAATTGAAATCTATCTTCTCACCTTGCCTTGCTCAAAGTCTGTTGTATCTAGAGAAACTTGAGATATCTAAATGCAAAAATTTAAAGCAAGTCTTTGCTTTGGACAAAGAAATGGCTGAGTTAGAGGTACCTCTTATCTCTTCATTTTTCCTTTAATAATGCTCTCATATATTCTTTTCTAATTACCTTTCAATTTATTGAATTATCAAATATATAAATAATTACTATCTAATTTTTTTAAAATATTAGCTTTCAACACTTTCTTTTATATATATATATATATGCCTTCTCAATATTTAAGTACAATAAATTCATATTTCGATATTCATATTTCTAGAGGTGATTGATTGCAAGAGACTAAGATGTCTCTTTCCTTTTGGATCTGCTTGTTGTCTTCCAAAACTTGAAGACTTGAGGGTTAAAGGGAACTCTAATTTGGAGCACTTATTTGAACTAGAAGATGAAGCAGAAGTGAAAGCTGGAAACGAGATAAAGTTTGATCAATTAAAATGATTATCACTTGAAGAACTGCCAAGCCTCATTGACTTCTGCTCAAGGGAATATCACTTTGTAGTATCGGCTTTGATTTATTTGACAGTAGAAGAATGTCCCAAGATGACTACAGGTTTCTTCATAGATTCAAAGGAATATGTGCACGCCAAAACAGAGGTATACACCCTGAAAACTTTAATTTTGTCTAGTTTAAGGCATAATCTTCGAAGTGTTCACTTAAATTACTTAAATGATTGAGTATGACACTACAACCAAAACTTAGTCTAGAATATCACTTTTAATGAATTTGGCCTAAAATGCTCATAAATTATAATATGTCTATTTCCCACATCTAAAGGATACCCTTTGCAATCACCCACTTGCTAAGGAGTTTTGATGAAAATTTCTCTAACCATGTTTCCAACTTAGTAAACCATTTGTTAAGCCAATCCCAACCTTTATCTTTGAGATCTCCCAACGGCTCCTTATCTTCAAACATCTAAAGGCTCTATTGACCACTAGCCTTTTGTTAAGAAGTCCAAATATGACAAAGCGATACCTCTTACGGTATTTGCTTCTATTTCTCTCTATAAATATATTGACAACCTTTCCAAATTGATCCAAAATCCTTTGAGTCCATCTTCAATGGACTCTTGCAAGAATATTATGCACAAAACTGAAGGACCTTCTTCATTCTCCTTATCCTTCCAACATAATCATTATTGATGATTAAGAGCTTTTATTATTGATTACTGAACTAAGTACAAGCTTTTATTATTGATGATTGGGGCAATTCATGTAACGACCCTTTCCCGGTCGCTACCAGCGTCCGAGACCTCTGGGAGATCTCGCCAAGTCCCGAACAAGCCTTTATGAAATTCTCGAGATATTTATTAAATATACTAACATGTACGTAACTGATTAATAATAACCATAATGCACTATTGATATTCCATTCCCAGTAATAACAATTAAATTTAAAATATGAAGTTTTCAATAATGCATAATTATGACTTGACAATTTTGATAGCATGTAAAAATTCCAAGTGACTGAACTCTAGATAGCAGAGCGACTCAAAATGAGGCTAAGAGATGCCTTTACCTATTCGCAAGAAACTGGGCACGTCAATTATTACACGCTAGGCCGATCCCTGTCTGCAAAAGGAAAAAATAAGAGAGGTGTGAGTCTCATAGACTCAGTGATCATCGGCTCAGTGAGTAGGGCGTAGATGGGAAACAAGCAAAAAGTTGATCATTTGAATATTAAAAATGCAGGATGACACAACAATTTCTTTCAAACGGATATTTGTGCCTTATATATAAAGAAAATATCAAAAGTTCACTTTATGATATAACCACTCCACAAATATGTATATATATACATAGGTATATATCAAATCTGGTGTGCATAAAAATTCACGTATAGAAATCATTTAGAATAATTTATTCAAATGTACTTCCTTAAATCAGGCAAGCTCTCGTAAAAATCAAACTTTGGAATACTTATACTCAAATCCACGAATCACCTTGTGCGTAAGGTGTTAAAATCATATCATTTCATAAATAGGGAGCTGTCAAAAATTTTATAACTTTCACCATGCACGGAAAATATAAGTTTGAAAATCCAAAGAGACTTTACTCTCGAGTAGGAAATAAAATCAGAACTCATGGTCCCGCTACCACGTAATAACATCCGGGAGCAACACTTCCACCGGATTCCCACATAATGCCATGGCAATCTCAACGATGTTGGCCAACATCGGAGATATCAAGCGGTCGCAACCGCATATCACAAGTGGCCGAGCCACATATATATATCACTGGCCATGGCCCCCTCCACGCCTATCTGCCCGTCGGCGACCCGAAAGTTCTCTAGCTAGAGCTCACTCGTGCACGAGGGTCACACTTAACCGATGTGACATTCGGCCTATTCTCGAATATCTCAGTTTACGAAATCATTTTAAAAATCATTTAGGTCCTTGAATTATCGTTTCAAATTTATTTCCAAAGATTCAATATAAAAGTAATAAAAATTTATCGTTATGTTCACAAAACAAAGTTTCATGCATGATTCGTAAATCACTAAGCAAAGGGTAATTAAACATCGTAATCATGTATGCACATTACACAGATTTATAAGGCACAATTTAGAAGGTAAATCAAGTTGAAATGCTTGTTTCCCATTTTAAAACGCTTTACATATAGGGCATACATATATATGTTCAAAACAATTTCTAAAATAACTTACATCCATAATTTTCTAAAATTCTACCAACGTATGCTTTCCACAGTAGTGCATGTGCAATAAATCATGCGAATATATATATATATATATAGATATATGAGGATTTTGAAATTGACACCCCCTACTCACCTCACAATAGCGGGACACTACATTGTCATTTCTACTTGCCGGTCGCTCGTCACTTTCTTCGACACGCCACTATAGTGCACTATCTTCATTTTAGCACTTCCTAGCAATAACCCAAACTCAATATATTTAGTGTATCAATTCCACTTCTATTTCTCATCCTATTATGAATCCATATTCAATTAATTCCCATCTTAATGCATTTTTACTAAAATTATTTATATCCATTGCTCACGTAATTCCTTAGATTATAACCCCAGTAACATATTTATTATGTCACGTTCCTACTTCAACCTTTCTAAATATCTTCCGCCCAAATCCACCTTATATTTCCACAATGTTAGCTATATTTATGACAACCACAATAATTTCAAATCTACTCAATTATTTTCCAGTTTCTATCCACATTATTCCTCCTCATTTCTTCCAATTAATATACCATTCAACTTAACTCTTTCAACTAACTTATGCAAATAAATTCCTCCGACAACAATAATTCCTCACAATAAACCATTTCAAAATTCCTTAACTACATTTAAGCACTATTCATCAATTTTATATTTTCTTCTTTACTTTAGTCCTACGAGACATCATAAAAGAATTTTTTTTTAATTATTGTATTAAAGCGACTTGAATTCAATTCATATCGCCAAATATAAAAAATTAGCTGAACAAGATGGGCTAGCCCCAAATAAACCAATTTCATAATAAACCCAAAAATAGAGTAAGGCAACTTTTACCAATTTGGGCTGGGTAGCTCAAATATCCACCTTTCTTTTCTTTCCCTTTCTCTTCCTCTTTGTCCCAGCTGGCCTTCTCATGAAACAGCACCCATGGACAGCACACATTCTCTCTCTCCCACACATCATCGGTGGCTTAAAGTCCCCTCTCTACTTCCACCGTTGTTAGCTCCAAGTCAGCCCAAGGAA
The DNA here is from genome assembly GCA_036013995.1 of Theobroma grandiflorum. Classification (NCBI taxonomy): domain Eukaryota; kingdom Viridiplantae; phylum Streptophyta; class Magnoliopsida; order Malvales; family Malvaceae; genus Theobroma; species Theobroma grandiflorum. The sequence continues at coordinate 35,743,032 of CP142133.1, forward strand.
CTCTAATTTTTCTCCCTTTTTATTCAGCCAATTTTGTCACCAAATATCAAGAGCTCTCTCTCTTTTTTTTTTATTTTCTGTCAGCCACCATAACCCAGCTCTTTATCTTTCCCTTTCTTTCTTTCTCTTTTCTCTCTTTGGTCTGGCCGAATTCTTTTTCTCTTTTTCTTTCCTTTCTTCTTTTCTTTCTTGGTTGATGGCTAAATTTTTCTCTCCCTCATAGCTGGTTACTCTCTCATTTCCAACAAGCAGCACCGGCTCTTTCTTCTTTCTCTTTTTTTTTATTCTTCTTTTTTGGCCGGCCACTCTCCAGATTTTTCCTTCATGCTATCTCTCACAGCCGACTCTTCTTTTTCCTTTTTTCTTCTCTTTCGACTTTCTTTCTTATCTCCTTGTCTTGTCCCATCAATTTCTTTTTCTTTTATTTCTTCTTTCTTCTTTTGTTCAACCGACCCCATCATTTATTCTCTTTCTTTTTCTATCACTTTTCTTTGTCTTTTTCTCTTCACTTTCTCACTGCCTGTCACTTTTCTTTTCTTATTCAATGGCCAGGCCCCTCCTTTATGGGGTGTTACAATCTGCCCCACTTAAATAGAATTCGTCCTCGAATTCACATCACCATTAGGTTACTAATGTCACTTTACAATCGTACTTCACTTTCTTTTTCATAAGGATTTTTTTTCCACCCCAATTACTTTTGTTTCAATTGAAACACATTACATAGATCTTTTATCATCTCGAAAATCAAAACCACGATACTTTTCACAATTGTCTTCTATTATCATTGTGATCCCAAGTATACCTTGAACTCCAATCATCTCCATCTTTCCGTTAATTACACGTTCGAAGATTCACACTTCTATATTATTCTTAGTTTAATATAGTTCAAATTGTGTAGGAAGGCAATTCACTCACCAATCTTTATCCTTAAGTATAATTCTTTTATTCGCCATTACATTCTTTCCAGTAGCTCTAGTCATTCATGCTTTAAATATATTATCTTTATTATTCTTTAAAACTTTTTTTTTTGTGACCATCCTTGACAAAATTAAATTTCATCTTTCTAACCTAATTCACCAATATTCAACTTATAATACTATCACCATCTATTTTTCATCCATTGCATTATTGTCGCATAAAGAATTTAGTATACTTAGGAAATAACACTTCATTCATTCTTGCATCTCAATCATATCATTCCATCTTGACTATTATTCCAGAATTCTCTTTATATCGACTTAGTTCAATTTTCTAGTGGTATCTCTTACCATTGTGCCATTTATGCAATTCCTCAAACATATTGTGTTCAAAACTCAAATTACTAAAAATAATTCTTCACTTCCACCGCTTACATGTGTAACTCCACACACACATATATATATATTTATTTATTTATTTAGACATCAACATTTAACACCGTGTGTTGGGACTCTTGTCAACTATATTCGAATCGAGTTTCCTTTTTAATTTTCTCAATTTTGACATTTTTTGTTTTTCTTTCTATTTTGCTTCCAAAAATCATATTTAGTACATGAACATTAGATTATAATCAATTTCCAATCATATGTATAAATTTCATTACACCGTGTATCCTTACATCACCCTGTCATTATCCAAATCTCACTTGATAAATATCATTTCCATCTAATTATAATTCGATATACGCGCACGCTTTACTTCTTATGAATCCGTCAAAATTCATCTTTGCTTGATCATTGTTTCTTATACAATAGCACAATTCCTAAAAGTCATCTTCCTTTCTCACTGACCTTCACACTTCCAACATGTATGTCTTTATCCATTTCGATCTTACTTGGTCGCTTAAGACTCAAGTCCTTTGAGTCATATGTAACTTTCACATAATCGATTTCTAAATTCCTCGTTATGGGATTTTCATTAATCAATTTCATCTTCAGGGCTAGCTTCACTCATCTTTCATACTATTCCTTGACACCAATATGCCACTATTTTCCTTTTAGCATCTACGCAGTCAATGCTGGTAATTATAAAACTTGAAATAAGATTCTACTTAAATACCTCTTAATATCATTGCCAATATCCATTTTCAAACTTACATCACATGACCACGTAACCCACAGTTTAGCCATTAAACCCTTTGAAAATTTTAAGTTCTACATTTCCTTATTGGACATGGGAATTATACTGAAGCAATGTTAATCATCGTTCGATTAGTACCTATGATTGCAGAATACGAAACAAGATTATACTTTAGTATTTCTCAATGTCATTGCAAGCATTCACTTCCTACTTGCTTATTTCCTCTTGTAACTACATAATTCAAAGCTTCTTTTTATAAGATTCATAGTAGATTCTTCTTGAGTATTACCTTATGAATATCCACCTTATACTTATATCTCTTAGTCTACAACTGCATAACCTATGGCTTAATCATTAGGTTTTGTAATAGATTCCAACTATCACGTTATACCGATGGGCATATAAAATTCACCAAAGTAATATGAGCCATCGTCTTTGGCACATATGGTTTGGCGTGTATCCTTCAAAACTTTTTGTGCATTTCCAATTACTTGGTCACTTACTTGTTCATCAATTCTTTGAACAATTTGGCTTATAAGCATGTACTCATTCCCCAAAGGATTTAATAGTATTCGCTTATACTCATGCCTCAATTTATATTTGTAGATTCTAATACGCCACATAATTAACCTTGTCTTATCACTAGTCTCTTTTTCTTTAATTATTTTATAATGAGATTACAGAACTCCTTAACGATACAATAAGTTTGTTCTATCATTATGACCACCTCATAATCATTCATTCACAATTTTCTCAATTGATATTGTCATCCCTTTATCTCTTAAAATTCCTTTTCAATTGACTTTATATTTTTTTTTATTCTTCATATTGCAGCTTATCACAATAATTACCTAACTTCCCTTTTTCGTACATGCCATGGGATATAAGGCAATAAGAATCCTTTCAAATCATGTATCGTCCTCTTAATCGTTTAAATCTCCCATAGCAAAGTTCAATACCAAGTTCAACGACCTGAATTTAACTTGTACGTTCATTTTCCATACCTCCCACGCCTTGCTCATGCATCCGATACATGAGGTGTTCCCAGCGCTGTGACACCGAACAATTGGTGTTACGACAGTGCAACTGCTAAAAATTCTTCCACAAGATTTTTTTTTTTTTACCTTTAAGACTACTACATCAGTCATATGCTCAAGGTCTAGTCAATACCTTTAAGTTCATGTTGTCTCTTAGCACTTGTGATCAACCAAACAAGTCTCACTTAAATACACCATTTCCATTTGGTATGATGAATTTTCAACTACATATTGCCACACACAATTATTCATCATTTTTAGTGTTCCACTATTCTTTTAATATTCACAACTTATTGTCCTTCTAATCTTACAACTTATGTAATTCAACTATTTCAACTTAAAATTATTATAAAATTTGTCCGTCCTAGTCAACCTTCTTATGCTCCCATCATTATTTCAAAAATTAATAATTTATTCTTCCTCCTCTTTTCACTAGCACTGCCAATAATATAAATTGTATCAGTTATGATCACACAATGTCAGGGAACTAGGTGCCTTCATTCTACCAACATTCATACCCCGCAAGAATTAATTAAAAGATTTATGTACTTTGACTAATACTAATTCCTTTCAACCATATCTTAAGTACTCCAAACTCGTAAATTATAACTTCAAGTGTACGCTCACACATTGATAACCTTCATATATTTTATGATCATGAAAACTACCATTTATAAATAACTTTCTATCATATGCACACTATCAGAACATTAATTTCAACATATTTAATTCACCTTTTGTGATATGTCAAAATCATCCCTAGGTACATTTTCATACTAACATTGATATACCTTTACCATAACATTTAGTATAAATTTGTTTAAGCAATGATCTCTAAATGTATTCTTAGTTATGTATATCTCAAATTATATACCACTTATCGTTGAGATTTTGACTTTACTCTTCAATTCTTAACCAATTACATTTATAAAGTGAATAAATTGCTTAATTATTGCATCTTGTCTTTGCGATCTTAAGATCAAAGTTGTCTTAAACTTAAGATGCAGAAGCTCCCTTTTTGAGCATATCCAAAAATCAAAATTTTCTAAGTTCCTTACCTTTGGAGAAATAAATTTTAAGACTAATCATTTGCATCATAGTTTGCATGCTAATCCAATTAGACTCTTAAATTGATCCTTTAAAATTATTCATGTATGAAGCTCAAATTTAGAACTCCACAAAGCATTTAGACTAGAATCAATTTTTCTTAAATCATTTAACTTTAAGCTACCACATTTAGCACTAGTCCTTTAATTTGTTGGCTTCATACTAGGCATAGCAAAATGTTAAGGTCATCCTTAGAGCATGTTTACTTACTAACCTTTTACTTCACGATCACACATCAACTATAATAACCATTGATGTTTACCTTTAAGCCATTTCATGTACTTATAACTATAATCATAATAGTTCAAATCAAACCTTGGGGTCTCGCAATCACTTGATTGAAATCAAAACTAACTCCATCTAAGCTGATGTACATATATTCAACACATATCCGCATATAAAATATTTTGAAAGTTCAGCACCATTCATATTAAGCAGGGCAACTTAATTAGCACAATGTAATTACTTTCGTGCACATAAGTATTGGTTTACACCTCTCTTAATACTCATAGCTATAAATCTCAAGTGAATCACAACTATCACTTTTCGTTTCGGTCAAAGTATGCCCCTTGTTACCATTATCACACTATTCCTTAATAGTATCCTCAAATACAATCTATAGTTATCTAATTTTTTTTCCCATTGACAATCATGGGCTCAAATTATAACTCCAAATAATTAAGTTATTACAGACTTATTAGTCCAACTCAACTTTCCTCTATCCTTAGTCGGAGGGATATATCATTCATTAACCTTTATTAAAAGTATTTTGCTTTAAGATCTTTCCAACAATAGCTCGTGTCTCGAGTGACATCTCAAACCCGGACATCGATAATCAATTCTCGTTATTTAATCATCACTTATGATTATACAAGGTAGTTTTCTAAGATAAAGAGTCTACGCAGCCTCTTGCTTATAATCGGTGCTCCAGTCACTGACTATAAATAAGACTCTACATCAACCCCACTACTTCGCTGTTTGACACAAGAATTCCTAGGACTCGACTAAACCTAGGGCTCTGATACCAAACTTGTAACGACCCTTTCCCGGTCGCTACCAGCGTCCGAGACCTTCGGGAGATCCCGCCAAGTCCCGAACAAGCCTTTATGAAATTCTCGAGATATTAATTAAATATACTAACATGTACGTAACTGATTAATAATAACCATAGTGCACTATTGATATTCCATTCCCAGTAATAGCAATTAAATTTAAAATATGAAGTTTTCAATAATGCATAATTATGACTTGACAATTTTGGTAGCATGTAAAAATTCCAAGTGACTGAACTCTAGACAGCGGAGCGACTCAAAACGAGGCTAAGAGATGCCTTTACCTATTCACAAGAAACTAAGCACGTCAATGATTACACGCTAGGCTGATCCCTGTCTAGAAAAGGGAAAAATAAGAGGGGTGTGAGTCTCATAGACTTAGTGATCATCGGCTCAGTGAGTAGGGCGTCTATGGAAAACAAGCAAATAACTGATCATTTGAATATTAAAAATACAGGATGACACAACAATTGCTTTCAAACGGATATTTGTGCCTTATATATAAAGAAAATATCAAAAGTTCACTTTATGATATAACCACTCCACAAATATGTATATATATACATAGGTATAATTCAAATCTGGTGTGCATAAAAATTCACATATAGAAATCATTTAGAATAAATTATTCAAATGTACTTCCTTAAATCAGGCAAGCTCTCGTAAAAATCAAACTTTGGAATACTTATACTCAAATCCACGAATCACCTCGTGCGTAAGGTGTTAAAATCATATCATTTTATAAATAGGGAGCTGTCAAAAATTTTATAACTTTCACCATGCACGGAAAATATAAGTTCGAAAATCCAAAGAGACTTTACTCTCGAGTAGGAAATAAAATCAGAACTCGTGGTCCCGTTACCACGTAATAACATCCGGGAGCAACGCTTCTACCGGATTTCCACATAATGCCATGGCAATCTCAACGATGTTGGCCGACATCGGAGATATCAAGCGATCGCAACCGCATATCACAAGTGGCTGAGCCACATATATATATCACTGGCCGTGGCCCCCGCCACGCCTATCTGCCCGTCTGTGACTCGAAAGTTCTCTAGCTAGAGCTCACTCATACACGAGGGTCACACTTAACAAATGTGAATCCGGCCTACTCTCGAATATCTCTGTTTACGAAATCGTTTTAAAAATCATTTATATCCTTGAATTATCGTTTCAAATTTATTTCCAAAGATTCAATATAAAAGTAATAAAAATTTATCGTTATGTTCACAAAACAAAGTTTAATGCATGATTCGTAAATCACTGAGCAGAGGGTAATTAAACCTCGTAATCATGTATGCACATTACACAGATTTATAAGGCACAATTTAGAAGGTAAATCAGGTTGGAATGCTTGTTTCCCATTTTAAAACGCTTTACATATATGGCATACATATATATATTCAAAACAATTTCTAAAATAACTTACATCCATAATTTTCTAAAATTCTACCAACGTATGCTTTCCACAGTAGTGCATGTGCAATAAATCATGCGAATATATATATAGATATATGAAGATTTTGAAATTGACACCCCCTACTCACCTCACAATAGCGGGACACTACATTGCCATTTCTACTTGCCGGTCGCTCGTCACTTTCTTCGACACGCCACTATAGTGCACTATCTTCATTTTAGCACTTCCTAGCAATAACCCAAACTCAATATATTTAGTGTATCAATTCCACTTCTATTTCTCATCCTATTATGAATCCATATTCAATTAATTCCCATCTTAATGCATTTTTACTAAATTTATTTATATCCATTGCTCACATAATTCCTTAGATTATAACCCCAGCAACTTATTTATGATGTCACGTTCCTACTTCAACCTTTCTAAATATCTTCCGCCCAAATCCACCCTATATTTCCACAATGTTAGCTATATTTACGACAACCTCAATAATTTCAAATCTACTTAATTATTTTCCAGTTTCTATCCACATTATTCCTTCTCATTTCTTCCAATTAATATACCATTCAACTTAACTTTTTCAACTAACTTATGCAAATAAATTCCTCCGACAACAATAATTCCTCACAATAAACCATTTCAAAATTCCTTAACTACATTTAAGCACTATTCATCAATTTTATATTTTCTTCTTTGCTTTAGTCCTACGAGACATCATAAAAGAATTTTTTTTTTAATTATTTTATTAAAGCAACTTAAATTGAATTCATATCACCAAATATAAAAAATTAGCTGAACAAGATGGGCTAGCCCCAAATAAACCAATTTCATAATAAACCCAAAAATAGAGTAAGGAAACTTTTACCAATTTGGGCTAGGTAGCCCAAATATCCACCTTTCTTTTCTTTCCCTTTCTCTTCCTCTTTGTCCCAGCTGGCCTTCTCATGAACCAGCACCCATGGACAGCACACATTCTCTCTCTCCCTCACATCACCGGTGGCTTAAAGTCCCCTCTCTACTTCCACCGTTGTTAGCTCCAAGTCAGCCCAAAGAACTCTAATTTTTCTCCCTTTTTATTCAGCCAATTTTGTCACCAAATATCAAGCTCTCTCTCTTTTCTTTTTTTTTTTTATTTTCTGCCAGCCACCATAACCCAGCTCTTTATCTTTCCCTTTCTTTCTTTCTCTTTTCTCTCCTTGGTCTGGCCGAATTCTTTTTCTCTTTTTCTTTCCTTTCTTCCTTTCTTTCTTGGTTGATGGCTAAATTTTTCTCTCCCTCATAGCCGGTTTCTCTCTCATTTCCAACCAATAGCACTGGCTCTTTCTTCTTTCTCTTTTTTTTTTTATTCTTCTCTTTTGGCCGGCCACTCTCCAGATTTTTCCTTCATGCTCTCTCTCACAGCCGACTCTTCTTTTTTTTCTTTTCTTCTCTTTCAACTTTCTTTCTTATCTCCTTGTCTTGTCCCATCAATTTCTTTTTCTTTTATTTCTTCTTTCTTCTTTTGTTCAACCGGCCCCATCATTTATTCTCTTTCTTTTTCTATCACTTTTCTTTGTCTTTTCCTCTTCACTTTCTCACTGCCTGTCACTTTTCTTTTCTTATTCAATGGCCGGGCCCCTCCTTTATGGGGTGTTACAATTCAAGTCATAAATGACTGAGTAGTACACGGTAACCAAAAGGTTGATATAGAATATCACTTTTAGTGAATGATTCTATCACGTTCAATGAACATTTGACCTAAAATGGTTATAAATTATAATATGTATATTTTTTTCTTCTACTCTCATAACATGAGACATACTAACTTTTATTTTATATTTCACTGCTTCAATTATTTAAAAAGACACCACGATTGGTTGAGAAAGACGTCTTTGAAGGGTCTACCGCTGCTGAAAATGCAGTCCACACCAAGACCATAAAATGGTGGCGGAGGTGTTGGGGTGACCTACCAACTTACAAGGAGGAATTATGAGATGATTGCAGGGGAAGTTGAAAAGGCATGTTTAAACATCAATGAGTACGTTGGGGCCGTCAACTAAACAGGCAAAACAAAGGCTGCTTTATGTTTTCAGTTCTCTCACTTGTTTGCCTCTTCCTAATCAAGTTAAGTTTTGGTGGTTCACTTGTGCTAAGCTTTATTCTTTACATTAAAAAAAAAATGAAAAGCAGGTAGTTGAATATTTTTGTGCTTTTCATTGGTCAAGGTGTTGGCTTCACAAAGTTGCCAAGTGAAGGGATCACTTGCTTTCAATAATTTACTCAATCAATGTTATGTTGCTCTCTGTATGTATAATAAGTAAAAGAACAAGAGTGAAATTCCTCTGTTTTGTATCCTTATTTTTATATTTTAAATCTTTAGTGAATAAGTTGTGCAAGTATGTTGTGCAGAAATCAAGACATGGGAAATTAAACTCCAATTTCATGTACAAACCAGGCAGATTTTTATTTTGTAAAGGTTTCAAGTGATTTACTGAAAAATTCAGAATTTGATATTTTTTGAGATATTGAATTATCATTATTTTTAAATAATGACAGTCAAGCATTTGATCCAATAGTTGTTGTATGATCTCTTGCTCGAGAAACAGGGTCGGAATCCACCTTCCCCAAATAAAAAAAAAAAACAAACAATGATTGCCTCATACGAGGAAAATATAACAGAACAGATTTACTTTATGTCACTTGTTTGGGTTAATTTGTTGTGAAGGCACCTGAACAAGTTCAGAATAATAGAACTGAACCTTTGAACACAAAGGAATAAACATTTGATAATCAATTCGCCTGCAACAATGTGGTTAACGAGAAGACACACAAACTCTGTATATAAGGTGGACGAAGCAGAGAATAATGTGAACTAAGGTTATGTTTAGCCTTTCTTTGACTGAAATTCAAGTACTCCAGTAGCACAAGGTTTTTCTCTGCGTTTAGCCCACTTTGTTTGGATTTGAAGGCTCCCTGCAGGGTAAACAAAGATGCATCAAAAGAATCTTAATACATTTTAACATGAATATAAAGCTATGTTAAAGTACTGCCATTTCTTTCTTTCATCTTTCATCTACTTTACCTGTTTCTAAATTAAAGTATCTTATTCCAAATAAAACACGAATTAACAACTATTTTCATTCCTTTCTTTGATCTTTCATCTGCTTTACTTGTCTTTAAGTTAATGTATCTTATTCCAAATAAAAGACAAACTATATTAGAACTCAAAATCCCAAACCAAATTCCTCAGTTTAGCCAAGGATTGCTCAACAAAGAAAATTTTCTGCATACCATAAAATCCAAGTTGTTCTTCCTGCACAATTTGAAGACCCAGTATATGCGCAACAAAGGTACTTACCTATACCTTTCTCTTTTGTTATGTGTAATGTCTTGTTCTTGATGATATTGATACTAATGATGAAACACATGATGGGAACAAAAGTCATGCTCTCTTGCTCCCAATCAATTTGTCCTCCATTGATTTTTTTTTTGGTTCAAACAAAACCAATTTTGTTCATTATTTTTTAAGAAACTATAATAGTAAATATTGAATCCATTTGATCGAAAATGTCAATTAGGAGCAAACATAGTGGGATGAAGGATGAAGGGAATATGTATTATTATCATTGGAGTATCTATTCTCACAAAGGAGCGCAACATTTGATAGTCTGCAATGAGTTTAATTTGTATATATTTTGGGGATTACATAACACACTAGCTCAATATATGAACATGGAAGAAACAGAGAATAATGTTATACAATGAAGTGAAAAATATGAGAAACAGAGGAAAATGAAGTTAAAAATATGAGGAGAAACTTGTTATTTATATATGGAGGGTAGAAATATGCTTGATATATGAAAGATAGCAGCACTATACTTTTTGTCTTTATAGTCTATCCCTAAGCATGATTGACAACTCTCCGCGAACAAATATTTACTACATATCAACCTAAATTAGACAAAAGAATTGCCTTCTTTTGCTCCCATCTTCGAATGAACTCAAGGCTTAGATGAGCTTAGAGAAGCCTTGAAATTTGTCCCAATGTGACAATTTCAACCGGATCATCAATAAAGCCATTTCCAACCCGAGAAACACTTAAAGTTTGTCTCTAGACCATGTATTGACAAATAAAATTAAAAATTTATATTTCATATACTGACAATATATAATTTTTATAATAGTCAAACACAATTTGGTGGTGGACAAAAAGCGAACTCTGATATCATTTTTTTTCTCAAATACATAGGATCAAAAAGAAAAGTTAAATTGAAGGCATTAACTTTTTTGCTTTTTTGAAAAGATTGAAGGTGTGAACTTGATGTTAGAATTATGGGAAATTTTGTTTAGAAGAAACTGTGTTTCATTAAAAGGTTATTCAAATTAAGGAAATTTACTGTTTTTTTTTTTTTCACTTTTAAGTGTTTGTGGTAATTTTTAAGACGAAGTTACGTAGTTTACCATTTAAAAAGGTTATGGTTAATAATTAATGAGGTTTGCAGTGAACAAGTCTATTACTATTGTAGAATAGAGACAGTCAATTATGGTGGATTTTAACGTATAGAAGAGATAGGAAAGGCACATTTGTTTTGTTCAAAAAATTGAATTAAAATATCCCATACGACATACAACATTCGAAGTCATATTCTCTTCTCTCGTCGTAACAACTCAGAAAGAGAAAAAAGAAAAAAAATTTTCTCCTCCCTTTGAAGTTTCTATATTCTAAGTGTTTTTGCTACTGGAAGAAGGATTATCTGTTGTTTCTTAATTCCCTCTGCTATTTAGTTTTCTTTGATCAAAATAGAAGCTTAGCCTTGGCTCCTGAAACTTCTTTATCCTTCCTTGGTATATATGAGCATCTTCTTCTTCTATGGCTTTTTTTTCTATTGGTTTTTGCATTTGAGTATACATCTGCAGACTTTACGTGCAAAATTGCCATTGAATTATTTTCCATGTCCAAATCAACTGTTTTGATGTTCTACAGTTACACTCCATATGGCATTTGTGTGAAGCAGAGAGCTGAAAACTTGTATTTGTCTCTTACCGTTTCACATTCAAGTGGTGAGAATGGAGAGCTAAACACTTGTATTAATTTCGTTTTGTCTCTTAGCTTAAGAGTTTCTACTTTCTAAATTCTTGTTAACTTTGGGTGGTTCATTTGTATTAACATCCTAACCATCTTTATTATTTATACATCAATAAATAGATGGTTGATCAAGCTTTCAGTTCGGAGCCATTCATTCAGTAGATTTGTCCAAGTGATAGGATATTCGCTTTCAATATCGTTTGGATTAATAAGTTTTCTTTTCTTTTTGGTGCCAATAGAACTTCTTCGGCCAAATTTTCAATGAAATTTTACATTAGATAAAGCTATTACCAACAAACGTATACAGATGGAATGTTATCACAAAATATTCCAGTACTTTTTATTTTTTATCTGGAATATTTCCATAATTTTTTTTATTTTTTTCTTCTTTATGAATTATAATTGTATATGTATATTAATCTTTGATTAGACTATAACATGTATGCATACATACATAAATTTTTTATGTTATTTAAACAAGGACAATGTATTATATAGATGTTTTAATTAATAAAAAATTCCTATAATTGTAAAATGATTCATAATTATTGGAGGAAGACATTATCTATCCAAGCCTATCACCTTAAAGACCAAGTATAAAGGAAAAAGCTTACTGATAAAAGTTGGAACGAAAATCAACTATAAAAGGGTAAAAGGCTTTGGCCTCTATTGTTGATAAGTGTGAAATGAAATCAATTTGATTATTAATAAAACAAAGTTGAAGAAATAATGATGTTGTTCATCTGCCAAGCTTTTGTTTTGTATGTAAGCTGTCAAACAATAGGATCTCTAACAACTCTGTTTCTAAATTTTTAATGATAACAATGTTTTGGATTGTAGGTGGAAAACAATAAATAAAACAAACTTTCTCAATGTATAAACGTAGCTTTGGCACTGCAGCTTTCTCAATGGGACGACGTTGAGCCAAGTTGCCAATAATTTATCCAAATGTCCTACTCCTACACCTACTCTTATTAATAATCAATTCACTATTGATCATCATCAAGTTGCCAATATTTTAACATATGTCCTACACCTACTCTTATTATGATAATCAATTGATTATTAATCACCAAGTAGCCAATATTTTTCCAAATTTCCTACACCTACTCTTGTGATCAATTGATTATTACTCACCAAGTTGCCAATATTTTTCCAAATTTCCTACGCCTACTCTTATTAATGATCAATTGATTATTACTCACCAAGTTGCCATTATTTTAAAAAGACAGGGAAGATGCATCCTAGATTTGATAGAATTAAAAATCAAAAGTTCTGGAATACAAGAGGCATTCCAGGTCAAGGGTCCTCCACTTTTGCCAAACTAAAAGCTAGAGATAGTTCTGGCACTAAGCAAAAAATTTGTTTGAGGTCCATGTATAAACATTGTAATGTGGTTTTGAACCTTATATTTGGAATCAATAATTAATTAATTTTAATTTAGACTGAAATTCTCATTATTAACTTTGATATGTTTGAAATTTTGGTATCCAAAGTTATGAGATGAAATAATTAAAGTCTCATATTTAAGGTTCTTGGATTAATTAGCAACCATAATCTTAATTGGTGACAAGTAATTATTGGAAGAAGCCATTACTACTCCAAGGCCACCACCTCAAAGACCAACTGTAAAGGAAAAAGTTACTTTTTTCCTGTAGCAAATTTGTCATAGTTTGATGATCTCGTTAGTACATAATGCTGATCCAAGTCTTTAACTTTGATAAGAAAGAAGACCTATTTGAGTCATAATAACTAAAGATTGATTAATTGTTATAGTCTTTTTAGGGACAAGAAGAGTTCAAAGAATGAGCAGAATGATATATGGAGGTAAATGCATAAGTCTCCTTCAGGTCGGCTAACAATCAATTAAAAAGTAAATGCCCTTGTTTTATTTTACTATCATGTATATGGGTGAAATTAGGCTACTAATTCTTAAACAAATTGTAAATTGCAATCAATTGATTATTAATCTATTTATTGTAAAAGGAGAATGCATTTCCCTTGACAAAAAGTGAACCATGCTTCACGCGCGGAATCGTACAGCTAGCTGCTTAATGCTTACATACTGTCTTTCCAGGGAGCTGCTGTTTTTTCAGAATGAAAAAGAGTAGGTAATTGAAGAAATCGGGGCTTATTAAGGGGATAAAATAGAGAAAAGCCAACCGGGAGACAATAAAGAAAACAAACTTTCTCAATGTATAGCACTAGCTTTCTCATTGTAGCTGGTTATAATCAAAGAAAATAGAATAATATTTGTTTATTAATTAGTGGGGAAACTTACATCGGACGACTTTGACCCAAGTTGCCAATATTCTCCCATTTTTCCTATACCTTCTCTAATTCCTTTATCGTCATAGAGTCACCGTTCAAGCATCTTCTTCTATCATCTCCACATCTGCGAGTTTAACTATCCCAAGAGTTTGTTTGATTTTTCCCTTGCTCTTCTTTTGACTCAACAAAACCTTCTCTTCCATTTCATTTTCCCATTTCTCTTTTAACTCAAAGAAGAAAAGCATCTCTGTCGTTCAACTAAAAAAACAAAAAAAAAAACAAAAAAACAGTTCTCTTAAATTACGTTTCTTTGATCCTTGCTAGTTTTCCTTTCCTTAATTTTGGTTTCCCTATCTCCAGAGTTGGTGAAACAATTCCATCCCAATTGAGGTAAGCTTCAGTAAAACATATTATATTCTCCATATTTAATTTTCTTTATACGCTCAATTTCTCTTATCACTTATGTATTTGACTTCTTGAGTCTCTTAATTGGCGAATAAAATTAATTAATTTGTACTTGTATTTATTAGGAAAAAATTGAAATAAATAGATATTTAAATTTTGAGAAAGTATTTTAGAGAGTGATAATATTGGGAATTTACTTTAAACTGTAAGATATATTTCTAAATAATATACACATGACGAGTTAAAAGAATTTCTACATCTATAGAATTTTAAAATTTCTAACTTGGTTGGTCAACGACTTGTTTCCCGGTGTTTCACATTTTCATAAAGATATTGTTCCAAAGGTAAGGTGCTTTGCAAATATTTTGTAATTGCTTTTGTCTCTCTATATAACTTTTTAATCACCAAAGTTGTTTTTCATCCACAGTCCATCAAAGTTTCGGGAATCTCCCTTTTATTTCGATAAAATCGATTTCTACATCAGACTTAATTCACTTAAGGTAAGAATCAAGAAAAGTCTTAATTCTTTATTGATGTTTCTTTCCTAATTCTACATTGATGTTTCTTTGTTAACTTTAAAGCAGAGATAGTCAATTAGATGACAAATGATGAAAACTTATTAATAATTTAAGATTTTAGAGTGAGATATTATTACTTGTTAAATAATTAAAAAAACAAAAACAAAAAAAAAGTGAGGTCAATAATTCCATAAAACAAAAGATGTTTGGACCCATTATTTAAAAAAAAAAAATTGATGAGCCAATTTTGTTGTGCTAATCAATAAAGGATAACATTGGTTGTATACAGATAGCCCCTCAAGGCTTCATCCTCCATATACATCCTGTTGCCTTTTCAAAAGCAGTTCCCCAGTTTACCCACAAATCACCCTATCACCTTTACACATATATACCATTCATGTGCCATTTTTTCCTATCATTCCAAAATGGCCCATTGTTATTTGAAAAAAAGAAAATAACAAACTAAGAAAAAAACCAAGTCCTTGATGCAACTTTTCTTGAATAAGAAAATAAAAATAAATAAAAAATGCATCAATAATTCCATGTTCCACTAGCAAAAGCTGTGGGGGTTGGGTTATTGAAAGAAGCAATTTAGTGTTGGTTAGGAATAGAATATTGCATTTACAAAAAGAAAAGAAACAGTCCAAATTTAAGTCCAAACAGTCCAAATATATTTGGCTTATTTAAGTCCTACAAGGGTCATCTCCAAATTTAAGTTAATTTCTTATCAAATATATCTAATTCCAAATATCAATACATTTTTATATTTGGTTAGTTTAAGAAACATATCTAATTCTGTTATCCAAAGTAAAATCTTGGGATAGATTAAACTTTTATTGAAATGGACTAATCCAAACTAAAAGCTAGAGATAGATTTGGCACTAAACAAAAAATTTGTTTGGGGGTCCAAGAATAAACATTATGATGTTGTTTTCGAACCATAGTCTAATTGGAAAACAATTTTGTTTTAATATATTTTAACCAAAAATAGTAATTAATTAATTTTAATTTAGAGGGAAATTTTCATCATTGTCTTTGATATGTTTTAAATTTTGATATCCGAATATTACATCTTGAATTAATTAACAACCCTGATCAGAATTGGTGACAAGACTACCACTCTCTATAACAATTTATTATCTTACAACAAATTTTCCTTTATGCTATGAAGTATTTAATTACTTTCTGTTTTGGGCACTTGTCTTCCACTAAGGTTTTGAATAAGAAAAATAATAACAATAAAAAGAAAAAGAGATTTCAAAGAAAGAAGTCTTTCCCTTAAGAGTTTCTACTTTCTATATTCAACTACTGTATTTGTAATCAGAAGCAGAATTCTCTGAAAGCATTTAAAAGAAGATTAGTGAAAGTCTGTTGTTTCTAATTTCATGGCCTTTTGGTCATTGCAGTGCATGCAAAGTTGATTTCTGCTTTAGTTTTCTTTGAACTAAAAAAAAAAAAAAAAAAACCCTTTACACCGACTTTGTTAGTGTCTGTTATATATTTTGCGTGGATCAAAATAGAAGTTCTGTCTTGGTTCCTCAAAGTTCGTATATATTTCCTTGGTATGTAAATCTTCGTCCTCTTCTTCTCTGGATTATTTGTCTTTCCTTCTTTTCCTTCTTCATTTTCGCTTCTCTATTAACCCCACGGAAGAGAAAAAGAAGAAAATATGTATATTATTGCTTGGGCTTTCCTTTTTTCAGATGACAAGCGTGGTCAAAACTCAAAAAGCTAGTTATGCATTTCCTGCTTGCTTTTCAGATTATTGTGCGTTTGTTTTTAATCATAATATTTATCACAATAATCAATTACAATCTCAATAGTCAATGCTAACATGATATGGGCTCATTGCTACCTCTTTTTGTACATTCATCAAATAATTTCGACAAATGTATTTTGTAGAGTTTAACTTTTGGATTTAAATTTTTTGGCCCAGGGATTTAATTAAATGGATGGGAAATTCTGCCTTAGTTTGTGTGAAAAATCTATATCCATAGAAGTATCATACAATTGTAGAACCTTACAAAGAACAATAAAAAATTTAAAGATAACTATCATAAAACATTTACAGAATAGGACCTTTTTTTCTTTGATCAAACATAATATTCATCTTTTAAATAATCTAAACTAGTTATATCTTTCAATAATTTTTTTATTTGTACTTCTTTCCGTACATTAAGATAATTTAATGGAGGAAAAAAATTTTTAAAAAAGGAAATTAAATCTCTTGAATCTTTTTATTTATTTTTTCATAATATTTTAAATCCATTGGGAGCATAAAAATTTGATCACAAAAGTTAATCCCAACAATAAAATAAATAGTGCAAGTGTTTTAACATGAAATCCACAGTGGACAACATAATTGGAAGCCATCAATTAGTCATTCTAATTAAGCATCAGTAACAGATAAAAAAGCTGTGAGTCTGTCTTGTCTTTTCATCAATACGGAGTAAGTAACCATTAAAGAAGGGGGGGGTGGGTGGTTGTTGGGTGTTGGAGTAAATAAAAAGACAAAAATCTATATGAAAGCTCCGGGAATCTCCCTTCTAGTCATACCATATATGGTAAAGTGTTTTTCCATGAAAGCCATGACGCAAAGAAGGTGAGAAATAAATGGATCTCAAGGGAAAAAAGATTGCAAAATGACACGTTCATTGGGGAGAAAGGGCGATTCATTTTCTTTTGCCCTCCCAATGAAATAATGAGACAGATACAGGGACTAGGAGGAGGCATGATTTTCTGATAAAGAACAAGGAATCAAATGTGGGGGAAAAAAACATGATCTGTGAACCATAGTTCAAAAAGTAGAGATGTACCTTGATCTATAGAGTGCATTTTTAGAATAATTTTAAGAATATTATTTTATACATTTTCAGGTTTGTTTCTAAACCATAAATTAGATTAAAATATTATTACATATTCTTTTATTTATCATATTAATTTCTAACTAACGAAAGTTCCGAGAATCTCCCTAATAGTAATAATATATGGTAAAGTCTCTTTCCATGAAAGCCATTAAACAGAGCAAGCAGGTAGGTGAGAATAAATGGATTCTTAATGGAAAAATGATTGCAAAATAACAAAATTAAAGGACAATAATAGAGGGACAATAATAAAGGACATTAATATGATTAGGATCACAAATATGAAGTCAATAATTTTACATTAGTTAAAATTTTTTTTAACAGAGCATCTCCATCTTTTTTTTTTTTTTGGTTCTTTGAGAGCGAATTAGTCAAAATACTTCCTCAATCACAATATACTCTCCTCTATTCAAAATTTTTTTGCTAGCTGAAGAGAAGAATAACTGTTGTTTCTTAGTTCCCTCTGCTAGTGGGCTTCTGATTATAGCAGTGCAAACTTGATTTCCACTTGTTTCTTCGATAATTGTAGTTCATCATTCCTTGGTATATATGTGCATCATTTTCTTCTATGGCTCTCGGTTTTTGCATTTGAGTATACCTCCGTAAACTTTACACCCAAGATTGGCACTAAATTAATTATTTTCTATGTCCAACTTAAAAGATTTAGGCAGGCAACAAGTTCACAAAAAGCTTTGAAAAGTAGGTCATTACTCATTATCAGAGGAGAGTTTACCAAGAAATTCTTAATTACAAAAGAATCATAAATAACACCAAGTTTATGTTTTTCATTCAAAGAGATTTGAAGCAGAATTTCAAAAATTTTCTATACACTAACATCCTCGCAAGTCCCATCCTCTTTCCATGACACTTCCTGGAAAAGCCAACAGGCAGAGCATCTCCATGACTCCATCCTTTTCTTTTTTATCTTTTCTAACCTGTCTTCCAGTAAGCATTTGAACAAGAAAAAAATAGTAACAATAAAAAGAAAAAGAGATTCCAAAAAAAAAACAAGTCTCTGCCTTAAGAGCTTCTACTTTCTATGTTCAACTACGGTTTTTGTCTGTGTCTGTGATATATTTTGGCTGGATCAAAATAGAAGCTCTCTCTTGGCTCCTCAAAGGTCATGTATATTTCCTTTGGTATGTAAATGTTCATCCTCTTCTTCTGTGGTTTTTCATTTGAGTATAGATATTTGCAAGCTTAGATGCATTGACACATATTTTCTATTTTCAAACTAAGTTGTTCTTTTGATCTTTGGTTGACAGATATTTGTTGTTTCTTAATTCCCTCTGCTAGTGGGCTTCCAAGTATTGTAATACAAACTTGACTTCTACTTGAGTTTTCTTTGATCAATATAGAAAAGCTTGGCCTTGGGTCCTGAAACGTCATGTTTCCTTGGTATATATGTGCATCATTTTTTTCTATGGTTTATGCATTTGAGAATACATCTGCAATCTTTAGATGCAAAATTGGCACTGAATTATTTTCTGTGGTCAAATTAACTGTTTTGATCTTCTACAGTTACAATCCACCCATGGCATTTGTGTGAAGCGGACAGCTAGAAACTTGTATTTGTGTCTTACCCTTTCACGTTCAAGTAGTGAGAACAGAGAGGTAAGTTTCAAGAAAGGATTTCAGTACCTTTTCCACGATTAATCTGCGTACATAAGCTCATCTCTTTGCTTTAGGGAAAGAGTGGCGATATTTTTACTTTGCTTTTTTTGGTTTGCTCTGTTCTTTTCTATCAGAAGCAGAATTATGTATACGCATTAAAAAGAAGACAAGTGAAAGTCTGTTATTTTTTAATTCCTTGGCCTTCTCATCATTGCAGTGCAAGCTTCATTTCTACTTCAGTTTTCTTTGAACTCAAAAAAAGAAGAAAACTTCAGCGACTTTGTGAGATTGCCTGGATCAAAATAGAAGCCCATCTTGGTTCCTGAAAGTTCATCTATAGATTTCCTTGGTATGTAAATTTTCATCTTTCTCTTTTGCGGTTTATTTGTCTTGATTTTACGTTTGAGTAGATATTTAAATTTTCGGTACTTTACTCTTTGGAATCCGTAAGAAAACTGCTTCCTACTATTAGTTAAGCAAATCCACTGACAAATTTCAACTATGAAATTTAGTCACTATTATTTCGTAAATATGTCCTTATGACTATAAATAATTTATTTGTTTAAAAAAGAAAAACCTTCACCGACTTTGTTAGCGTCTGTAATATATTTTGGCTGGATCATAATAGAAGCTCTGTCTTGGCTCCTCAAAGTTCACATATATTTCCTTGGTATGTCAATCTTCATCCTCGTCTTCACTGGGTTATTTGTGTTGGTTTTACAGTTGAGTATATATTTGCAAGGTCAGATGCTTTAGCACATATTTTCTTTTTTCAAATGAAGCTATTATTTTCATCTTAGCTTGACAGATATTTGTAATTAATTTTATTTTTCTGTAAGCTGATCTCTTGGGTTTAGGGCAAGCAGTTTCTTAATAATTAGTACTAGTTATTAGTCAAGCAAATCCACTGAAAATTTTCAACAATGAAATTTAGTCATTATTAGTCAATTTTGTCATGCATTAATGTTTAATAACTAAAGAATATAGCTTCCAATATAGCTTTATAGAAGTTGTTTTTTGCAATTTTCTTTCTTTTTTTGTTTTTTTTTTACTTTTATATATTACAAAGTGGAATTTTTTATAATTTCTTTTGTCTCTCTGCTACTACTTTTACTCAAACAAACCCGTTCTTCAACCTCACAGAATCAGTGAATGGATACTAAGGAAACCAGTCCTGCTGAATTTGCAACCTCTGTGTTTTCCAATGTGGCTGCCAATATCACTACAAATGCTCTGGAAAAATTGGCAGGGAAATTCGGAAAACCGATTTTCGGTTTTGATGAAATTGTTGAAGATTTCAATGCAAAGAGGGAACAACTTTTACTTGCAATCGATAAGGTACAGAATGACGTGAACGAAGCCAAAAGGCAAACTGAGGTAATTAATCATGACGTTGAGGAATGGCTAAAGAAGGCAAGAGAAGAACTGAAAGATGTGCAGAATTTGTCAGATCAAATAGAAAGTAACAAGCGTTCCAAATTGTCTGGTATGAGCTGGAGATACTCTTTAAGTAAGGAAGTAGAGAAGAAGACACTCGATATCTCTAAGCTTTTAGAGACTTGTAACTTTTCACGAGTCGGCCAGCGTCCTCCTCTTCAAGGAATAGAGTTCATAGTACCCAAGGATTTCATGCGTTCCGAATCTTCAATGTTAGCTTTCAGTGGGATTATGGAGGCTTTGAAAAGTGATGGTGTGAACATGATTGGATTGCACGGAATGCCAGGAGTGGGTAAAACAACTTTGGCCGAAGTAGTGGGGAAGCAAGCTACGGAACAAAAGCTCTTTGATAAAGTTGTGATTGTTACAGTTTCCCAAACTCCAAACTTCAACAAAATTCAAGAAAGAATTGCAGAACGCTTTGGTTTTAAATTTGAGACCAGTACAGAAGAAGGAAAAGCAGAAGAGTTATGGTGGAGATTAAAAGTTGAGAAGAAGATTCTCATAATTCTCGATGATGTTTGGAAAGAACTTGATTTGCAAATTATGGGAATTCCATTCGATGGTGAACACGAGGGTTGCAAAATTCTTTTAACTACACGTGATCAACAAGTTTGTAGTAAAATGGATTGTCAAGAGGAATTTAAGCTGAGCATTTTATCTGAACATGAAGCATGGGCTTTATTCAAAGATAAAGCTGGTCTGAAAGATGACTCTCCCACCTTGAATGTAGCAAAGGAGGTTGTTCGTGAATGTGGCTGTTTGCCTCTGGCAATTGTGACTGTGGCAAAGGCTCTAAAAGGTGAAAGTCTAGATGCGTGGATAGCAGCAAATAGACGACTCAAGAGCTCAAGACATTTGGATAATCAACATGTTTGTGGAGGTATTTATACATGCCTTGAGCTTAGTTATGATTATTTGGATCAAGATAATATCAAGCAATGTTTCTTGTTGTGTTCCCTTTTTCCGGAAGATTATGAGATTAGTATTGAATTGTTGACTATATGTGGAATTGGTCAGGGATTGTTTAATAATAATTACTTCATGGAAGACTTAAGGAGGGAAATTCATCTGGCACTATTAAAACTCCAAAAGTCTGGTTTATTATTGGAAGCTAATGATAAGGAGCATGTAAAAATGCATGATGTGGTTCGTGATTTTGCTCATTGGATAACATCGAGAGGGGAAAATAAATTCATGATGAAAGATGGGTTGACGACCTGGCCTATGGGTGAAAGTTTTGAATGTTATACGGCAATCTCCTTATGGAACATTGAGATTAATCATCTTCCTAACAAAGTGGATTTTTCAAAACTCAAGACTTTGTTTGTCAAAGGAAAGAATTCATTGAGAGTTTCGTGTGCATTTTTTGAAAGAATGACAACCCTTCGAGTTTTACTTCTCCGAGATGTTGTACTCTCATTGGAAGCACTTCAATTCTTGACAAATCTTCGTACTCTATGCTTTATAAATTGCAAGCTCAAGAACATCTCATCATTGAGAAATGTGGAAAACCTTGAGGTTTTTGCATTGCTTCATACTGACATTCATGAGCTACCAAAAGAATTAGTGGAATTGCATAGACTAAAATCACTATATTTTTCTTACTTTGGAGAGCAACGCAGCAATTTCCCCCCTAACTTGCTATCAAGGTAGTACCAAGATGTGATTAAAATTATTTATGTTATTGTTTTGAGTTCAGTATTTAATTTTATGTTATTTATTTCTCTTTTTTTCTATTATTTACATTTTTAAGTATTTTGATTTTGACTATCACAAATATATATATATATATATATAGCATGAGCTTTTGGTCACAACCTGTAGAACAAAAGTTGCTTTAAGAATGAAGAAATAAAAAAGTTAATGTTATCTTATTCATTTCATTACCTTGCTATTTTTATCATTGGGTTGAAAGTGCTATTATTGCATTAATAACATTTTGAATTTGTTTAAAACAGGTTGCCGTCGCTCCAAGAGCTACACGTGACAACTGACAACAATGTCAACTTGTCGGAGCTGAATTCTTTGTCTGGTTTGACTGCATTAACACTGAGAGTTTCTACTGATCAATGTTCTCGAGAAAACTTTGTGCTCCCTAAACTTCAAGGCTACAATATAGCTGTAAATAGCTATGAAGATTTGGCGGGGCTGAGCTTGAGAACCTTGAGAATTCGTGATTTCTCATCCTCATTAAATGCATTTAAGGAGCTGTTTTGCAATGTGGAAAGGCTTACTCTGACCAATGTCACCATGGAACACAAAAATATTGTCCCAAATGTAGATCAGCGCGGACTAAATGAATTAACTTCTCTTGTGCTTGGATATTGCAAGGATTTGGAATGCTTGATCGATACAACACGAGAACAAAGCCCAACCACTGCATTCTCTAATTTGGTGAACGTACACATTTATGGAATGACTTCTTTGAAAGAGTTGTGCCATGGTCAATCACATATTAGCTTCTTAAAAAAGTTAGAAACATTGAACATTTTCAATTGTCAGCAGTTGCAATCAGTGTTTCCAATGAATGGGCTCCTTGGAAAGGAAGAAAATAAGACGCGAGCGATCTCAAATTTAAGAAGATTGGAGCTGGGGTCATTACCAGCATTGGAGAGTATATGGAAAGAGCCAACTCATCATGTAAGCCTACGGAGTCTGAAGGAAGTAATAATTCATGGTTGTCATAAACTGAAATCTATCTTCTCACCTTGCATTGCTCAAAGTCTGTTGCATCTAGATACACTTGAGATATCTAAATGCAAAAAATTAAAGCAAGTCTTTGCTTTTGACAAAGAAATTGCTGAGCTAGAGGTACCTCTTATCTCTCCATTTTCCTTTAATAATGCTCTCATATTTTCTTTTTCTAATTATTTTTCGTTTTATTGAATTATTTAATATATAATTAATTACTATCTAATCTTTTTAAATTATTGACTTTTAACACTTCCGTTTACATTTTTTAAAATATATGGCTTCTCAACATTTAATACAATGAATTCATATTTCAATATTTATTAATTAAAAAATTATATATTTTTCTTTATGTCAGGAAAATCAAGTACAACTATTATCAAATTTAACTCGTTTGAAGCTTGTGTTGTTACTAGAATTGAGCTGCATATGGAGAGGACCCACTCATATTCTTAATCTCCAGAGTCTCGAGACTACGATAATTATATCATGTTCTAAATTGGTATGTATCTTTTCACCAACCCTTCCTTTTACTTTGAAACATTAATGGAAGGAATTAAATTAAATCGAGAAAATTTGAAAAGAAAAGTGTGCTTGTATAAGATATGGTTGATGAATCTGGGAAATAATTTACTATGTTTCAGTGTTTATATAAGTCCATTTTTATACATTCGCATCTACCAATAAGTATGCTATGCACTATTTGTAGTCCAAGCACTGGTTTGTTTTTCTATTTTAATTAGCTTTCAATGAAAAAAATACAAAATTTTTTTTTTGGTTCAGATCTTTAAATTTTATGCATAAAAAATAATTTTAATTTTGATTTAAGACGTGTTATTTACCATTCTAATTTTTCTAGTATCTTCCATTTTTGTTATGAATTTGTTAGGATGTTGGATTGCATGGAGTGAAGGAGTTCTTATACAATGCCAAAAATCTTGCCCTAAATAGAGTCATGTATCAGAAAAATCTCATTTCCAAATGTAGATAGGAGGGGACTTAATGAATTAACTTTTCTTGCCCTTGAAGATGGCAAGGAGCTGGAATGCTTGATTGATACTGCAGAAGGCCATGTCTCAACCAATGCCTTCTTCAATTTGGTGGAATTAGTCAAAGAAAAAATGACTGGTTTGGAAATGTTGTGCAAAGGTTGGTTTCCAAAGTGGTTTCCACAAAAATTAGGGAAGTTGGTAATAAGGAATTGCATGGAAATGGTCTCCTTATCTCCCACACCACAAAACTTGAAGTTAGTAGAAATTAGTTACTGCAATAAATTGAAACATCTCTTCTCACCATCCCTTGCTCAAAGCTTGGTGCTGTTAAAAGAACTCACGATAGATCATTGTGATGGACTGCAACACATTATCACTGAGTTGGGCCATGATGATGAGATAGAACCAAGTGCCTTTTCTCCATTCTTGCCCAAATTGGAAACTGTAAGATAAGTTATTGTCCAAGACTGGAATATGTTTTTCAAATTCCTCTGGCTCAAGTTCTTCCACGATTAAAATTATTTTCGATAACCAATTCTCCTCAGTTACAACAAGTATTCATTGTGGCAAAAGAAAATAATGGAGCTGATCGTGCCATTACGCTCCCTTGCCTACAATATTTACAACTTGTGAAGTTGAACAATTTGAGTTGCTTTAGCTCGGAAAACTTTCTCATGTCATCACCATCTTTGGAGAAGTTGAAAGTTTGGAATTGTCCTAAATTGACAAATTTCACTATTCAAAAAGGAGTTAAGGAGCAAATTCGACTAAAGGTATTTTTTTCTATATACACTTTTTCTTCAATTATGATTTTGAATTTTACCATTGAACCAAATCTGTTTTTCAACACTCAGAAACTAATCCAACTATATTTTAAAATTGTAGCACAAAAATTTTATATTATTTATTTTGAAAAATAAATTTTAATTTGTTCGTGGGGATCTTTGGGTTTTCCTTGTCCTTGTTTTTGACTTGAGGTTCATCATATATTGTCTTCATCATGATGACAAACCTTGCCTTTTTTTTTTCTTGCTCAAGCTTCCTTTTTATTCTTCGATTCTAGTTTCTCTTTCTTTTTTTGATTTGAATTTTCTCTTTCTTCTTCAATTTAAGTTTTCTTTTTCTTCTTGGCCATGAGTTCTTCATTTCTTTTATTCAAAGTGTTTCTACATTCTTTTGTATACTTTACCACTTTATGTACACTTTTCAAATCAACATACTTAAAGAAAAAATGAAAAAGAAAAAAACACACGAAAAGGAAAACCACAAACGGTTTTAAGTTAAAAATTAACAAAGAAAAACTTGAAAGACGTTAAATGCCTTTGGATTCCACTTTCAAACCGTATCATGAAAATTTTGGATTTAAATTTTGGAACATATATATGTGCTATCGTAAAAAATGTAAGGACTTTTTGTGAATTGGCATCTAAATTTATGAAGAATTATGAGTAACATTTGCTCAACTATTCCCAATCTAATAGAAAAGGAATGTATTTGGTGACATTTAGTGATGTTTGTATTTGCAGGAATTATCTCTCTCTAAGTTGGGAAATAGCTGTCAATTGTATATTTCAGCCAATTGCAGTCAAGACTACATAGCAGTTGGGAGTCATGAAGAGGTATTCTATGTTCATGGGCATATAAAGGAACTCCACCTAGAGGATTTATCTGGAGTGCGGACTATATGGAAAGATGTCACTCAAGTTGTAACTCTTGAAAACCTCACAATTTTGATGGTGATTGATTGCAAGAGGCTACGCTGTCTCTTTCCCCTTGGATCTATTTCTTGTCTTCCAAAACTTGAAGAGTTAATAGTTAAAGGGAACTCTAAACTGGAGCAACTATTTGAATTAGAAGATGAAGCAGAAGCAAAAGCCGAAAAGGAGATAAAGTTTGATCAATTAAAAGAATTATCACTTAAAGAACTGCCAAGCCTCATTGAATTCTGTCCAAGGGGATATCACTTTGTATTACCGGCTTTGTGGTATTTGAAAATGGAAGGATGTCCCAAGATGACTACAGGTTTCTTCATAGATTCAGCGGAATATGTGCATGCCAAAACAGAGGTATACACCCTGAAAACTTTAATCTTGTCTATTTTAAGACATAATTTTCAAAGTCTTTATTTAAATCACTTAAATGATTGAGTATGACACTACAACCAAAACTTAGTCTAAAATATCACTTTTAATGAATTTAGCCTAAAATGCTTATAAATTATAATATGCCTATTTCACACATCTAAAGGATACCCTGTACAACCACCCATTTGCTAAGGAGTTTTGATGAAAATTTCTCTACCCATGTTTCCACTTTAGTAAACCATTTGTTAAGCCAATCCCAACCTTGATCTTTGAGCTCTTCAAACAGCTCCTTATCCTCAAAGGTTAGCAGAAATTCATTGGGAGACAAACTCCTCATAAGCAGCCCTGAAATGCCATACATTTTAAATAATTCCATTAAGTTTGCTGAATCTGATTTACATTATGTTGCTACCACAACACTTCTCTTCAGCCAAAGCATGTTTTCCATGCTTTTAAGACAATGAAGATCATCTCCTCTCTCTTCATTTGAATCTCCACCTCTTCAAAAGCACCATTCAATACCAGAGCATAAAATGGCTTAGTGAATAAGGACAAGTTCTGTCTCAAAAGCCCACAGCAGGTTCTATTCCATTTGTCGTTAATACTAGGAGCATAAGAAGCTTCCTTTTGGTTTCCTCTAGCCTTTGGTTAAAAAGTCAGGCTCCCTTTAAATTTTGGACTGCTCTTCTAGCTTTATTAAAATATCCAAAAATGATAGATGGATACCTCTTACGGTAATTGCTTTTATTTCTCCCTATAAATGTATTGACAACCTTTCCAAATTGATAAGAAATCCTTTGAAGCCATCTTCAATAATGGACTCTTGCAAGAATATTATTCACAAAAACTGTAAAATACCTTCTTCATTCTCCAAATCCTCCCAACATAATCATTATTGATGGTTAAGAGCTTTTATTACTGATTACTGAATTAAGTACAAGCTTTTATTTGGTATGTGCAGAGGCAATTTGAATCTTTAATCATATTATAATGCATAATCTTCAAGTCCTTACTTAAATTACTTAAAATATTTTTTAAAAAATTTATTTAAATGATTGTTGGTCTAGAAATCACTTTTAGCAAATGACTCCATCACCTTTAATGCAACGACCACTCCCCGGTCAATGCCGGCGTCTGAAACTTCCGGGAAAGTCCCACCAAGTCCCGAACAAGCCTTTCTCAAATTACTCACTAATTCACATTTTTCACTCTTCATATAATATTATTATTCTCTTGTACTGAATTAAATCATAAACATAAAAATCACTATAAACTTTTTCCTTTTTATTTGTTCACAAACATATACATGAAAATATAAAATTTTTAAAATTTATGCTGTATATAAAAAGAAATTTGAACTCGTTTACAATTTAACAAATAAAATATTATGACTCGACCTCTAACAGAAACAGATACAGCGGAGCAACTCAAGGTAGTACACTAAGAGATGCCTTTACCTATTCACGGTAGACCAACACGTTGATGATTTCACGCCAAACCGATCCCTGTCTGCAAAAAGAGAATAAAACGGGGTGTGAGTCTCATAGACTCAGTGAATATCATCGACCCAGTGAGTAGGGCGTAGATAGAAAATAAACATACAGCAGATCAGTTGAAGATAAAAACACAGGATTATAAAAGCAAGTTATTTCAAACAGGGGTTTTGTGCCTTATAACCATTTTTCGCATCAAATCAATAAAATCAAACCAGCTCCCGTGAAACCAAATATTATTCAAAATCATATGCAAATCATAGCTCGCCTATACGCGAGGAATTTCAAATCCGTTTCATAGAAAACAAATAAGGGAGCTGCAAAAATCCCTTTAATTCTATTCCCACAATACAGAGAAATATAATTCGTAATATTAAAACTTATTCTAATCCATGTAAAACAATTACATTTTATCAAAAATGTTCAACAAGGCTTATGATTTTAATAAAACTTGGCTCGTGCCAAAAACTCATATTCGGTGGTACCCTACGCTGGGGCATCCAACCGAATCCGCCAAGGCTGTTAAAAATTTTATGTACTCATAAAACATATTTTTCTGTTTAGAAACTACAGTCGTTCCTTGGCGTTAGCGGAGTTCACCTTCCCGTGATGGGTCGGCCGAAGTGAACTCTAACCATACCTCAGGAGATACTTTCTGCGCCTCTACTACCAAGGTATGAATATAACTGGGTAACCGTGCCCCTCCTAAAGGCAGTTCACAGCATCCGCCACTGTAGTGACTATCCTATAACCCACCAATTAATAAAATTTAAATAGCATGATATGGCAATCAAATTATTACCGGGCCAATCCAGGCAAAACAATCAGTTAAAAAAATTTTAATATAAATGCCAATCATCCAATCATGCCATCACACCGTCATAAGCCATAAATTTCAACGCATAATTTCTATAACACAAATATGTATTCTCAAATTATTCAATTTTTCTAAAATCATCATTCGATTTCAAAATGATTTTTTAAGGAGATATTTTAAATCTTTTTTTTTTCAAATTATCAATCCCCGTGTCACGTTGAAATTCTCGTTTCATGAAATGTTCGTTGTAAACATTTGCATGATATTTTCTATCAAACTAGTATGATGAATATTTAAATATTTCATGAAATGCACATCACACAAACATTAAGGCACATTTTTCTTTTTGATGCAAAGCATTTCAAAACGCTTGTTTCCCGATTTAAAATACTTTACGTATAATATATATATATATTTTAAATGATTTCTAAAATAGTTTGCACTCACAATTCCTTAAAATTTATTCAACACATGTTTTTCGTAAAAATTGCATTGCACGTAAAATACACGTAGAAGCATATCTATATACGGATTATTTAGAAATTGACACCCCCTACTCACCTCGAAATAGCGGGATATTACATCGCTATTTTTGTACGCGTGTATGATTATTTCTATTTGTTAGTCGCGTGTCTCATTTAGCACGCCTCCGTGACATGTTCCATTGGGCTTTTCTATTTTTCCTTGTCATTAGGCTTTTCTATTTTTCCTTGTCATTGGGCCTTTTTTTTCCCCCTAGCTATTGGACCTTATCTATAGGTTTCTCAAATTTTCCTATTGGGCCAAGCCCATTTAATTTTTTTCCTATTGGGCTTTGCCCAAATTTTATTTTCTTCATTGGGCCTTGCCAAATTTTGTTTTTCTATTTGGCCCACTTTTATTCTTTTTTTTTCTTTCTCTTCCACATTTTTTTTTCTTCCTTCTCTCTTCCTCCAGCCGTGGCATCCTCATCACCACCGTGGCCTTCCTCCTCCACCGGTGGTGGCAGCCCATCCTTTCCTCCTCCTTTCTCCTCCCTTTCTTCCTCTCAAAACCGGTCACCAAAACCTCATCTCCTCCTTCTTCTTGGTTGCCATTTTCAGCTCCTTTTTAGCTTCAAAAATCAGTAACTAAAGCTGCCCATTTTTCCTCCTTGGATGGCAGCAAAACAGCCTTCAATTTCTGCACAAATTGATAGAAATTTTCGCACATTTTTGCCCCAATTTCCTGCACCAATTTCTGCACATTTCTGCACTATTTTCTGCACTTAATTGGCAGCAAACTCAACTCAATTTCTGCTCCAAAATTCCTGCAGATTTTTTGCTTCAATTCTACCCAAACTTTCAGCAGCCAAGAACCTTCAAAATTGCAACCATAAACCTTCAAAATTTCCAGCAATTAAAGCCTAAATAAAACCAGCTTTTCTTACCTCAAAATTGCAACAAAACTACTCCAAGAAAATGCAAAAATTTTCGGTCTTCCTGCCTCACCCTTCCACGGTTTTTCTTGTTCATTTTCTTTGGCTTTTTTTCCTCCCTTTTTTTCTGTCTTTTATCTCTTCCTTGATTAAATGACTTCATCTCCTTTCCAGACTCTTCTTTTGTTTGCTTTTTGTCTTTTCTCCTTTATTTCATTTCTTTATGTTGCATGGCCGCCCCTACCTTATGTTTTCATTTCCTTTACTTTGACTTTTCTTCTTGTCTCCTTATTTCCTTTTTCATTTGTTGTGGCCGGCCCCATCTTGCACACTTAAAAGAAATTTGTTTGCCTTGTCTTTATGTGAGCATGCATCACACCACAATTATTTTGATTTTCTTTTCACCACATTTCTTTTATTCTTTTCATGCATATCTTATTCTCCCTCATTTCACCTTCTAAATATTCATTTAAGCCTTTAATTAACTTAAGATTTAATTAGGCTCAAAATTGTACTAAGAGACTCCAAAATTTTAATTATCAATCCTTGAAATTTTTATTCTCGAGATATGACGCCTTATCATTTTCCAACGTGATTTTCTCTATTTTAGAGACAGAACTGGGTGAAGTGATCTTCATCAAAGTTGTAGCTTTGTCTCTTAGCTTTCCAATGGTCTAAGAATTGCTTTAATTGGAGTTCTGTAACTCGAGATATGGCCAAAATACTCAAGCATATACAAGAACATTTTTGTGTTCTTCAACACTTTGCTCTCCAAAAATTAAGTCTAATATTTTTCATTCTTATCCACACTTATTAAATTTCAATTTCCTTCAAAATTATTCTTCCTTCACATATATAAAATCAAATTATTGAGATTGCATTCCAACGCGGTTTCTCCATAATATTTCAATATTTTCTCACCGTGTTAACTCGACTAAAATGTGCGTCTTACGATTTTCGCCGTTTTCGTCCAAAATTCTTCTTTATTGCTCCTCCTCCACTTAAATTAGTCATATTTCATTTTTCATAACTAATTTCGATGATAATTAAAATATTAATATTTTAATATTATTTTATTGAATAAAATATTATTTTATTCTAAAAAATTTCACTTGCCTTCTTTAGTCCTGAAACACATTATTATTTGTCGGTTTACCTCCGAACCATCCTTTAACTTACTAATTTGTTTCCGATAAAAATATTATTATTTAATTGTGAGTTATGCGCGTGCGATACATTTTATTCTTAAGCGTTCCTTAGCACGCTAATTCGCATTAAATGATCATTCCTTTGATCAATAAAATCTTATTTGTGTCTTACGAGGGTACGGGGTATTACATGTAATGAATTTTTGACCTAAAATGCTTATAAATTATAATATGTCTAGTTTTTCTTTTACTTTCATAACATGAGACACTAATACTTTTGTATTACATTTCACTGCTTTGATTGTTTAAAAGACACCGTCACTGGTTGAGCAAGACACCATTGTAGGGTCTGCCACTACTCAATATGTAGTCCACACCAAGACCATAAATTGGCACCGTGAGCAACCTTGGAGTTATGAGCTACCTCCTTACATCAAAAAATGATGAGATGATTGCTGGGGAAGTTGCAAATGCATGTTTAAACAGCAATACGTTTGTTGGGACCATCAACTAAACAGAGGTAAAACAATGGTTGCTTTCCATTTTCATTTCTTTCACTTGTTTGCCTTGTCATAATGAACTTTTAGTGGTTCACTTGTACTAACATTTATTATTGTACTTTTCGTTGGTCAAGATGTTGGCTTCGTAGAGTTGTCAAGCGAAGGGATCACTTGCTTTCAATAATTTACCCAATCAATCTATGTACAATAAGTAAAAGGACAAGCCTGAAATTCTTCTATTTCTTATCTTTATTTTTGTATTTTAAATCAAGACATGGGAAAATTAAACTTTAATTTCCCTACACGAGTCAAGTAGATCTTTATTTTATATGAAGGTTCCAAGTGATTTATTGAAATATTGAGAGTTTGATTGTTACTCCAACCCATAAGATCTGGCCATGGTAGTATAGTCAGGCAACAAGTTCAAAGCATTTAAAATGAAGTAATTACTCATTGATAGAAGAAAATTTTACCAAGTAATGCTTTCAATAAGAACAATAAGAAAGGATTGAATGATTTCTACATGCACCTTGAATTAGTAAGTTCAATTTAATTTCCATTTCTTATCATATCATACATTTTGACAATGTTGGCATTTATAGGACAAGTGGAAAATATGATGCGGTAATAATGGACACATTGCATGCTAAAATAAAAAAGGTTTACTGATTTAATTAGTAAATGTAACCTGTATTTTATTGTGACATTATATTTTTCACATGCCCTGTAAATATAACAAGTTAAGAGGTTAATCGTCATCCATAAATTTCATCCAAAAAAGTCTTACATATATAGTGAAAAATAAGAATTTAGAGATTTAATTGGATATAATAAAAAAATATGAATTTATTTAAATTTTTTGAAAAGTTTCATAAACCTTTTTATTATTTTAGTCTACATAAAAAAGTTAGCTTTCGACTTTGTACGTTTCAAGTCATAAGTTAATTGACTTTAAACTTATAATGAAACGAATATTAAAGTCAATTTCTTAATAATTTTTTATTGCTTCATCACAAAACAATGAATAAATAAAATAACAAGAATGAAATTCCTCTGTTTCTTATCCTTATTTTTTGTATTTTAAATTCTTGGTGAATAAGATGTGTAAGTATGTTAGGTAGGAATTAAGACATGAGAAATTAAAACCAGACAGGTTTTTATTTTGAGAAGGTTCCAAGTGATTTATTGAAATATTGAAAGTTTGATTGCTACTCCTACCTACAAGATCTACAAGTTCACAAAAAGAATTTAAAATTAAGTAATTACTTTATATCAAAGGAAACTTCCAGTAAAAAGAACTATAAAAAGGGATTGGATCATTTCTACATGCACTTGGAATTGGATCATCATCATCAAAGAATTCATTTCCAATCTCTATGTTTATGTGCACTGAATAAAACAAGAATAGGAGGCTGCAATAAACTGAAAAGTCTCTTTCCAGTTAGTGTTGCTCTACCAAAGCTAGAAATAATCACAGCAGAAGGTGCCTTTGAACTAGAGCAAATATTTGGGAATGAAGAGAAATAATAGTGCTCTGTACTATGACTGATTTTTATTTATTTGTTATATGCTATACTACTTGTTAACATAAAATTAATAATTCTTGTTTTTTTTTTCCCACTTTGTTTGGTATTGAAGGCTCCGTTTGATAAAGAAAGATGCATCAGAAGGCGGTTAGATAAACTACCACCATACATCAGAAGGCTCCCTTCATAAATTATACTAATCCTTACACAAGTATATTAAACAAGGACAATATATTATAAATATGCTTCAGTAAAAAAGATTGAACAAATTGTGAAACTGATGACTACATTAAACAAGGAATTCTTCATAATAATGTATCGATTTTCTTCTAAATCCGTAGGAGTACAAAAAAAAAAGAAAAAGAACACTCAGAGATTTGAAGCGGACTTCCAACAATTGTGGTCAGTTGGAAAATTTCCTATACGTTTACATCCTCGCAAGTCCCATCCTCTAGCCATAACACTTCCTGGAAAGCCAACCAGGGTCCTTACCAGAGCATTTCCATGAACTCCATCCTTTTCTCCCTTTTTTCATTTGGCCCATATATCGGATCGAGTATAAGTCATCACAACTATAAGTCAACCAAATCCAAATTGGCCTATCTGTCTTCCTTTCCTTTGTTCTTCTTTTTCTTAAGCAAAACGCGTATCTTGACTTTGTTCCATTATTTAAGGAGTGATTGAATGCCAAACTTTGAGATGTTGTTATATTCTATTCATTCCCATAAATAAAGCCATTACCAGCCCATGAAACAACACTCATCAACACACCGTGTATAAGAACATATTAGAAAGCTGTTGCAGGAAGAATCTTTTGTTCACTAAAATTTGTCCATGATGATTTAGCCCCACAACAAGTTCACAAAATACATCTAAATGTAGGTCCTTACTCATTTCTAGAAGAAAATTTACCAAGTAATGCTTAATTGCTAAAGAAATATAAAAAGGAGAAAAGTGATAACTCTTAAGAACATTTACGAGATAATAATAGTAGTTTTTATTTGAAAGGAGAGTCAAGTGTTTTCTGTGTAAACCAATCAAGTAGGTCAAAAATTAATGCTAAAAAAAATTGAAAAATGACAAAAAGAAAGGCATCAATAATTCAAAATTCCACCAATGATTTCGTGTCTCATTTGCATATATACACAAAGAAAAAAATGAAAGGTGTGAACTTAATTATCCTTAGAATAAAAGTAAATTTTGTTAAGGGGAAATCTATGCATCATTGAAGAAATTCAATTTCTTGAAGTCTTATTGAAAAGATATTATTATATTTAAGATCAAAAACATGAAACCAATTTTACATTAGTTAGAATTTCATTTAATAGAGCACCTCCATTCTTTTTTTTTTTTTCTTTAAGAGAGAATACGTCAAAATGCTTTTTCACACTACAAAAATTTTGCCTATTTCCAACGGAATTTTCCGTTGGAAATAGGCAAAATTCCGTTGGAAATAAACATTTTCAACGGATTTCCAACGGAAATTTCCGTTGGAAATTCCGTCGGTACAAGCCTTGTGGGTAATACTTTCCGTTGGAAATCCGTTGGAAATTTCCAACAAAAAATTCCGTTGGTAATTCTGTTGGAAATCCGTTGGAAATTTCCAACGGAAATTCCGTTGGAAATCCGTTGCAAATATAAACAGTTTTTTCAAGTTTTTGCAATTCCGTTGGAAATTTCCAACGGATTTCCAACGGAAATTCTGTTGGAAATAATTCCGTTGGAAAACATAATTAAATAGGAAAAATCATTTAAAACAATTTTCCGTTGGAAAAATTATTTCCGACGGAATTTCCGTTGGAAATTTCCAACGAAAATTTTGTTGGAAAAAATTTTTCCAACGAAAAATTTAGTTGGAATTTTTCCGTTGGAAATAAGATTTTCCCACGGAAATTCCGTTGGAAATGTTCGTTAGAAGTTTAGGGTTTTCCAACAGAATTTCCGTTGGAAATCCTATTTCCAACGGAACAATAATGAATATTTCCAACGGAAATATCCGTTGGAAAAATATTTCCAACGGAAATTTCCGTTGGAAATAGTGTAACCTTATTTTTATAAAAATATTTTTTAAAAATTTTTTAGAAAAAATTTTCAATTTTTAAAAAGTGCTTAATTTAATTTGGCATTCAAACTGTAACATATATAGAAAAAATACACATTAAAAAATTAAGATCAAAGTATAAACATCTAATTATAAATTATCCTTAACAAACAATATATAAAATATAAGGATACATATAAAAACAAAAATTAAGACTATAATAATAAATCTTCAAGAACACATCCTCTCAACTTCATGAACATCAATGCAAAAAGCAATTCTCAATACCAAAAACTAGAGGAAACAAAAATCCCAACTTATCACTCCTTTCAAAAGTTGAGTGAAAATATTTAAACAGGATAAAAACCTCCATGGTCAAGACTCTTCAAATCTACACTTAAATTTATTAACATGACCCACAGGATAGCTTGCAAGATACCACATCTGAGATATCAGATGGCCACAATTATAACAGTAGATTTCCTTTAGAATTTCAAATACATTGGCTCTTCTATACATGACTTTCCACAAGGATTAAAAAATTAACACAATAACCCTGAAGAAACAACAGCTCCTAAGATGATTTTACAGAAATTAAAACCAATAACCCAATATTCAGCAACAATGAAAGACCAAAACTCAAAAAGTGCAAACTACAGGAATAACATTCTCTTTCCTTTCTAACTACCACTAACATAAGTCAACATGCAATTGTATCTGAGCTGCAGATTAATAGAGTATAAAAATCCTGGTCCAGAAGATTCAATTTGATCTTGTAGCTGAATAGCAGTAGTGTCACAAGGAACAACAGGATAATTGCGTTGTTTTCTGCTCTTACACTTTCTCCAAAAAAGAGGAAGGCAAAAAACTTGCATTTCACTGACAATTCACAAGTTACCAATCAAATAGGAAAGTCCAACATTTATACACAATTTTGTTTGCCATTGCATATGTTCAATACAACACGAACATGACTTATAAGTCATCGGAAAGTGGAGATTAATTCAAGACATAATTGACATACATGCTATAAACGAAAATTTTTAGGAAGTGTCACCCACTTTCTAATTTCCCTAGCATTTCCATTTCTGTTCAAAAATCTCCTTTTCTAGAGAGAACTTACAAGAAGAAAATGAATTACCCAAAGGCTCAAATCTAAAGGGTGACAAAGGAATTCAAAGGGCAAAAAAAAGCAAGAAGAGTGTCCCTCCAAAGTTCCAAACCATCTAAACAAACTTAAGAAAAGGGTACCTGAAAAGTGAGGCTAAAAGGGTTCTTAAACCCGCGTTTAGGCAAACGCCGTCGCATGGGGGTCTGCCCTCCTTCAAATCCCAACTTGCCATTACCTCTAGCCTTCTGTCCTTTATGTCCTCTCCCAGCAGTCTTTCCTTTGCCAGACCCAATTCCTCTCCCTTTCCTCGTCTTCTGTTTTCTTGGAACCTTGTCTCTCAGATCGTTCAAGCTCAAAAGACTATAAGCTCTAATACCCTGAAACCAAAATGACCCATTTTTGATAACGGGGTTGGAGCATTGGAGGGATTCGAAGGAATGGAAATGGAGGATTGGTGATGGGTTGCTGATGGGTTTGGTTTTGAGGAAGTGAGAGGAAGCTGAGATTATTGGAGAGAGTCTTCGCCTTATCATTGTAAGTGATTAGGTTTTGGGGTTTTAATTGGATTGGGAATTTTTGTTCATTTGTTTGGGATCTAGGGTTTTGGGAAGGTTCTGCATTTGCTCTCCAGTCAGTGGAGTTCCCTGTGTTAGAAGGATAGAAACCAAACCTTCTGTGGTTTTGGGGTTATCATCTGCTGCTTTGTTCTTATGTTTTCGATTTGGTCAACCCAAATAATGGGCTGCCACGTGTTCTCTAAGTTCTTAATCCAACATTTTTTTTCTTTATTTTATTTGATAGAGGCCAATAATTCCACAAATTTTGAAGGGAAAAACCGAAGAGGACATTTGCATAACCCTTTTTAAAATGGATTTAAGTAATGAATAAAAATTACTAACAAATGTAAGAAGTACAAGCTGGCAGGCAACCATATTTATTTTTGATTTATGATCTTAATTATTCTATCTTTCGTGAGTTATTCATCATAAATCTCAAAAAATAAAATCATTCGTGATAAATTTTACACTAAATTTGTCAAAAAGATTCCTAAATACAATTAAAATTACAAAATTTTTGAAATTGTAATAATAAAAAAGGATTTAGTAATATTTTGATCATTAATAAAAAACTAATTTTAAAAACATCTCATAGTAATCTTAATAGCAAACCCTTTTACTCTCATAATATAATCCCAAAAAACTATTTTCTGATACAGTTCAGCCACCAAAAATGGTTAATCACCTAGGGGAGGCAGAGAAATGAAGGTGTAGCAGATTTTGATTTTGACACCAGCTTCATATATGTAGTGACAAAGTTAAGATTTTATACAAAAGGATAGTTAAAGGTTAATTATAAGGATAATTATGTTCTATACAGGGCAAATACAGAGGGCCAAAACGACGTCGTTTTGGCCCTCTATACAGGGCAGATATAGACGGCCAAAACTACGTCGTTTTGGCCCTGTATACAGGGCCAAAATCCATGTTCAAAAACGGTGCCGTATACTATGATACATAAACAAATCAAAAGGTTTTGCAACTTATTGTTATTAAATTATAATAATATATAGTTATATACCATACAAAGTATAACTTGTAATTTAATGTTATTAAATTATAAATTGATTATTTTCTTAAATCATACTTCTTTAACTATATATATATATATATTTGTTCTATAGCTCTAGGTCAGAGCTATATGAAGATATAAATATAATAAAATTATACTTTTTAAGCACAAATATAATGAGTACATTACAAGACTTCAATCATAATAAGCTAATTAACTACCTACATTTAAAACATAAATATATACCTACTAATATATCTTATTTATATTATATTTATATATAATCATGGATTCTTAAACCATACTTGTCTAACTATATAAATATATATATATATATATATTTTCTATAGCTCTCGGTCAAAGAAATATGAGTACATAAATATAATAAAATTATACTTTTTAAGCACAAATATAATAACTAAATTATAAGCCTATCCTCATACGTAGCTAATTAGCTAATTACATTTACAACATGAATATATATCTACTAATATATATTTTTTAGATTATATTTCTATCTAATAATGGGTTTTTACAAAATATAAAATTAAACGTTGTTATTTTTTACAAATTTGGAATAATATAACATTATCAAAATTTGGTATCATAATGCCAATATTAAACCCTAACATCAAAGTTAAAAAAATTATACAGATAATTATTAACTGCTTGTATTTACTTTTAGTAATATTTTATTTTAAAAAAAATTAAAAAAAATTAAAAAAATTTTAAAAAAATTTAGATTTGACAAGAGGAAATTTCATAATTATTTCCAACTGACTTGTCCTACGGAAATTCCGTCAGAAAGTTTAAAAAATAAAACAAAGTGTGGTAAATTAAATGTTTTGGTTCCAACGGAAATTCCGTTGGAAATCCGTTGGAAAATCTAAAGAACAAATTGATTTGGCTTAAATTTCCAACGGAAATTTCCGTTGGAAATCCGTTGGAACCAAAATGTTGGATGTTATGATGCTCAGTCCCAACGGATTTCCAACGGAAATTTCCGTTGGAAATTTCCAACGGAAATTCCGTTGGAAATCCGTTGGAAAGTGTAAAGGAAAATTTTTTTAGCTTAAGGTTCCAACGGAATTTTCCGTTGGAAATCCGTTGGAACTAAAGTGGCATGTTCTGATGCTTAGTTCCAACGGATTTTCAACGGAAATTCCGTTGGAAAATGTAAAGGAAAATTTTTTTAGCTTAAGGTTCCAACGGAATTTTCCGTTGGAAATCCGTTGGAACCAAAGTGGCATGTTCTGATGCTTAGTTCCAACGGATTTCCAACGGAAAATTCCGTTGGAAATTTCCAACGGAAATTCCGTTGGAAATCCGTTGGAAAATGTAAAGGAAAATTTTTTTAGCTTAAGGTTCCAACGGAATTTTCCGTTGGAAATCCGTTGGAACCAAAATGTTTTATGTTCTGGTGCATTTTTCCAACAGATTTCCAACGGAAAGTTCCGTTGGAAATTTCCAACGGAAATTCCGTTGGAAATCCGTTGGAAATAGTCCATATAAATTGGCAAGTCAATTTCCAACGGATTTTCCAACGGAAATTTTCGTTGGAAATTTTCGTTGGAAATCCGTTGGAAATCCGTTGCAACAATTATCTGTCAATTATAATTAAATTCCGTTGGAAATCCGTTGGAATTCCGTTGCAATTCCGTTGCAATTTTCCAACGAAATTTTCCAACGGAAAAAATTCCGTAAGAAAAAGATGATTTTTTCATTGATCAATGACAATACATTCTCCATAAATGGTGGCATAAATATTGTGTTGGATTCCACCATTTATCAAAAATATTTGGGAAAACTCCAGGAATCTCCCTTTTACTTTGATAAATAAGGTTTTCGCTTTAGACTTAATTCTTTCGAAAGTAAAAGCCAAGAAGAGTCTTAATTCTAAATTAATATTTTTTTGTTAACTTTAGAGCAGAGATAATGAATTAGGTGACGACTGATGAAACATTTTCTTCCCTATTTTAGACAATTTTCAAAGTGTGGACCCACTATCACATGTTCTTTAGGGAAGAGGAGAAGGACAAGAAGAAGGGGCATTCATTTTATTTTACCCTCCCAATGAAATAATGAGACAGATACAGGGACCAGGAGGAGGCATGATTTTCTGTTGGAGTCAATTTTGCCTCAATTGGACTTTCATCAATCTTTTGTCTTTGAGTGAGATTTTTTTTTTTTTGAAAGATGGTATTTTATTAATCCAGTCATTGAACTTGACATTTCAAGTCTAAAGTCCTTCAGTGACTAAAGACTCTTAGTGGCATGTGGTTTGCCTTGACTGGGTGAAAACTGTACAATTACATCCAGCAACTTGGAGGAGAAGGCAATGACCAGTACAAGCAAGAGAATGCGGCTGGAATACAGAAAGTGACAATTGCGAAGGAGGGATAAAAAGCTACAAATCCTTATGCTAAACCAATTCTAAGAAAGTGTTTCAGATGCAATCAACCTGGTCACTGATCCAATGACTATCCTTTTAGAAAAGCAGTCCATGTGATGGAGCGAGAAGAAGAAGATGATGAGATTTGTTAATTTTACATAAAAAAAAGCAGTCAAGGTTTGATGATTTACTTATGCTAACCTTTATTATTTACATTAAAAAAAAAGAAAAACAGGTAGTTAAAATTATTGTGCTTTTCGTTGTTCAAGATGTTGGCTTCATAGAGCAGTAAAGCCTCGATGGATCTCTTGCTTTCAATGGTTTACCCAATCAATGTTATGTTGCTCTCTGTATATACAATAAATAGAAAAATAAGAGTGAAATTCTTCTGTTTCTTATGCTGTTGTTTTTTTTTTCCCCACTTTGTTTGGTATTGAAGGCTCCCTTCATGATAAAGAAAGATGCATCAGAAGGCGGTTAGAAAAACTACCACCATACATCAGAAGGCTCCCATCACAAATTGTACTAATCCTTACACAAGTATATTAAACACGGACAATATACCATAAATATGTTTCCGTAAACAAGATTGAACAAATTGTGAAACTGATGTGTATATTAAACAAGGAAGTCTTCATAATAATGTATCGATTTTCTTCTAAAATCGTAGGAACACAAAAAAAGAAAATAATAAAAAGAAGAGAACACTCGGAGATTTGAAGCAGAATTTGAACAATTGTGGCCAGTTGGAAAATTTCCTATACATTTACATCCTCGCAAGTCCCATCCTCTTTCCATAACACTTCTTGGAAAGCCAACTAGGGTCCTTAGCAAAGCATTTCCATGAATTCCATCCTTTTCTCCCTCTTTTTCTTTGGCCCATCTATCGGATCGAGTATAAGTCACCATAACTATAAGTCAACCAAATCCAAATTGGCCTATCTGTCTTCCTGTCCTTTATTCTTCTTTTTCTTAAGCAAAACGCGTATCTTGACTTTTTTCTATTATTTGAATATCAAAATTTGAGATGTTATATTCTATTCATCCCCATAAATGCAGTCATTTCCAGCCCAAGGAACAACACTCATGATTACACCATGTATAAGAATATATTAGAAAGCTGCCGCAGGAAGAATCTTTTGTTCACTAAAATTTGTCCATGATGATTTAGACCGACAAAAGTTCACAAAATTTTTCTAAATGTAGGTCCTTACTCATTTCTAGAAGCAAATTTACTAAATAATGCTTAATTGCTACAGAAATATAAACAGGGGTAAAGTGATAACTCTTAAGGACACTTACGAAATAATAATAGTAGTTTCTATTTAAAAAGAGAGTCAAGTGTTTTTCATGTAAACTAACCAAGTAGATCAGAAATTAATATTGAAAAATAAATGAAAAATGACAAAAAGAAAGGCATCAATAATTCAAAATTCCACCAATAATTTTGTGTCTCATTTGCATATATATGCAAAGAAAAAATGAAAGGTGTAAATTTAATTGTCCATAGAATAATGGTAAATTTTTTTTAGGGGAAATTTATGCTTCATTGAAGTAATTCAATTCTTGAACTCTTATGGAGAAGATATTATTTTTTTTAAAAGACGTGAAGATTTCATTTTCATTACTCAACCTGTACAATTCAGAAAAGGCAAAACAAAAATCATTGCCTATACAAAAAGAAAAAAGCACCCTGCCATTATATTTAAGATCACAAACATGAAGTCAATTTTACATTAATTAGAATTTCATTTAATAGAGCATCTCCATCCTTATTTTTTTTCTTTGAGAGAGAATTAGTCAAAAATGCTTTTTCAATGACAATACATTCTCCACAAATGGTGGCATGAACATTGTGTTGGATTCCACCATGAATCAAAAATATTTGGGAAAACTCCAGAAATCTTCCTTTTACTTTGATAAATTCGATTTTCACGTTAAACTTAATTCTTTGGAGGCAAAAACCAAGAAAAGTCCTAATTCCAAATTGATAGTTCTTTGTTAATTTTGGAGCAATGATAGTGAATTAGGCGACGACTGACCAAAACTTTTTCTTCCCTATTACAGACAATTTGCAAAGTGTGGACCCACTATCACATGTTCCTTAGGGAAGAGGACAAGGACGGGAAGAAGGGACATTCATTTTATTTTACCCTCCCAATGAAATAATGAGACAGATACAGGGACCAGGAGGAGGTATGATTTTCCTCGCAAGTCCATCCTCTAATTTCCATGAAACTTCCTGGAAGCCAACCAGGGTCCTTAGCAGAGCGCCTTCATGACTCAATTATTTTCTTTTCTTTTCTTTTTTTCTAGTCTTTCTGTGAGACAATATGTTCAGAGCAAAATGAAACAAGGAAAGCTGTTAAAACATGAATAGTATAGACATCTCCATAACTTTTTTATTAATAGAGAAGATCCTTTCCCAAATTGCGTAAGGTCCTAGCAATTCCTTTATTTGGTAATATTGTGTAAATCAAACCATGAATGAAAGAAATTCTCGAGTAAACTATGAATTATAAAAAAATATATGGGAAAGCTCCTCAAATCTCCTTTTACTTTAATAAATTAAGTCGGCTCCCGCGTTGGAATTCTTCAAGGCAAGAGATAAGAAAGACCCCTTATTCTTCATTGATGTTTCTTGGTCAATCTTTGAGCAGATATTGATTTTCAAAAAAATCTTTGAGCAGATATAATCAATTCAATGGCGATGAGAAGACTACTGACCAAAACTATTTCTTATCTCATGTTTTGTTAATTAGTGTTTAGGATAATTTTCCTGAAAATTTCTCAATGAAAAAAACAACTGACAAAACTTTATCTTCAATGCATAATAAGTGTGTTATCTCTTGATGCTTTCTTGATGCATAATAGGTGTGAGTTTAATTGTCTTTTGGATTATGTTAAAATTTTCTTTGGAGAATATATAATTAATTCAGTGGCTATGAGACCTGACCAAAACTATTTCTTATATCATTTTTTTATTAGTGTTTTGGATAATTTTCCATAAAGTTTCTCAAGGAAAAAAACAATTGACAAAACTTTATCTTCAATGCATAATAAGTGTGTTATCTCTGGATGTTTCATAAATTCCTTTTAGCATAGCTTTTGTGAATACTTATGGTCATTTTTTTCAATTGGATTTTTAACTTGGACGATGAATTTAATTATTTGTCTCCTCCTAAAAACCACCTTTGAATAGTAGCTAAATTTTATAACATAATTAATGATAGTTATATCTTGCCTTTAATAAAAATATATAATGTGCTTTAATAATTTCAGATTTTGGAGTTTGAGATATTAATTATTTGTTAAATATAATAATTCAAATCTCACAATATTTGTGCTTGATTTATTTCACTTATGTATATCGGGTGAGATTGGGCAAGTATTTCTTAAACAAAGTGTGAAATTAATTAATGATAATGCATGTGGAATTTTCTCTAATTTAAAACTTGGAATCGATCAGTCAATTGGTTTTATTAATTAGTTTATTTATTATATAAAGAATTGATTTTTCTAGGGAAGGAATATCCAGCTAGTTGCTTAGTGCTTACATGCTTTTTTCCACGTAGCTGATTTTCTTCCTCTCTTTTATTCTTCTTTTCCTTAAACAAAACGCGTATTTTGATTTTATTTCATTAATTGTTCTAGAATTTCCAAAAAAATATGTTCCTAAATTTCTTTTAACTAAGAGGAAAAAGAAATTAAGAAGAAAAAAGGGTTTCTTTTAGCTAGGGAACAAGTTTATAAAATGCTTCTAAAAAATAGTCATAAATAGGGATATTTATTGAATAATAAAAATAATAGTAGTTATTACTCATTAGGAGAGTGAAAGGTTTTTCCGTGTAAACCAATCAAGCATCCAAGTAAGAGAAATAAATGTTGAAAAATACTTGACAAAAATAAAGGCCGTTATATGTTCCTCTCCAAATTTATTGAATGGTCCTACATGCTTTGAAACCCGTCTTATCTTTTTAACTAGAGAGATATTTGCCTAAAATGAATTCATGGGGGTAATCTTAGAACAAAATCAACGAACCGGTTTAAATGTCTTTTAAAAGAATGGGTTATCACCCAAGGCAGAATTGTTTCAATGTCTTCAATTCAATAGTTGTGGAGAGATCAGGTGTTATAGGTAAGTTTGTGTGAATTA
This sequence comes from Theobroma grandiflorum, assembly GCA_036013995.1. Taxonomy (NCBI): domain Eukaryota; kingdom Viridiplantae; phylum Streptophyta; class Magnoliopsida; order Malvales; family Malvaceae; genus Theobroma; species Theobroma grandiflorum. Next base: position 35,787,799 of record CP142133.1, read on the forward strand.
ACTCTTTTGATCTTATACAGTTACACTGCACCCGTGGCATTTGTGTGAAGCAGAGAGCTAGAAACTTTGTATTTGTCTCTTACCCTTTGACATTCAAGTGGTGAGAATAGAGAGGTAAGTTTCAAGAAAGGATTTCAGAACCTTTTCCAGCATATTAATTTGCTTACAAAAGCTCATCTCTTTGCTTTAGGGAAAGAAAAAATAATCCTCTTGGCTTAAGAGTTTCTACTTTCTATATTCTTAGTATCTGAGTTGCTCTGTTTTCTCTGCTTTTTCTGTCTTGCTCTGTCAGAAATAGAATTATCTATATGCATTAAAAAGAGGATAAGTGAAAGTCTTAATATTTTTTTAATTCGCTGGCAGTGCAAAGTTCATTTCTACTCCAGTTTTTTTCTGCTCTGTCTATAGCTTTCCTTGGTATGTTAATGTTCATCTTTCTCTTCTGTGATTTATTTGTTTGGTGTTACATTTGACTAGATATTTTCTATTTCCAAATTACAAAATTGTTTTGATCGTAGCTTGCGAGATATTTGTATTTCTTTTTTTTCTTTTTTTGCAAGCTGATCTCTTGGGTTTTAGAAAACAAGTTTTTTTTTGGGTTTCAGAAATAAAATTGCTTGTCTCATCGAAATTATTTGTAAAACTTTTTACTCATCGAAATTGCTTTTCAATCTCAGATCACCAAAGAATGGCTGCTGAATTTGCTGCTGCTGCTGCTGCCAATACCGTAGGGAATCTGACAACAGAATACGCATCACCTTATCTCACTTACTTTTTCCGTTTTGCCAAAATTGTTGAGGATTTCAAGAAGCAGCGAAAAGCACTTCAATCAAAAAAAGGTCATGTGAAAGATGAAGTCGATGAGGCTTTAAGGCGAACTGAGGTAATAAAGAAGGACGTTGAGGAGTGGCTAACAAAGGCAGAGAAAGAATTGGGAGAAGCTGAAAGTTTGGAAGAAGAAATAGAGCGTAACAAGTGTTTCAGTTGGTGTCCTAGTTGGGGCAGGCGATACTACTTAAGTATAAAAGTAGCAAAGAAGACGCTTTATATCTCTCAACTTTTAGCAGAGACTTGTAATTTTCAACGAGTCGGCCAGCGTCCTCCTCTTCCAAGATTAGAGTTCATTCCATCTAATGATTTCATGCCTTCTGAATCCTCGAATTTTGCTTTCAAAGAGATCATGGAGGCTTTGAAAAAGGATGATGTGAACATGATTGGACTATATGGGATGGGAGGAGTGGGTAAAACCACTTTGGCGAAAGAGGTGGGAAGGCAAGCCGAACATCTCTTCGATCAAGTTGTGTTTGTAACTGTGTCCCAAACTCTAAACATCAACAATATTCAAGACCAAGTTGCTGACTTCCTCGATTTAAATTTTCAGAAGGTGACTAAAGAAGGAAGAGCAGCACAATTGTGGTTGAGAATAAAAGGCATGAAGAGTCTCCTTATAATCCTTGATGATGTTTGGGAAGAACTTGACTTAAAGGGGATAGGATTTCCTTTCGGTGATGATCACAAGGGTTGCAAAATTTTTCTAACCACGCGTCTTCAACAAGTTTGCACTCGAATGAATTGTCAAAAGGAAGTTCAGCTCAATATCTTATCTGAAAATGAAGCGTGGGCTTTATTCAAAGATAGAGCTGGTGTAGAAGATGACTCTCCCACCTTGTTTGTAGCCAAGGAGGTTGCTCGTGAATGCAACGGTTTGCCTCTTGCAATTGTAACTGTGGCAAAAGCTCTAAAAGGTAAAAATCTAAATGGGTGGATAGTAGCAAATCAACGACTCAAAGACTCAAGACATTCAGATAATCAAGATGTTTGTGGAGGTATCTATAGCCGCCTTGAGCTTAGTTATGATTATTTGGAGAATGACAATATCCGGTCGTGTTTCTTGTTATGTTCCCTTTTTCCAGAAGATTATGTTATAAACTTTGAGATGTTGATTATATGTGGAATTGGTCAAGGATTGTTCGGTAATGTTGACTTAATTGGAGTCTTAAGGAGGGAAATTCATGAAGCAGTAAGTACACTCCAACAGTCCAGTTTGTTATTGAAAACTTGTCATGAAGAATCTGTAAAAATGCATGATGTGATTCGTGATTTTGCTCATTTGATAACATCGAGAGGGGAAAATAAATTCATGGTAAAAGATGGGTTGACGAGATGGCCTATGAGTGAAAGTTTTGAATGTTGTACTGCAATCTCCTTATGGAACATTGAAATTAATCATCTTCCTAACAAAGTGGAATTTTCAAAACTCAAGACTTTGTTTCTAAAAGGGAAGAATTCATTGAGAGTTTCGTGTACATTTTTTGAAAGAATGACAACCATCCGAGTTTTACTTCTCCATGATGTTGTGCTCACACTGGAAGCACTTAAATTCTTGACAAGTCTTCGAACTCTATGCTTTATAAATTGCAAGCTTGAGAACATCTCATCATTGAGGAATCTGGAAAATCTTGAGCTTTTGGGATTGCTTAAGACTAACATTCACGTGCTACCAGAAGAATTAGTGGAATTGTGTAGACTAAAATCACTATATTTTTCTTACTCTGGAGAGCAAGATAGCAATTTCCCCCCTAACTTGCTATCAAGGTAGTACTAAGATGTTATTAAAATTATTTATCTTATTGTTTTGAGTTAAGTATTTAATTTTATGTTGTTTATTTCTCTTTTTTTTCCCTATTATTTACTTTATTAAGTATTTTGATTTTGACTATCACAAACACATATATCTAGCATGAGCTTTTGGTCACTCTTATTATGAAACATTGCAACCTGTAGTACAAGAGTAGCTTTAAGAATGAACAAATAAAAAAAAGTTAATGTTATCTTATTCATTTCATTACCTTGCTATTTTTATCATTCAGTTGAAAGTGCTATTATTGCATTTAATAACATTTTGTATTTGTTTGCAACAGGTTGGCCTCACTCCAAGAGCTACACGTGACAAGTGTAAACAATGTTAACTTATTGGAGCTGAATTCTTTGTCTGGTTTGACTGCATTAACACTTACAGCACGTTTGGTTCGCGGAATAGACAGGAATAGAATAGAATAGGTATTCTGTGGGAATAGAATAAGGTGGGAATAGAAAAGAATAGTTATTACTTTGTTTGGTTTAGGGTATGGAATAGAGCAGGAATGGCTATTACTACTTAATGTAGTGTTTGGTTGGTAAGAATAAGATTGGAATAAGAAAGGAATAAATGATAAAAAGACAAAAATAACCTTACTCATATAACTTAGTCATTTTCATAAAAAACTTAAATTATCTTTATTATAATTTGAATATGTAAATTATCCCAAAAGCTAATTATCTATTATAATTATATTTTATCTCAATTTGTAAAAATAATTATAATTTAATAACATATTTTTATAAATGGATAATTATTTTAAAATTTAATTATTTATATTATATTTGGTCCATCATAATCAATTAAAAAACATGATAAATTTTAATTTTTAGTAAATTTCTCAAATATTATGAATTATTTTCAAAAGATCCCCATAAACAAATTATAATTAGAGAATAAATATATGGGGCAAAAATGAAAAAACAAGTAGAGGTCTGCCATGTCAACTCTACAAAGCGGCTCTAAGTATTCTAGGTTCAAGATATTTTCGTTGGACATTGGAGAGTCGCAGCAATTACCACTGCTTCGTGCAGAGAAACTTAGTATGCACAATAACATAACGGAAATTCTTTAGTATGCACAAGAGAACAAAGGGTACCTCAGAAACCCCGATTGACCCCATTCTGAGTTCTCCAAAATCGGAAGCTCATCAGCCCCATTGTCATATTGGACAAGAAGAAAAACAAGAAAGTCCTGTATATCAACAAGCTGTTATTTTCCTTCATTGAATAGTTCTTGTAAGCTTACACTTGGAAATAAAAATGGTAGCTGTGTAATTTAGGCTACACAATTTCAACAACTCTGCTGACCGTTGCTTCAACACAGGATTATAACCACTCTGTATAACTAGAAGTAGCTTTGCAGCCAGACCAACATCCACAGCAAGTGAAGCACATTCCTCTGGTGCGAACTTGCAAATGGCCCACAGTATCGACAATGCAAACTGAGTACAGTTTTCTGAAGCTTTCATCAATAGTTTCACCACATAGGGTATGGTGTTTGGACAATCTTTCAAAGCCAATCTTCCTCCTGGAATACTTGACAAAAGCTCTAATATATACAGGACTAATTCCAAACACTCATTATTCAAACCAGGCATCAGCTCAACCAAATGAGGAACTGCCCCAACATTGACAAAAGAGTTCCTAACTGATTCATGAGAGCAAATTGTCTTGAGCAAACTCAGTCCAGCCAATACCCCATTTGGGCGCTTCTTATCTTTCACTAACCTCAACAATCCAACTAAAAGACTCAAACTTGCAACATTTTCAGACACAGAATCATTCCCTTCCATCAACATTCCAATCAACCTCGTACATGGCACACTTGGGTTTGATTACAAGACAAAGTTACCGGATGCTAAAGAAAGTGGGCAGATGGTTGGTAAGGTTGGTGTTGATGTGAAAAATGTTTCTTAATTTACCCTTCTCTCTCTCTCTCTCTCTGAGCATAGAAAACGACACCCTTTCCAAATTTGGCTATATAATAGGTCTGTTATGACTAAGGTCTGTTATGCTCTAATAGGTCACCGGAGTCTTGTCGGTAATATTCATCTCTTCGGTAAATCACAGCAAGCCCAAATCAACCAAACCCTAAATCATCCCAACTAGAGCATTGACAATCAAAGCCAAGGGAATAGAGATCTACCTGGACTATGGAAGAGAATCGCGAAGCAAGATATTCGTATCAGATCGGTAAAGAAACAGGGGGACGATCGGTGCTTTCCAGAGGCATCCAAATCGGGATGAAGCTTGGCTGCAAGGAAGAAAGGGCAGACGGGAAAGGAGAAGGAGAGAGAAAATTATGTTTATATAGGGACAAACTTGTAATATTTTTAAAAGCATGAGGGCATTTTAGTCTTTACGCTCTATTAAGCGCTCCGGAATAGGTATTACGGGGGAGGGAGTCGGTAATAGCTAAGAAGCCTTTAACGCTGGTTGAACGGAATGGGAATTCCTGAGGAATTCCTATTCCTTGTACATTCCTTCAACCAAACGAAGTAATAAAAATTGACAGGGAATAGAGGGGGAATGGCTTAGCCATTCCCCCAACCAAACACGCAGTTAAAGTTTCTACTCATCAATGTTCTCAGGAAAACTTTGTGTTCCCTAAGCTACAAAGCTACAATATAGCTGTAAATGCAGATATTGAAGATTTGGCTGGGCTGCGCTTGAGAACCTTGAGAATTAGGCATTTCTCTTCCTCATTAAATGCATTTAAGGAACTGTTTTGCAATGTGGAAAGGCTGACTATGTCCAAAGTCACCATGGAACACAAAAATATTGTCCCAAATGTAGATTAGTGGGGACTAAAGGAATTATCTTCTCTTAAGCTTACATCATGCGATGATCTAGAATGCTTGATTGATACAACACGAGAACAATGTCCAACCATTGCATTCTCTAATTTGGTGAACTTAAGAATTTATGGAGTGACTTCATTGAAAGAGTTGTGCCATGGTCAATCATCGATTAGCTTCTTACAAAAGTTAGAAAAGTTGACCATCACCTATTGTGAGCAGTTGCATTCAGTGTTTCTTGGAAAGGAAGAAAGTCAGACTCGAACGATCTCAAATTTAAAACGTTTGAAGTTGAAGTCATTACCAGCATTGGAGAGTATATGGAAAGAGCCAACGAATCATGTAAGCCTACAAAGTCTGAAGAAAGTAATAATTCATCATTGTGATAAACTGAAATCTATCTGCTCACCTTACCTTGCTCAAAGTCTGTTGCATCTAGAACATGTCAAGATATCTAAATGCGAAAATTTAGAGCAAGTCTTTGCTTTTGACAAAGAAATGGCTGAGCCAGAGGTACCTCTTATCTCTCTATTTTTCCTTTAATAATGCTCATATATTATTTTTCTAATTACCTTTCATTTTATTGAATTATCAAATGTATAAATAATTACTATCTAATCTATCTAAATTGCCGACTTTTAACACTTGCTTTTACATTTCTTTTTAAAACATATGCCTTCTCAATATTTAATTACAATGAATTCATATTTTAATATTTATTAATTAAAAATTATATATTTTTCTTTATGTCAGAAAAATCAAGTACAAACATTGTCAAATTTAACTTGTTTGGAGCTTAAGTCATTACCAAAATTAAGCTGCATATGGAGAGGACCTACCCATTTTTTTAATCTCCAGAGTCTTAAGACTATGAGAATTGAATCGTGTTCTAAACTGGTAAATCTCTTTTCACCTACCCTTCCTCTAACTTTGGTACATCAATGGAAGAAATTAAATTAAATCGAGAAAAAATGAAAAGGAAAGTGTACTTGTATAAGATATGATTGATGAATTTGGAAAATAATTTACTATGTTTTGTGGTTTATACAAGCGCATTTTAGTACATTCACATCTACCAATAAGTATATTATACACTATCTATACTCCAGGCATTGGTTTGTTTTTATAATTTAATGAGCTTTCAATGAAAAAATACAAAATTTTCTTTTGATTAAGATGTTTAAATTTTATGCATAAAAAATAATTTCAATTTTGATTTAAGACGTATTATTTATCATTCTAATTTTTCTAGTATCATCCATTTTGTTGTGAATTTATTAGGATGTTGGATTGCATGGAGTGCAAGAGTTCTTATACAATGCCAAAAATCTTACCCTTAAAAGGGTAATGTATCAGAAAAATCTCATTCCAAATGTATATCCAAAGGGGCTTAATGAATAAACTTTTCTTGCACTTAAAGATGGCAAGGAGCTGGAATGCTTGATTGATGCAACAAAAGGCCATGTCTCAACCAATGCCTTCTACAATTTGGTGGAATTAGTCATAAAAGAAATGACTGGTTTGAAAATGCTGTGCAACGGTCGGTTTCCAAAGGGTTTTCTACAAAAAGTAGAGAAGCTGACAGCAAGGAATTGCGTGGAAATTGTCTCTTTATCTCCCATGCCTCAAAGCTTGAAGTTTGTAGAAATTAGTTACTGCAATAAATTGAAACATCTCTTCTCACCATCTGTTGCTCAAAGCTTGGTGCTGTTAGAAGAACTCACGATAGATCACTGTGATGGACTGCAACACATTATCACTGAGTTGGGCCGTGATAAAGAGATAGAACCAAATGCCTCTTCTCCTTTCTTGCCAAAATTGGAAACTCTAAGAATAAGTTATCGTCCAAGATTGGAATATGTTTTTCAAATTCCTCTGGCTCAAGTTCTTCCACCATTAAAGTCATTTTGGATTACTGATTCTCCTCAGTTACAAGAAGTCTTCAATGTGGCAAAGGAAAATAATGGAATTGATCATGCCATTGTGCTCCCTTGCCTACAAGATTTAGGACTTGTAAACTTGATAAATATGAGTTGCTTTTGTTCGGAAAACTTTCTCATCTCATCACCATCTTTGGAGAAGTTGGAAGTTTACAACTGTCCTAAATTAACAAATTTCATTATTCAAAAAGAAGTTAATGAGCAAATTCAACTAAAGGTATTTCTTTATGCACTTTTCCTTCAATTATGGCTTTGAATTTTGCCCTTGAGCAAAATCTTTTCAATGTTCACAAACTAATCCAACTATAGTTTAAAATTGCATCACAAAAATTTTATACTATTTATTTTGAAAAACAAATTTTAATTTGTTTGTGGGGATTTTTGGGTTTTCCTTGTCCTTGTTTCTGACTTGAGGTTCATTATACATTTTCTTCACAATGACCAATCCTTCTTTTTTTTTTTTTTCTTGTTGGAGCTTTCTTTTTCTTCTTTGATTCTAGTTTCTTTTTCTTTCTTTGATTCGAATTTTCTCTTTCTTCTTCAATTTAAGTTTTCTTTTTCTTCTTGACCATGAGTTCCCCAATTTTTTTTTTATTCAAAGTGTTTCTACTTTCTTCAATTCAAGTTGCAAACAAGAGAAACAGATTGAGAGAGCTAGGTAATTTATATATAATTTAGGTAAATTACAAAAAATTTTACACTTTACCACTTTATGTATACTTTTCAAATTAACATGTTTAAAGAAAAAATGACAAAGGAAAAAACACAAGAAAAGGAAACCCATAAATAGATTTAAGATGTTTTTGGATTCCACTTTCAAACCATTTCATGAAAATTTTGCATTTAAATTTTGAACATAAATGCTGTTGTTGAAAATGTAAGGATTTTTTGTGAATTGGCAATAAAAAAATTATGAAGAATTATGAGTAACATTTGCTCATCTATTCCCAATCTCAAAGAAAAGGAATGTATTTATATAGTGACATTTAGTGGTGTGTGTATTTGCAGAAATTATCTCTCTCTAAGTTGGGAAATAGTTTTCAATTGCGTATTTCAGCCAATTGCCATCAAGAATATATAACAATTGGGAGTCATGAAGAGCTATTTCAGGTTCATGGACGTATAAAGAAACTCCACTTGGAAGATTTATTTGAAGTGCAGATTATATGGAAGGATGTGGCTCATGTTGTAGCTTTTGAATACCTTACAATTCTTAAGGTAATTGATTGCAAGAGGCTAAGATATATATTTTCTCCTACAATTGCTCGAAGTTTATCACAATTGGAGTGGCTTTATATACAAAAATGTGATGAATTGGACCAAATCATTGCTGAAGATCAAGTTTGTTCATCATCAAATGGTGATCTCCAACCTATAAGCTTTCCTAATTTGACCAGAATTTCTGTTAAATATTGCAAAAAGTTGAAAAGTCTCTTTCCTCTTGGATCTGCTCGTTATCTTCCAAAACTTGAAGACTTAAGAGTTGAAGGGAACTCTAAATTAGAGCAAGTATTTGAAGTATTTAGACTAGAAGATGAAGCAGAAGCAATGGCTGAAAAGGAGATAAAGTTTGATCAATTAAAATGGTTATCACTTGAAGAACTGCCAGGCCTTATTGACTTCTGCCCAAGGGGATATCACTTTGTACTATCGGCTTTGATTTATTTGAGAGTAAAAGAATGTCCCAAGATGACTACAGGTTTCTTCATAGATTCCAAGGAATATGTGCATGCCAAAACAGAGGTATACACCCTGAAAACTTTAATCCTATCTATTTTAGGACATAATCTTCAAAGTCTTTACTTAAATTACTTAAATCATATAATAATCTTCAAAGTTTTTGCTTTAATTACTTAAATCATATTATTTTAAGCCAATCAAAATGATAGTCTACAATGCTTATAGATTATAATATGCATATTTGTTCCAGTATTCTGCAATAGAAGAAAATGTTTTAGGTGTTCACATCTCCAAAAGGATACCTTATACAATAACCCAGTTGCTAAGTAGTTTTGATGAAAAATTCTATAACCATGTTTCCACCTTAGTAAACCATTTGTTAAGCCAATCCCAACCTTTATCTTTGAGTTCTTCAAATAGCTCCTTATCCTTAAAGGTTAGCAGAAATTCTTCGGGAGACAAACTCCTCATAAACAGCCCTGAAATGCCTTGCATTTTAAATAATTCCATTAAATTTGCTGAATCTAAATTACATTATGTTGTTACCACAACACTTCTCTTCAAGCAAAGCATGTTTTCCATGCTTTTTAAGACATTGAAGATCATCTCCTCTATCTTCACGTGAAACTCCACCTTTTTTAAAAGTACCCTTCAATACCAGAAAATAAGATGGCTTAGTAAATAAGGCCAAGTTGTGTCTTAAAATCCCACTGCAGGTTCCATTCCTAATGTGGTTAACACAAGGTGCATAAGAAGTTTCCTTTTTGCTTCCTCCTTTAGAATGAATCATGGCTTCCATAGCTAGCTATATTGACCACTAGTCTTTGATTAAAAAGCCAAGCTCCATATAAATTTCGGACTGCTCTTTTAGCTTTATTAAAATATTCAAATATGATAAAGCGATAACTCTTATTGTATTTGCATCTATTTCTCCCTATAAATGTATTGACAACTTTCCAAACTGATCAAAAATGCTTTGAAGCCATCTTCATGGACTCTTGCAGGAATATTATTCACAAAAACTGAAAATACCTTCTTCATTCTCCTTATCCTCCCAACATAATCATTATTGATGATTAAGAGCTTTTATTATTGATTAGTGAATTAAGTACAAGTTTTTATTTGGTATGTGCAAAGGCAATTAGAGTCTTTAATAATATTCGATTGCATAATTTTTCAAAGTCTTTACTTAAATTACTTAAATGATCAAGTAGTATGCTGCAACCAAAAGGTTGGTGTAGAATATCACTTTTAGTGAATGATTCCATCACCTTTAATGAAATTTTTGTCTAAAATGCTTATAAATTATAATATGTCTATTTTTTTTCTTTTACCCTCATAACATTCGATATTAATACTTTTGTTTTACATTTCACTGCTTAATTGTTTAAAAAAGACATTACGACTAGCTAAGCAAGACGCCACTGAAGGATTTGCTGCTGCTCAAAATATAATCCACGGCAAGACCATAGATTGGCGCGGGTGGCAGCCGCGTTGGGGTGATCAACTGCCACTTTACATGGAAGAATGATGAGGTGATTGCAGGGGAAGTTGCATTGGGATGTTTAAACATAAATAAGGAGGTTGAGGCTGTCAACTAAACACAGGAAAAGGAAAGGCTGTTTTCCATTTTCATTTCTCTCATTTGTTTGCCTAGTCTTAATCAAGTTTTCGATGGTTCACTTATGCTAACCTGTATTATTTACATAAAAAAACCTAGAAAAGCAGGTAGTTGAAATTATTGTACTTTTCGTTGGTCATGATGTTAGCTTCGTAGAGTTGTCAAGCGAAGGGATCACTTGCTTTTAATAATTTACCTAATCAATGTTATGTTGCTCTCTATATCTATAGTAAGTTGAAGAACAAGCCTAAAATTCTTCTGTTTCTTGTCCTTATTTTTGTATTTTAAGTCTTTAGTCAATAAGTTGCACAAATATGTTATGCAGCAATTAAAACAGGGAAATTAAACTTTAATTTTTTATTTTAAAGTGATTTATTGAAGTATTGAGAGTTTGATTGTTACTCCAACCTATAAGATCTGGCCGTGGTAGTATAGCCAAGCATCAAGTTCACAAAAAGCATTTCAAATGAAGTAATTACTCATTGATAGAAGAAAATCTTACCAAGTAATGCTTACAATAAGAATTATATGAAGGGATTGGATCATTTCTACACGCATTTAGAATTAGCAAATTCAATTTAATGTCCTTTTCTTACAATATCATACATTTCGTTTCAATAATTATCCATATTATACGACTATTTTTTAAGATTTTGTGCCAATTTGATACTTTGATCTTTTGTCTTTTTTCAATTTATTTTTTATTCTCTATTTATTTTGCCTTTTTCCTGTTTTTTTATTTTTTATTTTTTATTTTCTACAAATAGCGGAAAGCATGAGTGAATTTATGGCACGTATGGAAACAATGATTGTGACTAATGCACTTTCAAAACAAGGAACTACAAGTACTTCAAGCTCAAATCTTGACAAGTAAGAACACAACATTTCCATGATATAATGTCTCTTTTTCATTGCTAGGCTTGGATACTTTTAAGTATAGGCATTTAATAGCACATTTAGCTTTATATTCATATGCATTTGACATTTTTAGATATTATGTGTTTATAACAATTTTTAATTGTATGAACTTGATTTTGAATGTTAGTTTTTAATACTTGTTTCTCATAAATTTTGAATGTCAATCGTGGATGTCAATTGATAATTTATTATCAAAATTTTAATTGGTAATTTTTGTTAGAAAAGCATTACTAGCGGAACATGTTGTTGAAAATTAGTAAAGAATTTTTGTTGGATATACATCACCAATGGCAAATTCCATAGGAAATTTCCAACGGAATTCTATGGGAAATGCTTTTCCAACGGAATTCCGTTTGAAAAGAAATTTCGACAGAATTTTCATTGAAAATTTTCAACGGAATTGCTACGGTACAGTCGACAAATTATGTATTTTTTCCAACGGAATTTTCTGTTGAAAATTTTCGACAAATTTCCAACGAAAAATATTTCCGACAAGACTTTTACTGACAGAATTTTCAACGGATTTTTCTATTGGAAATCCGTCGAAAAAAGGTATTTCCAATAGAATTTTAACTTTTTCCCATGGAAAATTCCATCGGAAAAAGCTTATTTTTTGACAGTGTCATTTTTTGAAAAAAAAAAAGAAAAAGCAAGAATATTCATCAAAGGGAACCTAATATTATTACAAATACATGCTATCTGCATCCCATTTTTTTTATATCAAAAACTTGTTGCTTGCTTTTTATGAAAATTTTATCTTTGGCTTGAGCAATATGAGATATGTTCAAAATTTAATGCAAAGTACAAGCAAAGATTACGCGCAAGTGAACGCGATCGCAACAAGTAGTAAAGTAGTGAGTTGAGTATCGTTCCTCCAGGAGTTGATCTATTAATTGTTGCTAAGTACCAAAATTAACACAAACTAGTTTTATCCAAGTACCAATTTTTGAATGATAATTAAAATGTAACCTAATTATCTAATGCTAACCTAAATGATGCAATCAATAAATTGAGGTGGGAACTATAATATGATAAGCTAGGATTATGGTATCCTTTAATATTTCACTTGGAGTTTGGTTGGCTCAATTACTTAATTTCAATGAAAATTGATGTTAGTCTAGAATCCTAAAGTATGTGTAATTCTCCGTCGAGACATTACACACTTACGTAGTCTAATTGAATCACTATATGTCTATAGGAGACAACTAGCTTAAGTTCTTTAAGCCAAGGTTCTACAAATTGACTATGTATGGCAATTAGATGTATGTCTACTCTAATTGCAAATCAACACACTGAAATTTCTTTCTAAGTGTATTAAACACACATTACCCAAATCAAGGCCTAATTTAGACTAACTCTTTCAAGTGTCATCTAAATACCTAAACACATTTAAATGGTGATCAAGCAAATAAATGGGCAATAAGTACTAATTTGAGTAAACATCAGTTTTTCCATTGAAAATAAGCAATAAACCAACCAAATATCCCAGTTACATATTAAAATCAACCATAATCCTAGAGTAGAAGGTTTAGCTCAACATACTAAAGAGGAGAATACACATTTCAGCAAGCAAAAGCATTGTTTTACAAGATGAGTTAGAGAGAGAATCAAATCTGAAAAGAGAGAAAATAATCTGAAATAGCCTTTTTGTTGATTTCCAGCTCTTGATTCTTCTTCCCTTTTCCCCTTTTTGTTCTTGCCTCAGCTTGCCCAAAGTAGCCTCTCCAGAATCCCCCTTTTTTCAGTCTAAAATTATCTATTTATAGCCCCTCCTATCTCAGCTTAACCTAAAATCCCGTGTCAAAATTTTCTGTCTGACGTGTTCTGGCTGCAGCGAGATTAAGTTCTGGCTGCAGCCAGAAACTTTCTGTTTGGCCTTTGTTAACAGCATCATTTTGGCTGCAGCGAGAATTGGTTCTCGCCGCAGCCAGAAGCTTTCTGACTTGGCAGGTGAACTTTGACCCTGTTTCTCGCTGCAGCCAACTTGCATTCTGGCTGCAGCCAGAAACTTTCTGCTTGCTTTGTTGCCATTTAAACTCACTTGCATCATCCTTTGGAATTGTAGTCCACTCTCTTGCATTACCTTCAATATTCAAGGATTAATTGATCAGAGGCTGAGATAAGGAGCTTGACAAGAAAGTCAGCTAAAAATGCATAAATTGAAATTGATAACATCTAAGTTAATTACCACTAAAAAGCATAAAAATTTCCTAAGGTTTACACTAAAACTCAAAGACTTAGCACATTTTTAACCCCAAAATGGTTTATGATAGCTCTATATAATAGAGTTATCACACCCCCAAACTTAAATTTTGCTAGTCCTCGAGCAAAACATAAAATGCTAAAAGATACCTAAGAACTGAAAACATTAACTGACAAATTCATTGCACCAACTCAAAGGTTGCCTTTAAATTCCTCGTAAGTTGCCTAATATCCCAGCTCACAGTAAATCATCAATATTATGCAAGTTCATGTATCAACAAAATTGCAAGCTCATTTTCAATTGGTTTCCCGTGAGTGTGTGTAAAATTCCTTGCAATACTCATCACGTCACTCGGATCAGGTTATGCTCATGCAAGAATTTAAATTAATCAAAAGTTTCATACGTTTGTTCTTTGGTTCTCTCTCCACTAATGTAGGCTAGCACTCAATCAAGGATCTTTAGGACTTGTCTAGCTTGTAATGAAGGGCTTGGGTTAAGGTATGATAAATGATAAGATGTAGCTCAAATCACCCTAAGCACATGGTTATTCTAAAATCTCTAATGAGCTTTGCTTTGCACTGCTCCTAGTCATCCCTTTTTTTTTTCTTTTTCATCATCCTTTAATTTCATCAAACACTTTATTCTCTTTTTTTTTTTTTTTGAATTGACACCCCCAAACTTATGTCATTTTATGATAAGTCCTAGGGTGTATTTCTATACTCTTTTTTTTTTATAGTAAATTCCACTTCTCTACCTTTTTCACCAATGCTTAGCTCAAAACATCTCCTAAAATAACCTATGCACTTAGGAGTGATGGGTGTTAAAGTGGACACTTTATTTATGGGTTAAGGCTTTTGCTAAGTGTGTGATGAAATAAAGGAGAAAATTTGGCTCAAATAAGGGAGACTAAGGATATAATTGTATAAGGTAGGCTCAAAAAGCTCAATCGATCCAAAGATGGCCTAAGTCATCTCCCTAACTAAGTGTAGCCTAGGATTTCGCCTCGAGAGAAACTAGAACAAATTCTAAAACTCAAGATTTGATTCAAAGATTCACATTTGCATAACCTTTCTCTAAGTGATCACAACTAGTTAAAGCAAGAAACAAGTGCACAATAAGGTGGAAAAACACAATTTACAATGATGCTTAACAACAGAGTTTAATACAACACTTGCAAAATATTCCTATTCACTAAGAGCAGAAGAATAAAAAGCTACTATGTTTCTTCATTGGATAAGCAGCCTAAACAATTGATGCAATGAATTATTCAATCTATCATTCTCAGAAATTAACTAAGCTAACTTACTAACTTGAAATTCAAAAGTAACAAACTATCACAAATATCTAAAAACAAGACATAATAAATCAATTAAAACTCCCCCCCAAACTTAAATCTAACATTGACCTCAATGTTAATAAAAGTTAAGGAAAGAGAACTCCCCTTCAAGATGACTCATTCGCTTTCCTCCTCTTCATCCTCATCATCCGCTGTGTCTTCTGTTGATTGTGGAAATTCAACCACATCCATTCTCATATGATTTCCATTCAGCAGTCTCAAACCTGCACTCGAATAGAGAAATTTGGATTACAATCTTCAAACTGTGATTTTGGTGGCAAGCTTTTGATGTTTTTGTGAAGATTTTGTTAATGGGTATGAGGATGTTTGAAAGTTAAGAGTGGAGTTTTTAGAAGGAGAAGGGGTTAGTGCTTGCAATTTTAAAAATAAAAAAAAAATTATAGGAGAGAGAGAGAGAGAGAGAGAGAGAGAGAGAGAGAGAGAGAGAGAGAGAGAGAGGTTGAAAGAGAGGGGGGGAGGGGGCTGTGTCTGCTGCAGGCAAGGGGTGAGGGGGGGTGGGGGGGGGGGGGGGGGTGTGGGGGGGTGGTGTTGCTCTAGCAGGTGCAGCTACTGCAGGCAAGGGGTGAAGGGGGGGGGGGGGGGGGGGGGGGGTGTTGTGTCTTGCTGCAGCGAGCAGGGGGGCCTCGCTGCAGTCTGGGACTCTCGGGTATGGGGTGCATGGGGGGGCTGTGATATGCTGCAGCGAGCAGGGGGGCTCGCTGCAGCCTGGTCTTCTCGGGCAAGGGGTGGGAAGGGGGTGCATGGGGGGTCTGCTGCAGCTGCTGCAGCGAGCAGGGGTGCTCGCTGCAGCCCAGAACTCTCGGGCAAAGGGTGGGGGGGGGGGGGGGGGGGGGGGGGGCCTGTGTCTGCTGCAGCGAGCAGGGGTGCTCGCTGCAGCCCGGTTCTCTCGGGCTGGGGGTTGCATGGGGTGAAGAAGCTTGCTGCAGCGAGCAGGGGGGGCTCGCTGCAGCCTGCTTGTCTCGGGTTGGAAGGGAATGAAGGGGGAGAGGGGGGGCAACAGGGTGTTGCTGCAGCGAGCAGGGGCCTCGCTGCAGCACCTTTGTCTCGGACAGGGGTCTGCTTCCAAGCAGAACTCCGCTGCAGCGAGCTTGGGAGCTCGCTGCAGCACCCTGGTCTCTGCCTGGGGTCCCTAACCTAGCAGGGACCCCGCTGCAGCAAGGGAGGGAAGCTTGCTGCAGCGACGACCCCATGGGTTCAGGGGTCCTGCGGGCTTCCTTTTTTTTTTTTTTTTTCTTCTTTTTTTTCCTTTTCTCTTTTTTTTTTGATTTTTTTTATTTTTTTTTATTTTTTTAGCTCATTTTTTTTTCATTTTCATTTTTTTTTCATTTTCTCTTTTTTTTTCTTTAAAAAAATTTTTTTTTCTTATCTTTTTTTTTCTTCTTTTTTTTTTTCAAATAAAAAAAATTTTTTTTTTTTTTTAGCTGCAACGAAGTTGGGGGCTCGCTGCAGCGAGAAACTTCCTGTATCTCACTGATTTAATCTTGCTGCAACCAAATTGGAAGCTTGCTGCAGCCGAAAACCTTCTGCTTTTCAGCATCAGTTCTGCTCCCGTTTCTGCTGCAGCCAGAAAAGGTTCTCGCTGTAGCAGAAAACCTTCTGTTTCTCAATCCTTGCTGCACAAATCTGGCTACAACGAGGTTGAGAGCTCGCTACAGCCGAAAGCTTTCTGTTTCTACCTATGTTTGCTGTTCAAAATTCACTGTGTTGCTTTCCCTTTTTCTTTTTCTGTCAGAAAAATTAAAAGACTAAGTTAAAACTATGATGCTATGCATGAAAATGATAAGTAAACAAGATTAACAATGATCATATCAAAGCAAAAATGAAAGAGAGAATTCTTTAAATACCACTAAAAATCAAAGTATCAAAGTAAATTTTTTTTTTTTGAAAGAATCAAAATGTAAAGCATTCTATAACCTAATGACTAAACTTTAAAATAAGAGAATTAGGAGTAAAGAACATGGGTTGCCTCCCAAGCAGCGCTTGCTTTTAAGTCTTTAGCCAGACTTTGCGAGAGCTTAGTGAGGGTCGGTTAAATGGATAAACGAACGTTGACGATCAACGATCCCTCCAAAGTAGTGCTTCAACCGTTGTCCATTAACCTTGAAAGTTTCATTTGTCTTGCTATCCATTACCTCCACAGCACCATGTGGAAAGACTTTGAAAACAATAAACGGCCCTGACCACCTCGATTTTAGTTTTCCTGGGAATAGTTTCAACCGAGAATTGTACAACAACACCAATTGACCTGGCTCAAAGTTTCGTTGCACTATCTTCTTGTCATGCCATTGTTTTGTTTTCTCCTTGTACAATTTGGCATTCTCGTAAGCTTGAAGGCGAAATTCATCAAGCTCATTTAATTGCAACAATCTCTTCTCACCAGCTGCTTGTAAGTCCAAATTCAATTTTTTCACTGCCCAATAAGCCTTATGCTCAAGTTCCACCGGCAAATGACAAGCTTTTCCAAAGACTAACTTGTATGGAGACATACCAATTGGTGTCTTGTAAGAAGTCCGATAAGCCCACAATGCATCATCTAATCTACTTGCCCAATCCTTTCGTGAAGGACAAACCGTTTTCTCCAAGATCCTTTTGATTTCTCTATTGGACACCTCTGCTTGGCCACTAGTTTGAGGATGGTACGCGGTTGCAACCTTGTGTCTAACTCCATACTTTGCAAGAAGTGCATCAACATATTTGTTGCAAAAATGACTCCCCTCATCACTAATGACTGCTCTTGGAGTGCCAAATCGAGTGAAAATGTTTCTCTTGATAAACTTCATTACCACCTTAGAATCATTGTGAGGAAAAGCTGCTGCTTCCACCCACTTGGAAACATAATCCACAGCAAGCAAGATATATTTATTGTTGAATGAAGATATAAATGGCCCCATGAAATCAATGCCTCACACATCAAAAATTTCTACTTCCAACATGTTGTGAAGAGGCATTTCTTGTCGCCTGGAGATATTTCCCACCCTTTGGCATCTATCACAATGCAAAGCAAACTTGTAAGCATCTCTAAACAATGTAGGCCAATACAAACCTGATTGGAGGACTTTAGCAGTAGTTCTTGTTCCTCCAAAATGTCCTCCATAGTCTGAAGAATGGCAATGATGAAGAACACTTTGAACTTCTTCTTCTGGTACACATTTTCTCAAAATTTGATCATTACATTGCTTAAACAAAAAGGGCTCATCCCACACATAAAACTTAACATCATGCAAGAATTTCTTTTTCTGGTGGAAATTTAAATCTGAGGGAATGATGTTGCTCACCAAATAATTGATAAAGTCAGCATACCAAGGAGTTGATTTCTCATTCACATGAAGGATTTGTTCATCCGGGAAGGATTCCTTGATGAAAGTTTCCTCCTGACCTTGATGTTCCGGCTCCAATCTTGAGAGATGGTCTGCAACTTGATTTTCTGTTCCCTTTTTGTCACGGATCTCTAAATCAAACTCTTGTAGCAGCAAGATCCACCTAATCAACCTTGGTTTGGCATCTTTCTTGGCAATTAAATACTTAATAGCAGAGTGGTCAGTGTATACAATAACCTTAGTGCCAACCAAATAAGAACGAAACTTATCAAATGCAAATACTACAGCTAACAATTCTTTTTCAGTGGTGGTGTAGTTCATTTGAGCTTCGTTCAATGTTTTGCTTGCATAATAAATTGAATGAAAAATTCTGGATTTCCTTTGGCCTAATACTGCCCCTACAGCATAGTCACTAGCATCACACATCAGCTCAAAGGGAAGATTCCAATCAGGAACTACAATGATGGGAGCAGAAACTAATTTTCTTTTCAATTCTAAGAATGCAGCCTGACATGCATCATCAAATTTAAATGGGACATCTTTCTCTAGCAAATTGCACAAAGGTTTGGAAATTTTTGAAAAATCCTTAATGAACCTTCTATAAAAACCAGCATGACCCAAAAAGCTTCTAATACCTTTCACTGAAGTTGGTGGTGGAAGCCTCTCAATTATCTCAATTTTAGCTTTGTCAACTTCCAAGCCTCTGCTGGAAACTTTGTGTCCCAACACAATACCTTCTTCAACCATGAAATGGCATTTTTCCCAGTTCAACACTAAGTTAGTATCTTCACATCGTTGAAGGACCCTAGCAAGGTTCAAAAGACATTCATCAAAATTATTACCAAACACAGAAAAATCATCCATAAACACTTCAAGACATTTTTCAACCATATCAGAAAAAATAGACATCATGCATCTTTGAAAAGTTGCTGGAGCATTGCATAAACCAAAAGGCATTCTCCTAAAGGCAAAAGTGCCATAAGGACGAGTAAATGTAGTCTTCTCTTGATCATTGGGGGCAATAGCAATCTGATTATAACCCGAGTAACCATCTAAAAAGCAATAAAATTCCTTACCGGCCAAGCGGTCCAACATTTGATCTATAAAAGGAAGTGGGAAGTGATCTTTTCTTGTTGCTCGGTTGAGCTTTCTATAATCCATACATACCCGCCATCCAGTTACCGTCCTCGTAGGGATCAGCTCATTGTTTGCATTGGGGATCACAGTCATCCCGCCTTTTTTCGGGACGCATTGAATTGGGCTCACCCATGAGCTGTCTAAAATGGGGTAGATGATACCAGCATCCAACCATTTGATAATTTCCTTCTTTACCACCTCCGTCATAATAGGATTGAGTCTCCTTTGGTGCTCAATGGAAGTATGGTGATCCTCCTCCAAAAGGATTTTGTGCATGCAAATGGAAGGACTAATCCCTTTTATGTCTGCAATAGTCCATCCTATAGCCTTTTTGTGCTCCCTCAACACTCTCAAAAGTTTCTCTTCCTGCAAGTTAGTAAGAGCAGAGGAAATAATAACAGGAAGAGTAGATGAACTACCAAGAAATGCATACCTCAAATGTGAAGGTAGTGGCTTAAGGTCCAATGAAGGGGGCTCTTCAGTAGATGGCTTTGTTGATGATGAAGTAGCAGAAAAATCTAATGCTTCAAATGGTGTGCGTGACATTCGAGAAGATGCATCCAATAGTTTCACACATTCAACAAAATCATCATCATCTCTTTCAAAACTAGCTACTAAAGATGCCTCTAAAGGGTCATGGGGGTAACTCTCCTCAAATACCTCATGGGTGACACTATTGACAATACTTACAGCAAGGCATTCATCATGATCATTGGGAAACTTTATAGTTCGAAGAATATTGAATGTTACCTCTTGGTCTTGAACTCTCAAAGTAAGTTCTCCTTTTTCCACATCAATAAGAGCTCTTGCTGTGCGTAAAAAGGGTCTCCCAAGTATGATTGGTACCTCCCTATCCTCTTCCATGTCAAGAACAATGAAATCCACTGGGAAAATGAATTTATCAACCTTAACTAACACATCCTCCACAATACCTCGAGGATAAGTGAGAGAACGATCAGCTAGCTGTAGTGTCACCGTGGTTGGCTTGATTTCCCCCAATCCTAACTTCCGATAAATTGACAAAGGCATCAAATTTATGCTGGCCCCTAAGTCACTTAAAGCTTTAGCAAAGAACAATGCCCCAATAGTGCAAGGTATAGTGAAACTCCCTGGATCCTTGAGCTTTGGCGGAAGCTTGTTTTGAATAATGGCACTACACTCCTCAGTTAAAGCCACAGTCTCATACTCACCGAGTCTTCTTTTCTTTGTCAAGATATCTTTCAAGAACTTGACGTATGAGGGCATTTGCTCCAATGCTTCAGCAAAAGGTATATTTATATGGAGCTTTTTGAACACTTCCAAAAACTTCTGGAATTGAGCTTCTGACTTTTGCTTTTGGAGACGCTGAGGAAATGGAGGTGGTGGTGGGTTTGTGACTTGTGTATCCTTGACTTGTTCTTGCTGGTCAGAACTTTCAACTGCAGCTTCATTATCAATTTGTTTTTCTGTAGGCTTTTCTTGCTTACTACTACTGCCAACCAATTCTTTTCCACTCCTAAGAGTGATGGCCTTCACATGCTCTTTCCCTTCTCTTCTTGGATTTGGCTCTGTGTCACTAGGCAATGTTCCTTGTGGTCTAGCATTGACAGCATTGGCTAACTGGCCCACTTGAGTTTCCAGATTTTTCAACGAAGCCGCTTGACTGTGAATAAGAGCATCTGTCTTTGCCATGTACTGCATGAGTAAGTCTTCCATAGAAGGCTTCTTTTCCTGCATTGGAAGTCTAGGTTGTTGAGGAAAACCCGAAGGAAAATGTGGACGTGGAGCTGATGAAGATCCTTGCTGGCCGCCCCAAGAGAAATTAGGGTGATTTCTCCACCCTGGGTTATATGTGTTTGCGTATGGGTTGTTCTGTTGTGGAAAATTCTGTTGCTTGTTTCCCACAAATTGCACCGACTCCGTGTTCATTGGACACTGCTCAATAGCATGCCCATCCCCACAATATTCACAAGTAACAAATGGACTTTGTACAGCATGGACTCCACAAGAATCGATTTTCTTCGTAAGTGCAGCCACTTGAGCAGTCAATGCATTGATAGCTTCTAGCTCATGAACTCCAGCTACTCTTCTTGGTAAAGCTCTCTCAGAATGCCATTGATAATTGTTCGATGCCATCTCCTCCAAGAGATCATATGCATCGTCGATAGACTTTGCCATGAGAGCACCTCCAGCTGCCGCATCAATGGTAGTCCGAATCGGGTTTAATAGCCCATTGTAGAAAGTCTGCACTTGTAACCACTTAGGTAGTCCATGGTGTGGACATCTCCTGAGCAAATCTTTATACCTCTCCCATGCTTCGTATAAAGACTCAGAATCAAATTGTGTGAAAGAAGTGATGTCATTCCTCATCTTTGCAGTCTTTGCTGGAGGAAAGAACTTGGCTAGAAACTTCTGTGCAAGGTCGTCCCAAGTAGTGATGGAGCCAGTAGGAAGAGAGTTCAACCAAACTTTTGCCTTGTCCCTCAATGAGAAAGGAAATAACCTTAGTCGTATAGCATCATCGGTGACCCCATTGTGCTTGAAAGTGTCACAAATCTCCAAAAAATTAGCAATGTGAGCATTGGGGTCATCATTGGGCAAGCCTCCAAATTGAACTGATGTTTGTATCATTTGGATAATGGCCGGCTTGATCTCAAAGTTGTTTGCTTGAATTGCTGGCCTCCGAATACTTGAATGAAGACCTTGTACCAGTGGGACTGCATAATCTCTCAAAGATCTATTATCTGCTACTTCATGCTCCCTAACATGTTGTTCCCTTGGATTCTCAGCCATATTTTCAACTTGTTCTCCTTCTTGGGGATCTTGTCTAAGTAGTCTCTGAAAAGTTTCCCCTATCTCTGGATCACGCAAAACCCATTCCAAGCTTCTTACTCTTCTCATATCATGATGGTTTTACGTACCTATTAACAAAGAAAAATAAAGCTTGAATTAAGACTAGCTTGCTTAGTATTAATATTAGCACAAGAATAGAAAACAACTCCCCGGCAACGGCGCCAAAAACTTGTTGCTTGCTTTTTATGAAAATTTTATCTTTGGCTTGAGCAATATGAGATATGTTCAAAATTTAATGCAAAGTACAAGCAAAGATTACGCGCAAGTGAACGCGATCGCAACAAGTAGTAAAGTAGTGAGTTGAGTATCGTTCCTCCAGGAGTTGATCTATTAATTGTTGCTAAGTACCAAAATTAACACAAACTAGTTTTATCCAAGTACCAATTTTTGAATGATAATTAAAATGTAACCTAATTATCTAATGCTAACCTAAATGATGCAATCAATAAATTGAGGTGGGAACTATAATATGATAAGCTAGGATTATGGTATCCTTTAATATTTCACTTGGAGTTTGGTTGGCTCAATTACTTAATTTCAATGAAAATTGATGTTAGTCTAGAATCCTAAAGTATGTGTAATTCTCCGTCGAGACATTACACACTTACGTAGTCTAATTGAATCACTATATGTCTATAGGAGACAACTAGCTTAAGTTCTTTAAGCCAAGGTTCTACAAATTGACTATGTATGGCAATTAGATGTATGTCTACTCTAATTGCAAATCAACACACTGAAATTTCTTTCTAAGTGTATTAAACACACATTACCCAAATCAAGGCCTAATTTAGACTAACTCTTTCAAGTGTCATCTAAATACCTAAACACATTTAAATGGTGATCAAGCAAATAAATGGGCAATAAGTACTAATTTGAGTAAACATCAGTTTTTCCATTGAAAATAAGCAATAAACCAACCAAATATCCCAGTTACATATTAAAATCAACCATAATCCTAGAGTAGAAGGTTTAGCTCAACATACTAAAGAGGAGAATACACATTTCAGCAAGCAAAAGCATTGTTTTACAAGATGAGTTAGAGAGAGAATCAAATCTGAAAAGAGAGAAAATAATCTGAAATAGCCTTTTTGTTGATTTCCAGCTCTTGATTCTTCTTCCCTTTTCCCCTTTTTGTTCTTGCCTCAGCTTGCCCAAAGTAGCCTCTCCAGAATCCCTCTTTTTTCAGTCTAAAATTATCTATTTATAGCCCCTCCTATCTCAGCTTAACCTAAAATCCCGTGTCAAAATTTTCTGTCTGACGTGTTCTGGCTGCAGCGAGATTAAGTTTTGGCTGCAGCCAGAAACTTTTTGTTTGGCCTTTGTTAACAGCATCATTTTGGCTGCAGTGAGAATTGGTTCTCGCCGCAGCCAGAAGCTTTCTGACTTGGCAGGTGAACTTTGACCCTGTTTCTCGCTGCAGCCAACTTGCATTCTGGCTGCAGCCAGAAACTTTCTGCTTGCTTTGTTGCCATTTAAACTCACTTGCATCATCCTTTGGAATTGTAGTCCACTCTCTTGCATTACCTTCAATATTCAAGGATTAATTGATCAGAGGCTGAGATAAGGAGCTTGACAAGAAATTAAGCTAAAAATGCATAAATTGAAATTGATGACATCTAAGTTAATTACCACTAAAAAGCATAAAAATTTCCTAAGGTTTACACTAAAACTCAAAGACTTAGCACATTTTTTACCCCAAAATGGTTTATGATAGCTCTATATAATAGAGTTATCACACCCCCAAACTTAAATTTTGCTAGTCCTCGAGCAAAACATAAAATGCTAAAAGATACCTAAGAACTGAAAACATTAACTGACAAATTCATTGCACCAACTCAAAGGTTGCCTTTAAATTCCTCGTAAGTTGCCTAATATCCCAGCTCACAGTAAATCATCAATATTATGCAAGTTCATGTATCAACAAAATTGTAAGCTCATTTTCAATTGGTTTCCCGTGAGTGTGTGTAAAATTCCTTGCAATACTCATCACGTCACTCGGATCAGGTTATGCTCATGCAAGAATTTAAATTAATCAAAAGTTTCATACGTTTGTTCTTTGGTTCTCTCTCCACTAATGTAGGCTAGCACTCAATCAAGGATCTTTAGGACTTGTCTAGCTTGTAATGAAGGGCTTGCGTTAAGGTATGATAAAGGATAAGATGTAGCTCAAATCACCCTAAGCACATGGTTATTCTAAAATCTCTAATGAGCTTTGCTTTGCACTGCTCCTAGTCATCCTTTTTTTTTTTCTTTTTCATCATCCTTTAATTTCATCAAACACTTTATTCTCTTTTTTTTTTTTTTGAATTGACACCCCCAAACTTATGTCATTTTATGATAAGTCCTAGGGTGTATTTCTATACTCTTTTTTTTTTTATAGTAAATTCCACTTCTCTACCTTTTTCACCAATGCTTAGCTCAAAACATCTCCTAAAATAACCTATGCACTTAGGAGTGATGGGTGTTAAAGTGGACACTTTATTTATGGGTTAAGGCTTTTGCTAAGTGTGTGATGAAATAAAGGGGAAAATTTGGCTCAAATAAGGGAGACTAAGGATATAATTGTATAAGGTAGGCTCAAAAAGCTCAATCGATCCAAAGATGGCCTAAGTCATCTCTTTAACTAAGTGTAGCCTAGGATTTCGCCTCGAGAGAAACTAAAACAAATTCTAAAACTCAAGATTTGATTCAAAGATTCACATTTGCATAACCTTTCTCTAAGTGATCACAACTAGTTAAAGCAAGAAACAAGTGCACAATAAGGTGGAAAAACACAATTTACAATGATGCTTAACAACAGAGTTTAATACAGCACTTGCACAATATTCCTATTCACTAAGAGCAGAAGAATAAAAAGCTACTATGTTTCTTCATTGGATAAGCAGCCTAAACAATTGATGCAATGAATTATTCAATCTATCATTCTCAGAAATTAACTAAGCTAACTTACTAACTTGAAATTCAAAAGTAACAAACTATCACAAATATCTAAAAACAAGACATAATAAATCAATTAAAACTCCCCCCCAAACTTAAATCTAACATTGACCTCAATGTTAATAAAAGTTAAGGAAAGAGAACTCCCCTTCAAGATGACTCATTCGCTTTCCTCCTCTTCATCCTCATCATCTGCTGTGTCTTCTGTTGATTGTGGAAATTCAACCACATCCATTCTCATGTGATTTCCATTCAGCAGTCTCAAACCTGCACTCGAATAGAGAAATTTGGATTACAATCTTCAAACTCTGATTTTGGTGGCAAGCTTTTGATGTTTTTGTGAAGATTTTGTTAATGGGTATGAGGATGTTTGAAAGTTAAGAGTGGAGTTTTTAGAAGGAGAAGGGGTTAGTGCTTGCAATTTTAAAAATAAAAAAAAATTATAGGAGAGAGAGAGAGAGAGAGAGAGAGAGGGGGGGAGGGGGCTGTGTCTGCTGCAGGCAAGGGGTGAGGGGGGGTGGTGTTGCTCTAGCAGGTGCAGCTGCTGCAGGCAAGGGGTGAAGGGGGGGGGGGAGGGGGGGGGGGGGGGGGGGGGGTGTTGTGTCTTGCTGCAGCGAGCAGGGGGGGCTCGCTGCAGTCTGGGACTCTCGGGTATGGGGTGCATGGGGGGGCTGTGATATGCTGCAGCGAGCAGGGGGGCTCGCTGCAGCCTGGTCTTCTCGGGCAAGGGGTGGGAAGGGGGTGCATGGGGGGTCTGCTGCAGCTGCTGCAGCGAGCAGGGGTGCTCGCTGCAGCCCAGAACTCTCGGGCAAAGGGTGGGGGGGCGCCTGTGTCTGCTGCAGCGAGCAGGGGTGCTCGCTGCAGCCCGGTTCTCTCGGGCTGGGGGTTGCATGGGGTGAAGAAGCTTGCTGCAGCGAGCAGGGGGGCTCGCTGCAGCCTGCTTGTCTCGGGTTGGAAGGGAATGAAGGGGGAGAGGGGGGGCAACAGGGTGTTGCTGCAGCGAGCAGGGGGCTCGCTGCAGCACCTTTGTCTCGGACAGGGGTCTGCTTCCAAGCAGAACTCCGCTGCAGCGAGCTTGGGAGCTCGCTGCAGCACCCTGGTCTCTGCCTGGGGTCCCTAACCCAGCAGGGACCCCGCTGCAGCAAGGGAGGGAAGCTTGCAGCAGCGACGACCCCATGGGTTCAGGGGTCCTGCGGGCTTCCCTTTTTTTTTTTTTTTTTCTTTTCTCTTTTTTTTTTGATTTTTTTTATTTTTTTTTTGATTTTTTTTTTATTTTTTTAGCTCATTTTTTTTCATTTTCATTTTTTTTCATTTTCTCTTTTTTTTTCTTTTAAAATTTTTTTTTCTTATCTTTTTTTTTTCTTCTTTTTTTTTTCAAATAAAAAAAATTTTTTTTCTTTTTTTTTTTTTAGCTGCAACGAAGTTGGGGGCTCGCTGCAGCGAGAAACTTCCTGTATCTCACTAATTTAATCTTGCTGCAACCAAATTGGAAGCTTGTTGCAGCCGAAAACCTTCTGCTTTTCAGCATCAGTTCTGCTCCCATTTCTGCTGCAGCCAGAAAAGGTTCTCGCTGTAGCAGAAAACCTTCTGTTTCTCAATCCTTGCTGCACAAATCTGGCTACAACGAGGTTGAGAGCTCGCTACAGCCGAAAGCTTTCTGTTTCTACCTATGTTTGCTGTTCAAAATTCACTGTGTTGCTTTCCCTTTTTCTTTTTCTGTCAGAAAAATTAAAAGACTAAGTTAAAACTATGATGCTATGCATGAAAATGATAAGTAAACAAGATTAACAATGATCATATCAAAGCAAAAATGAAAGAGAGAATTCTTTAAATACCACTAAAAATTAAAATATCAAAGTAAATTTTGTAAGAATAAAATTGTAAAGCATTCTATAACCTAATGGCTAAACTTTAAAATAAGAGAATTAGGGGTAAAGAACATGGGTTGCCTCCCAAGTAGCGCTTGCTTTTAAGTCTTCAGCCAGACTTTGCGAGAGCTTAAGGAGGGTCGGTTAAATGGATAAACGAACGTTGACGATCAACGATTCCTCCAAAGTAGTGCTTCAAACGTTGTCCATTAACCTTGAAAGTTTCATTTGTCTTGCTATCCATTACCTCCACAGCACCGTGTGGAAAGACTTTTGAAACAATAAACGGCCCTGACCACCTCGATTTTAGTTTTCCCGAAAATAGTTTCAACCGAGAATTATACAACAACACCAATTGACCTGGCTCAAAGTTTCGTTGCACTATCTTCTTGTCATGCCATTGTTTTGTTTTCTCCTTGTACAATTTGGCATTCTCGTAAGCTTGAAGGCGAAATTCATCAAGCTCATTTAATTGCAACAATCTCTTCTCACCAGCTGCTTGTAAGTCCAAATTCAATTTCTTCACTGCCCAATAAGCCTTATGCTCAAGTTCCACCGGCAAATGACAAGCTTTTCCAAAGACTAACTTGTATGGAGACATACCAATTGGTGTCTTGTAAGCAGTCCGATAAGCCCACAATGCATCATCCAATCTACTTGCCCAATCCTTTCTTGAAGGACAAACCGTTTTCTCCAAGATCCTTTTGATTTCTCTATTGGACACCTCTGCTTGGCCACTAGTTTGAGGATGGTACGCAGTTGCAACCTTGTGTCTAACTCCATACTTTGCAAGAAGTGCATCAACATATTTGTTGCAAAAATGGCTCCCCTCATCACTAATGACTGCTCTTGGAGTGCCAAATCGAATGAAAATGTTTCTCTTGATAAACTTCATTACCACCTTAGAATCATTGTGAGGAAAAGCTGCTGCTTCCACCCACTTGGAAACATAATCCACAGCCAGCAAAATATATTTATTGTTGAATGAAGATATAAATGGCCCCATGAAATCAATGCCCCACACATCAAAAATTTCTACTTCCAACATGTTGTGAAGAGGCATTTCTTGTCGCCTGGAGATATTTCCCACCCTTTGGCATCTGTCACAATGCAAAGCAAACTTGTAAGCATCTCTAAACAATGTAGGCCAATACAAACCTGATTGGAGGACTTTAGCAGCAGTTCTTGTTCCTCCAAAATGTCCTCCATAGTCTGAAGAATGGCAATGATGAAGAACACTTTGAACTTCTTCTTCTGGTACACATTTTCTCAAAATTTGATCATTACACTGCTTAAACAAAAAGGGCTCATCCCACACATAAAACTTAACATCATGCAAGAATTTCTTTTTCTGGTGGAAATTTAAATCTGAGGGAATGATGTTGCTTACCAAATAATTGACAAAGTCAGCATACCAAGGAGTTGATTTCTCATTCACATGAAGGATTTGTTCATCCGGGAAGGATTCCTTGATGAAAGTTTCCTCCTGACCTTGATGTTCCGGCTCCAATCTTGAGAGATGGTCTGCAACTTGATTTTCTGTTCCCTTTTTGTCACGGATCTCTAAATCAAACTCTTGTAGCAGCAAGATCCACCTAATCAACCTTGGTTTGGCATCTTTCTTGGCAATTAAATACTTAATAGCAGAGTGGTCAGTGTATACAATAACCTTAGTGCCAACCAAATAAGAACGAAACTTATCAAATGCAAATACTACAGCTAACAATTCTTTTTCAGTGGTGGTGTAGTTCATTTGAGCTTCGTTCAATGTTTTGCTTGCATAATAAATTGAATGAAAAATTCTGGATTTCCTTTGGCCTAATACTGCCCCTACAGCATAGTCACTAGCATCACACATCAGCTCAAAGGGAAGATTCCAATCAGGAACTACAATGATGGGAGCAGAAACTAATTTTCTTTTCAATTCTAAGAATGCAGCCTGACATGCATCATCAAATTTAAATGGGACATCTTTCTCTAGCAAATTGCACAAAGGTTTGGAAATTTTTGAAAAATCCTTAATGAACCTTCTATAAAAACCAGCATGACCCAAAAAGCTTCTAATACCTTTCACTGAAGTTGGTGGTGGAAGCCTCTCAATTATCTCAATTTTAGCTTTGTCAACTTCCAAGCCTCTGCTGGAAACTTTGTGTCCCAACACAATACCTTCTTCAACCATGAAATGGCATTTTTCCCAGTTCAACACTAAGTTAGTATCTTCACATCGTTGAAGGACCCTAGCAAGGTTCAAAAGACATTCATCAAAATTATTACCAAACACAGAAAAATCATCCATAAACACTTCAAGACATTTTTCAACCATATCAGAAAAAATAGACATCATGCATCTTTGAAAAGTTGCTGGAGCATTGCATAAACCAAAAGGCATTCTCCTAAAGGCAAAAGTGCCATAAGGACAAGTAAATGTAGTCTTCTCTTGATCATTGGGGGCAATAGCAATCTGATTATAACCCGAGTAACCATCTAAAAAGTAATAAAATTCCTTACCGGCTAGGCGGTCCAACATTTGATCTATAAAAGGAAGTGGGAAGTGATCTTTTCTTGTTGCTCGATTGAGCTTTCTATAATCCATACATACCCGCCATCCGGTTACCGTCCTCGTAGGGATCAGCTCATTGTTTGCATTGGGGATCACAGTCATCCCGCCTTTTTTCGGGACGCATTAAATTGGGCTCACCCATGAGCTGTCTGAAATGGGGTAGATGATACCAGCATCCAACCATTTGATAATTTCCTTCTTTACCACCTCCTTCATAATAGGATTGAGTCTCCTTTGGTGCTCAATGGAAGTATGGTGATCCTCCTCCAAAAGGATTTTGTGCATGCAAATGGAAGGGCTAATCCCTTTTATGTCTGCAATAGTCCATCCTATAGCCTTTTTGTGCTCTCTCAACACTCTCAAAAGTTTCTCTTCCTGCAAGTTAGTAAGAGCAGAGGAAATAATAACAGGAAGAGTAGATGAACTACCAAGAAATGCATACCTCAAATGTGAAGGTAGTGGCTTAAGGTCCAATGAAAGGGGTTCCTCAATGGATGGCTTTGTTGATGATGAAGTAGTAGAAAAATCTAATGCTTCAAATGGTGTCCGTGACACTCGAGAAGATGCATCCAATAGTTTCACACATTCAACAAAATCATCATCATCTCTTTCAAAACTAGCTACTAAAGATGCCTCTAAAGGGTCATAGGGGTAACTCTCTTCAAATACCTCATGAGTGACACTATTGATAATACTTACAGCAAGGCATTCATCATGATCATTGGGAAACTTTAGAGTTCGAAGAATATTGAATGTTACCTCTTGGTCTTGAACTCTTAAAGTAAGCTCTCCTTTTTCCACATCAATAAGAGCTCTTGCTGTGCGTAAAAAGGGTCTCCCAAGTATGATTGGTACCTCTCGATCTTCTTCCATATCAAGAACAATGAAATCCACCGGGAAAATGAATTTATCAACCTTAACTAACACATCCTCCACAATACCTCGAGGATAAGTGAGAGAACGATCAGCTAGCTGTAATGTCACCGTGGTTGGCTTGATTTCCCCCAATCCTAACTTCCGATATATTGACAAAGGCATCAAATTTATGCTGGCCCCTAAGTCACTTAAAGCTTTAGCAAAGAATAATGCCCCAATAGTGCAAGGTATAGTGAAACTCCCTGGATCCTTGAGCTTTGGTGGAAGCTTGTTTTGAATAATGGCACTACACTCCTCAGTTAAAGCCACAGTCTCATACTCACCTAGTCTTCTTTTCTTTGTCAAGATATCTTTCAAGAACTTGACGTATGAGGGCATTTGCTCCAATGCTTCAGCAAAAGGTATATTTATATGGAGCTTTTTGAACACTTCCAAAAACTTCTGGAATTGAGCTTCTGACTTTTGCTTTTGGAGACGCTGAGGAAATGGAGGTGGTGGTGGGTTTGTGACTTGTGTATCCTTGACTTGCTCTTGCTGGTCAGACTCTTCAGCTGCAGCTTCATTATCAATTTGTTTTTCTGCAGGCTTTTCTTGCTTACTGCTACTGCCAACCAATTCTTTTCCACTCCTAAGAGTGATGGCCTTCACATGCTCTTTCCCTTCTCTTCTTGGATTTGGCTCTGTGTCACTAGGCAATGTTCCTTGTGGTCTAGCATTGACAACATTGGCTAACTGGCCCACTTGAGTTTCCAGATTTTTCAACGAAGCCGCTTGACTGTGAATAAGAGCATCTGTCTTTGCCATGTACTGCATGAGTAAGTCTTCCATAGAAGGCTTCTTTTCCTGCATTGGAAGTCTAGGTTGTTGAGGAAAACCCGGAAGAAAATGTGGACGTGGAGCTGATGAAGATCCTTGCTGGCCGCCCCAAGAGAAATTAGGGTGATTTCTCCACCCTGGGTTATATGTGTTTGCGTATGGGTTGTTCTGTTGTGGAAAATTCTGTTGCTTGTTTCCCACAAATTGCACCGACTCCGTGTTCATTGGACACTGCTCAATAGCATGCCCATCCCCACAATATTCACAAGTAACAAATGGACTTTGTACAGCATGGACTCCACAAGAATCGATTTTCTTCGTAAGTGCAGCCACTTGAGCAGTCAATGCATTGATAGCTTCTAGCTCATGAACTCCAGCTACTCTTCTTGGTAAAGCTCTCTCAGAATGCCATTGATAATTGTTGGATGCCATCTCCTCCAAAAGATCATATGCATCATCGATAGACTTTGCCATAAGAGCTCCTCCAGCTGCTGCATCGATGGTAGTCCGAATCGGGTTTAGCAACCCATTATAGAAAGTCTGCACTTGCAACCACTTAGGCAGTCCATGGTGTGGACATCTTCTGAGCAAGTCTTTATATCTCTCCCATGCTTCGTATAAAGACTCATAATCAAATTGTGTGAAAGAAGTGATGTCGTTTCTCATCTTTGCAGTCTTTGCTGGAGGAAAAAACTTGGCTAGAAACTTCTGTGCAAGGTCGTCCCAAGTAGTGATAGAGCTAGTAGGAAGAGAGTTCAACCAAACTTTTGCCTTGTCCCTCAATGAGAAAGGAAATAACCTTAGTCGAATAGCATCATCGGTGACCCCATTGTGCTTGAAAGTGTCACAAATCTCCAAAAAATTAGCAATGTGAGCATTGGGGTCATCGTTGGGCAAACCTCCAAATTGAACTGATGTTTGTATCATTTGGATAATGGCCGGCTTGATCTCAAAGTTGTTTGCTTGAATTGCTGGCCTCCGAATACTTGATTGAAGACCTTGTACCAGTGGGACTGCATAATCTCTCAAAGATCTATTATCTACTACTTCATGCTCCCTAACATGTTGTTCCCTTGGATTTTCAGCCATATTTTCAACTTGTTCTCCTTCTTGGGGATCTTGTCTAAGTAGTCTCTGAAAAGTTTCCCCTATCTCCGGATCACGCAAAACCCATTCCAAGCTTCTTACTCTTCTCATATCATGATGGTTTTACGTACCTATTAACAAAGAAAAATAAAGCTTGAATTAAGACTAGCTTGCTTAGTATTAATATTAGCACAAGAATAGAAAACAACTCCCCGGCAACGGCGCCAAAAACTTGTTGCTTGCTTTTTATGAAAATATTTTTTTCTTTGGCTTGAGCAATATGAGATATGTTCAAAATTTAATGCAAAGTACAAGCAAAGATTACACGCAAGTGAACACGATCGCAACAAGTAGTAAAGTAGTGAGTTGAGTATCGTTCCTCCAGGAGTTGATCTATTAATTGTTGCTAAGTACCAAAATTAACACAAACTAGTTTTATCCAAGAACCAATTTTTGAATGATAATTAAAATGTAACCTAATTATCTAATGCTAACTTAAATGATGCAATCAATAAATTGAGGTGGGAACTATAATATAATAAGCTAGGATTATGGTATCCTTTAATATTTCACTTGGAGTTTGGTTGGCTTAATTACTTAATTTCAATGAAAATTGATGCTAGTCTAGAATCCTAAAGTATGTGTAATTCTCCGTCGAGATATTACACACTTACTTAGTCTAATTGAATCACTATATGTCTATAGGAGACAACTAGCTTACGTTCTTTAAGCTAAGGTTCTACAAATTGACTATGTATGGCAATTAAATGTATGTCTACTCTAATTGCAAATCAACACACTGAAATTTCTTTCTAAGTGTATTAAACACACATTACCCAAATCAAGGCCTAATTTAGACTAACTCTTTCAAGTGTCATCTAAATACCTAAACACATTTAAATGGTGATCAAGCAAATAAATGGGCAATAAGTACTAATTTGAGTAAACATCAGTTTTTCCATTGAAAATAAGCAATAAACCAACCAAATATCCTAGTTACATATTAAAATCAACCATAATCCTAGTGTAGAAGGTTTAGCTCAACATACTAAAGAGGAGAATACACATTTCAGTAAGCAAAAGCATTGTTTTACAAGATGAGTTAGAGAGAGAATCAAATCTGAAAAGAGAGAAAATAATCTGAAATAGCCTTTTTGTTGATTTCCAGCTCTTGATTCTTCTTCCCTTTTCCCCTTTTTGTTCTTGCCTCAGCTTGCCCAAAGTAGCCTCTCCAGAATCCCCCTTTTTTTAGTCCAAAATTATCTATTTATAGCCCCTCCTATCTCAGCTTAACCTAAAATCCCGTGTCAAAAATTTCTGTCTGACGTGTTCTGGCTGCAACGAGATTAAGTTCTGGCTGCAGCCAGAAACTTTCTGTTTGGCCTTTGTTAACAGCATCATTTTGGCTGCAGCGAGAATTGGTTCTCGCTGCAGCCAGAAGCTTTCTGACTTGGCAGGTGAATTTTGACCCTGTTTCTCGCTGCAGCCAACTTGCATTCTGGCTGCAGCCAGAAACTTTCTACTTGCTTTGTTGCCATTTAAACTCACTTGCATCATCCTTTGGAATTGTAGTCCACTCTCTTGCATTACCTTCAATATTCAAGGATTAATTGATCAGAGGCTGAGATAAGGAGCTTGACAAGACATTAAGCTAAAAATGCATAAATTGAAATTGATGACATCTAAGTTAATTACCACTAAAAAGCATAAAAATTTCCTAAGGTTTACACTAAAACTCAAAGACTTAGCACATTTTTAACCCCAAAATGGTTTATGATAACTCTATATAATAGAGTTATCACACCCCCAAACTTAAATTTTGCTAGTCCTCGAGCAAAACATAAAATGCTAAAAGATACCTAAGAACTGAAAACATTAACTGACAAATTCATTGCACCAACTCAAAGGTTGCCTTTAAATTCCTCGTAAGTTGCCTAATATCCCAGCTCACAGTAAATCATCAATATTATGCAAGTTCATGTATCAACAAAATTGCAAGCTCATTTTCAATTGGTTTCCCGTGAGTGTGTGTAAAATTCCTTGCTATACTCATCACGTCACTCGGATCAGGTTATGCTCATGCAAGAATTTAAATTAATCAAAAGTTTCATACGTTTGTTCTTTGGTTCTCTCTCCACTAATGTAGGCTAGCACTCAATCAAGGATCTTTAGGACTTGTCTAGCTTGTAATGAAGGGCTTGGGTTAAGGTATGATAAAAGATAAGATGTAGCTCAAATCACCCTAAGCACATGGTTATTCTAAAATCTCTAATGAGCTTTGCTTTGCACTGCTCCTAATCATCCCTTCTTTTTTTTTCATCCTTTAACTTCATCAAACACTTTATTCTCTTTTTTTTTTTTTTTGAATTGACACCCCCAAACTTATGTCATTTTATGATAAGTCCAAGGGTGTATTTCTATACTCTTTTTTTTTTTTTGGTAAATTCCACTTCTCTACCTTTTTCACCAATGCTTAGCTCAAAACATCTCCTAAAATAACCTATGCGCTTAGGAGTGATGGGTGTTAAAGTGGACATTTTATTTATGGGTTAAGGCTTTTGCTAAGTGTGTAATGAAATAAAGGAGAAAATTTGACTCAAATAAGGGAGACTAAGGATATAATTATATAAGGTAGGCTCAAAAAGCTCAATCGATCCAAAGATGGCCTAAGTCATCTCCCTAACTAAGTGTAGCCTAGGATTTCGCCTCGAGAGAAACTAGAACAAATTCTAAAACTCAAGATTTGATTCAAAGATTCACATTTGCATAACCTTTCTCTAAGTGATCACAACTAGTTAAAGCAAGAAACAAGTGCACAATAAGGTGGAAAAACACAATTTACAATGATGCTTAACAATAGAGTTCAATACAACACTTGCACAATATTCCTATTTACTAAGAGCAGAAGAATAAAAAACTACTATGTTTCTTCATTGGATAAGCAGCCTAAACAATTGATGCAATGAATTATTCAATCTATCATTCTCAGAAATTAACTAAGCTAACTTACTAACTTGAAATTCAAAAGTAACAAACTATCACAAATATCTAAAAACAAGACATAACAAATCAATTAAAACTCCCCCCAAACTTAAATCTAACATTGACCTCAATGTTAATAAAAGTTAAGGAAAGAGAACTCCCTTTCAAGACGACTCATTTCCCTCCTCTCCTTCCTCCTCATCATCAGCTGTGTCCTCTGTTGATTGTGGAAATTCAACCACATCCATTCTCATGTGATTTTCGTTCAGCAGTCTCAAACCTGCACTCGAAAAGAGAAATTTGGATTACAATCTTCAAACTCTGATTTTGGTGACAAGCTTTTGATGTTTTTGTGAAGATTTTGTTAATGGGTATGAGGGTGTTTGAAAGTTAGGAGGGAAACTTTTTAGAGGGAGAAGGGGTTAGTGCTTGCAAACAGAAAAAATGATAATAATAGGAGAGAGAGAGAGAGAGAGAGAGAGAGAATTTGAAATGTAGAAGAAATTGGATGGAGAGAAAGAAGGAGGTCTGTTTTATAGTGGGGAAAGGGACAGCTTTTCTGCAGCAAGCAGGGGGGGGGGGGGGGGGGTTGGGGTGTTGCTCTAGCAGGGGCAGCTGCTGCAGGCAAGGGGTGAGGGGGGGGGGGGGAGGGGGGTGTAGGGGGGTGGGGGAGTGGGGGGGTGTGGGTGGGGGGGGGGGGGTGTTGGGTGGGGGTGGGGGGGGTGTTGGTGGGGTGGGGGGGCCTGTGTCTGCTGCAGCGAGCAGTGGTGCTCGCTGCAGCTGCTTGTCTCGGGTGTAGGGGGGGTGCATGGGGGAGAGGCTTGCTGCAGCGAGCAGGGGGGCTCTCGCTGCAGCAGGTTTGGTCTCGGGTTGGAAGGGACTGGGGGGTGCTTGTGTCTGCTGCAGCGAGGAGAGGGGGGCTCGCTGCAGCCTAGGACTCTCGGGAAAGGGTGAGGGGGGGGGTGGGCTACAGGGTGTTGCTGCAGCGAGCAGGGGTCTCGCTGCAGCACCTTCCTCTCGGACAGGGGTCTGCTCCCAGCAGGGACCCCGCTGCAGCGGAGCATGGGAGGCTCGCTGCAGCCCCATTCTCACAGCCTAGGGGTCCCTAACCCAGCAGGGGACCCCGCTGCAACAGCTTGGGAGCTCGCTGCAGCGACGACCCCACGGGTTCAGGGGTCCTTCGGGCCCTTCCCCCCATGCACCCCCTTCCCCCCCCTTTTCACCTTTTGCCCGAGAAGACCAGGCTGCAGCAGACCCCCCATGCACCCCCTTCCCCCCCTTTTCACCTTTTGCCGAGAAGACCAGGCTGCAGCACTGCAGCAGACCCCCCATGCACCCCCCCCCACTCCCTTTTACCCGAGGCAATGGGGCTGCAGCGAGCACCCCTGCTCGCTGCAGCATATCATCCCCCCCCCTTCACCCCCCCCACCCCCCCAACAAACCCCCCACCCCCCCCCCCCCCCCCCCCCCCCCCCCCCCCCGCCCCCCGCCCTCACCCCTTGCCTGCAGCAGCTGCACCTGCTAGAGCAACACCCCAACCCCCTCCCCCCCTCTCTTTCAACCTCTCTCTCTCTCTCTTTCTCTCTCTTTCTCTTCAATTTCTTTAAATTTCCAGCACTCACCCATTCTCCCTCTAAAAATTTTTTCCTCCTAACCTTCAAACACCCTCATACCCATTATTCAAAAAAAAAAAAATCTTCACAAAAACATCAAAAGCTTGTCACCAAAATCAGAGTTTGAAGATTGTAATCCAAATTTCTCTATTCGAGTGCAGGTTTGAGACTGCTGAACGGAAATCACATGAGAATGGATGTGGTTGAATTTCCACAATCAATAGAGGACACAGCTGATGATGAGGAAGGAGAGGGGGGAAATGAGTCGTCTTGAAGGGGAGTTCTCTTTCCTTAACTTTTATTAACATTGAGGTCAATGTTAGATTTAAGTTTGGGGGGGAGTTTTAATTGATTTGTTATATCTTGTTTTTAGATATTTGTGATAGTTTGTTACTTTTGAATTTCAAGTTAGTAAGTTAGCTTAGTTAATTTCTGAGAATGTTAGATTGAATAATTCATTGCATCAATTGTTTAGGCTGCTTATCCAATGAAGAAACATAGTAGCTTTTTATTCTTCTGCTCTTAGTGAATAGGAATATTGTGCAAGTGCTGTATTGAACTTTATTGTTAAGCATCATTGTAAATTGTGTTTTTCCACCTTATTGTGCACTTGTTTCTTGCTTTAACTAGTTGTGATCACTTAGAAAAAGGTTATGCAAATGTGAATCTTTGAATCAAATCTTGAGTTTTAGAATTTGTTCGAGTTTCTCTCGAGGCGAAATCCTAGGCTACACTTAGTTAAGGAGATGACTTAGGCCATCTTTGGATCGATTGAGCTTTTTGAGCCTACCTTATATAATTATATCCTTAGTCTCCCTTATTTGAGCCAAATTTTCTCCTTTATTTCACTACACACTTAGCAAAAGCCTTAACCCATAAATAAAATGTTCACTTTAACACCCATCACTCCTAAGTGCATAGGTTATTTTAAGAGATGTTTTGAGCTAAGCATTGGTGAAAAAGGTAGAGAAGTGGAATTTACCAAAAAAAAAAAAAAAGAGTATAGAAATACACCCTAGGACTTATCATAAAATGACATAAGTTTGGGGGAATCAATTCAAAAAAAAAAAAAGAGAATAAAGTGTTTGATGAAGTTAAAGGATGAAAAAAAAAAGGGATGATTAGGAGCAGTGCAAAGCAAAGCTCATTAGAGATTTTAGAATAATCATGTGCTTAGGGTGATTTGAGCTACATCTTATCCTTTATCATACCTTAACCCAAGCCCTTCATTACAAGCTAGACAAGTCCTAAAGATCCTTGATTGAGTGCTAGCCTACATTAGTGGAGAGAGAACCAAAGAACAAACGTATGAAACTTTTGATTAATTTAAATTCTTGCATGAGCATAACCTGATCCGAGTGACGTGATGAGTATTGCAAGGAATTTTACACACACTCACGGGAAACCAATTGAAAATGAGCTTACAATTTTGTTGATTCATGAACTTGCATAATATTGATGATTTGTTGTGAGCTGGGATATTAGGCAACTTACGAGGAATTTAAAAGCAACCTTTGAGTTGGTGCAATGAATTTGTCAGTTAATGTTTTCAGTTCTTAGGTATCTTTTAGCATTTTATGTTTTGCTCGAGGACTAGCAAAATTTAAGTTTGGGGGTGTGATAACTCTATTATATAGAGTTATCATAAACCATTTTGGGGTTAAAAATGTGCTAAGTCTTTGAGTTTTAGTGTAAACCTTAGGAAATTTTTATGCTTTTTAGTGATAATTAACTTAGATGTCATTAATTTCAATTTATGCACTTTTAGCTTAATTTCTTGTCAAGCTCCTTATCTCAGCCTCTGATCATTTAATCCTTGAATATTGAAGGTGATGCAAGAGAGTGGACCACAATTCCAAAGGATGATGCAAGTGAGTTTAAAGGGCAACAGAGCAAGCAGAAAGTTTCTGGCTGCAACCAGAATGCAAGTTGGCTGCAGCGAGAAACAGGGTCAAAGTTCACCTGCCAAGTCAGAAAGCTTTTGGCTGCAACGAGAACCAATTCTCGCTGCAGCCAAAATGATGCTGTTAACAAAGGCCAAACAGAAAGTTTCTGGCTGCAGCCAGAACTTAATCTCGCTGCAGCCAGAACACGTCAGACAGAAATTTTTGACACGGGATTTTAGGTTAAGCTGAGATAGGAGGGGCTATAAATAGATAATTTTAGACTGAAAAAAGGGGGATTCTGGAGAGGCTACTTTGGGCAAGCTGAGGCAAGAACAAAAAGGAAAAAGGGAAGAAGAATCAAAAGCTGAAAATCAACAACAAGGCTACTTCATATCATTTTCTCTCTTTTCAGATTTGATTCTCTCTCTAACTCATCTTGTAAAACAATGCTTTTGTTTGCTGAAATGTGTACTCTCCTCCTTAGTATGTTGAGCTAAACCTTCTACTCTAGGATTATGGTTGATTTTAATATGTAACTGGGATATTTGGTTGGTTTATTGCTTATTTTCAATGGAAAAACTGATGTTTACTCAAATTAGTACTTATTGCCCATTTATTTGCTTGATCACCATTTAAATGTGTTTAGGTATTTAGATGACACTTGAAAGAGTTAGTCTAAATTAGGCCTTGATTTGGGTAATGTGTGTTTAATACACTTAGAAAGAAATTTCAGTGTGTTGATTTGCAATTAGAGTAGACATACATCTAATTGCCATACATAGTCAATTTGTAGAACCTTGGCTTAAAGAACTTAAGCTAGTTGTCTCCTATAGACATATAGTGATTCAATTAGACTAAGTAAGTGTGTAATATCTCGACGGAGAATTACACATACTTTAGGATTCTAGACTAACATCAATTTTCATTGAAATTAAGTAATTGAGCCAACCAAACTCCAAGTGAAATATTAAAGGATACCATAA
The DNA here is from genome assembly GCA_036013995.1 of Theobroma grandiflorum. NCBI lineage: Eukaryota > Viridiplantae > Streptophyta > Magnoliopsida > Malvales > Malvaceae > Theobroma > Theobroma grandiflorum. Next base: position 35,827,849 of record CP142133.1, read on the forward strand.
TCCTAGCTTATCATATTATAGTTCCCACCTCAATTTATTGATTGCATCATTTAGGTTAGCATTAGATAATTAGGTTACATTTTAATCATCATTCAAAAATTGGTACTTGGATAAAACTAGTTTGTGTTAATTTTGGTACTTAGCAACAATTAATAGATCAACTCCTGGAGGAACGATACTCAACTCACTACTTTACTACTTGTTGCGATCGCGTTCACTTGCGCGTAATCTTTGCTTGTACTTTGCATTAAATTTTGAACATATCTCATATTGCTCAAGTCAAAGATAAAATTTTCATAAAAAGCAAGCAACAAGTATTTTTTTCGTCAAGTTAATGAACTCAATTTTGATCATTATTTTTTAAAAATATTATATAAAATTAAAAATTCAAAAAATATGTTTTAAAAAGGTTAAAGGTTAAAATTCAAAATTTACAAATCTTATTTTCAAAAATTTTATAACTTTACGATGTTATTAAAAATAATGATAATGGTGAATGGCTAGATTCTCTTGAAAACTTGGACAAGGAAATCACGACTTTCTTTGCAAAATTATTTACAACATTTAAACCATCTTTGATTGATCAGTTATTAATAGAGGAACAACCAAAATTCATAGAGGCCATGAATGAGAACCTGAATTTTGATATTTCTATTGAGGAGGTGAAGATAGCACTATTTCCAAATGCACCCACAAAAGCGCTAGGACCTGATGGACTCCCAGTAGTTTGTTTCCAAAAATATTAGCACAAGATAGGGAACTATATTCATAAATTGGTGGTTGATTTTGTACAAGGAAGATTTCTTGATCAGAATATCAATCACACACATGTGGTTCTCATTCCAAAGGTTGGTAATCCAAAACAAGTCAGTTTTGACCTATTAATCTTTGTAATGTCATTTACAAAATAGCTTCAAAAGTCCTCACTAATAGGTTAAAACCTATACTTCCACATATTATTTTGGCTAACCAAAGTGCCTTTATTCCTAGAAGACTAATCTTTGACAATGGCATAGTGGCTCAAGAAATTATTCATTTTCTTCATAACCAAAGGTAAGGTTTGGTTGAAGGTTTTGCTATGAAGCTAGATATGAGCAAGGCATATGATAAAGTAGAATGGGAGTTTGTACATGAAATCATGAAGAAGTTGGGTTTCAATGGCATGTTTATGGAAGCAATTCTGAGGTGTATTTTGCTGTCACTTATTCGGTGCTTATGAATGGGGCCTTAAGGAAAACTATAGTGCCAACAAGAAGGTTACGTCAAGGAGATCCACTATCTCCTTTCTTGTTTGTGATTATCACCAAAGCATTATTGCGAATGTTATCAATGGCTGAGGAGAGTAAGGGTATTTCGGGATTGAAGATTTCCATAAATGGGCCAAATGTTACACACTTATTTTTGCTGACGATAATATGATCTTCGAAAAACCTAATTCCTTTGCCTTAATTGAATTGTAGCGATCCATTCCCTCTATGGCTTTAAAGCACTCTTTTAAAAGATCATACTTTTGTTGCAACTTCGATTTTTCTCTTGATCTTGATAAGTCCGCTTTCAATTTTCCTTGTTCCTTAAAGTCATTCAAGTCAAGTGTAGGAACCTCGTCAGAAAGATTTTACCCCAGAATTGGCACAGTTTGCCTTTGAGTTGATGATTGGCTTAATCCTTGAAAACTTGTAAATCCTTCGATAGTCCCCCTCTTTTCATTGGCATTTACTTTCTTGATTAGCTTTGCCAACTGTTTTCTCATCTCTTCTTGGGTCTTCCCCATCTTGACTATCAAATCTGATTATTCATCTCCCATGACTCTAGCTGAGCCCTTATATTGTGCCAATTGTAAGTGGGTTCCCTCAAGCTTGTCTCTTTTCACAAGATGGAAATAAATTGGATTGAGAAACAAATTATACCAAAGATCTTTCTAGATATTTTGCTCTTTCAATATATATTTAGAAAGAGCTCTTTTATTTGCAAAAATCAACAATAATTTGCTTCTTCTTTCATGGAATGTAGTAAGGTCAAGTGATGCTACTTACAACAAAAGGAGATGAATGATACGTGCATGTGTGTCAAAATCGAAGGATGTTAGAATGCATGATTGGATGATTAAATGTATGACAAGTGATTTGAAACACCAAAACACTTGATTATGAATAGTGCACTAACATGATTACATTTCAAACAAACTTTTTTTCCATTTTTTGTGGTATATTTGTTTTTTTATGAAACAACATTTAGAAAAACGTGAAACAAGACCTCAATAGTCAACATAATTCTTTACAAACATAAACCTATTCTTACAAGATTCAAAATAAGTTAAAGACTAAAATGTCTTAAGGTCTTAAAGAAAACTTTTCTGAAAAAAAAAATCTACATAGTCAATCTTTCTTTCAGTCAGACACCTTATTGTGCTTCCCACAACCATGCCTCATCATTTTTACTAGATCAAACCATTTGACATCTATTAATGTTTGCACACGATACTTGAAGGCGTCACAATCTTCAATGGAATGTCCCATAGCTCCTCCATGATAATCACATGTTGCGTTTAAATTGAACCACATTGGGTATGGAGGTTGTAAGGGTTCCAAAGGCACTGAGAAAATAAGATGATCATGAACTAATTGATAAAAGAGTTCTTTGTAGGTAAAGGGTACATGGTCAAATTGTTTTTTCTTTCTGGATTGTTTTTGAGGGGTGCCTAGGCTACTAGTATGGGCGAAATAATGGTGCTCGTGGTTGGCTTTGAAAGGCTTTGAAAGGGTGGTTAAAAAGTGCTTGGATAAGGGTATCAATTTGGCTGCAAATTGATTGTTGTGGGTTGAAAAGTGGTGGGTGGAGAATATGCATTGAGTTGAAACCCATTGTTCGAGGGTTGTGTAGCATTTGGATACCCCATCTTGGTCATGAAACTTTTCAACTCATCCATTCCTTTTACAACTTTTTCAAGACATTGATTCGTACTTGGGCCACTGAGCGATGTGTTAGATCTATCAAGAACAAATTGATTTTTATTTAGTGATTGTTTTTGGCATGGTTAGATTTGAAGCAATAGAGATTCTTACGAGTGCTTTTCTTTGGCTTCATTAAGACGTTCAACCATTTCCATTAATTTCACAGTCCATGCTTTCATCTCACAAAAGTCATGTCAAAATTCGTCTTGATTGCGTTCCAATGCACTTAACCTTACTTTCAATTAATGTTTCATATTGTTCAATCTTTTTGACCCAAACCAAAATAAATTAGAAAAAAAAAAATTAAAACTTTATTCTCTTTCCTACAGAGCTAACAACACTATAGAGTTCTTCTTTATTAGAACAAACATGAAATGATTGCATGTAGATGAAAATATGATATTGGCACATATGCATGAAATGCTATGATGCCTTGATGTATGGATGATATGAAGTGAAATGGAAGACCACATTATTGAAAATCATGTATAATGGGAAATAGAAAATTTTATTAAAGCTAAAATCCCTCTCTTTTTGTGGTTTTTGAAAAAAATGAAAAAAATAAAAAATACCTTTTCATGTTCTCTCTTCTTGTTGCTTAAATGGAAAACCATTCTCTTTTTCTTTTCCATTTTGCAAGAAACATCATTTTCTTTATTTACCTTCCTCATTTATTTTTGTAAGAGAAGAAACTTTTCTCTTTTTTTCTTTGGATAAAAGGAACTAAAGACTTTTTTTTTCTTTTGAGAAGACCTCACTTGAAGGAAATACCTCCCTCTTTTTGTTTACTTTCTTTATATTTTTTTTATGAAAGAAAAAAAAATCCTCCCTCTTTTTCATGTTTATCATTTTTATTTTTAGGAGAAAATAGAGAAAGTTATTGTTCTGAAATTTTTAAGGTAAAAGTACAGAGATAAGTATTCTAAAAAAAATAGAGAAATAATGAATGTCAAAAATCTTGTTCCTTTTTTTTTTTTAAGATCGAAAAGAAAAGAAATTCTTTTTGTTTCTGTTTTTTTTTTTAAATCACTTTTGACACGTGTTGTTTTTATTTTATCAAAAAAGGCTACTAGGACAAATTTGTTCATTCACGTGTCATAAATTAGGGTGTACTCGTCATGACAAGTTTGGTAAGGTTTTACCTATGGGATGGCTCTTCACTACTCTCTATATATTAAGTTCAATTTCACTCAAAGTTAAAGGTTCTCAAATTGTTCCTCATTTTTGTCCCACTTGGACTAGCAAGGCACCCTGATCCTCACCTATTACAGGCTTCAAATGGACTAGGTTCAATCTGAGTAGGAGTGTTTCACTAGCCCATGCAAAGATTATCACCTCACGAGAGCATAGCTATTTAAACCCCTCCTAATGAGCACAGAGCCTGGATAGAAGGCTCATGCATGAATGTAAACGTGCCATGTGTGTGAAGAAACATTCCAGCCCTTGACCACTAATCTCATGCCTCTATCCTAAATGCCGCACAATTATTGAAATGTAAAAAGTAAATTAAATAAGATAAAACAATAACAATAAACAAACTAAGTGAATAAAAGGAATGCAATTATTACTTTTTTATTTTTTCTTAAAATTAAGAGAAATAAGGTTGGATATTGAATCATAATTAATTAAGGCATAGGATAACACATAATTAATTACTAGCTCGACTCTCGAAGTCCGCAGTGGAGTCACCAAGCTGTTGTAATGTGCAGGTCTGAGAACTTGACCGCTAGAAGTGGAAAATTTAGGGAGTCACCACCAATCTTTTCTATCTAGATGCGATTGCCCACCTATTAAATTTGCTCTATTCAATGGAATCCAAAATTGATTTTAGATTCACCTAAAGAACAATAAACTAGTTTGCAAATTTTTAAAATTGGGTTCGGGAGTATGGTTATGCATAAGGAAGGATTAGCACCCCCGTGACGTTCGTTCCATGAACGGTACCATTTTTTCATTTGTTATCCTATTATAACATAAATCATTGATTTTATTCTTATGTTTCCTTAGTTATTGTTTATTTACTTTATTCTTAATTTTATTAGCAAATTAAACATTTTATTCGATTTTTCGGGTGAAGTGCACATGATGCAATTATGAAATACATGGCATAAAATCTGGATAATGCCAAATAAAAATCTTTTATTAAGGGTATTTCCCAAATCCGTCCATCATACTAGTGGGATATGAGAATACTCCCACCTAGAGAAATACCTAGGAAACTCACCTTCGCAAGTTTAATGAGTGAATCACATCATCGAGGTATTCGTTTGCACGTAAAATAATATTTTTAGTGAATGCAAATCTTAATACAAGTAGAAACGTTTCATTAAGATGCTCTCTAAGCTCTCCCATCATACTAGTGGGATTCAAAGGTATCTTTTTACCTAGGGAGCTTTATGAAGAAACTCGCCTTCGTAAGCTCCCTCAGAAAGTCCAATCATTAGGGCTTTGACTCATGCACACAATACGTCTACATGTCATGATATTTAACAATGCAGTAATGATGTGTAATGTGCCTATAAATTTCAATATTCGCTTCTTAATCTTCCTACAACTCTTTTATTATCTCTTTGAAATTTCCTTTTTTTTTATTATTTATCTTTGTATATATATATCATGAAATAATATTTTATATTTATTATTTCCACCCAACTATATTTTATTTTATATATTTTTTACACTTAAGTATTTATCTATCTTGCGATATATATTGTCCTTTTAACCAAATGCTATTTTTTTAACCAAATATTTTATTTAATAATTATTATTATTTATGTATATCTTTTTATGACTTCACTTCTTTCCTACATTTTTATTAACCTATCCTATTTGACTAACTATTCTATTATTTTCATATATATATATATATTATTTTTATTTTTGTCGAGACTCAAAATCAAAACCCTCCCATCGTATTGGCAGGGTTTTAGTCGAAATCCCTAACCTATAAAAGTTCATTTGAAATTACGACTTCTTTCATTCCATTTGAATATTTCATCATCAGCATTGATCCCCAAAACAACCATTATATTTTATATATTTATAATTTTATACTATGTTATATTCTTTTATTTTCTATATATACCAATATATAAATTTGTATTATTAAATATTTTATTTCTATTACATACATAACTTATTCTCATTATCAAAAATTTATTCTATTTACTTCTATTTATTTAGCTCGTTTTTATATGATTATCTATTTTAATATTATTTTTAGTCATTGCTTAGTTACTTAGTCTATTTTTCCTATGACTAAATGTCTTTTATATATATATATATATATATATTTACATTTTAGTGTATTTCCTTTCCTTTAGCTAGATTAATTTGTTATAACTAGATATTATTTTACTTATTTAGTTCTGCTTTTTAGTGCCAAATATTTATTTCTCTCATATATTTTATTTTTAACCTAGATCTTCTATTACTATTTTTAGATCAAACATTCATTTTTTATACTTTTTTATATATGTATATCTATTGCAACGACCACTCCCCAGTTGCTACCGGCGTCCGAAACTTCCGGAAAAAACCCGCCAAGTCCCAAACAAGCCTGGCCAAAATTGCTCGCTAATCCATTACATTCACTCATCAAATAGTAGTATTACTTTCATATACTGAATTAAATCATAAATATAAAAATCACTATAAACTTTTTCCTTATTTATCCACAATTACATTTACGCCAAAATTTATAAAATTTTCAAATTAATGCTTATATACAAATTTAAAATTTATTTACAACTTAATAAGTAGAATACTACGACTTGACTTCTAACATAGCAAGTACAAGACACAGCGAAGCGACTCATAATAGTGTGCTAGGAGATGCCTTTACCTATTCACGGTAGACCACACGCGAACGCGTCAATGACTTCACACTAAAACGATTTCTGTCTGCAAAAAGGGAAATAAAATGGGGGGTGAGTCTCATAGACTCAGTGAATATCATTGACCCAGTGAGTAGGGCGTAGATGGGAAACAAGCAAGCGAAAGATCAGTTGAATGTAAAATACAGAATCATAAAAATAATTTGTCTCAAACAGGGGTTTTGTGCCTTATATCGAAATTCGAGAATTTTTGAAAGTATAATCAATTGAAATAATAATATTTTCTCATCAAAATATGTTGATAACAAATTTCGAACCAAATTGATAAAATCAAGCTAGCTCCCGCGAGACCAACATTGTTTAAAGTCATGCACTAATCATAGCTCGCCTTTACGCGAGGAATTTCAAATCCATTTCATGGAAAAACAAATAAAGAAGCTGTAAAAATCCGTTTAAATCAAATTTCACCATGCAAGGAAATACAACTCATAATATTAAAACTTATTTCAATCCATAAAATAATTACATTTTATCAAAAATATTCAATAAGGCTTATGATTTTAATAAAACTTGGCTCGTGCCAAAAACTCATATTCGGTGGTACCTTGCGCTAAGGCACCCAACCGAATCCGCCAAGGCTGTTAAAAATTTTATGTACTCATAAAACCTATTTTTCTTTTTAGAAACCACAGTCGTTCCTTGACGTTAGCGGAGTTCACCTTCCCGTGATGGGTCGGCCGAAGGGAACTCTAATCATACCTCAAGAGATACCTTCCACGCCTCTACTACCGAGGTATGAATATAACTGGGTAATCGTGCCCCTCCTAAAGGCAGTCCACGGCACCCGCCACTGCAGTGACTATCCTATAACCCACCAATCAATAAAATTTAAATAGCATGATATGGAAATCAAATTATTATCAAGCCAATCCAGGCAAAACAATCAGTTCAAGAAATTTTAATACAAATGCCAATCACACCGTCATAAGCCATAAATTTCAAAGCATAATTTATCTAACACAAATATGTATTCTCAAATTATTCAAATTTTCTAAAATCATCATTCGATTTCAAAATGATTTTTAAGGGGATATTTTAAATCTTTTTTTTTCAAATTATCAATCCCAGTGTCACGTTGAAATTCTTGTTTCATGAAATGTTCGTTGTAAACATTTGCATGATATTTTCTATCAAACTAGTATGGTGAATATTTAAATATTTCATGAAATGCACATCACACAAACATTAAGGCACATTTTTCATTTTGATGCAAATCATTTCAAAACGCTTGTTTCCCGGTTTAAAATACTTTACGTATAATATATATATATATTTTTTCAAATGATTTCTAAAATAGTTTGCACTCACAATTCCTTAAAATTTATTCGACACATATTTTTCGTAAAAATTACATTGCACGTATAATACATGTAGAAGCATATCTATATACGGAATATTTAGAAATTAACTCGCCCTACTCACCTCGTAATAGTGAGATTTTTCCTCACTATTTATTCGTTCGCGTATCGATAATTGTTCTTATTTATCAATCACGTACTTCGCTCGGTATACCTTTACGACAATTTTCCTAACATCAAATTTAAATTCAACATGCTTAATCGCACATTTATATGGGTAATTACTTAATTAAATTTCCTTAATCAATTTGCATATTTTTTTTCTAAACTATGCACAATATTAATAAACTATCCATAACCTTAAAATTTAACATTTACTTACCAATGTGCTTTTGCCATTTTTTTGTGACCTTGGGCCTCTCCATGGCTTCTCCATTTTTCTTCTATTGGGTCAAGCCTACTTTTATTTTTCTATTTGGCCTTTCCCATCTAATTGTCATTGGGCCATGCCCATGTTAATTTTTTTCATGGGTCATGCCCACCCATTTTTTTTCTTTCTTTCTTCTTTTTTTTCTTTTTTCTTTCTTCTTCCTCCTCCAACCGTCTCTCTCTTCTCTACTACCATGGGAGCACAAGATCTCTCAAAAATCAGCAGCCAACACTCCTCCTTTTCTACACAATTTAACAGTAAATTTCTACACTTTTCTCCCAACAAATCAACAACTAACACTCCAATTTCCAACAAGTAAAAATCAAAATTTTTCAACAGCAACACCCTGAATTTTCAACACCAAACCAGTAGCTTTTTGAGCTCAATTTCCAACAATATAACCCTCCATAATTTTGGCTCTAAGGTCTCAAAATTTCCAGCAATTTAAACTTGAAAATTTCAGCAACCTACCTTGACTATTTTCAGCTTTCACACTCCTCATTTCAACCACCAAAGCAGCAGCAAAATCAGCCTTCTTTCTCTCTCAAAATAGCAAGATTTTTCAGCTTTCTTATTCCTAAGATTTGTAGCAAACTACCTTCCTTCTTCACGCAAAATTTGGCAGCAAAACCGTGCCCCCTAGCTGCAAAATTTTCTTTCACCGTTCTTTCCTTCCTCTCCATTTTGTTTTTCTTGTCTTTTGTTTCTTAATTCAGCCGACTCTTCTAGAGCCTCCTACCATCTTCTTTATCTTTTTCTTTCCTCTCACTCTCCTTGACCAGCCCCCCTTCTTTTGACTTAGAAAAGTCTCATATTTTACACATGGGCTGCTACCCATGTGACCTTGTACATATATATATTTATATATATACTTATTATATTTATAACTTAAAATTTTAACCAACTCTTACCCTCATTTTACCTTCTAAATATTCATTTAAGCCTTTAATTAACTTAGGATTTAATTAGGCTCAAAATTGTACTAAGAGACTCCAAAAATTTAATTATCAATCTTTGAAACTTTTATTCCTGAGATATGACGCCTCATTATTTTTTAACACGGTTTTTTCTATTTTAGAGATAGAACTAGGTAAAGTGATCTTCACCAAAGTTGTAGCTCTGTCTCTTAGCTTTCCAATGGTTTAAGAATTGCTTCAATTGGAGTTCTGTAGCTTGAGATATAGCCAAAATACTCAAGCATGTACAAGAACATTTTTTGTGTTCTTCAACACTTTGCTCTCCAAAAATTAAGTTCAATATTTTTCATTCCTATCCACACTTATTAAATTTCAATTTCCTTCAAAATTATTCTTCCTTCACATATATAAAATCAAATTATTGAGATTGCATTCCAACGTGGTATCTCCATAATATTTAAATATTTACTTACCGCGTTAACTCGATTTAATAAAAATCGCGCGATCTCACTTACGGCATTTCCTTCCAAAAATTCATTCTTAATTCTTCTCCTCCACTTAAATTAGTCATATTCTATTTTTCATGACTAATTCTGACCTCCAATAAAATATTAATATTTTAATATTATTTTATTAATAAAATATTATTTTATTCTAAAAATTTTCACTTGCCTTCTTTGGTCTTGAAACACATTATTATGTGTCAGTTTACCTCCGAATCATCCTTTAACTCACTAATTTATCTCCGATAAAAATATTATTATTTAATTATGAGTTCTGCGCATGCGATACATTTTATTTTTAAGCGTTCCTTAGCACGCTAATTCACATCAAATAATCATTCATTTGATCAATAAAGTCTTATTTGTGCCTAACGAAGATACGGGGTATTACAATCTCCCCCACTTAAAAATAAATTCGTCCTCGAATTCAAACCGACGTATCGTGAATAATTAAAATTCTAAAATTCTTCTACAACGCTTCCGTTGAACATTCTCCATATAAGATCTTGATCTTATAAATTATATCAATTTCCAATCCTTATAGAAAACTTGACAATGTCCAATCACATTTAATTGTAAATACCACACTTCTTAAATTAAATCAGTATTATTCTTCCTCTTATAAAGAGAAATTAATTATGTCATTAATCCTATCGCATCTCCATCAAATCATTCTTAAATTATCAATTATACATGTTCACATAGCTATCCACAATTCCTCCACTTTAATCTTTTATCAACCTTTCCGACATTTGAACATTTACTCAACCATTGATTATCGGTCTAACTCGTCAACCAATATTTATTTCAGTTTACACACTTCCATACCATTTCCATTCTAATATTTCATAATACGTAAGGATCAAGACCTGCTTTATTTATTTCAAATATACTCAATATCATGAGCAATTCAAACTTAATAACCATTAGTGACCACATTCTCAAAATTAAATCTCTGATATTTTCATGATCAAATGCCCACTAAATAATTTTCAACTTATACCACCACAAAGCATTTTAATAATTAACGATATTCTTGTATATATATATATATATATTTGAAATCTTAATCCATCTCTTTAATCCATGACTGATTTATTCATCATCAACTGCATACAACGTATCTAACTTAAAATTCCTCAAATTTACTTTAAATGTCAAATCTTATGGTCTCATTATCAAAGTCTTTACTAGTATATGAATTCTCGAAATTTCAAATCATCATTTCATTCTAAATAAATTTTTATAATTCCCATAGTGTATTTATATTTCTTCGCCAAGGTAATATTATTTAATCAAATCATATCACTCTCGTCCTTTAAATATTCATAACCCAATTTAGTTTTCATCTATCCTTATCAGACACTTTGCCTTGATAATTAATTAAATAAATTGAAACTGATGGAGGAAGGTACATTTCACAACTTATATCGTGTATCTACCAGCATATCGAGACCACACTTCATTAGATCTCGATATCGGCAAAATATTCATTTCCTGAAACCATCATTGCCAAACATATAAGGATGTTTGCAATATATCTTCATTTTTATGTGACATATCAGTCACGAACCCCAACTTGACTATATAGCCTTTTGCTCTTTTCCTTTTTGTGTTTCTCATAATGAACAATCTCTCGAACCTTTTCGTCGAGTGTTCACAGAGTAGAAACAAGTCCATAATTTATAGTTCAATGTTTAAAGCAATGAACAGAATCTCATCGTTGAAGTTCTACTCTTACTTACTGATCATAACTCTTTTGCTCATTTATTTACAAGAAAAATCAATGCCCTCTACCTTACGCATTGTTTGGTTGCTCACAAACCACACATAACCATTTAAATTTGAACTCTCATCATAAATCAAACTAGTGCATCCTCACACTTTTCCATACATTTCCACAACCACTTAAATATTTTTTTAATACAATTTTGTTGAGGATTTAAACAATTAAAGGCTGATTTCCAAGGCCTGTCATAACCTTAACATTTCGATGTATACTTATTAACATTTCAACTTATTGGTTCCCAATGGACATTATTTTAAAATCCCTCAAAATGTCAATATTCTTACTTCAGACCATATAAAACTATCTTAAGATGATTACATTAATTATCCTTAAACTTCTTAGATGTGATGTAATAACATCCATATTTATTCCATTACTCATCCAATCACAATTTGGCATCCACATATGCTTTATGATCTTATTGACCCTTTTAGGTTTATCTTTACGAGATTACTGGATTTGGGGGTTATAGGCTCACCACGCTTCCGCTATGCCATTATGATATTTATAAAACTTAACGTAAATTTTACTTAAATATCCCTCGACATTTTCACCAATATTTAATTTTTATCTTGAGTTAATTCATACACTAATAATTACAACCCAACATGGGTTTATCAACCCTTGGGATCTCATCATCACTTATTTAAATTCAGAATCAGCTTCATTTAAGCTACTATACACTTATTCAGCACCTAGTCGCATTTAAAATATTTCAAAATTCAACACCATTCATATCTGAGTAGGGCGATTTAATTAATACAGTGCACTTACTTCAGTGCATGCAAGTATCAATCTATAACTCCGTAATACTTTAAATTTATAAACCTCGGGTAGATCTCAACGATCATTACTTATTTCTGCCAAAATAAACCTCTTATTATAATTATCGTTGGTTTTCCTCTATATTGTCCTCAAATACAGTCCATAATCACTAATTTCTTCTCATCAACAATCATGATTCACATTTTTAACTTCATCAATTAAATAAATTATTACGGACTTATTAGTCCGATTTCACTTTCCTTTACTTTCAGTCGAAAGAGTATATCATCATATCGACCTTTCATTAAAGGCATCTGCTTAAAATATTTCCATCAGTTGCTCGTGTCTTGGGTGGCATCTCAAACCCAGACATTGGCAATCAATTCTCGTCTTTTAATTGTCATTTATAATTATACAAGGTGGCTTTCTAAGAAAAGAGTTTACGCAGCCTCCTGTCTATAATCGGTGCTGCAGTCACTAATCATAGACAAGACTCTACGTCGACTCCACTACTCCGCTGTTTGACACAAGAATTCGTAGGACTCACTAAACCTAGAGCTCTGATACCAATACTGTAACGACCACTCCCCGGTCGCTACCGACGTCCGAAACTTCCAGGAAAAACTCGCCAAGTCCCGAACAAGCCTGACCAAAATTGCTCGTTAATCCATTACATTCACTCATCAAATAGTAGTATTACTTTCATATACTGAATTAAATCATAAATATAAAAATCACTATAAACTTTTTCCTTATTTATCCACAATTACATATACGCCAAAATTTATAAATTTTCAAATTAATGCTTATATACAAATTTAAAATTTATTTACAACTTAATAAGTAGAATACTACGACTTGACTTCTAACATAGCAAGTACAAGACACAGCGAAGCGACTCATAATAGTGTGCTAGGAGATGCCTTTACCTATTCACGGCAGACCACACGCGAACGCGTCAATGACTTCACACTAAAACGATTTCTGTCTGCAAAAAGGGAAATAAAATGGGGGGTGAGTCTCATAGACTCAGTGAATATCATTGACCCAGTGAGTAGGGCGTAGATGGGAAACAAGCAAGCGAAAGATCAGTTGAATGTAAAATACAGAATCATAAAAATAATTTATCTCAAACAGGGGTTTTGTGCCTTATATCGAAATTCGAGAATTTTTGAAAGTATAATCAATTGAAATAATAATATTTTCTCATCAAAATATGTTGATAACAAATTTCGAACCAAATTGATAAAATCAAGCTAGATCCCGCGAGACCAACATTGTTTAAAGTCATGCACTAATCATAGCTCGCCTTTACGCGAGGAATTTCAAATCCATTTCATGGAAAAACAAATAAAGAAGCTGTAAAAATCCGTTTAAATCAAATTTCACCATGCAAGGAAATACAACTCATAATATTAAAACTTATTTCAATCCATGTAAAATAATTACATTTTATCAAAAATATTCAATAAGGCTTATGATTTTAATAAAACTTGGCTCGTGCCAAAAACTCATATTCAGTGGTACCTTGCTCCAGGGCACCCAACTGAATCTGCCAAGGCTGTTAAAAATTTTATGTACTCATAAAACATATTTTTCTGTTTAGAAACCACAGCCGTTCCTTGACGTTAGCGGAGTTCACCTTCCCGTGATGGGTCGGCCGAAGGGAACTCTAACCATACCTCAAGAGATACCCTTTGCGCCTCTACTACCGAGGTATGAATATAACTGGGTAACCGTGCCCCTCCTAAAGGCAGTCCACGGCACCCGCCACTGCAGTGACTATCCTATAACCCACCAATCAATAAAATTTAAATAGCATGATATGGAAATCAAATTATTATCAAGCCAATCTAGGCAAAACAATCAGTTCAAGAAATTTTAATACAAATGCCAATCACACCGTCATAAGCCATAAATTTCAAAGCATAATTTATATAACACAAATATGTATCCTCAAATTATTCAAATTTTCTAAAATCATCATTCGATTTCAAAATGATTTTTAAGGGGATATTTTAAATCTTTTTTTTTCAAATTATCAATCCCCGTGTCACGTTGAAATTCTTGTTTCATGAAATGTTCGTTGTAAACATTTACATGATATTTTCTATCAAACTAGTATGGTGAATATTTAAATATTTCATGAAATGCACATCACACAAACATTAAGGCACATTTTTCATTTTGATGCAAATCATTTCAAAACGCTTGTTTCCCGGTTTAAAATACTTTACGTATAATATATATATATATATATTCAAATGATTTCTAAAATAGTTTGCACTCACAATTTCTTAAAATTTATTCGACACATGTTTTTTGTAAAAATTACATTGCACGTATAATACACGTAGAAGCATATCTATATACGGAATATTTAGAAATTGACTCCCCCTACTCACCTCGTAATAGTGAGATTTTTCCTCACTATTTATTCGTTCGCGTATCGATAATTGTTCTTATTTATCGATCACGTACTTCGCTCGGTATGACTTTACGACAATTTTCCTAACATCAAATTTAAATTCAACATGCTTAATCGCACATTTATATGGGTAATAACTTAATTAAATTTCCTTAATCAATTTGCATATTTTTTTTTCTAAAATATGCACAATATTAATAAACTACCCATAACCTTAAAATTTAGCATTTACTTACCAATGGGCTTTTGCCATTTTTTTGTGACCTTGGGCCTCTCCATGGCTTTTCCATTTTTCTTCTATTGGGCCAAGCCTATTTTTATTTTTCTATTGAGCCTTGCCCATCTAATTGTCACTGGGCCATGCCCATGTTAATTTGTTTCATGGGTCATGCCCACCCATTTTATTTTCCTTTCTTTCTTCTTTTTTTTCTTTTTTCTTTCTTCTTCCTCCTCCAACCGTCTCTCTCTTCTCTACTACCATGGCAGCACAAGATCTCTCAAAAATCTGCAGCCAACACTCCTCCTTTTCTACACAATTTAACAGCAAATTTCTACACTTTTCTCCGAACAAATCAGCAACTAACACTCCAATTTCCAGCAAGTAAAAATCAAAATTTTCCAACAACAACCCCTGAATTTTCAACACCAAAGCAGCAGCTTTTTGAGCTCAATTTCCAATAATATAACCCTCCATAATTTCGGCTCTAAGGTCTCAAAATTTCCAGCAATTTAAACTTGAAAATTTCAGCAACCTACCTTGACTATTTTCAGCTTTCACACTCCTCATTTCAACCACCAAAGCAGCAGCAAAATCAGCCTTCTTTCTCTCTCAAAATAGCAAGATTTTTCAGCTTTCTTATTCCTAAGATTTGTAGCAAACTACCTTCCTTCTTCACTCAAAATTTGGCAGCAAAACTGTGCCCCCTAGCTGTAGAATTTTCTTTCACCGTTCTTTCCTTCCTCTCCATTTTGTTTTTCTTGTCTTTTGTTTCTTACTTCAGCCGACTCTTCTAGAGCCTCATACCATCTTCTGTTTTCTCTTTTTCTTTCCTCTCACTCTCCTTAACCAGCCCCCCTTCTTTTGACTTAGAAAAGTCTCGCATTTTACACATGGGCTGCTACCCATGTGACCTTGTACATATATATATATATTTATATATATACTTATTATATTTATAACTTAAAATTTTAACCAACTCTTACCCTCATTTTACCTTCTAAATATTCATTTAAGCCTTTAATTAACCTAGGATTTAATTAGGCTCAAAATTGTACTAAGAGACTCCAAAAATTTAATTATCAATCCTTGAAATTTTTATTCCCGAGATATGATGCCTCGTTATTTTTCAACCTGATTTTCTCTATTTTAGAGACAGAACTAGGTGAAGTGATCTTCATCAAAATTGTAGCTCTGTCTCTTAGCTTTCCAATGGTTCAAGAATTGCTTCAATTGGAGTTTTGTATCTCGAGATATGGCTAAAATACTCAAACATATACAAGAATATTTTTTGTGTTCTTCAACACTTTGCTCTCTAAAAATTAAGTCTAATATTTTTCATTCCTATCCACACTTATTAAATTTCAATTTCCTTCAAAATTATTCTTCCTTCACATATATAAAATCAAATTATTGAGATTGCATTCCAACGTGGTATCTCCATAATATTTAAATATTTACTTACCGCGTTAACTCGATTTAATAAAAATCGCGCGATCTCACTTACAGTATTTCCTTCCAAAAATTCATTTTTAATTCTTCTCCTCTACTTAAATTAGTCATATTCCATTTTTCATGACTAATTCTGACTTCCAATAAAATATTAATATTTTAATATTATTTTATTAATAAAATTTTATTTTATTCTAAAAATTTTCACTTGCCTTCTTTGGTCTTGAAACACATTATTATTTGTCAGTTTACCTCTGAATCATCCTTTAACTCATTAATTTATCTCCGATAAAAATATTATTATTTAATTATGAGTTCTGCGCATGCGATACATTTTATTTTTAAGCGTTCCTTAACACGCTAATTCACAACAAATAATCATTTATTTGATCAATAAAGTCTTATTTGTGTCTAATGAGGATACGGGGTATTACATCTATATTCTATTTAACCTGCTCTATTATTTTTTAATCAAATATTTACCCATCTTTTTCATTTACTGCCTAATATATTTTTACTTTTATTTTTTTACTTTAAAACATCATATAATTTTCATAATATACTTTTACTTAAACTAAATAAATTTTCAAACAACAAATTTGGGTTAGATAAGTGGGCAAGCCCCAATACACAATCCAATAGCAAATCAACAAATAAAAAGGGGGAAAGCCTTACCTTGCTGGGCGAGGAGCAGCGCCCGTCAACCAGCCTGTGAAGCCTTACTCAAAACGCACCGTTTTGGTGCTTGTATGGCAGCTTAAAGTCCTCCCAAAACTACACCGTTTTGCCTCTTCTCCGCTAAACCTCCAAAATGACGTCATTTTACCTCTCTAACCCTAGCAATTTAGTCTTTCTTTTCCTCTTCTCTCTTCATTTTTCCCATTTACTTTCTCTCTCTACCCCACGGCTGCTCTCCCTTCTCTCTTAAATCAAAACTCCAACCATTGTCGTTTCTCTCCCTTTCCAAAACTGCAACCCTTTTCTTCACCCTAACCGGCTGACAAAATAAAAAAAACAATCTTCCTTTCTAGCTCATTGGACAACCCCCCTTTTTACTCCAATCAAAAGAAAAAGAAAAGAGAGAAATCGCCCTCTCTCGCATTGCTAAAACCCCACTTTAAATCCCAACGACCACCTTTCCCAACCCGGCTTCCTATTTTACTATCTTTTTTTGTTTTGTATTTTTAGAATTTTTTTATTTGTTTGTGGTTGTAATATGCGGCTGTTAGGAAGAAAAAGGTTAGGGTTTCTGTTTCTTAGTTCTCCTCTAGGGATTTCTAGGGGTTTTTTTTTTGTAGATTTGGCTTCTTAGGTTTTTTTTTATCTGGCCTTCCTTCGATTTGTTTTCAGTCTGGCCTCCTTTTAGCCAAAATTTGAGGGTTCTAAAAGAACCCGATTGTCTAAGTTTTTGGATAATCAAAAGGTGAAATCATGCTCAAAAGAGCATGATTTCACAGGTGAGGGCCTCCAAGTCAAAGAAGATCCGTGGAGGTGACCCAAGTCCGATTGGCCAAGGGAGCATTGAATGCACTATGTAAGCTGTTTCTTGAAGGTTGACTATGGCGGCGGTCAAATTTTTTCTTCTATAAACAGTAATTTATTTATTTTATTTATTATTTATTATGTTTTTTTTTATTTGGGAGGGAAAGAAATAGGTGTCTACACTTAGAATTAGCAAATTCAATTTAATTTCCTTTTCTTACAATATCATACATTTCGTTTCGATAATTATCCATATTACAAGACTATTTTTTAAGATTTTGTACCAATTTGATACTTTTATCTTTTGTTTTTTTTATTTTTTATTCTCTATTTATTTTGCCTTTTCCTTTCTATTATTTTTTGCAAAAAAAAAAATCAAAAATAATCATCAAAGGGACCTAATATTATTGCAAATACATTCTATCTCCGTCCCATTTTGTTTATATCGGTTCGATTTTTTTTTCATCAAGTTAATGAAATTCAATTTTTATTATTATTTTTTAAAAATATTATATAAAATTAAAAAAATATATGTTTTAAAAATTTTAAATTCAAAATATACAAATCTTATTTTCAAAACTTTCATAATTTTACGATGTTATTAAAAATAATGATAATGGTGAATGGCTAGATTCTCTTGAAAATTTGGACAAGGAAATCACGGCTTTCTTTGCAAAATTATTTACAATGTCTAAACCATCTTTGATTGATGAGGTATTAATACGGGTACAACCGAAGGTCACAGGGGCCATGAATGAGAACCTGAATTTTGATATTTCTATTGAGGAGGCGAAGATAGCGCTATTTCAATTGCACCCCATAAAAGCACCAGGACCTGATGAACTCCCAGCAATTTTTTTACAAAAATATTGGCACAAGATAGGGAACTATATTCATAAATTGGTGGTTGATTTTGTACAAGGAAGATTTCTTGATCAGAATATCAATCACACACATGTGGTTCTCATTCTAAAGGTTGGTAATCCAGAACAAGTATGTAACGGGGCCTTAAGGAAAACTATAGTGACAACAAGAAGATTACGTCAAGGAGATTCACTATCTCCTTTCTTGTTTGTGATTATCACCAAAGCGTCATCGGGAATGTTATCAATGGCTAAGGAGAGTAAGGGTGTTTCGGGATTGAAGATTTGCATAAATGGGCCAAATCTTACACACTTTTTTTTTGCCTAAGACAGTATGATCTTCGAAAAAGCTCGAAGTTGAGAAGTTCAGGTCCGAAAAGATTTATTCAGAAGGTATGAAATTGCATTTAGACAGAAGATAAATCTAAAAAAATTCATCTCTGTTGTTCAACAGGAATACAAAGGATGGGGAGCAAGCAATGGTTTGTTAAAATACCTAGGGATGCCATTAATAGGAGGTGGGTCAAAAAAACAGATTTTCTAATTTGTCAAGGAGAAGATTACAAGGGGGATATCAATTGGAAGAACAAAATGTTGTCCATTGCAGGCAGAGAAATTTTGATCAAATCAGTGGCGCAGGCAATTCCCACATATATAATGAGTTGCTTCAAATTTCCAGAGTCACTTGTAATGAAATTGACTCGGTGATTGCTAAATTTGGTGGGGTAGGAATGAGAAGGACCACAAGATCGATTAGAAAAATTGGAAACACATGTGTCTGTCAAAACATAGTGGAGGTATGGGATTCAGGAATATACGAGCTTTTAATCTAGCATTGTTAGCCAAGCAAGGTTGGTGGTTGCAAATGAAAGAAGACACACTGGCATTTTGGCATTTAGGATGCTAAAAGCAAGATACTTTCTTAATACTGATTTTGTGAGTGCATTAATGGGGGCTAACCCAAGTTATATTTGGAGTAGTCTTACAGAGTCTCAATCCTTAATCAAAAAAAGGCCTGATGTGGAGAGTGGGTAATGGAAGTAAAATCAGAGTGAAAGGTGATTGTTGGGTTCCATATGACACTCCTAGACCTGCGCTGGTTTGTGAGGATTGTATCAGGAAGTATGATGGTTAGTGAGCTGATTGATCAAAATTATGTCGGGTGGAAAGAGGAAAAAAATTAGAAGTCGTTTTCCTAATTATGAAAGTCAGCTTATAGTATCAATTCCTTTGAATTTTCAAATGCCTCAAATTTGGTTTGATAGCATAGATGGTGCATATATGGTAAAATCTGATTATCAATTGCAAAGCTCCACTATGTTTAATATGGGTAGTGGCTCTTCAACTGGAAATCTGGTGACTGTCTGGAATAAACTATGGAACCAGGGCCGGAGCCTCCTTATGTGATGGGGGGGCCATAAACTTTTAAAAACATTTTAATAACATAAAAATTTTTTTAAATATTTTTATATATTCTATTAATAATTTTTTTAAAATAATTTTTTATTTAATAATTAATATAAATAAAAAATAATAAAATGATTTCATATATCTCACCCAAATTTATTTTTTTTTTCAATTTATTTTATTATTTTTATTTTTATTTATTTATTTTTTTCATTTCTATTCTATTGTTCATATGTTATAAGTTTTTATATATTTTTTTAAATTTCTACAAATCATTAGCCATATTCTTTTTTTTCTTTTTTTTTATATAATATGTGGTACCTACCTTCTATTTGTCATGTTCTTCTTTTTTATGTTACATAAATTTTATTTTATATGATTTTAATATTTAAAAATTAATAAATTATTATATAGTTCTCAAATATAAGTTGTAGTGTTACATTGTTACTTAAAATTTCATTAATGTATCATTTTTTTATTAATCCTAATTATATTTGAGAAAATTAACTTGAGTATATTTTTTTATATACTTTA
The DNA here is from genome assembly GCA_036013995.1 of Theobroma grandiflorum. NCBI lineage: Eukaryota > Viridiplantae > Streptophyta > Magnoliopsida > Malvales > Malvaceae > Theobroma > Theobroma grandiflorum. The sequence goes on from CP142133.1 coordinate 35,848,781, forward strand.
TGTTTTATATTTAATTGAAATGAAATTATCTTGAATCTATAGTATTTAAATAATTCTGATTATATAGGGAGAAACTATTAATCTTATATATCATTTTTAACTATTTATATTTTACAAATTATAGTTTTATATTTATTTTCATATTTCTATTATCAATATTTTTATTATTGATCGAATTTAACATATTAATTTTTTAAAATTTTTAACTCTTATTCAACCGTGTTTGACCACCTCAATAAAATTTGGCTAGCTCCGCCCCTGTATGAAACTTTAAGGTTCCTAGGAAAATTATTTTATTTACATGGAAAGCTACTAAAGGAATTTTACCTATAGGGGCAGCTTTAATACAAAGGAAGCTTAATGTGGAACCATCATGTCCCTTTTGTGTGGAGGAAGTAGAAACAGATTTTCACTGCTTGTGCTATTGTCAGTATGCAAGAGCGCTTGGCTTTATTCTAAGTGGGGATTTCAGGATATCAAAGACCATTTTGATTCGGCTGCTGATTGGATAATTTGGCTTGTATTGAATGATGAAATACTAGATGCAGGAGAAATAATTTGTGTATTATGGGCATTATGAAAGGCTAGGAATTTGCTGGTTTTCAAAACGTAGAAATTGGATCCTATGGCTGTTGTGGAGATGGGGCGTGACATTTGCAGGGAGTTTCGAAGTGTCAACAAGTCGAGTGGTATTAATGAAGAAATGGTAACAGGAACTTGTGATCACTGGAGAAGAGCTGTAGGAAATAAATTAAACATTGATGCTACGATCTTTGTTAATAATGGGGTTAAAATGATGGTAGCAGGATTTGTCTTGTGTGATGCTTATGGTGAAATGATTTTGGAAGGTACAACAAAGTTTAATTTTGGTGGTAAAGTTGAGGATAGAGTTACAGTCCCTGCTTTAGTCAATAATGATATTCTGTAGAGAAAATATGGGAATAACAAAGGTGGAGTTAGACAATGTGATGGTGGTGAAGCAGCTAAATGAGAAGAACTTTTTTGGTACTCTAGAAAATATCTATCAAGATTGCGCTGATTATATGGAGAAGGTGAATTGTAGAAAGTTTCTCAAAGCCAAAGGAGACTGAACCGTGTTGCTCACTTATTGGCCCAGCATGTAAAAGTAATCGGTGATGATCATGTGTTGTGGAGAATATGTGTAGAGACGCCAAGCAAAATCAAAGAAAGCCTAATAAAGGACAAGGAAGCTTCATACGTTACAAACGGGTGAAGGGTGTTCAGAATGATCCTAGTGATTTGTATGGTTAAAGAAGTACTCTTTTTTTCTTTACCCTTGGTTTTATCCCAATGGGTTTTCCCAAGGGAAGGTTTTAACGAGGCTTGCTTTCTATGTAAAGGGAATGAATGTGGGATATAGGGGTTTAATGTTCATGAAATTTTGTTAATATCTCGTATTGTAATATGTGATTGGTGATTAATTAAATGTATCATATTTTTTTTCAAAAAAATAATGATCCAAGTCAAGTTTATTTAACCAAAAAAAAAAAACTCAATAAAGAACGAAGAAAAGCAGATGGAGGGAGATGATTAAATAAATTGTCCTATCTAACAGATTAAGATAAAGTTTAAGAGTGATGTATCTTAAATCATCATAGTTATAAGTCATAAAATTCATAACAAAACAAAATAAAATTATATTTAATTCTTATACCATGAATATATATATTGTGCAGCGCCATGAAAATATATTAATAATTTCCAAATTTCAATTCTATTTAATTACTTATTTTTGTTTATTTTTCCAATGCTTATTAACACCAAATTTCTACAGTATATAAAAATTCCTTTTTAAAAACTGTTTGCATTAGCAAAAGTGAATATGAATATGAAAGTCATCATAAGATTCATAACTATGAGTCATCCAAATCCAAATTGGTCTATCTACCTTCCTTTCTTCGATTCTTCTTTTTTTTATTTAAATAAAATGTGTATTTCATTAATTGTACAGTATTTAAATAGAAAAGTTGAAGGTGTTATGTTCTATTCATCAAAATAAAACGCTAGTTATGCTTTTCAGGACTTGGTGATGAATTTTGTTAATAAGGCATTTCATCAGGTTCCTGCAAGCTTTTCTTAATTATGAATTTTCTTATACAATCATATCTAGAATAATTTAATTTATTTAAAACTTAAGTTATTGATGTCTATGTAATTTAAATTGTTAAATGATGACAAGATTAAACAAGGAAGTCTTCATAATAATGGATAAATTTTCTTCACAAATAGTAGGAGTACAAAAAAGAAAACAATAAAAATAAAAAGATTTGAAGCTGAATTTGAACAATTGTGGTTGGTTGGAAAATTTTCTATACATTTACATCCTCGCAAGTCCTATGCTCTTGCTATAGCACTTCCTAGAAAGCCAACCAAGGGAATTTAACAGAGGATCTCCATGACTCCATCCTTTTCTCTCTTTTGGTTTCTTCTGGCCCATCAATTGGATCGAGAAAAGATTTGTTAGTGGCACCCCCAAAATCATCAGAACTATAAGTTATCCAAATCCAAATTGGCCTATCTATCTTCCTTTCCTTGATTTTTCTTTTTCCTCAAGCAAAATGTGGATTTTGACTTTGTTCCATTGTTTGTACCGTGTTTGAAAATGAAAATTGGAGATGTTATATTTTATTCATCTCAGAAATTGCAAAATGATTATTGTAGTGGGCTTCTGATTATTGTGGAGCACACTTGACTTCTATTTCAGTTTTCTTTGATCAAAATAGAAGCTTAGCCTTGGCTCCTCAAACTTCATCTTTCCTTGGTATATATGTGCATCATTTTCTTCTTAAAATTTTGTTTAGTGGAAATTTATACTTTATCATTTGCTTCATCTTTATTGGAGATTGTGCTTAAAATTTTGTTTAGTGGAAATTTATACTTCATTTATTAAAATAATTTAATATTTTAAATTTTATGAAAAAGACATTATTATGTTTAAGATCACAAACATGAAACCAATTTTAGATTAATTAAAATATTCTTTAATAGAGTATTTCCATCCTTTTTTTATTCTTTTAAAGAGAATTAGTCAATAAGACTTCTTTAATAACAATGCACTCTCCATAAATGGTGGCATTAATATTGTGTTTGATTCCACAATGAATCAAAAATATCAAGAAAGTTCCGAGAATCTCTCTTTTACTTTGGCAAATTCAGTTTCCGCATTATACTCAATTCTCTCAAAACAAAAGCCGAGCAATTTCCTAATTTCACATTGACGCGTCTTTGTTAACTTTGAAACAGAGACAATCAATTACGCGACGACTAACCAAAACTATTTCTTCCTTCATTTACAGACAATTTTTCAAAGTATGGACCCACTGTCACATGTTCTTTGGGGAGAAAGGGGGATTCATTTTCTTTTACCCTCCCAATGAAATAATGAGACAGATGCAGATTAAGATACTTCTTTTACAAAAAAAAATAGAAAATTTAAAGACAAATTAAGATACTTCTTTCAATACATTAAGATAATTCTGCATTGAAAATACAGTGTCTATTAATAGTGATAAATGCCTTGCTGTCCATAATTAATACAGTGTGTTATCTCCATATTTTTTAGCTTAGCATTAATGAATTCTGAGGATATGTTTTTTTAATTGTATGTAATATTCATCCCCATTCATATCTATGTAAGAGAGTCTGGAAAAGAAGAAGAAAAAGGAGCAAAACCCCAGTAAACATTAATCTTTTGTTCTAAAGTATCTTTAACTCAGAGGGAAAGTGGTGTTTATATATGTCCAGCGCATCACAAAGTTTACGATTTCAAAAAAGAGTGGAAAGAGAAGGTAAGGCCAATAGTTTCGTAAGGGAAAAGATGCTTGGGTCCTTAATGTCTTCCACTAAGGATTTGAACAAGAACAATAGTAACACTAAAAAGAAAAAAGAGATTCCAAAGAAAACAAGTCTTTGCTGAAACTTTTTCTCCGTAGTTTCAATTGGTAACTGGGATTTGAAGCACATATGAAACAAACGTATGTATAAAAAAGCTTAAAATTATTAAAAATACATAGATGATAAAACAAATTGATCCTTCTAACAGGATCAATAATTCAAAAGTTGGTTTCTGCATTAGACTTAATCCTAGTAAGGTAAGAGTAAAGAAGAGTCTTAATTTCACATTGATGTTTCTCTGTTAACTTTGAAGCAAAGATAGTCAAATAGGAAATGAATGACCAAAGTTTTCCCGATTGGAAGGAGAAAAGCAATTGATGAAATTTTCTTCAACATTTTTTAGCTTAACTTTCCTCACTACTGATCATTTTTTTTAATTGAAATTTCTCCTAGAGATGAAGGATTTCTTTATCTATCTACTTTTTTTTTTAAAGATCTATCAATCTTTAATAATCATCTTTTTTAATAGCTAAAATTAATAATCTAATGATCAACACATATAACGTGTTTTCATAAGTTAAGATTTTGGAGTGAGATATTATTAGTTGTTAAATAATTTTTTTAATAAAAAAAAGAAGAACAGAAAAAATAAAGTCAATAATTCGATAAATCAAAAGATGTTTGGATCCATTGTTATTTGAAAAAAAAAAATAACAATAAAAACAAAGAGACTAAGAAGAAAACCAAGTCCATGCTGCAACTTTTGTTGAATGAGAAACTAAAATAACAATGATTCCATTTCCATTAGCAAAAGATGTGGAATACTAGAGGCATTTGAGGCCAAGGGTCTTCCACTTTCTGCTAAATCCCAAGAACGTGAGAAGAAGAAGAAATTAAAAAGGAGCAATACCTCAGTAAACATTCATTTTCTTATATTTTAAGTTTTTTTTAAACTTAGAGGGGAAAGGAAAAAAATACTGAATAATAATTGAAAAAAATAATAATTCAAAAGTACATCAATTATTTTAGGTCTCATTTTCGTAACAGTGCAAAGAGAAAATCAAAAGTGTGATCTTAATTTCCAATTTGAATGATGATAAATGGAAAAATGATTGCAAAATGTCAAAAATATAAAAGAGAATAATAAAGGGATCAGATCAATAATTCAAAAGCTTTAATAGCAATGATGTCTATGTCCCATTGGTAATATTTATCTTCTTAATTATTGAGATAATAAAAAAAAATGTTAGAAGCAAAATAGAAGGGGTGCGCAAAAAGAAGACTGGAAATGACAGTGAAAAAGCATATCACCAAGAAAATACTGATATAGAAAAAGAGACGAGTCCTGATAGATTTTTCTTCTCAAATACGTAAGACCAAAAAGAAAAAGTGACTTGAAGGTGTGAACTTGCTTTTGAAATCACGGTAAATTTGGTTTAGAGAAAACTATGCTTCATTAGCATAACTCAATGCAAAGTCAATATAGAAGTTGTGAAGTCATCAATAGTGAGTAAGTAACCATTAAAGGGTGAATTGGAATAATAAGATGATGAAATCCACCTTCTTAATGAGTAATAAAAAGTGTTTGAAGCAAAGTAAAAGGCCCAGCAAAAATAAGGCAAGAATGACAGAGAAAAAGCTTATCACCAAGTAAAGAATGAGTTTAAAAAACATAAAAAAAAAAAAGATGTTCTGGCAAAAAAAAGGTTCTCTTCATAAGTTATACAAATTCATACACAAGTACATTTAGACTAATTTAATTTGTTTAAAATTTAAGTTACTGATGTCTATGTAATTTAAACAGAGGCAATATACTATAAACATGCTTCAGTAAAAAAGTTTAAACAAGCAAGTCTTCGTAATAGTGTATCCGTTTTCTTCTCAAACTGATAATACAAGTGCTCATGATTCCATGTCCCACTAGTACAAAGAGAAAAATATCTATACGAAAGCTCCGGAAATCTCTCTTCCCTTGTAGTGTATATGGTAAAGTATTTTTCCATGAAAGCCATTAAGCAAGTAGGTGAGAAATAAATGGATCTCAAGGAAAAAATGATTGTAAAATGACAAAAATATAGAGGAAAATAATAGAGGGATCACATCATCTATTCGAAATTTTCTCTCCTGTATTCAAGTGTTTTTGCTAGCCGAAGAAGAATTAACTGTTGCTTCTTAATTCCCTCTGCTAGTGGGCTTCTGATTATCGTAGAGCAAACTTGATTTCGATTTCAGTTTTCTTTGACAAAAGTAGAAGCTTAGCCTTGGCTCCTGAAACTTCGTCTTTCCTTGGTATATATGTGCATCATTTTCTTCTATGGCTCTTGGTTTTTGCATTTGAGTATACATCTGCATACTTTACACCCAAGATTAGCACTAAATTATTTTCTATGTCCAACTTAAAAGATTTAGGCAGGCTAAGCTTTTGAAAAGTAGGTCATTACTCATTATTAGAGGAGAATTTACCAAATAATGCTTAATTACAAAAGAATCATAAATAACACTAAGTTCATGTTTTTCATTCAAAAAGATTTGAAGCAGAATTTCAAAAATATTCTATACACTAATATCCTCGCAAGTCCCATCCTCTTTCCATAACCCTTCCTGGAAAGCCAACAGCAGAGCATCTCCATGACTCCATCCTTTTCTTTTTTCTTTTCTAATCTGTCTGAGAGAGAATAAGTCAATGATAAGGCAAAAGATATTGGGGCCCTTGTCTTCCACTAAGCATTTGAACAAGAAAAAAGTAGTAACAACAAAAATAAAAAGAGATTCCAAAGAAAACAAGTCTTTGCCTTAAGAGTTTCTACTTTCTATGTTCACCTACTGTTTTTCTTATCAGAAGCAGAATTATAATCTGCATGCATTCTAAAGAAGATAAGAGAAAGTCTTTTCGTTTTTTAAATTTCCTGGCCTTCTGATCATTGCAGTGCAAGGTTTATTATATCTACTTCAGTTTTCTTTGAACTCCTCAAAGTTCATGTGTATTTCCTTGGTATGTAAATGTTCATCCTCTTCTTCTGTGGTTTATTTGTCTTGGTTTTACATTTGAGTATAGATATTTGAAAGTTTAGATGCATTGACACGTATTTTCTATTTTCAAATTAAGTTAGTCTTTTCATCTTAGATTGACACATATTGGTTGTTTCTTAATTCCCTCTGCTAGTGGGCTTCTGGTTATTGCAGTACAAACTTGATTTCTACTTGAGTTTTCTTCGATCAATATAGAAAAGCTTGGCCTTGGCTCGTGAAACTTCAGCTTTCCTTGGTACATATGTGCATCATTTTCTTCCATGGCTTATTTTTGTCTTGGTTTTTGCAATTGAGTAGACATCTGCAAACTTTACATGCAAAATTGGCACTGAATTATTTTCTATGTCCAAATTAACTGTTTTGATTTTCTACAGTTAAACTAGACCCATGGCATTTGTGTGAAGCAGAGAGCTAGAAACTTTGTGTCTCTTACCCTTTCACCTTCAAGTGGTGAGAATAAAGAGGTAAGTTTCATGAAAGGATTTCAGAACCTTTTCCAGCATATTAATATGCTAACATAAGCTCATCTCTTTGCTTTAGGGAAAGAAAAAAAATTTCTTTTGGCTTAAGAGTTTCTACTTTCTATATTCTTAGCATCTGAGTTACTCTGTTTACTTTGCTTTTTCTGTTTTGCTCTGTCAGAAATAGAATTATCTATATGCATTAAAAAGAAGATAAGTGAAAGTCTAATATTTTTTTAATTCATTTCTACTCCACTTTTTTCTGAACTTCAAAAGAAAAAAACCGAACTTCACCGACTTTGTGAGATTGCGTGGGTCAAAATGGAAGCTGCTCTGTCTTGCTCCTGAAACTTCATCTATTGCTTTTCTTGGTATGTTAATGTTCATCTTTCTCTTCTATGATTTATTTGTTTGGTGTTACATTTGACTGGATATTTTCTATTTCCAAATTACAACATTGTCAAATAAAAGCTGTCGTTATTGAGAAAAAACTGAAATAAATAGATATTTTGAATTTTAAGAGATTATTTTATGGAATGATAATATTATGCTTTTACTCTAACATGTAAAAGAAAAAAAAACCTCTTGCCTTAGAGTTCCTACTTTCTATATTTAAGGACTGTTTTTGCTATGAAAAGCAGAATTATTTGTATGCATTAAAATAAAGATAAGTGAAAGTTTTTTGGTTCTTAATTAATTCCTTGGCCTTCAGTTATCTTTGAACTCAAAGAACCTTCACCGACTTTGTCAGTCCCTTGATCGTGGCTGCTGGAAGTTCTTATATATTTCCTCGGTATTTTGATTAAAACTGTTCTCTGATTCCTACTTTTCCTTTCCTTAGCTCCACAAAGGTAAAAAAAAAAAAAAAAACCCAAAGCTGCTAGCTTTAGTATTTTGATTTCTCTGCTTCCTATCTTAAAAGAAGAAATCCATGCAACTCTAGACTATTTCTTTGCTCTATTTGTTTAATTACCCTTACTCTATTTCTTTGCTTTCGACTGGTCCTGAATTTTTCTTTCCCGATCTCCGGAGTCGGTGACCAGTGAATAATATCTATTTGTGCAGCATTTTCAATTTTCAAGTTGTTTGATCGACAATTTATTCTCTTGTGATTCGCATATTTCATAAAATTATTGTTGCCAAGGTAAGATACTTTCCAAACATTTCCTAATTGCTTTTGTCTCCATGTAAAACTTTTTACTCATAGAAATTGCTCCTGTATCAGATCATCAAAGAATGGCTGAACCTGTTACCGCTGTTGTAACCAATACCGTGGGGAACCTGGCAACAGAATACGCATCACCTTATCTCAGTTATTTTTTCCGTTTTGGCAAAATTGTTGAAGATTTCAAGAATCGACGAAACCAACTTGAATTGAGAAAAGTTCGAGTGAAAAATGATGTCGCTGAGGCAAAAAAGCAAACTCTGGTAATTGAGAAGGACGTTGAGGAGTGGCTAACAAGTGCAGAGAAAGAATTGGGAGAAGCTCAGAGTTTGGAAGATGAAATTGAACGTAACAAGTGTTTCAACTGGTGTCCTAGTTGGGGCTGGCGATACTGCTTAAGTATCAAAGTGGCTAAGAAGACACTTTGCATCTCTCAACTTTTAGAGAAATCTAATTTTGAACGAGTAGGTTACGGAGCTACTCTTTCAGGATTAGAGCTCATTCCATCTAAGGATTTCATGTCTTCTGAATCTTCGAATTCTGCTTTCAAAGAGATCATGGAGGTTCTGACTAATGGTGATGCGAACATGATTGGACTATACGGGATGGGAGGAGTGGGTAAAACCACTTTGGCAAAAGAAGTGGGAAGGCAAGCCAAACAACTCTTTGATGCAGTTGTGATTGTAACCGTGTCCCAAAGTCCAGATATCAACAAAATTCAAAATAAAGTTGCAGACTTCCTAGATTTAAAATTTGAAAAGACCACTGTAGAAGGAAGAGCAGAGCAATTGTGGTTGAGAATAAAAGACCTGAAGAGCATCCTTATAATCCTTGATGATGTTTGGGAAGAACTTGACTTGAAGGCTGTAGGAATTCCATTTGGTGATGATCACAAGTGTTGCAAAATTTTTCTTACCACGCGTCTTCAACAAGTTTGCACTCAAATGAATAGTCAGAAGGACGTTCAGCTCAAAATCTTATCTGAAAATGAAGCATGGGCTTTATGCGAAGATATCGCTGGTCTAAAAAATGTCCCCCCTGCCTTGAAAGATGTAGCCAAGGAGGTAGCCCGTGAATGCCAGGGCTTGCCTCTTGCAATTAAAACTATGGCAAAAGCTCTAAAAGGTGAAAGTCTAAATGGGTGGATGGCAGCAAATCTACGACTTAAGGGCTCAAGACATTTGGATAATCAAGATGTTTGCAGAGGTATTTATAGCTGCCTTAAGCTTAGTTATGATTATTTGAAGGAAGACAATATCCAGTCTTGTTTTTTGTTGTGTTCTCTTTTCCCTGAAGATTATGATATTAATATTGAGTCGTTGACTATATGCGTAATTGGTCAAGGATTGTTTTGTGATATTAACTTAATTGAAGACTCGAAGAGGGAAATTCATCTGGCACTATCAAAACTCCAAAAATCTGGTTTATTATTGGAAACGGATGATGAAGAACATGTAAAAATGCATGATGTGGTTCGCGATTTTGCTCATTGGATAACGTCAAGAGGGGAAAACATGTTCATGGTAAAAAATCAGCCTATGGAATGGCCTAAGAGTGAAAGTTTTGATTGTTATACAGCAATCTCCTTATGGAATAGTGAGATAGACAATTTTCCTGATAAATTAGAATTTTCAAAACTTAAGACTTTGATTTTAGTGGGAAACTTTGTCCTAAAAGTTCCAAGTACATTTTTTGAAGGAATGAAAGCACTTCGAGTTTTATTTCTTCGTTATGTTCAATTCTCAACGAAAGCACTTCAATTCTTGACAAATCTTCGAACTTTGAGCATTCAAGATTGTGGCCTGAGTGAGAACATGTCACCATTGAGAAATATGAAAAACCTTGAGTTTTTGGAATTGGTTAATATATTTCCTCAAGTTATCGAGCCACTTGAAGAATTAGTGGAATTGCATAGTCTTAAGTCACTACGTATTTCTGGCATTCCAGATGATTGCTTTCATAAGCCCCCTAACTTGATATCAAGGTAATACTTAGATGTCATTAAAACTAATTATCTTATTGTTTTTAGTTAAGCACTTAATTTTATTGTTTCCCGCTGGCAATCTGATTGTGCGAGTACGTTCACCTTTGCCTTGTTCGATTTTTATGAGACTGTTTGATATGTTGGCCTCTTGTCTACTGACACCAATTCCATAACGTGTCATCTCGTATGAAATGTTGGTTTTGCCTCCAGCCAAGCTGTCATGTTGCTCCTTTTTTAAGTTTTTTGCTTTAAGCGGTTGTTCTTGTTTCTTCTTATTTTTTACATTTAAGCTATCTATATATAAATCTCTTTTTCTTTTTGGCTGCGTAAAAAAAATTATTTAATTTTTCCTTTTTTTCCTATTATTTACTTAATAAAAGTATTTTTGTTTTCAGATGAGCCAAAAAACAAATATTTTTGTTTTCAATTTGACTATCACAATATATATATATATATTTATATATTTATATATATATAGCATGAGCTTGTGGTCTATCCTATTATTATGAAACATTGCAACCTGTAGTTTAATAGTAGCTTTTTTTGTTGTCCCGTTGAAAGTGCTATTATTGTGTTTATAATATTGTGTATTTGTGTGTAACAGGTTAACGTCACTCCAAGAGCTACGGCTGATGCATACAACCAGTGCTAACTTATCGGAGTTGAATTCGTTGTCTCGTTTGAGTGCATTAACATTGCGAGTTTCTACTAAATGTTTTCAAGAAAACTTTGTGTTCCCTAAACTACAAAGCTACAGTATAGCTGTGAATACGCATGTTGAATTTTCGGTGAAGCATGACTCGAGAATATTGAGAATTAGTGATTTCTCATCCTCATTAAATGCATTTAAGGAGCTGTTTCGCAATGTGCAAAAGCTGACTTTGTTCGAAGTCATGGAACACAAAAATGTTGTCCCAAATGTAGATCAGTGGGGACTAAATGAATTAACTTCTCTTGAGCTTTCATATTGTGATGATTTGGAATGCTTGATCGACACAACACAAGAACAAAGTCCAACCACTGCATTATCTAATTTGGTGAATTTATACATCGATGACTATTTTTCAATATTTATTAATTAATGTATTTATTTTTTAATATTTATTAATTATTTTATTTTATACTTTTCTTTATGTAATGTAAATCAGGTAGTGCCACTCTCAAATTTAAGAAGCTTGAAGTTGCATTCGTTACCAACATTGGAGAGTATATGGAAAGGGCGAACTCATCATGTAGGCCTAACAACTCTGAAGGATGTAAAAGTTGATGGTTGTGATAAGCTGAAATCTATCTTCTCACCTTGCCTTGCTCAAAGTCTGTTGCATCTAGAGGAACTTGAGATATGTAGATGCATAAATTTAGAGCAAGTCTTTGCTTTTGACAAAGAAATGATTGAGCTACAGGTACCTCTTATCTCTTCATTTTTCCTTTAATAATGTTCTCATATATTCTTAATCTAGTTACCTTTCATTTTATTGAATTATCAAATATATAAATAATTACTATCTAATCTTTCCAAATTATTGGCTTTTAACACTTCTTTTTACATTTTTTTAAAAAAAATGTATTTATTCTCAATAATTAAGATCAAGTACAATGAATTCATTTTTCAGTATTTATTAATTAATGTATTTTATACTTTTCTTTATGTGATGTAAATCAGGCAAAACCACTGTCAAATTTAAGAAGCTTGAAGTTGCATTGGTTACCAACATTGAAGAGTATATGGAAAGAGCCAACTCATCATGTAGGCCTACAAACTCTGAAGGATGTAAAAGTTGATGGTTGTGATAAGCTGAAATCTATCTTCTCACCTTGCCTTGCTCAAAGTCTGTTGCATCTAGAGAAACTTGAGATATCTGAATGCAAAAGTTTAGAGCAAGTCTTTGCTTTTGACAAAGAAATGGCTGAGCTAGAGGTACCTCTTATCTCTTCATTTTCCTTTAACAATGCTCTCATATATTCTTTTTCTAATTACCTTTCATTTTATTGAATTATCAAATATATAAATAATTACTATCTAATCTTTCCAAATTATTGGCATTTAACACTTCTTTTTACATTTTTTTAAAAAAAATGTATTTATTCTCAATAATTAAGATCAAGTACAATGAATTCATTTTTCAGTATTTATTAATTAATGTATTTTATACTTTTCTTTATGTGATGTAAATCAGGCAAGACCATTGTCAATTTTAAGAAGCTTGAAGTTGCATTCGTTACCAACATTGAAGAGTATATGGAAAGAGCCAACTCATCATGTAGGCCTACCAACTCTGAAGGATGTAAAAGTTGATGGTTGTGATAAGCTGAAATCTATCTTCTCACCTTGCCTTGCTCAAAGTCTGTTGCATCTAGAGAAACTTGAGATATCTAAATGCAAAAATTTAGAGCAAGTCTTTGCTTTTGACAAAGAGATGGCTGAGCTACAGGTACCTCTTATCTCTTCATTTTTCCTTTAATAATGTTCTCATATATTCTTTTTCTAGTTACCTTTCATTTTATTGAATTATCAAATATATAAATAATTACTATCTAATCTTTCCAAATTATTGGCTTTTAACACTTCTTTTTACATTTTTTAAAAAAAATGTATTTATTCCCAATAATTAAGATCAAGTACAATGAATTCATTTTTCAGTATTTATTAATTAATGTATTTTATATTTTTCTTTATGTGATGTAAATCAGGCAAGACCACTGTCAAATTTAAGAAGCTTGAAGTTGGATTCGTTACCAACATTGAAGAGTATATGGAAAGAGCCAACTCATCATGTAAGCCTACAAAGTCTGAAGGAAGTAAAAATTTGGTATTGTGATGAATTGAAATCTATCTTCTCAGCTTGCCTTATTGAAAGTTTGTTGCATCTAGAGGAACTTGAGATATTTGAATGCATATATTTAGAGCAAGTCTTTGCTTTTGACAAAGAAATGGCTAAACAAGAGGTACCTCTTATCTCTCTATTTCTCCTTTAATAATGCTCTTATATACTCTTTTTCTAATTACCTTTCATTTTATTGAATTATCAAATGTATAAATAATTTTAGTCAATAAGTATACTATACACTATTTGCACTCCAAGCATTGGTTTATTTTTCTACTTTAATGAGCTTTCCATGAAAAAATACAAAATTTTCTTTTGGCTCAGATCTTTAAAAATTTTATGCATAAAAAATAATTTGAATTTTGATTTAAGATGTATTATTTACCATTCTAATTTTTCTAGTATGTTTCATTTTTTTTTTTTTGTGAATTTATTAGGATGTTCGATTGTATAGAGTTGATCATGCCATTGCACTCCCTTGCCTGCAAGATTTACGACTTTTAAACTTGATAAGTTTGAGTTCGGAAAACTTTCTCATCTCATCACCATCTTTGGAGAGGTTGACAGTTCGGAATTGTCCTAAATTGACAAATTTCATTATTCAAAAAGAAGTTAACGGGCAAATTCAACTAAAGGTACACTTTTCCTTCAATTATGGTTTTAGATTTTGCTAAATCTTTTTTTCAACACTCACAAACTAATCCAAAAATTTTAATTTCAACACTCACAAAATTTACTATAGTTTAAAATTGCAGCACAAAAATTTTATACTATTTATTTTGAAAAACAAATTTTAATTTGTTTGTGGGGATCTTTGGGTTTTCCTTCTCCTTGTGTCTGACTTGAGGTTCAGCATATATTTTTTTCACGATGACAAATCTTGCTTTTGTTTTCTTGTTCAATCTTCCTTATTCTTCTTTGATTCTTGTTTCTCCTTCTTTCTTAGATTCGAATTTTCTCTTTCTTCTTCAATTTAAGTTTTCTTTTTCTTCTTGGCCATGAGTTCCCTTTTTTTTTTTATTCAAAGTGTTTATACTTTCTTTGATTCAAGTTGCAGACAAGAGACACAGATTGAAAGAGTTAGGCTTTCCAGGGGGGTTGATTTCTTTTATGTTTTTTATATATAATTTAGGTAAATTACAAAAAAAAATAACACTTTGCCACTTTATCTATACTTTTCAAATCAACATGCTTAAAGAAAAAATGACAAAGAAAAAAACACAAGAAAAGGAAAACCATAAATAGTTTTAAAAAACTTGAAAGAGGTTAGATGTTTTTGGATTGCAGTTTGAAACCATTTCATGAAAATTTCATATTTAAATTTTGAAACGTATATATGTGTATCATTAAAAATGTATGGATTTTTTGTGAATTGGCATCTAAAAAATTATGAAGAATTATGATTAATATTTGTTTATCTATTCCCAATCTAATAGAACTGGAATGTATTTAGTGATATTTAGTGGTGTGTGTATTTGCAGAAATTATCTCTCTCTAAGTTGGGAAATAGCTTTCAATTGTTTATTTCAGCCAATAGAAATGAAAATAGGGAAGAATATATAGAAGTTAGGAGTCACGAAGAGGAATTTCAGGTTCATGGGCATATAAAGGAACTCCGCTTGGGGGATTTATCTGAAGTGCAGATTATATGGAAGGATGTTGCTCAAATTGTAACTCTTGAAATCCTTACAATTTTGAAGGTGAGGAATTGCAAGAGGCTAAGATATATATTTTCACCTACAACTGCTCGAAGTTTATCACAATTAAAGAGTCTAGATATAGAAAACTGCGATGAATTGGACCAAATCATTACTGAGGATCAAGTTTGCTCATCATCAAATAGTGATCCCCAACTTACAAGCTTTCCTAATTTGACCAGAATTTCTGTTATGTATTGCAAAAAGTTGAAATGCCTCTTTCCTTTTGGATTTGCCCGTTGTCTACCAAAACTTAAAAAGTTAATAGTTTATGGGAACTCTAAATTGGAGCAAGTATTTGAACTTAAAGATGAAGCAGAAGCGATAGTTGAAAAGGAGATAAAGTTTGATCAATTAAACAAATTATCACTTGTAGAACTGCCAAGCCTCGTTGACTTTTGCCCAAAGGGTTATCACTTTGTATTACCGGCTTTGCAGTATTTAACAGTAGAAGGATGTCCCAAGATGACTACAGGTTTCTTCATAGATTCAAAGGAATATGTGCACGCCAAAACAGAGGTATACACCTTGAAAATTTTAATCTTGTCTATTTTAAGGCATAATCTTCAAAATCTTTACTTAAATTACTTAGATGATTGAGTATGACACTACAACCAAAACTTAGTCTAGAATATCACTTTTAATGAATTTGACCTAAAATGCTTATAAATTATAATATGCCTATTTCACACATTTAAAAGATACCTTGTACAATCACCCACTTGCTAAGGAGTTCTGATGAAAAATTCTCTAACCATGTTTCCACCTTAGTAAACCATTTGTTAAGCCAATCCCAACGTTTATCTTTGAGCTCTTCAAAGAGCTATTTATCCTCAACGGTTAGCAGAAATTCTTTTTAAATAATTCCATTAAATTTGCTGAATCTGAATTACGTTTTGTTGTTACCACAACACTTCTCTTTAGCCAAAGCATGTTTTCCATGCTTTTTAAGACATTGAAGATCATCTCCTCTCTCGTCATTTGAAGCTCCACCTCTTTCAGAAGCACCTTTCAATAACAGAGCATAAGATGGCTTAGTGAATAAGGCCAAGTTCTATCTCAAAATCCCACAGCAGGTTCCGTTCCTATTGTCGTTAATTCTAGGTGCATTAGAAGCTTCCTTTTTGGTTCCTCATTCAAAATGAATCATGGCTTCCATAGCTAGCTATATTGACCTCTAGCCTTTGATTAAGAAGCCAGGCTCCATTTAAATTTTGGGCTGCTCTTCTAGCTTTATTAAAATATCCAAATATGATAAAAGGATACCTCTTACTATATTTGCTTCTATTTCTCCCTACAAATGTATTGACAACGTTTCCAAATTGATCCAAAATCCTTTGAAGCCATCTTCATGGATTCTTGCAGAATATTATTCACAAAAACTAAAAATACCTTCTTCATTCTCCTTATCCTCCCAACATAATCATTATTGATGACTAGGAGCTTTTATTATTGATTAGTGAATTAAGTACAAGCTTTTATTTGGTATGTGCAAAGGCAATTAGAGTTTTTGATAATATTATATTGCATAATTTTTCAAAGTCTTCACTTAAATTACTTAAATGATTGAGTAGTACACTGCAACCAAAAGATTGGTATAGAATATCACTTTTAGTGAATTATTCCATTACTTTGAATGAATTTTTGACCTAAAATGCTTATAAATTATAATGTCTATTTTTTTTTCTTTTTCCTTCATAAAATGAGATGTTAATATTTTTGTTTCACATTTCACTGTTTCAATTGTTTAAAAAGACACAGCAGCTAGTTGAGCAAGATGCCACTGAAGGGGTAGCCATTTCTCAAAATGTAGTCCACACCAAGACCATAGAATGGCGCACGTACCCTTGGAACTCTTGGGGTGAGCTACCACCTTACAAGGAAGAACTATGAGATGATTGCAGGGGAAGTTGCAAAGGCATGTTTAAACATCAATGAGTATGTTGGAGCCATCAACTAAACACAATTAAATCAAAGGCTACTTTTCATTTTCATTTCTCTCACTTGTTTGCCTAGTCGTAATCAAGTTTTGGTGGTTCACTTGTGCTAACATATATTATTTACAAAAAAGAAAAAAAAGAAAAATAGGTAGTTGAAATTATTGTGCTTTTTGTTGCTCAAGATGTCAAGGGAAGGGACCACTTGCTTTCAATAATTTGCCTAATCAATGTTATGTTGCTTTCTGTATCTACAAGAAGTAGAAAAAGAAGCCTAAAATTCTTCTGTTTCTTATCCTTATTTTGGATTTTAAATCAAGACATGGGAAATTAAACTTTAATTTCCCTGTACAAGCTAAGTAGATTTTTATTTTATGACGGTTCCAAGCAGTTTATTGAAATATTGAGAGTTTGATTGGTATCCAACCTATAAGATCTGGCTGTGGTAGTATTGGTCCAGGCAACAAGTTCACAAAAAGCATTTAAAATGAAGTAATTACTCATTGATAGAAGAAAAATTTACCAAATAATGAATACAATAAGAATCATAAAAAGGGATTGGATCATTTCTAAATGCACTTAGAATTATTAAGTTCAATTTAATTTCCTTTTCTTACAATATCGTACATTTCATTTTGATAATTATGCATATTACAAGGATTTTTTGTGAACTAGAATCTAAAATTATGAAGAATTATGAGTAACATTTGCTCAACTATTCCCAATCTAGTAGAAAATGAATGTATTTAGTGACATTTAGTGGTGTGTGTATTTGCAGGAATTATCTCTCTCTAGATTGGGAAATAACTTTCAATTGCATATTTCAACCAATTGCAATCAAGAATATATAGCAGTTGGGAGTCATGAAGAGGTATTTCAGATTCATGGGCGCATAAAAGAACTCCCCCTAGAGGATTTATCAGAAGTGCAGATTATTTGGAAGGATATGGTTCAAGTTGCAACTCTTAGAAACCTTACAATGTTGGAAGTGATAGATTGCAAGAGGCTAAGATGTCTCTTTCCTCTTCGATTTGCTTGTTGTCTTCCAAAACTTAAAGAGTTATTGGTCAAAGGGAACTCGAAATTGGAGCAAGTATTTGAAGTAGAAGATGAAGCAGAAGCAATAGTTGAAAAAGAGATAAAGTTTGATCAATTACAAGTATTATTACTTGTAGAATTGCCAAGCCTCGTTGACTTCTGTCCAATGGGATATCACTTTGTACTACCCGCTTTGTCGATTTTAACAGTTAAAGGATGTCCCAAGATGACTACAGGTTTCTTCATAGATTCAAAGGAATATGTGCACGCCAAAACAGAGGTATAAACCTTGAAAACTTTAATCTTGTCTATTTTAAGGCATAATCTTCAAAATCTTTACTTAAATTACTTAGATGATTGAGTATGACACTACAACCAAAACTTAGTCTAGAATATCACTTTTAATGAATTTGGCCTAAAATGCTTATAAATTATAATATGCCTACTTCACACATTTAAAAGATACCATGTACAATCACCCACTTGCTAAGGAATTCTAATGAAAAATTCTCTAACCATGTTTCCACCTTAGTAAACCATTTGTTAAGCCAATCCCAACGTTTATCTTTGAGCTCTTCAAAGAGCTATTTATCCTCAACGGTTAGCAGAAATTCTTTTTAAATAATTCCATTAAATTTGCTGAATCTGAATTACGTTTTGTTGTCACCACAACACTTCTCTTTAGCCAAAGCATGTTTTCCATGCTTTTTAAGACATTGAAGATCATCTCCTCTCTCTTCATTTGAAGCTCCACCTCTTTCAGAAGCACCATTCAATAACAAAGCATAAGATGGCTTAGTGAATAAGGTCAAGTTCTGTCTCAAAATCCCACAGCAAGTTCCGTTCCTATTGTCGTTAATACTAGGTGCATTAGAAGCTTCCTTTTTGGTTCCTCATTCAGAATGAATCATGGCTTCCATAGCTGGCTATATTGACCTCTAGCCTTTGGTTAAGAAGCCAGACTATTTAAATTTTGGACTGCTCTTCTAGCTTTATTAAAATATCCAAATATGATAAAAGAATACCCTTGATTGTGTTTGCTTCTATTTCTCCTTACAATATATTGACAACCTTTCCAAATTGATCCAAAATCCTTTGAAGCGATCTTCATGGACTCTTGTAGGAATATTATTCACAAAAACTAAAAATACCTTCTTCATTCTCCTTATCCTCCCAACATAATCATTATTGATGATTAAAAGCTTTTATTATTCATTATTGAATTAAGTACAAGCTTTTATTTGGTATGGGCAAAGACAATTAGAATTTTTGAAAGTCTTTACTTAAATGATTGAGTAGTACACTGCAACTAAAAGATTGGTTTAGAATATCATTTTTAATGAATGATTTTATTACTTTTAATGAATTTTTGGCCTAAAATGCTTATAAATTATAATATGTCTATTTTTTTTCTCTTTCCTTCGTAACATGAGACATTCATCCTTTTGGTTTACATTTCACTATTTCAATTGTTTAAAAAGACACCGCAACTAGTTGAGCAAAACGCCATTGAAAGGATAGGCATTGCTCAAAACATAGTTCACACCAAGAACATAGACTGGCAGAGGGACCGGCGGAGGGACTTTGGTGATGATGGGCTACCACCTTGGAAGGAAGAACTATGAGATGATTGCAGGGGAAGTCGCAAAGGCATATTTAAACATCAACGAGTATGTTGGGACCGTCGACTAAACACAGGTAAAGCAAAGGTTACTTTCCTTTTTCATTTCTTTCACTTGTTCACCTAGTCTTAATCAAGTTTTGGTGGTTCACTTGTGCTAACCTTTATTAATCACTTGTGCTTTTCGTTGGTCTAGATGTTGGCTTTGTAGAGTTGTCAAGCGAAGGGATTACTTGCTTTCAATAATTTCTCCAATCAATGTTATGTTGCTCTCTATATGTACAATAAGTAGAAGA
The DNA here is from genome assembly GCA_036013995.1 of Theobroma grandiflorum. Lineage (NCBI taxonomy): Eukaryota > Viridiplantae > Streptophyta > Magnoliopsida > Malvales > Malvaceae > Theobroma > Theobroma grandiflorum. Next base: position 35,868,690 of record CP142133.1, read on the forward strand.
ACAACCTTGAAATTCTTCTATTTCTTATCCTTATTTTTGTATTTTAAATCAAGACATGGGAAATTAAACTTTAATTTTCATATTCAAGCTCAATAAATAATGCTTGCAATAAGAATTATTAGAAGGGATTAGATCATTTTTACATGTACTTACAATTAATAAGTTCTTTGTAATTTCCTTTTTTAACCATCTCATACATTTTATTTTGATAATTATTCACATTACAAGATTATTTTTTAAAATTTCATATCTGCTTGATGCTTTTTTCTTTGGTTTTTTTTTCTATTTATATTTTATTTTCTATTTATTTTACCTTTTCCTTTCTATTCATTTTTTACAAAAAATAAAAAGCAAAAATATTCATAAAAAGGTAACTTATCACAAATACATGCCATCTCCATCCCATTTTGTTTATATCTATTAAATTTTTTTTTCATCAAATTACTGAACTCAATTTTGATTATTATTTTTTAAATATTATATAAAATTAAAAATTTTTAAAAATTTTAAAAAAGTTTAAAATTTAAAATTTACAATTCTTATTTTCAAAAAAACTTGTAACTTTATGATGTTATTAAAAATAGTTATCAAAGTCGAATTTATTCAACAAAAAAAATCAATAAAGAACAAAGATAATGAGACAGAGAGGATGATAAAACAAATTTTCCTATCTAATAGATGAAGAAAAGTTTTATTAATGGCATCTTTTAAATCATCATAATTATAAGTCATAAAATTTATAAGAGAAAGAGGAACAAAATTTTAATTAATTTTTAAACCATCAAATTATATTAATAAATTTTCAATTTTCAATTCTATTTAATTACTGTAGCTCCACCGCAGTCCATGGCAGCTGATCAGTCTCAAACCCAGCAGTACCAGCAGCAACCGCAGTCGCAGCCGTGGATGATGATGCAACAACAACAACAACAGCAGGCAGGTCAGCCGGTTCCTCCACCTTCCGGTTGGGCTCCGCAACCCGTCCCTCCGCCCAGTCAGATGCAGCAGTACTCCGCCGGTTTAGCCACCGCCGGCTCCAGCGAGATTCGATCCCTCTGGATCGGGGATCTTCAGCAGTGGATGGATGAGAATTACCTCATCAACATCTTCGCTCACACTGGAAAGGTAATTAATTAGTTACTTATATTATTTCAGAAAAAAAAAAGATTTAATAGTGCCTAAATAAATAGTAAAATAGTAAAAAAATATAATAAAATTTAATTAAACGGAACATATATAGTCTAACAAAATTTGCAGTTTTATTTATATTTTAATAAATCAAAATATTATTCCCTTTTATTATTTAAATGAATTTCCTTTTTTTTGCCTTTTAAACTTAACTGCTTAAGTAAAAAAATTAGTAAAAAGTAATTAAAGGAAGTTTAATATTTTTTGGGTTTTTTCAGGTGGCTTCAGCGAAGGTGATTAGGAATAAGCAAACGTGGCTACCAGAGGGGTATGGGTTTATCGAGTTTGTGTCACGTGCGGCGGCTGAGAGGGTTTTGCAGTCGTATAATGGGGTGCCATGCCGAATTCTGAGCAGAATTTTAGGTTGAATTGGGCGGCACTTGGATATGGGGAAAAGAGGCAAGATGAGGGTCCTGATTACACAATCTTTGTTGCGGATTTGGCTGCGGATGTTTCAGATTATATGTTGCAGGAGACTTTTAAAGTTGTTTACCCATCTGTGAAGGGTGCCAAAGTTGTCGCTGATAGGACTACAGGACGGTCTAAAGGTTATGGCTTTGTGAGGTTTGGTGATGAAACTGAGCAGCTTTGTGCCATGACCGAAATGAACGGGATTTATTGTTCAACAAGGGCAATGCAGATTGGACCAGCTGCTAATAAGAAGCCAGTCACTAGTCAGCAGTATCTGAAAGGTACTATCTTTTGGGTTCTGTTAAGTTCATTATTTATCTTGATTTCCATATGAAGGTTGCTTGGTTTTTTTATAGTTTTTATTTGCCATGATTTATCTTTGAGTACTTTGACTTGACAAGTTGAATGCTTGTTGGTTATTCTATTTTTGTTTTTGGGTTTTAATTTTCTGAGTTGAAGTTGTTACTTGTTAGTTGTTACAGTGTCCTTAAAATTCGAATTCTTTCAGTTATGCACTTGAAGATCGGCCCAATTTATACAGAGTCATTTCCTTCCAGTTTGCCTTTGTAAACTTGGGCATGTTTAATGATATTAAAACGTTCACAAACTTATATAAAACTCATGTTGTCTTAAAGCAGGACACCAAGAGGCTCTCATTTTGGGGGGCCTGGGACTGGTATCAGCTGAAATGATCCCACTTTAATGCGTGGCCTCATTTTAGGTCAGTTACTTTGTTTATGTTGTAAGCCTCATTTTCTCGTGGCAGTATTTGTGCTACATTCGTAAATTACTTTTCCGGCTCCTTATTAAGTATTCCAGTCAAGTACAGTTTGTTTCAGTCTTCCCAACATGTTTCCTTTAAATCTTTCTTTAGATTCTTTTACCAGTACAGAAACTTTTTTTTTTTTTAAATTTCGTCATAGATCAGTTCCCTTTCGATACTTGCATATGTTTACGCACTCCTCTTTGCTTCCTTTAAATTCAAGCTGTAATGCTCAAAACTAGGTGAAGCAGCCATGGGTAAAGTTGCTATGGATGTTATCATGCGGCATTCTGTTAATGAATCTTGGGGCAATTTTTGTTCTATTGCATTTTATATCTGTGCATCTTTTAAAAGTTATAGTAACTTCTTTGTCCTCATTCTGTTGCTCTGTTTCAAATGAGGACAAATTGAGTCAGGGAAGAAACCTGGAACTTGTAGTTGAAGGCATTTTCAGTTAATGGATTTAACCTCAATGGAAGTGGATCACTCGTCCATGCTTTATTGCCAAAACCTAAATAGTTAAGGCCTAGCTGTGTATGAATCTACCAGTATTAATATTGCATTTTCAAGGCATTCTTTTTCTACTTGTCATTTGAGGTTTTGTGTCACTTCAGTTTAGAGGAATTTCCTCAGTTTCTAAATATGTTCTTCATCTTATCATTTTGTGGCTACTAATATAATCTCTATAGGTTTCTGTCTATGCAGAGAATGTCAAAGCATTTCTGAAATTAGTTTAGCAGATAGGTTCTTTCTACTAAAACATAATCTTTGAAGTTGAAGTTGTGAATCATTCTATTTAAGCATTGACAACTTCCTCCCTCCCTCCCCTCCCCCTTACAAAAAATGTGTGAAAGAATGGAGAAAAAGGAAATATTTCATGTCAAGTGCAGAGAAAAGTTTGAGTCTCTGATTTCAATTTTCCTTTTTCTCCTTTTCATGCTATTGTAAAGGGTTAATGAAAGAATAGGACTTTTACTGATTCCCTGAGTGTAATGTAATTAATGATTTCTTTTTGGGCTACTATTGAAATCCATTTAATCTGATACTTTTCACTTTCCCTGGTAATGGTAAACCTTGATGTAACCCAAAAGATGTTTATGGTTGTAATTGTAACTTTTGAGTGATGTATAGCTGGTGGTTTTACATTTTTGTTCTTTTGCATGCCATGGAGGGAATTTTTTTGAACTTTTTTAGTATTTTTAAGTGTATTATCTTAATGCTTTGGTTTTTTCAACAATGTTTAATTTGAGTTTTGAGAAGCAATGAGTTTTTTTATCATCTCATTCTATGGTAGTTTACATGTGTTTGTCTTTTGCAGCTTCTTACCAGAATACTCAAGGAAATCCTGGCCAGAATGATCCAAATAATACCACAGTGGGTGGCTTTTTTTATATATATTAATATACTTTATTTCATGGTGTGGTCAACTGAAATCTTACATGCTTAAATGCAGATATTTGTTGGTGGTTTGGATCCTAGTGTTTATCAAGACCAGTTAAAACAAATATTTAGCCAGCTGGGTGAGGTAGTTCATGTAAAAATTCCTGCTAACAAGCACTGTGGTTTTTTTGTTCAATATGCTAACGGGTAAGCAGTAAATTCTTCCGAATATTTAAGTGTGTGAAATATTATTATATTATATTAATTTATTCTGCAATATGATGTACTTCAGGGCTAGCGTGGAGCAAGCATTATCAGTTTTGAATGGCACCATATTAGGAGGAAGAAACATTTGACTTTCATGGGGATGCAGTCCTTCAAGCAAACAGGTTTTGTATTTAAAATCATGGTATTTTGTAATTAAAACCTTGCTATATATATTTCTGCAAACTAAGAGGGAAATCTGTTGGAGTTTCAGGCTCGACCAGATCAGGCCCGGTGGAATGGTGGATATTATGGATATTGTCAAGGATTTGAAGCACATGGATATGCACCTCCTCCCCAAGATCCTAACATGCACTATGGGGGCTATCTTGGATACGGGAATTACCAGCAACCAGGAGCTTACCAACAACCACAGCAGGTAAACATGATTTTATGAATTATACAATTTTCATAATTATTCCTGGCTCTTACTAAAAGCAGAAAGAATGCAAGCATGCTGAATCTTTTTGACCCTTTGTTACTTTAATTGCATGGAAGGTTAATAAAAAACAAATGAAATGACTAGTTTGTCTATGCTCACTACATCTGCGGCTATCATTTTCTGACATTATATACATTGTGCTTAATGTGTTTTATTTTTATTGTATTTTGCAGTGAGGTGTGGTTGCTCTACTGTGGCTCGAAACTGGTCCACTCATCAAGGGCATTTAAGGTGTTGCTTTGATCCGACATGTTTTAAGGTTGTGAGTTTTCATTGGCTGGTGTGGTTTATTTCCTTGAGAGGGTCATGTTCCTTTGTCTCTTTTTTGTTTTTTTATTTTGCTTCCCTTTCTTGTTTCATCCCATATCTTTCCTCTCTTCTCTGTGATATTGAGTTTTCTAGTCTGTGGGCAATGTTGTTGCAGGCTGAATACAATTGCCATTCACAGTCTTACATACCGTAGGGAATCTGGCAACAGAATGCGCATCACCTTATCTCACTTACTCTTTCCGTTTTGCCAAGATTGTTGAAGATTTCAAGAAGCAGTGAAAAGCACTTAAGTCGGAAAAAGATCAGGTGCAAGATGATGTCAACGAGGCTGTAAGGCAAACTGAGGTAATTAAGAAGGATGTTAAGGAGTGGCTAACAAAGGCAAAGATAGAATTGGGAGAAGCTCAGAGTTTGGAAGAAGAAATAGAGCGTAACAAGTGTTTCAATTGGTGTCCTAGTTGGGGCTGGCGATACTGCTTAAGTATCAAAGTAGCAAAGAAGACGCTTTATATCTCTCAACTTTTAGCAGAGACTTGTAATTTTCAACGAGTCGGCCAGCGTCCTCCTCTTCCAAAATTAGTGTTCATTCCATCTAAAGATTTCATGCCTTCTGAATCCTCGAGTTCTGCTTTCAAAGTGATCATGGAGGCTTTGAGAAAGGATGATGTGAACACGATTGGACTATATGGGATGGGAGGAGCGCGTAAAACCACTTTGGCAAAAGAAGTGGGAAGGCAATGCCAAGCAACTCTTTGATGAAGTTTGTGATCGTAACCATGTCCCAAACTCCAAACATCAACAATATTCAAGATAAATTTGCAGACTTACTACATTTAAAATTTCAAATGACGACTGGAGAAGGAAGAGCAGAACAATTGTGGTTGAGAATAAAAGACATGAAGAACATCCTTATAATCCTAGATGATGTTCGGGGAGAACTTGACTTGAAGATTATAGGAATTCCATTCGGTGATGATCACAAGGGTTGCTAAATTTTTTGAACCACGCATCTTCAACAGGTTTGCACTAGAATGAATTGTCAAAAGAAAGCTCAGCTCAATATCTTATCTGAAGATGAAGCATGGGTGTAGAAGATGACTCTCCCACCTTGCAGGTAGCCGAGGAGGTTGCTCGTAAATGCAATGGTTTGCCTCTTGCAATTGTAACTGTGGCAAACGCAATAAAAGGTAAAAGTCTAAATGGGTGGATAATAGCAAATCAAAGACTCGAGACATTTGGATAATCAAGATGTTTGTGGAGGTATTTATACCCTTCTTGAGCTTAGTTATGATTATTTGGAAGATGATAATCTTAAGTCATGTTTCTTGTTGTGTTCCCTTTTTCCAGAAGATTTTGAAATATCAATTGAGATGTTGACTATATGTGGAATTGGTCAAGGATTGTTTGGTAATGTTGACTCAATTGGAGTCTTAAGGAGGAAAATTCATGAAGCTCTAACTACACTCCAACAGTCTAGTTTGTTATTGAAAACTTATGATGAAGAATATATAAAAATGCATGATGTGATTCGTGATTTTGCTCATTTGATAACATCGAGGAGAAAATAAATTCATGATAAAAGATGGATTGACGAAATGGCCTATGGGTGAAAGTTTTGAATGTGGTACAGTAATCTCCTTATGGAGTTTTCAAAGTGGAATTAATTCTATTCTTAACAATGTGGAATTTTCAAAACTAAAGATTTTGTTTCTAGAAGGAAAGAATTCATTGAGAGTTTCATGTACATTTTTTGAAAGAATGAGAATTTTTCAAGTTTTACTTCTCCAAGATGTATTCACATTAGAAGCATTTTAATTCATGACAAATCTCTGAACTCTGTGCTTTATAAATTGCAAGCTGGAGACATCTCATCATTGAAGAATGTGGAAAACTTTGAGGTTTTGGCATTACTTCAAACCAATAGTCATGAGCTTCCAAAAGAATTAGTGGAATTGCGTAGATTAAAATCATTATATTTTTCTTACTGTGGAGTGTCATACAGCTATTTCCCCTTAACTTACTATCAAGGTAATACTAAAATGTCGCTAAAATTGTTTATCTTATTGTTTTAAGTTAAGTATTTAATTTTATGTAATTTATTTATTTTTCTTATTATTTACTTTATTAAGTGTTTTGAAAATGTTGTGCAACGGTCAGTTTCCAAAGGGCTTTCTACAAAAACTAGAGAAGTTGACGACAAGGAATTGCATGGAAATAGTCTCTTTTATCTCCTGCGCTACAAAATCTAAAGGAAGTGAAAGTTATTAATTGTGGCCAGTTGCAGGAAGTATTTCAAATAGATGAGTTTCTTCAAGATACAAAAGAAAATCAAGAACTGTTGTTGTCGAATTTAACACTTATGAAGCTAAACTCATTACTAGAATTGAATTGGAAATGGAAAGGGTCCACCCGTTTTGTCAGCCTCCAAAGCTTGAAGTTTGTAGAAATTAGTTACTGCTGAAATAGAAACAAAAGACCATTCTTCGTTCTTGCCGAAATTAGAAACTCTAAGAATAAGTCATTGTCCAATATTAGAAAATATTTTTCAAATTCCTTTGGCTCAAGTTCTTCCACAGTTGAAATCATTTTGGGTAACTGATTCTCCTCAATTACAACAAGTCTTCCACGTGGCAAAAGAAAAAAATGGAGTTGATCGTGCCATTGCACTCCCTTGCCTACAAGATTTACAACTTGTAAACTTGATAAATTTGAGTTGCTTTTGCTTGGAAAACTTTCTCATGTCATCACCATCTTTGGAGAAGTTGAAAGTTTAGAATTATCCTAAATTGACAAATTTCATCATTTAAAAAAAAGTTAACGGGCATATTCAACTAAATGTATTTCTTTTATACACTTTTTCTTCAATTATGATTTTGGATTTTGCCTTTGAGACAAATATTTTCAACACTCATAAATTGATCCACACTTAAAGAAATTCAAACTTTCATCTTCAATAACTTTATCTTGAACTTATTTAATTATTACTTAAACGTACTTTTCCTTTCATAAAAGTTTCATTTGATTTAAAATCTGATCTGATAAAAATAAGAGTATCGTGTATTTGACTAAAATGATAAAAAAATACATACAATATCTCAAAAAAAAAATTAAATAAACATTTATTCTTTTATTATATTTAATTAAACTCTTAGAATATTATTTTTCACTATCCAAACTCTCTCCCTATTTGGATAGCATCCATGGGCCCGTTAATCTCTTGTCATGTTGGCATTTGTAGGATACATGAGGAATATTATGTGACAATGTTGGCATTTATAGGACAAGTGGAAAATACAATCCTTCTTTTGTAAAGTTTAAGGGTTCCCTGTTCTTATGCAATGAAATTACTTTTCAAAAAAAAAAAAAATTATTGACACATGACGTGGTAAGATAAAAAAAAAAGTCTACTGATTTAATCTGTAAAGAAAGCAACCAATCACAAAAAAAAAAAGAAAAAAAATTCAATTAATAGAAATCAAACCCTGAAAAACACTAAGGAATTGAGAAACAATAAATTCTCTCCATCTGACCTTGAATGGAAGAAGAAATGTTTGGTGCTTTTTAGATTTTTAAGATTGATAACTCAAAATCTAATTCTCAGATTTAATAATTCTAAGATATTGTGGCATCATACTTTTCACATGTCCTATGGCTTATCTAAATTTTTTAAAAAGGCATAGAAGCTTTTTTATCATTTTAGTCTACATAGAAAAGGTTAGCTTTCTACTTTGTACTTGTCAAGTCATAAGTCAACTGACCTTTGTAACTGAGTTTAATTGGGTAAACTTATAATCAAACGAATATTAAAGTAATCCCTTTGATTTATGAGTAATTAGATGCATAGAGTGCTATGTGTACTTTCTTTGGGATTCAAGACACTTTTACATCAGTTGCAGGGTCCCATCCAAGTTGCAAGCCTTCAATGTCTTATAAGGTTAGAGGTGTCAAAGTGCAATAGGTTGAAGTTTCTCCTCTCTCCTGTGCTTGCTCGAAATTTACCGCAATTGACCCTTTGAGTATATTCGATTGTGAGGAATTGGAGGAAATCATTGAAATAGATCAAACTACAGCATCATCATCACAAGCTCATCTCCAACCTATATCCTTCCCTAGTCTTCAACATATAAAAATTCGTGAGCGCCCTAACTTGAAAAGCTAATTTCCAAGTAGTGTCATCCATTCTCTTTTAAAACTCAGTAAAATCTCAATTTGTGAGGCTTCAACACTTGAGCGAGTCTTTGGGTATCAAGGTGAAGTAGACGTTGAAGATGATCAAAAGGGAATAGTGCTCCCTTGCTTATGCTTATTGCTACTGACGAGCTGCCAAGCCTAAAGAGTTTTGCTCCAATGGGTTACCATTTGCGATTCCCCTGTTTGCATGTTTTTATACGAAGAGGATGCCCCAAGTGAGTACAAGTTTCAGCATTGATTCAAAAGGTGCTGTGCATGCCATAACAGAGGTACCACCCAACTTTTTCTTTTGTTATGCTTAATTTGTTGTTCTTGATGATGGTATTGAATATTGATAATACAAATAATGAAACATACATGATGGAAACAAAAGTCAATACTTCTTTAATTCTAATACCAAACTGACCTTAACAAATTTTCTAGCAATTGGAGTGAGAACCTGAGTTTAAGTTTTCACTTATAGCACTTTACTTACTCTTGCAATTCTGACGAAATTTTCTATGCATTTCAATGAATTCAACTCTTTTCGAGATCCACACTGTCCATTCCCTGTTCTCTGGTTGTGCAGCCTTGTTGCTTTGGTTTTAAACTTGGTGTACTAGGCTGACAAATTGATGGAAAGAACAAAGTCAATTTCTTAATATTTTTCTATTGCTTTATCATAAAACATTTATTTTGAGAACATGCATTTATCATCTTAAACAAGTGTGAAAGCTGACTGAAAAATTGAGAATTGCACTACCACGATAATTTTACTCACCTATTTTTAAACATTATCTTTTTAAAATATACAAATATTGAAAATTACACTACCTCTCTTTCCTGGATCTTCAAAAACCAATAAAAGCAAAGTATTTTCCAAATCCAATTGTGACTTGTAATCAAATTCAGGTAGTTTTATCATTTTAGTATATACATTACACATATTTTGACAACTGGATTTCACCAAGCATATTTCCATAGATTGAGTAATATCTTTTATGAATTTGGCCTAAAATACTTATAAATTATAACTTGTCTATTTCTTCTTTTGTCTTTGTAACATGAGACACTAATACTTTTGCTTTACATTTCACTGTTTCAATTTTTTCAAAAGATACAGCGACTAGTTGAGCAAGATGCCACCGCACTGCTCAAAATGCAGTTCATACAGAGAGCATATTATGGTTCCGCACGATGGGGGGTGGGTTACCACCTTATATGGAAAAATCATGAGTTGATTTCAGGGGAAGTTGCAAAGGCATATCTAAAAATAAGTAAGGAGGTTGAGGACGTCAACTAAACACAGGTAAAACAAAGGCCGCTTTTCATTTTTATTTCTTTCTTTTGTTTGCCACGTCCTAATCAAACTCTGGGTGGCTCACTTGTGCTGACCTTATTTATATTTATATATAAAAAAATCAGGTGGTTGAAATTACTTTGCTTGATGGAGTTGTCAAGCAAACGGGTCCCTTGCTTTCAATATTTTACCCAATCAATGTTATGTTTCTCTCTGTATGTAGAATAAGTAGAAGAACAAGAGTGAAATTCCTCTGTTTTTTATCCTTATTTTTGTATTTTAAATCCTTAGTGGATAAGTTGTGCAAGTGTCAAGACATGGTAAAATTAAACTCTAATTTCCATGTACAAACGGGACAGATTTTTACTTTGTGAAGATTCCAAGTGGTTTAATTGTGCCTGCTTGTTTTGCCTTCTGGGGAATCTCTCTGCTTGTTTCTTCTCGAGATTGTGCATGCTTCTGCCCCACCATCTTGGTTTGAGAAGGAGAGAGGGAAAGCTGAAGATTTTTAGAGAGAAGGGAGAGAGGGCAGTCGATTAGAGAGAGTAAGTGAAGAGGGAAAATGAGAGAAAGAGAATAAAAAAAGAGTTTAGATACCTTCGCAAGCATGCATGAACGTTTTCCATCTTCCTAGAGTCACTCATTCAGTAACCAAAATCCTATAATCTGAACTGAAATTTTCCTTTTTTGCTGATGAAGCTGAACTAAATTTGAAGTTAAAGGCAAATTTGGATACAATCTTGTCATCTTTCAAGTTGTAGCAAATAAGTATACAGAAACTGCAGAAATGCTCCAAGCAGTGGAACCCAATAAGCAGAAAAGATACAATGCAATATCTCTGGATAGTCACTTCATTCATATCACCTCTATTAAACATTTTATTGCCATAATTCAACAAGCACTAATGAAAGCATATATATATATATATATATATATATATAAGCCGAACAAATCCATGTAATTAAGCACAAAATGTAATGATCTTTCAAGGAAAAGCAACAAATCTTCACTACTAATTCATGTAATGATCAATGTCCTTCAATTGTGAAAACAAAGGGATTATTTTGACTGTTGAGGACTATTATTCTATACATCCTCGGTGAGATTTTAACTTTGTTATTAAAATTAAAATATTGTCAAATTAATATCCTTTTATTTGTTAGATTAATTTATATTTTTTTCAGATATATCCAAATGAATATGTGACAACTTTCTAATTCCATTGATAAAGTTTTAAATTCCATGACAGTTTATTGGATAATTTTCTATACTTCAATTAGTTCAAAATTTCACTTATTGAGGTCAACATAATAAAAAAGGGGCATTATATTATAGAAATATTTTAATAAAAAATTTCCCATTATTGAAAAATGACTAGTAATTGTTGGAAAAATACATTACTACAAATAAGTGCTTCTTTTCCTTAAAAGAAAAAAAAAAGTAGATTATTCCTGTTCGGTCAATGTGAATCTCAAGACAATGATCATATCTTATTGTTCTGCTGAGTTTTAGTCACATGAACTTGAAGACCAAGGACGGATAACAAGGTAATGTATCTCGAAAAAATACATTACTACATATTTTGCAACTTATTTTCCCTCCTCTTTCTCACATCCCTATATATTTTGTTTTTTCTTGGAGTGACATCCCTATATATTTGTTAAACCCTTACAAAAGCTTCTATTTTAATATAATTATCTCTTAAGATCACATAGAGATTACATTTTTATCTTAATTCTAAAGATTAATACCTACTCCATATTTATAGAGTCATATTACTTTACCACCATGAGTTCCTACCCATTCAAAACTCTTAATCATTAAGTATATCTACCTTTTAAATAAATTCAGTCACCAAATAATTTTCAACCAATAAAATTTTATGGACTCTCAATTAAAATTTGATTTAAATATCCATCCACATTCACATGCAATTGTCCCTAGTAGTAAACAAAAATCCTCAGATCTATAAAAATTATATGATAATGTTGATAGCACATGCTGGCCAAAGAGCTTTTACAGGGAGCATTTAACAGAGTCTCGAGCACCACAAGGAGGTAACTTTCTTAATGTATAACACTAGCTTCCGCATTGCAGCTGGTTATTATCAAATAAAAGAGAATAATATTTGTTTATTAATTAGTGGGGAAACTCACATGGGAGTAGGAGATGACTTTGAGCCAAGTTGCCAATATATGTCCATTGTCCCTAATTTAAATATTATCCTTATTTAAATATATGTCCATTGTCCCTAATTTAAATATTATCCTTATTTAAATATATGTCCATTGTCCCTAATTTAAATATATATTTGTTTATTAATGTAGCTGCATTATCAAAGAAAGAGAATCATATTTGTTCATTAATTGGTGGGGAAACTCACATGGAAGCATGGGACGACTTTGACCCAAGTTGCCAATATTTTTCCTACACCTGCTCTTTATTACTTTGTCGTCATAGAGTTTCCATTCAAGCTTCTTCTTCTATCATCTCCACATCTGCGAGCTACACTACCCTAAAGACGTAGTTTGATTTCTGCCTTACTCTTCCATTTCATTTTCCTTCATTTTTCCACTTTTCTTTCAACTCAAAAAAAGAAGGCATCTCTGTTGGCTTATCTTCGTTGGTTTCTACTTTCCTCATTTTATTTTAACTCACAAAAAAACAAAAAAACCAAACAACTGTTCTTTGATCCCTACTTTTCCTTTCCTTAGCTCCACAAAGACCCAAAAAAAAAAAAAAATCAAAGTTGCTATCTCAATCTTTCTAAACTTTTAGGGACTTCCAATTTTCAACGAGTGGGTTACCGAGCTGCTCTTCCAGGATTAGAGTTCGTTCCGTCCAAGGATTTCATGTCTTCTGAATCTTCGAATTCCGCTTTCAAAGAGATCATGGATGCTTTCAATAATTGTGATGTGAACATGATTGGACTATATGGGATGGGAGGAGTGGGTAAAACCACTTTGGCAAAAGAAGTGGGAAACCAAGCCAAACAACTATTCGATGAAGTTGTGGTTGTAACTGTGTCCCAAAATCCAAACATCAACAATATTCAAGATAAAATTGCAGACTTCCTAGATTTAGATTTTCAAAAGAAGACAATAGAAGGAAGAGCAGAACAATTGTAGTTGAGAATCAAAGACGAGAAGAGCATCCTTATATTCGTTGCTGATATTTGGGAAGAGCTTGACTTGAAGGTTATAGGAATTCCATTTGGTGATGATCACATCGGTTGCAAAATTTTCTTAAATACGCGTCTTCAACAAGTTTGCACTCGTATGAATAGTCAAAAGGAAGTTCACCTCAATATCTTATCTGAAAATGAAGCGTGGGCTTTATTCAAAGATAAAGCTGGCGTAGAAGATGACTCTCCCACCTTGATTGTAGCCAAGGAGGTTGCTCGTGACTGCAATGGTTTGCCTCTTGCAGTTGTAACTGTGGCAAAAGCTGTGAAAGGTAAAAGTCTAAATGGGTTGATAGTAGCAAATCAACGACTCAGAGACTCAAGACCTTTGGATAATCAAGATGTTTGTGGAGGTATCTATAGCCGTCTTGAGCTTAGTTATGATTATTTGGAGGATGATAATGTCAAGTCATGTTTCTTGTTGTGTTCCCTTTTTCCGTAAGATTTTGAAATACCAATCGAGATTTTGGTTATGTGTGGAATTGGTCAGGGATTGTTCAGTAACATTAACTCATTTGAAGTCTTAAGGAGGGAAATTTATGAAGCACTAACTAAACTCCAACAGTCTGGTTTGCTATTAGAAATTGATGATGGAGAAAAAATAAAAATGCATGATGTGGTTCGCGATTTTGCTCATTAGATAACATCGAGAGGGGAAAATTTATTCATGGTAAAAGATAGGTTGATGGAATGGCCTATATGTGAAAGTTTTGGATGTTATATGGCAATCTCCTTATGTGGCATTAAGATAAATGACTTTCCTGACAAATTGGAATTTTCAAAACTTAAAACCTTTTTTTTTAATGGGATATACTTCATTGGAAATTTCGAGTATGTTTTTTGAAGGAATGAAAACCCTCCGAGTTTTACTTCTCAGAAAAGTTGTATTCTCACTAGAAGCACTTAAATCCTTGACAAATCTTCGAACTTTGTGCTTTAAGGGTTGCAACCTTGAGAACATCTCATCATTGAGAAACATGGAAAACCTTGAGATTTTGGCATTGTTGTATACTAATATTCGAGAGCTACCGGAGGAATTAGTGGAATTGCAAAGACTAAAATCCCTATATTTCTATGGAGAGGAACATTGCTGCTATTTCCCCCCTAACTTGCTATCAAGGTAGTATTAAGATATGATTAAAATTGTTTAATTTATTGTTTTCAGTTAAGTATATAAGTACACACACATATTTTCTCTACACATGAAAAAAAATTTTAAAATATTATGTTATCTTATTCATTTCATTACTATTTAAACAATGGTATTTAACAATGCTATTTTTATCATTCGAATGAAAATGCTATTATTGTGTTAATAATATTTTGTATTTGTGTTTAACAGGTTAGCATCACTCCAAGAGCTACACGTGGCAAGTGAAAACAATGTGAACTTATTGGAGCTTAATTCATTGTCTCGTTTGAGTGCATAAAGATTGAGAGTTTCTACTGATCAATGTTCTCAAGAAACCTTTGTGTTCCCTGAACTGCAAAGCTACAATATAGCTGTAGATGAAGATGTTGAAGATCTTGACGATTTGACGACGCTAAGCTTGAGAACCTTGACAATTAGTTATTTCTCATCCTCATTAAATGCATTTAAGGAGCTGTTTTGCAACGTGGAAAAGCTTACTCTGCACAATATCACCATGGAATGCTTGATCGAAACAAAACGAGAACAAAGTCCAACCACTTCATTCTCTACTTTGGTGAACTTAAAGATGAAAGGAATGACTTCTTTGAAAGAGTTATGTCATGGTCAATCACCGATTAGCTTCTTACAAAAGTTAGAAACATTAAGTATTTCGGATTGTGAGCAATTGCAATCAGTGTTTCAAATGAATGGGAAAGAAAGTCAAATGCGACCAATCTCACATATAAGACGATTGAAGCTACGGTCATTGCCAACATTGGAGAGTATATGGAAAGAGCCAACTCATTATGTAAGTCTACAGACTCTGAAGGAAGTAATAATTGATGGTTGTCATAAACTGAAATCTATCTTCTCACCTTGCCTTGCTCAAAGCCTGTTGCATCTAGAGAAACTTGAGATATCTAAATGCAAAAAATTAGAGCAAGTCTTTGCTTTTGACAAAGAAACGGCTGAGCTAGAGGTACCTCTTATCTCTCCATTTTTCCTTTAATAATACTCTCAAATATTCTTTTTCTAATTACCTTTCTTTGAATTATTGAATTATAAATAATTACTATCTAATCTTTCTAAATTATTGACTTTCAACACTTCCTTCTACATTTTTTTTTTAAATATATGCCTTCTCTATATTTAAGTATAATGAATGCATATTTCAATATTTATTAATTAAAAAATTATATATTTTTCTTTATGTCAGGAAAATCAGGTACAACCATTGTCAAATTTAACTTGTTTGGAGCTTATTTCATTACCCGAATTGAGCTGCATATGGAGAGGATCCACCCATTTTTTTAATCTCCAGAGTCTTAAGACTATGAGAATTGGATTGTGTTCTAAATTGGTATATCTCTTTTCACCTACCTTTGCACTAACTTTGGTACATCAAGGAAAGAAATTAAATTAAATCAAGAAAAAATGAAAAGGAAAGTGTATTTATGTAAGATATGATTGATGAATTTGGAAAATAATTTACTATGTTTTGGGGTTTGTATAAGTGCATTTTAATACATTCACATCTACCAATAAGTATATTATACAATATTTGTACTTCAAGCATTAGTTTGTTTTTCTTTTGGCTCAAATCTTTAAATTTCATGCATAAAAAATAATTTCAACTTTGATTTAAGATGTATTATTTAGCATTCTAATTTTTCTAGTATTTTCCATTTTTGTTGTGAATTTATTAGGATGTTGGATTGTATGGAGTGAAGGAGTTCTTATACAATGCCAAAAATCTTACCCTAGATAGAGTCATGTATCAGAAAAATCTCATTCCAAATGTAGATCCAAAGGGGGTTAATGACTTAACTTTTCTTGCACTTGAAGATGGTAAGGAGCTGGAATGCTTGATTGATGCAACGGAAGGCCACGTCTCAAACGATGCCTTGTTCAATTTGGTGGAATTAGTCATACAAGATATGACTGGTTTGAAAATGTTGTGCAACAGTCCGATTCCAAAGGGGTTTCTACAAAAACTAGAGAAGTTGGAAGCAAGGAATTGCACAGAAATGGTTTCTTTATCTCCTGTGCTACAAAATCTAAAGGAAGTGAAAGTTATTGATTGTGGCCAGTTGCAAGAAGTATTTCAAATAGATGAGTTTCTTTATGATATGAAAGAAAATCAAGGATTGCTGCTGTCTAATTTAACACTGATGAAGCTAAATTCATTACCAGAGTTGAATTGGATATGGAAAGGGTCCACCTGTTTTGTCAGTCTCCAAAGCTTGAAGTTTGTAGAAATTAGTTACTGCAATAGATTGAACTATCTCTTCTCACCATCCCTTGCTCAAAGCTTGGTGCTCCTTGAACAACTCAAGATAGATCACTGTGATGGACTGCAACACATTATCACCGAACCAAACGCCCATCTCCATTCTCCGTTCTTGCCAAAATTGGAAACTTTAGAAATAACTGATTGTCCAAGACTGGAATATGTTTTTCAAATTCCTATGGCTCAAGTTCTTCCACGATTGGAATCATTTCGGATAACCGATTCTCCTCAGTTGCAACACGTATTCCATGTGGCAAAAGAAACTATTGGAGTTGATCGTGCCATTGCACTCCCTTGCCTACAAGATTTACGACTTGTAAACTTGATAAATTTGGGTTGCTTTTGCTCGGAAAACTTTTTGATCTCATCACCATCTTTGGAGGAGTTGGAAGTTTACAACTGTCCTAAATTGATAAATTTTACCATTCAAAAAGAAGTTAAGAAGCAAATTCGACTAAAGGTATTTCTTTTATATACTTTTCCTTCAATTACAATTTTGGATTTTGCCTTTGAACCAAATCTTTTCAACACTCATAAACTAATCCAACTGTATTTTAAAATTATTGTTCAAAAATTTTAGACTCTTTATTTTGACCAATATAAAAGCCCAATACTAATAAATTAAAAAGAAAGAACAGCATATTCATACAATAATTAGCTAATTGATTCTGATTCTTTCTTGAAATGGGAAAAGGATTTGAACAACAAAATAGGAAAAAGATGAAAACTCTTCTTTGATAAAGATTTTTATGGAGTTTTATATTATAAAAATTACGGTAAGTCACACTTGTATCCTTAGAAAAATTCATCAGCAACTTTGTCTCGATTTCCTTCAATAATTAGTCAAAGTACTTGTCATATTGTAAGAATGAGAGTGCCGCATGATTATTTAGCATATAATTGCATCTAATTAAGCTCTTAAAGTGTTATTTTCATTATCCAAGCACCCTTATTTGGATAGAATACATGGATGTTTTAACTCCTAGCCACGCTAACATTTATAGGACATGTGAAAACATGACGTGGCAATAGCAGACATATACATGGCATGATAAAATAAAAAATTTACTGAATTTAATAAAAAAAAGCAAACAAGCACGTGGCAATAAAAAAATTTTATTTTTTTTTCCTTCCTTGCATGCATCCCACATGTACTTTATTGCTCAATCATATTTCCATGTGTCCAATAAATTTCAGCATGTACAGCTTTGGTATGTTTTTCAACTTTAATGAGTTGCGGTATGTTTTAAATTTTATGCATAGAAAGAAATTCAATTCTGATTTAAAGAGTATTATCTACCTTTCTATTTTTCTAATATCTTTCATTTTGTTGTGAATTTATCAGGATGTTCAATTGCATGCATTGAAGGAATTATTATACAATGCCAAAAGTCTAACCCTGGATAGTGTCATGTATCAAAAAAATCTCATTCCAAATGTAGATCCAAAGTGGCTTAATGAATTAACTTTTCTTGCACTTGAAGGTGGCAAGAAGCTTGAATGCTTGATTGATACGACAGAAGGCTATGTCTCAACCAATGCCTTGATCAATTTAGTGGAATTAGTCATACAAACAATGACTGATTTCAAAATGTTGTGCAAAAGTCAGTTTCCAAAGGGCTTTCTACAGAAACTAGAGAAGTTGAAAGTATGGAATTGCAGGAAAATGGTCTCTTTTTCTCCTGCGCTACAAAATCTAAAGGAAGTGGAAGTTATTTATTGTGGCCAGTTGCAAGAATTATTTCAAATAGATGAGTTTCTTCATGATACGAAAGAAAATCAAGGATTGCTGTTGTCAAATTTAACACTTATGAAGCTAAACTCATTACCAGAATTGAATTGGATATGGAAAGGGTCCACTCATTTTGTCAGCCTCCAAAGCTTGAAGTTTGTAGAAATTAGTTACTGCAACAGATTGAACTATCTCTTCTCAACATCCCTTGCTCAAAGCTTGGTGCTCCTTGAACAACTCAAGATAGATCACTGCGATGGACTGCAACACATTATCACCGAACCAAATGCCCATCTCGATTCTCCTTTCTTGCCAAGATTGGAAACTCTAAGAATAAGTTATTGTGCAAGACTGGAATATGTTTTTCAAATTCCTTTCGCTCAAGTTCTTCCACGATTGAAATCATTTTGGATAACCGATTCTCCTCAGTTACAACAAGTCTTCCATGTGGCAAAAGAAAATATTGGAGTTGATCATGCCATTGCACTCCCTTGCCTACAAGATTTAGGACTTGTAAACTTGATAAATTTGGGTTGCTTTTGCATGGAAAACTTTCTCATCTCATCACCATCTTTGGAGAAGTTGGAAGTTTACAACTGTCTTAAGTTGATAAATTTTACCATTCAAAAAGAAGTTAAGGAGCAAGTTCAACTAAAGGTATTTCTTTTATATACTTTTCCTTCAATATGGTTTTGGATTTTGCCTTTGAGCCAAATCTTTTCAACACTCACAAACTAATCCAACTGTATTTTAAAATTGCAGCACAAAAATGATAAAGAAAAAAACAAAAGAAAAGGAAAACCATAAACAATTTTAAGTTCAAATTCGACAGAGAAAATCTTAAAAGGTTTGGTGTTTTTGGGTTCCACTTTCAAACAATTTCATGAAAGTTTTGGATTTAAATTTTGAAACATATATATGTGCTATCGTTAAAATGTAAGGATTTTTTGTGAATTAGCATCTAAAATTATGAAAAATTATGAGTAACATTTGCTCAACTATTCCCAATCTAGTAGAAAATGAATATATTTAGTGACATTTAGTGGTGTGTGTATTTGCAGGAATTATATCTCTCTAAGTTGGGAAATATATTTCAATTGCATATTTTAGCCAATTGCAATGAAGAATATATAGCAGTTGGGAGTCATGAAGAGGTATTTCAAATTCATGGGCGTAGAAAGGAACTCCACCTAGAGGATTTATCTAAAGTAAGGATGTGGCTCAAGTTGCAACTCTTAAAAACCTTACAATTTTGGAGGTGATAGATTGCAAGAGGCTAAGATGTCTCTTTCCTCTTGGATTTGCTTGTTGTCTTCCAAAACTTGAAGATTTAAAGGTTAAAGGGAACTCTAAATTGGAGCAAGCATTTGAAGTAGGAGATGAAGCAGAAGCGATAGCTGAAAAGGAGATAAAGTTTGATCAATTAAAAGAATTATCACTCCTAGAATTGCCAAGCCTCGTTGACTTCTGTCCAATGGGATATCACTTTGTATTACCGGCTTTGTCATCTTTGATATCCCATGATGACTACAGGTTTCTTCATAGATTCAAAGGAATATGTGCATGCCAAAACAGAGGTATACATATTGAAAACTTTAATCTTGTCTATTTTAAGGCATAATCTTCAAAGTCTTTACTTAAATTACTTAAATGATTGGGTATGACACTACAAACAGAACTTAGTCTAGAATATCACTTTTAATGAATTTGGCTTAAAATGCTTAAAAATTATAATATGCCTATTTCACACATCTAAGGGATGCCTTGTACAATCAATTTGACAATCACCCACTTGCTAAGGAGTTTTGATGAAAATTTCTCTAACCACCTTTCCACCTTAGTAGACCATTTGTTAAGCCAATCCCAACCTTTATCTTTGAGCTCTTCAAACAGCTCCTTATCCTAAAAGGTTAGCGGAAATTCTGCAAGACACCAACTCCTCATAAGCAGCCTGAAATGCCTTACTTTTTTAAATAACTTCATTCAAAATTGCTGAATCTGAATTACATTATGGTGTTACCGCAACACTTCTCTTCAACCAAAGATGTTTTCCATGCTTTTTAAGACATTGAAGATCATCGCCTCTCTCTTCATTTGAAGCTCCACCTCTTTTAAAGACACCCTTCAATATCAGATCATAAGATGGCTCAGTGAATAAGGCCAAGTTCTGTCTCAAAATCCCACAGCAGGTTCCGTTCCTATTGTCGTTACTCCTAGGTGCATAAGAAGCTTCCTTTTTGCTTCCTCTAGCCTTTGGTTAAGAAGTCAGGCTCCATTTAAATGTTGGACTACTCTTCTAGCTTATTAAAAGATCCAAATATGATAAAGCCATACCTCTTACTATATTTGCTTTTATTTCTCCCCATAAATGTATCGACAACCATTCCAAATTGATACAAAATTCTTTAAAGCCATCTTCAATAATGGACTCTTGCAAAAATATTATTCACAAAAACTGTAAATACCTTATTCATTCTCCAAATTCTCCTAACATAATCATTATTGATGATTAAGAGATTTTATTATTGATTACTGAATTAAGTACAAGCTTTTATTTAGTATGAGTGGAGGCAATTCAAGTCTTTAATCATATTATAAGGCATAATCTTCAAAGTTTTTACTTAAATTACTTAAAATTCTTTTGAAAAAAGAAATTACAAAAATGATTGTTAGTCTAGAATATCACTTTTAGTGAATGATTCCATCGCTTTTAATAAATTTTTGGCCTAAAATGCTTATAAATAATAATATGTTTATTTTTTCCTTTGTCCTCATAACATGAGACACTAATACTTTTGGTTTACATTTCATTACTTCAATTGCTTAAAAAGACACTACTATTGGTTGAGCAAGACGTCCCTGAATGGTCTACGACTGCTCAAAATGTAGTCCACACCAAGACCTCGAGATGGCACCGGGGGCGTTCGCGTAACCTACCACCTTACAAGGAAGAACTATGAGATGATTGCAGAGGAAGTTGCAAAGGCATGTTCAAACATAAATGAGTAAGCTGAGGCTGTCAACTAAACAAAGGTGACGCAAAGGCTACTTTCCATTTTCATTTCTTTCACTTGTTTGCCAAGTCCTAATCAAGTTGTGGTGGTTCACTTGCGCTAATCTTTATTATTGTGCTTTCGTTGGTCAAGATGTGGGCTTCGTGGAGTTCACAATCAAAGGGATCATTTGCTTTCAATAATTTACCCAATCAATGTTAAGTTGCTCTTTGAATGTACAAGAAGTGGAAGAACAACTGTGGAATTCCTCTATTTCTTATCTTTATTTTTTATTTTAAATCTTTAATTTCCCTATACCAGTCAAGTAGAAAATGCTTACAATAAGAATTATAAGAAGGGATTGGATCATTTCTACATGCACTTAGAATTAGTAAGTTCAATTTAATTTCCTTTTCTTACCATATCATACATTTTGTTTCCACAATTATCCATATTACAAGACTATTATTTAAGATTCCCTACTAGTTTGATACTTTTATCTTATGTTTTTTCGCTATTTATTTTTTATTTTCTATTTATGCCTTTTCCTTTCTATTCATTTTTTTCAACAAAAAAAAAAAAGAAACAAAAAGCAAAAATATGCATAAAAGGGAACCTAATAATGTTACAAATACATGCTATCTCCATCTCATTTTGTTTATATCTGTTTGATTTTTTTTGTCAAATTAATGAATTCAATTTCGATCATTATTTTTTAAAATATCATATAAAATTAAAATTTTAAAAAATATTTTTTGAAATGTTTAAAATTGAAAATTTTATTACATTATGATGTTATTAAAAATAATGATCAAAGTTGAGTTTATTTAACAAAAAAATCAATAAAGAACAAAGATAATGAGACGAAGCGAGATGATAAAACAAATTGTCTTATCTAATAGATAAAGAAAAGATTTTATGAGTGACATCTCTTAAATCATCATAATTATAAGTCATAAAATTCATAAGAGAAAAAAACAAATTATAATTAATTTTTATACCATCAAATTATATTAATAATTTTCAAATTTCAATTCTATTTAATTACTTAATTTTCAAAATTTTTTCCTATTTTTATTTTTTCTTGAAAGGCATTTTTCCTCTGCTTGCTAACACCAAATTTCAATTGTTTATAAAAATTCTTTTTTAAAACCTTTTTTATTAGCAAAAGTAAAGAATTTAGCCCAGTCTAGCCCATAACAACCCCAATAATACCCAATTTCCCATTACTCCCATCCAATTCCTATTCTCCATGAGTCACTGTCAGTTAAAAATCCACTACACAAGTATACGTATGGAATAGACAGTATATTAGCAAGTAGAGTATCGTTCCCACGGAGAATTGATCTAAAACTTTACTAATTACTAAAATTAAAACAATTTAATTTTATCCAAATAATCTAAATTAATTAATTAATTAAAACTAATAAACTAGAATTTAAAATAACAAGAAAAATCAAAATAATAACAACTGGAGAAAATATCATATTAAACAAGCCTAGGATTACAATATCCCTCACACTTCATCTAAATTTTACCTCTCATCCTTAATTTACTTCAATGGTTTGAATTGCTAACCTAGAGTCCTAAATTATTTATAAAGGTCTCCCGACTTGTCCTATAAAAATATCTATTTTAACCAAAACACTATATCCCTATGTGATTTGAAATTAAAACATACTCATTAAGTTCAGTCTTTAATCTAGCTACATATGGCCTATAGGTATATCCCTATCCTATATGCAAATCATTTAACATGATCATATGCTATCCAATTTTAGTCTACTCTAAACTCCCTCTCCCAAGTTTGTTTAGGTTCCTAAATCAATTTAATCAGTGATCAGGCAATTAAAAACATTAAGAACAAATTAGAATAAACAATTCAATTCCCATTAAAAATAAGTAAGAAAAAGATTAAAAACTTAGACTACATGTGAGTTCAATTGCAATCATAGAAAAAGAAAATTAGCTACTCATAATTGCAAAATCAAATAACATTGTATAAAGTTTAACAATTGAAAATAACAAGAAGAATAAAAGCCAAAGAACAAAATAATGATTGTTGTTTTGATCTTCGGGTTTCAGCCTCAATTTCTGACTTCTTGAATCTCCAAAAGTTTTCTCTCATGTCTTAAAATATCCTATATATACTAACAAACTTAACCTAAATTTCTCCAAGTTGACCTAGGGTTTAATTGGGCTTAAAACATAATGAGAGGCCCAAAAAATCACTTAACAGTCTTTACAAATTTTCATTCCCGGTACAGGACGTCCAGCTACTTTCTGATGTAATTGTCTCTATCTTCGAGGTAGAACTGAGCAAAGTGATCTTCATAAAAGTTGTAGCTCTGTCTCTTAGCTTTCCAATGGTCTAAGAATTGCAGTAATTGGAGTTCTTTAGCTTGAGATATGACTAAAACACTGAAGTATATGTAAGTAGATTTTTGGATCTTTTAGCACCTTACTTTCCAAAATTAGGCCCAATTACTTTAGATCCTGCCAAAAATATAAAAACTAATAAATATTAACCAAATTAAAGGAAATAACATAAAATTAAATAACTTACTTAAAAATAAACTAAATATAAAAATAACTAAAAATTAAGTAAATTATAATTAAAAACTGAAGACTTAGCTAAAATTTAATAACAAAATTGGAATAAAATAATTCTATAAAATAGAATTATCAGTCACCCTGACAAGCTCTGAGATCTCCTGATTCTCTTCCATCTGTTTATAGAATTTTAGGTTGAATTGGGAGGCACTTGGATATGGGGAAAAGAGGCAAGATGAGGGTCTTGATTATTGGTGATTTGGCTGCGGATGTTTCAGATTATATGTTGCAAGAGACTTTTAAAGCTGTTTACCCTTCACATCAGTCAAGGCTGCCAAAGTTGTCACTCATAGGACTTATGGCTTTGTGAGGTTTGGTGATGAAACTGAGCAGGTTCGTGCGGATTTATTGTTCAACATCTATTCTTTTATATTATTTAATTAAGCTCTTAAAATATTACTTTTCACTATCCAAACACTCTCTCTTATTTGGATATAGAATCCATGGACACATTAATCTCTTGTCAAGTCGGCATTTATAGGATACATGAGAAATATTATGTGACAATGTTGGCATTTATAGGACAAGTGGAAAATATGATGCGGCAATGATGGACACATGACATGATAAAATAAAAATAGTTTACTGATTTAATTAGTAAATATAACCAGTATTTTATTATGACATCATATTTTTCACATGTTTTATAAATTTTAAGGGGTTAATAGTGGTCCATGAATTTCATCTAAAAAATTTTTTATATATAGTGAAAAGTAACAATTTAGAGACTTAATTAGATATAATAAAGAGATATGAATGTATCTAAATTTTTAGAAATAGAAAAGGTTAGCTTTCGACTTTATACTTGTCAAGTTATAAGTTAATTGACCTTTGTAACCGAGTTTAATAGGGTAAACTTATAATCAAACGAAAATTAAAGTAATCCCTTATTTATGAGTAATTAGATGCATAGAGTGCTATGTGTACTTTCTTTGGGATTTATGAGTAGTCCCATCCAAGTTGCAAGCCTTCAATGTCTTATAAGGTTACATGTGTCAAAGTGGAAAAGGTTGAAATTTGACCCCCTTTTTTTTTTTTCTCTTTTAAAGATTGCTATCTATCCATGGAGGATAGGATAATTGGACCCATTTGAGTATAATCAATTGTGAGGAATTGGAGGAAATCATTGAAATGGAAACTTCAGCATCATCATCACAGGCTCATCTCCAACCTATATCCTTCCCTAGCCTTCCACATATAGCAATTTGTGAGTGCCCCAACTTGAAAAGCTTATTTCTTAGTAGTGTCACCCGTTCTCTTTCAAAACTTGTCAAAATCTATATTTCTGGGGCTTCTAAACTTGAGCGAGATGATCTGAAGGGAATACTGCTCGCTAAGTTATGCCGATTGTACCTTGGAGAGCTTAAGTTTTCATTTATAACTCTTCTTGAGACCCACACTGTCCATTCTCCGTTCTCTGGTTGTGCAGCCTTATTGCTTCGGTTTTAGACTTGATGTACAAGGCTGACAAATTGATGGAAAGCCCAAAGTAATTTCTTAATATTTTCTATTGCTTCGTAATAAAACATTTATATTGACAACATGCATTTATTATCTTAAACAAATGTAAAAGCTAATTGCAGCATAATTTTACTAATGATTTTTTTAACATTATTTTTTCAAAATTCACAAATATTGAAAATTACTAAACCTCTCTTTTCTAAATCATCAAAAACTGATATAAGAAAAAGATTTTCTAAATCCAACTGTAATGAATTTTTGGTCTAAAATGCATATAAATTATAATATGTCTATTTTTTTCTTTAACCCTCATAACATGAGACATTAATAATTTTATTTTACATTTCACTGCTTCGATTGTTTAAAAGACACCGTGACAACCGGTTAAGCAAGACTTCACCGAAAGCTCTGCCACCGCTCAAAATGCAGTCCACACCAAGACCATAGAATGATACCGGGAAAGTTGGATTAATTATCATCTACCACGTTACATGGAAGAATTATGAGACAACTGCAGGGGAAGTTGCAAAGGCATGTTTAAACATCAATAAGTACGTTGGGACCATAAACTAAACACAGGTAAAACAAAGGTTACTTTTCATTTTCATTTCTTTCACTTATTTCCCTAGTCCTAATCAAGTTTTGGTGATTCACTAGCGCTAATCTTTATTATTTACATAAAAAAAAAAAGAAAAACAGGTAGCTGAAATTATTGTGCTTTTCGTTGGTCAAGATGTTGGCTTCATAGAGTTGTAAAGTCAATGGATCACTTGCTTTCAATAATTTACACAATCAATGTTATGTTGCTCTTTGTATATACAATAAATAAAAAAATAAGAGTGAAATTCTTTTGTTTCTTATCTTTATTTTTTGTATTTTAAATTCTTGGTGAATAAGTTGTGTAAGTATGTGAGGTAGGAATTAAGACATGAGAAATTAAAACCAGAAAGATGTTTATATTGAGAAGGTTGCAAGTGATTTATTGAAATATTGAAAGTTTGATTGCTACTCCTGCCTACAAGATCTAGGCATGGTAATATAGCCACACAACAAGTTCACAAAAAGAATTTAAAAGTAAGTAATTGCTCTCTATCAAAAGAAAATTCTAGTAAAAAGAACTATAAAAGGGGATTGGATCATTTCCACATGCACTTGGAATTGGATCATCATCATCATCAAAGGATTCATTTCCAACCTCTATGTTTATGTGCACCAAATAAAACCAGAATTGGAGGCTGCAATAAACTCGAAAGTCTCTTTCCAGTTGGTGTTGCTCTGCCAAAACTATAAATAATCACAGCAGAAGTTGCTTCTGAACTAGAGCAACTATTTGGGGATGAAGAGAAATAATAGTGCTCTGTACTATCACTGATTTTTGTTTATTTGTTATATGCTATACTACTTGTTAACATAAAATTAATAATTCTTGTTCTTTTTGTCCCACTTTATTTGGTTGTGAAGGCTCCCTTCATGATAAAGAAAGATGCCTCAGAAGGCGGTCAGATAAACTACCACCATACATCAGAAGGCTCCCTTCATAAATTATACTAATCCTTACACAAGTATATTAAACAAGGACAATATACTATAAATATGCTTCAGTAAAAAAGATTGAATAAATTGTGAAACTGATGACTACATTAAACAAGGAAGTCTTCATAATAATGTATCGATTTTCTTCTAAATTCGTAGGAGAGCAAAAAAAGAAAATAATAAAAGGAAAAAGAACACTCAGAGATTTGAAGCAGACTTTCAACAATTGTGGTCAATTGGAAATTTTCCTATACATTTACATCCTCGCAAGTCCCATCCTCTTGCCATAACACTTCCTGAAAAGCCAACGAGGGTCCTTACCAAAGCATTTACATAAACTCCATCCTTTTCTGCCTTTTTTTCTCTGGCCCATATATCGGATTGAGTATAAGTCATCATAACCATAAGTCAACCAAATCCAAATTGGCCTATCTGTCTTCCTTTCCTTTGTTCTTCTTTTTCTTAAGCAAAATGCGTATCTTGATTTTGTTCCATTATTTATGGAGTGATTGACTACCAAACTTTGAGATGTTGTTATATTCTATTCATTCTCATAAATAAAGCCATTACCAGACCATGAAACAACACTCATCATTGCACTGTGTGTATAAGAATATATTAGAAAGCTGCTGCAGGAAGAATCTTTTGTTCACTAAAATTTGTCCCATGATGATTTAGCCCCACAACAAGTTCACGAAATGCATCTAAATGTAGGTCCTTACTCATTTTTAGATGAAAATTTACCAAGTAATGCTTAATTGCTAAAGAAATATACACAGGGGAAAAGCGATAACTCTTAAGGACATTTACAAGATAATAATAGTAGTTTCTATTTAAAAGGCGAGTCAAGTGTTTTTCGTGTAAACCAACCAAGTAGATCAGAAATTAATCTTAAAAAAAATGAAAAATGATAAAAAGAAAGGCATCAATAATTCAAATTCCACCAATGATTTCATGTCTCATTTGCATATATATATATACACAAAGAAAAAATGAAAGGTGTGAACTTAATTATCCTTAGAATAAAAGTAAATTTTGTTTAGGAGAAATCTATGCTTCATTGAAGTAATTCAATTTCTTGAAATCTTATGGAGGAGATATTATTATATTTAAAATCATAAACATGAAGCCGATGTTCTATTAGTTAGAATTTCGTTTAATAGAGCATCTCCATCCTTTTTTTTTTCTTTGAGAGAGAATTAGTCAAAAATACTTTTTCAATAACAATACATTCTCCATAAATGGTGGCATAAATATTGTGTTGGATTCCACCATGAATCAAAAATATCTAAGAAATTTCAAGAATCTCCCTTGTATTTTGATAAATAAGATTTTCGCATTAGATTTAATTCATTGGAGGGCAAGAGCCAAGAAGAGTCCTAATTCCAAACTGATATTTCTTTATTAACTTTGGGGCAGAGATAGTGAGTTAAGCGACGACTGACCAAACCTTTTTCTTCCCTATTACACACAATTTTCAAAGTATGGACGCACTATCACATGTTTTTTAGGGAAGATGAGGATGGGAAGAAGGGGCATTCATTTCATTTTATCCTCCTAATGAAATAATGAGGCATGATTTTCTGATGAAGTCAATTTTGCATTAATTAGACTTTCATCAATATTTTATCTTTGAGTGAGAATTAACCAAATACTTATCCAAAAATCTGCTGCTCAAGGTTTGATCCACTTCAATTTATTATTAAATGTCATGGAAAAGCTATCATTTTCACACATATAATACAACTAAGTTTATGTTTTTTCATTTTAATATATCCATTCAATAGCTTTGAAGCAGAATTTCAAAAATTTCTTATACATTTACATCCTTGCAAGTCCCATCCTCTTTCCAGAACACTTCCTGGACAGCTAACCAGGGTCCTCAGCAGAGCATCTCCACGACTCCATTTTTTTTTTCTAGTCTTTCTGAGAGAGAACTATTCAATGATAAGGCAAAAGAGGTTGGGGCCCTTGTCTTCCAGTAGTGAATGTTTATCCTTTTCTTCTGTGGTTATACATTTGAGTATAGATATTTGCAAGTTTAGATGCGTTGACACATATTTTCTATTTTCAAATTAAATTATTCTTTTCATCTTAGATTGACAAATATTTGAGAATTAAGTAATAATTTATTCATTTTTAAAAATTAAAATTATAAAAAATAAAATCTACATAATAAAAAAATTGATAAGTTAAAGATAGAATTCACGTATGAGTATGATATAACAAAAAAGAAAGAAAAAAAATATGGTTTATGGTTGGTAGAAATTTGAAGAAAAAAATTTATAAAAACTTAAAATGAAAACAAATAAAATAAAAATAATAATATAAATTGAAAAAAGAAAATAAAAAAATTAAAATGTAGTGAGACATATGGTTAATTTTGTTATTTTTTATTTATATTAATTATTAAATAAAAATAAGCAGCATAGTGCCTCATAATTAGGAAAATTTATGCTATATAAAAACAATTTTCTTAATTTTATTTTTAAAAGTGTCTTGATGAATTTAATATATTTTTTATGAAAATTAAATATTTAAATTTATAATTTTCAATTAAAAATATTTAATAATATATCAATTTTAATTCATAAATAAATAATAATAAAAGTAATGCACTCGAGTATTAGTTGATACATAATTTCCTATCTAAAAAATAAAATTCAAATTTTTCTTTTTATAATTAAAATAATAATAATAAAAATAATTATAATTATAATAAAAAGTAACAATTAAATTTCATTTTGAGATTTGATCCTTATTTATTAGCCTAAACACAATCAGTAGATGAGATTTACAAAGATATTTATCAACTCATCTACGGATCCTTGTGAACTGATGAAGTTGACCTTAATTTTGTTTGTTTCTGTCAACGGCCCATGCAACAAAAAAAGGGACAGCCTTCGTATCAGCGAAATTAGAGCTGCTCATTGTTATGGAAGACGAACACGCCACGCTACGTAAGAGACTGAAACCATGTCTTTTAAAAGAATGAGTTATTTCCCAGGCAGAATTGTTTCCATGTCTTCGATTCAATAGTTGTAAAGAAATAAGGTGATTTAGGTAGACGTAAATATGTTAAAATTTATAAAAGTAGAATAATTATTATTAAAATATTAATATAAATATGTAAGATTTAATATAATTAAGTTAAAATAAATATAATTTTTGTGAAAATTAAAAATTTATATTTATATTATCGAATTAAACGTATTTAATGATTTATAAAATTTTAATTTAAATGAATAATAAGGAAAAAAATAATTATAATGAAATTAACAATTGAAAAACTTTAACTTCAATTTGTAGGAATTAATGCAAAAATTTTTAAAATAGTATAAAAATTGTTCAAATATTGATGTAAATGTATGAAATTTAATGTAACAAGTTATAATAATAAATTTAATTGAATTAAATTAGTTATATATAATGTTATTTTTAAAAAGAATAATACCGGTATATTTTAAAGTAAAAGATACAATAAAAATAAAAATTAAATAATATTTTAAAAAATATATAAATTTATAAATTGCCTATAAAATTTTAAAAATTAATTATATTGTTTCCCTATTAACTTATTAAACAAGTTTTTACTATTTTTTTAAATTATATTTATTAAGCTTACAATAAGATTAGACTTGCCGGAAGGCTCACCTTTTTTTAAGTTTCGACTTGAATTTGTTCTGATAACTTCAATATGCAAGTTAAAGGCGGTCTGTTTTATACATCCCATGCCCACTTTGCAGGAGTCTCCAAATGAAGAAGGATTTATCTTAATTTTTCCTTCTCTTTTAACTCCAAGGAAGAAAGAAAGACGAAAACATCTATATTATTGCTTGGGCTTTCCCTTTCTTTTCAGATGATGTTGTATAAATTAGTAATCATTAATGATCATGTCGCAGCTTACTTCCAAAACTATAAATAGACAGTCAGCCGCTTTCCTAGTGTTTTCCTTTGGAGCTCGACAAAGGAACTAATTTTTGCAAGGGCTTAGACGTCATCCGATTCAATAAAATATATTTTTGTTTTTATTTTAAAATATTTTGTTGATAGTATTTTAGTTGTTCTAATGGGAACCTACAGCATTTTAATGCTTTATGCTTGAACGCGAAAGAATTATGATTGCCCTTCTTTATGTATGAATATTACTAACGAAATGATTAAATTTACGCTTTTATTAAATAAGAAAAACTCAAAATCTTTAAATATCCAGAATGAAAAAGCAAAAGGCAAATTGTTAAAGTAATTTGACATGGAGAAAAAAACAAAAAGATTTTAAGAAAATTTGAAAAAAAAAAGCATATTCAAAATAGTTTTCCCTCGCATGGCGTCAGTGGCAGAATGAGTACAAAACAGAACAAGTAAAAAACTTCAGCAGCATATAAAAATAAAAAAAAATGAAGATAAACATTTCGAATATACAGCTCAAGTCCAGAAGGCAGTGATGGTAACTTGCAAACAAACGAGTACACACAAAAACAAAAATGAGGTGCTTTACTTTCTCCCCTGGTTAGATTAGAAACACAGCCCATACATTTTATCTTCCCTGCTTTTAAAAATATCAAGTGTATGTGGTCCTAGGAGCTCCCCTTGGACTTGGTTTTGCAAGTTGGGCAAATCAAATATAACCAATTAAAAAGAGAAATAGATATAAAATTAAAGCTAAAATTGTAAATATGGTGGTTTGTTTTTATTTAGGAAAATAGAATAAAAAGGGCAGGGGGAGGGGGATGGGGAGGTGGGGCCCGAGGGCATGGCTGTCGGCAAAGCGGGGGCGGACCTCTCCAAACTCCAACATCACAGCATTTGAGTATACATCTGCAAACTTTACAGGCAAAATTGCCACTAAATTTTTTTCCATGTCCAACTTAAATGATTTAGGCAGGCAAAAAGTTTGCAAAAAGCTTTTAAAAGTAGGTCATTTCTCATTATTAGAGGAGAATTCACCAAGTAATGCTTAATTACAAAAGAATCATGAATAGAGAGAATCAAATGTTTACTTACAAAATAATAATAGTAGTTTTTGCTTACAAAAAGAGTCAATTGTTTTGTATGTACACCAACCAAGTAGGTTAAAAATAAATACTAAAAAGAAATTGAAAAATGACAAAAAAAAAAACGTTAATAATTCAAAAGTGAATCGATGATTCCATCACCCATTTGCATATATAGGAGCACAAAGAAAAAATTAAAAGTGTAAGCTTAATTTCTTTAGCAGCTGCTCTTGACAAGTTTTTTGATTGCTTCTGGGGTCCATCTTTTGTTGATTGTTCACACTGAATTTGTCTTTTGTTGCAGGGGTTCTTCATGTAATTAATTTTGTTTGTTCTCTTAGTGGGTGCTTACTCGCTCTCTGCTCTGGTTGTTGCTCTTACAGGGATTGGCCTCCAAGGATAAAGGTAGTGGAGGCTGTGCTTACCTCCATTGATGTATTTATGATTCCTGGGACTCCTTTGAGTTTGGGTTTTCGCTACAGTTTTTTGGGGACACCAGCAGCTCTTGGATAGCAAGGGGTTAACCCCTGCTACTGGTTCTGAATAGGGAATAAAATTTCAGCCTTTCAAAAGAAAAACATTGTGAATTTAATTGCTTTTTGAATAATGATAAAATTTTGTTTATATTTCATTAATTAAAATAATTTAACTCTTTAAAATTTATGAAGAAGACATTATTATGTTTAAGATCACAAACATAAAATCAATTTTACATTAATTAGAATTTCTTTTAGCAAAGCATCTCTATTCTTTTTTTATTCTTTGAAAGAGAATTAATCAATAATACTTTTTTAATGACAATACACTTTCCATAAATGGTGGCCTTAATATTGTGTTTGATTTCACAATGAATCAAAAATATCAAAAAACTTCCGAGAATCTCTCTTTTATTTTGGTAAATTTGATTTCCGCGTTAGACTCAATTCTCTCAAGGCAAGAGTCCAGCAATTTCTTAATTCCCCATTGGCGTTTCTTTGTTAACTTTGGAACAGAGATAATCAATTAGGCAATGACTAACCAAACAATTTCTTCCTTTATTTACGGACAATTTTTCAAAGTGTGGACCCACTATCACATGTTCTTTGGGGAGAAAGGGGGATTCATTTTCTTTTGCCCTCCCAATGAGATAATGAGACAGATACAGGGACTGGGAGGAGGCATGATTTTCTGATCAAGAACAAGGAATCAAATGTGGGGTAAATGATGGTTCAAAAACTAGAGATGTACCTTGACCTATAAAGTGCATTTTCAAAATAATTTTAAGAATATTATTTTATACGTTTTGAGTTTAGTTTCTAAATCACAAATTAGATTAAAGTATCATCTCATATTCTTTTATTTATCATATTAATTTCTAAACCACGAAAGTTCCGAGAATCTCCCTCATAATTATATATGGTAAAGTATTTTTCCATGAAAGCCATTAAACAGAGCAAGCAAGTAGGTGAGAATAAATGGATCTCAATGGAAAAATGATTGCAAAATAACAAAAATTAAAGGACAATAATGGAAGGATCACATCAATTATTCAAAAATTTCTATATTCAAGTGTTTTTGCTAGCCGAAGAGAAGAATTAACTGTTGTTTCTTAATTCCCTCTGCTAGTGAGCTTCTGATTATTGTAGTGCAAACTTTGTTTCTACTTGAGTTTTCTTTGATAATATAGAAAAGCTTCGCCTTGGCTGCTGAAACTTCGTCTTTCCTTGGTATATGTGTGCATCATTTTCTTCTATGGCGGCTCTTGGTTTTTGCATATAAGTATACATCTGCAAACTTTACACCCAAGATTGGCACTAAATTATTTTCTATGTCCAACTTAAAAACTTAAGGCAGGCAACACTAAGTTCACAAAAAGCTTTTGAAAAGTAGGCCATTATTCATCATTAGAGGAGAGTTTACCAAGTAATGCTGAATTACAAAAGAATCATAAATAACACTAAGTTTATGTTTTTCATTCAAAAAGATTTGAAGCAGAATTTCAAAAATTTTCTGCACACTAACATCCTCGCAAGTCCAACCAGCAGAGCATCTCCATCACTCCATCCTTTTCATTTTTTTTTTCGTCTTTCCTAATCTGTCTGAGAGAGAACTAGTCAATGGTAAGGCAAACGATATTGGGAACCTTTGATCAATGTAGAAGAGCTTTTGGTTATTGATTTCTACTTGAGTTTTCTTTGATCAATGTAGAAGAGCTTGGCCTTGGCTCCTGAAACTTCATGTTTCCTTGGTCTACATGTGCATCTTCTTCTATGCCTTATTTTTGTCTTGGTTTCTGCAGTGGAGTATAAATCTGCATTCTATATATGCAAAATTGACACTGAATTAATTTCTATGTCCAATTTAACTGTTTCGATCTTCAACAGTTACAATCCACCTATGGCATTTGTGTGAAGCGGAGAGCTACAAACTTGTATTTGTCTCTTACCCTTTCACATTCAAGTAGTGAGAACAGAGAGCTAAGTTTCAAGAAAGGATTTCAGAATCCTTCCCAGTATTAATGTGCTTACATAAACTCATCTCTTTGCTTTAGGGAAAGAAAAAATAATCCTCTTGGCTTAAGAGTTTCTACTTTCTATATTCTTAGCTTTTTCTGGTGTGCTCTTCTATTTGCTCTGTTTTTTCCTATTAGAAAGAAGATAAGTGATGAAAGTCTTTATTTTTTAATTCGCTGCCCTTCTGATCATTGCAGTGCAGAGCTCATTTCTACTTCTGCTTTCTTTGAACTCCAAAAAAAAAAAAAGAGAGAAAGAGAAAGAGAATGAAAAAACCATCACCGCTCTGCTCGCCTTTTCTTGCCGCGTATACCTCACAAAACCCAACTTCTTATTTGTTTTGCTTCTCCTCTGCAATAGCAAGACATCTCAAACCTCTCCATGATATTCAAAGATCCTCTGTAACTAGCTTCCATCAACCCTTTCTGAATATTGTTTGCAAAGGCTAGTCGCCTTGCACTGGAAACCAAAACAAAAAAAGAAAATCGTTTTGCCTTGGAGTTTCTACTTTCAATAATAAAGTAGTGTTTTTGCTATCAGAAGTAGAGTTATTCGTATGCATTAAAATGAAGATACGTGAAAGTTTGTTATTTCTTAATTCCTTGGCATTCTGATCGTTGCAGTGCACAGTTGATCTCTACTTCAATTGTCTTTGAACTCAAAGAACCTTCACCGACTTTGTCTGTGCCTGGATCAAAATAGAAGCTCCTTCTTGGTTCCTGAAAGTTCATACACATATTTCCTCGTTATGTAAATGTTCATCTTTTTCTTCCATGGTTTACTTGTCTTGGTTTTATCTTCTGGTGACTACACTCTTCTCTATTGTTATCTCCAGCTCCCCATTGTACTAATTATTACGTCATTTGCTTATTTTGATCCATTGTACTAATAGTGCTCCCTGAGTTATACCGATTGGAACTTGAAGAGCTGCCAAGTCTAAAGAGTTTCGCTCCAATGGTTACCATTTGCGATTCCCCTGTTTGGGTGATTTTACACTAAGAAGTTGCCCGGAGTTGAGTACACGTTTCAGCATTGATTCGAAAGATGTTGTGCATGCCATAACAGAGGTACCCACCCAACTTTTTCTTATGTTATGCTTAAACTGTTGTTCTTGATGATGATATTGATAATACTAATAATGAAACATACACGATGAAAACAAAAGTGAAACTTCTTTAATTCTAATACCAAACTGCCCTTAAAAAATTTAAAATTTTCTAGCAATTGGAATGAGAACCTGAGTTTAAGTTTTCACTTATAGCAGCTTACTTGCTCTTACAATTCTTACTAAATTTTCTATGCATTTCAATGAATGCAACTCTTCTGGAGATCCACACTGTCCATTCCCTGTTCTCTGGTTGTGCAGCCCTTGTTGCTTTGGTTTTAGACTTGATCGACTAGGCTGACAAATTGATGGAAAGAACAAAGTCAATTTCCTAATATTTTTCTATTGCTTTATCATAAAACATTTATTTTGAGAACATGCATTTATCATCTTAAACAAGTGTGAAAGCTAACTGAAAAATTGAGAATTGCACTACCACTTTAATTTTACTCACATTTTTTAAACATTATCTTTTCAAAATCCACAAATATTGAAAATTACTATACCTCTCTTTCCTCAGTCTTCAAAACCAATAAAAGAAAAGTATTTTCTAAATCAACTGTTACTTGTAATCAAATTCAGGTAGTTTTATCATTTTAGTATGTAAATTAAATATATTTTATGAATTTGACCTAAAATGTTTATAAATTATAACATGTCTATTTCTTCTTTTGCCTTTGTAACATGAGACATTAATACTTTTGATTAACATTTCACTGTTTCAATTTTTTTCAAAAGATAGAGTGACTAGTCGAGCAAGACGTTACCGAAGGTCTGCCACTACTCAAAATGCAGTTCACACCGAGAACATATTATGGTTCAGCACGATGGGGGGTGGGTTACCACCTTATATGGACAAATCATGAGTTGATTTCAAGGAAGTTGCAAAGACATATCTAAAAATAAATGAGTAGGTTGAGGCTGTCAATCAAACACAAGTAAAGCAAAGGCGGCTTTTCATTTTTGTTTCTTTCTTTTGTTTGCCTAGTTCTGATCAAGTTTGGGCGGTTCACTTGTGCTAACTTTAGTTATATTTATATGTATATAAAAACAGGTGGTTGAAATTACTTTGCTTGATGGAGTTGTCAAGCAAAGGAGTCTCTTGCTTTCAATAATTTACCCAATCAATGTTATGTTGCTTTCTGTATGTGGAATAAGTAGAAGAACAAGAGTGAAATTCCTCTGTTTCTTATTCTTATTTTTGTATTTTAAAACCTTAGTGAATAAGTTGTGCAAGTATCTAGACACGGTAAAATTAAACTCTAATTTCTATGTACAAACCGGACAGATTTTTATGTTGTGAAGATTCCAAGTGAATTAATTGTCCCTGCTTGTTTTTCCTTCTGGGGTGTCTCTCTGCTTGGTCGTTAACAGAGCATCGAAAAGAGAATTAGTCAAAATACTTATGCAATGAGAATACAGTTTCTATTAATGGTGATAAATGATTTGCTGTCCAACTACTATAAAGTAAAAGTAGTTGAGTAGTGGAGATGGAGATATCCATAACAAATTTATGCTTCATTAAAGTAATTCAATTTCTTAAAATCTCATAGAGAAGACATTATTATGTCAGAAATTGAATTTGTTAAAAGACATTATTATGATTCAATTCAAATATGATTCAGAAAACCCTGGAAAAGCTCAGAGAATCTGTCTTTTACTCTAGTAAAATTGCTTTCTGCATTAGACTTAATTCTTTTAAGGCAAGAGCCAAAAAAATACTAATTCCACATTGATGTTTCTTGTTAACTTTGAAGCAGAGATAGTCGATTAGGCAATCAATGACCAAAGTTTTCACCATCACAAGGAGAAAAACAATTGACAAAGCTTTCTTAAACATTTTTTAGCTTAACGTTTCTCAGTGCTGGTCATTTTTTAATTGAAATTTTAATCTAGAGATGATGGATGTCATTATCTATCTCCCTTTAATATTCACCTTTTATAGTAGCTAAAATTAATAATCTAAGGAGCAACACATATAATGTGTGTTAATAATTTAAGATTTTGGAGTGAAATATTATTAGTTGCTAAATAATTTTATTTAACAAAAGATGTTGAGTGCAAGCTTCAGCGTTGATTCAAAAGATGTTATTCATGTGATAACAGAGGTACCCACCCAACTTTTTGGTAACATAATGCTTAATTTGTTGTTCTTGATGATGATATTGATAATACTAATAATGAAACATACATGATAGAAAACAAAAGTCCATACTTCTTTAATCCTAGTGCCACTCTTTTTGAAATCCACACTATCCATTCCCCGTTCTCTGGTTCTGCAGTCGGCCTACTTGTAATTGGTTTCAGTTAGTTGTTTATCCTTGTATCTTATTTTAGTATTTTTATCTTTTATTCCCATCTTAAACAAATTTGATTTGGTATTCCTCTAATGGACGAACTAAGAATTCTTACTTATAAACTGATATTTGTTCAATTATTGGCTTTGAGATATATATTAGACAGTAAGGAAAGTCCCAACAGGACTATAGGTTTCTTCATTGATTCAAAGAATTCTATGGAGTCTTTAATGATATTATAAGGCAAAAATCTTTACTTAAATTACTTATATGATTGAGTAATAATGATCTTTAATAAATAATTCTATCACCTTTATTGGATTTGGCCTAAAATGCTTATATATTATAATATGCTTATCTCTTCTTTTGCTCTTCATGAGATATTAATAATTTTGTTTTACATTTTACTGCTTCAGTTGTTTCAAAAGACATTGTCATCGGTAGAGCAAGATGCCACTGAAGGATCTGCCACTGCTCAAAATATAGTTCACACTGAGAACATAAACTGGGACTACTTAATGGAGGGTGGACTACCACATTACGAGGAAGAGTTATGAGATGATTGGAGCGGAAGTTGCCAAGGCATGTTTAAACATAAAATGAGTAGGTTCAGGCTGTCAGCTAAACACAGGTAAAACCAAGGCTGCTTCCATTTTCATTTCTTTCTTTTTGTTTGCCTAGTTTTAATCTAGTTTGGCTGGTTTCACTTGTGTTAACTTTTATTATTTACATTAATAAAATAGGTGGTTAAAATTACTGTGCTTTTCACTGGTCAAGATGTTCGCTTCAAGTCAAGCAAAGAGATCCCTTGCTTTCAATAATTTATCCAATTAATTGTTTTTTATTGCAGCTTTTACCGTATTCTATATGTAGAAGAACAAGAATGGAATTCCTCTGTTTCTTATCTTTATTTTTGTATTTTAAATATTAGTGAAAAAGTTGTTCAAGTATGTTATGTAGGTTAGATGTTTCATCTAGAGGCAAACCAGGCTTAGAGGGATCTGGTTGATAGTTGGGCTGTTTTTTGAACCACTTAGCATTCAAGAGTCGAATTTTGCCGAGTTAATGGGGATTAAACAAGCCTTGCAAATGTTTATCTCTTCTCCCTTTGTCGGTACGAAGAAGTTGGTATTGAATCCAATTCGAGGGTGACCATATCTTGGGTTAGAGAACCACAAGGGAGGCCTTGGATGCATTGGAGAATATTTAATGATATTGATAGCGGCCTAAGTTTGATTTATGAATACGAGTTAAAAAATTTACATTTCACTTTCTTTGAAATAATTAACTACATATCCTGACATTGATTGCTAATAAAAAATTTTGCTGAGCAACCTGTTTACCAATAAGAGATCAAACGATGAATTGATGATATATGGAGGTAAATGAAAAAGTCTCCATCAAGTTGGTGTCTGTCTAGGATGTGTGGCCTCTTTTTTGTGTCTAGAGGCTTTGTGTTGATTGTTTTCGATAGGCTTGATGAGTCCATGCTTTAACCGCCCGTATGTTCTTGGGCGGATATTTCTTTTGACATTTGTATTTTGTCTCTTTGCCCAAACCAAGTTATGATGCCATAGTAAGTCTCTTTCCAAATGAAAGAGACTTGGAATGACACCTTGGTTGAAGAGGCTGAATAAAATTGCTTTTCAAAAAAAAAAGATGGCCAATAATCAATTGACCAAGTAATATAAATGCCCTTGTTTTCTTAAACAAAGTGTGATATGAAATCAATTTGATTATTAATAAAACAAAGTTGAAGAAATAATGATGTACATCTGCCAAGCTTTTGTTGTGTGTGGAAGTTGTGAAATGAAAGGATCTCTAACAACTCTATTTCCTAATTATTAATGATAACAATGTGTTGGATTGTAGCTGGAAAACAATATATAAAACAAACTTTCTTAATGTATGGAAGTAGCTTTGGCATTTTAGCTT
Organism: Theobroma grandiflorum; assembly: GCA_036013995.1. Lineage (NCBI taxonomy): Eukaryota > Viridiplantae > Streptophyta > Magnoliopsida > Malvales > Malvaceae > Theobroma > Theobroma grandiflorum. The sequence goes on from CP142133.1 coordinate 35,908,639, forward strand.
TTTGATGCCAAGGCATTGTAAAGACACTTGGACTTTGTGCAAGACACCATCGTGGTGAGGTTGAAAATCCCACTAAAGTGAATCACCAATCTTGGCAAAGTTGAAAACCCCACTAAGATGAAAAATAGCCAAAATCCCACTTTGGTTGACTAGGCCAAAGATACTAAAATCTCTTACTCTTTAAAAAGAGCCTAGAGAAATAAGCACTCTTGCTTAAGAAAATATTATTTATTAACTCTCAACTTGAATGTGTATAATAACCAAGCCTAAGGGTCCTATTTGTACTATTATAGGCCCAAATTCTAATAAAACTCTACTTCTAGTTATCTAATACAATTAAAATAATTAATAAGAAATTTAAATAAAATAAGTGTTTTATTTCTATATAGAATATGACTAGCTTAAAGTCCTAATACAAGTAAAATAAGAATTTTATTATATCTATAATTCCTAAATCAACTAAAATTAGCAAAAACTAAATTAAATAAAATACAAATCTAAACGCTCATGCGTCATTCTCCTCAGGTTAGAAAAACTCGGCTTCGACGAGCAAGCTTTGACAAATTCTTCATAAATGTTTGGATCCACATACTGTCATAGTCCATACCAACCATCGGAACAATTCATTCATTGTTTTGAAGGTTGTTTTTCATTTATCTTCAAGTCGTATTCTAATTTGATTATATCTTTTATTCAAATTGATCTTTAAAAACACTCTAGAACCAATGAGCATATCATCCAATTGAGGAATAGGAAAATCATACTTAACTGTAGTCATCTTAACAGCATGGTTGTTCACAAAGCTTCTCCATAAGTTTCCCAAACTTTTGTTGACTAATTCTGTATGACCAGGCTTGGATAAGGGTGAAGATACCTCATTCTCCTTAGAGACTAATAAAAGACATAAATGGTTTGACTCACAATAAGTTTTGTTTAGATCAAACAAAATGATGAGTGCTTTATCTTCCTCTTGTCTCTTTGGTCAATCCTCTGACTTTAATGGAGTCAACATAATTTTTACTCCATCCTTGATATAGGAATAAGTATTCTTGTATCCATCATGGTGAGCTCGACGATCATATTGCCATGGGCGTCCTAACAACAAGTGGCATGCGTCTATTAGAATAACATCACACCAAACTTTATCTTCATACTTATTTCAAATAGATAATTGAACACAACAGCGTTTTGTTACCTTAACTTCGTTTCATTTTCTCAACCATTGTGACTTGTAAGGATGAGGATGTATTTTAGTCAGAAGTTTCAACTTTTCCACCATGTAGTTGGCAACAACATTTTTACAACTTCCACTATCAATAATGACATTACAAACCTTCCCTTGGGATGTGTACCTTGTATAGAATATGTTGTGACGAAGCCAACTTTCATCTTCAATCATCATAACAGTGTTAAGGTTACGACAAACAATAAGAGCTTCTCCATGGTTAGCAGAAATTTCTTCTATCTCTTCGTTGTTGAATATTTCTAGCTCTTCCTTTATTTTGTCATCATATTCATCATAAACTGGTTCTAATTTTTCCCAATCCACGTAACTTTCTTCTTCTACTAACGAAATAATTATTTGATTCGGACAATCAGAAGCAATATGCCCAAATCCTTGGCATTTGAAGCACTTTTTGTTGACATTAGAAGCACGAGTAGAAGTAATCTCTTTATTATTATTGTTTGCAGTTTTTGAAGAGTTTACCTTTGGAGATGGAATAGTTGCTGAACTTTGATTTTCATGGTTTGAGATAGATTCATGTTGTCTAAATGAACTCACTGAGCTTTTTCATGATTGTTGTTTCTCAACCTTTAATGCTAATCTGATGACATCATTTAAGTTCCAATATGGTTGTAGTTGAACAACATTTGCAATTTTAACATTGGGACCCCCCAAGATAATGAGCTATAGTTTGTTCTTTAGGCTCATAAACATCGCACTTCATGTGAAGTTGTTCAAACTCCATTGTATATTCTTCCACCGATATTGTTTTTTGTCTCAAGTTATGAAATTTGATAAAAATTTCTTGTCGATAATGCTTAGGGACGAACTTACGCTTGAGTTCTCGACGCATCTTATCCCATGTTTTGATTTTGTTGCGATCTTCTCTTTCTCGTTGCCTTTTGAGATTTTTCCACCAAATAGAAGTGTGTTTCTTTAATTTAATTGCCACAAGCTTCACACGTTTTTCATCGGGAATATCTTTGAGCTCGAAAACTCTTTCTACTGTATAAAGCTAATCAAGGAAGTCATCAAGATGAAGTCTTCCTTCAAACTCAGGAATGTAGACTTTGATTTCCAAATCTCTGGTAACAGCAGTTCTTAGGCGACGAATAGGTATTTCTTCATCAGAGGACAAATTTTGATGAAAGGAGTTGGTGTCGATCTCTTCATCACTAAAGCTACTATTATTGATTTGAGCATCACGTCTTGCGAGTTGCTTTTGTAATTCTTGAATTTGCTGACGTAGTTTTGCAATCTTAATTTCATGATCATCTCTTTGACGATTTTGACGTCTTTGCGGTATTTTTTTGTATGGTGATGAGGATGTGGTGATGTAGAAAAAAAAAAGAAAAGGAAAAAAAAGATGATGATATATTATAAGGCAATAAATAAAATTACTTGAATAGGGAGTATCGAAACTCGACGATAAACTTGAACTTATGTAGCGAATAATGATCTTCCTACTCTGATACCAAACTAACATCGGGGCATTGTAAAGACACCTAAACGTTGTGAAAGACACTAACCGTGGCGAGGTTGAAAACCCCACTAAGGTGAATCACCAATCTTGGCAAGGTTGAAAACCCCACTAAGGTAAAAAATAGTCAAAATCTCACTTTGGTTGGTTAGGCCAAAGATACTAAAACCTCTTACTCTTTAAAAAGAGCTTAGAGAAATAAGCACTCCTACTTAAGAAAATTTTATTTATTAACTCTCAACTTGAATGTGTATAATAACCAAGCCTAAGGGTCCTATTTATACTATTATAGGCCCAAATCCTAATAAAACTCTACTTCTAGTTATCTAATACAATTAAAATAATTAATAAAAAATTTAAATAAAATAGGTGTTCTATTCTTAAATAGAACATGACTAGCGTAAAGTCCTAATACATGTAAAAGAAAAATTTTATTATATCTATAATTTCTAAATCAACTAAAATTAACAAAAATTAAATTTAATAAAATACAATTCTGAACGCTCCTGCGTCTCTTTCTCAATGGAACGACATTGAGCTAAGTTGCCAATAATTTTTCCATATGTCTTACTCCTACAAGTACTCTTATTAATAATCAATTCATTATTTTTTTTTTGGAATGAATAATCAATTCATTATTGATCACCAAGTGGCCAATATTTTTCCATATTTACACTACACCTACTCTTACTATAATAATCAATTGAATTTTTTTTTTTTGAAAAACAATATCTTACTACTTTGTCGTCATAGAGTTTCCATTCAAGCATCTTCTTCTATCATCTCCACATCTGCGAGCTACACTACCCCAAAGACTTTGTTTGATTTCTGCCTTACTCTTCCATTTCATTTTCCTTGATATTTCCACTTTTCTTTCAACTCAAAAAAAGAAGGCATCTTATTCCAAAAAAAAAAAAAAAGAAGGCATCTTTGTTGGTTTATCTTCATTGGTTTCCACTTTCCTCATTTTCTTTTAACTCACAAAAAAAAAAAAAACAAAAGACTGTTCTTTGATCCCTACTTTTCCTTTCTTTAGCTCCACAAAGCCAAAAAAAAAAAAACCAAAGCTGTTATCTCTATTATTTTGGTTTCTCTGCTTTCTATCAAAAAAAAAAAAAAAAGTCGGAGTTGGTGAAGTAATTACCCTTATGCTATTTCTTTGCTTTGGGTTGGTCCTTAATTGTTTCTTTCCCGATCTCCAGAGTTGGTGAAGTAGAAATCCATGCAGCTTTAGAAGATCCATTCGAAGTGAGGTAAGCTTCAAGAATATATTTTATATTCTCCATATAAAGCTTTTGCTATGCTCAATTTCTCTTATTACTAGTGCAATTGACTTCTCGAGTTCTTCGTTTGGCAAATAAAATTAATCAATTTACACTTTATTTCTTTCCCAGCCCTTGACGACAACATGGTCAAATAAAAGCCGTAGTTATTGAGAAAAAACTGAAATAAATAGATATTTTGAATTTTAAGAGATTATTTTATAGAATGATAATATTATGCTTTTACTCTAACATGTAAAAGAAAAAAAATCCTCTTGCCTTAGAGTTCCTATTTTCTATATTTAAGGACTGTTTTTGCTATGAAAAGCAGAATTATTTGTATGCATTAAAATAAAGATAAGTGAAAGTTTTTCGGTTCTTAATTAATTCCTTGGCCTTCAGTTATCTTTGAACTCAAAGAACCTTCATCGACTTTGTCAGTCCGTTGATCTGAATAGAAGCTCCATCTTGGCTCCTGGAGGTTCTTATATATTTCCTCGGTATTTTGATTAAATCTGTTCTCTGATTCCTACTTTTCCTTTCCTTAGCTCCACAAAGGTCCAAAAAAAAAAAAAAAGCCCCAAAATTGCTAGCTTTAGTATTTTGATTTCTCTGCTAGCTTAAAAGAAGAAATCCATGCGGCTCTAGACTCTTTCGTTGCTTTATTTCTTTAGTTACCCTTACTCTATTTTTTTGCTTTCGACTGGTCCTGAATTTTTCTTTCCCGATCTCCGGAGTTGGTGACCAGTGAATAATTTCTATTTGTGCAGCATTTTCAATTTTCAAGTTGTTTAATTTGTTCTCTTGTGATTCGCATATTTCATAAAAGTATTGTTGCCAAGGTAAGATACTTTCCAAACATTTCCTAATTGCTTTTGTCTCTATGTAGAACTTTTTACTCATAGAAATTGCTCTTCAGTATCAGATCATCAAAGAATGGCTGAAGCTGTTGTTGCTGTTGCAACCAATACCGTGGGGAACCTGGCAACAGAATACGCATCACCTTATCTCAGTTATTTTTTCCGTTTTGGCAAAATTGTTGAAGATTTAAAGATTCGACGAAACCAACTTGAATTGAGAAAAGTTCGAGTGAAAAATGATGTCGATGAGGCAAAAAATCAAACTCTGGTAATTGAGAAGGACGTTGAGGAGTGGCTAACAAGGGCAGAGAAAGAATTGGGAGAAGCTCAGAGTTTGGAGGATGAAATTGAACGTAACAAGTGTTTCAATTGGTGCCCTAGTTGGGGCTGGCGATACTGCTTAAGTATCAAACACTACAAAAATTTGGCTTATTTCCAACGGAATTTTCCGTTGGAAATAGGCAAAATTCCGTTGGAAATAAACATTTCCAACGGATTTCCAACGGAAATTTCCGTTGGAAATTCCGTCGGTACAAGCCTTGTGGGTAATACTTTCCGTTGGAAATCCGTTGGAAATCCGTTGGAAATTTCCAACAAAAAATTCCGTTGGTAATTCTGTTGGAAATCCGTTGGAAATTTTCAACGGAAATTCCGTTGGAAATCCGTTGCAAATATAAACAGTTTTTCCAATTTTTGCAATTCCGTTGGAAATTTCCAACGGATTTCCAATGGAAATTCTGTTGGAAATAATTCCGTTGGAAAACATAATTAAATAGGAAAAATCATTTAAAACAATTTTCCGTTGGAAAAATTATTTCCGACGGAATTGCCGTTGGAAATTTCCAACGGAAATTCTGTTGGAAAAAAATTTTCCAACGGAAAATTTAGTTGGAATTTTTCCGTTGGAAATATGATTTTCCAACGGAAATTCCGTTGGAAATGTTCGTTATAAGTTTAGGGTTTTCCAACAGAATTTCCGTTGGAAATCCTATTTCCAACGGAACAGTAATGAATATTTCCAACGGAAATTTCCGTTGGAAAAATATTGCCAACGGAAAATTCCGTCGGAAATAGTGTAACCTTATTTTTATAAAAATATTTTTTAAAAATTTTTTAGAAAAAATTTTCAATTTTTAAAAAGTGCTTAATTTAATTTGGCATTCAAACTGTAACATATATAGAAAAAATACACATTAAAAAATTGAGATCAAAGTATAAACATCTAATTATAAATTATCCTTAACAAACAATATATAAAATATAAGGATACATATAAGAACTCATAACATAATTAAAATAAACAGTATCCAAGTGTTTGCAACAAATATGAAACATCAATTGCTTAACAAAGGTTCCTCTGCATTGCTTAACAAAGAGTAAAAAGTAGATGCATTTGGATTGGGATCTTCTTCCACGAAGCTTGACTCATGAGTATTGTCCATGCCATGGTTCATTCCAACTTCGGGATGCATCACGTCCATAACCATTCGACTGTATGGATTTTCTATTTCATCCTCATATGTAGGTTCTTGAAAAACAGCATCTCCTTCAAATCCAAGAGATGGTTCAACTCTAGATTGCCTTCTTGATGATTGTCCAACATCAATTTCCCCATGTAAACTCCAAATTGTGTAAGCACCAGTAAATCCCCGATTTAGGATGTGTTCTGTGACTTTATCTTTGTCTAAGAACTTATTGTTACTACATCGCGTGCAAGGGCATCTAATTCTATTATTCCACATACTTGTAGTATTCGAATATGCGAAATTAATGAATTCAGTGACTCCATTTACAAATTCAGCTGTAATGTACCCATTCTGTAAACGACGGTACATCCAAGACCGATCTCCCGACATTCTGCAATACTAAGTATCATAGAATATCATTATGTATTTAAAATTTATATTGTTTGTAACAAACCTACACCCTAAACACTACATTCGAATATGTATTTCATATATATCCATATATCATCAAAATTACTTTGTAAGATGTTCAGTATGTGATTAGTATAAATTATTGCGTACATTAATTATCAAACAATCAACATCAGAGGGATTAAGTATGTAATTTTTCATACTTGTTTTAATTATAGACCATAAACATTGAAGTTTAGTTTGATGCCTGTACATGAAGTTTGAACGGATTATATATATACCTAATGTCTACCCTCTACTATAATTGTCAAAATACTGAAAATTTCAAATTTATTGTAAATTTTAAATAACGTATGCCAATTTGTTTGCATTCGTTCATATGGGTATGATTATCTAATTTTACCGCTTTAAATATTAATATGAATTGAAGCTCGTAATTTTAAGATGTAATAAATTAAATTATAATAAAGGCTATAGGAAAGATTTGAGATTAAGCTCAAATATTTTAATTGCTTTTGATCTATATCGAGTAAACAGATTGCATCAGATAATCGGAGAGAATTACAAATTGTATAACTCATATAAATGTACGTGTACATGAAGTATGTTTTGTAATTAGTCGTCTTCTGTTTGAGTCATTTTTTCTAATTAAATTAAATTACATTAACGTATTGTGCCTTAACATATAATATAAGAATATAATATTTCATATATGTGTAATATAATAAAATTATTTAAATTTAAAAATTAAAATAAACTTCTGTTCAAATGTTATGTGTATGTACTATATAGTACATATTATATATAATATATCAACGTTATTACGTTAAAGGGCAAAGAGAATTGATTTTCACATAAATGATATTTACTGAAAGGTATTACGTATAATGTAATTTCATTTAAAATAAAAAATATAAATGATTAATTGGAGATAAAAAATGTTCAAATTAGTAATTGATTAATTTGATATTTCGAATTTTAATTCCAACCAGATTGCATAAGATATCAATAGACGAGCATATGTTGTAAGATTTTATTCATCCGTTCAAATTCACCAATATTGTTTAATTATTTCGTATGTATAATCGGAATCGTTCATCGTAATAAAAAAAGGTATTTTGATTTGATCGTTATACGATGGTCTTACTCCTAAAAAAAAAAACTACATTCCCGACGTAAAATTTCCAAACCGTGATTGAAAGCAACGTATCATATAAAATCGATTATAATAAGAGATATCTAAACAACATAATTAGCAATAAATTGTTCATAATGCATCAAACTTGAAATTTTTAATCACTGCTCAAAAAACAATATACCGCGTAATTAATATGATTTAATTATCCTATCATAGGTTATACATTAAATTTCGTCCAAGCATAAAATCAGATTGAAAAATAAATATTTGTCGACGGGCCACAATAATTAAACTTCCTTCTGTGTTTTTCTTACTCACCTGCAAAATTATAACCGTCAGCGAAGCAGACTGGTGATTTCAACAATTCATTATCGGACCGTTGCTTTTGGGCAAATCTGGGAACTGAAACCTTGAACCTTGTAGATAGCAAATTGTAGGATGTAGTCAACACCAAATTAACAATATTTCATCCTAACAGTAATTCAAAGAGCCCTAACACCAAATTAACAGTAAACCATATTAACAATAATTAAGGACTAAAACTCCAAATTAACAATAATCAGATGATACTAACAGTAATTCAAACAGCATCAACACCAAATTAACAGTAAACCATACTAACAATAATTAAGGACTAAAACTCCAAATTAACAATAAACCATACTAACAGTAATTCAAAGAGCATCAACACCAAATTAACAGTCAACCATACTAACAATAATTATATGCAGTCAACACCAAATTAACAATAAACCATACTAACAGTAATTATATGCAGTCAACACCAAATTAACAATAAACCATACTAACAGTAATTCAAGTGATTGGTACAGACTAAAGGTAGATGTTTGAATTTACCTTGCCTATGAAAGCTGATGATCCTCCTAATCTAGCTACACCAACGGCTACATTAGCTGGAGCACCACCAGGAGCCTTCTTGAAAGCAGGTGCTTCAGCCAGAGATACCCCCCCAACAGTTGGTACAAAGTCAATCAACAATTCACCAAAGCAGACAACTATTGAATTGTTACAACCAGACTTCCCGTTTGTATTAGCAGGAAGATCTCCAGCTCTGCCTACAATAAGCAGTTGCTCAATATTACAAATGTTTCCAAACATTGTTCAAACTGAAAAAATTAAGAGAATTTTCGAGACCAATATGCCACTCCTAGTCCTAGGCCAATCTGTTCACTTGAAAACATTAGGCTAGCCTATCCATTTTGAATTACAAATGTAAAGTAATGATCTTTCTAAACAAATAAGAAATGCATGGCAATTAAGAATAAATCCATAATGATCTTTCTGAACAGTTAAGAAATGCCATTGGGATTAACAAGAACAAATCCAAGTCATACTTATTAAAAACGGAGGAATAATTTTTTCTGTAAGATCTTGCAGTCACTTTTCAAGCAGCCAATTTACTCCATTCAGATCCACTACACAGTTAGTAGTGGGCAGCAGGAGGGCACCAGGACACACCGTGGAACAGGGCTGCCACGGAATACCTTCAAGTCGGGTCGGGTCTGGAGCAGCAGGACGGACGGGCAGGCGACTGAGAGGGGTGACAACGCCGAACCGGTAGGGGTCACCGGCAGCAGGAGTGCACCAGGACTCACCGTGGAACAGGGCTGCCACGGATTCAGCAACCAGTCGGGTCGGGTCTAGAGCAGCAGGACGGTAGGCGACTCAGAGGGTCGACATGAAAGGTGAGGTGACAACGCCGGAACCGATAGGGGTCACCGGCAGCAGGAGGGCACCAGGACTCACCGTGGAACAGGGCTGCCACGGATTCAGCAACAACTCGGGTCGGGTCTAGAGCAGCAGGACGGTAGGCGACTCAGAGGGCCGACATGAAAGGTGCGGTGACAACGCCGGAACCGGTACAGGTCACCGGCAGCTGGAGGGCACTAGGACCACCGTCGAACAGGGCTGCGTCGGGCTTAGAGAGAAGGGACTGCGCCGCTGGTAGAGAGAGAATACGGGAGACCAACAGTTAAAATGGGGAAGATGAAAGGGTATATATAGTTAGGGTTTAGAGGGCCAAAACGACGTCGTTTTGGCCCTCTATACAGGGCAGGTACAGAGGGATAAAAAGAAGACGTCGTTTTGGCCCTCTACAGGGCAGATACAGAGGGCCAAAATGACGTCGTTTTGGCCCTCTATACAGGGCAGATACAGATTTAAAACGACGTCGTTTTGGCCCTCTATACAGGGCCAAAATCGATGTTCAAAAACGGCGCTGTATACTATGATACATAAACAAATCAAAAGGTTTTGCAACTTATTGTTATTAAATTATAATAATATATATTTATATACCATACAAAGTATAACTTGTAATTTAATGTTATTAAATTATAAATTAATTATTTTCTTAAAGCATACTTCTTTGACTATATATATATATATATATTTGTTCTATAGCTCTAGGTCAGAGCTATATGAAGATATAAATATAATAAAATTATACTTTTTAAGCACAAATATAATGAGTACATTACAAGACATTTTTTATAATAAGCTAATTAACTACCTACATTTAAAACATAAATATATACCTACTAATATATCTTATTTATATTATATTTATATATAATCATGGATTCTTAAACCATACTTGTCTAACTATATATATATATATATATTTTTCTATAGCTCTCGGTCAAAGAAATATGAGTACATAAATATAATAACATTATACTTTTTAAGCACAAATATAATAACTAAATTATAAGCCTATCCTCATACGTAGCTAATTAGCTAATTACATTTACAACATGAATATATATCTACTAATATATATTTTTTAGATTATATTTCTATCTAATAATGGGTTTTTACAAAATATAAAATTAAACGTTGTTATTTTTTACAAATTTGGAATAATATAACATTATCAAAATTTGGTATCATAATGCCAGTATTAAACCCTAACATCAAAGTTAAAAAAATTATACAGATAATTATTAACTGTTTGTATTTACTTTTAGTAATATTTATTTTAAAAAAAATTAAAAAAATTTAAAAAAATTTTAAAAAAATTTAGATTTGACAAGAGGAAATTTCATAATTATTTCCAACTGACTTGTCCTACGGAAATTCCGTCAGAAAGTTTAAAAAATAAAACAAAGTGTCGTAAATTAAATGTTTTGGTTCCAACGGAAATTCCGTTGGAAATCCGTTGGAAAATCTAAAGAACAAATTGATTTGGCTTAAATTTCCAACGGAAATTTCCGTTGGAAATCCGTTGGAAACAAAATGTTGGATGTAATGATGCTCAGTTCCAACGGATTTCCAACGGAAATTTCCGTTGGAAATTTCCAACGGAAATTCCGTTGGAAATCCGTTGGAAAGTGTAAAGGAAATTTTTTTAGCTTAAGGTTCCAACGGAATTTTCCGTTGGAAATCCGTTGGAACCAAAATGTCAAATGTTCTGGTGCATTTTTCCAACGGATTTCCAACGGAAAATTCCGTTGGAACTTTCCAACGGAAATTCCGTTGGAAATCCGTTGGAAAATGTAAAGGAAAATTTTTTTAGCTTAAGGTTCCAACGGAATTTTCCGTTGGAAATCCGTTGGAACCAAAATGTCAAATGTTCTGGTGCATTTTTCCAACGGATTTCCAACGGAAAATTCCGTTGGAAATTTGCAACGGAAATTCCGTTGGAAATCCATTAGAAATAGTCCATATAAATTGACAAGTCAATTTGCAACGGAATTTCCGTTGGAAAATCCGTTGGAAAAATAGGTTTCCAACGGATTTTCCAACGGAATTTTCCGTTGCAAATTTCCGTTGGAAATCCGTTGCAAATCCGTTGGAAATCCGTTGCAACAATTATCTGTCAATTATAATTAAATTCCGTTGGAAATCCGTTGGAAATCCGTTGCAATTCCGTTGCAATTTTCCAACGGAAGTTTCCAATGGAAAAAATTCCGTAGGAAAAAGCTGATTTTTTTGTAGTGAAAGTAGCTAAGAAGACACTTTGTATCTCTCAACTTTTAGAGAATTCTAATTTTGAACGAGTAGGTTACCGAGCTACTCTTCCAGGATTAGAGTTCATTCCATCCAAGGATTTCATGTCTTCTGAATCTTCGAATTTGGCTTTCAAAGAGATCATGGAGGCTCTGAATAATGGTGATGTGAACATGATTGGACTATATGGGATGGGAGGAGTGGGTAAAACCACTTTGGCAAAAGAAGTGGGAAACCAAGCCAAACAACTCTTCGATAAAGTTGTGGTTGTAACCGTGTCCCAAAATCCCAACATCAACAATAGTCAAGATAAAATTGCGGACTTCCTAGATTTAGATTTTCAAAAGAAGACACCTGAAGGAAGAGCAGAACAATTGTGGTTGAGAATCAAAGACGAGAAGAGCATCCTTATAATCCTCGATGATGTTTGGGAAGAAGTTGACTTAAAGATTATAGGAATTCCATTCGGTGATGATCACAAGGGTTGCAAAATTTTTGTAACCACGCGTCTTCTACAAGTTTGCACTCGAATGAATTGTCAAAGGGAAGTTCACCTCAAAATCTTATCTGAAGATGAAGCATGGGCTTTATTCAAAGATAGCGCTGGTCTAGAAGATAACTCTCCCACCTTGAAGGTAGCCAAGGAGGTTGCTCTTGAAGGCAAGGGTTTGCCTCTTGCAATTGTAACTATGGCGAGAGCTCTAAAAGGTGAAAGTCTAGATGGGTGGATAGCAGCAAATCAACGACTTAAGGAGTCAAGACATTTGGATAATCAACAAGTTTGCGGAGGTATCTATAGCTGCCTTAAGCTTAGTTATGATTATTTCAAGGAAGACAATATCCGATTTTGTTTCTTGTTGTCTTCTTTTTTTCCAGAAGATTATGAGATCGGTATTGAGTTGTTGACAGTAATTGGACTTGGCCTGGGATTGTTTTGTGATATTAACTTAATCGAAGAATTAAGGAGGGAAATTTATCTAGCACTATCAAAACTCCAAAAGTCTGGTTTGTTATTGGAAACTGATGATGAAGAGATGATGTGGTTCGTGATTTTGCTCATTGGACAACATCCACAGGGGAAAATATGTTCATGGTAAAAAATGAGTTGACGGAATGGCCTAAGAGTGAAAATTTTGGTTGTTATACAGCAATCTCCTTATGGAATAGTAAGATAGATAATTTTCCTGAGAGATTAGAATTTTCAAAACTCAAGACTTTGATTTTATCAGGAAGACATTACCAAACAGTTCCGAATACATTTTTTGAAGGAATGAAAATTCTCCGAATTTTATTTCTTGAACGTATTGTGTTCTCCATGAAAGGATTGCAATTCCTAACAAATCTTCGAATTCTGAGCATTGTAGATTGTGGCCTGCATGAGGACATCTCATCATTGAGAAATCTGAAAGACCTTGAGTTTTTGGAATTGCTTAAAGTTGATTTTGAAGAGCTACCTAAAGAATTAGTGGAATTGGGTAAACTAAAGTCACTAATTTAACGATATTTTGTATTTGTGTGTAACAGGTTAACGTCACTCCAAGAGCTACTCGTGGCGAAAGACAACGATGCTAACTTATTGGAGTTGACTTCATTGTCTCGTTTGACTGCATTAACATTGCGTGTTTCTACTGATCAATGTTTTCAAGAAAACTTTGTGTTCCCTAAACTACAAAGCTACAGTATAGCTGTAAATAAATATATTGAATTTCTGAAGAAGCATAACTCGAGAATATTGAGAATTAGTGATTTATCATCATTAAATGCATTTAAGGAGCTGTTTTGCAATGTGGAAAAGCTGGTTTTGTTAGAAGTCGCGGAACACAAAAATGTTGTCCCAAATGTAGATCAGTGGGGACTAAATGAATTAACTTCTCTTGAGCTTACATTTTGCGATGATTTGGAATGCTTGATCGATACAACAAGAGAACAGAGTCCAACCACTGCATTCTCTAATTTGGTGAACTTACACATATGGAGAATGACTTCTTTGAAAGAGTTATGCCATGGTGAATCACCGAATAGCTTCTTGCAAAACTTAGAAACATTGATTATTTCCAATTGTGAACTGTTGCAATCAGTGTTTCAAATGAATGGTCGGATGCGGCCGATCTCCAATTTAAGAAGCTCGAAGCTGCAGTCATTACCAGCATTGGAGAGTATATGGAAAGAACCAACTCATCATGTAAGCCTACAAAGTCTGAAGGATGTAAAAGTTTATGGTTGTCATAAACTGAAATCTATCTTCTCACCTTGCCTTGCTCATAGTTTGTCGCATCTAGAGAAACTTGAGATATCTGAATGCAAAAAATTAGAGCATGTCTTTGCTTTTGACCAAAAAATGGCTGAGTTAGAGGTACCTTTTATCTCTTCATTTTTTCTTTAATAATGCTCTTATATATTCTGTTTCTAATTACCTTTCATTGTATTGAATTATCAAATGTATAAGTAATTACTATATAATCTTTCTAAATTACTGGCTTTTAATGCTCCCTTTTACATTTTTTTTAAAAAATATATCCCTTCTTAATATTTAAGTATAATGAATTCATATTTCACTATTTATTAATTAAAAAATTATATACTTTTCTTTACGTCAGGAAAATCAGGTACAACCCGTGTCAAATTTAACTTGTTTGGAGCTTAAGTCATTACCAAAATTGAGCTGCATATGGAGAGGATCCACCCATTTTCTTAATCTCCAGAGTCTTAAAACTATGAGAATTGAATCGTGTTCTAAACTGGTATGTTTCTTTTCACCTTTCCTTGCTCTAACTTTGGCACATCAATGGAAAAAATTAAATTAAATTAAGAAAAAATGAAAAGGAAAGTGTCCTTGTATAAAATATGATTGATGAATTTGGGAAATAATTTCATTATCTTTTGGGGTTTATATAAGAGCTTTTTAGTACATTCACATCTACCAATAAGTATACTATACATTGTTTGTACTTCAAGCAATATTGGTTTGTTTTCTACTTTAATGAGCTTTCAATGAAAAAATACAAAATTTTCTTTTGGCTTAGATCTTTAAATTTTATGCATAAAAAATAATTTCATTTTTTATTTAAGACTTATCATTTACTATTCTAATTTTTCTAATATCTTCCATTTTTGTTGTGAATTTATTAGGATGTTGGATTGCATGGAGTGAAGGAGTTCTTATACAATGCCAAAAATCTTGTCCTTAAAAGGGTTATGTATCAGAAAAATCTCATTCCAAATATAGATCCAAAGGGACTTAATGAATTAACTTTTCTTGTACTTAAAGATGGCAAGGAGCTGGAATGCTTGATTGATGCAACAGAAGGCCATGTCTCAAACGATGCCTTGTTCAATTTGGTGGAATTAGTCATAGGAGAAATGACTGGTTTGAAAATGTTGTGCAGTGGTTCGATTCCAAAGGGATTTCTACAAAAACTAGAGAAGTTGACAGCAAGGAATTGCATGGAAATTGTCTCTTTATCTCCCATGCCACAAAGTTTGAAGTTTGTAGAAATTAGCTACTGCAATAGATTGAAACATCTATTCTCACCATCCCTTGCTCAAAGCTTGGTGCTGCTACAACAACTCACGATGAGTCACTGTGATGGACTGCAACACATTATCACTGAGTTGGGCCGTGATGATGGGATAGAACCAAATGCCTTTTCTCCGTTCTTGCCAAAATTGGAAACTCTAAGAATAAGTTATTGCCCAAGACTGGAATATGTTTTTCTAATTTCTTCGACTCAAGTTCTTCCACGATTAAAATCATTTTGGATAACCAAGTCTCCTCAATTACAACAAGTCTTCATTGTGGCAAAAGAAAATAATGGAGTTGATCGTGCTGTTGCGCTCCCTTGCCTACAAGATTTTCGACTTGTAAAGTTGATAAATTTGAGTCCAGAAAGCTTTCTCATCTCATCACCATCCTTGGAGAAGTTGGAAGTTTGCAAGTGTCCTAAATTGACAAATTTCACTATTATAAAAGAAGTTAATGAGCAAATTCAGCTAAAGGTATTCCTTTATATGCTTTTCCTTCAATTATGGTTTTGGATTTTGCCTTGAAGCCAAATCTTTTCAACACTTAGAAACTAATCCAACTATATTTTAAAATTGCAGCACAAAAATTTTATATTATTCATTTTGAAAAACTAATTTTAATTTGTTTGTGGGGAGCTTTGGGTTTTCCTTGTCCTTGTTTCTGACTTGAGGTTCATCATATATTTTTTTCACAATGACAAAGCTCGTTTTTTTTCTTGTTCAAGCTTCCTTTTTTCTTCTTCGATTCTAGTTTCTCTTTCTTCTTCAATTTAAGTTTTTTTTTTCTTCTTGGCCATGAGTTTCTTTTTTTTTTTTATTCAAAGTGTCTCTACTTTCTTTTGTACACTTTACCACTTTATGTATATTTTTCAAATCAACATGCTTAAAGAAAAAATGACAAAGAAAAAAACACAAGAAAAGGAAAACCATAAACGGTTTAAGTTAAAAATTAACAAAGAAAAATTTGAAAGAGGTTAGATGTCTTTAGATTCCACTTTCAAATAATTTAATGAAAATTTTGGATTTAAATTCTATTGATAAAAAGGTGAGGATTTTTTGTGAATTATGAGTAACATTTGCTCATCTATTCCAAATCTAATAGAAAATGAATGTATTTAGTGACATTTAGTGGCGTTTGTATGTTATAGGAATTCTCTCTCTCTAAGTTGGGAAATGGCTTTCAATTGCATATTTCAGCCAATTGCAATCAAGAATATATAGCAGTTGGTAGTCATGAAGAGCTATTTCAAGTTCGTGGGTGTATAAAGGAACTCCATCTGAAGGATTTATCTGAAGATCCACCCCCCCCACCCGAGGCAATGGGGCTGCAGCGAGCAGGGGTGCTCGCTGCAGCATATCATAGGTCCCCCCTCCCCTTTTACCCGAAGCAATGGGGCTGCAGCGAGCACCCCTGCTCGCTGCAGCATATCATTCCCCCCCATACCCCCCTTCACCCCCCACCCCCCCCCCCCCCCCCCACCCACCCAACACCCCCCCACTCCCCCCACCCCCCCCCCCCCCCCCCTCACCCCTTGCCTACAGCAGCTGCACCTGCTAGAGCAACACCCCAACCCCCCCTCCCCTGCTTGCTGCAGAAAAGCTGTCCCTTTCCCCACTATAAAACAGACCTCCTTCTCTCTCTCCATCCAATTTCTTCTACATTTCAAATTCTCTCTCTCTCTCTCTCTCCTATTATTATTATTATTTTTTTTTGTTTGCAAGCACTAACCCCTTCTCCCTCTAAAAATTGTCCCTCCTAACTTTCAAACACCCTCATACCCATTAACAAAATCTTCACAAAACATCAAAAGCTTGTCACCAAAATCAGAGTTTGAAGATTGTAATCCAAATTTCTCTATTCGAGTGCAGGTTTGAGACTGCTGAACGAAAATCACATGAGAATGCATGTGGTTGAATTTCTACAATCAACAGAGGACACAGCTGATGATGAGGATGAAGAGGAGGACAGCGAATTTTCTTGTTGAAGGGGAGTATTCTTTCCTTAATTTTTTAACATTGAGGTCAATGTTTGATTTAAGTTTGGGGGGGAGTTTTAATTGATTTTATATGTCTTGTTTTTAGATATTTGTGATAGTTTGTTACTTTTGAATTTCAAGTTAGTATGTTAGCTTAGTTAACTTCTGAAAATGATAGATTGAATAATTCATTGCATCAATTGTTTAGGCTGCTTATCCAATGAAGAAACATAGTAGCTTTTTATTCTTCTGCTCTTAGTGAATAGGAATATTGTGCAAGTGCTGTATTGAACTCTATTGTTAAGCATCATTGTAAATTGTGTTTTTCCACCTTATTGTGCACTTGTTTCTTGCTTTAACTAGTTGTGATCACTTAGAGAAAGGTTATGCAAATGTGAATCTTTGAATCAAATCTTGAGTTTTAGAATTTGTTCTAGTTTCTCTCGAGGCGAAATCCTAGGCTACACTTAGTTAGGGAGATGACTTAGGCCATCTTTGGATCGATTGAGCTTTTTGAGCCTACCTTATATAATTATATCCTTAGTCTCCCTTATTTGAGCCAAATTTTCTCCTTTATTTCATCACACACTTAGCAAAAGCCTTAACCCATAAATAAAGTGTCCACTTTAACCCATAAAAAACTTGTTGCTTGCTTTTTCTGAAAAATATTTTTTCTTTGGCTTGAGCAATATGAGAAATGTTCAAAATTTAATGCAAAGTATAAGCAAAGATTATACGCAAGTGAACGCAATCGCAACAAGTAGTAAAGTAGTGAGTTGAGTATCGTTCCTCCAGGAGTTGATCTATTAATTGTTGCTAAGTACCAAAATTAACACAAACTAGTTTTATCCAAGTACCAATTTTTGAATACTAATTAAAATGTAACCTAATTATCTAATGCTAACCTAAATGATGCAATCAATAAATTGAGGTGGGAACTATAATATAATAAGCTAGGATTATGGTATCCTTTAATATTTCACTTTGAGTTTGGTTGGCTTAATTACTTAATTTCAATGAAAATTGATGTTAGTTTAGAATCCTAAAGTATGTGTAATTCTCCGTCAAGACATTACACACTTACTTAGTCTAATTGAATCACTATATGTCTATAGGAGACAACTAGCTTAAGTTCTTTAAGCCAAGGTTCTACAAATTGACTATGTATGGCAATTAGATGTATGTCTACTCTAATTGCAAATCAACACACTGAAATTTCTTTCTAAGTGTATTAAACACACATTACCCAAATCAAGGCCTAATTTAGACTAACTCTTTCAAGTGTCATCTAAATACTTAAACACATTTAAATGGTGATCAAGCAAATAAATGGGCAATAAGTACTAATTTGAGTAAACATCAGTTTTTCCATTGAAAATAAGCAATAAACCAACCAAATATTCCAGTTCCATATTAAAATCAACCATAATCCTAGAGTAGAAGGTTTAGCTCAACATACTAAGGAAGAGAGTACACATTTCAGCAAGCAAAAGCATTGTTTTACAGAATGAGTTAGAGAGAGAATCAAATCTGAAAAGAGAGAAAATGATCTGAAGTAGCCTTTTTGTTGATTTCCAGCTTTTGATTCTTCCTCCCTTTTCCCTTTTTGCTCTTGCCTCAACTTGCCCAAAGTAGCCTCTCCAGAATCCCCTTTTTTTCAGTCCAAAATTATCTATTTATAGCCCCTCTTATCTCAGCTTAACCTAAAATCCCGTGTCAAAAATTTCCGTCTGACGTGTTCTGGCTGCAGCGAGATTAAGTTCTGGCTGCAGCCAGAAACTTTCTGTTTGGCCTTTGTTAACAGCATCATTTTGGCTGCAGCGAGAATTGGTTCTCGCTGCAGCCAGAAGCTTTCTGACTTGGCAGGTGAACTTTGACCCTGTTTCTCGCTGCAGCCAACTTGCATTCTGGCTGCAGCCAGAAACTTTCTGCTTGCTATGTTGCCCTTTAAACTTCCTTACATCATCCTTTGGAATTGTGGTCCACTCTCTTGCATTACCTTCAATATTCAAGGATTAAATGATCAGAGGCTGAGATAAGGAACTTGACAAGAAATTAAACTAAAAGTGCATAAATTGAAATTGATGACATCTAAGTTAATTAACACTAAAAAGCATAAAAATTTCCTAAGGTTTACACTAAAAACTCAAAGACTTAGCATATTTTATACCCCAAAATGGTTTATGATAACTCTATATAATAGAGTTATCACACCCCCAAACTTAAATTTTGCTAGTCCTCGAGCAAAACATAAAATACTAAAAGATACCTAAGAACTGAAAACATTAACTGACAAATTCATTGCACCAACTCAAAGGTTGCTTTTAAATTCCTCGTAAGTTGCCTAATATCCCAGCTCACAGCAAATCATCAATATTATGCAAGTTCATGTATCAACAAAATTGTAAGCTCATTTTCAATTGGTTTCCCGTGAGTGTGTGTAAAATTCCTTGCAATACTCATCACGTCACTCGGATCAGGTTATGCTCATGCAAGAATTTAAATTAATCAAAAGTTTCATAAGTTTGTTCTTTGGTTCTCTCTCCACTAATGTAGGCTAGCACTCAATCAAGGATCTTTAGGACTTGTCTAGCTTGTAATGAAGGGCTTGGGTTAAGGTATGATAAAGGATAAGATGTAGCTCAAATCACCCTAAGCACATGGTTATTCTAAAATCTCTAATGAGCTTTGCTTTGCACTGCTCCTAGTCATCCTTTTTTTTTTTCATCATCCTTTAATTTCATCAAACACTTTATTCTCTTTTTTTTTTTTTTTGAATTGACACCCCCAAACTTATGTCATTTTATGATAAGTCCTAGGGTGTATTTCTATACTTTTTTTTTTTTTTAGTAAATTTCACTTCTCTACCTTTTTCACCAATGCTTAGCTCAAAACATCTCCTAAAATAACCTATGCACTTAGGAGTGATGGGTGTTAAAGTGAACACTTTATTTATGGGTTAAGGCTTTTGCTAAGTGTGTGATGAAATAAAGGAGAAAATTTGGCTCAAATAAGGGAGACTAAGGATATAATTATATAAGGTAGGCTCAAAAAGCTCAATCGATCCAAAGATGGCCTAAGTCATCTCCCTAACTAAGTGTAGCCTAGGATTTCGCCTCGAGAGAAACTAGAACAAATTCTAAAACTCAAGATTTGATTCAAAGATTCACATTTGCATAACCTTTCTCTAAGTGATCACAACTAGTTAAAGCAAGAAACAAGTGCACAATAAGGTGGAAAAACACAATTTACAATGATGCTTAACAATAGACTTCAATACAGCACTTGCACAATATTCCTATTCACTAAGAGCAGAAGAATAAAAAGCTACTATGTTTCTTCATTGGATAAGTAGCCTAAACAATTGATGCAATGAATTATTCAATCTATCATTTTCAGAAGTTAACTAAGCTAACATACTAACTTGAAATTCAAAAGTAACAAACTATCACAAATATCTAAAAACAAGACATATAAAATCAATTAAAACTCCCCCCCAAACTTAAATCAAACATTGACCTCAATGTTAAAAAATTAAGGAAAGAATACTCCCCTTCAACAAGAAAATTCGCTGTCCTCCTCTTCATCCTCATCATCAGCTGTGTCCTCTGTTGATTGTGGAAATTCAACCACATGCATTCTCATGTGATTTTCGTTCAGCAGTCTCAAACCTGCACTCGAATAGAGAAATTTGGATTACAATCTTCAAACTCTGATTTTGGTGACAAGCTTTTGATGTTTTGTGAAGATTTTGTTAATGGGTATGAGGGTGTTTGAAAGTTAGGAGGGAAAATTTTTAGAGGGAGAAGGGGTTAGTGCTTGCAAACAAAAAATAATAATAATAATAATAGGAGAGAGAGAGAGAGAGAGAGAGAGAGAGAGAGAGAATTTGAAATGTAGAAGAAATTGGATGGAGAGAGAGAAGGAGGTCTGTTTTATAGTGGGGAAAGGGACAGCTTTTCTGCAGCAAGCAGGGGAGGGGCGGTTGGGGTGTTGCTCTAGCAGGTGCAACTGCTGTAGGCAAAGGGTGAGGGGGGGGGGGGGGGGGGGTGGGGGGGTGTTGGGTGGGGGGGGGGGGGTGGGGGGTGAAGGGGGGTATGGGGGGGAATGATATGCTGCAGCGAGCAGGGGTGCTCGCTGCAGCCCCATTGCCTCGAGTGGGGGGGTGGATGGGGGGTCTGCTGCAGCTGTTGCAGCGAGCAGGGGTGCTCGCTGCAGCCTGGTCTTCTCGGGCAAAGGGTGAAAAGGTTTGGAAATTTTTGAAAAATCCTTAATAAACCTTCTATAAAAACCAGCATGACCCAAAAACCTTCTAATACCTTTCACTGAAGTTGGTGGTGGAAGCCTCTCAATTATCTCAATTTTAGCTTTGTCAACTTCCAAGCCTCTGCTGGAAACTTTGTGTCCCAACACAATACCTTCTTCAACCATGAAATGACATTTTTCCCAGTTCAACACTAAGTTAGTATCTTCACATCGTTGAAGGACCCTAGCAAGGTTCAAAAGACATTCATCAAAATTATTGCCAGACACAGAAAAATCATCCATAAACACTTCAAGACATTTTTCAACCATATCAGAAAAAATAGACATCATGCATCTTTGAAAAATTGCTGGAGCATTGCATAAACCAAAAGGCATTCTCCTAAAGGCAAAAGTGCCATAAGGACAAGTAAATGTAGTCTTCTCTTGATCATTGGGGGTAATAGCAATCTGATTATAACCCGAGTAACCATCTAAAAAGCAATAAAATTCCTTACCGGCCAAGCGGTCCAACATTTGATCTATAAAAGGAAGTGGGAAGTGATCTTTTCTTGTTGCTCGGTTGAGCTTTCTATAATCCATACATACCCGCCATCCGGTTACCGTCCTCGTAGGGATCAGCTCATTGTTTGCATTGGGGATCACAGTCATCCCACCTTTTTTCTGGACGCATTGAATTGGGCTCACCCATGAGCTGTCCGAAATGGGGTAGATGATACCAGCATCCAACCATTTGATAATTTCCTTCTTTACCACCTCCTTCATAATAGGATTGAGTCTCCTTTGGTGCTCAATGGAAGTGTGGTGATCCTCCTCTAAAAGGATTTTGTGCATGCAAATGGAAGGGCTAATCCCTTTTATGTCTGCCATAGTCCATCCTATAGCCTTTTTGTGCTCCCTCAACACTCTCAAAAGTTTCTCTTCCTGCAAGTTAGTAAGAGCAGAGGAAATAATAACAGGAAGAGTAGATGAACTACCAAGAAATGCATACCTCAAATGTGAAGGTAGTGGCTTAAGGTCCAATGAAGGGGGCTCTTTAGTAGATGGCTTTGTTGATGATGAAGTAGCAGAAAAATCTAATGCTTCAAATGGTGTGCGTGACACTCGAGAAGATGCATCCAATAGTTTCACACATTCAACAAAGTCATCATCATCTCTTTCAAAACTAGCTACTAAAGATGCCTCTAAAGGGTCATGGGGGTAACTCTCCTCAAATACCTCATGGGTGACACGATTGACAATACTTACAGCAAGGCATTCATCATAATCATTGGGAAACTTTAGAGTTCGAAGAATATTGAATGTTACCTCTTGGTCTTGAACTCTCAAAGTAAGCTCTCCTTTTTCCACATCAATAAGAGCTCTTGCTGTGCGTAAAAAGGGTCTCCCAAGTATGATTGGTACCTCCCTATCCTCTTCCATGTCAAGAACAATGAAATCCACCGGGAAAATGAATTTATCAACCTTAACTAACACATCCTCCACAATACCTCGAGGATAAGTGAGAGAACGATCAGCTAGCTGTAGTGTCACCGTGGTTGGCTTGATTTCCCCTAATCCTAACTTCCGATAAATTGACAAAGGCATCAAATTTATGCTAGCCCCTAAGTCACTTAAAGCTTTAGCAAAGAACAATGCCCCAATAGTGCAAGGTATAGTGAAACTCCCTGGATCCTTGAGCTTTGGCGGAAGCTTGTTTTGAATAATGGCACTACACTCCTCAGTTAAAGCCACAGTCTCATACTCACCGAGTCTTCTTTTCTTTGTCAAGATATCTTTCAAGAACTTGACGTATGAGGGCATTTGCTCCAATGCTTCAGCAAAAGGTATATTTATATGGAGCTTTTTGAACACTTCCAAAAACTTCTGGAATTGAGCTTCTGACTTTTGCTTTTGGAGACGCTGAGGAAATGGAGGTGGTGGTGGGTTTGTGACTTGTGTATCCTTAACTTGCTCTTGCTGGTCAGAACTTTCAACTGCAGCTTTATTATCAATTTGTTTTTCTGCAAGCTTTTCTTGCTTACTGCTGCTGCCAACCAATTCTTTTCCACTCCTAAGAGTGATGGCTTTCACATGCTCTTTCCCTTCTCTTCTTGGATTTGGCTCTGTGTCACTAGGCAATGTTCCCTGTGGTCTAGCATTAACAGCATTGGCTAACTGCCCCACTTGAGTTTCCAGATTTTTCAACGAGGCCGCTTGACTGTGAATAAGAGCATCTGTCTTTGCCATGTACTGCATGAGTAAGTCTTCCATAGAAGGCTTCTTTTCCTGCACTAGGGGTCTAGGTTGTTGAGGAAAACCCGGAGGAAAATGTGGACGTGGAGCTGATGAAGATCCTTGCTGGCCGCCCCAAGAGAAATTAGGGTGATTTCTCCACCCTGGGTTATATGTGTTTGCATATGGGTTGTTTTGTTGTGGAAAATTCTGTTGCTTGTTTCCCACAAATTGCACCGACTCCGTGTTCATTGGACACTGCTCAATAGCATGCCCATCCCCACAATATTCACAAGTAACAAATGGACTTTGTATAGCATGGACTCCACAGGAATCGATTTTTTTTGTAAGAGCAGCCACTTGAGCAGTCAATGCATTGATGGCTTCTAGCTCATGAACTCCAGCTACTCTTCTTGGTAAAGCTCTCTCGGAATGCCATTGATAATTGTTGGATGCCATCTCCTCCAAGAGATCATATGCATCGTCGATAGACTTTGCCATGAGAGCACCTCCAGCTGCTGCATCGATGGTAGTCCGAATCGGGTTTAATAGCCCATTGTAGAAAGTCTGCACTTGCAACCACTTAGGCAGTCCATGGTGTGGACATCTTTTGAGCAAGTCTTTATACCTCTCCCATGCTTCGTATAAAGACTCAGAATCAAACTGTGTGAAAGAAGTGATGTCGTTCCTCATCTTTGCAGTCTTTGCTGGAGGAAAAAACTTGGCTAGAAACTTCTGTGCAAGGTCGTCCCAAGTAGTGATGGAGCCAGTAGGAAGAGAGTTCAACCAAACTTTTGCCTTGTCCCTCAATGAGAAAGGAAATAACCTTAGTCGTATAGCATCATCGGTGACCCCATTGTGCTTGAAAGTGTCACAAATCTCCAAAAAATTAGCAATGTGAACATTGGGGTCATCATTGGGCAAGCCTCCAAATTGAATTGATGTTTGTATCATTTGGATAATGGCCGGCTTGATCTCAAAGTTGTTTGCTTGAATTGCTGGCCTCCGAATACTTGAATGAAGACCTTGTACCAGTGGGACTGCATAATCTCTCAAAGATCTATTATCTGCTACTTCATGTTCCCTAACATGTTGTTCCCTTGGATTCTCAGCCATATTTTCAACTTGTTCTCCTTCTTGGGGATCTTGTCTAAGTAATCTCTGAAAAGTTTCCCCTATCTCCGGATCACGCAAAACCCATTCCAAGCTTCTTACTCTTCTCATGTCATGATGGTTTTACGTACCTATTAACAAAGAAAAATAAGCTTGGATTAAGACTAGCTTGCTTAGTATTAATATTAGCACAAGAATAGAAAACAACTCCCCGGCAACGGCGCCAAAAACTTGTTGCTTGCTTTTTCTGAAAAATATTTTTTCTTTGGCTTGAGCAATATGAGAAATGTTCAAAATTTAATGCAAAGTATAAGCAAAGATTATGCGCAAGTGAACGCAATCGCAACAAGTAGTAAAGTAGTGAGTTGAGTATCGTTCCTCCAGGAGTTGATCTATTAATTGTTGCTAAGTACCAAAATTAACACAAACTAGTTTTATCCAAGTACCAATTTTTGAATACTAATTAAAATGTAACCTAATTATCTAATGCTAACCTAAATGATGCAATCAATAAATTGAGGTGGGAACTATAATATAATAAGCTAGGATTATGGTATCCTTTAATATTTCACTTGGAGTTTGGTTGACTTAATTACTTAATTTCAATGAAAATTGATGTTAGTCTAGAATCCTAAAGTATGTGTAATTCTCCGTCGAGACATTACACACTTACTTAGTCTAATTGAATCACTATATGTCTATAGGAGACAACTAGCTTAAGTTCTTTAAGCCAAGGTTCTACAAATTGACTATGTATGGCAATTAGATGTATGTCTACTCTAATTGCAAATCAACACACTGAAATTTCTTTCTAAGTGTATTAAACACACATTACCCAAATCAAGGCCTAATTTAGACTAACTCTTTCAAGTGTCATCTAAATACCTAAACACATTTAAATGGTGATCAAGCAAATAAATGGGCAATAAGTACTAATTTGAGTAAACATCAGTTTTTCCATTGAAAATAAGCAATAAACCAACCAAATATCCCAGTTACATATTAAAATCAACCATAATCCTAGAGTAGAAGGTTTAGCTCAACATACTAAGGAAGAGAGTACACATTTCAGCAAGCAAAAGCATTGTTTTACAGAAGGAGTTAGAGAGAGAATCAAATCTGAAAAGAGAGAAAATGATCTGAAGTAGCCTTTTTGTTGATTTCCAGCTTTTGATTCTTCCTCCATTTTCCCTTTTTGCTCTTGCCTCAGCTTGCCCAAAGTAGCCTCTCCAGAATCCCCTTTTTTTCAGTCCAAAATTATCTATTTATAGCCCCTCTTATCTCAGCTTAACCTAAAATCCCGTGTCAAAAATTTCTGTCTGACGTGTTCTGGCTGCAGCGAGATTAAGTTCTGGCTGCAGCCAGAAACTTTCTGTTTGGCCTTTGTTAACAGCATCATTTTGGCTGCAGCGAGAATTGGTTCTCGCTGCAGCCAGAAGCTTTCTGACTTGGCAGGTGAACTTTGACCCTGTTTCTCGCTGCAGCCAACTTGCATTCTGGCTGCAGCCAGAAACTTTCTGCTTGCTCTGTTGCCCTTTAAACTTCCTTACATCATCCTTTGGAATTGTGGTCCACTATCTTGCATTACCTTCAATATTCAAGGATTAAATGATCAGAGGCTGAGATAAGGAGCTTGATAAGAAATTAAACTAAAAGTACATAAATTGAAATTGATGACATCTAAGTTAATTAACACTAAAAAGCATAAAAATTTCCTAAGGTTTACACTAAAAACTCAAAGACTTAGCATATTTTATACCACAAAATGGTTTATGATAACTCTATATAATAGAGTTATCACAATTGCATATTTCAGCCAATTGCAATCAAGAATATATAGCAGTTGGTAGTCATGAAGAGCTATTTCAAGTTCGTGGGTGTATAAAGGAACTCCATCTGAAGGATTTATCTGAAGTGCAGATTATATGGAAGGATGTCGCTCAAGTTGTAACCCTTAAACACCTTACAATTCTGAAGGTGATTGATTGCAAGAGGCTAAGATGTCTCTTTCCCCTTGGATCTATTTTTTGCCTTCCAAGACTTGAAGAGTTAATAGTTGAAGGGAACTCTAAATTGAAGCAAGTATTTGAACTTGAAGATGAAGCAGAAACAATAGCTGAAAAAGAGATAAAGTTTGATCAGTTAAAAAAATTATCACTTGAAGAACTGCCAAGCTTCGTTGACTTCTGTCCAAGGGGATATCACTTTGTATTATCGGCTTTGGATTATTTGGCAGTAAACGAATGTCCCAAGATGACTACAGGTTTCTTCATAGATTCAAACAAATATGTGCACGCCAAAACAGAGGTATACACCCTGAGAACTTTAATCTTGTCTATTTTAAGGCATAATCTTCAAAATTACTTAAATTGCTTAAATGATTGTATGACACTATAACCAAAACTTAGTCTAGAATATCACTTTTAATGAATTTGGCCTAAAATGCTTATAAATTATAATTTGCTTATTTCACACATCTAAAGGATACCTTGTACAATCACCCACTTGCTAAGGAGTTTTGATGAAAATTTCTCTAACCATGTTTCCAACTTAGTAAACCATTTGTTAAGCTAATCCCAACCTTTATCTTTGAGCTCTTCAAATAGCTCCTTATCCTCAAAGGTTAGCAGAGATTCTTTAGGAGACAAACTCTTCATAAGCAGCCCTGAAATGCCTTACATTTTAAATAATTCCATTAAATTTGCTGAATCTGAATTACATTATGTTGTTACCACAACACTTCTCTTCAAACGAAGCATGTTTTTCATGCTTTTTAAGACATTAAAGATCATCTCCTCTCTCTTCATTTGAAGCTTCACCTCTTTCAAAATCAACTTTCAATAACAGAGCATAAGATGGCATATTGAAAAGGGCCAAGTTCTGTCTCAAAATCCCGCTGCAGGTTCCGTTCCTAATGTGGTTAACACTAGGTGCATAAGAAGCTTCCTTTTTGCTTCCTCCTTCAGAATGCATAATGGCTCCCATACCTAGCTAGCCTTTGGTTAAAAAGCCAAGCTCCATTTAAATTTTGGACTACTCTTCTACCTTTATTAAAAGATCTAAATATGATAAAGCGATACCTGTTACTGTGTTTGCTTCTATTTCTCCCTATATATGTATTGACAACCTTTCCAAATTGATCCAAAATCCTTCGAAGCCGTCTTCATGGATTCTCGTAGGAATATTATTCACAAAAACTAAAAGTACTTTCTTCATTTTCCTTATCCTCCCAACATAATCATTATTGACGATTAAGAGCTTTTATTATTCATTAGTGAATTAAGTACAAACTTTTATTTGGTATGTGCAAAGGCAGTTAGAGTCTTTAATAATATTATACTAAATAAATTTTCAAAGTCTTTACTGAAATTACTTAAATAATTGAGTGGTATGGTACTTAAATATCATTTTTAAAGAATGATTCCATTACTTTTAATAAATTTTTGACATAAAATGCTTATATATTATAACATGTCTACTTTTTCTTTTTCCTTCATAACATGAGATATTAATACTTTTGTTGTACATTTCATTGCTTCAATCGTTTAAAAAGACACAACAACTGGTTGAGCAAGATGACACTGAAGGGTCTGTCACTTCTCCAAATGTAGCTCACACCAAGACCATAGAATGGCGCAGATACTTTAAGGGTGGGCTACCACCTTACGAGGAAGAACTATGAGATGATTGCAAGGGAAGTTGCAAAGGCATGTTTAAACATCAATGACTATGTTGGGGCCGTCAACTAAACACAGGTACAAAAAGGGCTACTTTCCATTTTCATTTCTTTCACCTGTTTGCCTAATCCTAATCAAGTTTTGGTAGTTCACTTGTGCTAACCTTCATTATTTACATTAAAAAAAAACAGGTAGTTGGAATTATTGTGCTTTTCGTTGCTCAAGATGTTGGCTTCATAAAGTTGTTATGCGAAGGGATCACTTACTTTCAATAATTGACTCAATCCATGTTATGTTGCTCTCTATATCTACAATAAGTAGAAGGACAAGCCTAAAATTATTCTGTTTATTATCTTTATTTTTGTATTTTAAATCAAGACATGAGAAATTAAACTTTAATTTCCCAATACAAGCCAAGTAGATTTTTATTTTATGAAGGTTTCAAGTGAATTATTGAAGTATTGAGAGTTTGGTTATCACACCAATTTATAAGATTTGGCCATGGTAGTATAGTCCAGGCAACAAGTTCACAAAAAACATTTAAAATGAAGTAACTACTCATTGATAGAAGAAAATTTTACCAAGTAATGCTTACAATAAGAATTATAAAAAGGGATTGGATCATTTCTACATGCACTTAGAATTATTAAGTTCAATTTAATGTCCTTTTCTTACCATATTGTACTTTTCATTTCTATATTATCCATATTACAAGACTACCATATAAAATTAAAAATTCAAAGAATTTTTTTGAAAAATTTAAATTTCAAAATTTTATAACTTTACGATGTTATTAAAAATAATGATAAAGTTGAGTTTATTTAACAAAAAAAATCAATAAAGAACAAAGATAATGCGATGGAGGGAAATGATAAAACAAATTGTCCTATTTATTAGATTAAGAAATGATTTATCAGGTATCTCCTAAATCATCATAATTATAAGTTAAAAAATTTATAAGAGAATAAAATAAAATAATAATTAATTTTTATACCATAAAAATATATCAATAATTTTCAAATTTCAATTATATTTAATTTCTTAGTTTTTAAAAACTTTTCCTATGCTTATTAGTACCAAATTTCAATTGTCTATAAAATTTCTTTTTTTAAAACTTTTTTATTAACAAAAGTGAGGAATTTTAGCCCAATCTAAGCCCATACCAAGCCCAATACCCAATTTATCCTATCAAAAAGCCCATTACTCACACCCCGACAAGCATCCTCTGCTCCATAAAAAAAATCCCCTCTTTTTAAAATTTCAATTTCCCGCTAAGGTTTCCTTTTCTCTTCGAGATCTCCCGAATCTATCCAGTACGATGCAACAACCACCAGCAGGAGCCGTAGCTCTGCCGCAGCCCACGGCAACCAATCAGTCTTAAACCCAGTAGTACCAGTAGCAACCGCAGTCGCAGCCGTGGATGATGATGCAACAATAACAGCAACAAGCGGGTCAACAGAAGCGATAACTGAAAAGGAGATAAAGTTCGATTAATTCAAAGAATTATCAGTTAAAGAACTGATAAATACAACCTTCCAGTTGGTCTCCGCAACCCGTTCCTCTACCCGGTCAGATGCAGCAGTACTCCACCGGTTCAACCCCCGCCTGCTCTAGCGAGATTCGATCCCTCTGGATCAGTGATCTTCAGCAGTGGATGGATGAGAATTACCTCATCAAAGTCTTCGCTCACATTGGAGAGGTAATTAATTAGTTAATTATATTATTTAGAAAAAAATTAGGGGCTTTTAGAAAAAAAGAGTTAAGAGTCGCTGAGTAAACAGTAAAATAGTAAAAGAATAAAATAATATTTAATTAAACGGAGCAAATATAGTCTAATAAAATTCGCAGAATTTTATTCATATTTTAAAAAATCAAAACATTATTCCCTGTTGTTATTTAAATGAATTTCCTCTCTTTTCCTTTTAACTGCTTAAGTAAAAAAATCAGTAAAAAGTAATTAAAGGAAGTTTAATAGTTTTGGGTTTTTTTAGGTGGCTTCAACTAAGGTGAAGCCACCTATTAAGATAAGAGTCAAGAAGAGTCTTAATAATTTCGCAAGGATGTTTATTTGTTTACTTTGAAGTAAAGATAGTCAATTAGGAAATGAATGAGCAAAGTTTTCCCCATCACAAGGAGAAAAACAATTGATGAAACTTTCTTAAACATTTTTCACCTTAACTTATCTCACTGCTGGTCATTTTTTGTTAATTGAAATTTCTGCTAGAGAATGATGGATTTCTTTATCTATCTACTTTTTTTTTTGAAAAGATCTATCTACCCTTAATAATCACCTTTTTTAGTAGCTAAAATTAATAATCTAATGGTCAACACATATAACGTGTTTTCATAAGTTAAGATTTTGGAGTGAGATATTATTAGTTGCTAAATAATTTTTTTATAAAAAAAAGAAGAAAAGAAAAAAATGAGGCCAATAATTCGATAAATCAAAAGATGTTTGGGCCATTGTTATTTGAATAAAAGAAAATAACAATAAAAAAAAAAAGAGACAAAGAAGAAAACCAAGTCCTCGCTGCAACTTTTGTTGAATAAGAAACTAAAATAACAATGATTCCATGTCCATTAGCAAAAGATGTGGAATATTAGAGGCATTTGAGGCCAAGGGTCTTCCACTTTCAACTAAAACCCATGAACGTAAGAAGAAGAAGAAGAAGAAATTAAAAAGGAGCAATACCTCAATAAAAATTTGTTTTCTTATATTCCTAAGTTTCTTTAAACTCAAAGGGATAAAAATTTGTTTTCTTATATTCCTAAGTTTCTTTAAACTCAAAGGGGAAAAGAAAAAACTACTGAATAATAATTGAAAAAATAAAATAAAAAATAAAAGAATCAATAATTCAAAAGTGCATCAATGATTTCAGGTCCCATTTAGGTAAGAGTACAAAGACAAAATGGAAGGTGTGAATTTAATTTGCATTTTGAATAATGATAAAGGAAGGAATGATTGCAAAATGAAAAAAATATAAAAGACAATAATAAAGGGATGGGATCAATAATTCAAAAACTTTGATAGCAATGATGTCTATGTCCCATAGGTAATCTTTATCTTCCTAATTAAGAAGAAATAACAAAAAAATTGTTTGAAGCAAAATAGGAGGGGTAAGCAAAAAGAAGACGGGGAATGACAGCGAAAAAGCATGTCACCAAAAAAATATTGATAAAGAGAAAGAGACGACTCCTGATAGACCAGTTTTCTTCTCAAATACGTAAGAACAAAAAGAAAAATTGAATTGAAGGTGTGAACTTGCTTTTGAAATCATGGTAAATTAAGTTTAGAGAAAACTATGCTTCATTAGCATAACTCAATGCAAAGTCAATACAGAAGTTGTGAAGTCATCAATAGTGAGTAAGTAACCATTAAAGGGTGAATTGGAATGGTAAGATGATCAAATCCGCCTTCTTAATGAGTAAATAAAACGTGTTTGAAGCAAAGTAAAAGGCTCCGCAAAATAAGACAAGAATGACAGAGAAAAAGTTTATCACCAAGAAAAGAACGAGTTTACAAAACAAAAACAAAAAAAAAAAGAAGAGATGTTCTGGGAAAAAAAGGCTCTCTTCATAAATTATACAAATTCATACACAAGAATTTTTAGACTAATTTAATTTGTTTAAAATTTAAGTTGCTGATGTCTAAAAGCAATGAAATGGAAATTCTGGCTTATGGGGGGTTGGGGTTATTGAAAGAATCGGCTTAGTGTTGGTTACTGAAATAAAATGAAAAGTCTGTTTCCGGTTAATGTTGCTCTGCCAAAACTAGAAATAATCACAGTCGAAGGATCTTCTGAACTAGAGCAACTATTTGGAATTGAAGATGAAGAAGTAGGTACCCAGAAAGAGAAGCAAATAGTGCTCCCTCGATTGTGGATGTTAGATCTCCTTCAACTATCATGCCTCATCACTTATTGCCCAACGGGTTACCACCTTGCTTTTTTCAACTTATGATTGTAATCTATAGGAGTTGAAGTTGGTTTGGTTCCCAACATTCCATGTTCTTCAAGTAAATCCAATGTATATTTTCTTTGGCATAAAGAAATACCTTCAGTTGACCTTGCAATTTCCAGACCAAGGAAATATTTCAACTTACCAAGATCCTTCAACTTAAATTTTGAACTCAAATACTTCTTCACTTCATCAGCAGCTTGTAAGGATGAGCTATCAATGACAATATAATCCACATATACCAGCAATGCAACAAAATCTTCACTGGCGGTTGTCATGGTGAACAAAGAATAATCAAATTTTGATTGACTAAAATGATATTGCAGCAATGAGGCTGCAAATTTAGAATTCCACTGTCTAGAGGCTTGTTTAAGTCCATATAGTGACTTATGTAGGTGACACACCATTTTAGTTCTTGGTGCACACTCCTCTTGGAAATGATAACCCTAAGGAATATCCATATAGACTGTTTCTTCCAGATCTCCATTCAGAAAGGCATTGTTTGTAACGACCCATCTTCGGTCGCTACCGGCGTCCGAGACCTCCGGGAGATCCCGTTAAGTCTCGAACAAGCCTTCATAAATTTTTCGTGACATTTATTAAATATACTAACGCGTATGTAAATTATTAATAATAACAATAAAGTACTATATTGGTATTTCATTTCCAGTAATAGCAATTATATTTAAATTACAAAGTTTTCAACAATGCATAATTATGAATTAATAATGCGGATAACATGTAGAATTTCTATGTGACTGAACTCTAGACAGCGGAGTGACTCAGAACGGGCTAAGAAATGTCTTTACCTATCCGCCAGAAAATGAGCACGCCGATGATTACACGCTAGGCCGATCCCTGTCTACAAAAGGGGAAATAAAGGGGTGTGAGTCTCACAGACTCAGTGATCATTGGCTCAGCGAGTAGGACGTAGATGGGAAACAAGTAATTAGCTGATCATTTGAATAATAAATCATAGAATTACCGAAGGTAAATTTAATTAAAAGGGAGATTTGTGCCTTATAGAATGATGCGGTAAAATCATCATGCAACATTTAATTGGGCAAAATAATGCGAAAAATAAGTGTAATAACTCAGGGTGAAATCAACAAAAATTCGACTTATCGTCAAAAATTACAAATGAGAAGATAAAAGTGTGCATGCTCCCAAAACATGTAGTCTGTAATCAAATCAAATTATAAACCATGCAAATCACTTATGATCAATAAATAAACCTTAAAAACTTGCTTAAACAAGGAGAGCTGCAAACAAAATCTTAAATCTTCACCATGCATAAAAGTACGTGTTGAAAAATTTATAATGCTCTCGAGTAGGAAAACATAACATCAACACGTGGACCCACTTCCACGTAATAACATCCGAGAGCATCGCTTTCACTGGATTCCCCTATAATGCCATGGCAATCTCAACGATGTTGGTAGACATCGGAGATATTAAGCGGTCGCAACCGCGAAAATCATTTGTGGCCTTGCCACGTATATCACTGACCATGGCCCCAGCCATGTCTAACAGCCCGTCGGGGACCTGAAAATGTCTTTAGCTAGAGCTCACTCGTGCACGAGGGTCACACTTAACCGATGTGACATCCGACCTACTCTCGACGCTTTCGGTTTATCAAAAACAGAATGTTTTTCGGATCCATAACAAACTTCTCAAGTCTATTTTCTTAAATCATTTAAAAACCAAAAATTTGATAAACCGATATATTGATTTTTCACATCTTTTGTCTTGATATAAACAATTATAAAAATTTCAAAATAAAATCGGCTTTCAGAAGCTACATAATAATCATTTAACAAATGCATTTACTATGCATGTCACCCAAAAATATAAGGCACGTATTTTGATGTTAAGCGGTACGAAAGGCTTGTTTCTTAATTTTTTTAAATGCTTTACTTATAACTATACATATATATTCAAAACATTTTCTTAAATAATTTACATCCACAATTTCCTAAAATTCTACCAACGCATGCTTTACACAATTGTGCGCGTTCGATAAATCATGCGTAAATATATATCTATAGATAATATGAGAATTTTAAAATTGACACCCCTAACTCACCTTGAAATAGCGGGATTTTACATCGTTATTTTCGTACGTATATATACTTATTTTTATTTCTCGGTCACCTACTTCGTTCGGCTTGCCTCCTCGACAAATGTTCCTAACAATCATTTAAATTCAATATATTTAATCGTACACTTGTATAAGTATTAATTTAATTAAATTTTCTTAAATGACTTGAATATATTTTTTTATCTAAAATATGTAAATATTAATTATCTATAAATCTTAAAATATAATTCCAACTTACCATTTGGGCCTTCTCCATTTCTTTATTTCTTTTGAGCCTTCTCCATGGGCTTTTCCTCTTTTTCTTCCCATTGGGCTAAGCCCATTTATTTTTCTTATTGGGCCTTGCCCAATTTATTTCTCCTTTGGGCCTTGCCCAATTTTTATTTCTCCATTGGCCCACTTTTATTTATTTTTTTTATTATTCTTTCATTTTCATTTTTTATTTTTTTTCTTTTTCCTTTTTTTTTCTTTTCTTTTTTTTCTCTCTTCCACATTCTTTCTTTCTTTCTTCCTCCCAGCCCGTGGCTTCTCTCCATTGTGACCTTCCTTCTTTGTCGGTGGTGGCAGCCCTTCCTCCTCCACCACCAGTCACCCTTTCTTCCTCTCTTTCTCACCGTTTGGCAGCAAAAATCCTACTTTTTTTAGCTCAATTTTCAGTAGTAATTTCACCACTTTTTCAGCACCAAAATCAACCATAAAAACCTCAATAAAATCAGCTTTCCTTACTTCAAAATTTGTAGTAAAAACCTGAAAATTTTTCAGCTCTCTCTTTCCTCACCTCACGATTGTTTCTCTTCTTCTTCTTTCTATTATTTTTCCTTTCCTTTTCTTCTTCAGCTTTCCCCTTTTTCTCTCTCACAGCCGACCCTTTTGTTTTTCCATTTGTCAACTCTCTTTCTTCTCTCCTTATCTTATCCCATCCATATCTTTATTTCACTTGTCCTCTTCTCCATTTCTTGTGCATATCCGACCCCTACCCACTCACAACTCTTTCAAACTTTTATTTCAAAGTTTCAATTGACCACATGGGCAGCTGCCCATGTGGTCTTTCTTTTTTTTTTTTAAATTTATTGTTATATATATATTTTTTTATTATTTTTTAGGGGTGTTACATTGTTGATGTCTAACTGAGACAAGAACCAGTTCTTAACTGTTGCAAGTGCCAGAAATACCCTCACCGTTTGCAACTGGACTAAAAGTTTCTTGATAGTCAAATCCCTTCACTTGAATATAACCTTTGGCTACCAAGCGGGCCTTAAACCTCTCCACAGCATCATCTGCATTCATTTTGATTTTAAAAACCCATTTACACCCTACTGTATGACAATTTTTAGGCAAGGGTACCACACTCCATGTCCTATTGTCTTCCAAGGCTTTCAACTCACTTTGCATTGCATCTCTCCATTAAGAATAACGTACAGCTTGATGACAGAATTGAGGTTTAGGTATTTGGGATAATGAAGCGGTAAAAATTCTGTGTTCATTGGAAAGCATACTACTAGACAAGTACTTAGAAATAGGATGTGCTGTGACAATATTACTTTGTGAAGGAAGATTATGATCATAGACTTCTAGATACTTTAGTGGATGTCTAATCCTATTGTTCCTCCTAAGTGATGATTCATAAGGCATATTTGAGTTAGGTTGTACAGAAGCTATAGAATCAGCATTAGGTGAAACAATAGGTACATCATCAGAAGATACATTGTCAGATGATAGCAAAGGAGAATGGGGATTAGTTTCAACATTATAATTTGAAAATAATGATGAAGGATGTTCAAGTGGTGTTGTTTCAGATAATAAAGGATTGTGAAAGGCTGAATTATCATAAAAAAGGTCAAGGAAATGAAAATCAGACTCATGCAGATCAAGTGTTTGACAAAATTCAAAAGACTTAGCAGAATCATATTTGGATTTAAAAGGAAAAACATTCTCATGAAAAATCACATTTCTTGATATGAGGACCTTATGTGCATCAAGATCATAGACTTTATAACCCTTAATACCTACTGGATAGCATAGAAATACACATTTGGATGCTCTTTTATCAAATTTCTTCCTTGCATGTGTCAATGTGGAAGCAAAACATGGACACCCAAACACCTTAAAATAATCATAGGAAGAAGGTTTATGGAAAAGAACTTCATAAGGTGTTTTGTTATGGATGACACTAGAAGGAACTCTGTTAATGATGTGAGCTACAGTAAGAATAGCATCCCCCCAAAATTTTGTAGGTAAACCTGATTGAAACAATAATGATCGGGCTACCACAAGCAAAGTTTGATGTTTCCTTTCCACAACACCATTTTGTTGTGGTGTTTCAACACAAGATAACTGGTGCACAATACCTTTAGAGGCATAAAACTCAAGTAAATTGCATTCAAGGCCATTATCAGATCTTAAACAATAGTAACTTTCCGTGAGTCGGTCAGTATCTTCCTCTTCAAGGAATAGAGTTCCGGCTACCTAAGAATTTCATGGATTCCGAATCGTCAAAATCAGCTTTCAATGGGATCATGGAGGCTTTAAATAGTCATGGTGTGAACATGATCGGGTTGTACGGGATGCCAGGAGTGGGTAAAACTACTTTGGTGGAAGTAGTAGGGAAGCAAGCTAGGGAAGAAAAGCTCTTTGATAAAGTTGTGATTGTTACAGTGTTCCAAACTCCGAACATCAACAAAATTCAACATAGAATTGCAGAAACCTTTGGTTTAAAATTCGCAGCAAGTATAGAAAAAGGAAAACCAGAGGAGTTATTGAAGAGATTGAAAGGCGAGGAGAAGTTTCTCATAATTGTCGATGATATTTGGAAAGAATTTAAATTGCAAACCATCGGAATTTCATTCAGCGGTGAACACGAGGGTTGCAAAATTCTTATAACTACACGTCTTCAACAAGTTTGCAGTCAAATGAATTGTCAAAAAGAATTTAAACTGAACGTTCTATCTGAAGATGAAGCATGGGCTTTATTCAAAGATAATGCTGGTCTAAAAGATGCCTCTCCCACCTTGAATGATGTAGCCAAGGAGGTTGCTCTTGAATGCAAGGGTTTGCCTCTTGCAATCGTAACTATGGGAAAAGCTTTGAAAGATGAAACTCCAGATGGGAGAGTAGTAAATCAGCGATTGAAAAACTCCAGACATATTGAGGATCAAGATATTTGCGAAGATGATTTGCTTGAAAGAGTTGTGCCATGGTTGGTTTCCGTTTGGGTTCTTGCAAAAGTTGGAAAATTGACTATAGAGGGATGTGATGACCTAATTGTTGCAGTTCCGTGCCTGCAAAATTTAAAAGAAGTGAGTATTGAAGAATGTATGGGGTTGGAAGTGGCATTTCAAATACATGGGCTTCTTCATGCCAATGAAAAAAATCAGACGTCACTGCTATCCAGTTTAACAAAATTGGAGTTATTTTCATTACCAGAATTGAAGTGCATATGGAAAGGACCTCCTCATCTTGTTTAACTCCAAAGTCCTTTCCAAAATCCATATATTGAAAATTATTAAACCTCTTTTTTCTCAATATTCAAAAATTAATAGAAGAAAAAGATTTTCCAAATCCAAATGTAACTAGTAATCAAATTCAGATGGCTTTATCATTTTAGTATATAAATTAAACATTTACTAGACTCCACCAAGCCTATCTCCGTGATTAAGTAATATCTTTTATGAATTTGTCCTAAAATGCTTATAAATTATAGCATGCATGTTTCTTCTTTTGCCCTCATAACATGAGTCATTAATATTT
Source organism: Theobroma grandiflorum (assembly GCA_036013995.1). NCBI lineage: Eukaryota > Viridiplantae > Streptophyta > Magnoliopsida > Malvales > Malvaceae > Theobroma > Theobroma grandiflorum. Next base: position 35,947,023 of record CP142133.1, read on the forward strand.
TGTTGTGCATTTCACTGATTCAATTTTTTCAAAAGACACTGCAACTGGTTGACCAAGACGGCACTAAAGGGTCTACCACTACTCCAAATGTAGTTCACATGAAGAACATATTTTGGCGCAGTTGGATGGAGGGTGTGCTACCACCTTACGTGGAAGAATTATGAGATGATTTCAGGGGAAGTTGCAAAGGCATATCTAAAAATAAATGAGTAGGTTAAGGCTGTTAACTAAACACAGGTAAAACAAAGGCTGCTTAACATTTTCATTTCTTTATTTTGTTTGCCTAATCGTAATCAAGTTTGGGAGGTTCACTGGTGCTAACCTTTATTATTTACTTAAAAAACCAGGAGGTTAAATATGTGTGCCTTTCACTGGTGAAGGTGTTTGCTTAATGAGTTGTCAAGCAAAGGGATCTCTTACTGTCTGTGATTTAGCCAATTAACTGAGCCAAAAAAAAAAAAAAGCCAATGAATGTTATGTTGATCTCCGTTGCAGCTTATACTGTTTTCTATATGTACAATAAGTAGAAGAACAAGAGTGAAATTTCTCTATTTCTTATCTTTATTTTCATATTTTAAATCCTCAGTGAAAAGTTTTGCAAGTATGTTATGTAGGTTAGAGCTTCATCTAGAGGCAAACCGAGCCTAACGGAATGTAGTGTGGTCTTATGTAATGAGGAGGGCTCGGTAGTTGGGCTCTTTTTGGATCACTTGGTATTCAAGAGTCGAATTTTGCTGAGTTAGCGGGGATTTAAAGAAGCCTTGCAAATGTTTATCTCTTCTCCCTATGTCGGTACGAAAGAAGTTGGTAGTTGAATACGAAGAAGGGCTTGGATGCATTGGAGAATATTTAATGATATTGATAGCGGCCTAAGTTTGATTATTAATACGAGTTTCGGCAAACACGTAGAAAAGTCAATTGGTTTGCGGATTCCCTTACGAAGTTCGGCCTAAATGTTTAAATACCACTTGTTAAACAAAGTGTGAAATGAAATCAATTTGATTATTAATAAAACAAAGTTGAAGAAATAATGATGCTGTTCATCTGCCAAGCTTTCGTTTTGTATGGAAGTTGTCAAATCAAAGCATTTCTAACAATGTTTTGGATTGTAGCTGGAAAACAATAGATAAAACAAACTTTTCTTAATGTATATGGAAGTTGCAAACAATTAATCCATACGTCCTACCCCTACACCTACTCTTATTAATAATCAATTCATTTTTGATAACCAAGTTGCCAATATTTTTCGATATGTCCTACACCTACTCTTATTATGATAATCAATTGATAATTAATCACCACGTTATTAATATTTTTCCAATAGTTTATTAACTTAACTTTTCTCAATGCTGATCATTTTTTTAATTTGAAATTTCTTGTAGAGGTGATGGATGTCATTGTCTATAACACATATAACAATGAAAAAAAAAACAGAAAGTAAAGAAAAAGTGAGGAAAAGCAACAAATCTTCATTATCAATGCATGGAATGACCAATGTCCAGCAATTGTAAAAACAATGGATTATATTGAAGATTATTATTCTATACATAGTCGGTTAGTAAAGTTAATTAAAACATTGTCAAATGCCCTTTAATTTACTTATCAGATTAATTTATTAACTTTTTACCTAATGGATATATATGTGACAACTTTCTAATTTCATTTATAAAATTTTTAAACTCCATCAACATTTTATTGGATAATTTTTTATAATTTAATTAACTCAGTATATAACTTCTTGAGTTCTAGATAATTTAAACAGGGGCAATATATTATATGAATATTTTAATAAAAAAATTCCGATTATTATAAAATGACTAGTAATTGTTGGAAGAAGGCACTACTACCTCCAAGGCCATCACCTTAAAGACCAAGTATAAAGGAAAAAAGCTAAGTGATGAAAGTTGAAAGGATCATTAAACCTTGTTCTTATGATATCTCTCTTAATTTTTATTTTATTTCAACAATATAAATACATTTCACTGCTTTCTTAATTAATTGACACTTATTACATAGCATCAGTAAATCAGTCGAATCCAAATTAGCTTCAATGACAAGGTGCTTCCATGCAATGGTGCAGTCAAGATTTTACATTTGAGGGGGCAAAAAATCAAAAACAATGTTTATAAATTAAACAATCATGCTAAAAATTCAATGTCTGAAAATAATGTAAAAAAACTTAGACAAAAAAGAGTTCGGAGTAGATCATGGTGAAAATCACGTTCGAAGTTGACAGATTGCCACAGCACTGGGAGAACAAGGCCGCAACGTTGATGAAAGGAAGCACACAACACATTTTCCTTAGAGCTCAATGCCGTAGCTCTAGAAGAAAAGTGTTGCAGTGCTACTATAGCAAGAATCTAGTGCTACGGCACCAAGAAATCAAGGCCGCAACAATGAGCAATTTTTCAAAAATAAAAATTTGACTGGATTTTGAAAATTAGGTTACTTGGAGTCTATTTAAGGGACCTTTTTCAAAGGTTTTAAGGGGGAGGCAACATGCAACTATTTTGAAGAGTTGGAGCCAAGAACAAAGTAAGAAAACAAGATAATTGAAGGGAGAATCAAGATCACAAAGCTCTAACTATTAGTTTTCTCTCTTTACTTTTGTGTTTTTCTTATTTTCTTTGACTTGGATTAATGGCTAATTTTCTTTGGATGAAGTTTTTGTTAGATATTATGAGCTAAATTTATTTTTCTAGGATTGCAATTGAACTCACATGTAATCTAAACTTTTAATTTCTTTCTTGTTTATCTTTAATGGGATTTGAATTGTTTATTCTAATTTGTTCTTAATACTTTTAATTGCCTGATCACCAATTAAATTGATCCAAGAACCTACACAAACTTGGAAAATGGAGTTTAGTGTAGACTAAAATTAAGATAGCATATGATTATATTAATTGATTTGCATATAGGATAGGAATATACTTATAAGTCATATGTAGCCAGATTAGAGCCTAACCTTAATGAGTCTATTTTAATTTCAATTCATAGAGGGATATAGTGCTTTGGTTAAAATAGATATTTTTATAAGATGAGTCAGGAGACCCTATGAATAATTGAGGACTGTAGGTTAGCAATTCAACTTATTGAAATAAGTTAAGGAAGAGAGTTAAGATTTTGATGAAATGTGAGGGATATTGTAATCCTGGTCTTGTTTGATTTGATTTTTATCCAAGTTATTATTACTTTGATTTTTTTTTGTTTAAATTTTTGTTAATCAATTTTAGTGAATTAATTTAGTTATTTGAATTTGATTATTTGGATAAGATTAAATTGTTCAAAATTTAGTACTTAAAGAAATTTTAAATTAATTTTCTGTGGGATCGATACTCTACTTACCATTATATTATCTTTTCGATATGTATACTTGCGTAGGTAGAGATTTAATTGACACCTAAATTGTTACATTTTACAGCAGCCAAAAGAATCCTTAAATATGTTAAAGGAACTGCTGATTTTGGTTTGAGGATTGTGAGGTAGGATAGTAGGGATTTAGTTTGATACAGTGACAGTGGCTAGGCAGGGTCACTTGATGATTCTAAAATCACAATTGGGTTCTATTTTTCTTTCAATATTGTGGTTTTCTCATGGAATTTGAAGAAACAAAGTGTTGTTGCATGATATACTGTTGAAGATGAGTACATGGCAACTGCAGCAGCTGTTAATCAGTTGAAGTGGCTAAGGAAGATTCTAGATTATCTTGGTTTCAAACAAGATAAGGGCACTGTGATCTTTGTTGATAATCTACCAGCCATAGCAATAGCCAAAAATCCAGCTCATCATGGGCGAACCAAGCATATCAAGGTGAAATATCATGCTCTTAGAGAGGCTGTCAATGAAAAAGACGTTGAGCTCAAGCACTGTAATTTTGAAGAACAGTTAGCTGACATTTTGACAAAGGACTTGTCCTAAAATAGATTTGAGACTCTTAAGACTTGTTTAGGTGTTTACTAGATTACAGGTCATGAGGGAGTGTTTAAAGAGTGACCTCAAATCTGGAAATTCAAACTCAGATGAACACGGGAAGCAACTGAAATTGAAGGTTGGAGGCTAAAGAAAGGTTCATTCAAAATACTAAATGATGTCATATGGTATTTCAAGTATTTAGAATTAGTAATACAGTAGTTGTTATGTCGTTTTATGTCTCAGTGTCTTAAGTTGATTAAACGGCCTTATAAGTTGTCGTTTATTCAATAATGTTTTTAGTTTCCTCTAAACGCTCTATCTGAGTATTGTTTTGAGTGTTTTCTTATAAGCCAATGATCATCTGTTTGTTCTTTGTCCTTTGTTATAGTCGTTAGAGCATAGAAAATTTTCTCTCATTTTCTGCTCTTTAATTTTTCATTTTCGAGGCTACACTTGTGGAATGGTTCTCTGTAATGAATATAAATACCATTTTTGTAACCACCATTATGTGACGCCTTTTTGATCAATGAAATTCCCAACTTTTCTTTAAGCTAATATTTTGTTTTTTTTTCTTCATCTTTCTCTACCTCTGTTTGCTGGAAATTATTAAAAACTTAGTTTTCTTTTAGTATGCCCTTACCTAACAACCTGAACCCTAACACAACAAACTTTTGGACCGTGGGTCAAGCCATTGCCGCATTTGGGATCTTGTTGTATGTCTCATGCACAAGCAACCACGTGAAATGCCCAATTGATGTTGATGCAGGTAATGCTCGTAATGCGGATACTACTATTGTTGCTGTTGCTAATACAAATGTTTCATACATGCATACCTTGGTGAGCATTGAGCATGTGCATGTGAACAATATTGATAGTGAGAATCCTGTTGACCTCTACGGAACGGTGAAGGTCAAGGACTTTTGGGGCCTTCATACGATGTATGATCAAAGTTCAAAGGACAATTAGAACAAAGGTCTTGGCGGATTTGCCACACATTGACGGGCCCTTCAACTACTATTTAGGGAGATGATGTGTTCATTATTAGTGTCAATTTGTGGGACTATGATAGCTTGTCCATCAACCATAAGATCATTAAAGGCGACATCGTGTGGGAACCTAGAAATGAAAATCTAACTTTCACCAATTATGACAAGCGTTTGAATAAGGTTGTGTCTGGTGAATATGGCAATGTTACGGTTGGTTACTTTGTAGTAAGACAAGCTCTTAATGCCATTGTCAATGTTTTGCTAATCAATGGGGATAATGATTCATCAGTGGATGTGTGCGGAACAATCAAAGCTTCACAAGTTATAAAGGGATCATCAACATCCCTCACATTGTTTGAGAAATCATCAAGTGAATATGTCCAAGTGAGTCCTTATAATTCTATTCCATTGACTCATTAGGTTGTGGTAGCACCAGCGAGTTCTGGGTTAACAATCACAACAAACAGTATATTTAGATCTTCATAGCAGATCCCTCGATTGTGGATGTTAGATCTCTTTCAACTACCAAGCCTCATCACTTACTCTCCAAAGGGTTACCACCTTGTAATTCCTAATTTGAGTTCTTCAATAGTTTAAGACTGTCCCAAGCTAACTATGACATTTACTGTCAATTCCAAGGTTCGTGTCATGCCAAGACATAGAGGTATCTGTAATTTTCTCTGTTACTTATTTTTGTTTATTTTTGTTATGTGCTATACTACATGTTAACAAAAATTAGTAATAATTCTTGTTTTTTATGTCTCACTTTGTTTGGTTTTGAGGGCTCCCTGCAGGATAAACAAAGCTGCATTAGAAGAATCAGAATTCTAAAGGTGCATCTCAAGGTAATGACAATATCTTATTATTCCGTAGAATTTTAGTCACATGAGCTTAAAAGTCAAGTATAGATACCATAAAATCATACAGAGATTACATCTTTATCTTAATTCTAAAGACTCAAACCTACTCCATATCTATAAAGTCACATTACTTTGTCACCTAAATTCCTACCTAATAAAAACTCTCTTTCCTTGCACCTTCCTTTGCCAAAAAATCAACACTCACAGAGTAATACACCGACTATCACCTCCTTTAAAGAATCCACTTGTTGAAATGTCTTCCACCATTTCCATAATCTACTGTCGAGGTTCAATATCTAATTAATTGCATTCCTCCTATAACACCTGATCCTAAATTATCTGTGACATGTCATTCACATGCATTGGACAGCATGTTTGTATATTGAATTGCCCCAGGAAACAAGTTAAATGATAATATTGCCCCTAAGGGTATGGTTAAGTTAGATAAGTCTTGGATCAGTTTAAACAGAGAATTGAGGATGAATTTGAGAAAACTAAAACCCATGGATTGACTTAAAACAATGATTCAGAGTTCGAGGTTCAGTTTGGAGTTAATCGAGAAAATTGACCGATTAGGGACAAAACGATCATTTTTCAATTTCAAGACAAAATGCAGGTTTTTAATAAAGATTTTGATTTTAATGACCAAGAATAATTATATGAAATACAATATGATTATCGGAGCATAAAAGGAAGTCTGGCAGTGAAAAAGTGTGATTCTCAATATTTTTGAGAAACAAGGGTAAAATAGTAATTTTGCCACTAAAGGTTAAAACGAGAATTTTTAAAGAAGATTTTGGTCCTATTTGATTTATATTGATTATTTAGACTATTTAAAACATAATTTGAGGTTGAAAAGTGGAAAGGAAATGCAATTTCAGTACATTTTGGAGTATAGGGGCAAATGGTAATTTTACCACCGGAGGACCAAATTTAATTTTTTGAGACAGTTTTGATCAAATTTGACAAATTGGAGTGTGGTATGAGTTTGAGGAGTGAAAAATATATCTTGTGGTAATTTTTTAATTTTTGGGGTAAAAATGTAATTTTGTACTTTTTCGAGGGCAAAAGTGTAATTTCATAAAATTACACTAGAAAAATCATTGGAAATTTTCTAGAAGCTTCAGGAAATCAGAGGATAAGTGCTGGAATTTTTGTGGCTGAAAAGAAATTCAAAAAGAAAATGAAAAAAATAATAAAATAATGAATAGTAAATTAACATGTGAATAATAGATTATTTAATTATTTAAGTAAGAAAAAGCCACAAAAATCAGCCAAACACCTGGAATTTCAGCCTCAATCAGCAGCAAGCAGAACAAGAAGAAAACTTGAAACCGTAGCAAAAGATTAAAGAGAAAACAAGGGAAAACAAGTGATCAAGCTTGAAAAAAGGTAAAAATCTTTGATTTTCCTTAAGATTTCTACTACCCATGCTTTATTTTATCACTTCCATGGTTAAGTGGCATGGTTTCTCAAGGGTTTCTTGACTGATCAAAATGAGTTTAGAGAGAGAATGATAATGGATTTGGTTGGTTATGAATTATGTTGGTGTTTTAGGTTAGTATAACATGTTAGTAAGCAAAATTAGCAAAGAAATAATTGTTTCCCATTTTTCCTAGCCTAGGTCAAATTTTAGAGAGAGAAATTGGTCGCTGAAATGATGGTTATTTGAAGTATTTTGATGAATTATGATGAATTAAGGATGTAGGAAATTAATGGGAATTTTCGGAGCAAAAATTGAAATTTTTACCCAGTAGGGGTATTTTCGTAATTTGTGATCAAGACTGATAATTTGCATCACACTGAGGGACATTAAGTCGAATTGGATATAATTGAGGTATAGAAAGTGAAAAAAATCAATTCGAAATTAAAATGAGGATTTTAGCAATTTAGACGCGTGTAAGCGAGTCGGTCGGACACCGTGAATAAACGACTGTCTGGACCATTTTTAGCTCATTTCATGCATCATATAGAGCCTCAAATTGATTATGAGAAATTGACACAATTTATTGAAATTCGTGTCACGCATATCGCCTAGGTGGTGGGTCCCCTGGACACTAGAGAAAAACGGTGTAGTGGAATTAAAAACAAGAGTATCAAGCACTCCTGTGACGAGGTGAGTAGATAATTTACTGTTTTCAATATCTAGAGTAGTTTTACCTGATTATGTGCTTTTAAAATAAATTAAATTTCATAAATAATTTTTAAATCGAAAAATAGATTTTTAACACTGAGTATGTGGAGACTAGCATGAAATTGCGTTTATGTATTAAAAATTGAAATTATGGCTTATGATTTTGGTGAGCATGCTTGGTTGGTTTATTGTGTTAAAATTTGCATGAATTGCTATTTGCCGTGTAGGCTGGCTAGTATAAAAATCGTTTTGTTATGCCGCGAAATTTTTAGTGATATGGTGGGTTTGATCAGTCGCTGCAGTGGCGGAATTCCGTGTATTGCCTTTAGGAGGAGCACGGTAAACTCAAAAACTATATAATCTCGGTTACAGAGGCGCGTAGGATAACTCCCGAGATACACAGAGAATTCACTCCATGTCTAACCCCACGTGAAAGTGAATTAGGCCAACACCAAGGAACGGCTATATTTTTCAATTGTGATATAAATTGTAATAGCCTTAGCGTACTCGATAGGACACTCTGATCAAGTGTTCACGAGTATAAGATTTGGTCAAAGCCTAGTTTTTATGAAATAAATCATAAGCCTTGTGTTTGAATAAATGAAATTATTTGGCATAATTTTACTAAATTTGGTGTTGTGGATTATTTGTGGATATGGCATTTTTATTAGATTGTCTCCATCTACTCGACTTTAGATGTCGTGAATGGTAGTTATCTAACTCACTGGGTTGTAAAACTCACCCCCTCAATTTCCCCATTTCAGGCTCATAGACAGTTGTAGATAGAGGATTCTGTTGAGGAGAAGGTTTAGAGTGATAACCTTCTGTGCACAGGTTCATCTCGTAGACTGTATTTCTCTATTTTGGGACCACTTAGCATTGTAAATTAAATTTTATACCTCAATTAACTATGTTACTATATGTAATAATATATTTTGTTTTTACGCTGTAAAAATTATATCCGGTTATCTATATAAAAATTATTTTATAAGAAAATATTTTATTTTATGAAATATTATTATTTTATTCCATTAAATGTAATTTTACTCAAATTTCATGTTTTAGATATCCGATTTCAATTTTGACTGCAAATTATGATATCTTTACGCATAAGTAACATTTTTCCAAATTTCGAAATTTTCGACGAAAAGCGATCGAAACGCCTTATGTAGTAAATTTCATCTTTTTCTCTGTTTGGATCAAAAATTGGACGAAATGTTTTAAGTTATGAAATTAATAAATAGAAACTCACAGGAGAGTTAGAAAGACTGGTACGAGAGCCTTGCGAGGTCTCGATATGGTACTCGGGGAATGAGTGCGTATCGGGACATCGCGGCGGTTGTCACGGACTCGAGGGTGGTTCCGAGTCGTGACAATTTAGTTGGTATCAAAGCTTTAGGTTATTAAAGCTTTTGATTTTAAAGCTGGTGGTTTTGAAAGTTGTTTTAAAGGAATTTACCATGTTAGTGTGGCCCCAATTGAGAAAAGTTAGCTACATGTAGTTGCATATAGAGTCTTAAGTCACTTAGACTAGCTCCGATTTTTCTTGTAGATAACTATGCCTCCTCGACTTGGGCGTCCACCCCTCCCGAGAATCGTAGGGAAAGGAAGAGGTCGTCCTAGACGCAATCAGTCAGATCCCCTAGAAGGGGAGTCAGCTACATCCTCTTTGCGAGCAGCACCTGCTGCTGAGTATATTGAAACAACTCCACAACCTCCGCCAACCATAAGTATTCTTGCTATATCTCCTGAGGTAGCTCAAGCATTAGCAGCCTTCTTTTCTGCTATTGCTGGCCAAGCTCAGACTGGTCGAGCTCCTCTTATAGTTCCTCCGACTTCCTCTTCAGTACCACCACCTCTATCTCCTGTTTCACCCTCGATGTCGGATGTTTTTATTTCTAACAAGCATAAAAGGGAGGTGTATATGGCTTTACTGGCTGAGAAGCTTGCAAATGAAAATAAGAGAATGCAAGCTGGAACTGCAAAAATGAGAAATCTAAGTATATCTCTTAGTCAGCCAATTAAAAGGGGTAGAGACATAATTGCTTCAAAGAGTACTACCTTGGCTTCAGTGGCATCTTCCCGACCTCCAATTCCACAGCCCCAGCAAAGGCCTTCAAGATTCGACAAATCTACAATAACTATTTCTAGAAAGAATACTGGAGGTTCGGATAGAGCAAAATGCAAAAACTGTAAAAAATACCATATCGGACAATGTAAGGAGCCCATAAGATGTTTTCGTTGTGGCCAACAGGGTCACACTAGGAAGCATTGCCCACAATTAGGGCAATGATGAACTTAGAAATAGTTAGTATTTTGTTGAAATTTTTACTACCTTGGCTTTAAATGAATGTAGTCTAAGGGAAATGATCACTACCTGTATAAAAGAGTTAAAAGTTGACTTTTGTTTTATATGATATGAACGAGTTATAAAGTAGTTGTTTAAGTGACAAGATGAGTATGAGAATCTTTTGGTATCACAGAGGCAGACTACTAATATAAGTATTGAGAATGAATATTTGCAGTAGTGGCATATTTGGTCATCATTTAGTGGGATTAAGATAAGAATTGTAAATTTGAGTATGGTGGAAATGAGGATACGATATCATAGCAATATAAGATAATGACTTGACCCAAATATGGATCCATGGGAGATAAGTTGAGTACGTATTTAAATACTTTGATGGGCAAGTATACGCCTTTAGAGAAATGGTATATTTGGAATATAAATGAGCTATTTATCGATTAAATGAAGGAATTTTGGAGTCAAACATTGGAGTAATGGAGTCAACATAGAGTCTTGTTTATAATCAGTGACTGCAGCACTAATTATACACAAGGAATTGTGTAGACTCTCAATCTAAAATTTTAAGCCATAATCATTGATGAATGAATTTGAGAAGGACAAATTGTTCTGTGATTTCTTTGTACTAGAAGCGAATAAATTATCAGAGTTATATGATATGAAAGATAATTAAATGTGAATAATAAAAATAGTAGGGGTGCGATTATATCAGTATTAAGTCACCGGATCCTATAAGCGCTCCGAAATTAAGCGTGCTTGAGCAAGAGTAATACCAAGATGGGTGACCTCCTGGGAAGTAAGTTTTAAGATAAAATAAAGAGTGTGAGGATTTGAAGATAATTATTGATGAAAGTGCAAATGATAGAGTATTTGATCAGAGTCAATGTGGACTGAATTATGATCCAAGTATTTAGAGATTGAGGGTGATATGAATTAATTACAGAATATTATCGTTGGAAAGGAAACGGAAATATGTTATGAAAATTGCAGAAATCCACTGAGAAATGGTGAATTGGATGTATTAAAATAGATAGTATGGATAAGATGAAATTGAGATAGAAAATCAAATTTTGTTAATTGAGGTGTAAATTTAAAAAGGAGTCATGTTGCAACAATGGTTGTGATAATAGCCTAAGGGCAAAAGATTCATTTTAATTAAGTAGATACCAAAAGTGATAACGTGGTAACATTAATTGTTCAATACCCTTATGTTAACAATCTCTTGTGGCTGAGCAGCACAAGTAAAATTTTGAGTGATATGAAAGTAAATCTCATGAGATAAAGAATAGTAAGATCAATGACGAGTTGATCAAAGTCCGATTATAAGAGAACAAAAGAAATGGAAAAATTAAGATTTGTTGATGACTAAGCAATAATTAATCAAGTTATGAAATAGTGACGAGAAATATCAATGCTGAGTGATAGACTTGTGAATGAAAGGTTACAATGGTGGCACGATAAAAGAGATAATGTGAAGTATTGTTACGAAAAATTATAAATTTTGTTTCAATCCAGTGAATGAAAAGAATTGATAACAGCACCAGATTGTTTAAGTGATATACTGGGAATCCTTGAAGATAAAGTGAAACATGAATAGTTAAGTGTGTATTTGAATATTTTGGTAATCAAATATATGTCTTTATAGAAAGAATATGTTTGGAGTATGGAGAAATAAAGAAAGGGTTAAGTGTTCCCAAGGTTGCTTAAATTCTTTAAGAGAAAAAATTTCAAAGTATATGTGACGAGTATAATAAGTGTGGTTTTGAAATTGGCTAAAGAGCCAAATGGCTTAGTCATAAATTGGGTAATCACAGGTTGTGAGACATAAGAGCTAGATTGAAACTTCTAATGAGAAAATATTTAAGAGAAGTTTTGCTATGAACGAGGCAAAAATAAGCATAGAACCTAGTGGGTATGAAGAGTAAAGAATAGGCTTAAAACAATACTTATGTTGATATTGCAAAGTGTAGAAGGAGAATTTAGTTGCGAAATTTTTGCCAACTTCAAAAAAAATTGATAAATTGACTAAGAGAAAAGCTTGTTATGATCACGAGAAATAGTGGAACAATGAGTAATGGAAGAGAACCCCGATAATGAAAATCTTTTAAATAGTTATGGAGACAATAATATGGAATTGTTTGAGATATATATAAGATTCAAATTGGTTTAAATCTTGAATGACGAATCAATAGTGAAACTGATGATATTGTGTGAGATATAATGAATCGTGTCAAAGCGAAAATTTAAAGTATCAATGGAATTAGAAAATGTATGTGCATAGTAGACAACAATTGAATAAAAATGGTATGGAGCACATGAGGAGTATATAAGAATAAGATGCAAATTAGATATGAGAAGCTTATTATGGATTCAAAAAATATTCTATTTTTTTTAAACCGAACGCATCGAGAGTATGTCAGATGTCACATCGGTTAAGTGTGACCCTTGTGCATGAGGGAGCGCTAGCTAGAAACATTTTCGGGTGGCCGACGAGCTATTAGACATGGCTAGGGCCATGGTCTGTGATATACGTGGCAAGGCCATAGATGATTTACGTGATTGTGATCACTTGATATCTCCGATGTCGGCCAACATCGTTGAGATTGCCATAGTATATTATATGGGAATCCGGCGGAAGCGATGCTCCCGGATGTTATTATGTGGAAGTGAGTCCACGTGTTGATATTATGTTTTCCCTACTCGAAAGCATTGTGAGTTTTCGACGCGTACTTTTATACATGAAAATGATTATATGACAAATTAAAGTAAAGAATGATTCTTAAAAGTTCAAGGTTTGAGCTAGATGTGTGATGAGTTGAGTGAGTAGCACAGTGATGAAAATGTCCATTTGAAAATTTAAAATTTTGTGGACCTAAGAAATTTTGGAGAAAAATATTCAGAGAAGTGAAATCTACAATATGAATCCGTATGAGGTGGAGTTAAATGTTGACATTAAGAGGATTAAGAGAATTGAAAATATATATAAATGAAAAGTCAATATGAAGTATGTGGGGATTAGGAGACCATTAATTTCCCCTACATAAAGGATATGTACAGAATGAATGTGATATACCAAGGATGTTGTAAGATACATAATAATGTTTGAGAACAAGTATGAATAAAGGGATGCCAAAGGGTTTGATAAAGGATCAAGTGATAATGATGATTATTATATATACAGAAGTATAAGAAATGATTGAAATTGATACAAATGGATAGAAATTTTAGTTCAAACTTGATAAGAGGAATAAAGACACTAAGCATGTCTCTAGGCAAGAAGTCATTATTAAGGAAATTATTGATGATCAAATTTTTAAAGATTCAAGATAAATATAAGTGAAATATGAAAATCGAAGTAACGAATCAGAGTTTCCTTATAAAGGAGATAACATGTGAGATTAAATATCAAATGAAAATTTGATACCCCCGTTTTCTGGAATGTGATGAATGAAATTTTGAGGTCAAAATTTTATTTTAAGGGGGGTAGTGTTGTAACACCTGACCCTAAATTATCTATGACAGGTCATTCACATGCATTAGATAGCATGTTTGCATATTGAATTGCCCCAAGAAACAAGTTAAATGATAATATTGCCCTTAAGGGTATGGTTAAGTTAGATAAGTCTTGGATCAGTTTAAACAGAGAATTGATGATGAATTTGAAAAAACTAAAACCCATGGATTGACTTAAAACAGTGATTCGGAGTACGAGGTTCAGTTTGGAGTTAATCGAGAAAATTGACCGATTAGGGACAAAACGATCATTTTTCAATTTCAGGACAAAATGGGGATTTTTAATAAAGATTTTGATTTTAATGACCAAGAATAATTATATGAAATACAATATGATTATTAAAGCATAAAATGAAGTCTGGCAGTGAAAAAGTGTGATTCTCAATATTTTTTGGATACAAGGGTAAAATAGTAATTTTACCACTAAAGGTTAAAACGAGAATTTTTAAAGAAGATTTTGGTCCCATTTGATTTATATTGATTATTTAGACTAGTTAAAACATAATTTGTGGTTGAAAAGTGGAAAGGAAATGCAATTCCGGTAAATTTTGGAGTATAGGGGCAAAATGGTAATTTTACCATCGGAGGACCAAATTTAATTTTTTGAGAGAATTTTGATCAAATTTGATAAATTGGAGTGTGGTATGAGTTTGAGGAGTGAAAAATATGCCTTGTGGCAATTTTTCAATTTTTGGGGCAAAAATGTAATTTTGTACTTTTTCAAGGGTAAAAGTGTAATTTCATAAAATTACACTAGAAAAATCATTGGAAATTTTCTAGAAGCTTCAGGAAATCAGAGGATAAGTGCTGGAATTTTTGTGGCTGAAAAGAAATTCAAAAAGAAAATGAAAAAAATAATAAAATAATGAATAGTAAATTAACATGTGAATAATAGATTATTTAATTATTTAAGTAAGAAAAAGCCACAAAAATCAGCCAAACACCTGGAATTTCAGCCTCAATCAGCAGCAAGTAGAACAAGAAGAAAACTTGAAACCGTAGCAAAAGATTAAAGAGAAAACAAGGGAAAACAAGTGATCAAGCTTGAAAAAAGGTAAAAATCTTTGATTTTCCTTAAGATTTCTACTACCCATGCTTTATTTTATCACTTCCATGGTTAAGTGGCATGGTTTCTCAAGGGTTTCTTGGCTGATCAAAATGGGTTTAGAGAGATAATGATAATGGATTTGGTTGGTTATGAATTATGTTGGTGTTTTAGGTTAGTATAACATGTTAGTAAGCAAAATTAGCAAAGAAATAATTGTTTTCCATTTTTCCTAGCCTAGGCCGAATTTTAGAGAGAGAAATTGGTTGCTAAAATGATGGTTACTTGAGGTATTTTGATGAATTATGATGAATTAAGGATGTAGGAAATTAATGGGAATTTTAGGAGCAAAAATTGAAATTTTTACCCACTAGGGGTATTTTCGTAAGTTGTGACCGAGACTGATAATTTGCATCACACTGAGGGACATTAAGTCAAATTGGATGTAATTGAGGTATAGAAAGTGAAAAAAATCAATTCGGAATTAAAATGAGGATTTTAGCAATTTAAACGCGTGTAGGCGAGTTGGTCAGACACCGTGAATAAATGACTGTCTGGAGCATTTTTAGCTCATTTCATGCATCATATAGAGCCTCAAATTGATTATGAGAAATTGACATAATTTATTGAAATTTGTATCAAGCGTATCGCCTAAGTGGTGGGTCCCCCGGACATCGAAGAAAAACGATGTAGTGGAATTAAAAATAAGAGTATCGGGCACTCCAGTGACGAGGTGAGTGGATAATTTACCGTTTTCAATATCTGGAGTAGTTTTACTTGATTATGTGCTTTTAAAATAAATTAAATTTCATAAATAATTTTTAAATCTAAAAATGGATTTTTAACACTGAGTATGTGGAGACTGGCATGAAATTGCGTTTATGTATTAAAAATTGAAATTATGGCTTATGATTTTGGTGAGCATGCTTGACTAGTTTATTGTGTTAAAATTTGCATGAATTGCTGTTTGCCGTGTAGGCTGGCTAGTATAAAAATTGCCTTGTTATGTCGCGAAATTTTTAGTGATATGGTGGGTTTGATCAGTCGCTGCAGTGGCGGGTTTCATGGATTGCCTTTAGGAGGAGCATGGTAAACTCAAGAACTATATAATCTCGGTTAGAGAGACACGTAGGATAACTCCCGAGATGCACAGAGAATTCACTCCATGTCTAACCCCACGTGAGAGTGAATTAGGCCAACGCCAAGGAACGGCTATATTTTTCAATTATGATATAAATTGTAATAGCCTTGGCGTACTTGATAGGACACTCTGATCAAGTGTTCACAAGTATAAGATTTGGTCAAAGCCTAGTTTTTACGAAATAAATCATAAGCCTTATGTTTGAATAAATGAAATTATTTGGCATAATTTTACTAAATTTGGTGTTGTGGAATATTTGTGGATATGGCATTTTTATTATATTGTCTCTATCTACTCGATTTTAGATGTCGTGGATGGTAGTTATCTAACTCACTGGGTTGTAAAACTCACTCTCTCAATTTTCCTATTTTAGGCTCACAGACAGTTGTAGATAGAGGATTCTGTTGAGAATAAGGTTTAGAGTGATAACCTTCTGTGCACAAGTTCATTTCGTAGACTGTATTTCTCTATTTTGGGCCCACTTAGCATTGTAAATTAAATTTTATACCTCAATTAACTGTGTTACTATATGTAATAATATATTTTATTTTACGCTGTAAAAATTATATCCGGATATTTATATAAAAATTATTTTATAAGAAAATATTTTATTTTATGGAATATTATTATTTTATTTCATTAAATGTAATTTTACTCAAATTTCATGCTTTAGATATCCAATTTCAATTCCGACTACAAATTATGATATCTTTACGCATAAGTAACATTTTTTTCCAAATTTTGAAATTTTTGACGAAAAACGACCGAAACGGCCTTGTATAGTAAATTTCATCTTTTTCTCTGTTTGGATCGAAAATTGGACGAAATGTTTTAAGTTATGAAATTAATAAATAGAAACTCATAGGGGAGTCGGAAAGACTGGTACGAGAGCCTTGCGAGGTCTCGATAAGGTACTCGGGGAATGAGTGCATATCGGGACATCGCGACGGTTGTCACGGACTCGAGGGTGGTTCCGGGTCGTGACACCTCCAATCTGTTTCAATTATATTTATAAAAAATTACATTATCAAGTTTGATCACATCGAATACCCAATTAAAATCCGTCCCCTGCCATTCCTAACATGGCCCTCTTTTACCGCACCACTTAATCTTGATATTCTCCCAAGAAAGCCAGGGGAAACAAGCACTAAAAAATGGCTTTGAAATTTGATAAAGTGGTCTAAAACCAATGTTAGAATTGGTATTGCCACTCCTGCTGTTAGAAAGATTGATGGGATCCATGTGTTTCCTAGTTGGGTTCACAATGCTTTTTCTGCTATATATTGCCAAACGAACTTTGTAAGCATGCATGCATTTGAAATACTACAATCTGAACTGAGATTTTCTTTTCTTGATGATGAAGTTAAACTGAATTTGAAGTTATAGGCAAATTTGGATACAATCTTGTCATGCTCCCTTTTTTCAAGTTGTGGCAAATGCTCCAAGAATTTTATACAGAAACTATAGAAATGCTTCAAGCAATGGAACCCAATAAGCAGAAAAGATATAGTCACTTCATTCCTATCAACTCTATTAAACATTTTACTGCCATAATTCAACAAGCACTAATGAAAGCATATACATTTTTATATAAGTCGAACAAAAGCATGTAATTAAGCACAAAATGCTGGGAGGAAAAGGAACAAATCTTCATTACTAATGCATGTAAAGATCAATGTCCATCAATTGTAAAAACAAAGGGATTATTTTAAGGACTATTATTCTACACATCCTCGATGAGATTTTAACTTGGTTAGTAAAATTAAAATTTTGTCAAATGTGTCACAGTCCACACCAACCCCTATCAGGTATTATCTGTTTTGGCTCGCTGTCCTCACGGTTTTGTCATATAAAAAGTACCTCATAGGTTGAAGGTGGTGTAAATTTTTATACTCTCAATATCACTCTAGTGCATAGTCGATGTGAAATTTATGGCTTCTCTCTCTAGGACTACGATATACTCTCTTACTCCTAATTGGGAGTTTCTCTCTAATGTGGGACTTTGTGGCTCAACTCACTAGGGAGCATTATCTTGATGATGTGGGATTCATGTCTAGGCGAGGACCGTGACATTCTCCCCCACTTCAACAAGGGCCTACTATCCTCAGTGGCATATTGCTAGTATTTAGGGCTAGCTCTGATACCAATTGTTACAATATATATATATATATATATATCGTTTGATTTGATAATTGCAAATATGGCCTTAGTGTTATTAATAAAAAAGAGAAAAGAAGAAAAGACCTCTTAGAAAATAGAGTAGATATATTTTAGTTGGTGTTAGATTACGTTATCATGTTTAAAAAGAAAATCAATCAGTTTTACCTTATCTTAAAGAAAAGAAAATTATTCAGTTTTATCTTAGCACATTTAAAAGAAGAGTAGTTAGTTAATCTTATCATGTTTTAAAAAGAAAAGCAATCAGTTTTATCTCAACAAATTAAAAGAAAAGCAATCAATTGAAAAAAAAAAGAAGTTAACTCAGTTTTTATCATCAGGAATAAGAGAAGGACAGTTAGAAGAAAGAGAAGAAGAAGAAAGATAGAGAAAAGGAAAAAGTGTTCGAGGAATTTATGATTAAGGTATGATTATGGTTGTATTTTTTTAGTTTAGGCACGAAATCCCTAAATTATTTTATATTTCCTTAACTTTTATTCAAATCCAGTATTGTTTCAGTGACTTGCCAATGGCACGATGGGTACCAATGGAAAGGTCTTGAAAGTAACTTTCTAATGGCTTTTGTAGCATCTCGTTTGGCTTTATAGTTAGGAAGATTTAAATTTTTGAAGTTCACTGAAACCCTGATTTTAACAGTTTTAACAACTCAATTTTGGATTATCGGAATTCCATATTCCGATAACATTTTGGGTAATTTTTTTAAGGGATTTTGTAGTATGAAATGAGCTATTTAAATTTGTGTCAATGGCTTGGTTAGGGACTTCTTGTGTTAAGAGAATTAAAATCTCAAATTAGGTTTGTTGATATTGGAAACCCAGAAATTTGGATAAATCTATGATAATTTCTAAAACTTGGGACTCTTTTATTCTTTTTAATGGAAACAAATTGTGGTGTTATAGTATGATATGAATACTTCAAATTGGTGTGATTTTATTACTGGAAGCAATTCAAAGCAAAAGTTACACGAGCTCAAAGTAGGTCAAATGGCCATCTAGATTCTGAAAATTTCAAAAAATAATTTTTTTTAAAAATCTAATTTTAATTAATATTTGATAAATTCTGCTATAAATTTCATAAATATTGGATATGTGATTTCTACTATATTTTTATATCTAAAAGTATATATATTTGTATTTTATAAACGTATTACCTAAGTTAGTAAATTTTATACAAATATAAAAAATTAAGCAAAAATTACAAACATGATTTTTATATGAAATTAATATTATATTTCTATAAAAAATTAAAATCTTTACTAATTTTATGATTTAAGTTTAATTCTCAATGTTATTTGATTTTTATTATTTCACAAAAAAATTAATAATAAAATATTACCTTATTAATTGAAAATGTTTTTAAATTGTTATAGAGGTTGCTACACACTCTAAGTGCTTAGGATGGTCAACAGAGAGTCGCTTGTCAAATTTGTTTGCAAATTTAGTTTTGATTTTCGTATATATTTTCTTGAAATATTAGGCACTTAGGAGGATTTTTTGGTTTGCTGCTTGAAAATGAACTTGACAAAGTTAAATAGGTGACTGATATCCCTTCTATGTTTTCACATACTAAAATTTAGCCTCAATGTGAAATTGAATTTCATATATTATGTATAATATGTTCTATTTTATAATTTGTTAAAAAATTATGTTAAGTATGCAAAATATATATATTTATGATTTTTGTATGTTAGATTTTAGAATGTGAATTTTGCGAAGTATGATTTTTTATTTTGAAATTTGAATATGATTTTGTCTAATATGTGCATATATGATTATCTTTGTGATTACATATATATATATATATATATATGTATACCTTGTTTGAAATAAATATGCTTTTGATGTGCACGATGTTTGTTTTGTAAAAGTGACTAATACCATTTTGTTAATTAATTTGGGTAATTAGAAAATATATTTTGTTTTAGAGATCCATCTCCCAATTGCACCATCAGTTATGGAATAGTGGTATTTGTGATATTTGTTTAGAACAGCCAATGGTTACTTTTGATATACTTATGACCCATGTCACTAGAGTTAATTGTGGTTTCAATATGATTATTACTTATACCACTGGAGTTAATTGTGGTTTCTATTATGATTATGACATATACCATAGGGGTTAAATACAACTATAGCATGTTATGGGAAACCATTAAAATCTGTAATAATTGTGAAATCATATTTTAACTGGTATTTAAAATTTTGGAATTTAGATACTTATGTTATCTGAATTAGATTACCCAAAATTATGTTTTTGATATTTATATGAGAATAAATAATGTTGGCTTAAATGTTTTGTGCATACTTAATCCGGCTGAAGGGATGGTAGTCACTTGCTAAGTTGTTAGACTCACTCTTTCCTTCATCTTTTTTTCAAGTTGTGATTTGGTCAAACACGTGAGAAATTTTAAGAAGTGATGTTTCGTAGGCTAGTATATGGTGTTAGTTTGCTTCAAGATTTTTAAATGTTATGACCTTTTAGCTATCTTAAATTTGTTATTCATGATTTTATCTCGACATCTTAGCTTATAGTATTGGAAGCTTACTTTTAAGCATTGTCGAATTATATCCCTTTGAATTATGTTGATAGACTTAGCATTGTAAATCATTATAGCTTTCAGAAATATTTGACCCTTTACTTAGTTGGATAAGATATATGTTTTTGTGCCTTACATATCTGTATGATTATATCTTATAAGTGTGTGGCGTATGTTATGCCTCGGATCTGGGGCATGGCAAAATGTCCTTTTATTTATTAGATCAATTTATTAATTTTTTTAAATATATCCTAATGAATATGTGACAACTTTCTAATTGCATTGACAAAGTTTTTAAATTCCATGATAGTTTATTGAATAATCTTCTATAATTTAATTAGCTCAAAATTTAACTTATTCAGGTCTAGGTAATTTAAACAGGACAATATATTATATAAATGTTTTAATAAAAAGAAAATCACTAAACTAAGAAATATATTATATATTTTAATAAATATTATATGAATAAAGACTAATTAGACTAAGAAATCAACTACAAAGAAAATCACTCTTTAAACAACAAAGGAAACGGATTTTGATTAGACAAAATTTGCATTTCACTTTCTCTGAAATAATTAACTATATATCCTGACATTGATTTGCTATTAGAAAATTTTGCTGAGCAACCTGTTTAACAATAAGAGACCAAAGGATGAGTTGATGATATATGGAGGTAAATGCAAAAGTCCCCATCAAGTTGGCTAACAATCAATTGACCAATTAATATAAACGCCCTTGTTTTCTTAAACAAAGTTTGAAATGAAATTAATTTGATTTTTTTTTTTTGAAAATGGGGATATTATTAAAACGTGTGGCTAGTATGCCATAACAAGTCTTGAACCGTAACACTAGAAGACTTTTGATGGCACCAAAGAGACTAGCTTTAGGATGTCAAAGTTATATATAATTACAAAAGTCCTGTTGCACCAAATAAAAGTTTGGCAGTACCAAAAATCTGTCTCAAACCATGTACACAAGAATAGGGTTATCACAACAAAGTTGAACAAAGTTAAAGAAATAATGGTTTTTTTTTCTGAAAAATGAATTTATTAGACTCGGCAGCCGCAAAATGCCATTTAAAGTCTAATTAGGCTTGTTCATCGGCCAAGCTTTTGTTTTGTATGGAAGTTGTCAAATGAAAGGATCTCTAACAATGTTTTGGATTATAGCTTTGGCATTGTAGCTTTCTGAATGGGACGACGTCAAGTCAAGTTGCCAATAATTTATCCAAATGCCCTACAGCCACTCTTATTGATAATCCATTCATTATTCGTCAACTGGTTGCAATATTTTTCAATTTGTCCTACACCTACTCTTATTAGAATAATCAATTGATTATTAATCACCAAGTTGGATAATAAAATAAAATTAATTCAAAAGCGAATCGACAATTCCATATTCCACTAGCAAAAGCTGTGGTGGTTGGGATTATTGTATTAGAAAAGGAAAAGATTAGGGAAAATGCATCCTAGATTTGATAGAACTAAAAATCAAAAGTTGTGGAATACAAGAGGCATTTCAGGTCGTGGGTCTTGCACTTTCAACTAAAAAAACCCTAGAATGTAAGAAGAATGTATTTGACATAATTGAGTCCTACGAGGGTCTTCCCCAAATATAAGTTAATTGTTATCAAATATATCTAATTCCAAATATCAATATATCTTTAAATTTGATAGAATTGAGAGGAAATAAAGAAGATTATCGTAAACCTTTAAATAAAAAAGATTATCGTGAATCATTAAAAAAATTTAAGTTGCCAACAATGATGTTGTTCATTTGCCAAGCTTTTGTTTTGCGTGGAAGTTGTGAAATGAAGGGATCTCTAACGATGTTTTGGATTATAGCTGGCAAACAATAAATAAAATAAACTTGGTCAATGTATAAAAGTAGCTTTGGCATTGTAGCTTTCTCAATGGGACGACGTTAAGCTATGTATCCATATGTCCTACTCCTACACCTACTCTTATTAATAATCAATTGATTATATTGATCACCAAGTTGCCAATATTTTTTTCCTAATTTCCTACTCTTATTAATAATCAATTGATTATTAATCACCAAGTTGCCAATATTTTTCAATATGTCCTATGCTTAATCTTATCATAATAATCAATTGATTATAAATCACCAAGTTGCCAATATTTTGTCCTATGCCTACCTACTCTTATTAATAATCAATTGATTATTAATCACCAAGTTGCCAATATTTTTCAATATGTCCTATGCTTAATCTTATCATAATAATCAATTGATTATAAATCACCAAGTTGCCAATATTTTGTCCTATGCCTACCTACTCTTATTAATAATCAATTGATTATTAATCACCAA
Source organism: Theobroma grandiflorum (assembly GCA_036013995.1). Classification (NCBI taxonomy): domain Eukaryota; kingdom Viridiplantae; phylum Streptophyta; class Magnoliopsida; order Malvales; family Malvaceae; genus Theobroma; species Theobroma grandiflorum. Next base: position 35,969,964 of record CP142133.1, read on the forward strand.
GTTGCCAATATTTTTCTCAAAGCTGATCATTGTTTTAATTGAAATTGCTCCTTGATATGATGGATTTCCTTATCGATCTCTCTTTAATAATCATCAATACATATAACACGCTTTAATAATAAAAGACTTTAGAGTGAGATATTTTTACTTGTTAAAATATTTTAAAAAAGTAACAAATAAAAAAGTGAGGTCAATAATTCCATAAAGCAAAAGATTTTTACTTGTTATTTGAATAAAAGAAAATAAAAGTAAAAAAAAAAGTTGGAAGAGTACCAATTGTCTTTGCTGCAACTTTTCTTGGACAATAAAATAAAAATAATTAAAAAAGTGAATGGACAATTCCATGTTCCACTAGCAAAAGCTGTGTTGGTTGGGATTATTGTATTAGAAAAGGAAAAGATTAGGGAAAATGCATCCTAGATTTGATAGAATTAAAAATCAAAAGTTGTGGAATACAGGAGGCATTTCAGGTCAAAGGTCTTCAACTTTCAACTCAAGCCCAAGATCCTAAGAAGAATATATTTGACTTATTTGAGTCCAACAAGGGCCTTCGCCAATCCAAACTAAAAGCTAGAGATAGTTTTGGCACTAAGCAAAAAAAATTTTTTGGTCCAAGAACAAACATTATAACGTTGTTTTCGAACCTTATATTTGGAATGAAAAATATTAATTAATTAATTTTAATTTAGCATGAAATTTTCATCATTAATTTTGATATGTTTGAAATTTTGATATCCAAAATTTATGAGAAGAAATAATTAAAGTCTTAAATTTAAGGTTCTTGGATTAATTAACAACCATGATCACAATTGGTGACTAGTAATTGTTGGAAGAAGGCATTACTACTCCAAGGCCATCCCCTCAAAGGCCAAATATAAAGGAAACAGCTAAGTGATCAAAGTTGGAATGAGCATCAATATCAAAAGGATCAAAGCCTTTGATCCCTGTTTTTGATGATATTTCTTTCAGTTTCTATTTGATTTCAACAACATAAATACAATTTCACTAAGAGCTCGTGTCCTCCGGCCACATAATATAATTATTTTAAAAAGGAAATTAACTTAAAACGGGAAAAAATTTTTTGAAACCAAACGAAGGATCAACGTACGTATAACTCTACTTCCAAATTTCTAATCATAACAATATTTTGGAAGAGAGAAAGGTATATAAATAATTACTCCCACTAGTTCAAGGTTTACAATACCTTGGATCTCACGCAACCCGTGTTTCCCATACTCTTTCTCACATTTCAACAATTTCGTGAAACTCTCACAAATAAACTTGATTTCAAAAATATGTATATCAGCATTTAATTTATTGGTTAGTACATGATCTTCTTGCATAAAGAATAGAGTTTGAATCTCCCTTTTCCTAATTAAAAAAAGAAAACTTGATTTCAAAAATATATTGCATTTCTATCTTACTTTTAAAGGTTTAGACCCACTCCATATTTATAAAACCATATTACTTTGTCACCATGAAGTCTTACCCATCAAAAGCTTTTAATTATTAAGTATATTTACCCTTTAAATAAACTTAATTACCAAATAATTTTTTACTAATGAAATTTTACTGATTCCTAATTAAAATTTAAATAAAATGTCTAACATATTCACATGCAATTGTCGCCAGTAGTAAACCAAAACCCTCAAATTATATAATAATGTTGATAGCTCATACTGGCCAAAGGCAGAAATAAACATTTTTGTCCCGAGGACCACCCATAACCAAGGAAGAAAAAACAAAAGGGGGGACAGACTAACTATAGAAAAGCCAACGGAAAAACAATAAATAAAACAAACTTTCTCAAAGCATAGCATTAGCTTTCGCATTGTAGCTAGATTATCAAAGAAAAAAGAATCTTACATGGGGAGTGTGAGCCAAGTTGCTAATATTTTTCCATTGTTCCTAATTTGAATATTAGTGCTCCAAATTTCCTACACTTACTCTTACTACTTTGTCTTCGTAGAGTTTCCATTCAAGCTTCTTCTTCTATCATCTCCGCATCTGCCAGCTACACTACACCAAACACTTTGTTTGATTTCTGCCTTACTCTTTCATTTCATTTTCCTTGATATTTCCACTTTTCTTTCAACTCAAAAAAAGAAAACATCTCTGTTGGTTCATTTTCATTGGTTTCTACTTTCCTCATTTTCTTTTAACTCACAAACAAAAAAAAAAATTGTTCTTTGATCCCTACTTTTCCTTTCCTTAGCTCCACAAAGCCCCCCAAAAAAACAAAAAACCCGAAGCTGCTAGCTCTCTGATTTTGATTTCTCTGCTTTCTATCTAAAGAAAGAAGTCCTCAATTTTACTTTCCTGGTCTTCAGAGTTGGTGAAGAAAAAATCCATGCAGCTTTTGAAGATCCATTCGAAGTGATGTAAGCTTCTCCAGATATAATTTTTGCTATGCTTAATATTTCTCTTTAGACATCTTGATTTCTTCAGTTGGCAAATATATTTAATTAATTGCATTTTACTTCTTTCCCAGCCCATGACAACGATGGTTAAATAAAAGCTGTAGATATTAGGAAAAAACTGAAACAAATAGATACTTTAAATTTTGAGAAAGTATTTTATAGAATCATAATACTATGCTTTTACTCTAACATGTAAGATAAATTTCTAATTACTATACACATCACCAGTGGATAATTTCTACTTTGCAGCATTTTCACTTTACAAGCTGGTCGGTTTGACAATTTGTTCTACTGTGATTCGCATATTTCATAAAAGTATTGTTGCGGAGGTAAGATACTTTCCAAACATTTCGTAATTGCTTTTGTCTCTATTGTAAAACTTTTTACTCATAGAAATTGCTTTTCAGTATCAAATCATCAAAGAATGGCTGCTGAATTTGTTGCTGCTGCTGCTGCAAATACGGTGGGGAACCTGGCAACAGAATATGCATCACCTTATTTCAGTTACTTTTTCCGTTTTGCCAAAATTGTTGAAGATTTCAAGAATTGGCGAAACGAACTAGTATTGAGAAAAGTTCGAGTGGAAAATGATGTCGCTGAGGCAAAAAAGCAAGCTAAGGTAATTGAGAAGGACGTTGAGGAGTGGCTAAAAAGGGCAGAGAAAGAATTGAGAGAAGCTCAGAGTTTGGAAGAAGAAATAGAACGTAAAAAGTGTTTCAATTGGTGTCCTAGTTGGGGCTGGCGATACTGCTTAAGTATCACAGTAGCAAAAAAGACACGTTTTATCTCTCAACTTTTAGCAGAGACTTGTAATTTTCAACGAGTCGGTCAGCGTCCTCCTCTTCAAGGAATAGAGTTCCTACTACCCAAGGATTTCATGGCTTCCGAATCTTCAACGTTAGCTTTCAATGGGATCATGAAGGCATTAAACAGTGATGGTGTGAATATGATTGGATTGTACGGAATGCCAGGAGTGGGTAAAACAACTTTGGCGGAAGTAATACTGAAGCAAGCTACAGAACAAAAGCTTTTTGATAAGGTTGTGAGTGTTACAGTGTCCCAAACTCCAAACTTCAAAGCAATTCGAGAAAGGATTGCAGAACTCTTTGGCTTAAATTTTGAAGCCAGTACAGAAAAAGGAAAAGCAGAAGAGTTATGGCGGAGATTAAAAGGCGAGAATAAGATTCTCATAATTCTCGATGATGTTTGGAAAGAACTCGAATTGCAAACTATAGGAATTCCATTTGGTGGTGAACACGAAGGTTGCAAAATTCTTCTCACTACACGTCTTCAACAAGTCTGCAGTCAAATGGATTGTCATAAGGAATTTAAACTGAACATTCTATCTGAGGATGAAGCATGGGCTTTATTCAAAGATAAAGCTGGTTTAAAAGATGACTCCCCCACCTTCAATGTAGCAAAGGAGGTTGCTCGTGAATGCGACCGTTTGCCTCTTGCAATTGTAACTGTGGCAAAAGCTCTAAAAGGTAGAAATCTAAATGGGTGGCTGGTAGCAAATCAAAGACTCAAAGACTCAAGACCTTTGGATAATCAAGATGTTTGTATCTATAGCCGTCTTGAGCTTAGTTATGATTATTTGGAGGATGATAATGTCAAGTCATGTTTCTTGTTGTGTTCCCTTTTTCCAGAAGATTTTGAAATACCAATTGAGATTTTGGTTATATGTGGAATTGGTCAAGGATTGTTCAGTAACATTAACTCATATGAAGTCTTAAGGAGGGAAATTTATGAAGCATTAACTAAACTCCAACAATCTGGTTTGCTATTGGAAACTGACTATGGAGAAACTATAAAAATGCATGATGTGGTTCGTGATTTTGCTCATTGGATAACATCAAGAGGGGAAAATATATTCATGGTAAAAGATGAGTTGACGGAATGGCCTACAAGTGAAAGTTTTGGATGTTATACAGCAATCTCCTCATGGGGCATTAAGATAAATAACTTTCCTGACAAATTGGAATTTTCAAAACTTAAGATTTTTTTTTTAAAGGGAAATATTTCATTGGAAATTTCGAGTACACTTTTTGAAGGAATGAAAACCCTCCAAGTTTTACTTCTCAGAAATGTTGTATTCTCACTGGAAGCACTTAAATCCTTGACAAATCTTCGAACTTTGTGCTTTCAATATTGCAGGCTCGAGAACATCTCATCATTGAGGAATATGGGAAATCTTGAGATTTTGGCATTGTTTGATACTAATATTCATGAGCTACCGGAGGAATTAGTGGAACTATGCAGACTAAAATCAGTATATTTCTATGGAGAGGAACACTGCTGCTATTTCCCCCCTAACGTGTTATCAAGGTAGTATTAAGATGTGATTAAAATTGTTTAATTTATTGTTTTCAGTTAAATATTTAAGTGCACACATATTCTCTTTACGCATGAAAAAATTTAAAAAAAATTATGTTATATTATTCATTTCATTACCTAGCTATTTTTATCATTCGAATGAAAATGCTATTATTGTGTTAATAATATTTTGTATTTGTGTTTAACAGGTTAGCATCACTCCAAGAGGTACACGTGGCAAGTGAAAACAATGTGAACTTATTGGAGCTTAATTCATTGTCTCGTTTGAGTGCATTAACATTGAGAGTTTCTACTGATCAATGTTCTCAAGAAAACTTTGTGTTCCCTAAACTGCAACGCTATAAAATAGAGGTAAATGAACATATTAGATATTTGACGAGGATGCACATGAGAACGTTGAGAATTAGAGATTTCTCATCCTCATTAAATGCATTTAAGGAGCTGTTTTGCAACGTGGAAATCCTTAGTCTGTCCAGAGTCACCACGGAATTCTTGATCGATACAAAACGCGAACAAAGTCCAACCACTGCATTCTCTAATTTGGTGAATTTATACATTTATTACATGACTTCTTTGAAAGAGTTGTGCCATGGTCAATCACCGATTAGCTTCTTACAAAAGTTAGAAACATTGTGTATTTTGGATTGTGAGCAGTTACAATCAGTGTTTCAAATGAATGGGAAAGATAGTCAAACGCGACCGATCTTACATTTAAGAAGCTTAGAGCTGCAGTCATTACCAGCATTGGAGAGTATATGGAAAGAGCCAACTTATCATGTAAGCCTACAAAGTTTGAAGGAAATAACAATTCATGGTTGTGATAAACTGAAATCTATCTTCTCGCCTTGCCTTGCTCAAAGTCTGTCGCATCTAGAACATGTCCAGATATATAGATGCAAAAAATTAGAGCAAGTCTTTGCTTTTGACAAAGAAATGGCTGAGCTAAAGGTACCTCTTATCTCGCCATTTTTCCTTTGATAATATTCTCATATATTCTTTTTCTAATTACCTTTCTTTTTATTGAATTATCAAATATATAAATAATTACTATCTAATCTTTCTAAATTGTTAACTTTTAATACTTCTTTCTACCTTTTTTTTTTAAAATGTATTTTTTCTCAATAATTAAGATCAAGTATAATGAATTCGTTTTCAGTATTTATTAATTAATAATTTGATATTTTTTTTATGTGAGGTAAATCAGGAAGCACCACTCTCAAGTTTAAGAAGGTTGGAGCTGCGGGTATTACCAGCATTGGAGAGTATATGGAAAGAGCCAACTCATCATGTAAGCCTAAAAAGTCTGAAGGATGTAAAAGTTGATGATTGTGATAAACTGAAATCTATCTTCTCACCTTGCCTTACTCAAAGTTTGTTGCATCTACAACAACTCAAGATATTTCATTGCCAGAAATTGGAACAAGTCTTTGCTTTTGACCAAGAAATGGCTGAGCTAGAGGTACCTCTTATCTCTTCATTTTTCCTTTAATAATGCTCTCATATATTCTTTTTCTAATTAAATTTCATTTTATTGAATTATCAAATGTATAAATAATTACTATATAATCTCTCTAAATTATTGGCTTTTAACTCTAAATTATTGGCTTTTAACACTCCCTTTTACATTGTTTTAAAAAATATATGCCTTCTCAATATCTCAGTATAATGAATTTATATTTCAATATTATTAATTTAAAATTATATATTTTTCTTTATATCAGGAAAATCAAGTACAACCATTATCAAATTTAACTTGTTTGGAGCTTAAGTCATTACCAAAATTGAGCTGCATATGGAGAGGATCCACCCATTTTCTTAATCTCCAAAGTCTTAAGACTATGAGAATTGAATCGTGTTCTAAAGTGGTATATCTCTTTTCACCTATCCTTGCTTTAACTTTGGCACATCAATGGACGAAATTAAATTAAATTAAAAAAAATGAAGAGGAAAGTGTATTTGTATAAAATATGATGAATGAATTTGGGAAATAATTTAATTATCTTTTGGGGTTTATATAAGCGCATTTTATACATTCACATCTACCAATAAGTATACTATACACTATTTGTACTTCAAGTAATATTGGTTTGTTTTTCTACTTTAATGAGCTTTCAATGAAAAAATACAAAATTTTCTTTTTGCTTAGATCTTTAAACTTATGCATAAAAAATAATTTCAATTTTTTATTTAAGACTTAATATTTACCATCCTAATTTTTCTAGTATCTTCCATTTTTGTTGTGAATTTATTAGGATGTTGGATTGCATGGAGTGAAGGAGTTCTTATACAATGCCAAAGATCTTACCCTAGATAGTGTCATGTATCAGAAAAATCTCATTCCAAATGTAGATCCAAAGGGGCTTAATGAATTAACTTTTCTTGCACTTAAAGATGGCAAGGAGCTGGAATGCCTGATTGATGCAACAGAAGGCCACGTCTCAAACGATGCCTTGTTCAATTTGGTGGAATTAGTCATAGAAGATATGACTGGTTTGAAAATGTTGTGCAACGGTTCGATTCCAAAGGGATTTCTACAAAACCTAGAGAAGTTGGCAGCAAGGAATTGCATGGAAATTGTCTCTTTATCTCCCACGCCACAAAGTTTGAAGTTTGTAGAAATTAGTTACTGCAATAGATTGAAGCATCTCTTCTCATCATCCCTTGCTCAAAGCTTGGTGCTGTTAGAAGAACTCATGATAGATCACTGTGATGGACTGCAACACATTATCACTGAGTTGGGCCGTGATGATGAGATAGAACCAAATGCCTTTTCTCCGTTCTTGCCAAAATTAGAAACTCTAAGAATAAGTCATTGTCCGAGACTGGAATATGTTTTTCAAATTCCTCTGGCTCAAGTTCTTCCACCATTAAAATCATTTTGGATTACCGATTCTCCTCAGTTACAACAAGTCTTCATTGTGGCAAAAGAAAATAATGGAGTTGATGGTGCCATTGCGCTCCCTTGCCTACAAGATTTTCAACTTGTAAACTTGATAAATTTGAGTTCGGAAAACTTTCTCATCTCATCACCATCGTTGGAGAAGTTGGTAGTTTGCAACTGTCCTAAATTGACAACTTTCACTATTTTAAAAGAAGTTAACCAGCAAATTCAGCTAAAGGTATTTCTTTATACACTTTTGCTTCAATTATGGTTTTGAATCTTGCCTTTGAGCCAAATCTTTTCAACACTCAGAAACTAATCCAACTATATTTTAAAATTACAGCACAAAAATTTTATACTATTTATTTTGAAAAACAAATTTTAATTTGTTTGTGGGGATCTTTGGGTTTTCCTTGCCGATGTTTCTAACTTGAGGTTCATCATATGTTTTCTTCACAAAGACAAATTTTGCTTTTTTCTTGTTCAAGCTTCCTTTTTCTTCTTCGATTCTAGTTTCTCTTTCTTTTTTTTATTTGAATTTTTTCTTTCTTCTTCAATTTAAGTTTTCTTTTTCTTCTTGGCCATGAGTTCCCTTTTTTTTTTTTAATTCCAAGTGTTTCTCCTTTCTTCAATTCAAGTTGCAGACAAGAGAAACAGATTGAGAGAGTTAGGCTTTCCATTTTGGGGGGTTGACTTCTTTTGTGTTTTTTATATATAATTTAAGTAAATTACAAAAAAAAATGGCACTTTACCACTTTATGTTTACTTTTCAAATCAACATGCTTAAAGAAAAAATAAAAAAGAAAAACACCAAATGATTTTAAGTTCAAAATTAATAGAGAAAAACTTGAAAGAGGTTAGATGTCTTTGGAGTCCACTTTCAAACCATTTCATGAAAATTTTGGATTTAAATTTTGAAACAATATATGTGCTATTGTTAAATATGTAAGGATTTTTTGTAAATTGGCATATAAAAAATTGAGTAACAGTTGCTTATCTATTCCCAATCTAATAGAAACTGAATGTACTTAGTGATATTTACTGGTGTCTGTATTTGCAGGAATTATCTCTTTTTAAGTTGGTAAATAGCTTTCAATTGTGTATTTCAGCCAATTGCAATCAAGAATATATAGCAGTTGGGAGTCATGAAGAAGAATTGAAGGTTCATGGGCTTATATCGGAACTCCACTTGGAAGATTTATCTGAACTACGGATTATATGGAAGGCTGTCGCTCCAGTTGTAACTCTTGAAAACCTTACAATTCTAAAGGTGATTGATTGCGAGAGGCTACAATGTCTCTTTCCTCTTGGATCTGCTTGTTGTCTTCCAAAACTTGAAGTGTTATGGGTTATAGGGAACTCTAAATTGGAGCAAGTATTTGAAGTAGAAGATGAAGTAGAAGTGAAAGCTAGAAAGGAGATAAAGTTTGATCAATTACAAAAATTATCACTTGTAGGACTGCCAAGCCTAGTTGACTTCTGCCCAAGGGGATATCACTTTATATTATCAGATTTGAGGTGTTTGAACGTAGAAGGATGTCCCAAGATGACTACAGGTTTCTTCATAGATGCAAAGAAATATGTGCATGCCAAAACAGAGGTATACATCATGAAAACTTTAGTCTTGTCTATTTTAAGGCATAATCTTCAAAGACTTTAAATTACTTAAATGATTGAGTATGACACTACAACCAAAACTTAGTCTAGAATATCAATTTGGCCTAAAATGCTTATAAATTATAATATGCCTATTTCACACATCTAAAAAATACCCTGTACAATCACCCATTTGCTAAGGAGTTTTGATGAAAATTTCTCTAACCATGTTTCCACCTTAGTCAACCATTTGTTAAGCCAATCCCAACCTTTATCCTTGAGCTCTTCAAACAGCTCCTTATCCTCAGAGGTTAGCAGAAGTTCTTTGAGAGACAAACTCCTGATAAGCAGCCCTGAAATGCCTTCCATTTTAAATAATTCCATTAAATTTGCTGAATCTGAATTACGATATGTTGTTACCACAACACTTCTCTTCAACCAAAGCATGTTTTCCATGCTTTTTAAGACATTGAAGATCATCTCCTCTCTCTTCATTTGAAGCTCCACTTCTTTCAAAAGCACCTTTCAATAACAGAGCATAAGATGGCTTAGTGAATAGGGCCAAGTTTTGTCTCAAAATCCCACAGCAGGTTCCGTTCCTATTGTCGTTAATACTAGGTGCATAAAAAGCTTCCTTTTTGGTTCCTCCTTCAGAATGAATCATGGCATCCACAACTGGCTATATTGAACTCTAGCCTTTGGTTAAAAAGCCAGATTCCATTTAAATTTTGGACTACTCTTCTAACTTTATTAAAATATTTAAATATGATAAAAGGATACCTCTTACTGTATTTGCTTCTATTTCTCCCTACAAATGTATTGACAACCTTTCCAATTGATCCAAAACCTTTGAAGCCATCTTCAAGGATTCTTGCAGGAATATTATTCACAAGAACTAAAAATTCCTTCTTCATTCTCCTTATCCTCCCAACATAATCATTATTGATGATTAAGAGCTTTTATTATTGATTAGTGAATTAAGTACAAGCTTTTATTTGGTATGTGCAAAGGTAATTAGAGTTTTTAATAATATTTTACTGCATAATTTTACAAAGTCTTTACTTAAATTACTTAAATGATTGAGTAGTACACTACAACCAAAAGATTGGTCTAGAATATCACCTTTAGTGAATGATTCCATTACTTTTAATGAATTTTTGGCCTAAAATACTTATAAATTATAATATGTCTATTTTTTTTTCTTTTTCCTTCATAAAATGAGACATTAATACTTTTGTTTTACATTTCACTGTTTCAATTGTTTAAAAAGACACCGCAGCTAGTTGAGCCAGATGCCACCGAAGGGTTAGTCACTGCTGAAAATGTAGTCCACACCAAGGCCATAGAATGGTTCAGGTATTGGGGCTCTAGTTGTAAGCTACCACCTTACAAGGAAGAACTATGAGGTGATTGCAGGGGAAGTTGCAAAGGCATGTTTAAACATCAATAAGTACGTTGAAGCCATCAACTAAACACAAGTAAATCAAAGGCTACTTTTCATTGTCATTTCTCTCACTTGTTTGCCTAGTCCTAATCAAGTTTCGGTGGTTCACTTGTGCTAATATTTATTATTTACATAAAAGAAATAAAGAAAAATAGGTAGTTGAAATGATTGTGCTTTTCGTTGCTCAAGATGTCTAGTGAAGGGACCACTTGCTTTCAATAATTTACCCAATCAATGTTATGTTGCTCTCTGTATTTATAAGAAGTAGAAGAATAAGCCTAAAATTCTTCTATTTCTTATCCTTATTTTTGTATTTTAAATCAAGACATGGAAAATTAAACTTTAATTTCTCTATACAAGCCAAGTAGATTTTTATTTTATGAAGGTTCCAAGCGGTTTATTGAAATATTGAGAGTTTGATTGGTACTCCAACCTATAAGATCTGGCCATGGTAGTATTGGTCCAGGCAACAAGTTCACAAAAAGCTTTTAAAATGAAGTAATTACTCATTGATAGAAGAAAATTTTTCCAAATAATGATTACAATAAGAATCATAAAAAGGGATTGGATCATTTCTATGTGCACTTAGAATTATTAAGTTCAATTTAATTTCCTTTTCTTACCATATCGTACATTTCATATTGATAATTATGCATATTACAAGACTACTATATAAAATTAAAAATTCAACAAAAATTTTTGAAAAGTTTAAAATTCAAAATTTTTTAACTTTACTATGTTATTAAAATGATCAAAGTTGACTTTATTTAACAAAATAAATCAATAAAGAGCAAAGATAATGAGACTAAGGGAAATAATAAAACAAGTTGTCCTATTTAATACATTAAGAAATGATTTATCAGAGATCTCTTAAATCATCATAATTATAAATCATAAAATTTATAAGGGAATATAATAAAATAAAAATTTATTTTTACACCATAAAAGTATACTAATAATTTTCAAATTTCAATTCTATTTAATTACTTAATTTTTAAAAATTTTCCTATGCTTACTAACACCAAATTTCAATTGTCTACAAAAATTCTTTCTAAAATTTTTTATTGACAAAAGTGAAGAATTTTAGCCCAATACCCGATGTCCCCTATCAAAAAGCCCATTACTCCCACCCAATTCCAATTCTCCATGTGTCACCACGACAAACATCCTATAGTCCATAAAAAAAACTCCTCTTTGTAAAATTTCAATTTCCCCTCAGGGTTTCCCCTTTTCTCTAAGATCTCCCAATTCTTTTCCCTCTGCCTATCTATCGAGTATGATGCAACAACCACCAGGAGGAGGCGTAGCTCCGCTGCAGTCCATGGCAGCCGACAAGTCTCAAACTTAGCAGTACCAGCAGCAACCGCGTGACAGCCATGTATGATGATGCAGCAACAACAACAACAGCAGGCAGGTCAGGCGGTTCCTCCACCTTCCGGTTGGGCTTCGCAACCCGTTTCTCCGCCCAGTCAGATGCAGAGTACTCTGAATTTTCAGTTGGGCTAAATAAATAGTAAAATAGTAAAAAATAAAATAATATTTAATTAAACGGAGCAAAAATAGTCTAATAAAATTCGCAGGATTTTATTTATATTTTAATAAATCAAAATATTATGCCCTTTTGTTGTTTAAATGAATTTCCTTTCTTTCCCTTTTACACTTAACTGCCTAAGTAAAAAAATCAGTAAAAAGCAATTAAAGGAAGTTTAATATATTTGGGTTTTTTAGGTGGCTTCAGCTAAGGTGATTAGGAATAAGCAAACGGGGCTAACATAGGGGTATGGTTTTATTGAGTTTGTATCACGTGGGGTAGCTGAGAGGATTTTGCAGTCAATGCCGAATTCTGAAGCAGAATTTTAAGTTGAATTGGTGGCACTTGGACATGGGGAAAAGAGGCAAGATGACTAATTAGATGCATAGAGTGTTATGTGTACTTTCTTTGGGATTCAACACACTTTTACATCACTTGCAGGGTTCAATGTCTTATAAGGTTAGACGTGTACAAGTGGAAAAGGTTGAAGTTTCTCCTCTTTCCTGTGCTTGCTCGAAATCTGCCGCAATTGACCCTTGTGAGTATATTCAATTGGAGGAAATCATTGAAACGGATCAAACGCTCATCTCCAACCTATATCATTCCCTAGTCTTCAAGTTATAGAAATTGGAGAGTGCCCCAATTTGAAAAGCTTATTTCCTATTAGTGTCACCCGTTCTCTTTCAAAACTTGTGAATATCTCAATTAGCGGGGCTTCAAAACTTGAGCGAGTCTTTGGGTATCAAGGTGAAGTAGACCTTGAAGATGATCAAAAGGGAATAGTGCTCCCTGCCTTACGCCAATTGCAACTTGAAAAGCTGCCAAGCCTAAAGAGTTTCGATCCAATGGTAACCATTTTCAATTCCCCCGTTTGAGGCTTTTGGTAGTAATTGGATGCCTCAAGTTGAGTACAAGTTTCAGCATTGAATCAGAACGTGTTGTGCATGCCATAGCAGAAGTACCCACCGATCTTTTTCTTATCTTATGCTTACTTTGTTGTTCTTGATGATGATATTGATAATACTAATAATCAAACATACATGATGGAAACAAAAGTCAAGACATCTTTAATTCTAATACCAAAAGTAACTTAAAAAATTTAAAATTTTCTAGCAATTGGAGTGAGAACCTGAGTTTAAGTTTCCACTTATAACAGTTTACTTTTACAAATCTTACAAAATTTTTGCAACTTTTCTTGAGATACAAACCTCTCTTTCCTCAATCTTCAAAAACCGATAAAAGAAAAGTATTTTCCAAATCAAAATGTTACTTGTAATCAAATTCAGATAGTTTTATCATTTTAGTATGTAAATTAAACACATGTTGACTACTAGATTCCACCAAGAATATCTCCATGATTGAGTCTGAAATGCTTATAAATATAACATGTCTATTTCTTCTTTTGCCTTTGTAACATGAGACATTAGTACTTTTGCTTTATATTTTACGGCTTCAAATTTTTCAAAAGATATCGCAACTGGCTGAGCAAGATGCCAGCCAGTAAAATTTTTCAAATTTTACATGGAAAAATTATGAGATGATTTTCAGGTGAAGTTGCGAAGGCATATCTGAAAATAAATGAGTAGGTTGAGGCTGTCAACTAAACACAGGTAAAACAGTAGGTTGAAATTACTTTGCTTCATGGAGTTGTCAAGCGAAGAGATCCCTTGCTTTCAATAATTTACCCAATCAATGCCATGTTACTCTTTGTATGTACAATAAGCAGAAAAACAAGAGTGACGTTCCTCTATTTCTTATGTTTACTTTTGTATTTTAAATCCTTAGCGAATAAGTTGTGCAAGTATCAAGACATGGTAAAATTAAACTCTAATTTCCATGTACATGCTTGTGCATGCTTTTTTGCCTTCTGGGGTTTCGCTTTGCTTGTTTATTCGTGCCCATTCATTTCTTTGTAAGAGAGTCTCCAAAAGAAGAAGAAATTAAAACGGAACAATACCTCAGTAAATATTCGTTTTCATATATTCCTAAGTTTCTTTTAACTCGGAGGAGAAAGGAAATAAATGCTGAAAAATAATTGAAAAAGGAAAAAAATTAAAGAGAGCAATAATTTAAAAGTGCATCTATTATTTCATATCCCATTTATGTAGGAGTACAAGGATAAAATGAAAGACGTGAATTTAATTTGCCTTTTGAATTATGATAAATTTTGTTTAGGAGGAATTTATACTTCATTAAAGTAATTTAAAGGAAATTTGCTGATCTTTTTTTTTATTTTTAACTGCGCTATAAAGATTCAATACCTTGAAATCTCAAAGAAGACATTATTATGATTACAATCACAAATATGAAGTCAATTTTACATTAATCAGAATTTCTTTTAACAGAGAATACTCCATGAAAATTATTATGATTATGATCACAAACATGAATCCCTGTTTTTTTTCCTTCCTCATTCAATTCTTTGTAGGAAAGTCTGGAAAAGAAGAAAAAGGAGCGAAACCCTAGTAAACAATAATCATTTTGTTTTAAAGTATCTTTAACTAAGAGGGAAAGTGGAATTTATCTATGTCCCGAGCATCGCAAAGTTTACAATTTCAAAAATGAAAGGAAGGTAAAAGTGAAGCCAATAGTTCCACAAGGCAAAAGATGTTTGGGCCCTTGTCTTCCACTAATGATATGAAATTGAATGAGAAAAAACGGAAAGAAGTTGTTGCTTAAACTTTTTCTCTGTAGTTTGAATTGGCCACAGGGATTTGAAGCAGATTTGAAGAAATGAGGGTTTATTAAAGGGATAAAATATAGAAAAGGCAAGCGGAAAACGATAAGTAAGACAAACTTTCTCAAGGTCGAGCACTAGCTTTTTCATTGTAGCAAGTTATTATGAAAGAAAAGAGAACAATATTTGTTTATTAATTAGTGGGGAAACTCACAGGGGACGAATTTGACCCAAGTTGCCAATATTTTCCCATTTTTGGCTATGCCTATTCTAATTACTTTTTTGTCATAAAATTTCCATTTAAGCTTCTTCCTCTATCATCTACACTATCCCAAGAGTTTGTTTGATTTCTGTCTTGCTCTCCTTTTAACTCAACTAAAGCTACTCGTCCATTATATTTTCCTTGATTTTTCCACTTGTCTTTTAACTCAAATAGCAAAAGCATCTCCGTTGTTTAACTCTGAAAGAGGAGAAAAAAAAACTGTTCTCTTAAATTACTTTTGTTCGATCCTTGTTAGCTGCTTCTCCTTTCCTTGATTTTTGTTTGCCGATCTCCAGAGTTGGTGAAGTAAATCCATGCAGCTTTAAAAAGATCTATCCTATATGTTTCTGTGCACTGAATAAAACCAGAATTGGAGGCTGCAATAAACTGAAAAGTCTCTTTCTAGTTAGTGTTGCTCTGCCAAAACTAGAAATAATCACAGTAGAAGGTGCTTCTGAACTACATCAACTATTCGGGGATGAAGACAAAAAATAGTGGTCTGCTTTGTTATATGCTACACAACTTGTTAACATAAAATCCATAATTCTTTTTTTTTGTCCCACTCTGTTGGTTTTGAAGGCTGCGTCAGAAGGCAATCAGATAAACTATCACCATAAGTCAGCTTCCTTCGTAAATCATACTAATTCTTGCACAAGTATATCTAGAAGAAATTTAATTTGTTTAAAATTTAAGTTACTAATGTCTATCTAATCTAAACAGGGATAATACACTATGTATATGCTTTAGTAAAACAAGATTGAACACATTGTGAGCTGATGACTGGATTAAACAAGCAAGTCTTGATAACAATGTATCAATTTTCTTCTCAAATCGTTGGAGCACAGAAAAGAAAATAATTAAAATAAAGTAAATACTCAGATATCCATAATAAAGTGTGTCATCTCCATATTTTTTAGCTTAGCCTTTCTGAATGCTGATGATATATTTTTTTAATTGTATGTACTATTCATCCCCATTTATTTCTTTGTAAGAGAGTCTGGAAAAGAAGAAGAAAAAGGAGCAAAAGCCCAGTAAACATTGATCTTTTTGTTCTAAAGTATCTTTAACTCAGAGGGAAAGTGGTGTTTATATATGTCTAGCGCATCACAAAGTTTACAATTTCAAAAAAGAAAGGAAAGAAAAGGTGAGGCCAGTAGTTTCTCAAGGCAAAAGATGCGAAAAAAAAATTAATAAAAAAAAAGAGATTCCAAAGAAACAAGTCTTTGCTGAAACTTTTTCTCTGCAGTTTCAACTGGTAACTGGAATTTGAAGCAGATTTGAAACAAACGCATGTATAAAAAAGAGCTTAAAATTATTAAAAATGCATAGATGATCAAACAAATTGATTCATCTAACGGGATCAATAATTCAAAAGTTGATTTCCACGCTAGATTTAATTCTATTAAAATAAGAGTCAAGAAGAGTTCTAATTTCACATTGATGTTTCTTTGTTAACTTCGAAGTAAAGATAGTTAATTAGGAAATGAATGATCAAAGTTTTCCCCATCGCAAGAAGAAAAAAATTGATTAAACTTTCTTAAATATTTTTTACCTTAACTTTTCTCACTGCTAGTCTTTTTTTTTTTTTAATTGAAATTTCT
Organism: Theobroma grandiflorum; assembly: GCA_036013995.1. Classification (NCBI taxonomy): domain Eukaryota; kingdom Viridiplantae; phylum Streptophyta; class Magnoliopsida; order Malvales; family Malvaceae; genus Theobroma; species Theobroma grandiflorum. The sequence goes on from CP142133.1 coordinate 35,986,713, forward strand.
CCTAGGGATATGGATTTCTCTATCTATCTACTTTTTTTTAAAAAAGATCTATCTACCTTTAATAATCACCTTTTTTAATAGCTAAAGTTAATAATCTAATGATCAACACATGTAACGTGTTTTCATAAGTTAAGATTTTGGAGTGAGATATTATTAGTTGTTAAATAATTTTTTTAATAAAAAAAGAAGAAAAGAAAAAGCGAGGTCAATAATTCGATAAATCAAAAGATGTTTGAGTCCATTGTTATTTAAATAAAAGAAAATAACAATAAAAAAAGAGACTAAGAAGAAAACCAATTCATTGCTGCAACTTTTGTTGAATAAGAAACTAAAATAGCAATGATTCCATGTCCATTAGCAAAAGATGTGGAATACAAGAGGCATTTGAGGTCAAGGTTCTTTCACTTTCAACCAAAACCCAAGAACGTAAGAAGAATATTGTTTTGAACCTTAGTCTAATTTGAAAAGTGTATATATTTGGAACTTATAATAGTAATTAATCAATTTTAATTTAGAAGGAAATTCTGATTATTATTTTTGGTATGTTTGAAATATTGTTTTAATGCTTACATACTGCCTTTGAAGCAAGCTGCTGTCATTTCAGAAGGAAAAAGAGTAAGTAATTGAAGAAATAAGGATAAAATATAGAAAAGCCAAGCGGAAAACAATAAATAAAACAAATTTTCTCGATGTATAGCAGTTTGGTCCCTTGTGAAGCTCCATGAAATAAATGAAGTTTGGTCCCTTGTCTTACACTTATGTCCTCGCAAAGTCCCATCCTCTTTATTGAAGGCTGTTGCCTTTGTGTACAGCAGTTTCTTATTAGGGGGAGTTCCTCAATGCCTGGGAGGGCTTTGTTTTTTGTATTAGGTGCAGGCAGTGATGTATATGCCTCTTGGAGGGGCACCCTGCTTTTATTTTTGTTGAGTTGGTGGATGTACAGAAGCCAGAGCCTTGATTCTGGATAGAAATGCTACTGCTACAGCATATTATTTCGAAATATGACTGTCTGGTTTTGAGGGATTGTTCCCTTTTTGTTTATGAATGAAATAATTGAACATTAAAAAACAAAAAAAAATCCCATCCTCTTGCCGTAACACTTCCTGGAAAGCCAACTAGGATCCTTATCAGAGCATCTGAGAGAGAATTGGTCAAATTACTTCTTGTGGTGATAAATGCCTTGCTGTCCAACTATTATAAGGTACAAGTAATAAAGTGGAGATGGAGATATCCATAATAAAGGGTGTTATCTCCAGATTTTTTATTTTTATTTTTAGCTTAGCTTTTCTGAATGCTGATGATCATATTTAGTAATTGTATGTTCTATTCATCCCCATTCGTTTCTTTGTAAGGGAGTCTCCAAAAGAAGAAATTAAAAAGGAGCAATACCACAGTAAACATTCGTTTTCTTATATTCCTAAGTTTCTTTTAACTCAGAAAGAAAAAGAAATAAATACTGAATAATAATCGAAAAAATAAAATAAAAAAATCAATAATTCAAAAGTGCATCAATGATTCCAGGTCCAATTTACGTAATTTGCATTTACATAAGAGTACAAGGACAAAATGAAAGATGTAAACTTAATTTGCATTTTGATTAACGATAAATTTTGTTTAGGAAAAATTTATACTTCCTTAAAGTAATTCAAAGAAAATTTTGCTGATTTTTTTCTATTTTCAACTGGTCTATAAAGATTCAATATCTTGAAATCTTATGAAGAAGACATTATTATGATTACAATCACAAACATGAGGCCAATTTTATATTAGTCAGATTTCTTTTAACAAAGAATACCCCATAAACATGATCATCATAACAATCACAAACATGAATCCCTATTTTTTTTTTTTTTCCATCCCCATTCGATTCTTTGTTCTAAAGTACTTTTAACTCAGAGGGAAAGTGGTGTTTATCTATGTCCAACGCATCACAAAATTTACAATTTCAAAGAAGAAAGGGAAGGAAAAGTTAGGCCAATAGTTCCTAAAGGCAAAAGATGTTTGGGCCCTTGTCTTCCACTAATGATATGAAGTTGAATAAGAAAAAAAGCAGAGAAGTTTTGGCTGGAACTTTTTCTCTGTAGTTTCAATTGGTCATAGGGATTTGAGACAGATTTGAAACATAAATATCGATAAAAAGGAGCTTATAATTATTATAAATACATTGATGATAAAACAAGTTAGGTCATCTAATGGGATTAATAATTCAAAAGTGCATAAATGATTCCATATATGTCCCATTTATGCTCTGTGTGAATAATAATAACAATCATTTGTGTAGGAGCACAAAGAAAATTGATAAAGGTGTGAACTTAATTGTCTTTTGAATAATGGTAAACTTTGTTTAGGAAAAATTTTTACTCCATTAAAGTAATTCAATTTCTTAAAATCTCGTAGAGAAGTTATTATTATCTTTAGGATCACAAACATGAAATCAATTTTACGTTAGTTAGAATTTCTTTTAACAGAGTATCTCTTTTTTTTTTTTCGAGAGAAAATAAGTCAATAATACTTCTTCAATGACATTAACTCTCCATTAATGGAGACAGTCGTATTGTGTTCAATTCAAACATGAATCAGAAAACTCTGAGAATTCGATTACCAGCCATGGAGGAAAATGTTCCTAAGGATCTGTAAATGATAGTTCAAAAAGTATAGATCGATCCTTGCACTATATGAATCATTTGATGTGTTTCGCCATTTTTCCTTGTGTTAGACAAAGTGCAAAGCTTCAATCCCTTAAACACAGAATTTAATCCAAAAAATTAATATAAAAAGCGCAAGTATTTTTCCATGAAAGCCATTAAACCGACCAAGCAAGAGGCTAAGAAACAAGTGAACCTCCAAGGGAAAAATGATTGCAAAATGACAAAAATATAAAAGACAATAATAAAGGGATCAGATCAATAATTCAAAAGCTTTGATAGCAATGGTGTCTATGTCCCATTGGTAATCTTTATCTTCTTAATTATTGAGAAAATAAAAAAATGTTTGAAGCAAAATAGAAGGGGTAAGCAAAAAGAAGACAGGAAATGACAGCGAAAAAGCATATCACCAAGAAAATACTGATAAAGAGAAAGAGAAGACTCCTGATAGATCAGTTTTCTTCTCAAATACGTAAGACCAAAATGAAAAATTGAATTGAAGGTGTGAACTTGCTTTTGAAATCATGGTAAATTTGGTTTAGAGAAAACTATGCTTCAGTAGCATAACTCAATGCAAAGTCAATATAGAAGTTGTGAAGGCATCAATAGTGAGTAAGTAACCATTAAAGGGGGAATTGGAATAGTAAGATGATGAAATCCACCTTCTTAATGAGTAAATAAAAAGTGTTTGAAGCAAAGTAAGAGGCTCAGCAAAAATAAGGCAAGAATCACAGAGAAAAAACACATCACCAAGAAAAGAATGAGTTTAAAAAACAAAAAAGAGAAGTTCTGGGAAAAAAAGGGCTCTCTTCATAAATTATACAAATTCATACACAAGTATTTTCAGAATAATTTAATTTGTTTAAAATTTGAGTTACTGATGTCTATGGAATTTAACAGGGGCAATACACTATAAATATGCTTCAGCAAAAAAGTTTAAACAAATTGTGAAGTGATGACTGGATTAAACAAGCAAGTCTTCATATTAATGTATCAGCTTTCTTCACAAACTGATAAAAGAAGTGCTCCTGATTCCATGTTCCACTAGTAAAAAGAGAAAAAAATCTATACGAAAGCTCCGGAAATCTCCCTTCCCTTGTACTATATATGGCAAAGAATTTTTCCATGAAAGCCTTTAAACAGAGCAAGCAAGTAGGTGAGAAATAAATGGATCTCAAGGGAAAAATGATTGCAAAATGACAAAAATATAAAGGACAATAATCGAGGGATCACATCAATTATTCAAAATTTCAATATTCAAGTGTTTTTACCTATGAAGCTATGGAAATTTCGTGACCGTCTGGAAGAAGTTATGGAACCTTTCTTAGGAAAATTATTTTATTTACACGGAAAGCTATTAAGGGAATTTTACCTATCTTAATGCAACCGTCATGTCCATTCTGTGTGGAGAAAGTAGAGACAGATTGTCACTGCTTGTGCTATTGTCAGTATGCAAGAGCTGCTTGGCTTTATTCTAAGTGGGGATTTCGGGGTGTCAAAGACCATTTTGATTCGGCTGCTGATTGGATAATTTGGTTTGTATTGATTGTTGAAATACTGGATGCAGAAGAAATAGTTTGTGTATTATGGGCTTTATGAAAGGCTAGGAATTTGCTGGTTCTCAAACCGTAGAAATTGGATCCTATGACTGTTGTAGAGATGGGGTGTGACATTTGCAGAGAATTTCTAAGTGCCAACAAGCCGGGTGGTATTAATGAAGAAATGGTAACAGGAACTTGTGATCACTGGAGAAGAGCTGCAGGAAATAAATTAAACACTGATGTTGCGATCTTTGTCAATAATGGAGTTAAAATGATAGGAGCAGGATTTGTCTTGCGTGATGCTTATGGTGAAATGATTTTGGCAGGTACAGCAAAGTTTAATTTTGGTGGTAAGATTGAGTATGTAGAGTTGTAGTCCCTGCTTTGGTCATTAATGATATTCTGTAGAGAAAATATGGGAATAAGAGAGGTCGAGTTAGACAACGTAACAGTGGTGAAGCAGCTAAATGAGAAGAAATTTTCTAGTGCTCTAAGAAATAGCTATCGAGATTGCGTTGATTATATGGAGAAGGTGAATTGCAGAAACGTTTATCAATGCCCAAGGAGATTGAACCGTGTCGCTCACTTATTGGCCTAGCATGTAAAAGTAATCGGTCAGGATCATGTGTTGTAGAGAAGATGTGTAGAGATGCTAAGCAAAATCAAAGAGTGCCTGCTAAAAGACAAGGAAGCTTCATACATTACAAACCGGTGAAGGGTGTTGGGAATGTTCCTTGTGATTTTTACCTTTGGTTTTTATCCCAATGGATTTTTCCAATGGAAGGTTTTTAACGAGGCTTACTTTCTATGCAAAGGGAACGAATGTGGGATATAGGGGTTTAATGTTCATGAAATGTAATTTTGTTAATATCTTACACTGTAATATGTGATTGGTGATTAATGGAATGCACCGTATTTTCAAAATAAAAAAATAATGATCAAAGTCAAATTTATTTAACTAAAAAAAATAAATAAAGAGCAAAGATAAGCAGACGGAGAAAGATGATAAAGCAAATTGTCCTATCTAGTAGATTAAGGAAAAATTTAACAGTAATATATCTTAAATCATCATAGTTATAAGTCATAAAATTCATAACAAAATAAAATAAAATTATAATTAATTTTTATACCAGGAATATATATTGCATGAAGATATATTAATAATTTCCAAATTTTAATTCTATTTAATTACTTATTTTTGTCGATTTTCCCTATGCTTATTAACACCAAATTTCAACAGTCTATAAAAATTCTTTTTCAAAAACTGTTTTTATTAACAAAAGTGAATATGAATATGAAAGTTATCACAACTATAAGTCATCCAAATCAAAATTGGTCTATCGACCTTCCTTTCTTCGATTCTTCTTTTTTTATTTAAATAAAATGCGTATTTCATTATTTGTACACTCATCATTGCCTGGGCTTTCCTATTTTTCCAATGACAAGCGTCGTCGAAAAGCTAGTCATGCTTTCTAGGACTTGATGATGAATTTTGTTAATTAGGCATTTCATCAGGTTTCTGCAAGCTTTCCATAATTATTAATTTTCTTACACAATCATATCTAGAATAATTTAATTTATTTAAAATTTAAGTTATTGATGTCTATGTAATTTAAACAGGGGCAATATACTATAAATATGCTTCGATTAAAAAGATTAAATAAATTGTTAAGTGATGACAACATTAAACAAGGAAGTCCTCATAATAATGGATCAATTTTTCTTCCCAAATGGTAGGAGCACAAAAAATAAAATAATAAAAATAAAAAGATTTGAAGCTGAATTTGAACAATTGTGGTTAGTTGGAAAATTTCCTATACATTTACATCCTTGCAAGTCCCATTCTGTTGCCAAAACACTTCCTGGAAAGCCAACCAAAGGACCTTAACAGAGCATCTCCATCACTCCATCCTTTTCTCTCTTTTGGTTTCTTCTGGCCCATCAATCGGATCGAGAAAAGATTTGTTAGTGACACTCCCTAAATCATCATAAATATAAGTTATCCAATCCAAATTGACTTTTCTCTCTTTCTTTCCTTTTTTTTCTTTTTCTTAAGCAAAACGCAAGTTTTGATTTTGTTCCATTATTTATTCAGTGTTTGAATATAAAAGTTAGAGGTGTTATATTCTATTCATCTCATACATAAAGTCATTTCCAGCCCAAGAAACAACACCCATCACTACACCATGTGTATGAATTAGAAAGCTGCGGCAGGAAGAATTTTTTGTTGACTAAAGTTTGTCCATTATGACTTAGCCAGGCAACAATGAAGTACGTCATTGCTCATTACTAGAAAACCAATAACTTCCATTTTCATTTCTTTCTTTTGCTTGCCGAGGCCAAATCAATTTTGGGTAGTTCACTTGCTAGCCTTTATTATTTACATGAAAAGAACAGTTGCTTAAAATTACTGCGCTTTTCACAGGTGAAGATTAACCTTTTGGATAAATTATTACTGTGCTAACCAAACACTAACATTGAAGAAAATGCTCCAATCTTCGGGTACTTCAATTTAACTGAGCATTTTGATTTTCTTTTCTTTTCAGTTATGAGTTTCCACATCCATTCATGGGTTTTTTTTGTTCTGATTTTTCTCTTCATTTGTGTTGCGTTGCATATCCAGTTTTTCTTTGCTTAATTTTCCTCTTATTTTCAATTCTCTTTTGATCCGTCGTGTTCCACCCAATCATGAATTAATTAAAGAAAATCTAATGAACTTGTTTCCCTCCTGTATTTGCAGAGTTGTGTCGATGGCTTCCACATTTATTCAAACAAAGGGTAAATTTAGATGTTCATAGCATCAAGAAATTGTACAAAAGAAAGGAATGATTTTCTTGTTGTGAGTAAGGTTGCATTTCACGTGGTCTCTCGGTGTATGATGCGTTAAGTTTTTTTAATAGAAACTTTTTGTTTGTGTAAAGAAAAACAAAGAAAAAAATTAAGAAAAAAATATATCAAAAATTAAAATTAAAAAATAGAAAAGATGGAAAAAATAAAAATAATAAAAAAGAGAAAGAAAAAAATAACAAATCATCATCAGTTTTGAAATTCATGATCATCCGACGATTATGTTTTTCAACTTTTGTTCTTTCATGATCAATTTTGTTTAGGGGAAATTTATGTTTCGTTTTCTTTAAATGATTTTATTAATAGCAAGTCTTCGTGCCATTCAAAGTCTTTAACACTTTGCTAAAGGCTTTTGTTGACATAATTAGATCTGACAATTTGTGTTTTTGTGTCTTAAACGTGTTAGACACTATTAGACACGAAACACATTAAGGTTAAATATGAACATGACACGAATATTATTTATGTTTTAAATCTGAAACACGTACACATATACGTTTAATAATCGTGTAACATGACACGACACGTTTAGACATGTTTGTTAAAGTTGTCAATATATGACACGACACGATTAATAACATGATTAACACATTTAACATGATTAAATAAAAATATTTACAATTAAATATAATTTTATTATTTAAATTTAAAATCAATAATTATAAAAACAATTATAACAAAACAAAATAACAAGAATATCAAATATAACAAAACAAAATTTAAAATTAGGATTTGGGCATGACATAATTACATTATTATCTTTATAAAATTTAAAAATCTTATTAAAATAATTATTTAAAATTATTTAAGTGAGACTAAAATAATCTTTGACTATTAATTTTTAACAAGTTGATAAGCGTGTCATATATACATGTTTAAACACGATAGCACGATTAAATACGTTTATACATTTAAACACGATAACACGAATAACATGATTAATAAAGTGTGTTTAAGCGTGTTTTAGACATGTTACTTGTGTTTAACATATTATGACATGCGTGTCTTAAACGTGTCAAACACGATTAGACATGAAACACATTAAAGTTAAACCCAAACGTATTTAATCTCATGTCTTTCTGTATCATATTAACATATTGTGTCTAAAATTGTCAGGTCTAGACATAATAAAGAGGCTTGTGCATAAAGGAAATACAAAATAGCAAGAGAACTGCCTGGCGAAAATGGTAACAGTTCCTTCCCTAAGCTGAGCAAGAAACGAAAGTAAGCTTTCTACTCTTAACCTAAGATCTGTGCTGTACAGAGAAAAATAAAAACTCAGAGAACCTTTAGCATGTCATAACTACCCCAAACCCAAAGAAATTTATGCTTCGTTAAAGTAATCCAAAGGAAGCTTGCTGATCTTTTCTTCTTTTCTTTTCAATTGATTTATATAGTTTCAATTTCGTGAAATTTTATGGAAAAAAGCGTTATTATGTTTAGGATCAAAGACATGAAATTAATTTTGCATTAATTAAAATTTCCTTTAATGGAGAATCTTTCATTTTTTTTTTCGGGAGAGATTTAGTTAAAATACTTCTTCAAAATTTTGTGGGAAAGCGCCGGATATCTCCCTTTTTGGTAAATTGAGCTTCCGTGTTGGATTCAATTCTTTCAAGATGAAAGCAAAAGCATTGACAAGGAGAAAAACAATTGACAAGATTTTTTTAAATACAACTAAAAAATTTCCTTTATTCAAAAGAAACAAGTGAAAATGGAGATATCCATAATAAAGTGTGTTTAGCTTTTAAAATTTTTTAGCTTAGCTTTTGTGAATGTTTATGATCCTTTTTTTAATTGATTTTTTTCCTTAAAATGATGAATTTAATTATTTGTCTCTCCTAATAATTATCTTTGAATAGTAACTAATTTTACAACATAATTAATGATAGTTATATCTTGCCTTTAATTAAAATATATAACATGTTTTAATAATTTAAGATTTTGGAGTTTGAGATGTTAATTACTTCTTAAATACAGTAATTTTTTTATAAAAAAAATAAAGAACAGTAAAGGTGAGGCCGATAGTTACGTAAGGAAAAAGATTTGGGTCCTTGTCATCCACTAAAGATTTTAAATTGAATAATAAAAATAGTAACAATAATAATAAAAAAAAGCAGGTTCCAAATAAAAGAAGTCTTTGCTGAACCTTTTTATCTGAAGTTTCAGTTGGTCTCTGGGATTTGAAGCAGATTTGAAACAAAATAACCTATAAAAAGGAGCTTATAATTATTATAAATACATACATGATAAAACAAATTGGCCCATAACAGGATCAGTAATTTAAAAGTACATCAATAATTCCATGTCGCATTTCAGATAGGAGCACAACGAAAAAAATTAAAGGTATGAACTTAATTGCCTTTTTGAATGATGATAAATTTTTTTAGGACAAATTTATTCTTCATTAAAGTAATTCAATTTTTGAAAATTTTATGGAAAAGAAATTAATATGTTTAGGATTGTAAACATGAAGTCAATTTTACATTAGTTAAAATTTCCTTTAACATAGCATTCTTGTTCTTAATTTTATCTTTTGAGAGAGAATTATAGTCAAAAATACTTCTTCAATGACAACACACTCTTCATCAATAGTGGTGTTAATATTGTGTTTGATTCCATGATGACATGAATCAAAACTATTTGTGAAAGCTCCGAAATTTCCCTTTTACTTTGATAAATTCAATTTCTGTGTTAGACTTAATTCTTTCAAGGAAAAAGCCAAAGAAAAGTCTTTTTTTTTTTTTTGAAAGATGCTTTTATTAGCCGTGCTTGCCGGTAAAAGCCAGTGAAAGTCTAGGGCTGTGTTGCCGAAGACTCCCTATGGCATGTTAAGTCAGCTCGGGCAGAAAACCTGTACACTTCACAGAAGATCAGTTGCGCAAACTCTTCCTGGCAACTTTCAGACACACCAAGCCCTATACAAATCAACGATTCAGGAGCACCATAAGAAAGCTACCCGACAAGTAATGGCCGCCACCAGAAACTAGCAGCCAGCACATCAAAATTCTAGCATTAACTACCCTATTAGAGTGCAGAACATCCTAACTCAATGAAACAGCGTCATCACAAAAGAAGGCGTCCGCCATGAAACTTTACGTGAGGTCAAACATGAAGCAAGAGGATCCACCCCTCAGCGGTTTTTCCATTAGTGGTTAATTGAAGTTTTCCCAATCATGAGGAGAAAAAAAATTGACAATACTTTCTTAAACTCTTTTTAGCTTTGCTTTTCTCAATACTGGTCATTTCTTAATTGGAATTTCCCATTGACTTGATGGATTTAATTATTTGTCTCCCTTTAATAATCATTTTTGATAGTAGCTAAAATTTATAACGTAATGATCAAAATATATAATGTGTTTTAATAATTTTAGATTTTGGAATTGGGATATTAATTACTCGTTAAATATAGTTTTTTTAAAAAAAGAAAAGAAAAAGTGAGGCCTATAATTCCATAAAACAAAAGATGTTTTGGTCTATTGTTGTTTGAATAAAAAAAAATCACAGCAAAAAAAAAATGATTAGGAAGAAAACCAATAATTCAAAAGTGCTCATGATAGTGGTTCCATGTCCCACTAGCCAAAAAGGATGAAAAGCATTGTTTGGTTGCCATTTATACCTATAACTACAGTGCAATGGAGATGGAATTGGGAATAAGGTACAACCAACAACATTTATAGAAAATTTTCAGAGTGTAGACCCACTATCACATGTCCAATGGGGAAGAGGAGAAGGAAGGGGAGAATTGGGGATTCATTTTCTTTTACCCTCCTAATCAAATAATGTGACAGATACAGGGATCGAGAGGAGGCATGATTTTCTGATAAAGAAAAAGAATTAAATTCTAAGGAGAGATTGTGTGAACTTTATTGTTGCATAGAATTTGTCACATTAGCCTTGGTTGTTAAAGTTGTTTATGTTGAGTTTTAGGTTGACTAGAATTTTAAATCTTATTTTATTAGAATTCTTGTTTGTGTACAACATTGAGTAGTTGTATGGTTTTAAACTTTTTGTTCCACATCGAGTCCTAATCTCATTCTACTTTAGACTTTTATATTACAAAAGTAGATCTTTAGGCTTTAGAATAGTGAGTAGTGCTTTAAGAGCTCTAGGGAAGGAACACCTTGTAATTCTGTCTTTTGCTCTAGGTGGAGTTATAGTGGTTTGGGAAAGTGTTCTTGGGAGGTTATTGAGAAAGGGTGTGCAAGGGATCTTAGGTTGGTTTGGCAAACCATAGTGGTCAATTTATTGTACTTTAATTTCTCAATAATAGAAAAACAGTTTCACTTAGTGGACATAGGTAAGAAGCCAAACCATGTAAATTCTTGTGTTTTTCTATTTGCTCGATTTCTCTAGGTTTTATCTTTATTGTTTTTAGGGCAATTTTCATAACAAACTAATATTAGAGCTTTGGGTTCGTAAATTCAAGATTCAATAAGGATGCCAAAAGTTATTAGTTTTGCTAATTTTTCAATCGAAAAGTTTGATGGGAAGACTAGTTTCACATAATGGCAAAGAAAGATGAAAGATCTCCTTATGCAGCAAGGTCTGATGTGCCTTTTGCTTAGAAAAAAGGAAAGGTAACCAAATGACATGAAAGATGTTGAATGGGCAGAGTTAGAGCAAAGGTGTGTGAGCACTATTCGGCTTTGCATTGGAAATAACATGTTTAACCCATTTTTTGATGAAGATTATACTCTAAGGTTATGGGTAAAGTGGAAGAAGATTTACTTGGCGAAAAGTCTTTCCAACAAGTTGTAGCTTAGGCAAAAGTTGTATCGCTTAAAGATGGAGGAGAATGGAGACCTCATGAAGCATATGAACGAATTCAATAGGATCATTGATCAATTGAAGAAGGTTGATGTGAAGGTGGCGGCAGAGAAAAATAGACTATTATTCCTAACATCAATCCCAAACTCCTATGAGGTATTTGTGGAATCTCTAATATGTGTGATGGATACAATAACGTTAGAACAAGCACAAGCAACATTAATTTGTTGTGAAGCTCAAAAAAAAAAAGTAAGGAAGGGGATAGAGATCCAAGTGGCTTGGCATTGGTAATTGGGGTTCGTAAGAAGAAGTCAACCGATATGGGATCTAAGGGTGGCAAGTCTAGATCCAACAGTGTTCAATGCTTTCAATGCAAAGGGTATGGACATATTAAAAGGGATTGTCTTACAAAAGGGGATGAAAGTAATGAGAATAAAAGTGAGTGAGCTTTCATTGTTGAAAGTGATGATTGTGAGATCCTTGCAATCTTAGAAAATATGGATGCAAATTCTGATTGGTATTTAGATTTTGCTTCTACCACTCACGTATGCTATCAAAAGGATTATTTTCATTTACATCAGGAAGAGGTGGTTGGAAATTTGACTTTAGGCAATAAGTCAATAGTGAAGGTCACATTAAGTCTTAAAGTAGTGAAAATTAAAATGTTTGATGAGGTTGTGCGTTTTTTGGGTGGTGTGCCCTATATCCCAGATATGCTTAAAAATCTAATATCATTGAGCTTGTTAGACTCCAAAAGGTATCGATATTTTACTTTTGAAAAAGTAGTAAAAGTCACACAAGGCGACATGGTCCTAATGGGAGGGAATTTGCATAATGGTTTGTATCATCAAGAATGTGAGGCCTCGAAGGGATGGGAACAGTGCACAGGAGATGGTAGCTACTAAAGTGAGATTTCATTTGTTGATGAGGTGATGAAAGGTTCCCATGGTGTAAATGATGGTGAAAGGATGAAAAATCTTGCTAATAGTGAATTGGAAGGGTCATTCAGGTCCCTTTCCAAAGTCAATTAGTGTCATTGACTTAATGGCTACACAAGTGCATTGTCCGTTATATGGAATCGACTGTTAGACCATGCTTGATTCGATATGTGTAGTCGTGGTAATTTTAAAGGCTAATGGTTTAGAAAGTCTTATTTTTGGAGAGTTGTTCAAGGTGTTGGAAATTAGGTGGAGTTAGGAAGTTGCAATTGGGTGCAACAGGTGGAAAAGATTAAAGGAGTTTGAATTTAAGTCAAAAGTGGAGATTTGTTGAGTTTTAGATTGACTAGAATTCTAAATCTTATTTGATTAGGATTATTATTTATGTACAACATTGAGTAGTTGCATGGTTTTAAACTTCTTGTTCCATATCGAGTCCTAATTCCATTCTACTGTGGAGTTTTATATTATAAAAGTGGATTTCTAGACTTTAGAATAGTGAGTAGTGCTTAAAGAGCTTTAGGGAGAGAATACCTTGTAACTCTGTCTTTTGCTCTAGGTGGAGTTAAAGTGGTTTGGGTAAGTGTTCTTGGGAAGCTATTGAGAAAAGGTGTGCAAAGGATCTTGGGTTGGTTTGGGGAACCATAAAAGTCTATTTATTGTTGGTGTATTTTCAAAATTAAAGGTTAAGTTCACATGATGGAAAATTATCATTAGCTCAATAGTTATGTCACAAAAAGTGACATAATGTGTCTATTGGAATATAGATAAGTTTCCATGTGAATAGTTATGACTTTTGGAAATTGACATCCAAAAGTTAAGAGACATGTTGAAAAGACACCAATGATCAAAAGTTACATGTAAAAGTTACATGTGAAAAGTTATTGTTTCAAGGTATAAATCAAAGTTATAATTTATAGAATGAATAGTTATCTATTCATAAGATGTTTATTGAAACAATATCTTTTGTTCAAAAGTTGTGTCTGGCAAAAATATAGAAATACTTTTTGGATAAAGGGGGTCTTTATAAAAAGGTTATGACCTTGGAATGCAAAGATGCTTTTTAGACAAAAATATGTCTTTATAAAAAGGAAATGTCCTTGAAAAAGAGATACTTGGAAGCCTATATAAAAGGGTTGTTGTTATCTTTTTTGACACAACAACAAGATCATAAAATCAGACACAAAAACAAGTGTAGAAAGCAAGAAAAGTGTTATATTCTATAAACATAAACATTAAAGTTTTCACCATCTACAAGAGATTCCGAATTCCTTATAATCTACTTGCTGCAAAAAGTTGGCTCTAAGGCCAAACAACTTTGCAAACCCTCGAGTGTATCTAGCGGTCTAGTTTCAGAAATTGCAATATGAAAGTTATATGTTGGTTTCATTGTATCCTTAAGACTAATCGCATTATTCCCCTTTTGCATACCAAGTGGTGGGGGTGAAATAAGTCTTAAAGATAGACGTCATTTGAAAGGCTCGCCTTGAAGTCAATTTTGCCTATTCTTGAATACCGTACAAAATCTCCATTCCCACCAACAATTTTAAGACTTATTTTTGTGATATTCAAAATGGCTTCACTTAAGGAGATGGCTACCAACTTTGTCAAGTTAGACATCTTTGAAGAAGGAAACTTCATTCGATGGCAAAATGGTTCTACATCATATCATAAGATAAGTTTTCTTTCCTTAATTGATATGCATGATGTTATATGTGATATGCATAGAAAACATATATTGGTTGGAAAGAAGGGTCTAGAAATATTCATGTATGATCTTGATGTGAATAAGATTGTTTTTGTGACTTCTATAATTCACATACTTTCCCTTCATGGAGAGACACTAAGAAAATTCTTAAACATAAAAAATAGGATATGTCTCTCGAGGACCTTGGCAATCATCTTCGAATAGAATAAGATTATCGAAAATAAGAAAAAGTCAAGCAAGATGAAGATTCTAATTAAAAGAATCTTGAGACTTCGAAGGTCCATGTGATGGAACATAAACCATCAAACAAGCCAAACAAAAGAAAACATTCCATGGCCGTGTATGACAAAAGTCATAAGTTCAAAAAGAACAAAAAGGTGCCATGTTTTCATTATAACAAACTTGGTCACTTTAAGGTGAAATGTAGACTTTTGAGAAACAAGATACAAAGTGTGAACCACCATAAGTTTGTGGCTATGGTTTCTGAGGTCAATCTTCTCCAAGATAATGGAGCATGGTGGATTGACACTGGTGCAACTAATCATGTATGCAATGATAAAAGTTTCTTCAAGACTTTGAAAGAAGTTGATGAAGAAAACGTGCTATACATGGGAAATTCCTCCACTACACAAGTGAAAGGAAAAGGCACCGTGGAACTCTTGTTTACTTCCAAAAAAAACACTTGTACTAAACAATGTGTATTATGTACTGAAAATTAAAAGGAATCTTGTGTCGGGTGGCTTGTTGAATAAGTATGGCTTCAAATTAATATTTGAAGCGGATAAGTTCATCCTTACAAAAAGTGGACAACATGTGGGAAGTGGATATTATTGTCAAAACATGTTCAAGCTAAATATTAATAAGAAAATTACTAATTCTACTTATATTGGTGCCTTACTTAATATTCGTGATAATAAAGCAAGTTTATATAATCTATGGCATAATAGATTAGCTCATGTTCATTATAGAAGAATGCATGAAATGGCTAAGTTAGAATTGATACCCAATATTGATGAAATAATGATATGTGCATGACATGCATGATCACTAAAATCACAAAAAGTTCATTTCCTAATTTAGAAAGAAATACCAAATTGCTTGCATTAATACATTCTGATGCTTGTGACATGCATAGTACTCCATCTATCAATGGAAAGAAATACTTCGTAACATTCATTGATGACTTCACTAAATATTGCTATGTTTATTTATTGCATGCTAAAATGAAGCGTTGGAGAAATTTAGAATTTATAAAAGAGAAGTTGAATTGTATTGTGAATTGCCTATTAAATGTTTATGAAGTGATAGAGGAGGTGAATAGTATGATCCCAAATATTTTGAATCCACTAGTATTATTCACGAGATTACCGCTCCATACACACCGGAACAAAATAGTGTAGTGGAACGTAAGAATCGAGTTCTTACGAAAATGGTAAATGCTTTACTTTCTAATTCAAGTTTAAAAAAAGGATTTTGGGGAAAAGCCTTATTAACGGCTTGCCATATACTAAATAGAATCCCAAACAAAAGGAGCAAAACTACTCTTTATGAACTATGGAAAGGAAAAAAACCAAACTTTAATTATTTAAAAGTTTGGGATGTCGAGCCATAATAAGGGTTCCGGAGCCAAAGAAAAGGAAATTTGGTGAAAAAGGAATTGAATGCATATTTATAGGATATGCTGAACATAGTAAAGCATATCGTTTCATGATGATAGAGCCTAATGATTCATATTTTGTTAATATGGTCATAAAATCAAGGGATGCTATCTTTGATGAAACAAGGTTTAACTCAATTCCAAGACCCAAAAAACAAGTAATAAAAAGCGATAGTTTTTCATAAAATAATGAGAAATCTATCGAGCTTTGGAGAAGTAAAAGAATTAGAAAAGCAAAGACATATGGATCGAATTTTCTCATATACTTAGTAGAAGGTACAAGAGAGGAAATATGTGAATACCTACCTTACTGCTTTAATGTAGAAAGTGAAGGTGATCCTCAAACTTATGAGGAGGCAATGAAGTCTCGAGATGCTTTATTTTGGAGAGAAGCAATACAAGATGAGATGGACTCTATAATGGGAAACAAAACATGGAAATTGGTAGACTTTCCACTAGGTTCCAAGCCAATAGGCTGTAAGTGGATTTTCAAAAAAAAAATGAAAGTTGATGAAACCATAGAAAAGTTTAAAGCAAGGCTTGTGGCAAAAGACTTTAAACAAAAGTAAGGTATTGATTACTTTGATATATATGCATCGGTAGCAAGAATAGCTATAATTAGAGTGCTTATAGCACTGGCATCTATTTATAAGATGGTGATTCACCAAATGGATGTTAAAGCAGCATTCCTAAATGGTGAATTGGATGAAGAGGTGTAAATGGAACAACCGGAAGGGTTTGTCTTTCCTAGTCAAGAAAAGAAAATATGTAAGCTTGTAAAGTCCTTGTATGGATTAAAACAAACACCTGAACAATGGCATCAAAAGTTTGATGAGGTTGTGCTAGCTAATGGCTACAAGATAAATCAATTTGACAAGTGTGTCCATAGTAAGTTCCAAAATGGAAAATGTGTCATAATTTGCTTATATGTGGATGACATGTTAATCTTTGGAACAGATTTGGAATAAGTGGAAGACACAAAAAGGTTCTTGTCAAAGAATTTTGATGTGAAAGATATGGGTATGGTGGATGTTATTCTTGGAATAAGAATAATGAGAGACAATAATGGCCTAACATTGTCTCAATCTCATTACATCGAAAAGATCGTAATGAAGTATGGCAAGTCAGATTGTAAGCCAATGATTACGCCTTATCATTCTAATATAGGGCCCATACCTAATAAAGACAAGCCAATAGCACAACATGAATATACAAAGATGATTGGATGCCTTATGTATGCAATGGTCTATACAAGACCAGATATTGTATTTGCAGTTGGGATACTAAGCTAGTTTACAAGTAATCTGAGTAAAAAGCATTGGTATACTATTCATAGAGTTCTAAAGTACTTAAAGAGTACAAAAAATTATGGTATTTGCTATTTCGATTTTCCTTCAGTTTTAAAAGGATATACGGATGCAAATTAGAACTCAAATAGATCGGATTACACATCCACGATTGGATAGATTTTATAGTTGGTGGGGGTGTTGTTTCTTGGGGTTCTAAGAAACAATCTTGTCAAGCGGACTCCACCATGGTGGCTGAATTTATAGCCTTAGCATCTACTACCCAAGAAGTGGAATGGTTGAGAGATTTACTATATGAGATTTCGCTGTGGCCGAAACCAATGGCACCAATCTTGATACATTGTAACAATGAAGCAACTGTATCAAAGGCATATAATCAAGCTCACAATGGAAATAGTCGATATATTGGACTTTAACATAGCATTGTAAGACAAAGAATTAGTGACGGTATAGTCACTATAAGTTATGTGAGGTCTGGTGAAAATTTAGCGTATTCGCTTACCAAAGATCTAAAAAGGGACTTGGTAATAAAGACCTCAAGAGGGATGGGGCTCAAGCCTATCAACTAAATCTTCAATGGTAGGAGCTCACCCCCGACGCTTGCGGTTGACTTGCAAGTCTTGGGTGCTAACCATTCTACCACATGAAGATTGCATGCACTAAATTATATTTTCCATCCCAAGGTGTATAGTGCTTGGTTCCCGTAATGTGTAAGGTAAGGTTGAACGAAAATTCTTTATAGACCCATAGCATGTATATGTTGAAGTACTATAATTACGGGGTATTTCCGATGGGGGCTACCTATATGAGTGGAAGTGTGGCCACTTCTAGGAGTTAAAGGCTTGACTCTGACAACACTCATAAATGGATGCAAAACACAAGGCCTTAAACATGTTGACAAAACTAGATACAACATGAGCAAGGAAGCTTGTGCATGTTTAGTGGCCCGACTAGTCAAATGAAGAATCAGTGGTTCAATGCTTGATCAACCATCTATTCAGACTAAGACTAGCCACACTCACTAGGTGAAGGTTCAATCTGCGGGATACTTTCATTTACGCACAAGATTCCCAAAGTTGTTGGTATTTGAAAATTTTGAAAATGGTGGGGGATTGTTGGTGTATTTTCAAAATTAAAGGTTAAGTTCACATGATGGAAAACTATCATTAGCTCAATAGTTATGTCACAAAAAGCGACATAATGTGTCTATTGAAATATAGACAAGTTTTCATGTGAATAGTTATGACTTTTGAAAATTGGCATTCAAAAGTTAAGAGACATGTTGAAAAGACACCAATGATCAAAAGTTACTTGTGAAAACTTATTGTTTCAAGGTATAAATCAAAGTAATGATTTATGGAATGAATAGTTATCTATTCATAATATGTTTATTGAAACAATATCTTTTGTTCAAAAGTTATGTCTGGAAAAAATATAAAGATACTTTTTGGATAAAAATGGTCTTTATGAAAAGGTTATGAACTTGGAATGTAAAGATGCTTTTTAGATAAAAAGATGTCTTTATGAAAAGGAAGTATCCTTGAAGAAGAGACACTTGGAAGCCTATATAAAGGGGTTATTGTCATCCTTTTTGACACAACAACAAGATCATAAAATCAGACACAAAAGAAAGTGTAGAAAGCAAGAAAAGGGTTATGTTTTATAAACATAAACACTAAAGTTTCCACCATCTACAAAAGATTCCAAATTCCTTATAATCTACTTGCTGCAGAAAGTTAGTTCCAAGGCCGAATAACTTTGCAAACCTTTGGGTGTATCTAGCAGTCTAGTTTTGTAAAGTGAAATACGGAAGTTAGACGTTGGCTTCATTGTATCCTTGAGACTAATTGCATTATTCCCCTTTTGCATACCGAATGGCGGGGGCGAAATAAGTCTTAAAAATAGATGCCATTTGAAAGGCTCGCATTGAAGTCAATTTTGCCTATTCTTGAATACCGTACAAAACCCCCATTCCCACCAACATTTATTGTACTTTAATTTCTCAATAATAAAAGAACGGTTTCACTCCGTAGACATAGGCAACAGGCTGAATCATGTAAATTCTTATATTTTTATGTTTGTTTGATTTTGTTGGATTTTATCTTTATTATTTTTTGGGCAATTTTCCTAACAGTTTATAATATATTAATACACTGATCAATTCTATACCATTTTTGAATCTAAATCAAGTTTGATAGGTCGGGTTATTCCTTGAAGTTCTTAATATTTTTTGGTGAAAATTAATTCAAAATAGTTTTGATTAGAACAAATTAGGCTTAGATGATCTCTTTCTTGTATTAGATTACCAGCAATGTTGTCTATGTCCCATTGGTAATCTTTATCTTCTTAATTAATGAGAAAATGAAAAAAATATTATTGTTTGAAGCAAAATAGAGGGGTAAGCAAAAAGAAGACAGGAAATAACAGCCAAAATGCATATCACCACGAAAATACTGATTAAGAAAAAAAGACGTAAGACCAAAAAGAAAAATTGAATTGAAGTTGAGAACTTGCTTTTAAAATCATGGTAGAGAAACTATGCTTCATTAGCATAAGTCAATGCAAAGTCATGATAGAAGTTGTGAAGTCACTTTCCTTGAATTCAATAAAAAACTCGCCACTTGTTCAACTCTCCACAAAATTCTTTATGTCTTGAGGCAAAGACCATAAATATAAAGAGATGTACCTTGACCCTCTACTTCTCTCCATGCAAAACATGATCCTTGCACTATATGAATCGTTTGATGCATTTCGCCGTTTTTCCTTGTGTTAAACGATGTGTAAAGCTTCAATCCCTTAAACAGAGAATTTGACCAAAAAAAAAAAAATATAGGGCAAGTATTTTTCCATGAAAGCCATTAAACCTACCAAGCAAGAAAGTCAGAAATAAATGGACCTCTAAGGGAAAAATGATTGCAAAATGACAAAAATCTAAAAGACAATAATAAAGGGATCAGATCAATAATTGAAAAGCTTTGATAGCAATGCTGTCTATGTCCCATTGGTAATCTTTATCTTCTTAACTAATGAGAAAATGAAAAAAAAAAAAAGTTGTTTGAAGCAAAATAGAAGGGTAAGCAAAAAGAAGACAGGAAATGAAAACGAAAAATCATATCATCAAGAAAATGCTGAGAAAGAAAAAGAGACGACTCTTGATAGATCAGTTTTCTTCTCAAATCCGTAAGACCAAGAAGAAAAACTGAATTGAAGGTGTGAACTTGCTTTTGAAATCATGGTAAATTTGGTCTAGGGAAAACTATGCTTCATTAGCATAACTCAATGCAAAGTCAATATAGAAGTTGTGAAGTCATCAATAGTGAATTGGAATAATAAGATGATCAATAGTGAGTAAGTAATCATGGTAAATTTGGTTTGGAGAAAACTGCAGTGGAACCTTGACTTGACATGACATAATTACATGTATAAAATTATTCTTACTCATGATAAAGGTTTACATATTGCTCAAGTAATTACTTGGTTGGACCATACTTGACTTTTTACTTATATCAAATTTAGAATTATTTGTAAAAAATATTTTATTCATAACTTTTAATAGTCAAAAAGCTTATAAAATAGTAAAAGATAGATCACGAAAGCAAAGCATAGAAGAAACTAAACCAAGAAGATAGATTTCCATCCTCTTTCCATAACACTTCCTGGAAAGCCAAAAAGCAGGATCCTTAGCAGAGCATCTCCATGACTCCATCCTTTTCTTTTTTTTTCATTTTTTCTTTTCTAATCTGTCTGAGAGAGAACTAGTCAATGATTAGGCAAAAGACATTGGAGCCCTTGTCTTCCACTAAGCATTTGAGCAAGAAAAAAATAGTAACAATAAAAAGAAAAAGAGATTCCAAAGAAAACAAGTCTTTGCCTTAAGAGTTTCTACTTTCTATGTTCAACTACTGATTTTGTTATCAGAAGCAGAATTATAATCTGCATTCATTCTAAAGAAGATAAGTGAAAGTGTTTCTGTTTTTTTAATTTCCTGGCCTTCTGATTGTTGCAGTGCAAAGTTTATTATTTCTACTTCAGTTTTCTTCGAACTCAAAAAAAAAAAAAAAAACTTCACCGACTTTGTTAGTGTCTGTAATATATTTTGGCTGGATCAAAATAGAAGCTCTGTCCGGACTCCTCAAAGTTCATGTATATTTCCTTTGGTATGTAAATGTTCATCCTCTTCTTCTGTGGTTTATTTGTCTTGGTTTTACATTTGAGTATAGATAGTTGAAAGTTTAGATTGCATTGACACATATTTTCTATTTTCAAATTAAGTTATTCTTTTGATCTTAGGTTGACAGATATTTGTTGTTTCTTAATTCCCTCTGCTAGTGGGCTTCTGTTTATTGCAGTACAAACTTGATTTCTACTTGAGTTTTCTTCGATCAATATAGAAAAGCTTGGCCTTGGCTCGTGAAACTTCATCTTTCCTTGGTATATATGTGCATCATCTTCTTCCATGGCTTATTTTTGTCTTGGCTTTTGCAATTGAGTATACATCTGCAAACTTTACATGCAAAATTGGCACTGAATTATTTTCTATGTCCAAATTAACTGTTTTAATGTTCTACAGTTAAACAAAACCCATGGCATTTGTGTGAAGCAGAGAGCTCGAAACTTTGTGTGTCTCTTACCCTTTCACATTCAAGTGGCGAGAATAGAGAGGTAAGTTTCAAGAGAGGATTTCAGCACCTTTTACAGTATATTAATTTGCTTACATAAGCTCATCTCTTCGCTTGAGGGAAAGAAAAAAAATTCCTCTTGGCTTAAGAGTTTCTACTTTCTATGTTCTTAGCATCTGAGTTGCTCTGTTTACTTTGCTTTTTCTGTTTTGCTCTGTGAGAAATAGAATTATCTATTTCTTTAATTCGCTGGCCTCCAGATCATTGCAGTGCAAAGTTCATTCCAGTTTTTTCTGAACTTCAAAAGAGAAAAAACGAACTTCACCGACTTTGTGAGATTGCGTGGATCAAAATAGAAGCTGCTCTGTCTTGCTCCTGAAACTTCATCTACAGCTATCCTTGGTATGTTAATGTTCATCTTTCTCTTCTATGATTTATTTGTTTGGTGTTACATTTGACTAGATATTTTCTGCTTCCAAATTACAACATGGTCAAATAAAAGCTGTAGTTATTGAGAAAAAACTGAGATGAATAGGTATTTTGAATTTTAAGATATTATTTTATAGAATGATAATATTATGCTTTTACTCTAACATGTAAAAGAAAAAAAATCCTCTTGCCTTAGAGTTCCTATTTTCTATATTTAAGGACTGTTTTTGCTATGAAAAGCAGAATTGTTTGTATGCATTAAAATAAAGATAAGTGAAAGTTTTTTGTTCTTAATTAATTCCTTGGCCTTCAGCTATCTTTGAACTCAAGGAATCTTCACCGACTTTGTCAGTCCCTTGATCTTGGCTCCTGAAAGTTCTTATATATTTCCTCGGTATTTTGATCAAAACTGTTCTCTGATTCCCACTTTCCTTTCCTTAGCTCCACAAAGGTCAAAAAAAAAAAAAATCCAAAGCTGCTAGCTTTAATATTTTGATTTCTCTGCTTCCTATCTTAAAAAGAAGAAATCCATGCAACTCTAGACTATTTCTTCGCTCTATTTCTTTAATTACCCTTACTCTATTTCTTTGCTTTGAACTGGTCCTGAATTTTCTTTACCGCTCTCCGGTGTTGGTGACCAGTGAATAATTTCTATTTGTGCAGCATTTTCAATTTTCAAGTTGTTTGGTCGACAATTTGTTCTCGTGATTCGCATATTTCATAAAAGCATTGTTGCCAAGATAAGATACTTTCCAAACATTTCCTAATTGCTTTTGTCTCTATGTAAAACTTTTTACTCGTAGAAATTGCTCTTCAGTATCAGATCATAAAGAATGGCTGAACCTGTTACCGCTGTTGCAACCAATGCTGTGGGGAACCTGGCAGCAGAATACGCATCACCTTATCTCAGTTATTTTTTCCGTTTTGGCAAAATTGTTGAAGATTTCAAGAATCAACGAAACCAACTTGAATTGAGAAAAGTTCGAGTGAAAAATGATGTCGCTGAGGCAAAAAAGCAAACTCTGGTAATTGAGAAGGACGTTGAGGAGTGGCGAACAAGGGCAGAGAAAGAATTGGGAGAAGCTCAGAGTTTGGAAGATGAAATTGAACGTAACAAGTGTTTCAATTGGTGTCCTAGTTGGGGCTGGCGATACTGCTTAAGTATCAAAGTAGCTAAGAAGACACTTTGTATCTCTCAACTTTTAGAGAATTCTAATTTTGAACGAGTAGGTTACGGGGCTACTCTTCCAGGATTAGAGTTCATTCCATCTAAGGATTTCATGTTTTCTGAATCTTCAAATTCTGCTTTCAAAGAGATCATGGAGGCTTTGAATAATGGTGATGTGAACATGATTGGACTATATGGAATGGGAGGAGTGGGTAAAACCACTTTAGCAAAAGAAGTGGGAAACCAAGCCAAACAACTCTTCGATAAAGTTGTGGTTGTAACCGTCTCCCAAAATCCAAACATCAGCAATATTCAAGATAAAATTGCAGACTTCCTAGATTTAGATTTTCAAAAGAAGACAATAGAAGGAAGAGCAGAACAATTGTGGTTGAGAATCATAGACGAGAAGAGCATCCTTATAATCCTTGATGATGTTTGGGAAGAACTTGACTTGAAGGTTATAGGAATTCCGTTTGGTGATGATCACAAGGGTTGCAAAATTCTTTTAACTACACGTGATCAGCAAGTTTGTGGTAAAATGGATTGTCAAGAGGAATTTAAGCTGAACATTTTATCTGAACATGAAGCATGGGCTTTATTCAAAGATAAAGCTGGTCTGAAAGATGACTCTCCCACCTTGAATGTAGCGAAGGAGGTTGCTCGTGAATGTGGCTGTTTGCCTCTTGCAATTGTAACTGTGGCAAAGGCTCTAAAAGGTGAAAGTCTAGATGCGTGGATAGCAGCAGATAAACGACTCAAAAGCTCAAGACATATGGATAATGAACATGTTTGTGGACATATCTATAGATGTCTTAAGCTTAGTTATGATTATTTGGATCAAGATAATATCAAGCAATGTTTCTTGTTGTGTTCCCTTTTTCCGGAAGATTTTGAGATTAGTATTGAATTGTTGACTATATGTGGAATTGGTCAGGGATTGTTCAATAATAATTACTTAATGGAAGACCTAAGGAGTGAAATTCATCTAGCACTATCAAAACTCCAAAAGTCTGGTTTATTATTGGAAGCTAAGGATAAAGAACATATAAAAATGCATGATGTGGTTCTTGATTTTGCTCATTGGACAACATCGAGAGGGGAAAATATGTTCATGGTAAGAAATGAGTTGACGGAATGGCCTGAGAGTGGAAATTTTGGTTGTTATACAGCAATCTTCTTATGGAATATTAAGATAGATAATTTTCCCGATAAATTAGAATTTGCAAAACTCAAGATTTTGATTTTGACGGGAAAGAATCGCCGAAGAGTTCCAAGCACATTTTTTAAAGGAATGAAAACTCTTCAAGTTTTATATCTTGATCATGTTAAATTTTCAATGGAAGCATTTCAATTCTTAACAAATCTTCAAACTCTGTACATTAGAAAGTGTGGCCTTGAGAACATCTCATCATTGAAAAATCTGAAAAAACTTGAGCTGTTGTATTTGGTTATGACTAATATTGATGAGCTACCTGAAGAAGTAGTGGAATTGCATAGACTAAAGTCACTATATATTTCTTGCTCTGGAAATGGACCCATCAAAGTCCCCACTAACTTGCTATCAAGGTAATGCTTTAATGTCATTAAAACTATTTATCTTATTGTTTTTAGTTAAAGTATTTAATTTTATTGTTTCCCGCTGGCAATCTGATTGTGCAAGTATGTTCACCTTTGCCTTGTTCGATTTTTATGAGACTGTTTGATATGTTGGCCTCTTGTGCACTGACACCAATTCCCTAACGTGTCATCTCATATGAAATGTTGGTTTTGCCTCCAGCCAAGCTGTCATGTTGCTCCTTTTTTAAGTTTTTTGCTTTAAGCGGTTGTTCTTGTTTCTTCCTATTTTTTTCATTTAAGCTATCTATATATAAATCTCTTTTTGTTTTTGGCTGAGTAGAAAATTTTATTTAATTTTTCCTTTTTTTCCTATTATTTACTGAATAAAAGTATTTTTGTTTTCAGCTGAGCCAAAAAACAAATATTTTTGCTTTCAATTTGACTATCACAATATATATATATATATATATTTATATAGCATGAGCTTTTGGTCTATCCTATTATTATGAAACATTGCAACCTGTAGTTCAATAGTAGCTATTGTTGTTGTCCTCTTGAAAGTGCTGTTATTGTGTTTATAATATTGTGTATTTGTGTGTAACAGGTTAACGTCACTCCAAGAGCTACAGCTGATGCATAGAACCAGTGCTAGCTTATCGGAGTTGAATTCGTTGTCTCGTTTGAGTGCATTAACATTGCGAGTTTCTACTAAATGTTTTCAAGAAAACTTTGTGTTCCCTAAACTACAAAGCTACAATATAGCTGTGAATACAGATGTTGAATTTCCGGTGAAGCATGACTCGAGAATATTGAGAATTAGTCATTTCTCATCATCATTAAATGCATTTAAGGAGCTGTTTCGCAATGTGCAAAAGCTGACTTTGTTCAAAGTCATGGAACACAAAAATGTTGTCCCAAATGTAGATCAGTGGGGACTACATGAATTAACTTCTCTTGAGCTTTCATCTTGCGATGATTTGGAATGCTTGATCGACACAACACAAGAACAAAGTTCAACCACTGCATTATCTAATTTGGTGAATTTATACATCGATGATTATTTTTCAATATTTATTAATTATTGTATTTATTTTTTAATATTTATTAATTAATGTATTTTATACTTTTCTTTATGTGATGTAAATCAGGCAAGATCACTCTCAAATTTAAGAAGCTTGGAGTTGCATTTGTTACCAACATTGGAGAGTATATGGAAAGGGCGAACTCATCATGTAGGATTACTAACTCTGAAGGATGTAAAAGTTTATGATTGTGATAAGCTGAAATCTATCTTCTCACCTTGCCTTGCTCAAAGTCTGTTGCATCTAGAGAAACTTGCGATATGTAGATGCATAAATTTAGAGCAAGGTTTTGCTTTTGACAAAGAAATGGCTGAGCTAGAGGTACCTCTTATCTCTTCATTTTTCCTTTAATAATGTTCTCATATATTCTTTTTCTCGTTACCTTTCATTTTATTGAATTATCAAATATATAAATAATTACTATCTAATCTTTCCAAATTATTGGCTTTTAACACTTCTTTTTACATTTTTTTAAAAAAATGTATTTATTCTCAATAATTAAGATCAAGTACAATAAATTCATTTTTCAGTATTTATTAATTAATGTATTTTATACTTTTCTTTATGTGATGTAAATCAAGCAAGACCACTCTCAAATTTAAGAAGCTTAAATTTGTATCAGTTACCAACATTGAAGAGTATATGGAAAGAGCCAACTCATCATGTAAGCCTACAAAGTCTGAAGGAAGTAATAATTTGGGATTGTCATGAACTGAAATCTATCTTCTCAGCTTGCCTTATTGAAAGTTTGTTGCATCTAGAGGAACTTGACATATCTTATTGTGCAAATTTAAAACAAGTCTTTGCTTTTGACAAAGAAATGGTTGAACAAGAGGTACCTCTTATCTCTCTATTTCTCCTTTAATAATGCTCTTATATACTCTTTTTCTAATTACCTTTCATTTTATTGAATTATCAAATGTATAAATAATTTTAGTACATTTAAATCTACCAATAAGTATACTTTTCTTTATGTGATGTAAATCAGGCAAGACCACTCTCAAATTTAAGAAGCTTGAAGTTGCATTCGTTACCAACATTGAGGAGTATATGGAAAGAGCCAACTCATCATGCAAGCCTACAAAGTCTAAAGGAAGTAATAATTTGGGATTGTCATGAACTGAAATCTATCTTCTCAGCTTGCCTTATTGAAAGTTTGTTGCATCTAGAGGAACTTGACGTATCTTATTGTGCAAATTTAAAGCAAGTCTTTGCTTTTGACAAAGAAATGGCTGAACAAGAGGTACCTCTTATCTCTCTATTTTTCCTTTCATAATGCTCTTATATACTCTTTTTCTAATTACTTCTCATTTTATTGAATTACCAAATATATAAATAATTTTTATCTAAGCTTTCCAAATTATTGGCTTTTAACACTTCTTTTTACATTTTTTTTAAAAATGTATTTATTCTCAATAATTAAGATCAAGTACAATGAATTTATTTTTCAATATTTATTAATTAATGTATTTTATACTTTTCTTTGTGTGATATAAATCAGGTAGTACCACTATCAAATTTAAGAAGCTTGAAGTTGCATTCGTTACCAACATTGGAGAGTATATGGAAAGAGTCAACTCACCAGGTAGGCCTACCAAGTCTGAAGAATGTAAAAGTTGATGGTTGTGATAAGCTGAAATCTATCTTCTCACCTTGGCCTATCGAAAGTCTGTTGCATCTAGAGGAAGTTGAGATATGTAACTGCATAAATTTAGAGCAAGTCTTCGCTTTTGACAAAGAAATGGCTAAGCTAGAGGTACCTTTTATCTCTCCATTTTTCCTTTAATAATGCTTTCATATATTTTTTTTCTAATTACTTTTCATTTTATTGAATTATCAAATATATGTATAATTGCTATTTAATTTTTCCAAATTATTGGCTTTTAACACTTTTGTTTACATTTTTTTAAAAAAATGTATTTATTCTCAATAATTAAGATCAAGTACAATGAATTCATTTTTTAGTATTTATTAGTTAATATATTTTATACTTTTCTTTATGTGAGGTAAATCAAGTAGCACCACTCTCAAATTTAAGAAGCTTGAAGTTGCATTCGTTACCAACATTGGAGAGTATATGGAAAGAGTCAACTCATCATGTAAGCCTACAAAGTCTGAAGGAAGTAATAATTTGGAATTGTGATGAACTGAAATCTATCTTCTCACCTTGCCTTATTGAAAGTCTGTTGCATCTAGAGGAAGTTGAGATATCTAAATGCATAAATTTAGAGCAAGTCTTTGCTTTTGACAAAGAAATGGCTAAGCTAAAGGTACCTCTTATCTCTTCATTTTTCCTTTAATAATGCTCTCGTATATTCTTTTCCTAGTTACCTTTCATTTTATTGAATTATCAAATATATAAATAATTACTATCTAATCTTTCCAAATTATTGACTTTTAACACTTCTTTTTACAAATTTTTTTAAAAAATGTATTTATTCTTAATAATTAAGATCAAGTACAATGAATTCATTTTTCAGTATTTATTAATTAATATATTTTATACTTTTTTTCATGTGAGGTAAATCAGGTAGTACCACTCGCAAATTTAAGTCAGTTGTGGCTATTTTCATTACCAAAATTGGAGAGTCTATGGAAAGAGCCAACTCATCATATACACCTACGAAGTCTGAATGAAGTAACAATTGAGGATTGTCATGATCTGAAATCTATCTTCTCACCTTGCCTTGCTCAAAGTCTATTGCATCTAAAGAAACTTAAGATATTTGAATGCGAAAATTTAGAGCAAGTCTTTGCTTTTAACAAAGAACTGGCTGAACTAGAGGTACCTCTTATCTCTCTATTTTTCCTTTAATAATGCTCTTATATATTCTTTTTCTAATTACCTTTCATTTTATTGAATTATCAAATATATAAATAATTTTAGTACATTCAAATCTACCAATAAGTATACTATACACTATTTGTACTTCAAGCATTGGTTTATTTTTCTACTTTAATGAGCTTTCAATGAAAAAATATAAAATTTTCTTTTGGCTCAGATCTTTAAAAATTTTATGCATAAAAAATAATTTGAATTTTGATTTAAGATGTATTATTTACCATTCTAATTTTTCTAGTATGTTTGATTTTTTTTTTTTTGTGAATTTATTAGGATGTTCGATTGTATGGAGTTGATCATGCCATTGAGCTCCCTTGCCTGCAAGAGTTAGAACTTTATAGATTGATAAATTTGAGTTCGGAAAAGTTTCTCATCTCATCACCATCTTTGGAGATGTTGACAGTTTGTACTTGTCCTAAATTGACAAATTTGACTATTCAAAAAGAAGTTAATGGGCAAATTCAACTAAAGGTATACTTTTCC
This sequence comes from Theobroma grandiflorum, assembly GCA_036013995.1. NCBI lineage: Eukaryota > Viridiplantae > Streptophyta > Magnoliopsida > Malvales > Malvaceae > Theobroma > Theobroma grandiflorum. The sequence goes on from CP142133.1 coordinate 36,016,306, forward strand.
TTCAATTATGGTTTTAGATTTTGCTAAATCTTTTTTCCAACACTCACAAACTAATCCAAAAATTTTAATTTCAACACTCACAAATTTTACTATAGTTTAAAATTGCAGCACAAAAATTTTATACTATTTATTTTGAAAAACAAATTTTAATTTGTTTGTGGGGATCTTTGGGTTTTCCTTGTCCTTGTGTCTGACTTGAGGTTCAGCATATATTTTCTTCACGATGACAAATCTTGCTTTTGTTTTCTTGTTCAATCTTCCTTATTCTTCTTCGATTCGAATTTTCTCTTTCTTCTTCAATTTAAGTTTTCTTTTTCTTCTTGGCCATGAGTTCCTTTTTTTTTTATTCAAAGTGTTTATACTTTCTTCGATTCAAGTTGCAGACAAGAGACATAGATTGAGAGAGTTAGGCTTTCCAGGGGGTTGATTTCTTTTGTGTTTTTCTTATATAATTTAGGTAAATTACAAAAAAAAAAAAACACTTTGCCACTTTATCTATACTTTTCAAATCAACATGCTTAAAGAAAAAATGATAAAGAAAAAAACACAGGAAAAGGAAAGCCATAAACAGTTTTAAAAACTTGAAAGAGGTTAGATGTCTTTGGATTGCACTTTCAAACCATTTCATGAAAATTTCGAATTTAAATTTTGAAACATATATATGTGTATCGTTAAAAATGTATGAATTTTTTTATGAATTGGCATCTAAAAAATTATGAAGACTTATGATTAACATTTACTCATTTATTCCCAATCTAATAGAAAAGGAATGTATTTGCAGAAATTATCTCTCTCTCAGTTGGGAAATAGCTTTCAATTGTTTATTTCAGCCAATAGAAATGAAAATGGGGAAGAATATATAGAAGTTAGGAGTCATGAAGGGGAATTTCAGGTTCATGGGCGTATAACGGAACTCTGCTTGGGGGATTTATCTAAAGTGCAGATTATATGGAAGGATGTCGCTCAAATTGTAACTCTTGAAAACCTTACAATTCTGACGGTGATTGATTGCAATAGGCTAAGATATATATTTTCACCTACAATTGCTCGAAGTTTATCACAATTAGAGAGTCTGGATATAAAAAACTGTGATGAATTGGACCAAATCATTGCTGAGGATCAAGTTTGCTCGTCATCAAATAGTGATCCCCAACCTACAAGCTTTCCTAATTTGACCAGAATTTCTATTAAGTGGTGCAAAAAGTTGAAATGCCTTTCTCATTTTGGATCTCCCCGTTGTCTGCCAAAACTTGAAAGCTTAATAGTTGAAGGCAACTCTAAGTTGGAGCAAGTATTTGAACTTGAAGATGAAGCAGAAGCGATAGCTGAAAAGGAGATAAAGTTTGATCAATTAGAAGAATTATCACTTGTAGAACTACCAAGCCTCGTTGACTTTTGCCCAAAGGGATATCACTTTGTATCACCGGCTTTGCAGTATTTGACAGTAGCAGAATGTCCCAAGATGAAATGCCTTTCTCCTTTTGGATCTGCCCGTTGTCTTCTAAAACTTGAAAGGTTAAAAGTTCAAAGGAACTCAAAATTCGAGCAAGTATTTGAACTTGAAGATGAAGCAGAAGTGATAGCTGAAAAGCAGATAAAGTTTGATCAATTAAAAGAATTATCACTTGAAGAACTGCCAAGCCTCGTTCACTTTTGCCCAAAGGGATATCACTTTGTATTACCGGCTTTGCAGTCTTTGGGAGTAGAAAAATGTCCCAAGATGACTCCAGGTTTCTTCATAGATTCAGAGGAATATGTGCATGCCAAAATAGAGGTATACACCCATAAAACTTTAATCTTGTCTATTTTAAGGCATAATCTTCAAAGTTTTTACTTAAATTACTTAAATGATGGAGTATGACACTACAACCAAAACTTAATCTAGAATATCACTTTTAATGAATTTGGCCTAAAATGCTTATAAATTATAATATGCCTATTTCACACATCTAAAGGATACCCTATACAATCACTCACTTGCTTAGGAGTTTTGACGAAAATTTCTGTAACCATGCTTCCACTTTATTAAACCATTGGGTAAGACAATCCCAACCTTTATCTTTGAGGTCTTCAAACAACTTTTTATCCTCCAAGGTTAGCAGAAATTCTTTAGAAGACAAACTCCTCATAAGTAGCCTTGAAATGCCTTCCATTTTAAATAATTTCATTAAAGTTGCTGAATCTGAATTACATTATGTTTTTATCACAGCACATCTTTTCAACCAAAGCATGTTTTCCATGCTTTTAAGACATTAAAGAGCGTCTCCTCTCTCTTCATTTAAAGCTCCAACTCTTTCAAAAGCAGCTTTCAATAACAGAACATAAGATGGCTTAGTGAATAAGGCCAAGTTCAGTCTCAAAATCCCACTACAAGTTCCGTTCCTAATGTGGTTAACGTTAGGTGCATAAGAAGCTTCCTTTTTGCTTCCTCCTTCAGAGTGAATCATGGCTTCCATAATTGGCTATATTGACCTCTAGCCTTTGGTTAAGAAGCCAGACTATTTAAATTTTGGACTGCTCTTCTAGCTTTATTAAAATATCCAAATATGATAAAAGGATACCTTTGATTGTATTTGCTTCTATTTCTCCTTACAATATATTGACAACCTTTCCAAATTGATCCAAAATCCTTTGAAGCGATCTTCATGGACTCTTGTAGGAATATTATTCACAAAAACTAAAAATACCTTCTTCATTCTCCTTATCCTTCCAACATAATCATTATTGATGATTAAAAGCTTTTATTATTCATTATTGAATTAAGTACAAGCTTTTATTTGGTATGGGCAAAGACAATTAGAATTTTTAATAATATTATATTGCATAAATTTTGAAAGTCTTTACTTAAATTATTGAGTAGTACACTGCAACTAAAAGATTGATTTAGAATATCATTTTTAGTGAATGATTTCATTACTTTTAATGAATTTTTGGCCTAAAATGCTTATAAATTATAATATGTCTATTTTTTTTTTCTCTTCCCTTCGTAACATGAGACATTCATCCTTTTGGTTTACATTTCACTATTTCAATTGTTTAAAAAGACACCGCAACTAGTTGAGCAAAACGCCATTGAAGGGATAGGCATTGCTCAAAACGTAGTTCAGACTAAGAACATATACAGGGCGGAGCGTCCCCTTGTGATGGCCCCCCCAAAAATTTTGAAATATTTTATATATTATATATTTTTTAATAATTTTTAAAATAATTTTTATTAAATAATTAATATAATTAAAAAATAATAAAATGATCTTACAAACCTCATTTAATTTTATTAAAATTTTTAATTTTTTTAAATTTTTTAAGTTTCTCAACCCATCGTTTTCTTTTTTCTTTTTTGTCTTTATACTGTGAAATTATAAAAAGATAAAGTTTTTATTTAATATTTTCTACTTATATTATTATTATTATATTTTTTTCAATTATATTCTATTTACTCATATATTTTAAGTATCTATAAATTTTCTTTTTTAAATTTATACAAATCATCAATCATATTTTTTTTTGTTATATAGGTTATATCTCCTACTTATCATGTTTTTTTTCTTGTTATATGGATTTTATTTTTAATGCCTTTAATTTTTAAAAATTAAAAAATTATTATATATTTAATGCTCAAATATAAGTTCTAGTGTTGCATTACTAGTTGTTGTTTAAAACTTCACTAAAAGATTAGTTTTTATTAATCCTAATTATATAGGAAAAATTATCTTGAGTATATATTTTTAATGTACTTTACGTTTTATATTTAGTTGAAAGGAAATTATATTGAGTATAAGAAAAAATTATTAATTTTGTATATCATATTTAACTATTTATATTTTATACATTATAATTTAATATTTAGTATTATAAACTTAAATATAATAAAATAAAAATATTGAATGTTGACTATATTAATTTTTTAGCCGTTTGTATTGAGAAAAACAAGACTTCAAAACAAAATGAATAATAAGTTTCTTACAAATAATTTAGTTGTTTATAATAAAAAAGATATTACTATCGTCGAATAAAATTTTCCTAAAGCACTATTATAAGTTTTTTTTTTTGTTTCTTTTAATTTACATGTTATATAAAATTATTATCTATTATAAATCTTTTGATTATTAATAGTTAAGTTCAATATATTAATTTTAAAAATTTTTAACTTTTATTCTTCTTAACCTTTGGCCCCCTTAATAAAAATTGGCTAGTTCCGCCCCTGCATCATGGACTGGCATATATACTGGCAGAGGGACTTTGGTGATGATGGGCTACCACCTTGGTAGGAAGAACTATGAGATGATTGCAGGGGAAGTTGCAAAGGCATATTTAAACATCAATGAGTATGTTGGGACCGTCAACTAAACACAGGTAAAGCAAAGGCTACTTTCCTTTTTCATTTATTTCACTTGTGCACCTAGTCTTAATCAAGTTTTGGTGGTTCACTTGTACTAACCTTTATTAATCACTTGTGCTTTTCGTTGGTCTAGATGTTGGCTTTGTAGAGTTGTCAAGCGAAGGGATTACTTGCTTTCAATAATTTCTCCAATCAATGCTATGTTGCTCTCTATATGTACAATAAGTAGAAGAACAACCTTGAAATTCTTCTATTTCTTATCCTTATTTTTGTATTTTAATCAAGACATGGGAAATTAAACTTTAATTTCCATATTCAAGCTCAATAACTAATGCTTGCAATAAGAATTATTAGAAGGGATTGGATCATTTCTACATGTACTTAGAATTAATAAGTTCATTGTAATTTCCTTTTTTAATCATCTCATACATTTCATTTTGATAATTATCCACATTACAAGATTATTTTTTAAGATTTCATACCTGCTTGATGCTTTTATCTTTGTTTTTTTTTTCTATTTATATTTTTTTCCATTTATTTTGCCTTTTTCTTTCTATTCATTTTTTGCAAAAAATAAAAAGCAAAAATATTTATAAAAAGGTAACTTATCACAAATACATGCCATCTCCATCCCATTTTGTTTATATGTATTAAATTTTTTTTCGTCAAATTACTGAACTCAATTTTGATTATTATTTTTAAAATATTATATAAAATTAAAAATTCAAAATTTTTTTGGAAAAGTTTAAAATTCAAAATTTACAATTCTTATTTTCAAAAAAACTTGTAACTTTATGATGTTATTAAAAATAATGATCAAAGTTGAGTTTATTCAACAAAAAAAATCAATAAAGAACAAAGATAATGAGACAGAGGGGGATGATAAAACAAAATTTCCTATTTAATAGATGAAGAAAAGTTTTATTAGTGGCATCTTTTAAATCATTATAATTATAAGTCATAAAATTTATAAGTGAAAGACAAACAAAATTATAATTAATTTTTATACCATCAAATTATATTAATAAATTTCAAATTTTCAATTCTTTTTAATTACTTTAATTTTTTAAAATTTCCCTATTGTTGTTAAGACCAAATTTCAATCTATAAAAATTGTTTTTTAAAACTTTTTTTTTTGTTAACAAAAGTGCAGAATTTTACCCCAAACTCAGCCCAATCTTTACATTATTAGATTACAAGTTTATAAGTAAAATTAATTACAATTATAATCAACTAATAATCTTCTGTACAAATAATATGGTTAAGACATCTTCTATAAGATACCAATCAATAAACTTAAAACAATTTAATAAAAACATAACATATATTAGATTCCCTACACATGGTAAGACGTAAATTTGGAATCTGAAAGTTCTAGGGCCTGTATCTTACCATTAAGACTAGAACTTACAGATAAAAGGTAAGTTAATTAGTCTTACCTTAACCTTAACCTGCCGTTAACCTTTGTTCAGGAGGGTTAAGCTCCAAAATTCACATCCTCTCTCCCCTCAGACTCCCTTATGTGGACCCAAAAAAAAAAAAAAAAACAAATGGCTTCATGACAACTATGCCTTGACTGATATATCACGCAATTAATTAGCTCACTCTCTTGTTGATTTGGTCCTTAATTTGATCCTTATTACAGGGATTAATCAGTGAAGAAAAGGCCAGCTCTTTCAATTTGCCCCTATACTTTCCATCCGCGAAGGAGTTGAAGACATTGATTGAGAGGAATGGGCGTTTTAGCATCGAGAGCATGGATGAGATAGTAGAACAGGTGAAGCGTGCGCTTGCCTTGTCTAATACCCAAAACCATATATCGCACATAAGACCTGGAATGGAAGGATTGATCAAACTTCATTTCGGGAACGAGATCGTGGAAGATTTCTTCGATTGCTATGCCAAAAAACACGTAGAGACTCGCTTCGTCTTCGCAGAAAATGGGGCTGACAATACTCTAATATTTATAATTCTCAAGCGCAAATAACTCCCAGAAATTAACATCTGAAGAGGTCCAGGTCCACGCCCACTGTTTCTTGTTTGGAAGCTTAGAAAACAAGCTTATTAACGTACTTGGCCAATATAGTTCATAATAACGACTCGGGTTGTTGGATGGTAGCTGTGGTTGACTTTCCGTTAACAAAAGTGCAGAATTTTACCCCAAACCCCATTCCAAGACAAAAACCCGATTTACCACATCAAAAAGCCCATTACTCTCACCCAATTCGTATTCTCCACGTGTCACTCGACAAGCATCCTTTGGTCTATTAAAAAACAAATTCCCCTCTTCGTAGATTTTCAATTTCCACCTAGGGTTTCCCCCTCTCTCTGAGATCTGTCGATTCTCTTCCCTCTGTCTATCTATTGAGTATGATGCAACAACCATCAGCAGGAGGCGTAGCTCCGCCGCAGTCCATGGCAGCTGATCAGTCTCAAACCCAGCAGTACCAGCAGCAACCGCAGTCGCAGCCGTGGATGATGACGCAACAACAACAACAACAGCAGCAGGCAGGTCAGCCGGTTCCTCCACCTTCCGGTTGGGCTCCGCAACCCGTCCCTCCTCCCAGTCAGATGCAGCAGTACGCCGCCGGTTCAGCCACCGCCGGCTCCAGCGAGATTCGATCCCTCTGGATCGGTGATCTTCAGCAGTGGATGGATGAGAATTACCTCATCAACATCTTCGCTCACACTGGAGAGGTAATTAATTAGTTACTTATATTATTTTAGAAAAAATTAGGGGCTTTTAGAAAAAAAAAAGATTTAAGAGTGCCTAAGTAAATAGTAAAATAGTAAAAAAATATAATAAAATTTAATTAAACGGAGCAAATATAGTCTAATAAAATTTGCAGTTTTATTTATGTTTTAATAAATCAAAATATTATTCCCTTTTGTTATTTAAATGAATTTCCTTTCTTTTCCTTTAAAACTTAACTGCTTAAGTAAAAAATTAGTAAAAAGTAATTAAAGGAAGTTTAATATTTTTTGGGTTTTTTCAGGTGGCTTCAGCTAAGGTGATTAGGAATAAGCAAACGGGGCTACCAGAGGGGTATGGGTTTATCGAGTTTGTGTCACGTGCGGCAGCTGAGAGGGTTTTGCAGTCGTATAATGGGGTGCCAATGCCGAATTCTGAGCAGAATTTTGGGTTGAATTGGGCGGCACTTGGATACGGGGAAAAGACGCAAGAGGAGTAATTAGATGCATAGGGTGTCATGTGTACTTTCTTTGGGATCGAACGGAAGGTCAAGGCGCTGAAGCGCCGCTGCAGCGAACTGGAGTTATGACCCGATCCGAATAAAACAATACTTTGGATGTGTTGCCCCCGAAGGGATGTTACAGTAAATTTGGTCTAGAGAAAACTATGCATCAGTAGCATAACTCAATGCAAAGTCAATATAGAAGTTGTGAAGTCATCAATAGCGAGTAAGTAACCATTAAAGGGGGAATTGGAATATTAAGATGATGAAATCCACCTTCTTAATGAGTAAATAAAAAGTGTTTGAAGCAAAGTAAGAGGCTCAGCAAAAACAAGCAAGAATCACGGAGAAAAAGCACATCACCATAAAACGAAAGAGATTAAAAAACAAAGAAGAGAATTTCTGGGAAAAAAAAGGCTCTCTTCTTAAATTATACAAATTCGTACACCAGTATTTTTAGAATAATTTAATTTGTTTAAAATTTAAGTTACTGATGTCTATGTAATTTAACAGGGGCAATGTACTGTAAATATGCTTCAGTAAAAAAGTTTAAACAAATTGTGAAATGATGACTAAATTAAACAAGCAAGTCTTCATATTAATGTATCAGTTTTCTTCACAAACTGATAAAAGAAGTGCTCCTGATTCCATGTCCCACCAGTAAAAAGAGAAAAAACTCTATACGAAAGCTCCGGAAATATCCCTTCCCTTGTGCTATATATGGTAAAGTATTTTTCCATGAAAGCCTTTAAACAGAGCAAGCAAGTAGGTGAGAAATAAATGGACCTCAAGGGAAAATGATTGCAAAATGACAAAAATAGAAAAGGGCAATAATCGAGTGATCACATCAATTATTCAAAAATTTCTATATTCAAGTGTTTTTACCTATGAAGCTATGGAAATTTCGTGACCGTATGGAAGAAGCTATGGAACCTTTCTTAGGAAAATTATTTTATGTGCATGGAAAGCTATTAAAGGAATTTTACCCATCTTAATGCGGAACCATCATGTCCATTCTGTGTGGAGAAAGTAGAAACAGATTTTCACTGCTTGTGCTATTGTCAGTATGCAAGAGCTGCTTGGCTTTATTCTAAGTGGGGATTTCGGGGTGTCAAAGACCATTTTGATTCGGCTGCTGATTGGATAATTTGGTTTGTATTGAATGTTGAAATACTGGATGCAGAAGAAATAATTTGTGTATTATGGGCTTTATGAAAGGCTAGGGATTTGCTGGTTTTCAAACCGTAGAAATTGGATCCTATGACTGTTGTAGAGATGGGGTGTGACATTTGCAGGGAATTTCGAAGTGACAACAAGCCGGATGGTATAAATGAAGAAATGGTAACAGGAACTTGTGATCACTGGAGAAGAGCTGCAGGAAATAAATTAAACACTGATGTTGCGATCTTTGTCAATAATGGAGTTAAAATGATGGGAGTAGGATTTGTCTTACGTGATGCTTATGGTGAAATGATTTTGGCAGGTACAGCAAAGTTTAATTTTGGTGGTGAGATTGAGGATGTAGAGTTATTGTCCCTGCTTTGGTCATTAATGATATTCTGTAGAGAAAATATGAGAATAACAGAGGTGGAGTTAGACAACGTAACAGTGGTGAACCAGCTAAATGAGAAGAAATTGTCTAGTGCTGTAGGAAATATCTAACAAGATTTCGTTGATTATATGGAGAAGGTGAATTGCAGAAAAGTTTCTCAATGCCCGAGGAGATTGAACCGTGTCGCTCATTTATTGGCCTAGCATGTAAAGTAATGGGTCAGGATCATGTGTTGTGGAGAAGATGTTTAGAGATGCTAAGCAAAATCAAAGAGTGCCTGCTAAAAGACAAGGAAGCTTCATACATTACAAACCAGTGAAGGGTGTTGGGAATGTTCCTAGTGATTTGTATGGTTAAGGAAGTACTCTTTTTTCTTTACCTTTGGTTTTTATCCCAATGGATTTTTCCAAGGGAAGGTTTTTAACGAGGCTTACTTTCTATGCAAAGGGAACGAACGTGGGATATAGGGGTTTAATGTTCATGAAATGTAATTTTGTTAATATCTTACATTGTAATACGTGATTGGTGATTAATGAAATGCACCATATTTTCCAAAAAAAAATAAATAAATAATGATCAAAGTCAAATTTATTTAACTAAAAAATCATCAATAAAGAACAAAGATAAGCTGACGGAAGAAGATGATAAAACAAATTGTCCTATCTAATAGATTAAGAAAAGATTTAACAGTGATGTATCTTAAATCATCTTAATTAAAAGTCATAAAATTCATAACAAAATAAAATAAAATTATAATTAATTTTTATACCAGGAATATATATATATATATATATTGCATGAAGATATATTAATAATTTCCAAATTTTAATTCTATTTAATTACTTATTTTTGTTTATTTTTCCTATGCTTATTAACACCAAATTTCAACAGTCTATAAAAATTCTTTCTCAAAAACTGTTTTTATCAACAAAAGTGAATATGAATATGAAAGTTATCATAACTATAAGTCATCCAAATCAAAATTGGTCTATCCACCTTCCTTTCTTCGATTCTTCTTTTTCTATTTAAATAAAATGCGTATTTCATTATTTGTACACTCATCATTGCTTGGGCTTTCCTATTTTTCCAATGACAAGCGTCGTCAAAAAGCTAGCCATGCTTTTTAGGACTTGATGATGAATTTTGTTAATTAGGCATTTCATCAGATTCCTACAAGCTTTCCTTAATTATGAATTTTCTTACACAATCATATCTAGAATAATTTAATTTATTTAAAATTTAAGTTATTGATGTCTATGTAATTTAAACAGGGGCAATATACTATAAATATGCTTCAATAAAAAAGATTAAATAAATTGTTAACTGATGATAAGATTAAACAAGGAAGTCCTCATAATAATGGATCAATTTTTCTTCTCCAATGGTAGGAGCACAAAAAAGAAAATAATAAAAATAAAAAGATTTGAAGCTGAATTTGAACGATTGTGGTTGGTTGGAAAATTTCCTATACATTTACATCCTCGCAAGTCCCATCCTCTTGCCACAACACTTCCTGGAAAGCCAACCAAGGGACCTTAACAGAGCATCTCCATGACTCCATCCTTTTCTCTCTTTTGGTTTCTTCTGGCCCATCAATCGGATCGAGAAAAGATTTGCTAGTGACACTCCCTAAATCATCATAACTATAAGTTGTCCAAATCCAAATTGACTTCTCTTTCTTTCCTTTATTTTTCTTTATCTTAAGCAAAACTCGAATTTTGATTTTGTTCCATTATTTGTTCAGTGTTTGAGTATGAAAGTTGGAGGTGTTATATTCTACTCATCCCATACATAAAGTCATTTCCAGCCCAAGAAACAACACCCATCACTACACCATGAGTATGAATTAGAAAGCTGCCGCAGGAAGAATTTTTTGTTCACTAAAGTTTGTCCGTTTTGACTTACCCCGGCAACAATGAAGTACGTCATTGCTCATTCCTAGAAAACCAATAACTTCCATTTTCATTTCTTTCTTTTGCTTGCCTAGTCCAAATCAATTTTGGGTGGTTCACTTGCTAACCTTTATTATTTACATAAAAAGAACAGTTGCTTAAAATTACTGTGCTTTTCACAGGTGAAGATTAACCTTTTGGATAAATTATTACTGTGCTAACCAAACACTAACATTGAAGAAAATGCTCCAATCTTCGGGTACTTCAATTTAACTGAGCATTTTGATTTTCTTTTCTTTTCAGTTATGAGTTTCCACATCCATTCATGAGTATTTTTTGTTCTGATTTTTCTCTTCATTTGGGTTGCGTTGCATATCCAGTTTTTCTTTTCTTATTTTCCTCTTATTTTCAATTCTCTTTTAATCCGTCGTGTTCCACCCAATCATGAATTAATTAAAGAAAATCTAATGAACTTGTTTCCCTCCTGTATTTGCAGAGTTGTGTCGATGGCTTCCACATTTATTCAAACAAAGGGTAAATTTAGATGTTCATAGCATCAAGAAATTGTACAAAAGAAAGGAATGATTTTCTTGTTGTGAGTAAGGTTGCATTTCACGTGGTCTCTCGGTGTATGATGCGTTAAGTTTTTTTAATAGAAACTTTTTGTTTGTGTAAAGAAAAACAAAGAAAAAAATATATAAAAAATTAAAATTAAAAAATAGAAAAGATGGAAAAATAAAAATAATAAAAAAGAGAAAGGAAAAAAAAACAAATCATCATCAGTTTTGGAATTCATGATCATCCGATGATTATGTTTTTCAACTTTTGTTCTTTCATGATCAATTTTGTTTAGGGGAAATTTATGTTTCGTTTTCTTTAAATGATTTTATTAATAGCAAGTCTTCGATTACTTTGCTAAAGGCCTTTGTTGACATAATTAGATCTGACAATTTGTGTTTTTGTGTCTTAAACGTGTTAGACATTATTAGAAACGAAACATATTAAGGTTAAATACGAACATGACACAAATATTATTTGTGTTTTAAATCTAAAACACGTACACATATACGTTTAATAACCGTGTAACATGACACGACACGTTTAGACATGTTTGTTAAAGTTGTCAATATATGACACGACACAATTAATAACATGATTAACACATTTAACACGATTAAGTAAAAATATTTATAGTTAAATATAATTTTATTATTTAAATTTAAAATCAATAATTATAAAAACAATTATAACAAAACAAAATAACAAGAATATCAAATATAACAAAACAAAATTTAAAATTAGGATTTGGGCATGACATAATTACATTATTATCTTTATAGAATTTAAAAATCTTATTAAAATAATTATTTAAAATTATTTAAGTAAGGCTAAAATAGTCTTTGACTATTAATTTTTAACAAGTTGATAAGCATGTCATGTATACATGTTTAAACACGATAACACGATTAAATATGTTTATACATTTAAACACGATAACACGAACAACATGATTAATTAAGCGTGTTTAAACGTGTTTTAGACGTGTTACTAGTGTTTAACATGTTATGACATGAAATTTTTCGTGTCTTAAACGTGTCAAATATAATTAGACATGAAACACATTAAGGTTAAACCCAAACCTATTTAATCTCATGTCTTTCTGTATCATATTAACATATTATGTCTAAAATTGTTAGGTCTAGACATAATAAAGAGGCTTGTGCATAAAGGAAATACAAAATAGCAAGAGAACTGCCTGGCGAAAATGGTAGCAGTTCCTTCCCTAAGCTGAGCAAGAAACAAAAGTAAGCTTTCTACTCTTAATCTAAGATCTGTGCTGTACAGAGAAAAATAAAAACTCAGAGAACCTTTAGCACGTCATAACTACCCCAAACCCAAAGAAATTTATGCTTCGTTAAAGTAATCCAAAGGAAGCTTGCTGATCTTTTCTTTTTTTTTTTTTCAATTGATTTATATAGTTTTAATTTCTTGAAATTTTATGGAAAAAAGCATTATATGTTTAGGATCAAAGACATGAAATTAATTTTGCATTAATTAAAATTTCCTTTAATGGAGAATCTTTCATTTTTTTTTTCGGGAGAGATTTAGTCAAAATACTTCTTCAAAATTTTGTGGGAAAGCTCCGGATATCTCCCTTTTTGGTAAATTGAGCTTCTGTGTTGGATTCAATTCTTTCAAGATGAAAGCAAAAGCATTGACAAGGAGAAAAACAATTGACAAGACTTTCTTAAATACAACTAAAAAATTTCCTTTATTCAAAAGAAACAAGTGAAAATGGAGATATCCATAATAAAGTGTGTTTAGCTTTTAAAATTTTTTAGCTTAGCTTTTGTGAATGTTTTTTATCCTTTTTTTAATTGATTTTTTTCCTTAAAATGATGAATTTAATTATTTGTCTCTCCTAATAATTATCTTTGAATGGTAACTAATTTTACAACATAATTAATGATAGTTATACGTTGCCTTTAATTAAAATATATAACATGTTTTAATAATTTAAGATTTTGGAGTTTGAGATGTTAATTACTTCTTAAATACAGTAATTTTTTTATAAAAAAAAAAGTAAAGTAAAGGTGAGGCCAATCGTTACTTAAGGCAAAAGATTTGGGTCCTTGTCATCCACTAAAGATTTTAAATTGAATAATAAAAATAGTAACAATAATAACAAAAAAAAGCAGGTTCCAAATAAAAGAAGTCTTTGCTGAACCTTTTTATCTGAAGTTTCAGTTGGTCTCTGGGATTTGAAGCAGATTTGAAACAAAATAACCTATAAAAAGGAGCTTATAATTATTATAAATACATACATGATAAAACAAATTGGCCCATAACAGGATCAGTAATTTAAAAGTGCATCAATAATTTCATGTCGCATTTTAGATAGGAGCACAACGAAAAAAATTAAAGGTTTGAGCTTAATTGCCTTTTTGAATGATGATACATTTTTTTAGGACAAATTTATTCTTCATTAAAGCAATTCAATTTTTGAAAATCTTATGGAAAAGAAATTAATATGTTTAGGATTGTAAACATGAAGCCAATTTTACATTAGTTAAAATTTCCTTTAACATAGCGTTTTTGTTCTTAATTTTATCTCTTGAGAGAGAATTATAGTCAAAAATACTTCTTCAATGACAACACACTCTCCATCAATAGTGGTGTTAATATTGTGTTTGATTCCAAGATGACATGAATCAAAACTATTTGTGAAAGCTCCGAAATTTCCCTTTTACTTTGATAAATTCAATTTCTGTGTTAGACTTAATTCTTTCAAGGTAAAAGCCAAAGAAAAGTCTTTTTTTTTTTTTGAAAGATGCTTTTATTAGCCGTGCTTGCCGGTAAAAGCCAGTGAAAGTCGAGGGCTGTGTTGCCGAAGACTCCCTATGGCATGGTAAGTCAGCTCGGGCAGAAAACCTGTACATCTTACAGAAGATCAGTTGCGCAAACTCTTCCTGGCAACTTTCAGACATACCAAGCCCTATACAAATCAACAATTCAGGAGCACAATAAGAAAGCTACCCGACAAGTAATGGCCGCCACCAGAAACTAGCAGCCAGCACATCAAAATTCTAGCATTAATTACCCTATTAGAGTGCAGAACATCCTAACTCAATGAAACAGCGTCATCACAAAAGAAGGCGTCAGCCATGAAACTTTACGTGAGGTCAAATATGAAGCAAGAGGATCCACCCCTCAGCGGTTTTTCCATTAGTGGTTAATTGAAGTTTTCCCAATCATGAGGAGAAAAAAAATTGACAATACTTTCTTAAACTCTTTTTAGCTTTGCTTTTCTCAATACTGGTCATTTCTTAATTGGAATTTCCCATTGACTTGATGGATTTAATTATTTGTCTCCCTTTAATAATCATTTTTGATAGTAGCTAAAATTTATAACGTAATGATCAAAATATATAATGTGTTTTAATAATTTTAGATTTTGGAATTGGGATATTAATTACTCGTTAAATATAGTTTTTTTAAAAAAAGAAAAGAAAAAGTGAGGCCTATAATTCCATAAAACAAAAGATGTTTTGGTCTATTGTTGTTTGAATAAAAAAAAATCACAGCAAAAAAAAAAATGATTAGGAAGAAAACCAATAATTCAAAAGTGCTCATGATAGTGGTTCCATGTCCCACTAGCCAAAAAGGATGAAAAGCATTGTTTGGTTGCCATTTATACCTATAACTACAGTGCAATGGAGATGGAATTGGGAATAAGGTACAACCAACAACATTTATAGAAAATTTTCAGAGTGTAGACCCACTATCACATGTCCAATGGGGAAGAGGAGAAGGAAGGGGAGAATTGGGGATTCATTTTCTTTTACGCTCCCAATCAAATAATGTGACAAATACAGGGACCGAGAGGAGGCATGATTTTCTGATAAAGAAAAAGAATTAAATTCTAAGGAGAGATTGTGTGAACTTTATTGTTGCATAGAATTTGTCACATTAGCCTTGGTTGTTAAAGTTGTTTATGTTGAGTTTTAGGTTGACTAGAATTTTAAATCTTATTTTATTAGAATTCTTGTTTGTGTACAACATTGAGTAGTTGTATGGTTTTAAACTTCTTGTTCAACATCGAGTCCTAATCTCATTCTACTTTAGACTTTTATATTACAAAAGTAGATCTCTAGGTTTTAGAATAGTGAGTAGTGCTTTAAGAGCTCTAGGGAAGGAACACCTTGTAATTTTGTCTTTTGTTCTAGGTGGCGTTATAGTGGTTTGGGAAAGTGTTCTTGGGAGGTTATTGAGAAAGGGTGTGCAAGGGATCTTAGGTTGGTTTGGCAAACCATAATGGTCAATTTATTGTACTTTAATTTCTCAATAATAGAAAAACAATTTCACTTAGTGGACATAGGTAAGAAGCCAAACCATGTAAATTCTTGTGTTTTTCTATTTGCTCGATTTCTCTAGGTTTTATCTTTATTGTTTTTGGGGCAATTTTCATAACAAACTAATATCAGAGCTTTGGGTTCGTAAATTCAAGATTCAATAAGGATGCCAAAAGTTATTAGTTCTGCTAATTTTTCAATCGAAAAGTTTGATAGGAAGACTAGTTTCACATAGTGGCAAAGAAAGATGAAAGATCTCCTTATGCAACAAGGTCTGATGCGCCCCTTGCTTAGAAAAAAGGAAAGGTAACCAGATGACATGAAAGATGTTGAATGGGCAGAGTTAGAGCAAAGGTGTGTGAGCACTATTCGGCTTTGCATTGGAAATAACATGTTTTAACCCATTTTTTGATGAAGATTCTACTCCAAGGTTGTGGGTAAAGTTGAAGAAGATTTACTTGGCGAAAAGTCTTTCCAACAAGTTGTAGCTTAAGCAAAAGTTGTTTCGCTTAAAGATGGAGGAGAATGGAGACCTCATGAAGCATATGAACGAATTCAATAGGATCATTGATCAATTGAAAAAGGTTGATGTGAAGGTGGCGGCAGAGGAAAATGGACTATTATTCCTAACATCAATCCCAGACTCCTATGAGGTATTTTTTGAATCTCTAATATGTGTGATGGATACAATAACGTTAGAACAAGCACAAGCAACATTAATTTCTTGTGAAGCTCAAAAAAAAAAAAGTAAGGAAGGGGATAGAGATTCAAGTGGCTTGGCATTGGTAATTGAGGTTCGTAAGAGGAAGTCAACCGGCATGGGATCTAAGGGTGGCAAGTCTAGATCCAACTGTGTTCAATGCTTTCAATGCAAATGGTATGGACATATTAAAAGGGATTGTCTTACAAAAGGGGATGAAAGTAACGAGAATAAAAGTGAGTGAGCTTTCATTGCTGAAGGTGATGATTGTGATGTCCTTGCAATCTTAGGAAATATGGATGCAAATTCTGATTGGTATTTAGATTTTGCTTCTACCACTCACGTATGCTATCAAAGGATTGTTTTGATTTACATCAGGAAGAGGTGGTTGGGAATTTGACTTTGGGCAATAAGTCAATAGTGAAGGTCACACTAAGTCTTAGAGTAGTGAAAATCAAAATGTTTGATAGGGTTGTGCGCTTTTTGGGTGGTGTGCCCTATATCCCAAAGATGCATAAAAATATAATATCATTGAGCTTATTAGACTCCAAAAGGTATCGCTATTTTGCTTCTAAAATAGTGGTAAAAGTCACACAAGGCGACATGGTCCTGATGATAAGGAATTTGCATAATGGTTTGTATCATCAAGAATGTGAGGCCTCGAAGGGATGGGAACAGTGCACAGGAGATGGTAGCTACTAAAGTGAGATTTCATTTGTCGAGGAGGTGATGAAAGGTTCCCATGGTGTAAACGATGGTGAAAGGATGAAAAATCTTGCTAATAGTGAATTGGAAGGGTCATCTAGGTCCCTTTCCAAAGTCAATTAGTGTCATTGACTTAATGGCTACACAAGTGCATTGTCCGTTCTATGGAATTGACTGTTAGACCATGCTTGATTCGATATGTGTAGTCGTGGTAATTTTAAAGGCTAATGGTTTAGAAAGTCTTATTTTTGGAGAGTTGTTCAAGGTGTTGGAAATTAGGTGGAGTTAGGAAGTTGCAATTGGGTGCAACAAGTGGAAAAGATTAAAGGAGTTTGAATTTAAGTCAAAAGTGGAAATTTGTTGAGTTTTAGATTGACTAGAATTCTAAATCTTATTTGATTAGAATTATTATTTATGTACAACATTGAGTAGTTGCATGGTTTTAAACTTCTTGTTCCACATCGAGTCCTAATTCCATTCTGCTTTGGACTTTTATATTATAAAAGTGGATTTCTAGGCTTTAGAATAATGAGTAGTGCTTAAAGAGCTTTGGGGAGAGAATACCTTCTAACTCTGTCTTTTGCTCTAGGTGGAGTTAAAGTGGTTTGGGTAAGTGTTCTTGGGAAGCTATTGAGAAAAGGTGTGCAAAGGATCTTGGGTTGGTTTGGGGAACCATAAAAGTCTATTTATTGTTGGTATATTTTCAAAATTAAAGGTTAAGTTCACATGATAGAAAGTTATCATTAGCTCAATAGTTATGTCACGAAAAGTGACATAATGTGTCTATTGGAATATAGATAAGTTTCCATGTGAATAGTTATGACTTTTGGAAATTGACATCCAAAAGTTAAGAGACATGTTGAAAAGACACCAATGATCAAAAGTTACATGTAAAAGTTACATATGAAAAGTTATTGTTTCAAGGTATAAATCAAAGTTATAATTTATGGAATGAATAGTTATCTATTCATAAGATGTTTATTGAAATAATATCTTTTATTCAAAAGTTGTGTCTGGCAAAAATATAGAGATACTTTTTGGATAAAAGGGGTCTTTATGAAAAAGTTATGACCTTGAAATGTAAAGATGCTTTTTAGACAAAAAGATGTCTTTATAAAAAAGAAGTGTCCTTGAAAAAGAGATACTTGGAAGCCTATATAAAGGGGTTGTTGTCATCTTTTTTGACACAACAACAAGATCATAAAATCAGACACAAAAGCAAGTGTAGAAAGCAAGAAAAGTGTTATATTCTAGAAACATAAACATTAAAATTTTCACCATCTACAAAAGATTTCGAATTCCTTATAATTTACTTGTTGCAAAAAGTTGGTTATAAGGCCGAACAACTTTGCAAACCCTCGAGTGTATCTAGCGGTCTAGTTTCGTAAATTGCAATATGAAAGTTAGATGTTGGTTTCATTGTATCCTTAAGACTAATCGCATTATTCCCCTTTTGCATACCAAGTGGTGGGGGTGAAATAAGTTTTAAAGATAGATGACATTTGAAAGGCTCGCCTTGAACTCAATTTTGCCTATTCTTGAATACCGTACAAAACCTCCATTCCCACCAACAATTTTAAGACTTATTTTTGTGGTATTCAAAATGGCTTCACTCAAGGAGATGGCTACCAACTTTGTCAAGTTAGACATCTTTGAAGGAGGAAACTTCATTCGATGGCAAAATGGTTCTACATCATATCATCAAATAAGTTTTCTTTCCTTACTTGATATGCATGATGTTGTATGTGATATGCATAGAAAACATATATTGGTTGGAAAGAATGGTCTAGAAATATTCATGTATGATCTTGATGTGAATAATATTGTTTTTGTGACTTCTATAATTCACATACTTCCCCTTCATGGAGAGACACTAAGAAAACTCTTAAACATAAAAAAAATGATATGTCTCTCGAGGACCTTGGCAATCATCTTCGAATAGAATAAGATTATCGAAAACAAGAAGAAGTCAAGCAAGATGAAGATTCTAATTAAAAGAATCTTGAGACTTCGAAGGTCCATGTGATGGAACATAAACCATCAAACAAGCCAAACAAAAGAAAACATTCCATGGCCGTGTATGACAAAAGTCATAAGTTCAAAAAGAACAAAAAGGTGCCATGTTTTCATTATAACAAACTTGGTCCCTTTAAGGCGAAATGTAGACTTTTGAGAAACAAGATACAAGGTGTGAACCACCACAAGTTTGTGGCTATGGTTTCTGAAGTCAATCTTCTCCAAGATGATGGAGCATGGTGGATTGACACTGGTGCAACTAATCATGTATGCAAAAGTTTCTTCAAGACTTTGGAAGAAGTTGATGAAGGAAACGTGCTATACATGGGAAATTCCTCTACTACACAAGTGAAAGGAAAAGGCACAGTGGAACTCTTGTTTACTTCCAAAAAAACACTTGTACCAAACAATGTGTATTATGTACTGGAAAGTAGAAGGAATCTTGTGTTGGGTGGCTTGTTGAATAAGTATGGCTTCAAATTAATATTTGAAGCGGATAAGTTCATCCTTACAAAAAGTGGACAATATGTGGGAAGTGGATATTATTGTCAAAACATGTTCAAGCTTAATATTAATAAGAAAATTACTAATTCTACTTATATTGGTGCATTGCTTAATATTCGTGATAATAAAGCAAGTTTATCTAATCTATGGCATAATAGATTAGCTCATGTTCATTATAGAAGAATGCATGATATGGCTAAGTTAGAATTGATACCCAATATTGATGAAAATAATTATATGTGCATGACATGCATGATCACTAAAATCACAAAAAGTTCATTTCCTAAGGTAGAAAGAAATATCAAATTGCTTGCATTAATACATTCTGATGCTTGTGACATGCATAGTACTCCCTCTATCAATGGAAAGAAATACTTCGTAACATTCATTGATGACTTCTCTAGATATTGCTATGTTTATTTATTACATGCTAAAAATGAAGCATTGGAGAAATTTAGAATTTATAAAAGAGAAGTTGAATTGTATTGTGAATTGCCTATTAAATGTTTACGAAGTGATAGAGGAGGTGAATAGTATGATCCCAAATATTTTGAGTCCACTGGTATTATTCACGAGACTAATGCTCCATACACACAGGAACAAAATGGTGTAGCGGAATGTAAGAATCGAGTTCTTACGAAAATAGTGAATGCTTTACTTTCTAATTTAGGTTTAGAAAAAGGATTTTGGAGAAAAACCTTATTAACGACTTGCCATATACTAAATAGAATCCCAAACAAAAGGAGCAAAACTACTCCTTATGAACTATAGAAAGGAAAAAAACCAAACCTTAATTATTTAAGAGTTTGGGGATGTCAAGCTATAGTAAGGGTTCCGGAGCAAAAGAAAAGGAAATTGGGTGAAAAAGGAATTGAATGCATATTTATAGGATATGCTGAACATAGTAAAGCATATCATTTCATGGTTATAGAGCCTAATGATTCATATTCTGTTAATATGGTCATAGAATCAAGGGATGCTATCTTTGATGAAACAAGGTTTAACTTAATTCCAAGACCCAAAGAACAAGTAATAAAAAGCGATAGTTTTTCATAAAATAATGAGAAATCTATCGAGTTTTGGAGAAGTAAAAGAATTAGAAAAGCAAAGACATATGGATCGAATTTTCTCATATACTTAGTAAAAGGTACAAGAGAGGAAATATGTGAATACCTACCTTACTGCTTTAATATAGAAAGTGAAGGTGATCCTCAAACTTATGAAGAGGCAATGAAGTCTCGAGATGCTTCATTTTGGAGAGAAGCAATACAAGAGGAGATGGACTCAATAATGGGAAACAAAACATGGAAATTGGTAGACTTTCCACTAGGTTCCAAGCCAATAGGCTGTAAGTGGATTTTCAAAAAGAAAATGAAAGTTGATGAAACCATAGAAAAGTTTAAAGCAAGGCTTGTGGCAAAAGGCTTTAAACAAAAGTAAGGTATTGATTACTTTGATATATATGCACCGGTAGAAAGAATAGCTACAATTAGAGTGCTTATAGCACTGGCATCTATTTATAAGATGGTGATTCACCAAATGGATGTTAAAACAGTATTCCTAAATGGTGAATTGGAACAACCGGAAGGGTTTGTCTTTCCTGATCAAGAAATGAAAGCATGTAAGCTTGTAAAGTCCTTGTATGGATTAAAACAAACGCCTAAACAATGGCATCAAAAGTTTGATGAGGTTGTGCTAGCTAATGGCTACAAGATAAATCAATCTGACAAGTGTGTCCATAGTAAGTTCCAAAATGGAAAAGGTGTCATCATTTGCTTATATGTGGATGACATGTTAATCTTTGGAACGGATTTGGAATAAGTGGAAGACACAAAAAGGTTCTTGTCAAAGAATTTTGACGTGAAAGATATGGGTATGGCGGATGTTATTCTTGGAATAAGAATAATGAGAGACAATAATGGCCTAACATTGTCTCAATCTCATTACATCGAAAAGATCGTAATGAAGTATGGCAAGTCAAATTGTAAGCCAATGATTACGCCTTATCATTCTAATATAGGGCTCATACCCCTTTCAAAAAAAAAAAATATAGGGCTCATACCCAATAAAGACAAGCCAATAGCACAACATAAATATGCAAAGGTGATTGGATGCCTTATGTATGCAATGGTCTATACAAGACCAGATATTGCATTTGCGGTTGGGATGCTAAGCTAGTTTACAAGTAATCTGAGTAAAAAGCATTGGTATATTGTTCATAGAGTTCTAAAGTACTTAAAGAGTACAAAAAATTATGGTATTTGCTATTTCGATTTTCCTTCAGTTTTAAAAGGATATACGGATGCAAGTTAGAACTCAAATAGATCGGATTACATATCCACGACTGGATGGATTTTATAGTTGGTGGGGGTGTTGTTTCTTGGGATTCTAAGAAACAATCTTGTTAAGTGGACTCCACCATGGCAGCTGAATTTATAGACTTAGCATCTACTACCCAAGAAGTGGAATGGTTGAGAGATTTACTATATGAGATTCCGTTGTGGCCGAAACCAATGGCACCAATCTTGATACATTGTGACAATAAAGCAACTATATCAAAGGCATATAATCAAGCTCACAATGGAAAGAGTCGATATATTGGACTTCGACATAACATTGTAACACAAAGAATTAGTGACGGTATAGTCACTATAAGTTATGTGAAGTCTGGTGAAAATTTAGCGTATCCACTTACCAAAGGTCTAAAAAGGGACTTGGTAATAAAAACCTCAAAAGGGATGGGGCTCAAGTCTATAAACTAAATCTTCAATGGTGGGAGCTCACCCCGACGCTTGCGGCTGACTTGCAAGTCTTGGGTACTAACCATTTTACCACATGAAGATTGCAAGCACTAAATTATATTTTCCATCCTAAGGTGTATAGTGCTTGGTTCCCGTAATATGTAAGGTAAGGTTGAACGAAAGTTCTTAATAAACTCATAACATGTATATGTTGAAGTACTATAATTACGGGGTATTTTTGATAGGGGCTACCTATATGAGTGGAAGTGTGGCCACTTCTAGGAGTTAAAGGCTTGACTCTAACAACACTCATGAATGGATGCAAAACACAAGGCCTTAAACGTGTTGACAAAACTAGATACAATATGAGCAAGGAAGCTTATACGTGTTTAGTGGCTCGACTAGTCAAATGAAGAATCAGTGGTTCAATGCTTGGTCAACCATCTATTCAGACTAGAATTAGCCACACTCACTAGGTGAAGATTCAAATCTGCGGGATACTTTTATTTATGCACAAGATTCTCAAAGTTGTTGGTATTTGAAAATTTTGAAAATGGTGGGGGATTGTTAGGGTAAATTCTGCAGTAAGGTCATTATTTTTTACCTTACTGTAAGTTCAAGTAATAAACACCGTTTAATTTAAGAGATTGGATTGTAACTATTGATTTAAAACTGATAAAAAAAACCTGTAAATCAGTTCAACTAGTTAATTATTGACCTTACAGTAAGGTTAGACTTACTGTAGCATTCACCGGATTGATGGTGTATTTTCAAAATTAAAGGTTAAGTTCACATGATGGAAAGCTATCATTAGCTCAATAGTTATGTCACAAAAAGTGACATAATGTGTCTATTGGAATATAGACAAGTTTTCATGTGAATAGTTATGACTTTTAAAAATTGACATTCAAAGTTAAGAGATATGTTGAAAAGACACCAATGATCAAAAGTTACATGTGAAAAATTATTGTTTCAAGGTATAAATCAAAGTTATGATTTATGGAATGAATAGTTATCTATTCATAAGATGTTTATTGAAACAATATCTTTTATTCAAAAGTTGTGTCTGGAAAAAATATAGAGATACTTTTTGGATAAAAAGAGTCTTTATGAAAAGGTTATGAACTTGGAATGTAAAGATGCTTTTTAGATAAAAAGATGTTTTTATGAAAAGGAAGTGTCCTTGAAGAAGAGACACT